>CM035235.1:29063884-30558921 GCA_020226215.1 Sindora glabra | reverse complement strand
TGGCCATGCTCAGATGAATTGACATGAGATGTCGATTACATTTGTTTCAGTCAGCTTACTTAGGAATCAAGAAACCTTAAGATTGGGCTATACGGGAATGACACGGCCCATGTCTCGTGCTCAATCTAGATGTATAGGACAAAAGGACATAGGCGATGATCACGTGTAAAGGTTTAGTCAAATCACCGACTTTCTCATTGCTTGGGTAACAATGATGTGTTGCTAGACACCAATCATTGTTTATGATCATTAATATGATCAATGGTCATTGCCAACGTAATGAGAGCCTATAGGATCGCACACTTAGAGCCTAGTGAATTTGGAATTAATAGACCAAATTGTTTGGGCTTAATATTTGGGAATTCATGTTATAATTATAAGGCCCAATAGTAAGCCTATAATTGTACATGGAATAAAGCCCAAATAGGTTAGGTTTTTCTATGCACCTATTTAAATAGGCTTGTTGGATAATAATAGGATGATTATCATTATTCATGCACCCCCAAAAAGGCACAGAAAAATCCTAGCACCTCTCCTTGACTAAAACTCCTGAAGAGGCGTAGCTAGCACTACAAGGTGAAAGGAGATCAATTCCAACCGGTGTTTGTGTGAACATTCATCGGTGATTCACGGGTTCATGTGGATACCATAGAGGTGCAACCACATTAAACGTTGCATTGGTAATATGATCTTCTAGTTTCTATCCCGGTTCGTGATTTAGAGAGCAGATTGGATTGGAAAACGAACAAAAGCAGATCGGATTTGCTGTGTAGCGGATAGAAGATTTTTGGCCGAAAGGTATAAACCTTAATCCCTAATCTATGGCGTTCTAAATTCGCATGGATCCTTGGTGAAAATTATGCAAAATTTTTATTCCGCTGTGCATGTATGATGCGCAATTTTCAGCACCTAGATCTCACCAGAAATCTAAACATATACTATGGCGCTATTATCTCATAAGAGATATTGTTAATAGAAATGATGTCAGGATATGTAGAATACCGATCGATGATAATGTCGCCGATCCACTGACAAAAGCCCTGACATAGCAAAAACATGATAGTCATATGAGATCCATAGGTATTAGATACATGGATGATTGGCTGTAGTGCAAGTGGGAGATTGTTAGTGTATATGCCCTAAAACTAATCATATTGATGATTGTAAATTTGAACATGTTATTTTAATGACAATTTCAATTATTATATTTATAGATATTGTCTGCGTAATATATTTAATTATGATAATAATCTTAGAATAATTATATTCTTAAATGTCCTTAGTCATATATCATTGTGGATTAGGTTGTTTTGATATGTTAAGACTAGCATGTGTATTGACTTATATGAGATATTAAGTTTACACATGAGTACAAGTTAGAGAACTTGTATACTGGACCGACCCATCCTAAGAACACTATGTAATGTCCTGAATTTTAATTCTATCATTTGAATTTTAATTCTGAGGCTATAGAAATGAAGAGCACGCTTGAGTTAGCTTGGTGGGTGAATCTCAAGTTGAAAGGAATTAAGTGTAAAGGTAAACGAAATTTTAAAGGAAAAAGAGTAGTAGGAAAAGAATTAATTTTTCCTAAACAGTATAGATAATCAGAGGAGGTTAGAAAACCCTAAAAAGGGAAGTTGTCTAAGTCTGACAGTGTAAGGAATTTTGAACAGACAGAAACCCTATGGACTAAATTGCAAAAGTGCAAAATCGATGTGGTTAAAGTGGAAAATAACCAAGAAATTGGGATCCAATATGAATAACTAAGAATTTGGGGTGTGATATGTGATTTTTCTTTTAGTGAGACCAATAGACACATGACAAGTGTCATTAGTAGAAGAAAATGGCAAGAATAGCCTCACTAATTAGTGAAAAAGGACTAAAATACCCTTGAAAATATCAAAAAAGACCAAAATACCCTTGAAGCTTCATGAAAGCTCTTCTTCCTTCTCCTTTCTTCTCCAAGCTGCAAAACACCTCCATGAGAGCACAAAAAACGTGTAAGAGAGAGAAAGGAGAGAGAGAAAACTTCTTTTGACTTTTTCACCTAAAAATAGTGAGAATTAGGCTTAGTTGTAGAAGGGAAAGTTACTCTTCTCATCAAACTCTATCTATTGGTGTGTTTAGATTGAAGAAAGCTCAAGTTTGATTAAGATTGGTGAGCTCTAAGTAAGGATTCTCAAGTTACAGCAAGAGGTAAAAATGTTTTCCTCTAAAAGCTCTTTAATGTACTCTTTTTAGTTTCTTGAAATCTTGATGTTGGTATGGTCAAAGGTGGTTGACTATGGAGTTTTGGATGATTTGAACATGTCTAATGGTGTTTTGGATGTTGTTATATTGATTTATGGCTTTGGTTTGGTGTAAAAACAACAAGAAACCATGATGTACACACTAGGATTTTAGAGGCATAATGGTGCATGTGAGGGTTTTGGCATGATTTGTTTGGAATTTGGCTAAATTAATGAAATTAAGATGAAATTTGGAATTATGAAAGTGTATATGAAACTTCCCTTTTGAGAAGCCAAAACTGTGAATATGGAAAAGAAGGAAGAAAGGAGTTTTAGCCATTTAAATTGTATTTTTGGAAGACTGGTAATGTACACGGGGTAAAACACGGCCCGTGTTTACCCCCGTGTTCTTCTCTGAGCAAGCCAGTGAAGCTTCGAAGTGATCCAGTAAGAAACACGGCCCTTAACACGGGGTATAGGAACCCCGTGTTCTTTGTCAAGTGAATAATTTGGTTTCAATTCTTCAGAATTTGCATGGTTTTGCCTCCGGATACTTTTCTAAAGCTCATATGTGTCATTTCAAAGCCTGAAAACAAAATATAGAGCATCTAAGTATGCATTTATCAATGTGAAAGAAGTGAAGAATACATGAGGTTTAAGGAAAATGATGATGTTCTAATAAGAACTATGATGTGTCTTTATGTAGACTAAGGACTGACAAGTTGGAAAGGCAAGGAGAATTGTAAAGAAGTTTTTAAGTGAGGGTAAAGGAAACATCATTATTGGAAGCTTATAAAAGGTAGCTAGCTTTATCCTTAAGCTCTGTTTTCTATTTACATGATTTTTTGTATATTATGCCATTGTATGGAATGTGTATGAAATAGTTATGTGCGTATCCCGAGAAGACAGTAAATGCTGTGTGTGAGGCCTATGGCTCGAGTTCCCCGGGATGATAATGAAATTGCTGTGTGCGGTACCTATGGCCCGAATACCTCGGGAAGACAGTGAAATGCTGTATGTGAGGCCTTTGGCCCGAGTACCCCGGGAAGACAGTGAAATTCCTGTGCATGAGGCCTAGGTACGATTATCTGTGATGGCCATCTAGATATCTATATGAGTCCTTGAATGGGCTTGGTGATTGCTATGTGTGATGCACATTTCTTACAACGGTATGGAATGAGATGATAAATGATTAATTGATTTTGAAATGTATGTTTTATTTGCTTAAAGATCTGGAATGGCTTAATATATTTTTTTTTATAGTAATGGCTAGCTACTGGGAAACTTTGTTTCTTATGTTTTGTATTGTTACTAACCATTCCAAGTGATGCTTCTAAAGACCTTGATGACAAAGGAGAATAATATTTTGAAGTTGTATTAAAAATGTTTATATAGTTGCTGATGTAATATGTGATGGATGTACGATTTGTAAATTGAACATTTTGTATATTACATGACCTTTGCCTATATTGTATGAAATACATATGTATTTGAGGTATTGTGAGCTAGTTTAGAGAAAAAGGCAAATTAGTATGCAATAATTACCTATTTAATGAGGATTAAGGCGTTAATAAGTAAGGGAGTTTACATATTACATGAATTGTTATATGAGTGTTATGAGTGATTCTTAGTGATCATTATTATTATGGTCCTTTGACCTGAGATCACCAAGGTTCCCTACATATGAGTTTCATATTTTGATACTATTCTGTCACTCATGCTTGAGTGAATACAAGGGTAGTTATTGGATATGCCACATATCATGCGGAGGGGTTTGTGTGATCAAGATGGAATTTGTCCCTCCTATATAACAGGAGTAACATCTATGGGCCCTTTGATTAAGTAAAGTTGAGAAAATGCATGGCCATGCTCAAATAAATTGATACATTTGCTTCAATCAGCTTACTTAGGGATCAAGAAACCTCGAGATTGGACTATACGGGAATGACACAGTACATGTCTCGTGCTCAATCTAGATGTTTAGGACAAAAGGATATAGATGATGATCACATATAAAGGTTCAGTCGAATCACCGAATTTCTCATCACTTAGGTAACAATGATGTGTTGCTAGACACCGCTCATTGTTTATGATCATTAATATGATTAATGATTATTGCTAATGTAATGAGAGCTTGAAGGGTCATACACTTAGAGCCTAGTGGATTTGGAATTAATGGACCAAATTGTTTAGGCCTAATACTTGGGAATTCTATGTTATAATTATAAGGCTCAATAATAAGCCTATAATTATACATAGACCAAAGCCCAAATTAGTTAGGGTTTTCTATGCTCCTATTTAAATAGGCTTGTTGGGTAATAATAAGGTTTATTTCATTATTCACGCATCCCATACAGCATAGAAAAACTCTAGCACCTCTCCTTGACCATAATGCTTTAAAAGACGTAGCTAGCACTATGAGGTTAAGGAGATGAATTCCAACCAGTGATCATGAGGACGTTCATTGGTGATCTACTGGTTCGTGTGGATACCTCGGAGTCTTTGACTGAAAGAAAGTCGAAGAGGTGATCAACGATCAAAATCTGGAATCATATAAAGGTATAACCTGAATCCTACATTCTAATTTAACGTTTTGCATGGATCCGTTGGCTGGGATCGGTTTATTCTGCTACGCTTGTATGGCTCCCGATCCCAATAGTTTTTTTTATGAAATACTTATGTAATGACTTAAAAAAATAAAATGTCAAAGTAAACTTGCAAAATAACTTTGAACAACACACAAACTCTTTTCTTTTTTAGTTTATATAATATTTATGTAAAATTATGTTTGTTGATTTAGCAATATATGGAAATGCATAAAATTATATAACAAAGTTTAGTAACTTATTTCTCCTTTATTATATTTTTGTGAATTCATATTTAATGTATTGATGTTTGTATTAATATAAGAAAAATATACAAAAAGAAATGATGTTAGAGTTATGATCTTATAACTAACATTTTATTTATCACTTTATTGATTTGTAGTATAAAAAAAATCAATGAATGGAGTTTGAGAAGAATTTTATAAGTTAGAAAGATAATATTTGTGATTATCAAATTTGATACAAATTTGTGAATGGATGATGTGTTTTCTAAAGTATTGAAGTTATAGTAAAATTATTTGCAAAGAAAATATTTATCGACTAAAGCACACCGATTGTTTATAAAATAGAAGTCTAAAGATATTCCAAATGATTCTTGTTAAGGAAATGGCAAACTTAAATGATGTTGGTTTTGCTCCTAATTGACATCTAAAATTGTGTCAATTATGAATTTATGAGAAAAGTGCAAAAACCTAAAGATACATATTAAATGGCATTTATGTGGTCACAAGAGTTCATTAAAATATAATATGTCAATTTTTTAAAATAACTATCATTTAATGCTATTTCAATCATCATTTCAATTTACATCAAAAGTTTACACATCAATGATGCATTTGATCGACATCTAAATGTATGATAATTATCATATCTTTGAGATATTATCAAACTTAAGATGCTTGCTTTCTATTAATAACTAATGTCTAAAAGTTAGCTACCACTTATAAATATCGCTCTCCCTACACATTAGGAGATATTGAGAAAACTAAGAAAATGTTACAATTTAAAGGCAAATAATAGTGAGAAGAAGCTAAGCATCCATTTTTGCATTGGAGGGCTATCTGATGCAAGAATTGATATCTTTCTTCTTTTCAATATAAAGGAATTTTGAGATAAGGATGCCTACTTTTTCTTTTCATTTGTATAATGTCTATTTTTAAGTGTATGTTTATTGCAAATGAAAAGTTTATTATTGATTATTTTCTAATAGTTTTCTCATTGGAAAGACTTATACCCACATTTCAACTATGAATACAAGCATTCTATAAGGCATTTAGAAAGATTTTAGAGAAGAATCCTTGTGGTTACTATGAACTATGGGTATAAGTCCTAGTAATGTTGAATATAAAAATCTATGCCCTTCGTATCTTTAGTCGTCTTTGTTGAATATAACAATCCAAACTCATTATAAAAAGGAGTGCTTCTAATTTAGAGGGTATAATTTGTTGCATTCAACATAACCAAGATTAATTGAGAATGTTATTAAAATATTTTTTTCTATTAACTCAATGATCCATATTTTTCATCTCAAAATTCATTTTTATTAATGGATTCTAGAAGTAAGTTTGCACCTTCAATCTCAGACGTCGTTTATGATGTTCTTAGCAACTTTGTCATTCATTATAAATTATAGCACTTTTAGTGTATATGCTGATGTGTGGATATGAAAATAAATAAAATTGTAAAATATATTTTTGTAGTTGTCATTCTTTTTTTATTTGTTTATACATTTATATTTAATCTTTTGCAATTTCTATTAGTTTAATCATATAAGAAAAACACTATAATGCAATAAAGATTTTTAATGCTATTGATTTAACTTAAAGTAAGTTAAATTTTAAAAAATAATTTGATCTGTTTATAAAATGATGTTAGTATTCTTACATAATCTATACTTCAACTCTAAAATTGTTGCTTGATACTACTTGTAAAATCATAAATAGGATCATATATTTTTTTTATTTTGGTATATGTTTTTGCAATAAATATAAATGAATTCTATGTCTGGATAAATGTAAATATTGTATAAATATTTGATATATATAAATTGAGTTTTGGATTCTTGTTTGATATATATAATTGAATCATTTTAAATGAAAAAGTTACCCAAGTAAAAGAAATTAATATTTTTAATAATCAACATTCAATTATTATAACATTGATTCTTGTTTAGTAATCAACTTTAAACATTAGTCAATAAGATGAATTCATTTTATTAAAAATGATAGTGTTTTTATACATAATTGATGTTTAATATCTGAAGCTTTTTACTTAGGCTAACATTAGATGTCAGTGTTTTTTAATAACCAATGTGAAAACTTCTTCCTATTGGCACAATTTGAAAATAAAAAGGTTAAAGCATAGTGAGAGATGAAAATAAAATGAGCAAAGAATAATGTTATTTGCAAATTTTATTCTGAACCTTTTTTAATCTTAAAATGATTCTCTATCTAATAAGGTATATTTTCTTTCTAACCTTAATATAATTTTCTTTGATTTTATGATTTTGTTCACTAATTATTTTATAGAACTAAATCTCTGTTAGCTTGTGGTTGAATTTACTAATTAGAAAAGCACATAATATAAATTTACAAATTTATTTTACTTTTTGTGTTTGTTCCTATAACTTAGTTTTAGATTTCATAATCGATCATATTTTGTTTTCTATCATTTTTATGCAACTTTTATGTGTTTGTACACGTAATAAATTTGATTTTATTCATATTTTTAGCATTTGATGGTATTATCCACTATTTATTTATATAAAGTATGTAATATCATACACTGAATTTTTATGAATACTTATTACATATGTAGATATTGTATTCAAGAATGCCAACCTCATATATTAAGCAATAAAAATCAAGATAGATTTAGTGCAACACCCATCTTTGATTGAGATATGGTATATAATCTTTCATCATTTTCAATTTTTTGATATTCAATTTGTTCTTTAAAATCATTGAAATTGAGATTCTATATTATCATAGAAAATGTTAGTTTCTATTTTTTATTAAGATGTTTTATAAAGAAGAATACAAGGGAAATTAGGAAGATGAAAAAATGAGGAAAAAGAGAATATAGTTAGAGTTTAAGGATGTGAACGAGTAAGTGAGGAATAGGAAGGATGGATAAGGAGGGCTAGGTGGTGGGACATACCATATCAGTTATTAAAATAAATTGATTTGGTATTATAGAAATTATATACCAATTCTTTAAAAGATAATGTGTTTAATGCTATTTTCCTAAGTGCTAGCAAAATAAATGACATCAATTTTTACCAATATAAAACCAACGTTATTTTTATTGCTTACAACAATTATATAACCAACGTCAAAAATGAATATACAATGTTGCTTGAGTATATGTTGGTTGTATGTCAACATATAATCCTCTAAACATCAAACATCAATCAATTATTTTGTAATAGTGACTATTTTTATATATAGAATTGAAAGGCCATAGAAGCATCTTCAATTAGTGAGAATCAATTTTAAAATTAAGGATTTTTCTTACAATAAGCTGTTGAAAAATGTATGAGTTTTCACAAAAATTTAATGTAAAAATCATAAAATCTATAATTTTTTAATAAAAAGTTTCAAGCACATATGGATTTTGTTTACAATAAATACTTAGAAAATTATAATTTTATCATTCAATTTTGCAATAAAAACTTTAGAAATTTTTTAAAATATTGTAATATTTAATGAAAAAGTAAAATTTAAAAAAATTATAAATTTTAATAAAAGAATTGTAAAAATACATATATCAATACAAGTATTTTTAAACATGTATAAAATATAACCTAAAATTAAAGAGGCACTACAAAAAAAAAGAGTGGAATGGAAGCATTATGATAGAGGTGAGTGCTTCAAACCATTGCTAAATATTTATATAAGTGTGCTTTATACAACCACTATCAATGTGCTTAAAATATACATGCGATTGAATTGAACCATCTCTATTGTAGACCTTTAGATGCAATTTAAAATTGAACCTCTTCCATGTTAAGAAATCTAATTTTAGCTCCAAAAAGTGAACCAATTAGTTCCTTTTCTCTTTTGCTCTAGTTGAAACCATGAAAAGCAAATTCCTAACATTCCTAATTTGTGATTCTCATGCAATTTGCATTAGTCGATCTTTTTTGTTCTTAATAAGAAACATTGGAAGCAAGTAGAAATTACTAAGGAAGGATTTAATTCAAGCCTCAAGATGAGAAAGTCCATTTTGAGCTCTAACAATTAAAGATCACTTAGGTTTGCAGCAAGGTAGGAAATCCTAATTTTCCTTAAGGTTGATCTTACATTTTGAGTTTACCAATTACATTACATAAGGTTTTAAATTATTTATTACCCTTGTATATGTACTTTTTGGAATTTAAGCTAATGCACTCTTAATTTTTTTAGTTTATGATTTTAGGTTTAGTTTGCATGATTTCTAGGTTTTTACTATCCTAATTATGCTTTGGAAGTTATGGAACCTAATCTTATAGTTAATGGTTCTCATTTATGATTAAATCACTCTAAACTCAAATTTTGTGTCATAAACTCACTTGCTACCATAACGAATAGAGTGCTTAGTGCCCTTGCTATTATCGTGCTTAACTCACTTCTGGTTGAAACTAACGGTAATATATTTCTTATTCAATATGCATTTGAGTTTATAATTTTTTTTACTTTTGTTTAATATATAGAAGTTAATTTGTGGATTTATGGCTCTTGAGTCTTTAGGTCTCTAGCTAACATTATAAATCCTCTTGGAAGGAAGGATGCACAATCTACACCAATTCCCTTGCTAGCTTATATAGTCAATTCCATTATTGATTTTAATCCATGGAGATGGCAACATTAACTATTTCCAATTCCAGTATTTTATATTAACTAAAAATACCAAAATTACATTTAAATGTATATTAAAAGAGGACCCAATGCATGTCATGATCCCTAATGATGGAACCATGCAGGCTATAGGCAATGAAAATTTTGATGGAAGTGATAAATTCAAATCAAAATGAATTTTTTTAAATATTCACCTTGGTCGATGTTATACCAGTGAAAATAAGTTATGAGAAAATATTTTAATTATATAATATAATTTTCCATATTCATATAGTAATAGGATGATGATAATTAGTATGAAAAATAGAAATATGACACCATTAAGTAGTGACTATGATGTTTGTGGCTTTGTGCTATTGCATTCTTTTTAGATTTCATTTCCCCAAAATGCTTTCCTAATCATTTGATTTATTGGTGTTAAAAATTCAGTATTATGATTTTCTTTTTGGACATGTAGTTTTGCATTGTAAGGACATTGTTAGCCTTAAGTTTTATATGATGAGTTTTGATGATAATAATGATTGTTACAATAGCATTATATATCTTTATACCAAAGTATTATAAAATCTTTAATAAACATGCTACATTATGGTTGCAATACCAATGCTTGATTATGTGCTAAGAGAATTATATTTTATACAAGCATCACTAAGCATATGATTGGACAAGATACATGATAAGATGATTATGCATGTTTTTATATTAATTTGTTATATATATGAATCTTCTATATCAATATCTTGATATATTAGATTGGACTAACTATATACATAGTTTGCAAAGTTTATATCTATTATATAGGAAAGTCCAAAATGAAGAAAAGTGAGCATTAAAGTAAAGCAATCAAAGATCTTGTCATGCTTAACTTAAGAATGAGCAAGGAAGAAATGCAAAAAAGAAAAAAAAGAAAAAAGATATGATCTAAGTATTAAATGATGAGAAGATTAATGTTTTTGAAAACTTGGAAGCAAGAAGAAAAGCCCAAGGACTTGATTAGTATAGTATTTCATTTTAGGCTTAGACTTTCTTTTAAAATAGAATTTTTCATAATATAAAGCTCAAACATGTTTTTAAAATCTTAGCTTGATCAAAACTTTTAAAAAGATAGCTCACAATCATATTTTTATATGATAGCTTATGGGGACACATTAAAAACTAATGAGATATGAGATTTTGATCTTTTCAATTTTGATCTTTGGTCACTCTTTTGATTATATATCACAAAATACTTGTGATTTGATTGTCAAACTTTATCCATATAAAAATGCACTTAAAAAATCTTTTCATAGACATATCATTTACTTAAAATAATCAATATATGAAAGAGTTGTGATTTTTTCAAGTTAATCTAGAAATCAATTTTTTGCATTTTAGTCTTTTCTAACCTTTGCTCATTTTTTGACCATATCTTAAAAATTACAAATGATATAAGCATGAAATTATTTTTATTAAAAATAGTCTCAAAGAGCTTTTCATGGAAAGGCCATTTGCTTAAAATGATCAAGATATGAAAGAGTTATGAGTTTTATAGTTTAACTTTCAGAATCAAATTTTCATAATTCATTTTTTTTATCTTTACTCATTATTTTAAACATATCTCAAATATTACACTAGATATGAGTATGAAACTTTCATTTGAAATTAAACTTAAATAACTTTCCAACGATAGGTCATTTACTCAAAAAGGACTTAAAATAAAAAAGTTATGACCTTTAAAATTTGAGTCTACATTTCTATTTTCATGAATCAATTAACTAATTAATTTTGAAGAAGCAGAGATGAAAATTTTTATTAGAATTGATTTACCAATCAATTTTAACTATTCTGATGCACATATAATAGCTATAAATGGTTAGTTTTCATCTCTAATTGTTTGAAATGGTTATAATACTCCATGAGCTTTCTATATAAATAAAGAAACATCAAATATAATTAAATGAAAACCTGAAGTTTAACTTTTAACATCATTTTACTCCTTTTTTTATCCCAATCATGATTTAAGCTCTTTGTGAAATTTCTCGATTCTAAGAGCTTCATTTGTTTCATCTACTTTATAAGAGAGTTTGTATGAATTGATATTCATCCTATATCACTTTCTAATTGTAAAAAGTAAGGTATCCTTTGGAAAATCTTAGAAAAGATGAGGTATCCCTCGTAAAAGGAAGATTTGGTCAAGGAAGAGTAAGAACATTATAAGATTTCTTCAAGTGTCGATTGAAACTTGAAGGGATAATGGATTGAAATACAAGCATGGAAAGTTTGAAGAGTGGATGTACACCTTGGAAAGGATATTCAAGGGTGGAAACACTATAAATTCTTGTGTTTGATCTCTCCATTCTATCTTTTTATTTCTCTACATTATACTATGTTTTTATTACTTTACATGCTCTAGTTTATTGTTATTATTTGTTAAGTATATTGTGTTTAAATGCTTATGTTAATGCTTGAATAATTAAATGCTTAAAAAAGGTGTATATCTATGCATGTACTTATTCATGATTTGTATATGCATAGTTGATGAAATTGTTGAATGTATTGTGCTTCACTATTAATCTTAATACTTAAGTGATTAAATGGTTAAAAGAGAAATCTATTTATGCACTAGCTTCTCGATTCTTCATTTATATATAGTTGAATGAGTTACTTTGCACAAGTATATTGAATTATTATATGTTGAGCAAGAAAACAAAATGAAAAAGAGGAAATTATTTTCAAAGAAAATCTTTTAGAGGATGTTGATGTGCATGCTGTAATGCACCAAAATTGTATTAAAACTGGTTGCTAAAAAATAATGTTGTATAGTGGCACAATCAGGTTGTACCCCTAGTGATCCTTTCATTTTATCTTTCCTAAATGATTCCCTAATAATATATGCACAAATTTTGAATTGTTTATGCAGTGAAAACGTGAAGAACTAATGTAAACAGAATGTAATGCAATGAAAACAAAATGCTGCTATTATGTAGAAACAAGAAATAGAATCAAAATGCAGAATTAGAATTAGGAGTGTTGGTTGCATGAATTAAACAATGTAATAAGTATGAATTTAAGCTCAAAATAGAAGTAAAACAAATAAAATAGAAGAGATATCAATGGAATTAAACAACCGATTCAAGGAAATTGAGAGCTCTAAATTAGATTAATCATAGATCAATTAGGATTTAATTTTTTTAATCAATTCTTTAACCTTGAATTACTTGGAACCCTCGCAATAATCTGTGAATTCTACACTAGACAACCGCTTAGGATTTTATTAATTAAGATTAGCTGATTAAGTAACTACTATAATCCCTATGCTAGATCAAAATTAATTTATAAATAAAAATTGATTAAATTGAGAAATTAAACTAGAAACCTCCAAATCAATTTCTCAACTCTCTAACCCTATGAGTGAAAATGTGATTTACCAACCATAATTCATCAATAAATAATAAAGAAATCAAAAATCACAAGGAAGAATATCAATTATACCAAATCAACATCCAACACAAGCAATCTCAATAATTTAGTATAAGTAAATAGGAAAAGAAGAAAATTAATTAAGAAAAGTCAACATTACAAATAATGATCTTATAATCCTTAAGAGGAAACCCTCAACTCCTTGAATTAACCACAAATTTAGGATTCCATTGATGAAAAACAAAGAAAGCTAGAAGAAGAAGAGAAGAGTTGTGCTGTTGAATTTTCTGTGTATCTGAATATGTTATTCTCTTTAGCCGTTTTACCTATTTATATAATCTAATTAGCCTAAAACCTTATTTGACTAGGATTAGATGAATCTTAGGATTACAATTACAATAATAAGGCTTTTCAAAATTTCTAGAAGTTCAGACCTATTTAAATCAAATTTCTAAAATCTATCAAATTTCTACAAGCAACATCAGGAAATTCCTACAAGTCTAACTTCCAGCCCAATTTTGATCATGAAATCGATGAATTCTAGAAAATCCATAAACATGAAAGTTGTAGGCCTATATCTTCTAAGAATTTAGCATTGGTTTCAAGTTAATCAAACTACTATAGCTCTATATATGGCCTAAATACAAAAATGAGTTTAGTTGAGACAAAAACATGACTTTAGCTTGTCGGCCAAGTAAAGGCTTGAAGAAGTCCGAACTGGGCTTTGACCAAAACATAAAAGTTGTATATCTCTCTTTTAGCTTTCCATCAATATAAAGTTTGCCTCAATCCAATATCTGGAGTCCAACATATGACTGAAAAATAGAAACAGTGTCAAAATCTAGCATTTGCCAAATAAATTCGTAAACTTGTAAAATTAATCCAAAATTATAAAACAAGGCCTATTCTATAAAATTAAGCATATATAACACTTAAGAGACATAAAATAGGGGACATCAGATTTGCAAAAGTATGAAATATGTTTAACACAGCGAACAATTCAAAGATGAAAAGAAGGATGTCTCTAATAATGAAAAAATTAAGCTTCAAATGGAAAATTCATGCTCTATGGTTTACAAAGGCTTAGACGTATATAATTCTAATTTTAATACTAGTCATTGTGATAATGACTTATTGGCTTTTAATTAATTGCATAATGATAGAATATTTATGGAAATTGATTGCTCAACTTCTTATGACTTTGAAATTGGGAATGATTTATCCGAAAAGGAAGTTAAACACTCAACTTATGCACTTTCCAAGTCTTTTAGTAAAGATATAAATTTTACTCATGGAAAGTCAACAAAACCTCTTAATAGGTTTAAACTAAAGTGTAATTTATAAAAGGCCAAAGTTTTCTAAATATGTCTTTCATGAAAAATCAAATTCTAGTAAAAATTCTATTGTTTATAGTTATTATGGTTATAAAGGTCATATATCTCACTTGTGTCCAATTAGGAGAAAATGTTGTGTGGGAAAGAAGGAAATTTGGGTTCCCAAGGTATCTAAACACTTGAATACTAACATTTAAGTACCTAAGATGAAATGGGTACCAAAATATCCTTCTAGTGATTTAATTATATAGAAAATTTCATACAATAGGAGATAATTTGGTCAAGGAAAAAAGGAATCCTCAACAAGAGCTTCTCTAATGCAAATGGTTAGGAAAAGAATGTTTAGAATAGCTAAAGCCTCTCAAACACACAATGGTGCTATTTCAGAGCTCAAACCTTTTGGAAAGAAGCAATAAATAAGAAAAAGTTATCCTTTCATTATAGAAGATAAGGTATTAACTTTTCGAACCTTATATGTTGCTTTATTTAATATTTATTGAAAAAAAGGTTATTGATTTCAAAGCATAGCATTGCTTGAAGATTGTAATTCACCTTTACCAATATCATGTACGCATATGAGTTATCTTTTCATGATTACAAATGATCACAAGCTCAAAAGTCATAGTTAAGAATAAGTTGGATTTGAAAATGATAAATTGAAAGCTTTCAGTAAGAATCATTTAAGTGGTTAATCGATTTCACACAAGATAAAAATCAAGTGACTAGTTGATTTAGTGAAGAACAAATGGTTAGAATTGAGTTACCAATTGATTTAGAGAAAGGTGACCATCTCTGGAAGTCTAGAATTGATTCATCAATTGATTCATTACATATGAAGGGAAATCTGGGGATTAAAAAATATAAGCCATGAACCAAGTGGTCAATTGCTTTCGAGGGGTACCTATTCATTCACATGCCCCTATTTCATTGAAATCAAAATGCTTGATTTATTTTATCTTTATATGTCTATAGCCCTTTGATGATATAACTTAATATATAAGTATACAATGCTTAGTATATTTTCCTTTAAGTTTCCTTGACAATTGCTTAATAAGGAAGATATACAAAAACTTTGAAAATGATTCTCAAGAATATAATCATTATGCTCACATGTTTGAATTGTTTTATAATATCCCAAATTAATATTTAAGGTTTTATAAACTCCAATGCTTATAAAAATTTCTTATATTGATTTTAATTTTTTTTATAAAAGCTTTAGAATATTGAAAATGATATTAATAATAATATTTGAAATATCTTTATTATTTTATATGGCCAATGTTGATTTAAGACTAGTTTAAATATTTTTATAAGATATAAAATTTTATGAAATTAATTATTGGTATTTAATAAATTATTTTTAAAAAGTTATGGAAAATAATTGAGTTAAGAATTTAAATGAAATTAATTTATAAAAATATATATTGGGAAATGAATTATTAGAGATATAATATATAAAGGTTGAAATATTTATGTGGAAAATTTAAACTTAATAGGAAAAAATATAAAAGAGAGATTTTATAGAATGGAAAATTATATGATTGGCTAAGATTCTTTACAAAAAAAATAAATAATAGATGGTTAAGATTTAAAAGGGAAATGAGCTTATGATTGGATGAGAAGTATTATATCAAAACTCTTAGCTCATTTTATTTAATATTTTCTCTCTTTCTCTTTCTTTTTATTTTGGTACCCTTTTTCTCTAATTTTTAGATAGCCTTCTCTCTCCTCTCTTAATGGTATTGGAACTAACTTCCACTTTTCTAGATTTTTTTCTTTCATTTTTCTCTTCCTACTAACTGTTGATTTCTCTCTCTTACTCCACCGCCCTTCTTTCTCTTTTTTCCTCTTTCTTCTATCTCTTTTTTGACACCACATCTCTATTTGTTTTTGCTAGCAATGTCTTTAACTCTTTGTGGGTTCTGTCCTATCACAAGTTGTTTCCCATTTTTCTCCAACCAACTTCAGTTGTGTGCAGCTTTGAGGAGCCACAAGAGCAAGGATAGGTTTTGTCACTGGCTCTAGCAATTACTACTATGGCTAGCTTAGCTTTGTCTCTTATGATGAGCTCTTGCCTGTAGCCACCTTCCTCTCATCTATTCCCTAAATCTGTAGCAACTTATGAAACTTGGAGTAGCTCCACCATATGATGCCTGGAAGGGTGGAATAAGGGAGTTATGGCTCTCTTTTCTTCATTGGTATCTATCACCTTCATTAGTGGCATGGTGTTGTTAGAAACTTTCCAAGATAAAGGTAAAGCATTCTAGATCATAATATTTTATTATTTCATATTGATTCAAGATGATTCAGAAAATCCCTAAATACTGACCCATTCTAAATCATTCTTTTTAATCTTGAAAATTAGAAATTTATTATTTAGAATGTTGGCACTACATGATTAGAGCTTAGAACAAGAATTTCTAAGAAGTATAAGTAGCATCATTATAATCATAACCTATTATTATATGTTGCTAAAAAAAGAGAGAGAAGAATATAAGTGTTGATGTTTTGAACTTCTTGGATTAATAGGTTGCACTCAGTGAGTGCAAATTTACTTAAAGACACCATTTCCACCAATTTTGTACATAATTCTTATTGTTTATAATTTTAGGTTACTTAAATCTTTAATCTGTTGTATTACTCCGAGGATATGAACAAGTTTTTTTTATCTAGATTGAACCATAAAATAATATATTAGAATTGTTTATGGTTAGTTAAGTCATTCCAAAAGATTTATTATAGACTTTATGTATTAGGAATTAACTCATAAGGATAATTATTTAATTAATTCCTTAAGGTTATGTTGTTAAGATGTAATTTTAAGTTATTGTTGTTGAACCATAGTATATATTCTAGAAAATTCATGTAGTAGGAAATATCAAATACATAAAGATAATTCTTAAATATAAACTTTTAAGCTATCACACATTCCTTTTAATATTTTGACGATTCAAGCTTAAACTAAGAAAACCCAAATATACTAAATAAGGTTAGGTGATCCTATTATGTTAGAGTTAAGAATATTGGAAACTAAGGACATAGTTTTGCATGATGATATAATTAAAGTATTTTTAGAGCAGAAAATTTTTATTGATGATTTAGAATTTTATTATAGTTAATTTCAAGTTGAAATTGTAATAATTGAGTAGAAATGAAATATACCCACCTATCTATAATTATTGTTATAACTTAATAGTATGAAAATAAAGGAAATTGATAATCTAAAATGATAATGTTCAAGAGAAAATGAGAAGTTATCTTATATTCATAAATTATTATTATACTTTGTGAAATAGGAAGAAATGGAAGATTAAAGCAAATATATATGAATCTTCAAAGTTGCAAGATGATTTCAAGTGAATACATATCTTACCATAGAATTTTTAACTTAATAAAATATGACTTAAATATTGTGAATTATATTATTCTTATTGATGATACTGATTCTATATTCACCTACATATGTATCTATACTCCTACATAAACTCAGTTCCGTGATATAAGTATAATTAACTGTTTAAAGGAATGTTAATCATTCAAAGTGCGCAACAGAATTATGGTAGTCATGTTTCTACCTAATGATAAATTGTAATTGAGTTTCCATAATATCTATATGTCTTGGCTATGTAGGAGAACATGACAATATTATTAGTATATATTCTATTGTATGCTTGACATTACTCTATGATAATTTAGTGACTTTGCACTAATGATCTTACAAATAATTGTGATATGAGAGTTAAGTTCTCTTGTGTATATTATTTGTAAATTATACCAATAGTGACATTGAAAATTATGTATAGCAAGGAAGCTATGATGTGAAAGTCGGATGAGAAATTCCTAACAAATAGCTATGGAAGATATAAGATTAATCTGAGAGTCAGATGGGAAATTCTCGATGAACAATTGAGAAAAATTATAACATTGCTCTAGAAATTAAAAAGTGATTATATGTATGTTTACTATAACTAAATGTATAATATGATGTGATGTTGGAAATTGTTTATGGGTGGAAATCACTATTTGACATGATTGCAAAGACTTGATATAACTATAACAATTTATTTATATTTGAGCCTTAATAACTGTTTATGAATGTGATATTTACTCGAAATAAGTAGTACATGACATAAGAACAATATTATATACTAACAGATAGTTGAGTCTTTTATGATTTATGATATGAGATACAGAGTTAAGCTATATGTTGGAGAACTCCCATTTCGAGCATGGTTTCATATGTTTCAAAAATACAAAAAGAATAGGTTTCTTGATATTTTAATATTAGTACATATTTAACCTATGAAATTAACTATGAAATTGATCTCTTGGTAAATCACTCTGTTTTATTTCTAACATTTTCAAGTTAAGATTCAGGTTTTGTAGTGTCTATGGAGAATTAAGATTGCCTTGTTAAGAGATTTAGTAGTTGGGATTAGAATTAGCAATAAAAATAGAAATTTGCTAATTGATATGGTGTTAATTTGTTGTATGTGTATAAATTTGAAATTGTATTGTTAGTGTATATACCCTAAAACTAATTATATTGGTGATTGTAATTTTGAATCATGTTATTTTAATGATAATTTCAATTATTATATTTATATATATTATCTACGTAATATATTCAATTATGATAATAACTTTAGAATAATTGTATTCTTAAATGTCCCTAGTCATATATCATTGTGGATTAGGTTGCTTTGATATGTTAAGACTAGCATGTGTGAAGACTTATATGGGATATTAAGTTTACACATGAGTACAAGTTAGAAAACTTGTATACTGGACCGACCCATATTAAGAACACTACATGGATCGTTATATGAGTGTCATAAGTGGTTCTTAGTGATCATTATTAATATGGTCCTTTGACCTAAGATCACTAAAGTTCTCTACATGTGAGTTTCATATTTTGATACTATTCTATGTCACTAATGGTTAAGTGAATGCAATGGTAGATATTAGATATGTCACGTATCATGCGGAAGGGTTTGTGTGATCAAGATGGGATTTGTCCCTCCTATATAACAGGAGTAATATCTATGGGCCCTTTGATTAAGTAAAGCTGAGAAAATGCATGGCCATGCTCAAATGAATTGACATGAGATGTCGATTACATTTGTTTCAGTCAGCTTACTTAGGAATCAAGAAACTTTAAGATTGGGCTATACAGGAATGACACGGTCCATGTCTCGTGCTCAATCTAGATGTATAGGATAAAAGGACATAGGTGATGATCATGTGTAAAGGTTTAGTCAAATCACCGACTTTCTCATTGCTTGGGTAACAATGATGTGTTGCTAGACACCAATCATTGTTTATTATTAATGGTCATTGCCAACGTAATGAAAGCCTGTAGGGTCACACACTTAGAGCCTAGTGAATTTGAAATTAATGGACTAAATTGTTTGGGCCTAATATTTGGGAATTCATGTTATAATTATAAGGCCTAATAGTAAGCCTATAATTGTACATGGAATAAAGTCCAAATAGGTTAGGTTTTTCTATGCACTTATTTAAATAGGCTTGTTGGGTAATAATAGGATTTATTATTATTATTCACGCATCCCAAAAAGGCACATAAAAACCCTAGCCCCTCTCCTTGACCAAAACCCCTGAAGAGGCATAGCTAGCACTACGAAGTGAGAGGAGATCAATTCCAACCGATGTTTGTGTGGACATTCATCGGTGATTCATGGGTTCGTGTGGATACCATAGAGGTGCAGCCACATTAAATGCTGCACTGGTGATCTGATCTTCTAGTTTCTATTCTGGTTCGTGATTTGGAGAGCAGATTGGATTGGAAAACAGACAGAAGTAGATCGGATTTACTGTGTAGCGGACAGAAGATTTTTTGCCGAAAGGTATAAACCCTAATCCCTAATCTATGGCGTCCTAAATTCGCATGGATCCTTGGTGGAAATCGTGCAAAACTTTATTCCGCTGTGCATGTATGATGCGCGATTTCCAGCATTAAGATTGGTAAATCACTCTATTTTATTTCCAACATTTTCAAGTTAAGATTTAGGTTTTGTAGTGTCTATGGAGAATTAAGATTGCCTTGCTAAGAGATTTAGTAGTTGGGATTAGAATTAGCAATAAAAATAGAAATTTGCTAATTGATATGGTGTTAATTTGTTGTATGTGTATAAATTTAAAATTGTATTGTATTGTGTGAATGTTACTTGTTACTGTCATATCTGGAAATAATATAGGTTTTGTATTATAAGGTGTATAGCTCTAAAAAATTATCCAAAAACAAGAGAAACTTTATCCATTTTTCCATAAAAATTTTAAAATAAAATTTCAAGTCTTTTGAAAATTTGGAAACTCCTGTTAGATAAAAAGAGTGAAAAGTGTTAAAGCTTGTGGAAACTAGTATCGAGATCCATATCGGTCACGGTTAAGTTAGGTCATAACATGTTTAATATTTCATGAACATATTATATTGATATTTATCTAATCCCTGTGGACCCAAGTCCTAGTTAAGTACCAAATAAGTTATCAAGAGTTTCATGGAGGAAAGAGAAGTGATACTACCTTATGTTGGTATATGTCCTAGAGCCAATCATATAGATGATTGAAGTTATATACAATGTATTATGTTTTAGGCAATTTAATTATTATATTTTATTTTTATTATTATTATGTGCAATTTATAACTTAATATAATAATTATCCTTGGAATAGCTTTGTTATTCCTAAAATGCCCCTAGTCAAGTATTATTACGAAAAGGATAGTAATAATACATCGAGACTAGCATGTATAGTGATTGATGATTACGAATCATGGATATGTGATATCAAGTCAATACATGAGTACATTGCTAGTGAACAATGTACTGGACTGACCCACTATGAGAATATTGCATGGATAAATGTGTCATAAGTTATTCTCATATGATCACAAATACACATAAACCTTTGACCTGAAGTCACTACGGTTCCCTACATGAGGAATTACTCACTTTAATATTGTCCTATGTCACCTTTAATCAGGATGACAAGTAGGGCATTGATTGGGTGTGTCATAAATCGTGCAGAGGGAAGTGAGTGATGTAAATGGGATTTTGTTACTCTTGTATAAAAGAGAAATATCCTTGGGCCCTTTGATTGAGTGAGACTTAGAAATGTATGATCATGCTCAGTTAAATTAATATGTGATATTAATTATTTTAAGTCTACTCAGCATCAAGAAATATAAATTAAACATTGACGAGGATGACACATTCCATGCCTCTAGTTCAATTTGGATATTATTACAAAAGGGTTATGATGCAAAACGTTGATCATGTATTAGGTGGATGTCAAATCACAAACATTCTTACTACTTGAGTGGTAGTGATGTATTGCTAGATACCGCTCGCTGTCTATGGCTCAATAATAAGTCATTTTCAACGTAGTAAGAACCTATAGGGTCACACAAAAGGAGTAGGAATAAGACAATAATTAATTGGACTTTAATTATATTAATATCCAATTAATTGGACTTATTTTTGTGCATATATATTATTAAGAATAATAAATTCACGTTTTATATATATATATATATATTATGTGATATTATTTGATATTAAAGTAATATCAAGTAATTATCTTATCAGATATTAGATAAATATATTATGAGATAATATTATTCTAATATTTGATAACTATATGCAATTATCTAATAATTAAGATATTTATATTATGAGATAATATTATTATCTAATATTAGATAATTAATAGATAAGTCTTATCTCTTCCCATTATCTCTAGGATAAGGATAAGATGAGTTGTTAAGTGTGATTAGGATTTTGGAAGCATTATCCTAGTAGGACTAGGATTATGGCTTGCCTAAGTTCTATAAAAGGGGACTTAAGGGCAACACTTTATAATCACGTCCAAAGCTTCCATATAAACCCTAAATCACTCAGAAAACATCCGATCCTAATTCTTAGAGAGAAAAACGCATCCTAGCAGACGCGTGGAAGGTGAGAGGTTGTTGTTCACTCTGTGTGGATACCGTAGAGACGCTGTACCTTCCGGCCGGCATTTGATTCATCCGCTCTCAAGTTTTGATCAGTAGAAACACGAGTGCCCAATAGGTAAAACCCTAATCATTGACTTATGCTTTTTGCATGGATCCTAGGTAGAATTCGGATCAAAATTTTAAAATTCCGCTGCATGTGATAATCTGAATTCCTAACACCTTAAGCATAGTATGAAAATGGAAGACAAGTTCAACTTGAGGTTAATTTAACTTAACTATCAAAACAAGGCTAACTCCTACAAAGAGGGATAAGACTCAAAAGATTAGTATACTTTATCCTATCTCTATGCTTAATATGCTTTATATCTTTCTTGAGTATGGATAGTTAAGGAATAGACATATCATTGTTATGATTGGTTTCATTTTTCAAAACGATATGTACTCTTTGTGCTAAAGGAAAGTTATTTATTCTATCAAGGCAAATATGTCACCAAAATAACTTAATACTTATGTTTCAAATTTTGGAAAGATAACTAGCTCCATGTTTTCTAATAGTTTTACTTGTAAAAGTTATTTTATTAAAGTAGCTTGTTAATAGTGATTATATATATTTTTAACCATTGGTCAAATCATTTGCTCTTATGTGCTTGTTCCCTCAAAATGGTTTTATGAGTTTTGATGATTTTATGTAATTTCTAAAATCATAAATTACTTTTTGAGTTTTTCCCAAAAAAAATCCTCATTGATTTGAAAATGGTTTTATTTGGATTTTCCTTATCTCCTTAAAGGTTCAAGGTTATATAATTGATGATATAGTACTTACTAAATATTTTCTATTAATTATGTATATGTTCTAAGAAGTGCTAAAATAATGCTTATAACTAATCATTCATTAGAGAATGTTTAGAATTTGTTTAGTATATGCTAATCTCCTATCTTAAGTTGTGTTATTTAAAAGCTTGAAAGGATTTTAGTGATTTGAAAGAAATTTAAAAATCAATTTCAAGAGTATGAAAAGTCAAAAGAGTTGGAAGATTAAATCTTGACATGGAGATCAATGGCTTCCAATCCTTCTCCAAAGGCAAGCATACCAAGGAAAACTTATCTCTTAACAAGATCAATGATGTTCACCTCATAATTGATGAAAAAGGAAGATGATTACAACCAAAGAGCATTATATATTGCCACAAATTACACAATACTATCAGTTGGTTAGGATATGATCATGAAAAATATGCTTGGTTGTGATGAAAAAGTACTTAATTATTATTTCATGATCATTATCATCACTATATGAAAAGCTTGATAGTTTTTATCTCTTTTATCCCTATTGCATATTCTTTCATGATATGCTTGACTTAGGTCTCTTGATTGCTTGAAACTTGTGCCAATCTTTATTTTTCATAAAGGAAACTTATTAAGGAGATATGGATGCATTAGATTATTTCAAATGATTTCTTCTTCAAATAAGTTTGAAAATAAAAGTCATTGATTTTGAATTGCTTAAATCTTTTACCATGATATATTGTTTTTCAAATGACCATGTTTGAAGGATTTGGTTTCAACAAAGTATTTTAAAAAGGGAAGTAATTCAGATGCTTTTTTGTTAGATTAAGGAAAGCTTATATTTTCCATGTTTTTAAAATGTTTATATACTTAGGTAAACATACATGTCTTGATCCATTATGCTATCCATGTTTCCAATCCATTTTATATCTTTAAAAAAAGAAGCATATTTTTTAAAGCTATGAGAAAATCAATATTTTATTGAGGGGGAGCTTTAGTAAAATTAATAGCATGATTTGAGGGTGAGCTTTGAAATTATGATCTATATTATAACTCACATTTCTCTTGACATGAAAGGCTTCAAATGTTTACACACATCACATATCTATTCATACTTACTCCAAGAAAGAAGTAAAATACTATATCTTTTTAACTCATTTATTTGATAAATATTTTTTTATATGATCATGATATATAATCCTTGATAATCTAGTTAAGATTATATGATATGAATATGTCTTTACTTTTAAAAGATGAATAGTATGGCTTCCAATGATGTTTATCTTTTAAGCTACTTTCATATTTTTAGAGAGAAAAAGAAAAGAAAGACATGATAATTAGAAAAAGGGGAGAATATAATGACATCAATTGCTTTAATATGTTTAATTATCCTTTTTATTGATGTCAAATAGAGGGAGAAGATAATGGAAAAGAAAAAAAGATGCTATGTGCTTAATATTATATATCATCATATGCTTACTAGACTAAATCTTTATTTCAGACATATTTTTCTCTAGTGACTTGTCATCATAAAAAAAAGGGATTGTTAGCGTTAAGTTTTATATGATGATTTTGATAATGACAAATTATTGTTATAATAGCATTACATATCTTTATATCAAAGAGTTATAAAAGCTTTAAGAGACATGCTATATTATGGTTGCAATACCAATGCTTGATTATGTGCTAAAAGAATTATATTTTATACAAGCACTATAAGTATATGATTGGTCAAGATACATGATATGATAATTATGCATGTTCTTATGCTAATTTGTTATATATATGAATCTTGCATATTAATATCATAACATATTAGTTTGGACTAACTATATACATGGTTTGCAAAGTTTATATCTATTATATAGGAAAGTTCAAAATGAAGAAAAGTGAGTATTAAAGTAAAGCAATAAAAAATCTTCTCATGCTTAATTTAAGAATGAACAAGGAAGAAATACAAGAAAGAAGATGTGATCCAAATATTGAACAATGAGAAAATTAATGTTTTTAAAAGTTTGTAAGCATCAAGAAAAGCTCAAGGACTTGATTGGTATAGTTTTTCATTTTCGGCTTAGACTTTCTTTTAAAATAGAGTTTTTCAAAATATAAAGCTTAAACATATTTTTAAAATCTTAGCTTGTTCAAAACTTTTAAAAAAATAGTCCACAATTGTGTTTTTATAGGATAGCCTATGAGGACACATAAAAAACTAATGAGATATGAGGTTTTGATCTTTTCAATTTTAACCTTTGGTCACTCTTTTGATCATATCTCACAAGATACTTGTGATTTGATTGTCAATCTATATCTATATAAAAATAGATTAAAAAACTTTCCATAGATATATCATTTGTTTAAAATGATCAATATATGAAAGAGTCATGATTTTTTCAAATTAAGTTTAGAAATTAGTTTTTTGTATTCTAATCTTTTTTGGCCTTTGCTTATTTTCTTAGCCATATCTTAAAAATTACAAATAATATGAGCATGAAAATTTTTTTATATGAAAATAGTCTCAAAGAGCTTTTCATGGATAGGTCATTTGCTTAAAATTATTAAGATAAGGAAGAGTTATGAATTTTATAGTTTGACTTTCAAAATTAGATTTTCACAATTCATTCTAACCTTTGTTTATTATTTTAAACATATCTAAAAAATTACGTTAGATATAAGTATAAAACTAGTTTTATTTGAAAGTAGACTTAAATAGCTTTCTAACGATAGGTCATTTGCCTAAAACAACCTTAAAATGAAGAAGTTATAACCTTTTAGATTTAAGTTTGCAATTTTATCTTTGTGAATCGATTAACCAATCAATTCTAACTATTCTAATTGCGTATAATGGCTATAAATGGCTAGTTTTCATCCCTAACTATCCCAAATGGCTATAATACTCTATGAACTTCCTATATAAGCTAAGAAATATCAAATACAATTAAGTGAAAGCCTGAACTTCAACTTTTAACATTATTTTATTCTTTCTTTCATTCAAATCATGATTTGAGTTCTTCTTTGTGAAATTTCTCTATTTTAGGAGCTTCATTTGTTTCATCCATTCTATAAGAGAGTTTGTAAGAATTAATATTCTTCCTATATCAATTTCTAATTGTAAAAGGTGAGGTATCCCTTGAAAAATCTTAGAAAGGGTAAGGTATCCATTATAAAAAGATGATTTGCTTAAGGAAGATCAAGGGCATTGTAAAGCTTCTTCAAGTGCCAGTTGAAGCTTGAAGAGATAGTGGATTGAAACACAAGCTTGGAAAGCTTGAAGAGTGGATGTACACCTTGGAAAAGATATTCAAAAGGGAATAACTACAAATTCTTATGTTTGATGTCTCTACCCTATCTCTTTATTTCTTTACATTATACTATATTTTTATTACTTTACATGCTTTGTTTTATTGTTGTTATTTATTGAGTATATTGTGTTTGAATGCTTATGTTGATGCTTGAATGATTAAATGCTTGAAAAAATCGCATATCTATGCATGTACTTATTGATGATTTGCCTATACATAGTTGATGAAATTGTTGAATATATTATGGTTCAATATTGATCTTGATACTTGAGTGATTAAATGATTGAAAGAGAATTTCATTTATACACTAGCTTCTTGATTCTTTATCTATGTATAATTGAATGAGTTGCTTTGCACAAGTGTATTGAATTATTATAAGTTATGTGCAAACCTTTTCATTGAATTATCTTGAATTTATTTTTTAATGATTTGTTTATGGATAGTTGAATAAGCTAATTTGCATTAATTCTTTGAATTGTCATGTCTTGAGTGTCAACATCTTTATAAAGCTCTCTTGGAATTGTTTAAATTAAAATTATCTTTATGACTTCCTCAAATCAAAAGCTTTTCAAAAAGGATTTAAAAAATGGTAAAAGTTTTCAAAAAACCTAATTCACCTTCTCTTGTGTATGGGTTATCAAGGCTTACAGACATGTCTAATTTTCATATCTAAATAGATATATGATCCTTGAATTTTCACTTGCTATGTTATTTTTTGTCAAAATAATTCTAATTTACGAATTGGAATTTTTGCATCAAATGCTAGTTAAGAATTTTCATGATGTTGTTTCAAAAATCTTGCAAACCTTTTACTATCATGTTTTTTTCACATAGGAGATTTTTATCACCAACTACAATGCTACATAGAACTTTTTAGTTCTAAGTAGACTTTGGTTTCTTATGCATTTATTAATACTTAGTGACTATATTTTTTAACTTGCTTGAATGGAAATGATGGCATGTGAAGTTATTTTGCTTCCTCCAATTCATTGGTAAAGTCACAAGTGTCATTTAAATATTTGGCTTATGGAGATAGCAACATTATGTAATCTAACTCTCAATGAAGGAATAAGATAAGAGAAAATCTAAATGTGCAATTTTTTCTTCCTTCTACAATCAAAAGAGGAAACCTTAGTTTCAGCTTTCCTTTAAACTCTTTAGTCCAAGTTCCAAATAAAGCATTTCTTTTCAAAATCTATTTTTCATGCATCAATTTTCATTTCATTTGTAAACTTGTTACTTTTTTCCTTAAACATAAATGATCATAGTTATTAAAAGTGTGCTATTATGCATTGTGTATTGCTAGAAGCTATTGCACCATGCAACGAGCAAGGCGTTGCGATGATAATATAGTGCCCTCATAAAGCGCACTACATATACCATTTCCATGCATAGGGCAATTATGCCTTTTCATTTTGCCCAAAATTAAAAACCTCCAACACATCAACACTAGCTAATAGAATTGCAAACCCATGTGCATCCTCCTTCTCTATGAACTACCAAACCTTAGGTGTTGGGAATATATTTGCTAGTGATTTGCAACATTTTTGGCAAGTAGGTAGCACCTTAATGATTAGGTAGCTTTTTGGTGACCCTATTGCTTTGTTATTTTGTCTTTTTTTTATTGCATACTATATTGTCTACAATAGCTTTTTTTTCTATAAATTTTTTTATTACTCATCCTTTATTTTTAGACTTTAATGAGTAGATAAATTATTCTCCTTTTTATTCTACCCCTGATTATTGTTCTTTACTCTAATTTTTTCATGCTTCTATTTTAATTTAGGTGTTCTATTTTTCTTTTTATTTTTTTTAAAGTTAGATGCTTTGTTTTTATGTTTTACCTATATTTTTTCCTACCATTAAAATGTTCATAGAATCACATGTTAAATAAGAAAGAAAAGCTTAAATTAAATTCATATAATTTTTCATGATCATTTATGTGAAAAAATAGTGAAATATCCATTCTATACATCTAATCCTTATGAAGTTTTTTCCTAATATGAATTATGAAGTTTGCTATTTGCTATTTATTATTTGCTTATGCAAAGTCTTTTCCTATTAGGTTTTTTATTTCATCTTAAATGGCTATAAGATAGGTAAGGATCCTACTTTGGCATATTGTACATTAGCTGATCTTAAAAACAAAAATTCTATGATATGCAAATTTTATGGTAAAATGACAAGTGGATGAGCTAAACAACATTTAGGTAAAAGTTATAGAAATACAATAACATGCCAAAGTTGCTTAGAACATGGGAGAGAGAAGATTGGAAAGCTTGTTAATGAGATAAAGTCATTGAAAAATCGAAGGAACTTAGCTAGCCATTTCCTTAATTATAAGAGTGTTAATGTAATGGAAGATGAGGAGAGGATGACCCCAAACCAATTCCAATACAAGTAGTAATGGTATTAAAACAAAAGTGTTTTCAAGTTTAAACAATGCACAAGCAACATCATGCTTTCAAAGAAGAAGTAATAAAGCACCTAGTCCAAATTTAAGGGGGTAATAGATGCTTACTTCACTCTAAATTTGAACAAGGTTACGCAACAAAGAAAAGAATCTAGTTTAAGACAAACAACAATACTCGATACATACAAAAAAGAGGAAAGGGAAGAAACTTACTAACTATTTGCAAAGTGGATGTACGATGTAGGGATTCTTTTTAATGCTATCAATTATGATAGCTTTTAGCTTTCATTGAAAGTGTTGGACAATATGGTCCAAACATGAAACCACTCACTTACCATGAGGTTCATTTTCTTTAAGAAAAAGTTAGAATACACAAATCTATTGTTAAAAGAATATAGGAAGAAATGGGCAAAAAAGGGATGCTTCATCATGGTAGATGGTTAGACAAATAAAAAGGAGAGAATATTAATCAATTTTTTGGTGAATAGTCCAAAGGGTTCTATCTCCATTGAATTTGTTGATGCTTCATCTTGTATAAAAAAGGGACGTCTCATCATGGTAGATGGTTGGACAGATAGAAAGGAGAGAATATTAATCAATCTTTTAGTGAATACTCCAAAGGGTTCTATCATCATTGAATTTGTTAATGCTTCATCTTGTATAAAGAGTGGAGCAAATATGTTTGAATTTCTTGACAAATTTCTTAAGAAGATTGGACCATCCGATATTGTTCAAGTTGTTATTGATAGTGCTTTAAATAATGTTTTTACTAGTAACAATTTTGTTATTGTCTTTTTTAATAATCTTTCTTCCTTTAACAAATATTAGGTTTTAACTTACTTCTTTACTTTACCTTTAATAGGAAAATTGTTGGAAGCAACTTATTTGAATTTATATTGGATTCTATGTGCCATTTAATACTTGGACTTAATTGTAGAGAACATATGAAAGATTCCACTTCTTACTTCAACATTGAAAAAAGTCATGGTAGTTAGTGGTTATATTTATAACCATATTGGGGTGTTGAACATGATGAGGAAATTCACTAAAGAAAGAGAGTTGCTTAGGTTATTAGAAACTAAATTTGTTACTACTATGATCACATTCTATAGCATGCACAACTAACAAGGCTATTTAAGAAAGATGTTTAGTTTAGATGAATGGAATATAAGAAAATTGGCAAAGGAGGAAGGATACAAAAGAATAACTCTAATTGTGCAAAGCATTTCATTTTGGAACAATATTCATTATTATTTTATAGTAGGTGCTCCAATAGTTGAAGTACTTAGGTTGGTTGATAGTAAGAGGAAACCTCTAATGGGACACATCTATAAAGCTATGGATAGATAAAAAAAAGCCATTGCCAAGGTTTTTAATAATAATATAGACAAATATAAGGAGATTTTCAAAATTATTAATAGAAGATGGGAAGTGCAACTCCACTGACTTTTGCATACTGTTAGATACTTCTTAAGCCCTGAGTTCTTTTATGACATTCCTAACATTGATAATGATGAAAGGTAAATCTTAGTTTTGATTCATTGCATTTAGAGATTTATTCATGATGTTGCAATTCAAGATAAAATTTCTAAGGAGTTATTAACATATAGAGATGCTTTAGATACTACTAGGACTCATTTGGCCATTAGGAATAAAAAATTGAGGGCACCGATTGATTGGTGGCTACCAATAGTTGTTTAGCTCCTAATTTGAAGCAATTTACTATTAAGGTTCTTAACCTTACTTGTAATGCTTCTAGACATGAGAGAAATTGAAGTGTGTTTGAAAATCTCCATACAAAGAGAAAGAATAGGCTTGCTTAATTAAAATTGAATGACTTGTTTTATGCTAAGTATAATAGAACCTTGAAACAAAGATTCAATGAACATGATTTATTTATCCAATCTCAGGAATTGATGATTGCAATAAGTGAATGCTTGGCAAATTGGAAGAGAAACTTAATGTAGTAAATGATTTTGTATTTAAAGATGATAATTTAATTTGAGGTGACATAGCTTTAGATTTTGAAGTCAAGGAAACTACTCATAAATCCCCTTCCACTCAAAATACTCTAACTCTAAGAGTGATAAAAAGGAAAAAGAAAGGTGGAATGCATATCATTTAAGAAGAAGAAGAGGAAGAAGAGGTTGAATCAAGGGAAACAAGTGAAAAAAAGGAGGAAATTAAGGAATTAGAAGATGATGCTAATTCAAATGAAGCATATCTTGATAAGGGAAATAATGAAGCACATATTGATAAGGAAGATGAAAATGAATGTCCTAGTGCTAATCCTTAGGTATTTTATGTTTGTTGATTCCTTTACAAAATACTTGATGACTTATATTTATTTTAAATGTTGTGTTGCTTCTTTCTTTATTAACTTGATTTTCATGTAGACTTATCACTTTATGTTAATATGCTTAATTTTAATGTTATATTGTGTGTTATGTTTTAATTCAATATTTTATTAATATGTGCCAAAAATGAAATTTACATGCATAATGCAATATGTTGTAATGCCAAGGGCCTTCATCGTCATTATGCACCATATGCCATAAATAACTATGATAGGAAAGAAAAAGTAGGATATTCTTAATATATATAATGCATGATTGTTACTCAACTATCTAGATCTTTAATTATCTGAATTTTGATGTATAAAATAGGAAGTGTGGCTATTAACATTAAGTAGATTATTTCATAGTAGCCACCGATGCATGATTATGGTTCCTTAAATAGATCAAATAGTCCCCCCCATTTGACTTTGTGAGGGATTTAACAATGTCATAAATGTATCTCTTTTCTGTTCTTTTCCTTTTTTTAGTTAAGCAATAAGGTGGGTCCATTAGAACTTAAATATACTATTTCCAACATTATCTAAATTAGAATTTAATATTAGGAGCGAAATATACTATCATAGAAGCTTTTAATTTTTGTATGGTTTTGAGTTATGCTTTGTCACTTATGATTTCTCCTTTTAGCTTGAATTGGTTATTGCTTTTATCTAAATAACTTCATATATTAAATTTGATGTTTTCATTAGTTAATGAAGATAGATTGATTTTAGATGAAGTTTTAACATTGGTTGATTAGAAGTTACATGGTACCTTGAGATTATACTAAAGTTACTTAATATATAGCTTTTCAAAGCAAGCCTATAGATGTTTCTATTAGAATCTCTTTCATATGTAAGGTTTGATTTAGTATGTTCTCGTGTGCTTAAAAATTAAAGGATTAAAGTTATCATTAAAACTAGATTGACTGAATAGGTAGAAGTGGTGCTTATATCAATGCATATTTGTGCAACTAGTTACTAACCTCATTATGTTTTTCCTTTTTAAATGAAATTCAATATATAAAGCTATTATAAGACTTCATTAATCATCAATATTATGATTTCGCATATGAGTCTCTTTTCTAGTTTCTTGTTCATTCCCTTTCCTTAAATTTAGACTACAAGTTACAATAATGAATTATTGTCAAGATTTACACCTACTTTATATATATATATATATATATATATATATATATATATATATATATATATATATATATATATATATATATAAAATAAATTTATAGCTATGCATAATTTATTAAGATTTATCTATTAATATTATAGCTTAATAAAATGTGAACACAATGAGAATCAATGTTATTTAATACTTGAGTAGAACATTAAGTGAAGATATATAAACAATGTTAATCTAGTTAAGTGGGATTTTCATGTTAAAAATATTCAACAATAATATTAACAAGGTTTCTAAAATAGATTTGTTACAATGGTTTTTAAAAAATCATTTTTCTTTGACATGTCAAAAGTTTAAATATAAAGCAGGACATGGGGATACTTGATAGGGCATGGTTTTATTCTTTTAGGTTAAACTTACTTGATAATACTTAAATTAAGTTTCATTTACTTGATTTATTTTAAGGACTTATGGTTTTGTAGCCTTTAAGTGATATATCTTTATGTGTAGCTCTAGATTATTTCTCTCTTTAGAGATTTATGATGAAATAATTTACTTATAAGAGAAGAACATAGAATTGTATTGAACCAAGTAACTTTGCAAATTGATGACTAATGTATTTAAGGGAATCCTAATCCAATGTTTTTGTTTTTTATACTTGCTAGACTAATATGTTGTCTTTTCCTTTTATTGTTCTATAGGAGTAACAATTCTATTATAGGTTAATGTCCTTCCTTTGTTATGTAGAGTTTAAATGACATGAAGTATGTATTTACTACATAATTCATATGTGTGACTTTTTAATTTTGAAAAATGACCAAGCATATCATATTCTTAGGTTATGACTAATGTTAAATGTTGCTTATGTTTAATTAGCATGAGTGAATCAATTATACACCGATCACTATATTAATAATGACATTGTTAAGATATCTACTAGAGAAATGCCATTTTAATGCTCCGTGTTACTAATATAGATGACATACAAGGTTAAGCTAGTATTAAGTTTAACATAGTATATTAGAGGTTAACAAAAAATAAGGATTTGAGTTACCTAAATTAATTTTACTTAAGATGCTAACTTATTATAGTCAAGAATTAAAAAATTAAAAGAGTTCTTATCATGATTAAGTTTTTTATTAGGTAGGTAGTAGTTTCTTAAGCTACCATTGCTTAATATGAATTTATAGTTGAGGCTTACATCTTATAAATGACATTTAAAATTAATCCTAAATATGGTAGTATTTCCCACATGGTAATATGGTAGTATTTCCTATATAAGGGCAAATTTAAGCATAATTATAGTGGTTATTATAGACATCCAACAAATATGGTAGTATTTCCCATACCAATGTGCTAAATCTAAAATATAATCATTTGAGCTAGCATCACACGTCCTAAGGGACCACATTTGAAATGCATGCACCATTTGAGATTCACCAAATAATAAACCTAAAACTTATCCAAACTTTGTTTAACATTAATTGTGCAACCAAACCATATAATCATGTCTAAAATATATTTAATTTTTTATGGATATATATTTGAAATTTGAAAATAATGCTCTTTTTTCTTCTACTTCAGTAGATATGGACAAATATTAGATTGGTTGGGGAAGGAATATGGTCGAGTAAAAGAAAAGGTTGCATAGGTTTCTTGATTTCATAATTGAGTAAGCACCCATTAGGGAAGAATCTTATGCCCTTATCGACCTTGTAAAAGCAAAAAATGAATGACTATAGTTGAAGTGTTTGACTAATTTGAAAGCAATTTCCTCACGACTACATTAAGTAGATTTAGCATAGGAAAAATAAAGTACTTGAAACTGCTACCACTATAGCATACGTAATAAAAACTCATCATAAACCTATGCAAACACCATAAATTCCTATAGAAGATATGCTGAATAATGCATTCAAATTAGATAATCTCTAATATGATAATGTGATAAACATGTCTCATGAAAATGTCGACAATAATGACCAGTTGCTAAGTAGAAAGATAGACTTAACTTTTGCTAAGTTCTATGAGCTTCTCAATGATAGAAGTGAACCACTTTATGATAAGTGCATTAAGTTCTCCATGCTTTTATTTCTGTATTAAATGTTTATGTGGCATAACTAATAAAGCCATGAAAATGATTCTAGAACTATTGAATAATGCCTTTAAGCATGATAAGATCCCTAATTCTTTCCATAAAGCCAAGAAAACAATCAATAATTTAGGGATTAAGCACATTGAGATACATGTCTACCTTAATGATTGCATATTGTATTGGAGGGAATACAATAAGGAAACATGTAAAAGATGTAATACATTTATATGGAATGAATATGTTATAAGAAAGAAAAAGAAATAAGTAGCAAAAATTTTGTGTTAATTTCTACTAAAGCAAAGATCCCAATGGTTATTTATGTTTACTAAGACAACGGAGCATATAAGATGTCCAGTTACTAAGAACTTTGCTTAATGGTTTTCTTGACTGGTGAGTAGATGAACGTAGTTGGTTTATGAATTTGCATAATACATTTTCACAAATAAATGTGTCTTATTTTAGGTACTTCTAGATGATGTGGTTAGTGTTATGTCAAATGATAAGCTTCTAATATAAGGACCATATGAAATTGCTTGAAGGCATTTAGCATTCAATGTCAACAATCAAATTCCAAATACTAACTCGAGAATTAGGAGAAAAAATCCAAAATTTTGGAGTTTTGATTGCTTCTGCAACTCAATGTGTTTCAAGCCACTAAGATGCAAATGGGCAAGATGTCAAACTACTATATTATAAAAAGTTAGTTAATATTGTTAAACTCAATTTGTGAAAAATATATTACTAATGATAAAGAGTTTATCCAAGATTCATAGGGCTTCCATTTTGTCAATTTCAATAGATTAATTTACACTAGTGAATGAGAAGAGCAATAGCCTTTCATTTATACATCTTAAACATAGATGGTTTACTATGTATAAGATCAAGAGTATTTGGAATGGAGTGTTGTAATTCATATAAAACCAAAAGACTTATATAACATGAGGGATGAATTAAATGGTGGAATCTATGATCATGTACTATTATCTAAACAAGAACTATATAATTTTTTTGAGGCTGATGGCTAGAATATCGAGTTCGTAAGGGAAGATTTCAATGATGATGCTTTTAACCCTGTGAATACTAACATGAACAATGATAACAATTTAAGTACATTAGAATAATGGCAAAGAAAGCTTAAAAATGCATTCAAAGCTTTATTTAACATTATTCCATATGACAACATTATATACTTATTAGTTCAAAAAAAACACTATGAATATTATTTAGTTTATAAAATTGATGTGAACTTATTTTGTTTGGTAATCTTAAGCATTCTAATTTTAGTATTACAAATTAAAATTATACTATTTTATTTTACAAATATTCTAATAATTGTTTATTTTGTTAAAATGCCTAAGCATAAGAGACTAAAGGTTTGGGAAAGTACTAAAGCATCTAGCTCTTAGTTTGTAATAGCTTTGAAACAAACCATCTTTCCTTTTATTTGACCTACATGGTCATCCCCATATAACTTGGCCATCCCATATTCCTCCTCTAGGTCTTATAGTCCACACACTTTTTTTAGGCTACCCACAACTTATATCCTCTTTAGCCTAGCTAACTTGCGTGCCTTTTCCAAGTACCATAACCTATACATTCTCTCCAAGTTGCTTATACCACTTATACTCTCTAGACATTATAGCATACATGCTTTATCTAACCTATACACCATCTTTAGGCTTCCTATATTATTCATATTTTCCAAACATCATAGTGTGCATACCTTGTCCAACCTGGCCAAGCCATTAACTTTCTTTAAGCCCTATACCTTATACACCATTTTTTGAGCCTTACAACCTGTAAACATGACTAGTTTCCACCTGAAGATGATCAACATGCTTATAATGATGTTGACATGAAAGACCTAGACTTACACATTGACATAAAAAAAAGCTATCAATATAAATGCCAATATGAAGTCAAAGATAAATAGTTGGTGGAAATGCAAAGTGATAAGTAACCATGGTACATGAATCTTTCTTTTACATTTTTATCACAATTGTACTAAAATGTTTTACTTATGACAATAGATAATGATAGTATTAATAAAGAAAAAAAATTAAAAATGGAATACAAGAGGAACTTGGAGAATAAGAGAGTGAGGGTCCCATTTAACCTTAAAGGTTGTGTGCAAATGGAGAAGAAGGAGACATAAATTATGCATAGGCCAATAGGCTCAGACAAAAGTTCCTTTGGACTATGATGATTGGCCTCTATACTTGACGTATTTAAAGACTTGTTGTTAGAGTGATAAGTGTTGGTACATAACAATTCATCTCACTTAATTTTTCTTTTTTGCTATATGTTAATTAACTAGACTCATTTTTATTATTAGTTAAACATTTAATTTATTTTCTTTTCATAGCCAATCTTTCACTTTTAAAATTAGAGGCAGAGGAGAAACTATGTCCTAATACATGTTGGAATGAGATGGAAGAATTAGAAGGTTGTGTTGTTTAATAAGTATTATGATCACAATTTGACAAAAAAGCAAGGCATTAAGTGAAATTACCTAAAAAGAAAGTCTAAGGAGAAGTGGAGAAGATTTCTTAACATGCATGATTAGCTTTCATGAAAAATTTTAGTTACTTTCATTCACTATTAACATGTATGTATCAATAAGTTTTTAGAAAATAAATTTGAATTCATACATGTAAGAAATGACCAAGTAAAATGCAATCAACACAGCAAGTAAAAAATTGTTCTTACTGTGAGCGTAATATGATTTGCTAGGAAAAAGTAGTTAATTATGATATAAGCCTTTGTATTACTTTAGATATGATTAGTTAATGAACATGTTTGGATTAAAAAATTTGTTGAAACTGTAGGAAATGGAGTGTAGGCACTATATTGAATGTGCAAAAGTATAGGGCTTAGACATATGGATGGTATACATGTAAATGAATAAGCAAGAGTTAAAGGAGTAAGCATTTAGTTTTTTAAATTTGATTGACCTTGTATTTAATGTTTGATTTAATAATTTTTTAAGCTAAATAAAATCCTAGGCTAGCAAGAATTATTTGCATATCATATAATATCACTAAATGATGTAATTAGTCAAGTGTGTGGGAAAAAGCATCCAAGTTATGTTTATGGTATAGGAATGGAAGTATGCTTCACAAGCTTGTTTGGCTCCAGTTCATTTGCCATCAATCCTAATAGGCAAAACGAGGTTAATAAGCTAAGATCACTACTTAGCAAGTAACAAAAACTTTATTAAACAAAAGAGGAGTTAGCTACATATAAAAAGGAATTAGTTACCCATAAAAAAGAATTAGCTGAAGCTATGAGTGAAATTCTTACTATAAGGGAATTCATTAGGTCAACCACACAAAATCTTCAACCTTGTTTAGTTAACAACTCATTATCAAATCAATAGGTATGTATTACATAATTGAATTTTAAAAATATTTTATCAACTTTGTTGAATCTTTTTTCCTTTGCATACTTACATGCCTAAATGCTTCTTCGACTACCAATAATGATTTTGTTATGCTTAATTATGTTGTTTTATATTGTTCATATATAGGATTCTATTGTAATATTAGAAGTAGTTCTTCACTTTTTGCTAAATTATTGTGTTTTGTATCTGTCAAAGATATCAACATACATCATTAAAAGTTGTTTGGATTATCAAATGATGATAAGAAATTTAATTCAAATATAGGATTCTCTTTTAATATTAAACCTTTAATTATATTGAATAGTCTTTTATAGCCATTTTGATTTGATCTTTAGTTGCATGGTTACTTGATATCATTCTCATCAAATGTTGAAAATGTTATAATGAGTTATTTGGTAAGGGATATCAATCTAATCATGCATATTAGATGTTTGTTAAAATGAATTTCAACTATTTTTGGCTATAATCTCCCTTGACCCTTTTACAATTGTAACTTCTTTCCTATATATTTATATATATATCCTTAATATTTAATTATAAGATCTTATATGATAAACTTTTTAACATTAGTATATCCTTATCTTTTCATCTCTTATAGGGTAGCTATCTTTTCTTGCAATTATTAATATCCTTTTTATATGTCATTGATAAAACATTAAATTAGAATTAAAACCTACCTACTAAAAGACATTATAGTATTAACTCCTAGCCTACTATATGATGTAACTCTAAGTTTTGAGCATTTATGTTAGATATATTTCCCACCTCCACTTGAGTGAAACCTTGGCTTTGAATCTTATCATTCTTACATATTTTATGTGGCTCCATGCTTAGCTTGGGATTCTTGAAGAACTTAACCTTGATGATAGTTCCTAAGTGAAGAACATCTTTTTCTATTTAGATGAGGACTAATAAGCAAATTACTCACATAACAATTATTGTACAAGAAATTTTTAATGTCTAAAAGGTCGATTGATACATCTCTTGTAACAATTGTTGCTGATTCCAAAAAACTAAACATTTGTATTGCATTTGTGTAGTTCTTTGTATTTTCCTTCTTTTAACATGTAGAAAGATCTTCAATTACTAATAAACATTTTTTGTTGTAATTTTTTCAGCAATAGGTTCATCTTTTAGTCTATTTTCCCCTTTTAACTTTGTGTTTTGTTTCATATATGCCTTAAAACCTCTTATCTTGTTATTCCTTATACAAAGTATGGGGTTTATATCATTTTAGATTAATTATAGTTAAAATAAGTTATTCTAAAAATTATAGACTTTAGAATTTTTACATAGCAAAAGTAAATTTATCATCCTTTAAATTTTAAGCATTATATTTGATTGTATTTTTTTCTTTGTTAGGTGGTGTTCAAGTAAATTTACAAGCTCCTTAAGACTAAAATTCACCACTGAGGGAGCCAAGGATATCTTTATAAAGGAATAACAATGCTTTGGACTATTACCACTCTTACTAGATCTTATATGTGTTCTTGGTTTTCTAATGTAGGTAACATAATTACTCATGCTTGAATGTCATTGTTCGACTATTGAATTACCTTTTATGATTTTTTGAATTTTCTTAAAAGTAGAATTTTATGGATGTAATCCTTATAATGTGTGAATTTATTTTATTTGTTTTTATGCTTTAAATTATTAATATTAACCTCAATATAACATAGGATATGCTAATTCTTGCTACTAGGGTTATTGTTGCCATCAAGAATCCTCTGGATATCACTATTTAGTTTGGTCAGCCTTAGGTTAAAAAGCTATTTTTTACTATTCTATTTATTTATGACAATAAATTGAATTAAGTTACTTCTTTTTTTACTATTTCTATTTAAACAATACAATTTCCAACTTTTATAATTAATCAAATAATTCCCTCTACACTTTTGAAGTTATGTTTCAAATTTTGGTCTTACTTTAGGATATAGGAAAATATATATTTGATGCTATAATTATGATAATGAGATAATTTCTTTTTAAAGAAAGACTAAAACTCTATTTTGGTCCTTGTAAGATTAAGTTTGTATCAATTTAATCTCTCACTAAAATTTTATATCAATTTGGTCCTATAAGATTAATTCCACATCAAATTTTAATCTCTTCGTATAGTAATTCAATAAATTCATTTCACATATGGAGGGACTAAAATTTAATGTGGATTTAATCTTATAGGGAATAAATTAATATGAAACCTAATAATTGGCTAAATTGATACAAACTTAATTTTATTAAGAGCAAAATAGGGTTTTAATTTAAAAAAGAGAAAAAAAAGCAAGTACATACTAAAATTGAAATAAAAATACATGAATTAATTTTATTTAAAAAAATTTAAGCTAAATTGAGGCTAAAATATTTTTTTCAAAAAATATTAAAAACATAGGGTTCATTATGAACCATCTCCAAAATTGAATTTTAAATTTGAAAATTGAAAATCATATTGGTTGGAAACATTTCCAACAATGTTATGGATAATTAACAAACATTTTTAAGGGTAGTTGGAAACCATTGTTATTCACTCAATTCATAATTGTAGCGATTACTAATAGCCTACTTTAAATGTAGCTAATAGCCACATTTTTCTCTAGTTAATCAAACCACTATTAAAACACCTAAAAGTGATTCAAAGCACTGTTATGCAATGCTTGGAAGTACCACCAAACATACAATTTTTTTGTAGTGAAGGTTAATCTATTGTCTAAAGTTCTTTTTTGACTAAGAATTTGCAATTATGACATCATAAATAATCTTTTTAAATATCAATGTAGATGAAAAATTATTAAGTTTGTCATATATTTTTGCCAGTACTATACACGTTATGGTCTATTTATCCATGCTTTGTTATCATAATAGATAATTCTTAAATTTAACAAAACAATTTGCAATTTACAATAAAATTTACTATTCATTTCAACCTTAAGCCTTCTATATTTCTTTCCAATACATTGAGAAATTATAAAATGAAAAAAATAATAAATAGATCAAATATCATATTATATATAACATGGACCCTAACAAACAATACATTAACAAATAAATTGTGTAATTGGAATAGTTTTGGAATCCATAGCAAGAGGAATCTTAACCAACATAGTACAACTTTGTCTATAGTGTAAGCTTGCCTTCCAAAATACTCATCACTAATGGCCAATGTTCACATGTCTAGTATTCACAATAGGTTTAAGTGTATTAGTGAGTTAAATTGCTTTCATAAAGCTACCAAAAATTTTTAGCACCTACTAAAGCATAACTAGTACAATAATAAATCAATTGCATAGTGCATAATTAATATAAAATTAGTAATTAGCAAGAAATCTAAAATTACATTCCAACTAATAGTGAAGATAGTGCTTACTTGGCTAAAGCTTTACAAATAACTAACTTCCAATTTCATAATTTTTTTAATGCTATTTAAGGTTGAAGAAATAAAGTTGCTTTAAGGATGTGCATTGTTTTATGGCTTTCTTTATGATAACTATCAAAAAGTCCAATTGGATCATGTCTAGTTAAATGTCACAAAACTAGCCCAACACATAATAAATGGCTTATGATAAGCCAAATGTCCAACCAATCTAGTCATGAACATATCTCCTAATTAGGGTCAAGCCTAAATATTATCCCTTAGCATAACAAAAGCCAAGAAACACTTCAACATGTTGGAAACAATATGACAACACACTTATAAATGCCAAACTTTAAAAGTCCAAGGTACGCAATTAAGACCTAAGGCACAATTCCTTATAAACACTTTGCCTAAGCCATTATTGGCTTAAGCATTAGAGTATACTTGGCAGAGCATCTCCATTATGTACACCTAATCTTTTGTTTCCTATGTAGGTAGCTCAATTTGGTCAATTTGCCTTTAAACTGATTTAACTTAATTTGGTGACATCCATGGCTTACCTCGCCATCATATCTTATATTATTAATTCCATGTCTTCTTGGTCACAATAGTGTGAAGTCTCTTCCCACGCTTAAAGTTAAGGAACAATTGCCTATTCATAATATTGGGATGAACATTCCTTGTTATACTGCGAGAAACAAATCTTCAATGATCATAAGGCTTTCCTCGCTAAAAGAAATTGACAAAAGGCCATTAAAATAGAGCGCAACATTTTAGTTGGACAAATCCATCACTTATAAATGAAAATGGATGCTCTTTGCCACTCTCAACAATAATGTTAGGCAACATTGCCACCATTAGTAACCATCCAATCCTTCCTCTCGACCATTATCAATCTAAACCACTAATTCCACCATTTCCTCTAGCAAATCTCTTACAAATGCCAAATATAAACTATAAACATGTTATCCACAATGGCTGACACTATGACACTCCAACCAATAAGGTCATTAACATTATCACCATCCTTAATTCTAGATGCCTAAATTATCCTTCCTTTAAAACTTGTAGACCTTCCACTGATTACAAATAGGATAATATTTTTTCCATTCCCTCTAGCATAACCAAACATATATATCCTTAACCTTAGAAGGATTCCCATCAACCTATTAGTCTATCATGAATAATATCACCATCTTTTACTATCCATAAGGTAGAACAATTCTCACACCAAATTTTTAACAAACCTATTATTTCCAATTAGAGATGATCACTTGTTCACAACAGAAATCATGACAACACCACTCTCTACCTAATTTAAATTCTTAACATATTTAGATGTATATAATGGCATGACAAACCTTTTGAAACATTTGCAAGCATTTTAGGCATTCATGCTCTTTTTTGGCACCTTTAATACCATTATACACCATTTCTTTTCCATAACTTTAAAGAAGGTAGTATTGCAATGGTTTACTTCCTTCCTTAGATGATAGATTTCAAAATTCAAGCAATTAGCCAAAAGCTTCCAAGCACATTTTGCAACTAATTGCCTTTCTAAGAAAACATTACCAACTTTGGTAAATATCTAGCAAAATTATTGAGAAACCTTACAAGAATACCTCGCTTGGTTTAATGCATTAGTGTTAGAAATAAAAGACCTTAATAATAGTGTTTTCGTTCATCAAATAACAGTAGGACTCTATTTGAGGGCACTTTGCTCTATCTTTAGCAAAAAGGCCTACCCCTACCTTAATGAAATCACTATCTAGGGCTTAGAATTTCATAAATGTTGAAGAATAGGACTTGAGTCAACAACAATATGATTACCCTCAAGTGGAACCTAAGAGAAATACAAGCCTAAGAGATCGTGACTAAATACCACATTGAAGTTATTTTAATAATTATGAATCATTAAATGTCCCTTTAAGCAGGATTGTTCATGATGTTAAGGCAACTAAACTAATGAAATTTCCAATTGTCAAGAAAAGAAAACACCCTCTAGTTAACTAGATAAAGTACTTTAAGTTGCATTGAGACTATGATCATGACACAAATGATTGTATCACATTGAAATATAAAGTAGAAAATTTTATTAGAAAGGATACCTTTCAAAATACAAAATATGCAAGAGTGATGACCAATATAATAAAGAACATAAAGAAGACTAATAAAAAAGCACCGATCGAAGCATACCCACCCTAATGACCTTAAAGTAGTCTAAGTCATTGAAATTATAAAAGGTAAATTTGCTCAGTGTGGTAATATAAATCACTCAAGAAATAGGCATACTAGATAGGTTTTTATCATGGGATAAAAATGATTGAATGAGGAGTTCAAAAGCTTCATGGAAATAGATTTTAGTGATATCGACTAAGATCATGAAGACCCAATAATCATTATTGCGCTAGTTAACAACCACCTCATCAAATGAATCTTAATTGATTAAGGAAGTTTGTCGAATATTCTATACTTTGAAATAATAGAGAATATAGGAATCATTAGGGATATATGCAAACCCTATAATGAAATGCTTGTTGGATTCATAGGAAGTCAAGTTCATGTTAAGGGAACAATAACACTAAGAGTTATGCTCAGCTTTAACTATAAGGTAAAGGACAATTGATGTTAATCTTTTTGCTCATATCAGTATTGAACAATGCCTACAATGCCATTCTTAATCAACCATTATTAAACTAACTAGGACTATTGTATCCACACCACATCTACTGATGAAATTTAGCATTCCAAATGGAATTAGCCAGGTAAAGGGTGGTTAAAAAGTAGCATGTCAATGCTATATAAGTAGCTTAAAAGGAAAAGATATTAGCATAAGTTCAATGAAATTGATAAACCTTCCAAAAAATTATGAAATAGTCAACTTAACCCTATTAGAAGTTTAATTAGATAATTTACAAAAACTAAAGCTTGAATCTAAGCTTAAAGGGATCCAATTATTTGAAAGAGATAATGATAGAATTGTAAAAATCAAAGAAAATCTAGAACAGTAGGGTAAGCAAACATTGACATAGTTATTAAAAGATAATAATATCATGCTTGCATGGTCTCCAACTGACATGCCTAGTATTGACATAATAGTGGCTTTCCATAAATTATCCATATATTCGACTATTAAGTTAGTGCAATAAAAAAAAGGAAAATAGGTGAAAAAAGGCAAGCAACAATTAAAAAAGAAATGAATAAGTTACTAAAGGCCAATTTCATCAAGAAAGTTTTTCACACTACATTGTTAGCAAATGTAGTTCTCATAAAAAAGGCAAACAATGATTAAAGGATGTGTATTAAGTATGAAGACTTAAACAAAGCATGCTTCAAGGATTTATGCCCTTTGCCTAATACTAATCAACTAGAATATAATTCATTAGGCTTCAAATCCTTAATTTTAATGATACATTCTAGGAATACAATTAGATGATGATGCTCCTTGATAATGAGGACAAAATAACTCTCACAATGGATTAAGGAGTTTTGTTGTTATAAGGTTATGTCATTCAACTTAAAGAATGTGGCACATCCTACTAGCATATGATAAAAAAGTGTTCAAGGACTAAATAAGCAAGAACATAAAAGTCTACATTAATGATATGATCAACAAATTGGTTAGCAAAGAATAACATTAGAAGGACATTGTCAAGACATTTGAAGTATTTAAAAAATATCAAATGCGGCTTAACCCAAGAAAATGTGCATTTAAGGTAAAAGCAGGAAAGTTCTTCAGTTTTATACTTACCAAACAAGGCATAAAAGTGAAACCAACAAAATACCAAACAATTATGAGAATGAAAACCTTTCGAACAATAATGAAAACCAAGCTCTTAATAGCAAGCTAGTAACTCTCCGTAGATTCTTATCCAGGTTAGCCAATAAATGCTTTCATTTTTAAAAGCTCTTTAAAAATTCTAGAAATTTTATATGGAATAATAAGTTTAGGGGAGTATTCCTAAAACTAAAAGATTATTTTACCATGCCACCAATACTCAGCCAATTAGAAGTAGGTGACACATTGTATTTGTATCTAGCTATTTCAAATGTAGCTGCAAGTTTCATTTTGGTCAAGTAGATTAGAGGAATATTGAAACCAATCTATTTTGTTAGCGAAACCCTGTATGAATTGAAAACAAGATATCATAAGATTGAAAAATGAGCATTTGCCTTGCTAGTCTCCTCTAAAAATCTTAAGCCTTATTTCCAAAGTCATTAGATAGTAGTTCAAACAAATACACCAATTAGACAAATTTTGTATAAATTGGATCTTGTTAGTTAATTGAACTCTTAAAGTATAGCATCATTTATTGACCTAGGAAAGTGATCAAATCCTAAATATTGGCTAACTTTATGGTAGAAATAACTTATGAAAAGCAGATAGAGCCACACTTAGAATGGGTCATTTACATAAATAGGTCATCTAATAAAAATGGAAGCAAAATAAGGATAATTTCAAAAAGTAAGAATGGGATCATTCTTGAATACTCAATTAAGTTTGGATTTTAGGCTACAAATAATCAGGTTGAATATGAAGCTATCATAACCAATATGAAGTCAGCAATAAAAATCATGGTTAAGAAAATACAAATCAACAGTGATTCTAATTTAGCCATTGCTTAACTAGAAAGAAAGTATGTAATGAAAGGACTATGTTTAATGAAGTACATTGAAAAGATAAAACTTATTAGTAAAGTTTAAATATAAACTTTTGAAAATACCTTGATCAAAAATTAAAAAGGCATATGCTTCAGCAAAATTAGGTAGGTCCAAGGTAGCAATCAATAATTGCACAATTATATAAGAATTAATTGGCATTGCAAGCATAAAAAAAACCTAAAATTTTATAGGTCACCATCTAAGTTCTATGATTACTCCTATATGAGCATGCCTAGGAAAAATAGAATTTTAGGCATACCTGGAAAAAGGAGAACTTCTCATTGATAAGAATCATACACGAAGGCTTCAAAGGTAGATAGGCTACTTTTTTATAGATAACTATTAATTATACAAGTATGGCTTTAATTTATCAACTTTTAAATACCTCTACTTAAAGAAAGTCAATTATATGCTAAGAGAATTACATGAAAGAATATGTAAGAATCATCTAACTAGAGTAGCTTTAGCCTTAATAACTATCTACTTAGGTTACTACTAGCGTAAAATAAAAAAAAGCCATTAAACTTATTTATAATTGTAATAAGTGTCAAAAATTTGTAAAAGCCCAATGATAATCATCAATGCTGATAAAGCCCATTATCTTTTTAAGGCCATTTATAAAATAGAGTATAGATCTTTTAAGTTTTTTACCAGTCATTCCTAATTAGTTAAGGTACTTGGTGGTGGTGGTAGTAAACTACCATACTAAATGGATTTAGGTCAAATCCCTTACATCTATCTCATTGAGAATTGTATAAAAGTTCTTTTGGAAGTCCATTATATGCTAATAATGTCATGAACTACAATTTGATTAAACATTTTTATGTTATTATACCGAGTCTATCATATGCAGATTTAGCTTGCCAAGGACATTAATCTTTGACAAAGAAACACAATTCACGGTTGCAAACCTTATAAGCTTTTTGCAAGGGTAATCACGCTTACTTTCAATTGTAATCCATGTATAAAACTAATAGATATCTCATATCTTCTTTAATTTTCTAAAGCCTTGGAATTGAATAAAAGTTCACATTAGTTGAACATTGCAAATCTAATAGCTAAACTAAGCTAGCGAACATAATTATATCAAAAGGCTTAAAATGAAGATTAAATAAAGCCAAAGGCAAATTAGGTAGAGGAATTCTTGAATGTTTTATAATTATATAGAACCACCATATGATTTTCTATGGGCAAGACCTGCTTTAGCTAACCTATGACTAAGAAGCTATATTACCAATTGAACTTGGAAAATAAAGTGAAAAATGTGAATATTATAAAGAAAGGCAAATCAACATGACAAAAGACATGATTTAGACTTATTTCTTGAAATTTAAGACATGGCCTAGATTAGGACTAAACAATATAAAGGGAAGTTAGCAAACTACTTCAATAAGATGGTCAAAATAAAAGGGTTCCTCAAAGGATCCTTTATCCTCAAATAAGCTAAAGGACTCTAAAAGAACATAAAAGGAAGAAAGTTATCCCTAAATTAGGAAGAACCTTTCAAAATCAAGGAAAATATGAAGAATGAAGCATTCAAGCTTGAAATAATACAAGATATATTAATCCCTTAAACATAAAATGTGACCCATCTCAAACAATATTTTGCAAACATTTGAATAAATATAAGTATTTCAATAATTCAAACACCTAGAAGCTTAAGCAAGTTATACACGCTTGGCACTTAAAGTTTGAGCAAGCTATTGACATATAAAGAACTCAAGTAGGATATGCACCCTTGGCACTTAAAAAGCTTGAGCAAGTTATACACCTTTAAAACTTAAAAGTCTAAGTGAGTTATATGGCTTCGGCACTTAAAAAGCCTAAATGAGCTATACACCTTTAGCATTTAAAGCCTAAGCAAGCTATATGCTTTAGGCATTTAAAAGCTTGAGTGAGTTGCATGCCTTTAACACAAAAATAAAGTATAGGTGAGCTTTACCATTGCTTTAACAAAGCTTAAACAATAAATCCCCTAATGCATAAAACCTTGTAAAGTTACATTGGTATCATAAAAGACTAAGTAAGTTTCTACAATTTCAAGTGCCAAATCCAAAAGGATCTCAATGACCCAATAAGCACAATCGCTCATTGGAAGCTAAGTGTGAAATTTAGGAAAGTCTAAATGACCCAAAAGAACTAAGGCTTATTGGAATCTAAGTGCTAAAATTTGATAGGATTGCATGACTCAAGAAAAACAAGCTCATTGAGATAACCTTCTTAAACACAAGTTTTAGAAATAGAGATTGAACAATCTCTAAGAAACTTGCTGGAAGTCATAAACAACCTAAACAAGATTATAACTTAATCAAACCAATTGAACAATGAAGCAACAACTAAGGGCTTGTTGGATGCCATGAATTACTTTTAAAAAATATACTAACTTAACTAAAATAAAGCATTACTAATAATCTTCAAAATATATGAATGGAACCATAGAAATATCTAAAAAGGTAAAAAGTTTCATAAAATTATGAATAAAATCAAAAGATGTTCCTCTTCTTAAGTAAATCTTTAAGGGTGGAATCCTTATTAGTCTTAGAGAGAATAATTGAAAGAAAAGGAGTAAACTATTGAATTGAAACATAAGCAAAGGAGTGGTTAGTAATTTGTTTGAAAATTTATAAGCTTGGTATCAAACTCTATGATATGCTTCTTCAACCTCTAAATCTTGTTATCTTTTTTATTTAACTCTTTCTCCCATTCTTGCTCTTTTTAACAGCATATATTCAAAAGTGACTCAGCTATTAAGTAAGATCACTATCCTTTCTTTAGTTTTTCCTCTAAATCCACCTCTTTCTTCTTTAATTTAATAAGCTTGAAGGTTTTTTCTTTTAAAGATTTACAAGTAATAGTCAGAATCTTCTTTACTATCTTTAAATGAATTTGAAAGGAAACTTTATAATTTTTTTCAACATTAGAGATAGTTTCTAAAAGAGTGCCTAATACCTAACAAATTTTCACTATCACAAAATAAAAGGTCTTGACTTTTTCCATGTTTAACAAGATAAAAGTGATTTTTATGATGATCAACATTTATCACGAGGCACCCCTATAACTAAGGTGTAGAGTCTATATCTTTATACTATAAGCTTCAAGGGATATCAACCTAAAGAGCAACCTTAATTAGCATAATCTTAAAACCACCTGTATTGGTTACTTTATCCACTTCTTCACTCTTACCAACTGTTGGGATCGAGAGCCAAACAGTTGTAACAAAAATTAACCAATCCTAGCCAAAGGATCCATGCAAAAGGTTAAATTAGAATAAGGATTCATTTTATACCTTTTTAGATGATTCAAAGGCTCGTTCATTAATCACCTTTCTCAACTTACTTTTAGTTGAAAACTTCGATGTATCCACATAAACTAGCATATCACCAGTGAACCCCACGATTACTGTTTGGAATTCTCCTCCTTTGCTCTCTTAGTGCTAGCTATGCCTCTTCCAGAGTTATGATCAAAGAAGGCTACTAGGGTTTTCTATATTTTGGGATGCATGAATAATCAATTATCATTACCCATTAAGCCTATTTAAACAAGTGCATAAAAAACCCTAACTAATTGGGCTTTGTTCTATGTATAATTATGGGCTTATAATTATAACATAGAAATCCCATATATTAAGCCTAAATAATTTAGTCTATCAATTCTAAATTCACAAGATTCTAAGTATGCAACCCTATAGGTTCTCATTATATTGGCAATGATCATAAATCATATTAATGATCATAAACAACCAGCGATGTCTAGCAACATATTATTATTATCCAAGTAATAAAAAAGTTAATGATTTGACTGAACCTATATATGTGATCATTATCTATGATCTTTCCATGTAGATTGAGCACGAGACATGAATCGTGTCATTCCTGTATAGCCTAATTCAAAGGTCTCTTAATTCTTAAGTAAGCTAACTAAAGCAAATGTAATTGACATCCCATATCAATCCATCTGAGCATGGCCATGCATTTTTCTTAGCTTTACTTAATCAAGGGACCCACAGATGTCACTCCTATTATATAGGAGGGATAAATTTCATTTTGATCACACAAATCCCTTTGTATAATATGTGACATATCCAATAACTACCCTTGCATTCACTCAACCATGAGTAACATAGAGTAGTATAAAAATATAAAACTCATAAGGGAACCTTGGAGATCTCAGGTCAAAGGACCATATTAATGATAATTACTAAGAATCACTCATGATACTCATATAACAATCTACGTAGTGTTCTTAGGGGTGGTTCGGTCTAGTATATAAGTTTTCTAACTTGTACTCATATGTAGACTTAATATCTCATATAAGTCACCACACATGATAGTCTTAACATATTAAAGCAACCTAATCCACAATGATATATAATTAGGGATATTTAAGAATACAATTATTCTAAGGTTATTATCATAATTAAATATATTATATATAAATAATATATGTATAAATATGATAATTGGAATTACTTTTAAAATAACATGATTCAAATTATCAATCATCCATATGATTAGTTTTAAAGCATATATGCCAACACCAATAACCTTGATATTACACTTCCTTTTGACTTTTTTATCCTTTGATACAAGTTTTATTTAATTAGGAGTAGAGACATCCCCTAAAACTTACACATCAAACTTAGTAGCCATAAAGTTAGCCATAATATCTATTAGTGCCTCTTCATTTGAACTAAATTTTTGAACCCGGATAGTCAAAGCAAAATCCAAACTATTTTCCTTTCTTAAGATATGCTATGCAAATAAGAACAACCCTAGAAACATCCATGGTAAAATTTGGAATCTCAAAATCTTATTCATTTAATCACCATTTTATAGCTAAAGATTACATAGTCAAATACAATAAAATAAGGAAAAATTTGTTCAACATAAAATGCATACTATTAACTTAGGAGACATTAAGTGGTTTTTCATAAGCATATCACAAGAGCCAAATGATAATGTTAAATTCTTATAGTTTTAAAGGAAAGGGATGTTTATGACCTTTAACCAATTTAACAAGGTATAGCTATCAATTCCCATTCACTTAGCACGATTCCATATCATTAATCATCTAAACCTTGAAAAATTCATTCTTATATTCCTTTGCATTGGTATAAAAGTAATAAAAAAAATTATCCAATAGGATCTTTGCATAATATAAGTCTAGGCTCAACTTCTCTAGTGGGAATAGGTATAGAAGTAAGAAAAGACATGAGAATTATAAGATTTAGGATTTATCTTGTCATATAAAGTCTCAAAAAAATCAATGGATACCAAGCATTCAAAGTTGATTAGGTTAGCACACATTTAAGCATTTCATGATGCATTATTGGAAAGTAGAAAAAGAAGGAGATTCTAGCCCATTAAATGGTATCACCACAAAACATGAAGAAAGAAAATGTGTCATAGCTATAAGCATGTTTATTTTCCTTAGCAGGAAGGAACACCAAAACCATGTCATTAGTAATTAAAAAATGTTGCTAAAAATTAGCTATGACTTCAAAATCTAACCACCAACCAGATTTAGCAATGGTTTTGATGTATACATTCATGCGGTTCAAATTTTCCAGGCTACCCACTAAATAAGAAGCTAAATCTTCCCCTTAATGTTTCTAAATCAATTAACCATGATGATAGTTAGAGGCAATGTAAATATAGCTTCAAATAACTTCTCTTGCTTTACAAGGGCTAAAGAAAAACTTGAAAATTTTGATAAAGATGGAGGTACCACAAAAGTACGAAGGAAAGAAGACATCAATGTCAAACAAGACTTTCAAAGAAGTAAAAGATTAAAAGTTAGAAAAATAAAAGAAGAGTTCAAATGAATGATATAAACAAAAAATATGAACAAATGACATGAACAAACAACAAATAAAGTCTAAGTGGAAGTCATGAGCAAATAACAACAATGTTTGAATGATGGAACTGAATATACAATAATAGAATCCTAGTAAAAGACATCATTAAAATAATAATGTCCAAATAAGAAAAAAAATAACAAAGCAAGATATATGACTAAAAAAGTCTAATTAAATCAAATCATAGCCTATACATGATCGTGAACATTATAGACAAATTATGAAAAAAAGTTTTGTAATAGCATAACTTTGCTAATCATATCAAAATAAAAGATGGAACATTTTCTTTAACATTTAAAAGAAGATAACAATAGTTTATGGCAAAAGCACAGCAAGCATATAGTTTATAACAAAAACACAACAACATATACAAAAATGAAGATGAGAAATATACGATAGAAATTGATAATGGTAACAAAGGGAATGAATGAATAAATCAAGAGAATGCCTAAGATGAAAGTCGAAGAACATAAAATTCTAAAAAAATGCCTTGAACAAAGAGAGAAATAAATCATAATTTGAAGAAGAAGATCAAAATGAATGAAAAGCACTAGAAAAGAGAATTTATACTATTTCTTTTTATGGCTAAGATGATTTGATAAAAAATTTAATATAAATCTAACAAGACAAAAAGGTTCCATCAAGTAGCTAAGATAAAGAAACACAAATGGTCATGCCTAATCCAATAGTTAAGAAAAAAATAGATTCAAGGGCTAAGATAATGATTCAGTGATAAATCATATCCAGAAGTATCTCAAAATCTATATGTCATAAATGCCAAAGCATATGAGCCTTAATACTAATTTAAAGTTAATCTATTTAAGTAGATGAAGGGTAAAGACCAAGTGGTAATAACTAAAATGTCGAATCAAATCATGTCTAGTTAAGCATCACAACCCTGACTTGATGCATAACAAATGGCTATAATTAGCCTAATATCCAACCAGTCTAGTCATGAACTTATCTTCTAACTAGGGCTAAGATAAATATCATCTCTTAGCACAAATAAAGGCAAGAAATAACATGTCATAGACAATATTTATAATGACAAGCCTTAAATTTGCTAGAACCATAATACACTTATAAATGCAAGAATCTTATAAAAGGCTCTAGATATGTAACTGAAAATTAAGATAAATGCCTTATAAATACTCTGCCTAAATCACTATTAACTTAAGCATGGGAGTGTGCTTAATGAACCATCTTTGTCATGTACACTTGATCTTTTATTTCTTATGTAGGTAACTTAATTTGATCTATCCACCTCTAAATTGGTCGAACTCATTTGGAATTGTTACTTTACATGAAAAGTAGGCTAGTAATGTTTATAGAAAGAATTTGATAGATTTTGATATTTTCTATATTTATAGATCCCATTTGGAGTTCATCCTTCACTTGCTTTGGACTACATAAACTAAGTCCATTTGGTATGAAGTGAAGGCTTTTTATTGTTCTCCTAATTTTTTAATCTAAATTTTCTAAGTGGATCATTTCTTGTGTTTTTAATGTTATTTTGACTAAGGAACTAGAAAAGAGCTATATTTTATTATTACTATTTGATGTATTTGATATTATGTAAACAATTTTATTTACAAGAATGTTTTTCCTTATCAAAATATTTTTATTGATACAATTGTCAACTGGATTAGAAATAGTGTTGTAATTTTTAGTTTGTATAAGCCTTATCTTATAATATGAAAGAGATTAGTGAATAAAACCCATCCATTTAGGATTATATCAAATTTAATGTTGAAGAAAGATTTTTTGGATATATAGATGTGAATAGTTTTGATGGCTTTACTAAGGATAGTAATAGTAATCTATTGTTTGTTTTCTTCATTTTTTAGGGCCTAATTTCATAAAGGTTGAATTGATAATAACATGGATGCCTTTTTTTTGTTGCTTATGATTAGATTCTTCTTAATCTCAAAATTGAATTTGATTCTCAATTTGTAGTCAAGCTTCACTCTATGAATGCTCCTCATTTTCACCTTTTTTGAAGTATCTGTGAGGATATTTATGTGCTTAAATATTTTTAGTGGTATTCTGTCGCACTTTTACTAAAGGAACCAACCTGCTAATTTCTAGGTGAAGTGGTGTGCTAAACATCATGGTTTATATCAGTTTTGGAATGTGCCTCCTTTTAAAATCTTAGCCTCCCTTTTGATTGATGATGTTGTTGTTTCTTTACTAGCTTTTCTTTTACTTTGTTTCTTTCTTTCTTAATGCCCACTTTACCAAAAAAAAGTGCATAAATATAATATATTTTCAATGAATAATATAATTAAAATACAATATTAGAAACATTTTCTTCAAGAAAATGAAAGATATATAATTAAACTTTGAGTTTTATGTAACTAGCTAAAAATGAAATTTAAAAGTGAAAATGGAGCAAATTAATATGGAGGCTATTGTGCTTTGCAAATCAATTGTATCATGTAATCTTTATTCTTTTTATGTTAAATTCATTAAATGAAATTAAATAGATAAGTATGGTGAGTACTGCTTTATGATTGAATTATTTCCCTTCTATCCATACAGTTATAATTTTAAATTTTTAATAAAGAGTAAAGAAGATTATGCAATAAAAGCATATGAATTGCATTTTTTTCATAGAAAACTAAATGATGTAGATAAAATACTATCAAAAACTACATTTGTATCAATTTTTATTTTGAATTATATGTGAATAAAATAAAATTTAAGTACCACTATTAGAAAATAGCATTTTTCTCATGGCTTGCATCATGTGAAATCATTATTTTGTTTTGGTTAAATAAGTTTCCCATTATGTTTCTTATGATTTTTCAACCATGGGAAAAACATGCATAAGAAACATTTCCTATGTTGATTCTCGTGAAATTAACATAACTTATTTATTTTCATCTTTTTTTAAACATCTATTCCTAGGGCAAAGGTGTTATGAGAAATTAAAGTTTAGGAGTTTCCCTTGGTAAATTGTTATGGAAAATTCCAAATAAAATAAAAATAAAATAAATTTAAATAAATTTAATTCAAAATAAAATTAAATAATATATAATTTTATTTTAATAAATAAATACTTCAATTTATAGTCATAAACCTATTTTTTTAAAAAAATACAATACAAATTAAGATCAATGAAGACTACTTCAATTTTTATGAGCTATTGTCTCTAAAGATCAATAACTACATGTATTAGCATCAACCTTGATATGCAAGGGATTTCGCAAAATGTTCTCTTTGATTAGTATGTGTTACTTCAACTTCAATCAAGGAAACAAGAGCTTCTTTAGTTATTGCTCTTAATTAGCATGGATTGCTACAATCACTACCACAAAAGTTAAAAATGATAACACCTAAGACATGTTGATTAAAAGGAACACTAATACATATATTGGAGCACTGAAATTTTTGAAAATATGAGGTAACTTTAGGCATCATTTCTTTAAAAAACATAATGTATTTTTTTTTTTGCAAAACTTTAGACATCAGTTCCTAAAACAACTAATGTTTAAAATCATAACATTGATGGTGTTTTTGTAAATATAAGAAAATTTTAGATATTAGTTCCTAAAAAGAAATATTTTTTGGTAGAAGACTTTAAACTTCGATTTTTAAAATAACTAATATCTAAAGTTATGAGATCAATGATATTTTTGTAAATATGAAAAAAAATTTAAACATAAATTAACAAAAAATAATATTTTTCTTCTTGATAAACTTTAAATATTAATTCTTAAAATAATTAACATCTAAAGTGATGATATCGATGACATTTTTGTCAATATGAGAAAATATTTAGGTGTTAGTTCTTAAAAAAATGACATGTTTTACTTTTAACATTAGCCTTTACAAGTGAATCAATGTTTAAAGTCTAAATATTAAACATGGATTCCAATTAGTGAACTGGCACCTAAAGTCTTAAGTTATAGATAAAATAAATCTTATTTTTTTTCTCATTATCACTCTAACTAATCTGTTTATTTGTTTCCAAGTTTAGTCTACATCTTTACCCACTTCCTTTTACAAAATCTTAGATCTCACTTTTTCCTTCACCAAATGTTAGTAAACTATAGTAACACTTTTAACTAGCATCTAGCATGAGGCAAATGCCCTATTCTGTGCTACTAGTTCAATATATAAGAGTTATCTTTCTTAATTTCTTTTCTTAATCTTCACCTTTTCCATTTCTTTGATATTTCACATAAGTTTTCTAAGAAATTTTTGTTTGTATTTCAATTTTATAAGTCTTGAGGTTGTATTTGATTTTTAAATGCATATCATATGTTTGATGAAATATTGTAGTAAAGTCTAAAGTAGGGCAAACAATGATAAAAGACAAGAAAAAGTAAAAAAAAGTCCATTAAAATGGCTGTTTTTCACAATTCTAAAAGGATAAACTGCCTTAGTTGTTTACAATCGGATAGATCTTAATTGCTCCAAATGAACAATTGAGCACAAAGTTACAATCATTCAAAAATTTTAACATAAAATACATGTTTTTTATAAGAGGCTAAGTTTATTCTATTTTTACTATAAATATTTTATAAGAAAGCAAAAGGCTAACATGTGAAAAAAAATTATGTTAATATTTCACATTTTTTATTAAAAAACTAACATGAAATGTAAAAATTTTAAAAAATTTAAAAGAAAAACATTAATTTTTTAAAAATCTTTCACATTAGTTAAAAAATGACGTGGAATGGTTTAACATATAATATTGCTCATACAAGAATCAAAATGATTTTTGTAAAATAATTGATATGTATTTATTGTTCTATAGTAATGAATTTCAACCTTAATAAATAGGGGCTTCTTTAGCCACATTCCTAATTAAGAAAGGAATCTTCAAAATAATTTTCTGATCAGTTAGAACTTCTTTAATAGTGGAGCCCATTGAGCAATTTCTTGTATTGACCAAAAGCAATTTCATCTAATCAATAAAGACTTCATTGTGATAATCATTGCATTATCACCATCATGCTAATATTTTAGACCTATGTAATGCCCTAGAGCATAAAATTTCTATAATTTAGTGCATAAAATTAATTTAACAATTTTAGTAGTGAATAAATTCAGAAAACAAACACTAACCTTGTGCAAAATTATTGTAAACTTGGTGCATATTAAATTTAAAAGCCTTTATGTAAACATTTATAAAAATATAGGTGCATACATATCAAAATATAAGCATGTTAAGAAAAATCATTCTAAACAACAAAAAAATGAACATGAAACATTCAAAACTATATACACCAAATATTGCATAAATACCTAAACAATAAAACAAAACCATGTACATCTTTTGTGTTACTAGAATCTCACCTATCAAATAGCAAATACATAAAAAATTGCAAACACACACATAAAACCTTCTATGCATTCATAAAAATATAGATATATATAATCAAGATATAAGTATCCTCTTAAAAAAATTCTAAATAGCAAAATCATGGATAGCAAATAGTGCACACACACATACAAACAACAAAGCAAAATTATATACACAATAGGATCACCCACTAAAAAACAAAACCATATAATATACACCACATGACATTAAAAATGGAAAAACACAAATTTTAGGCAAAACATTAAGGAAACAATTAGTGAAATAGGTTTACCTTTGATGGAAAGCAAAGAAAATGTGATGAAAGGCTAGAATGAACCTCAAATGGTGGTAGATATCCTAAATTGGTGAAAAAAAACGAAATAAAATATAGAAAATGGTAGTCTCAGCACTGAGTTCGACATATATAGGAAATTTTCTTGTAAATTTCCCATAAGAATTATTATGAGAACATTTAATAAAATGGTGCACGTTATGTTTCTCATGATAGATTTCACCATTTTTTTTCATTCCTTATAGTTCATTGCTATGGAAAACATGATATTGTGAATTTTATACAATCCTTTTCCATAAGGAAATAAACGTGTATTAGGGATATAAGGCACTAGTTTTTCCCACACTTTCTCTTATAACTTTCTCCAACAACATCAAGACTATGGAAAATGTTGCAAACCTTTTTTTTTCATTTTCTAGAAGTATATATAATGAGTAAACAATACTTTTCTTTAAAAATTTAAATTTAATTAATTTTTTATCAATTTTATATATGATTTTATTTTTAAATAAAAAAAAATTTCATTTCAAACAATGAATTAGTTGCCTTAAATTTTCAAGTGAAGCTTTACTTTTAATAAAAACTAAAAAGAAAAACTGTCAACTATTTATTTATTGATTAAGTTAATTTTATGTTATGCATTTACCATATAAAAATGGTGTAAATTAAGATCATTTTATTTCACTAATGTCATGTAAATATTACATAAAATTATACAAAAATTTATAACTCATAACGTATTGTATTACATTTATGTTGAAGGTTTCAAGAATGGTTTTATTTTTCATGACTACTATTCTAATTATACACAATAAATATTCCAAAAAGTAGTCTTACATAATTTCAAGGTAGATTTGTTGACCTATGTTTTTACTTTTTCTCACTTAATTCATTTGCAATTTTAAGTATTGGGATTCACCTATCATTACTTTTAATCATTAATACCTTATCTATCTAAGTTATTTTCTACATAAAATTACACAAAAGACATACATGAAATGCATGTGCATTTCCTAAATTTGGCTTAATTAGACACTTATTCTTAGAACCATTTGTCCCCTAAAAAATACTAATACACATGAAATGGACATGCTCTCATTTTCTGTAAATTTGACATAATTGATGAAGAGTGGTGGTTGTTGAATGCTACTATTCATTGTTCAATGTATGTTAAATTTAAAGAAATAAAGAGCATGTGCATTTTGTATATGTCTTTTATTAAATTTTGAATAGACAATGCACAATTATAGAAATGCAATTCTACTTTAATTATTTTAGAAAAATCATATCGATTTAAAACCAATGTATATACAAGTGACATTGTACATTAAACCATCCACATTGATTTTATAATAGATGTGAAAAAAAAATAAAGATTATCACATCAATTTTTTAGTTAAAAATATTTATTTTTTTCACATTTCATGTTAATTTTTAGTTAAAAAATTAATGTGAAATGCTTATATAATGATTTTTAAAATTAACTTTTCGCTTTCCCACTAGAATATTTATAATAAAAATTGAATAAATGTAGCATTTTGCCAAATATATATATATTTAGAGTTAAAAACATTGAATGACCATAATTTTAAGCTCAATTATCTATTTAGGGTCATATTTTTATTTCATATAACTTTTCGATATAGCTATATCTAACACTTCCAAAATCATGAAAAATGGTCATTTTTGTTATTTTTTTATATTTTTCTCCATCTTTCATCATTGTTCAACATTGGACTTCAACATAATATACATATAAAACTTAGATATAACTTTAAAAGTTACAGATACAACCTTAAAAGTTATACAAATAAAACACAAATAAGAATCTCTTGAAAAAAATATATGTAAAAAATTTGAGAAATGAAAGTGATGTAGATCTAACAGATAGAAGGAAGAAAGGTAGGTTTTATGTAATTAATCAATTGATTAAAATATAATAAGTTTTTTTTTATAATAAACTTCAATTATAACTTTATGTTGCTCTTTGTTATGTCAATATTATATTAAAAAATTTTAGATAACTATTATTAATTCTATTTTTGTATCAAAATTTTTTATTTTATTACAAATTATAATATGATATAAATATGTATCATTTGAGTAAAATTTAAAAAATGATTACTAGTATGAGAATTTGAGGATTTAATCACTATAAAAAAATCATGTTTTTTTTATGAAATTTTTCATAAAAAAACAAAGGATTTTCAATTGGAAATCATAATTTTTAATAGATTTTGTTTGTTGCACAAAAAAGTGTTTGTCAAAAAAATTTTGATTTTTTTCATCAAAAATAATTTTTTTATTGAAGTTTAAGGTGCTAAATTTGTGCGTCTTTAGGAAAATATTTCATAAAAAATTATCAAAAATGGGGAGAACAACTTTGTCTTAAAAATGGAAATAATGAGGTTTTTCTTAAAAAATGGCACATAAATATAAAAAAATAAATATATATTTTATAAAAAACAAAATACTAATATTTTGCCAACACCTCTTCCAACACCTGGTTTATTAGAATGATAGGCACATAATTAGAATGTACCATAGTCCCATAGTAAGGCCTTTGACATCATCCTATAAACCTGGCCCTTCTTTGTCCCCCAATTGTCTTTATCTATAATTTAAGGTTTGAAAGGCCAAGAAGCCTTCCAATGAATAATCCCTCCTTATCCCTATGTTGTGTCCTAGTCTAATTAGCTCTTCCTTTTTCTTTATGAAGACCTCTCACACAATTTAGCAATTAATTATTTAGGGATGGAAAAAATATGAAAAAAAGATATGCAATTTTACTTATATAGGACTATGTAGTTGTCAAGGCCACCGATTATTGGTCTTTCTCCATGAGAAGGATGGATGAAATAGTTCTTTTATGAAGGGCTTAACTCTAATCTCAATAATCTACATATACAACAGGAAAAAATATTAATGCAATTATTATGATACTTTCAAGGTACATAACTAATAATACAAAAATATGAAGTTACATACCATGCAAAGATGGTACTCCACCACTGGAATGGAACTACCAATGTGCAAAGACAACCTTTGCCCAATTGTCTTAGAAACCCTATTCTTTTTTGCCTACTTGGACTTCTAGAAAACTTATGGTCATTCTAGTACTTGTACAGCCCCTACCACTTTGTATCCTTCACATATGCAAGGCTTAGCTAGTTTATTCTTTTTGTTCTCATCCATAATATCCTTTAATCTTATGAAATCCTTATGGTTGAAAATTTTCCACATTTGTTCCTTGTAAGCAGGATTCTATGGGTATTACTTCTACAATTTTCTAAAAAATAAATATTAGAATGGTTAGCTATTAAGAAAAATTTATAACAAATTAAGTGCAACTATGGTTGTAATTCTAAAAGTATATATACACTAAAATTGTTAAAAAAAATCTCTAGGTAGGCTTTTGAATCTACCTCCAAGTGGGTTATACCCCATTATACTTGCTCCTTATAATGTGAGTGGAGGAGATAATGGGTTACTTGGAAGGAAAGAACCTTTTAAAAATATCAACATATAGTTAACTAACATATTTATTTATTCAAATGAAGAAATTTGAATATACAAAATAAATAAAAAATTAATACATACCCTTTCTTGTAAAGCTTGAAAGTATCCCTAGCACCAAACATGGGCCATTCTAGTAGTGAGGATATATCATATATTGCTTTAGAAGGTTGTAACATTAGAGTAAACCTAGTAAGAACAAGATACTGCTACTATGTTAGCCTACTCAATGAAAGGTGTGATAGCAATAAGGAAACTCCTATGCCATGAGTGAGCATAAACAATGTGTCAAAACGTATGCATACGGGTAGTGATAACCCACTAGTAGGAATTAAGCTACCTTGTCTCCCATCTTGCATCGATAAGCTATGTTCATGGCCTTCTTCCCTTACTTGTCATTAATATATATATATATATATATATATATATATATATATATATATATATATATATATATATATATATAATTGACTATTGAACTAGTGTAATTAACCTTCATGATTAACAACACAACAAAATAAACTATTGATGAAATAAAATTAAAGAAATAGTTGTAATTACCTAAAAAAATTAAAAGTATTAAATCTTTCCAATATTTATCTAAAATTTTTTAACAATTCACTAAATAACACTAACTAAACATTTCTAATTAGCTTATTAATGAAACTAAAAAGTCATTCTAATTAATTAAATAAATTAAGCCATTAGTTAAATTTGGTAAATTAAAATTTTCTAATTAATTTATTTGAGAAATTAATAAACCTTTGTAATTAACTAAGCAATTAACTAAATAAAATCTACAAAACATTTCTAGTTAACATACTAATGAAACTTATAAGTCTATGTAATTAGGTAAGCAATTAAATAAATAAAATTAATTAAACATTTCTAATTAACTATTCTAAGTAAATGAATAGACTAACTATTTAATTAAATAAATAAAATTAACTAAGCATTTCTATTCAATTTCCTCATGAAATTAATAAGCTTTTATAATAAGCTATGCAATGAATTAAATGAAGTTACTTAAGAAATTAACTATATAACTTAGTTACCTAAGCCTCCCTAATGAAATAAATAAACTAAACATGAATTAAATAAAATAACCTAAACATTTCTAATAAACATATAAATGAAACTAATAAAGTTTTAGAATTAACTAAATAAATTAAACATAAACATTTGTAAGTAAATGAAAATAAATAGCTATTAACCTCTGCCTAAGAACTAAGAAAATGGAAAGGAAAGGCTTTTTAAAGACTATAGCTTTAAACTGTATAAAACATCCAAAAAATATTAAAATAAATTAGTAAAACTAACAAAGTAACAAAAGCAATTTGATTAGTTTAGAATTTTTAAATTACCTATAAATTACAAGAATAGAGCTTAATAGATTTGAAGAATTATTAAGAGGGAATCTTTGTTCAATTTCTATTTTTTTTAAATATTCATCTCCTCACATTAGGAATAAAGTAGGACATGTGTATTAAAAGTTTAGTGTGAAATTAAGGAGGAGTTTATGCACATTATTTCGCAACATTTGAAATTTTTGATAGATTTCCATAAAAATCCATAAAAAATTAGCAAGATTATTTACATAAAATTTTGTGCGAATTTTTTAATAAAATTTTCAGTAGGATAAAATCCATTGAAATGGAAAAATTTTTGAATTTCCTTGGTTAATTTTTGATGCATTATTTATTATGTCCAATAAAAAACATTCATTGGAAAATGCAAGAATTTAAGTGGTGAATGTAAATGAGGATAAGTGTGCAAAATCCTATCAATGCAAGTATGGGGATGAAGATGGATAGATTATCTTTTAATGGAAACGAGTAAAAGGAATAATAGACTTCATTTATTTTGTTGAAAAATATTTTTCGTAAGGAAATCTTATTTTCTTGTATATAATTAAAGAGTGTCATGTTATCTATATAACTTATAATTAAAAAATGATGTCATGGTATTGGGAGAAAAGAACTATCTCTTTAAAATAAAATATGTTATTTTCTACCATACACTTTCCACTTATTAAAAAAATAAAATATTTTATACTACCTTAATACTTTATAATAATAAAATTAAATAAATTAGACTATTCTCGTAAGAGTTTTTTTTGTTGAAACAAATCAAGCCTTAACTTTTCACTCATACCCTCCTTATTGTTATCCCTAACATTCATCAATTAAGTATTTTAGTATATCAATTTTAATAACTAATCATTTACTCTTAAACTTATATTAATTAACAATTCTTATTCATTAGCTTTGAAAAATAATACAATTCACCTTATAATCCATTTCTCTAACTTTGTTGATTTACACAAAGTATATCATAAATATTATGCCATTATATAATATTTGTGATGGGTAAGGTGAGAGCATATTAGCCTTGTCTTACCTCATGTCTCATTTCAAGGATAAAAAATTATCTTACCACGTGCCTTATTATTGGGAACAAAATTGGTCTTATCATCATGCATCATGGGATAATGGATTTCTATGGAGACTTTTAGGAAATGATAAAAAAATAAAAGAAATTAGGAAGAAAAATACAAATCTTAAAATTAAGGGTTATAAATTCATATATAATTATTAAATAATTCCAAACACTAGCATGTAAGGAAAGAAATGAAAAAAAAATCTACATTTAAATATTATAAATCATGTGTAATCACCAAAATCTTATATTAATAGGTTCAAAGTTGTCATAACATTCCTTAGATCATGATTAGCATGGAACTTGATCACTTAGTTTCCACTAACCTAACCTAGTTATTCTACACATATATGAATTAACAATTATTGCCAAAGCATTAGTAGTTAAAGATAATAATAACATCCAATAATTTAACTTTTTATAACAGATAAGAGAAGTTAAGACTGCTTATAATCCATAACATAATAAGAATGAGTCAATTTAACTAACCCCAATAAACAAAAGAATTTCTACTCCACATTAGCAATTTCTAAACACCAAGGCCCAAGAGTGACATTTACTTATAATCAAAATAACAAAGTTGTTGTTGTAACCATCTAAGGAAACTTAAAGGACCTATCTTTGTTATTGTAGTAGTGGTGGTAGAGGAAACTCACTTAAGAATCTACAATCTTAAATGTGGAAGGGTAAGTTCGAGTTTTAGTAAGTAAACACTTTAAGAAAAAGAATCATAAATTAACTAAACTTTACCAACTAGATTTATCCCCCTTATATATAGTCTAGCCTTTACATAATTTCATAACCACATCATTAGTAAGATTAACATTCTCGAATATGTCTTGAGGTTGCATCATCATCACATATATCAATTCAAAAGTACTAATTCAATGTTTTCACATGATGATATAGATAGTAGAAAGCAAGTAAATCTTATTAAAACTTTCGTTCATCTTTATCCTTTCATAAACCTAACCTTATCCTTTCGAAGCTTGCCATATCTTTCAAAAATATTTACTAAATCTAGGTTTTAAGTCATAGTAATATCAGTCCACCTCCATTTCAATTTTCAAGAATAGTAGCATAATTTCACATTAAACATCATAAAGAAAATTCCATAACATACTTTAGAAATATTGCAACAAGACCACACCTTTTTACATGGCCTTACATTGTTCATTCAACATCATTTAATATGCATTAGCTCTTGTTAGCATCATGGTACAAAATACACACCTTAACACTTTAGGGATAACTACTATTGAAAATAGAAGGGTTAAATTGATTATGCAATCCTAGAATGCAGCTCTATAGGGCCATAATCAATGATATTAGTCCAAAGGCATGGTCCTTAGGCATATTATCAATTACGTGATTAATTATAAGTTTATAAAAAGAAAATCCTTAGGGGAATAATTGATTATGTAATCAATTATACCTATGTTAGAATATATGTTTTTGGGGTTATAATCAATTATAGCATAAGTTTTTGCAAAATTTTCTTTAAAAATTATTATTCATTTGTGAGGAACTCACTCCAAATTCATTTCTTAGGCTAACATCCTTAATCAAACCACCATATATTGCATTTACAACATTATATACACTAAATCCAAAAAGAAATTTAAATTAAAATAATCAATTGTGTCATTTTCCTTATAATTTATGACAGCATAAAAAACCTAGCCTTAATCAATTCAAATCATGTAAAAAACTTAAATCTAATTAGAATGCTTACTCACTTAGAAGAGATGAATGGAAAATGAGATTATAGTTAACTTGCTCCTAGTCATCCAAAACCAAAAAGATTGAAGTTAGAGTTCTAAAGCCTTTTTGTTTAAACCAAACTCTAAATCATCTAAGTCCAAGAGGAAAAAAAGAAGAAAGATTGCAAAGATTAGAGCTTATAAGGATTTACCTTGATTGTATAAAAAATTGATGAAGACTTATGCCTCTATTTGTTAGCTCAATGGAGAGGAAGAACATAATAGAAGGGTTTTAGTGCTATTGAAAAAAGGGGAAATAAAATGAAAAGTAGGGCCCAAAGCAAAATAGGAAAAGTTCCTTAATTTCCTCTATAATTCAACATTCAACTATAATCACTTTTAGCTATTAAACATTTCATTTTTATTCTTCTTCTTAACTATATTACATAAAATTCTTATTTCATATTTTATTATAATAATTAATTATTTCTCCTATATAAACAAATTTTAAATTTCACAGTGTGTAACAAATGACATACACAACTAATTTAAATAATTTGGAATTTGGAAGAAAAATAAGTTAATATATAGTTAATTAAATATTATTCTTTTCTATTTTCATCATCTCTTATGAAATCATAGTGTGTTTTTTGTATTTTTTAAATGACAAAATTACAAAAAAATGACATTAATATTACATAAATGTGTGTATTAATATATAAGGAAAAAATACAATAGTTTCATAATAGAGGGGTTATATAGAATAAGGCATGCTATTATTAGTTCCTCCCTAATATTTAACTTAAAGTGAGAACTCACTCGATGCCATATCTTATAAGGTAAGAAATTATGCCATCTCGAGCCCTAATAAAAGAAATATAGTGAAATTTAGCATTTCATGATCCTTAACCATATACAAACCATATGTCTAACTTAACTAGAACCAATGCATGATGAGTGTGGAATATTCTAAGTACCTACATTTACCAAATTAGACAACTTCATTTTTAAGATCTACAATTCTGACATAGTTACTCTAAATAAACATAAATTATGAAAAAAGACATTGTAAATGGGACAAAATAAGGTATAATATAATATAATTTAAATTTAATCCACTGTTATGTAAAATATTCTACAATATCAATAAATGAGAGAAAGTATGCTATGCAAAAAAAAATAGTAATTTAAAATTTTTAACAAAAGTAAATGAGTTTTAATAGTTTTCTTATTGATGTAGTAACACATGGGTGGGTGATACACTACAAGAAAACTTGCATTTAGTGATGGATATAGAGATAGAATATTAATTAGTAAATGGGACCTCAAAAGTCAAATTTAGGCTTTAAATTAGTGATGAAATGAGTAGTGGTTACTACATAAACTATCAGTAATTCCATTGCTAATTTATGAGATTTCTTTAATTTTTCATCTTAAAACTAAATCCATTTGTAAATCTATCACTAAATTTTACTAATGAAATTAAAATATTTTAATTTTGAATTATTAATAGATAAATGCATGAAATTTGAAAAAAATATTTGTCGATGTAATGAAATTTCTTATTGATTAGCAACAAAATTATTGACAAAACTTTTAGTGTCCATCACTAATTAAAATGCACCGAATTATTAATATGTGTTAGTAATGGAATAATCCATCGCTAAATTGCAACTTATACTAAAGTCTGAAGCCAGACCTCCACTCTTTCCTTTCTTTCTTCCTATTAGTTGCTTTACTATCCTCTATTGTCATTACTGCTCTATATCATTCTATGTTGATTTCTATTCTTGCTAGGCATGTAAAATGGGTGGGGTGGGCTTATACGGGCCTAGCCTCGCACAAGCTTTTACCAATGCGGGGCTTAATGCTAGCATGCTTGCACCACCTTACATGTAGTACGGGCTTACTCGCAGGTGGCTTGAATATTTTTAATATTTTTATTATTTATTTTATTTTATAATTTATAAATTATATTTTAATATTTATTAAATTATTTAAGTAAGAAAAATTAGATTGAAATATAAAAATTAGATTAAATTTGTTAGGAAGTAATTGGGATGAATTTTTTTATATACTAGACCTAAATGTAAAGGAAAAAATAATAAAAAAATTAATTTTTTTGCCCGTGGTCAAGCTTGTGATTGCGTAGGCTTAACTGCACTAGTTTTTGCACGCACGAGCTTTTCCACATAAGCTTGCATTAAATGTGAATTTTATACTAGATTGTCCACATTGACCCGTGATTGTGGGCTACCCGCATTACCCTTGGTCACAGGCCTCGTTTTACATGTCTAATTACTATAATCACTTACTTTAGCCATTGTTTACTCTATTTCTACTCCTTGTTAATTCTCATTAATAACTTTTGTTTGTTTGTTTGGTTGCATTTTTAGTGGATTCCTAATTTTTGATGCTTTTAGATTTAGCTTTTTCTAAAATTCTTGATTCTTAAGGATGTGATGGTTTGCATTTGTGTTTTTTGAAATTTATTCAACTTAGAGATAGTTGCACTTCAAACTCATAATGTAATATCTCAAGTTTAAATTTAAAGTTATATAAATTTTAAGATTTATGGATGAATTATTTATTTGGTTGATATTAATTTTTAAGTTTATTTTTTGTATTAACAATTTTGGAATATTGAAAATAATATCTTTGATAATATTCAAAAATTATTTATAAATGATCATTATCAATGCAAGATTAAATTAAAATAATTTTTATAAGAAATTTCTCATGAATTAAGAAATTAGTTTTGATAATTATGGGTGCAAAGATTTACAAAATAATTTGTTGCTTTTAATGAATTATTTTTTAGAATTGTTAAAATTAGAAATAAATTTATTTTAAATGATTATTATTAATTTGATGCTTATTTAAATAATTTTTATAAAGAATTATGAATAATTTATTTGTAGTTAATAAATTATTTTTAGGAATTAAGGAAAACTAGAATATTTGTTTTAGGACTTCTAATTTATCAAATTATTATAACTAAATGTTTTTATAGATAAAAGGGAAGATTGAAAATAATAAAGTTAAGATCTTTTTTTGAGGAAAATTTAAGTAAGAGTTTTATAAAGAAATTAAGTTTTTAAAATAATAAAAGGCTAGGATTTTTTATAATAAAAATAAATGGTTAAGACTTAAAAGAAAAAAAATGGACTTATGGTACTTCGCAATATACAAGATAAAAACCTAAGGCTTCATCATTTATTTATTTCCGCTTTCCTTATTATATTATGTTGGCACATGCATAAAAAAAATAGCACCTGTTCCTTTATTTTTCATCATTTTCTCTTTTTATTATTTTATCATTTTCCCATGTTGCTTTTTTGTCTCTCTCCTATTGATATTTTTTTATATATGTTGGCACCCTTCTTATTAAAAGAACTAACTTTCCTTTGTTTATTTTTATTTTTGTTAGCTATCTCCTTTTAAGCTAACAGGCTCCTATTTTCCTAATAACTTTTTATTTCTTTTCCTTTTTCTTCCTCTCACTCCTACTTGGTATTTCTCTTCTTTCCTTTTCTTCTTTTCTCTTTCTTTTTTTCCTTGTTGCCTTGCTATTTTTGTGACCACATAAAAGTTATCGGCTACTGTCAAATTGGCACATTGTGGTGGTTAGCTACTGCCCATGAATGTGATGTGAAGCTATATTCACAGCTAGAAATAGAGCTCCAGCTCTTTTCTTCCACTGTCATGCCTCATTTGCATTGCCACCATTCTTTTCCTCTAGCTTCGTTTGGTTGGCCAAAGTTTATGAAGATGGTGGAAGCTATTCAGTTGCATATGATGGTTTTTTATTCTCAACAAGGTAGATCGAAAAATTGCTCCTTGCCAGTGATCCACTACTTCTTTAGCGCCAACGAGTAGGGGTTGAGTTCTTTAGATAATGGTAAGTGTGATTTTATCATAAAATTTTAATTTTTATATTGATTTGATAATTAACCAAGAAAACCCATTTAGGTATTTTAACTTATGATAATATATATAGAAATATAAAGTTTTATGCTATAAAATATTAAAATAGGATAATTAAAGTATGAATGGGCTATTTTATCTTATGTTTACAATAGAAACATGTATGCTCTAGAGAAACCCATTTTACATTTGTTATAGATTTCAAGTATTACTTGTGAAAAATAATATTTTCATGCTACAAAGTAGTAGTTTAAAGTATTATATCTTAATAATTTAAGGAATTGAAGTTGATTTAGAAAATCTTCATTTTGTCATCTTATTTTTAATTTTCGATATAGTATTCATTTTATATTCAAGAGTATTGAGCTAGTGTATTTAAAGTATATTTGTATTGTCAGAATCTAGTATCTTGACTATTTTATACTTTGATTTGCTAAAGTTGTTATATACAAGAATTTTTTATATTTCAATGATAAGTTTGAAAATAAAGAAAATAAAGATCTAGGATAATTCAAAAGCATATTTGGATTACTAGTTAATATTAGAAAATATAAGAAATGAGTGATATATAATACTATTATATCATGTTCTGATCATGGATTTGTAATTTGTGATAAGAAAATAATTAGTGTTCATATAATTATAATTTATCTTTATAAATGGTGATATTAGGAGGAAAATATAAAAAGATGATTATGAATATCTCGAAACTTCCAACGTTAGCTTAGCAATACCAGGTGAGTATATATCTCACTACTGAACTATTATCTAAATAAACTATGATTTAAATATTATGAATTATATTTTTCTTATTGAAAGTACCATATAGGTGTGAAACTTAATTTCATAATATATTAAGGAAATATTATTAGATTAGAGTGCACAGGAGAAGCATGATAGTATTTCTAAACTATTGATGAGTTATGATTGAGTTTTTATGATATCTATATATCATGGCTATGTAGGTGAACATGACAGTATTATTGTCATACATTTTATTGCATGCTTGATATTGCTTCATGATGAATTAGTTATCTTACATTGATAGTCTTACAAAGAATTATGATATGAGAGTTGAGTTCTCTCATGTATAATACCTATGAATCATGCCAATAGTGACATTAGAAATTATGAATGGTGATGGAGTTATGATGTGAAAGCCAGACAAAAAATTCCTTGCAAACCATTATGAAAAATAAAAAAGCAATCTAAGGGCTGGATGGGAAATTCCTGGCAAAGCATATGAGAATGATATAAAAATGATCAAGAGATTAGAAAAGCAAATTCATGCACAATTATTATAAATAATTACATGATATGACATAATATTAAAACTTTGCTTGTGATTCGATATTACTGTTTGGCATAATTGCAAAGACTTGATGTGATTACTATGATTTGTTTGTATTTAGGCCATAATGGCTATTTATGATTGTAATATCTACCCAAAATGGATAGTATCTGATATGATAATAATTTTATGTATTAACAGATGGTTAAGAATACTATAACTTATGATATGAGATATGAAATCTAATTATGCATAAGTGCACATTGGACTTAAGATTTGTGATATGTAATTCAAAGATCCAAAAAAATAAGGTTATGATAAGTTTTAGTTTAAAACATGATTCGTATGTATCTTCACAAATATATAAAGATAATCTCCTATAAAGTAGTAGTAGATGTATACTCATTGAGTTTTCTATAACTCACTATGTTCACTTTCAATATGTTTAGGTTAAGATACATGCCTTTGAGCTTTGTTGCTTTTAGGGAGATCCAAGACCGCTTTACTAAAAGATTTAACAGTTTAAAGTAGAACTAGTGTCATAGAAAGAGATTTATGTATTTATATGATATGTTGAGTTGCTTATCTATGTATAAGTTTGAGTTTATATAGCATTGTGTGAAAGCTTGATATTGTCATAATTGAAAATATATACAAGTTTTATATTTAAGGGTGTGTGACCCTCGAAAAGTGTCCAAAAATAAGAGAGATTGTGTTAGTTTTTCCATAGAAATTTTAAAATAAAATTTTAAATCCCCTGGAATTTAGAATCTACCATTAGATAGAGAAAGTGCAAATAGTTAAGGTTGCTGGAAATCGGTATCAGGACTACGCCAACCATGATCAGGTTGGGTCGTGACCCTTAAATCTTGGATTTTGCAATGCTCTAACTTTGTGTTAGATTAATGATAAGATTTGAGGTCTTAATTAGCATATTTGAATTGATAGTTTGTTTGCTCTATGGTTAATGTTGGAATGAAATAAAAGTATAATAATATTGTTAGCTATAACATTTTTCAAATTACAATTTGCAATTATCTATTTTATTATTTTTTATCATCATAATTCCTCACAATTTTACACTTTAATAATAGCATTTTTTTTATCATGGTTTATAATTTTAGTTATCTTGCTTTATTAATTTTCAAAGTTGTTTATTGAAAGTCTCTTAATTCTTTTAGGTCTTGTTAATTTGCATGCTAATTATTAACTATAAGCATATTATTCTTTATAATTCAAACTACCAAAATATTTTCTTCTTGATTTCCCACTCAAAATTATACAATAAATTAATAAACTATAAGTTAGGTATTCAACTTTGAATTTTAACCCTTACCTCAATAAACTTAGGTTAATGTTTTTTCTAACTAGACTCTATACTTTGCCCTCTTTAACTAAGAATTCAATACAATTGCCTTTTTTTACTAGTCACATAAGAATTTTCTTTCACTTGTGGTTTACTTTTTAGATTTGATGATGTGCACTAACATTATCATGAAGACCTTGTTAGAGTCTTTTACAACTTATGGTTAATTTTAGTTGTCTGACAACTATATAAAAAAAGCTTAATATTACGATCACAAACAATAATTAAAAAAAACACTCCTTATTATCTAATAATTTCACAATTTTTAACTATTTTTACTATTAGGGAACAAAAACATGAAGTTACTTACTTATTTCTTAGTTCAATATTTTCTTTTCTGATTTGCTTGAACTTTTATTGCTTTCTATATTAATTTCCATTAATATCTTTTAAAATTCAATGTGACAACTAAAACTCCTATTGATGTTTAAGAATTTATTTATATTATTTTCTCCTATTTTATGCCTTTTAATATGTTATATATGTTTAATTTTATAGAATTAGTCTTATTATGTAATTTGCAGTTGGTTTTATAATCATTTGAAATTATTCAATTAATGTTAAATTTTTATACTATTTTAGATTTTTAGTTATATCTTGAACTTTTGATGTTATATTTGACTAACTTTAATATCGTTGGAAAGCTTAAAGAAAGTTATACACTTTTCATGTTTTAGTCAAAGCCCAGTTTAAATGTCTAGGAGGTCTAATTTAGTTGAGAATTTGAAGCTTTGTTTTTGTCCTAGTTGAATCAATTTCAATTTTTAGGTCATATGTAGTGCTCTAAAGGTCCAATTAAGGTAAAAATAGTGCCTAAAGTTTCCTAAGACATGGCCTGACAATTGTTATGTTTTATGTTCAATGAAATTACATAGTTTTGGTGGTCTTACATTAGATAAAAGTTAGACTTATGAAATTTTACTATTGTAACTCTTGTAGTACATTGCTTTGTAAAATAAGTTCTACACTTTTAAAATTAGCAAAACCCTATTCTTTCTAACCTTAGAAGGCATATGATTCAAGTCCATTAGATTTTAGAACCTAGCAAGTCAAATATAAGGTTATGCCTCTAAAGGCAAGAATACTTTTACTCCTATACAATTCAACAAAGACAATTTTTCTCTCTTTTTCAAGCTTTTTCTTCTTTATCCATGGAAGACTAAATTTTTAGTTAATTTAACAATTTTAAGACTTATCTTTATTTGGATTATAAGATCTTAAGTTGCAATATTAACTTCTTCTAATTGATTTTCCTCTTTCCCTAATTCCTTGTGTTGATTGTTTGGAACTACATACGTTGAATGCTACTTTGATATGATTTGTGTTCAAACTTGTGATTTTTATTGTTTATCTATTCTTGTTTTGAATTATGATTGGTTAATGATGATTTTGCATGTGGGGATAGAGGGTTAACAAATTAAATTAGAGGTTTCTAGTTTAATCCTTTATTTCAGTTGAATTTTATTTTTAAATTAATTTCAATCAGCCTTTACAAATTATAATGATAGCTTAATTTTGCTAATTTTAAGAACAAATCCTAGGTTTTCATCTAGCATAGGATTGATGAATTATTGTAGGGGTTCTAAAAAATTCAAGGTTGAAAAATAAATTAGAATAATTAAATATTTTGTGGCCTATGATTAATCTATATTAAAAGTTCTGAAATCCTTAGATCAATCGTTTTACTATATTGAATTTATTTCTATTTTACTTTTGTGTTTTGTTTTGTTTTATGCATTTATCTTAATTTTGAATTAAACCCCCCTAACTTGGTGGTGTGTTCATTCTATTTTGCATTTTATTTGTATTTTGTTTGCATTCTATCCACATTTTTATTTTACTTATCTTGCATTTCTCCTTTCTATTTTAAATGCAAAAAAAAAAGCTTAAATAATTTGGTTATCACAATTAATAAATCATTAAGAAAGGATATATCAAGGGGATCACTAGGGGTTTAACTTGGTTTGTCACCCTTTACTATAAAACTCTTTATTAAACCAGTAATATTTAATTTTGGTATATTGCAGCAAGCATTACCTATCCTTTTTGAAGATTCTGATAACAAGTGCCTTAATTTAGCATTTTGCAAGCATTTAGGATAAGTTTGTCTCTTATTTTTATAGATTGATTATGTGGAATAAAAATAAATTGCATGTATCTTATTTTTATAGATTGAAAAGTGAAGAGTATAAAATGTTTCATATTTAAGTGATTAAATTGTATATTGAATATTTGATTTTTGCTTGTATTGTTAGTTTTTTATCCTTGATTTTATTTTTCTTTCTTACTTTAGTATAAGTTTTAGTTTGTTTTTGTTAGTTAGTATTTATTAATGAATTGTATAATTTAGTCAATGTTGTAAGGTACTATATCGATTAGTTTATATAGATTTGATAGATTCATTCCCAGTAAAGGTGGTAGCCATGGGATCAAAGGTTATGGTTTGGGTTTATCCATTCTAAATTTGTCTACCATGATTACCATGTGCCTATTCTCATCCATACTCAAGCTACACACATCCTTGTAATCATTTGGATATGAGTCTCAAGCTTTATGGCCTCTAACCAAGCAAGCTGCACAACGCTTAGTTTTATGCTTAGGATAGCCTCTAACAAATCCCTTAGGTAAAGACCCAGTTGATGATCATATTTAGATGCATCCAGAAGGTAATTTGTAAATATTTTGCACATTCAATTATTTATTTATAATAACCAATTGTGTTAATTTCTACTCATTTGGATGGATATTTAACATTTGTGATAAATTAACACTAATGTATTTGGTTGCAATATGATTATTATGTTTACCTATGGTCTTAGTGTCTCATAATAGGATAAAAATGAGTGGTTCAAGTTGTGTATTTTTATACTTTATAGTTTAACCTAATATGCTTGAATTTGCATTTATATTTTATATTCTAATGGTCATCGTGTATTTATGATTATAATTTAATTTGTCAATTATTAGTGTTTGAGTAGGATTTACTTAGTATTTGTAGGCTATGTACAAGTGGCATCTTGAGGTCATATACATGATAAAAATGAATTTTACCCATAAAGCATAACTAATTATACAGGCATGATGGATTGAGTAAGAGAAGACCTACCAAAAAAGCTTGAGCAGATGCTTGAGGACATTTTTTAGGACCTCAAAAGGAAATAGGCTAAAGATGATAACTTTAAAAGAAAATAAGAGTCCAACAAAAGAAATATGGCATCCATTACTATAAGGAGCATGCACATTGGCAATTCTATCTCCATTTCAGAATATAAGAAAAAGATGGTGAGTTTTAATTAGTTTTATTTTAAGATGTTAGTTTTAGCATAAGTTCATTCATTGTATTCCTTAACTTTATTTTATTTGTCATAATGTTTTAGGTAAAGGAACTAAGCCAAATGTCTATTGATCTAGAGATGTTTCTTTACACTTGTACATTATTTCTCTGAAAAGTCACTTAAGTTCGTAGACAAGAGATCTAAGAGGCCGTATGTAAAATTTTATCCATATTTATCATATGCACCCATATTGTTAATTTGATCCACAAAAGTATGTAGCCTTCAAATTTATTTTGTAAAAAGAGTACTCTAGGATAGGGGAAGTGCAATTTTCCTAACACCGGCTAATGGCGATAAGGTAAAGTCAGAGCAGGTTGACAAGACCTTACATTTGGTCGAGGTAATTGGTAACTAGAACAAAAAAGGGCCATAATTTTGGCATGGGATTAAAGCCCTCCAAGGTTATTGGGCTTTCATCTACCATTGCTATATCCACTTTGCAGCTTCAATTGGAAGAGTTGTAGAGCACCATCATATATTAAGGGAAGGAATTTATAATTGCAAGATATATTGTTATAGTGATACAATAGTAGCTTCATGTTGTGCTTGGTCTAATTAAGGAAAATAGGTGAAAGATAGAACATCTATCCTAGAGGTTGTAGTAAAGTAGTTCAACACCTTTTCCATCACTAGTTAACTAGAGGACAACCAACAATTGTAGCTGTAGTTAGTTAGTTTCTATATTTTTTTTATTTTGGTGCTTATATAGGATATATTTGATTTTTATATGAACATTAGATTCTGTAATTTTTTATTTCTTTTATGTTGTATAAATAAAATATTGATATTCAATTCTATTTTATAAATTTCAATTCTAAATTTTGATTGTTGATTGTTAATTGTGTATTTAATTTAAAAAATAAATCCAATATAAGATGGCATATTTGTCGTTCACCATTTTAATGAAATAACAAAAAATTTAACAAATATTTCTCAAATTATTGATGAAATTAATGACATATTTATAGATAACAACATTGCTAATTTTGCAAAAATTTCCTAGTATAGCAATGGATTCATCCATTGCTTACATTACTAAATATTAAATTAGTAATAAAGCTCATTAATAATATAAGAATTAGTGATGAGAAAATGGTGTTACTAATTCCTTTGTCATTTCATTTTTATTCATCGTAGGTTCATAAAATTAATGATAGATATAAGTAATAAATACAAAAATTTGTTGCTAATTGATTTACTGATCTATTATTTATTGGTGCTTTTTTATTTCATCATTTAATCTATCATTAAATATTTTAGTGATGGGTTTCTCTTCATTATCTGTCACTAATTGGCCTTTTACTTATAGTGATAGTTTAAAATTGATTTCTATTGATAGTGAATTAAATTTAAATTTATAATATAAATAATCTTTGTCAATCAATATTGTATAAAAATTTAAGTAACATTACTAAAGAAATTGAAATATGTTTAGGGTGTCTAACTAAAATCACATCAATTTTCAACTTATATCTAAATGAATGACATTATATATAACTTTTTGATGTCGGTTATATTACCAACATGAAGAAACACAACAATGTTGTTTTTTTGGGTAAAAAATCAATGCCTTTTCTTTATATTTTACATTAACTTTTTGGTTTTTAGTAAAAAAAATCGATGTGAAATACTTGCATAATTTTTTTTTAACATTAGTTTTTTGCTTCATTGTTAGAATATTTATAGTAAAAATTGGATAAATCTAGCATGCATTAAAAAATGTGTATTTTGAGTTTAAAACTTTAAAAGGTCATAACCTTGTACTAGATTGTCTATTTAGGATGAATTTTTTTATTTCATGTAACTTTTCATAATCTATCCTTATAAAATTTAAAATTTATACATTTTATATTTGTTGATAATTAAAAAAAATTAGCATATGAACCTTATATAATTCTTTTAACGAGCATTTATATCAATATCTTGAAATAAAGTAAAACAATTTGAAAGCTTCATACATCCATTAAACTTGGATACATGATTTTTGTTGAAAAACTATAGTATGATACATTCAAACATGATTTAACAGGTATATTCTTATTAATATCATAAAAATAAAAATGGATAATTTTTTAGCTATTTTGGGTTTTTTTTTCATTTTATTATAATATCACACTACTAACAAAATGCCTTTTAAAATAGGTTTTTTTACTAGATTTAATATTAATTTTAACTCGATGTATATATATAGGTGTTGTTGTATATAAAACAATTCCACATTGATTTTTTAATGACAAAGAAATACAAAATAACCTTAGTGTCCATATGTATAAAATTGTCTTTGCTTCTTCATGGGAATATAATATAAAATATTTTTATTATAAAATAACATATGTTTCTATAAATAACCAATGTCATATTTTATATATTATTTTAATTGATGAAAATAATTAATGCAGTATGTCATTCTTTTTACCCATACCTTTAACCCTAATGAAACCTAACCCACTATCATCTTCCCATCCTCCTATCCTCCTTATTTCCTATATTTCCCATACTCTAACCAAACTAGTATCTTTATTCAGATTTCAACAACTTTAAGTAAAAAAAAGTTTAAAAATAATGAAAGGTTACCTCAATAAGAAATAGGTATTCCATTGTTGATACTTTTTGGTTAATATATGAGGTTTACACTTCTAGAAAAGCACATCCAATACTTGCAAATACAATGTGCAAAATTTATTAAAATTTTATATATGATATTACACAAAATGTTAAAAAAGATGAATGAAATTAAGTTTCTTGCCTATACAAACCTATAAAGGTTGCATCAAATATGAAAGACAAAAAAATATGATCAATTACAAAAAAAACTAAATTTAAAAAATAAGCATATAATGTAAAAAAAATCCTTACATTTATATTCAGCATTTTTCCAATTAGTGTTAAATCTCACATATTTGGTCATAGGCTAATAAAGCTTCAATCCTATAAAATAATTAGTGAGCATAAATATAAAATTGAAGAGAATCATTTTAAGTTTGGAAGAAGAACAAACTTTTTTAGAGAGAGGATCATCTATGGTTGGAAAACTTTTATGAAGAAGTTTGCAAATGGCACCATAGCTTGACTCTTTTTATTTCCATTTCATACCCTGGTTTTTGTAGTATTCTAAGTTTACACATTACTTAGTAAGAAAAAATTGATGTGTATAATAAAATGATGTCATTCAACTATAGAATTTTAAATATTGATTATTAAATAAAAATTGATATTATAAACTAAAATCTTTTATTTTTTTATTATATTTCAAGTAAAAGCTTTATAATTTAATACACTAGTAGTATTAAAATTATTTTTTACAATAGATTAAACAATCTAACAAATAGTTAAGGTTAATGAGTTAGAGGATATAGACGAAATTATACTAATAATAATTTATAGCGAGAAGAAATAAAATAACCACTTTTGTAATGAACTCAAGCTTTCTAGTATAAAAATAACCATTTTACTTCTTCTCATTATAATTTCTCATCAATTTTCTCATCTTTGCATTTTTTTCTCTAATTATGTTTCTTGAGATGGAACATGAATAATAGAGATGGCTTTAGAGGATGTGATGGTTGCAACTAATGATAAATTATATTGAGAAAAAGTAGTATAACCAATATTATAATGAACTCAAAAGGTTAAGCCTTCTAGTACAAGAATGGTCATACTACTTCTTTTCACTATAATTTCTCATTAATTTGCATATTTTTGATAAGGCACTACCTAGATGTTTTAAATGAAGAATAAGAATGAAATTTATAGGTATCATAAAGAGATTTAGATGTTAGTAATTAATTGAAACCAACATATTACATTTATTTTACTTTATAAAGCTTAACTATTAATATACTTTGAAAGGTCATAATTTTTAGTAATTTCCCAATATACTTTATTAATAAATGCTTAGTGTTTATGATTTATGTTTTCATTTCCTAATACAATGCACCTTATAAAATGCCATCATTAGTGTATTAGAAAATATTTATTACATATTGGTAAATATTTATTACAAGTTAGCTAATCGTTTATGTACCTTTAGATGTTAATTATGATAAAAAATTAATGTGGTATCCACTTTAATTTTGCTAAACCATGTTGATTTTAATTAATATCTGGCATTGTTTAGCTATTTTTTAAAAAACATATATATAACTTTTGCATTTTGACATTTTTCTAACTAAAAACTATACTAAATTATCAACACACCGATCAATGTTGCACATTCTTATCTTGAAAAATAAGCATTTTGTCATTGATACTTAAGGAAATATAATGTTTATATGATACCACTATTGAAGAAAAATGATGATTGAGCAAATTTTGTTTATTAATAGATCAAGTTATGAGGATTAAGAAACTGATATCAGAGGAATATCAATCTTATGATCTTTATAACTTAATCTATTAGTGAATAAAATTTTCTTGATTGATCACTTTTCTTCAATAAGTATTCAAAGTAATTATGGTTATAAATATTATGTCTTTCTAAGTATCAACAACACAATACTTATTCTTCAAGATAAGAATATGTAACATCATATTTAGGAATTTTTCTCCAAAAAAAGTGATGGTGATTATCTTTATAGTATTCTCGAAATAGTTCATTGCTTTCATATCTATGGCAATCATTTTGATCTTTAAGGCCATTATTAGCAAACCTTCATAGAAATACTTCCTCTTTGTTTCTACTAGTATTATTACATTCATTCTATTGAATTGATAATATTAGAAAAGAATCAATGTAATTTTTGTTTAATTCAAAATGGTAACTTGACATAAATTGTGGCTGAGAAAGGAAGATAGCTCATGAGTAGTAACTTGCATCTCAATAGTTGATGATTGAGTAGCATCAATCATTTATTACCCTTTTATGTTACCTATGAAGTAAAAACCTAAATGAAAAATAAAGTGAAAAAGAAAGGAAACTATAGAGTGAAAACCTAAATGAAAAATGGAATAAAAGAGAAATAAAACTATGAAAGACAATTTGTAAGTAGTAAAGAACATTCCACATCAATTATTAATGTAAAATCAACATGTTAGTTCTATTAATATAATTTTTAAATATTTATTTGAAAAATTAATGTTGTAAATCTTCACCTTGTGAATGCCATAGTATGTGTTAAATGAGCAAATCGTTAAAATACAAGTAATTTTTATTGTTTTCTAGTAATATTGTAAATATAAATATTAATTAGTTACAAATAACCTTTAGTTGTTAAATTTCAAGTGAAATTGATGTCTAAAACACTAATATTTTTTTACATTTTCTAATGAAATTATAAATATAAATATTAATTAATTGTTGATAATCTTTTACATGTTTATTTTATGTACAATTGTCATCTTAAGTCTCCTTATATTAGACCCTCCATCACTCACTAGAAAATAAGACTCTATAAAATCAACTTATTATTATAATTGATGTGGCAAGTTGCAATTATTTTCAAAAAAGCCACCATGCCATTATAGAAATCAATTTTTACTTTAATCAATGTAAATAGGATGATATTAAAGGAGAAATTTGTAATAGTATCAATTTTGAATTAAATAAGTTTTATTTAATGTATACCAATATTAATATATTTGGTTAACTATATATAATTTTATGAATTTAAATTTTAAGAAATATGATTTAAAAAATATTTATTTATGTCACTAATGATAAAGAACAAATAGAATTTTACAAAAGAAAGAGTAAAAATATAATTTAAAATTTCTAATAGCAAGATTTTATTTTTGAAATGGTGGTAGAAAATATAACTTAATGATAAAAAATAATATTGGCAAAAATAATAAGATAAATAATAATTTGATAGATAATTAAATAGGTTAGGTTAACTATTCATATTCATCGTAACTATTCATTTGCAACCTCTACTTAATTCTCACACATTGGAATGTGACACTGAGATACAAAATATATGAAAAGGGAGTTATATTTTGAATGGAATTAATGTCTATACTTGCATATTTCATAACTAATTTTAAATTCAATTTCAACTTTAGTAATTATAGATAGTAATAATTTATTTTCCAAAATTAAGACTGTCCTCTTTTCTTGAAATTTTATATTTATTATTCTACCATCACATTCTAAGATTTTTTTACTATAAAATTTATATTTAGTTCATTTATGATGCTAGTAATATCATAAAATATAGAATTTTTAATTGCGAAAGAAATCTAACGTAAATTATTTAAGTTATTCCCTAAATTTTTAATACATTTGTTATTCACTTTACAACTTGATGAGTTACTATTTCTATTATGATATAACAATAGGGCCAAAAGCTAAAAAGGAATTTAGGAAATGACTATATGACAAGTTTTAGAAGCTTAAAGAACATTGATGAAAAGTAAAGTAAACATCTGAGTAGGGGGTATGGATCTTATGAGTGTCTAGAGGGGGAGAGAAAGAGACTATAATTGCTTGACCAATTAGCATTAATGTTTCTTTCCCTGTAAGTATGCCTTAGTTCAAGAACCTAGTCTCATTGGAAGAAATTTTTAATAATTTTAATAAAATAATGTTTGAAATCCTTGGATTAGAAATAGCTTGGATCAAAGATTTAGAATCACACTTTAGTTGGATTCTATTATAGCCTATGCATATTCCAAGCAAATTGAAGACTACAAGTCATGCCCCAGCATTTAGCTTGAAAAGTAGAAGAAAAAAACCAAGAGGTTTTGTAAACCTGAACAACCAATTCCTATTAGGGCCTCTAAAGAGAACACTAAAACTAGTCTAATTTAAACCTGCTTTAAAAGTACCATCAATATTAATTTTAATCTAACCAATCAAAGAAATGGACTAGTTAATGTCCATTTATTCCATGGGAAAATTCTCTTGCAAACATACTAAAATGTGGCTTTTATATAATTCCTGGTGCATGAAAGAAAAGTATAGATTAAAGACACTAAAAAACCTAGAATATTGGTCCAACCATATAAGATGATCATAACCTGCATTAATATTAAGGGAAAGATCAATTGCAATTATAATACGACATCAAGTGGAATAATTTGTTATAGTAAAGGCCAACCCTAGTTAGATTTTTTAATCATAAAATCATAAACATTAACATCAATCTGATCGATATCCATCAAAATTAAGATGCAGTTAATAAGACTCCCTTTCAAACTAAGCAATTATTAAGCCTAAAATGAATAGTTTTCCTATCCTTGACTCTCTAAACCATATTAAAAATAGTAACTTACTAAATATTTATAAAATTCCACTAGATAATTTAACCTACACTAGAACTTACTATTTCCATAGGCCACTTGCTTTAAGTTCCATACTTTACATTCAACACATCAATCCATAATCTTGATTTGCTAGAATATATTTTGTGATAAAATTCCATTAAAGAATCTACATTTGTTTGTTCAACCTATCTAAAACCTAAACCACCACACTATTTTTGTTAGCAAATGTTATCCTAACTAACCAAATAGAGTTTTTAGGTAGTATCATCATGACCTCATATAAAGTTCAATTGAATTTTTTCAATAACCATTCAAACACCTTTTAGGATCTTTTCAACTTACATGTTAATAATAAGGAAAACTACTATAGAAAGACACTTTGTTTACTAATCCATTAGCCTATTAAGAATTTTAGGTAGAAGGTTAAAATAGTTATGCTTACTCTTTTCCATTAAAATAAGATTTATTTCTAGATACTTACCTAAATTTGAATTAGAGGTCAAGTTACAGACATTCATTATTATAGAATTACTAATTTACATTGATTTTTTAACAAATTAGAAATTGGTTTTGAATTATTATTTTATTAAGCAATGATGTAAATATTTTATAACAATGATTTTAAAACAAATATTATGTCAGTTCATATAACAAATAAATCATTGTCATTTCTTGTAAGTTACATAACTCAATAATTGGTCATAATTAAAGATGTCAATTTTTAAGGTTGTAAACATCATTGAAAATTGAAACTTAACATTAGCTTATTTTATTAACCGATGTGGAATATGTTATATACCACATTGGTGATTCACATAACTAATATTATGTTACCTAGCCCTCTAAAAAAATAAAAAAAGAACTCTTCCCCACACCCTTTCCATTTTATATATTGTCTTAAAACACTTCTTACTACACTACTTCTAACTTGAAATACATTTGGAGGGCATTCATTCTTTAGTGGGAATGCCCTCAACTAGAAAGCGATTCCACTTAAGGCGAACCAAGGGAGTTAGATTCATCATAGCTACTCCATCGCTTAAAAACATAATACTCCAACTTTATAATACATACAAATCTCAAATGGAATAGAAAACAATGTACATTTTATATTAATTATAGTATAAACTCTAAATTCAATAAATGCAATTCATAATAGATAGAAGCCAAATTTTTCTTTATATTAATTGCATATAATTTGGACATGTAATTAGGGAATATCTAATATTATTAGTATTGAATGGTATAAATCCAAAGCATTTTCATATTGTAAGGGAATAAAGCAAGTGAATGAAAATTTAAGTGTCACAACAATTACAAAGAAAAGGTTTATTATGATAAAAGAAGAAATACCTTTTAATTTGTCATGGATATCATTCTATCTAAGTATATTTAATTTATTGTTAATGTATATCTCTCAAATGGGATCTATATTAATTAAATATTTTTATACTATATAAATTAATAATTAAGTAATTATGTAGATAAACATAACTTTAAAAATGAAGACATGGCATCTTGAACTTATGGTATAAGAAATTTATTTGGAAGGATCATTAATCCATATCCCCTATTTATGATCTCGACACACTTAAAACTCCTCTAAATTACAAGGAAACAAAGTAAGCAAGTGAAAATTAGACTATTGCAATAATTACTAAGAAAAGATTAATTAAAATGAAGAAAAAATTACCTTTTAATTTGTCATTAAGAATGTTTAATTCATCGTTAATGTACATCTCTTAGGTAAGACCTAAATTACCTAAATATTTTTTTATATTATATAAACTAACAATCAAGCAATGATGTATGTAAGAATAACTTTAAAAATAAGGATAATTACACCTTAAACTTGTGGTCTAGGAAATTCATTTAGAAGGATTATTAACCAATATCCCCTTTTTCATGATTTTGATGCACATAAAACTCCTCCAAATTACTTTCATGATTAACTAAAGGTAGTTCTAATGAGAAAGGAGATGTATATTCAATATTAGTAGTTACATCTTTTTCATTCCTTTTACTAATAATTTGACTATTCCCTTAAAAAATTATAGATCACTTGTTATTAACTAAGTCTAACACATGGAAAACTTATTTTGTTTAAGATATCATTATGAATGAATCCTTCTTATAATCCACCAATGTAAATCCTAAATCATCCATTTGGATCCCATTGTTACTCTCAGTTCACCTATATCGAAAGACAAGCTCTTTGAAATTGGATGCAGTCAAGCTCCCCCATGTCTTATCTTTGATGATCTTGTAATATGACATTGTTATATGGATAAGGTTTTTGGTCTTTAGCATTGGAGACATGCATTGCTTAAGGTATGATGTAAAATGGATATTTGTTGATGTCATATCCTTAGTAAGGTATGACATCCATGTGAGGCCAATTGGTCAACTATCTTATAGTCTTAAAAATAACATCCAATATTTCCTCTATCATGTCACACTTCTAATTATAGAATCACTTGATGAATGAGTGATTATTTTTAGCTTGTATTCATTTATCATTCTTGCCATGATAGAGCTCTTTTATTAAAGTAATATATTCATTCATGTAAGCCTTAACCTTTTAACTATTTTGCATGGCATGCTTATTCCTATATTTCATAGTTTATGCTTTTTAGTCGATTCCTTAATGTGTATTTCCCTAAAAAATTTCGCTTATAATAAGATTGGGAAGCCTGATAATGTTTGCATTTAACAAGTACAAGGTGTAATTATAAATTTGAGAAAATCATCTTTCCCATTTTCATATTTAACATTAGTTGATCACATTTGTCTATCTTTGATCAATGACTAGCTAATTTAATGAGAATCATACATACAAGAACATCAACCAAATCCTATATCAATTCAATTTATACATATTCTTAGATATATGCCTAAAACACATACGTCTTCATACATTTATATGCATTAATTAATGTAACCAAGATTAACTAAAATAAAACATTTTCTAAGTACATAACCAAAGCTAAAATATTTCCATACATTTATAAAGGAAATGTTTTATATGTGATATATTTCATACTTAAGGTTATAATATACTTTCATGAGCTGATATAGAATAAAAAATATTTTAATGAAGTGTTATAATGTAAATACTCAATATTCTAAATTGAAAATGTTAAGACAAGCCCAAGAAAAACAAACCCACACATCCACATAAAAAATATCAAGACACAGAGAATAAAAACTTAAGAATATTTAGTAGGTGTATCTTATTTGCATAGAAGAGTAGAAGAGCAATTTGCACTTCACAATATTGTTAATGTTCATAAGAGAGAGTTTCATGTTAGAGAAATCTTAATTTTGCAAATGGCATCAAAGCGATTTAGTCTTGTCTTTTGTACTTTTATTAGTGCTTTTGTATTTTGTTGGTAGATTGCTTTTGTTTTTTTTTCCTACCTTTTGTATTGGTTTCTAAAAATAGATGATATAGAAATGAATACCAGTGAAACCATGAAGGTTATTAGATGTTGTTTAGTTACAATAACTATTATCTATATTAAAGTAGTGTTGTTTAAATTAAATATAATATAATATCAATTATAATTGAGAAACCATTGTTATATAATATTAAGTGTTAATTATTTGCATAAAACCAACATCCTTTTGTTCTATCAATATATTTTAATGTAACTTAAATACCACTTCGAGTTTTAGAAAATTACATTAACTTGTAGAAAACAAATCATCCATTCTACAAACTATCTAAGAGATGGATCAAGTATGAGAAAATTACAAATTTGCATAAACATAATCAAAGGTTTATTATGTTTTATGACATTAACTTTCGTAAGTTTGAAAAAGAAAGTTAGTTTTGAAATTAATAGTAAATTTTTAGTAATTTTATTAAATATTAGAAATTCGTGATAAGTTATATGTATCTTTTTGCATATATTTCTTACAATGATACAAATGTCAATGCATTGAACATAAATATATACAAAAATATGAGAAAGAAAACATCAATATAAGAAAATGTATTCTACAATTTTATTCATAGTATATATTATTACATTAACAAATGCAAATTTACAACAATATTATATATATATATATATATATTAAAAAGGACTTTTGTGTTCCACTATTATTGCTTACCTTGGTGCTAGCCATTATCTGAAAATCACTCTTTGACGTCCATAACATTTAGATATTAGTAAATCATGGATCTAAGTAATATATTTTCCTCTATTACTAACATTAGCCTTTATTTAAGGAGGAGGAAAATAGCTTTCTACCATCTTATTTGATAGATTGAATTGACAATCCCCACAAGCAACAAATAATTAAATATAGTAATATCTCCAAAGGTGTTAAGTAAAATAATAGGGCATATGTTTTCCACCTCATCAAACAAATGCTAAAGTTAGATAATGGACATAAAGGCATTACTCAGAAATTTTCAAATAGAGAGTAAATGTAAAATATATAGATAATAAATAAAACTATAAATGTTAGTTATTAACTCAAAATTGATATTTTAGGCATGCTTGATTATCATGTAATTAGTGCTTGCATTACCCAGGGAGTATTTTAAAATATCTTTAGATCTTGATTAATAAGAAAATAGACGTGTAAATGTTGTTTTTCTACCAATATGACCTTTGAAATGCCTTTTGAATGATAGTTTCTTAAATGACCAATGTCTTATTCTAATGAAAAGTTAATTGCTTAAGTTTTTACATTCCTTTGCAAATCATTACATCTAATTGTATTCCATAAAAAAAGGAAAATCCTACTTTAAATCATCAATACATTATTGTGGTATAGTTAGTAGGTACCTAAATTAATGACATAAAGCAAAATCCTTATAATAAATTCTCATATGTTGAAGGAAGTTTATCTATTTTCCTCATGTTAAAGTGTTTTCATAGATTATAAAGACATTAGCCATCTTGCTTTATAAAAGTATTCTATCTAAGAATCTAACTGCTTTTACATAAATATTCGTTGTGCAAAAGATAGTAAAGTCTTCAATAGGGTATTTTCACAAGATTTGAACCATTTCAAAGGACTAAACCATACCCAAATGCAAAAAAAGAGTAAGAGTAAAATTTTAAACTAAGACTTTTGTTAGTAAAACAAACTGATGTCTTATGCTTCCCCTATTCAAAGAATAAAGCTAGTATCTATAATTTCAACTTTAGTTTCTTCAAAAACTAATATGTTAACATTTTTAAGTGCCTTTTTGGATGTCAGTTAGTGAAAAAAGAACATCTTAATTTTTCTCATTAGAGTTTTGACATCAATTATTTATATATTCAATAAAGTGATATTCCTACTAATTTCAAAAATATTATCACATTAACATAGAATGTTAGTTATATTTTTTATCCATTATTTTAAGATTTCATATAATTTTAAAAATGTTACGGCATTATAATCGATATCAGTGAGAATGTAAGCTGACATAAATCAACTAACATAAATGAGTAATTCTATAATAGTAATTAGAGATAGTAGAAATTACATATTAATAGACAGTTTTTGAAAGAAGAAATTTTAATTTACCTTTATCAATTCATTGACTAGATGCCTAGAAAAATAGTCCAAGAAGTGCATGATACAATGGACCTAATCAATAAATGCCTTAGTAAATAGTAAGAGGTCATTAACAAATCTTAAATAAGACACTAGAGGACCATTTCTTCCTCCTTTGATAAGCTTTTAGTTTCTATGTTAGACTTTATCAATAATTAAATGAGTTAATTTATCTATGTATAATACAAACAAATAAGGAAAGGTGGGTCTCCCTTGCAAATTCCCTAGTTAGCTTAAAAACAATTGTTTTAACTTTATTCTAAAGGATATTCATAAACAAAGAAGAAATACACTCCATAATAATTCTTTAAATGTTTATTGGTATACTAATCTCTCTAAGAATAAGAGCTAAAAAATTCCCACCTAAGATTATTATAAGCCTTTTCAAGATCAATTTTGATCATCATATAACCTTTCCCATTTTTTTTACACTTGATAAAGTGGATCATCTCGCTTGCTATAATAATATTATCTTGAATATATCAACTTGAGACAAAACTTGCTTATTGAGGAAAGAATAAACTAGCCATAATAGGTTTAAAACTATTAATAATTATCTTTGTAATGCATTTGTAATTGACTTTACATAAAGGTGGCGTTTAATTCGCTAAATCATACATTTTCAAAAATTACATTCTTGAGAATTTACTTTTAGGGAATGTGACATTATCATGTTTAGTTCGTTTAAAAATATTTTTGGGGATGTTACAATATTATATTTTAATTTATTTATTTATTTTAAAAAATATTATAAAATTATAAAAGATATCCTCATTAAAAATTAAATGATCAATGATGATGGGTGGTAGTGGAGATGGTCAATAGTAGTGAGTGCTGATTATTGATGGATTGTAGTCAACGGTTATTATCGATAATAAGTAGGGGTTGACAAAGATCATTAACAGTAAGTAATAGCTTAGAGAGGTCATTAGTGATTAGTAATGGCTACAACATTCATTGATGGTAGATGGTAGTAGTAATCATTGATGATAGGTAATAATGATAGTCATTGGTAGTGGATTGTAGTTGATAGTGGAGATCAATGATGGATGGTAGGTAATAAGGGATGATGGATAGTTGTCAATTGTAATGGGTGATGGTCAATGATAGTCAATTATAATAAAAGGTAGTGAAATGAAATATTAATAATGGAAAGGTTTAATGAAATAGTAGATGAAATAGTCTATTTATATTAATAAGGTGGCATTTGATTTGTGAAATCATATATCCTTAGTAATTTTAATATTCTTAAGATTATGATTTCTAAGAATTTAATTCTACAAAAAGTGATATTACCATGTTTAATTCATTTAGATATTTTCTTAGGAATATTACAATATTATGTTTCAATTAAATTGTATATTTTTAGAAATATTATTAGAATATAAAAAATATCTTAATTAAAAATTAAGTGATTAACGATGACAGATAGTGGTGGAAAGAGATTAACAATGGCCAATAGCAGTAGGTAGTGGATAGCAATAATTTTTGTCAATGGATGATAGTCAACAGAGGTCACCAACAATAAATATTGGTGATGGCAGTCATTTATAGTGGATAGTGGCTTGTAGGGTCATTGATAGTGGTTATAGATAATGGATAGTGGTTGACAAAGGTCACTAGCGATTTGTGATAGCAATAGAGATCACCTTTGGTGGGTGATTGTTAATGGCGGTAGTCATTGATGGTGGATGATGATGGAAGAAAATTAATGGTGGTCATCCATTGTGGGTGGTGGTCAATAGTATTCTTTAGTAGTAAGTGTAATTGATAGAGGTGACTAGTAATAGGTGGTGGTGATAACGGTCACTCATAGTAGATATTGGCCAACAATGGTCATCAACGGTAGATGATGGTGGCTAACTATGGTCATTGACCATGAATGGTGGCTAATAGTGATCACTTGTAATAGGTGATGGCTGATGGTGATCATTAATAGCAAGCAGTCATTGATAATAGTCATCAATAATTAGTAGCAATTACTACGATGGTGTGTGGTGGCTAGTGATTAGTGGTGGAGGGTAGCGATAAATGGTAATGAATAATGGTTAGCGGTAGTTACTTGTGGCAGGTGATAATGAAATGAAGTATTAATAATATTAAGGTCTTTTATAAAAGGATTGATAACATAGTTTATTTATATTATTAAAATATTTCCATATTATGAAAGTGTAAGATGCCTACATTCCCTATGAGAATATTTTGAAAAAATATTGGTTAAAAATATTTCAAAAAATATTCATATTTTTGAGAATATTTTTTTAAAATTTCAATCAAATATGAAAATTTTACATTTTCAAGAATGTGAAAAATATTCTACAAATCAAATGTTACTTAAAATATTTGCATATCATGAGAATATAAAATGCTCACCTCCCTCTTTGAAAATGTTTTAAAGGAATATAAAATTAAAAATATTCTCCAAAATATTTACATATTTTTGAAAATATTTTTTTAAAAAAATTTAAATTAAATATAATAATTTTACATTACTTTAAAATATTCTTGCAAATATGGAAAGAAATTTCACAACCCAAACACTTAAAAAAGGAAAAAAAAGGAGGGGGGGGGGGTTGAATGGATTAATGAATTTCCGAATTGCCTTGCTTCTGGGTAGAAGCCGCTACATTAGATACTCTAGGACGTCGTCAACATGGGAAACATTTTGATGACATTATTAAACAAAACCTCCACATATTCAAAGACAAATTCTAAGATAATTTATTACAAGGCAATGATATCTTCAATTTTTGAATTCATTTTCTTTTTCATATACAATTAATTAAATTAAATATTAAATAAACTCATCACGTGTAAAAAAAAGGGTGAAAATTATCCTTGACATAATTACCAATAATCAATGAGGTTGTACATAAATTTAAGAGCAATTTATCAAAAACTGATTCCTAAAAAACATATGTTATATTATTTTTTTCAAAAAATTATTTTACATCACTTTTTATTACAATTTTATACTCATTTTTAAATATTTAATTAAAATTTTGTACATTAAATTTAATTTTCATTAATTATATAATATAAAATTTATATTTAAAAAATGATGTGATAAATCAATATAGAATAATATTCTAATTTATTTTTAAAAAATTCATAAAAAATTTATGCAATTCAATGAAATAATTGATCAAGTAAGTAGGTAATATATGTTAATTCTAATTTTATATAATTAAAAAAAATTATTTCGAATTTTCAAAAATTGGAAGTGAGAAAATTTAACCATTTTATAACTGAGAAAAATTTCTAACATTACATTAATACTAAAAATTTAGAATAACTTTTATATAAATTTTAGTAAATATATTATTTTTTCAGCTTACATATGACTTTTCTAATTTTTCATTTCTCTATCTCTCATGTTTCATTAATATCGAATGCTTGAGAAATTGAATTTTTTTTTTTTTGGGGCCAAATCTTCCACCAATTTTTAGCATCAAATGTCATTTTTATTTCGTAAAAAACATTGAGATGCATCTGATTTTTATGAAATTGACGTAAGCAAATAGAAGGCTCTCTTGCAGTTGATTTTATGGAATTTACAAATTGCAAAGAGGCTGGTTTCGTAAGTTTGGTTCAATGAATTCAAGATTGGAGCACTTGCTCTGGTTCCTAGAAAGCATAGTTTTGGATGAAAGTGTATTCGAACTCTCAGTGTCAATGAATCAAAATTAAAAATTTTGAAATAGAAAAAGAAAGCCCCACGAATTTCATATCCATAACCGTCCACGCCTTAAAATTCAATTACAAGCAATGTCCTAGATTTGTTATGCAAATTCTCCCAAAACTAGGGAATTTTCATTTTGGAAAATACCTTATCAACAACTGTAGCAGAGATGGGCTTTAACTTTAGTATTTCCAGCAAAAAAGGGAGAAGAAAGGAGAAATAATTCCGGAAATGGAACCGCCGGAGAGATTGCGAACGAGGGGAGAGTGACGACACTAGCAACAAAAGCTAGGAAAACCAAACCAGATTTTTGAGTTAAAAAAATATAATTAATAAAAATTATATAAAAGGAAAATATGTAAATAAGTCCTTTAAAATATGATTTAATATTATATAATTCTCTTATAATTTCCAAATTTAAAAGTAATCCTCTTAAAATTTTAAAAAAGGTGACAATATTAAAATTAATAAAATATTGAAATTTCAATTAAAAAATAAAAAATATAAGTAAGTCATTTATTACTTTATAAACTGTTTTTTAGTATTGTAAAGTCAAGTGTGATAAAAAGTTATATATATATATATATATATATATATATATATATATATATATATATATATATATATATAACCTTTCTAAATACAATTTGATTGAGTTTTAATAATAATTTATTCAAAATATTTATTTAAAATTATATCACAAATATATTACAGAATCAATTGAACTATTAATAATTTATTTTAGAAAAAATCTCATTTAAAATTAGTAAAATTAATATTAAAAATAATTATAAATAATTACAAATGAGTTATATTTTTTATTTTTAAATTGAATTATTAATATTATTTTTTAAAATTTAAAGAAATTATTTGTAAATTTTGAAATTTAAAAAAATTATAAATGCTAAATTATATTTTAATATCTTATTTTTATTTTTATTAGTAGAAAAATAAAATAAAATTTTTAACGTTAGAGTTACATTAAAATTTTTCCCCTAAAATTGACGAAAATATTTTACGCATTTTCCAACAATAAATGTCCTGCACTTTCACCATTGTGCGTAATCACACTGCCGAAATTTTGCAAATTATCGATTATGAATTTATATTATAATATTTAACTCTCACGTGTGGGTGATGGTCGAGCCAATAATTCACACGTGTCCTTCCCTCCTCTTCTTTCTCTCCCCCCTCCCTGTTCACATTCTCTCTCACCCTATAGAAGTATGTGCTGCTGTGCTGCTTTTACTCACAGGAGTACTTTAACCCCATTAGTCTGAACAAACCGAGAAACGAACCTGCAAAACTCCTTCTCTCTCTCCCCTCTTTTTCTGTCTCTCTTTCCTCTTTTATACAAGCAAAAACATACCACACTTGGAAATACCCTCTTCCCCCTTCCTTGTTTGTCCACAAACACTATCCCATAGCTTCCATTTTTGACATTCTAATTCTTGCCCACTTCACCGCACCCAAACACAGATATTTAGAGAGAGAAAGAGAAACAAAAAGGAAGAATGGACTTTGGAGGGAACATCTTCTGTCTCAGCAACGGTAACAACAAAGAGCAAAATGGCCCTCATAATAATAATAACAACAACGACAGTTCCGCTTTTGCTTGGGATTCATGGCAGAATCCTTCAAGTACTACTCCTAATCATTCAAGGCTCTTCAGTACGTTCTACGCTACCGCCTCTGCGGCGGACGCCGCCGCCGCCGTCGCTCCCCACGAGGCAAGTTTAGAAAACGCGCTCATGTTTCTCCCTCAAGCTAGTAGTAGCCCCACTGCTACTATCACCCCCGCCGCTGCTCATGACGACGGCGTGAACTGCCCTGAGCAGCAGCAGGTTGTGTACTCCGGCGACGGGTCTCACTTGCATCCGGACCCACATCTCATGTGCTTGAAGCTGGGTAAGAGACATTATTTTGAGGATGCTAATGGCCATCTGGGGGACCGACACGTGACGGGTGATGGAGGCTTGTCGTTGGCGGGTAAGAGAGGGAAGGGAGACTATTTTGGGGGTGGAGGCGGTGGTGGTGCGAGTGTGAAGGCGCCAACATTTGCGGCGGCGACGGTGCCTAGATGTCAAGTGGAGGGGTGCCACGTGGCGCTGTTGAACGCGAAGGACTACCACCGTAGGCACAAAGTATGTGAGATGCATTCAAAGGCACCCAAGGTTGTGGTGTTAGGGTTGGAGCAGAGGTTCTGTCAGCAGTGCAGCAGGTTACTCTATCATCTTTCTTTTCTTTTTTGGAAATATTTTTCTTATTTGACTGTGATAATGAAATTGGAAAAATGGAATTTCTTTTATTTTGTTGTTTTTTTTTTCTGATATAGATTTTCTTGTTGATTAGATATCGGTTTATGGATTGATTTTTTTTATTTTTCTTAACATAGATTTTTGCTAATTAATATTGGTTTAATTAACGGATTAATTTAATTTTAATTACTTAATTTGGGTAACTATAGGTTTCATGTGGTGTCGGAGTTTGATGATTCAAAAAGGAGTTGTAGGAGGAGATTGGCTGGCCACAATGAAAGAAGAAGAAAGAGCTCCCATGATTCTGTTACTAGGAATTCTTCTCAAGGTAAACTATTTTCAATTGATTTTATTATGTTTCATGATTTCATGAAGTCTTGGGCTGATCTCTTCTTTTTCTATTAAATTATTGCGTTTTTCACGGCTATCTTAATTTTAATATTAATTAAATAGTAAATTTGAGTTCAATTTTTGATTTTTTAGAGAGCATGTCACTTGCAAAGTTACATTTTATTTTAATTTTTAATTTTTAGGCTTGTAAGTTTTGATATTTTTAATTCATGGAAGTTCCTGGAGCTAAATGAGAAGAAAGAAATGAAAACACAGTTGAAAGGGTATCAAGAATACGATTTTTATTTTTAATGAAAGCCAAAGAAAACTAATTTTCTATTAAATGAAACTCAAAATTAGAAAATTACAAATATGTCCCTCAACTTGTTGGGACTGAGGAGTCCAAAATTGGTGGGTCCAACTCCCTATAATTGTCCTCAAAGTCTCATTCTTTTTACATTTTCCCTCTCCATTAGTTGCTTTGTCTCCCAATTTTCTTCTAGTCAGCTTGTTTTCTCAAACTTTTCAGGAGTTTAAAATCTTGTATTACCTCATCAAGCTGCAATTGTCAAAAGCAAGCAGATGCATATATCAAAAGTCTTCAAGATTTCCAATATTATGGCGATTTTCTGAATTTTTGTGCGCTACTTGAAATTATTTAAAATTCATTCGTATAATTGTACTTAAATGTGATAATTTAATTAATTTATTATGAATTTGAATAATCGCTTTTTCCTTTTTGTTATATGAAGTGACAGACATGAAATTTTTTATATGTAGTAAAACGTAATATGTATTATGAAATTTCCAAAAATTTTTGTGAAGATAAATGGAAAAATTCAGATCGGTAATAAATTTGATGTAATATATAATGTATAGGTGTCAATAATGTTACACTTTCCCTTTTTTTTTTTTTTTTCTAGTTGCGATTATCATATTCATCGCTTCTCATTAGCCGGTGGGACTCAAAATTCAATTCTGATTCCTTCCGACTTATACAAAAAATAAATGAATGTGAGAGAGTGAAAATAAAAAAATAGAAAAAATCATTCTAAACCTAAGAATTTATTCAAATTAATTTACTTGGGGTCATATAAAACGGAAAAAGTAACGTGTGGATTCCACAAGTAGGGTTCACACATTTGTTTCTTGTTAGTAAAAGTGAGTGAATTGGGTTCAGTAATAAATGGCTTCCTTCATTTGCCACTTTTTCTACTTTTCCCCGAGCATTACAGGAAAAGAAGTCCATTATTCCCCCAATTTCAACGCTCATAACAGTTTCTATTGTATTGTAATGTTTTCTCCAAAAACTATAAATAGCAAATTCTGAACTGTTTTAAAATTTTAATATGCCTGTTGTTGAGCCATACAAAATACATTATTAAACTTCTGCAAAAGCAATTTATTTATTTATTTTCTGTGATTGCAAAAGTAATTTGTTTGGAAATATTGTATTCACTTTATCTTTTTTGAGATTTAATGGCTTTGGCACTTCATAATTTGTATAAATATATATTCATTTCCATTGGGGCCACTGCCGGATCTTTAGCAGGAATGCGACTATCATCCTTCAAAATTTTTAAAATTATATATTAATATTATATAATTATGTAAATTTTTTTTAACCTGTCATTTGATTTTTCAAAAGTTTCTTACTTTGTCCCGCAAAATTTTATGCTAAATCGGCCACTATTACATAAAATTAAGGGAAGTAAATGTATATTTTTAAAAATGGAGGTATAATTAGGCTAATGGGAATGTGATATTAACACGTGACAAAATGGAGGCATAATTAGGCTAATGTGATATTAATCGGCCACTAATTTTCTTTTTATAAAAAAAGTGAGGGTAATTTATTTTATTATTTAAAAACTTTCATTGTCCTATTCAAAGTATTTGAATGGGGACAAAGTCAACCCATAAAGTTTGTTAAAACCTATCAAAACTTGAAACATATGCAAAATACGAAGCCCTCAATACTATGTTGTAAAGCAGTCAGCCTTAGATTCACATGTGTTCTATTTGTTATCCGATAATCTGTTTGCATTTTGGTATTCTGCTTTACATCTGCCAGAGATTAGAATAAATCTTTGCTTCTCATTGTCTTGTCTATATCGTATCATTTTTAGATAACAAATAAAAAATTGAGCAAATTCAGTCATGAAATTTGTGTAAAAAATTGAGGTCTTCGCTATGCAAGCATGATAAAAAAAATTAGTTATCAGTTCACAACAAAATTTAGTGATAACCTGCACATTATTCTCACAATGATTTCATGATGCCGTTGGGGAATAACATTCTCCAAAGAAGTGAAATCAACCATTGAGAGTTTATACTGTAGATCAAATGTAATTATTTTATATACGTTTTTTTAATTACTTTTGCATTGTTGGTGGGTAAAATATAAGCTGAAATTCAAATTTCACAGCAGACATTGTTTTGAGAACTTACTGTTTCTTACAACTCGCACGGTATTAATTTTTGGATGTATTATCCAGACAAAATACATTTCGCTCGCGAGGTATGGGAATTTACCTGCATGTACTTTAAACTGTGGGGGAGAAAGATTCAATTTATAGCTTGCATCATTAATATTTTGCTCCAATTTAATCTATTTGTCACGTGTTAGTAGGTAAAGTATTTAACAAAACTATAGTGGGATAAGGATAAGCTGATGAGTTTATAATTTAAAAATAGATGAATGTAGTATATCATTAATGCAATAGTATATTTTTATATCACCAAATCTAACAATTGATATATTGTGGTGTAGTGCATTAAATTTAACTTAAAAAAAAAGAAGGTAAATTTGATGTGTAATCATGTTTAATGATATAGTGATATACTAGTCAGTTGTATACTATGGTCTCCCCACTTACAATATCTTTAACAATTTGTTAGTTTCAAATTATATAGATGAATAATGTGTTAATATTGCAAATTATAGGTTCATTCTTTCCTACGCTATGGATCATGTGGGCAAGTCGAACCTGATCTTTATCACAGGGTTCAAATTACATAGTTTTTCTCTTCCTCCTTTTTTCTGTTGGTCAGGGTTCAAAATGACTGAAAGGTTCATAGTGTACATTTTTAATTACCCCCATGTACTGCCATTGTCTTGGAGTATGACTTCATCTAACTCACGGTAGAGTAAACTATTTGCCATGAAGAAACGGAGATGGGGCTGAAAAATGCTGGCCAACTTATTTTGTGTTTTCATTTATATATCTTCAACTATGCAGCTCACAGCTCTTGGTCTTCCAGTATATTTTGGATTTGATCCTAACATTTTTCATCATATCAATGTTATGTTGGCGTGTTTATTTCTCTCTAACACGACTCAAAAACACGACCAGAGAGAAAAAAGAGAACATCCTAATTCGTATATTTACTAGAAATAAATCCACATTACAACATGGTAAATTTAGAATTTTCCTTTTGTAGTAGACAACATGCTGATAGATGAAAGTTTTTGTATTTGTATGTTTGTTCTCCTCAGCAGGGTGTGCTCTCTCTCTTCTGTCATCAAAGAGTGATTCATGGCTCTCTCCTGCTGATCTCTCCTCAAGATGCAGCGCCGCACTTTGCGAATTGATAGCTGAAAACCGGGCGGCCGCCATGGCCAGGCACCTGATGTCAGAAAGAGATCACTGGCTCTCATACCACCATCCAGATGCAGTGGAAGAACAACTTAAAGACTACTCCGACTCCAATTCTTTTCCATTACAACACCATATGTATCCTTAGTCATATATTATAGTTGGGTTCTATAGGATGCAAGTGTTTTGAGTCGCTATTTTCAACTTAAGTCTCTTAAGTTTCATCTCTCTTTCTCTCTCTCTCTCTCTCTCTCGTCCTTTTATTGATATTGGATTCAATCAGCTAGAAATGTGTAGAATAATTTGGCTTTTACGTATGTTTAATTTGGATTAATTACAACCTAAGAAAATTCTAGTTTCATTTTCATTCCCTTCTTTCCCAAAGCGCGCGCACACTCGAATCGGTGAGGGTATGGATATTGTCAAGTACTTATTACCTATGCATATTAGTTTGAATGGTTGAGAATTTGATTTTTATTATTTTTTTAATGTAATGTTTCAGATTCGATTTTTATAAATAGAGGAGATAGGGGTTAAGAGAATTCTGTTGTTAAAGTATAATTCCACATGATTTCAAGTAAGTTTAATTCCACATGATTTCAAATTAGTTAGGACTATCGTGATTGCCAAAACAATCTTAGAAGGGAGGGAAAAAAACAAAAAAACGAAAAACTTATTTGCCAACTGATTGGCTACTGCTTCATGCCACCACATATGCGTAGTTACTCCCACTGCGCCATATGTATAGAATGATGTAGCATTAGTCTAAAAGGTTTGAATTGTAGTTATGATTACGGTGAACTATTGAGGCTATGGGTCCAAGGTTATTATTAGGTTGGACTTGGAATCATCGACCTCTGAGGAGGAGTTGACGAATAGGACCCCTTATTATTAAGCTTCAAACTATTAAGTCATAAATGCAAATAAAAACCGCATCTTGATTAAAATAAATAAATAGGAAATAATTTTTTAAATTGTGATTATTGGTTATATTGAAATCATTGACCAGCGGGAAAGAACAAAAGTAAGCGACTTATTATGAACATATAATGTAATTTACAGATGTGTGAGCTCTAATAGGGACATTCTATTTTCATTTTTCTCTTAGTAAAAAAAAATTTGAGATATTCTGTCTGTATCATAGAAAGAAAAGAAATTTAATTAAAAATGTGCTAAGATATAAATACAAATAAGAAATTTCTCCTAAACAAGTTTCACAACTGACTCTCTTTGTAATTGAAGAGTCCAAGTTGGGTCTTATTCAAATTAAACGGCTTGTCATAAATTATTATTTTTTCGATGATAGAGTAATTTAACCATTACATGCACATATGTAAAAATTAGGGATTAAACTTTGAATGTAATGGAAGGCATGAAACCTTCAAAAAATATCATATGTTATTTGAGAAAAAAATTCTTAAAAAAATATTTTTCATAAAATATTAAAGTGTGTCATTCACATACATAATAATATAATTCAATTAAGCTAGAAAAAATATAAATAAATATGAGACAATACAATCATTGTAGAGCAAAATTGCAATTGCGAATCACAATGTAAAATTATAATAAGAAGTATTTGCATCTTCTTTTTCACTCTATATACTGTACATATGCACTCATCCTCTTATTGATTAGGAAAATTTTATGGTGCATCCATTATTATAAAGTTATGATATAACGTCACCACATTGATGTCAATTAAAGTGAAAATTGACCTATATAGTAATATAATTGCATTTTTGAAAATATGAACAATTTTTAATATTTGGTCCTAGTTAAAAATTGATGTTATAAAACCATAATATTTTTCTATGTCAATTATCAAAGAACCAACATCTAAATAGAGGTGAAAAATTATAGAAAATGTGGATAAAGTTACCACGATGATTTTTTTATATATATATAATCAACAACTAAAATGATGCATAGTAGATGAACTTTAAATTTCATGCTTTGCGCTTTGACTTTCCATTTTTGATTAAATAGTCTTTAGTGAAATTTCTTATTGGAAATCTTGTTGAAGGAACCTATCCATTTTCTACCTCTAAACATCACATAATGGATTGGTTATTTTAATGAGATTCACATCAAGAGTTGATGAAATTCTACTTTAAAATCCTATGGAGAAATCTCATTCTTCTTTGGATTCTCCAACAAGCTCATAGAATGTGTAGGATGTTTTCACATGATTTGAAGCTAGAATTGTGCTTTGAATCCTTTTTATAGGATGTTTCTAGTGAAATATACTCTTGATGAGAATCTTGTTAAAGCATCCCAACCATTCTTTGACATCTCTAGCGATCTCGTAAAATAAATGGGATGTTTACATGGGATTCATGACAAGATCAATGACAAAGATTTGAAATTTATTATGATATATGATCTTTAATGTATTTTCATATGTAATCTCCTTATCTAATGATCTATTATAATTGTCATCTTTATTTGACCTTTACTTTTATTTGTGATTATGTAAATATATTTGATCTTTTCTTAATGTCATTTTGAATCTTTACTGTATAATGATATCATTATTTGATGTTTCAAAGATTTCATTGGATAAAATTGTCTTTGGTATTTGTAAGAAATTTTGTTTAAAAAAACATGTATGCCTAATCAATTATTTAATAAAAAATAGCATGGATATAAGATTTCGATTTATTACATTAATCTTTAAATATCCATATGTCAAAAGGAATATCAAATATTATAATTGAAAATATGTTTGAACATTTAAAGTTAGTTGTATATAAGAATTAATGTATAAAGATATATCTTTATCTAACTAATTATTGTATTTATGATTTTATAGGAAATTACAAAGACTTACCACATTGGTAGCTTCGACACATGCAACTATCCTATCTTCCTCCTAGATATGCATTTTATGGTCGATGTTGAAGGTATAACACCTACAACAAGGATCTAGTCTTTGCCAAGTGATAAGTTATTAGCTTTTGAGGGCACAACCACAAATAATGTGAATTTGACAACTAATTAACTTTAAGCTTGATTAATACCATCATTTTCAAATTCGATATCTTTCCATTGAAATTCGTTATAGAAATGTTGGATGGCATCAAATTTGTCAACTACTTACCTAATTAAACAAATGTGGATCTAATCATTAGATTAATAATAGCCTCACCATCTATTAGGACCTTATTCAAAGGCTGACCATTTACATGAGCTTTAATGTGTAGGAGTTTCAAGTGGGTTTTTATCTACTTGGTCAACTTTTCAAAACCTCCAGTTGTATTTTCATTGAACTATACCTCTACAATGAGTGAACTATCATCAAAGTCTTCAATTACTTCTTTAGCCTTAATCATGACAAAAGATGATGGCAGAATGGTTACCATGTAGTGTTAAGATCCATCCTTTACCCTTGCATTTTCAACTGATGGCAAAAGGATTCTTTTTTATATTCTTTCTTTGTACCACTTGATTCATTTAAACTAGATGGTATTTAATATTGACAACCTTCTTTCTCTTTCTTCTAGTATGCAGCCTATCTTTGCATCCTTCTTTTCTAAGTTTGGGTAAATGAAAATACCATGGATAGTATCTTTAGCTTCATCCTTTGTGTGAAATTGACTCATGAATTTGCTTATTTTTCTCTTGTAGCACATTCTTTATCCATTTTTCATCTAGATGGTTTTCCCTTGATTTCCTTGTACCTATATGGACCTTTGGCTCTCTCCCAAACTTATGGTAGTCCAATTTATTGAAGACTAATTCATCTTTTTCTTTATCCTTCTCAAATTCCTTAACCTATTTCTTCAACTTTTTTTCTCCCATTTACTAGTTTTTAAACTTTTAGGTTGATTTGATCTTTCAATTGTTTGCCTTGTATGACCACCTTAAATTCATCATAATATTTCTCACATCGAAGGCACATCTTCAATATGCCTCGTTTACATTGAATCCTTTTTATAAAGTCTATGTTACTTTTCCCCATTATTCGAGTAAGCCTTTGGAAAAAAGGGCTCATCTAAAGGGTTGTCATATTCATAATAGGCTATGACACTAACATCCATGTCAAATAAATCAAGCTCTTCAATTGATTCAATATAATTCAATCCCATTAGAAAAATGGTCTTTATTGATCAAAAGATGTCACGATTATTTATAGGGTGCCATCAAATTTATTGTCTCTTCTAATTTCTTCTTCTACTACAAGTGTCTAGTGAGATAATTACATCAAAAACCTTTTCCCAAAATTTTGAAATTCAGTTCATTATTGCAGAAAGTTCTAATAAGGAATACCAAGAGAAAAAGCTACTTGCACATGATCAATTTATTTCTTTTCAAAAATATAATTTATTTTCTAATAAAAGACCTTGAATTCAATGCCTTTATTTAAAGAAATTTTCATTTACTACTTTTATAATAAATAAGAATTAATTTTATACTTGATAAAAAAGATATGGTGATATAAATTACATAGAAATGAAGTTTACTCTGATAGCAATTGATGTAGATAAAAGTAATGAGAAACAATAGATAAATTAAATAATAATATTATATATATATATATATATATATATTAAAAATTGGATTCAAAATTAGATTTTAGAAGTAAATTAAAAGTTATTAATTAAATATTAAAATAGGAAAAAATTATAAAATTTAACCTAATAAATATATAATATTAAAATCTAATTTTAAATCTCATTCTAGTGCATATAATATTTTTGTAAATTAAAACCTCTAACATTTAATAGTAGACAACAAAAATTATAAAGTTCATATTGGCATTTTGTTTGTCACTTCTATATTGGAGTGTCAACCATTAAATCATTTCATTCCCATTTGGTAACTTTTTCTAGAAAGATGAATCTTCATCTCATTGAAATAAATTTAAGCTTAAAGAACAAGTTGTAGAACTTACATCGACCCTATTCTTGATGGTGAGTGAAAATGAACTAGCTAGAATTAGTGAAACAAAATGACAACAAACTTTTTTAAAATAAGTGGTTTGGTTGGAGCTTTTATGGAGTTGAAAATAAAATGACTATTAAGCAAGTATTTAATTCATATATAGTGAAAAATGTTTTGATTACTGAGAGGTTGTTTAGTTCACCTCAATAGCATGGAAAGTTCTATTTCTTGGGAAATAGAAAAGAATTAAGTTTAGTTAGCCATTATCTAGCAAAATAGAGGAAATAAAACTTCATGAGAAGTCTTACTTCTCACAAAACATGAGAAATAACTTACCCACCTCCCCTTTAGGTAAGTTCTATTTCCTGTGTTATTTATGAATACAATAACAAAATTATCTTTATTAAATTTAATTCATGACAACTAAAATTAATTAATTTATATTATAATAATATTGAGGATATAGTATTTATTTTATTAATACTTTCTAAGATATTTAAAGTTAAATTAAATAAAATATAAAAAGTTATTTCCTAGGAAATGTTACTTCCTATGTATCAATTAAATAATTTTGAGCACTTCCCAAGAAATACATATAGGAAGTTATTTTCTTGGAAGTTCAATTTTCTGTAGGAAGTTATTTCTTATGTGAACTAAACGATTCCTTACTTTTAATTATCACCTCCAATTTGAAATCTTTCCCTTCTTAGAGTATCAACAAATGTTATTAACTGGTAGCAATAAAAGACACTCCTTTCCTTCATTCCATAATACACCACTCACTATATCCTATTATTTAGAGAGCATTTATTGTTTAGCGGGATCAATTGATCATACTAACACTAAATCAATAAAAAATTATTATGTATGTATGTGTTATAAATATCAATTTAACTTCATAAAAGAAATCTTTTTATGCTAATAAAATCTTTTAACTTTAAAAATTTTAAAATTTTATTGTTAAAATGATTCTTATTCTTATAATGTGGTTAAATATAATAAATCCAATTTATAATTTTAGAAATCAAAAGTTTTTATTATAACTAGATTAGTTCTGGTGCAATAATACAATTTTAAATATCTTCATATTTTTAATAATAGATAACATATTTAATCAATTTAATAAATCTTATATTTGAAAAGAAAAATCCTACTTGAATTAGAATTGAAATGTATCAATCAATGGAAATATTATCTATGAAAAAAAATTAATGGTAAAGTATTGAACATACACTAAGTTATTCTTAATATTGATGATAAAAAATGCAAAGGGCTACTTTAATAATTTGTATAAAATATTATATCATTGTGAAATTTTTTTGAAAGTATGATAAAAATATAAGGAAGAATGCAAGTTATCCTCCATCAACTTTAAGGCTGTTGATTTTGCCTCTTTCAACTGAAACAATTAAGAAATCATCTTTTTAAACTTTACAAAACTTAAGAATAGCTTCCATCTTCCATTTGAATAATTATTTTATCAAATTATATGCTTTTTCATGAAGTTTTTAAACAATAATCAAAATATTATGGTATTTTTTTTTCATTTTTATATACAAAATTTTTATGTTATATCATTAATAAAGATAAAAATTAAATTATATATAAATTTTTTTAATTAAATACTTATACATAAGGTCCAAATTAATTATTCAAAAATAATAAAATAAATTAATATTTTATAATGTTTTGATTCTTGTTAAAAAATCACATAATTTAATAAAATAATTAATTAGATGGAAGATAAGCTTATTTTTAAGTTTTATAAAACTTAAGGAAATGATCTTCAAATTTCTAAAGTTAAAAGGAGTAACCTGAAAATTAAAGAAAATAATTTGCATTTTTCTTAAAATAAAAGAGAAAAGAGGTAAACCAACAATGCATCAAAACATGGAATATTATAATACATGGGAACATTCATATAGCAATATTATCCTTCTTTTTCATTTCATTGTGATCCTCTTTCAATAATTTATTCCACTACACTTTTGTGTAATCTCCTTTGTTCACATTTTGGGCATTACCAATGCTATTAAAAAAGTTTTGCAGTATAACTTTAGATACTTTTTGTCTTTTCCTAGAAATGCAATATCTGCTTGTACTCTACTGAAGAGATGCTACTTTTCCATTAATGTTGTTGTATGCTACTCTAGAGGTTATTTATTATAATAGACACGTTTATTTTTCAAAAAAAAAATTTTTATAGAAAAATTTCATCTCCTTATATATAAATAAAAGAGTACCATATATCTCTATATCTTTTAATTAAAAATAATAATTCCTAGAGATATGGTAGAGAGGAATTTTATTCCTAATAGCAAGTAAGTTTCTTGGCCTTTATACAAAATCCTATCAAAAATAAAAAGAGCCTAATAATAGATAATAAAAAAGCCCAAAATGGACTTACCTATGATAGCACACAAATTAGAATCTATTCCTACTAGTTAATGTCTTTCAAATTGTAATTACCTTAATTGTCTGAAATAGTACATAAATTGATATATAAAATAAATCATATATTACTTATGGAATGGAATGAAATTTCTAGTGTCCAAAAAAATAATTCATTACACTGTTACTAACAAAAATTAACTACACTACAAGTCCACTTAATTGAAGACTAAACTAAGCCAACAAAAAAGTACAAATCAATATAAAATCACACTAATAGGCAACATGTGATCAAGAAGGCTAGGAACTACATGTTCAGGTAAATGAAAGTACACACACTTTCCAGTTATACTAATATAATCAAATCTGGTTCAATCTTGACATACACATTCAATTTCGTTGACATTGATAGTTGCTTTTTAAGTAGAGAAGCTTTCAAACTATTCTTGCTAGGTGAATATTTCGGCACTGATGGCTTGTAAGAATTGGGTTGCATAGCTCATGGTGTTGGTGATGATTCGGAAGGAAGCTCGGGCTCAAAAAATTTATGGACATCTTTATCTTGAAACATTCAATTTCTAACATTTACTCAGTATCAAAAGTTTCTAGCTAACTTAGGTTTGAATTGATAAAAAAAATGCTCTACTCAGGCTAATTTGTTATTTGGAACTGGATCCTTATTCGAAACTAATATTTCTTAAGCCAACCTTCAACTTCTATAGTCAAGGCATAATGAAAGGTGTTAATAATCTTAGTAGGATTAATATATGAGAAAAGAATCCATAAGTTGCAGCAATCATTGGTTTCATTTGACTTACACATATTAAGAGCATCTAACAAAGGAAGGATAAAAGTAATCGTAGAAGTGCGAAAGAGAGCACTTTTGGTAGAAAATACCTAACGTAGAGGACATAATCAATCAATGCCTTCATGCCTTTATTATGACCTACCTTTCTCAGAATAAGATTTATAGCTACTCCCTATATAAACATAAAAATACCAAATACAAAAGAGAAGGATTAATGCAATAGATTCTAACAAACAATAAAAAAGCAAAGTAAAATTGCAATAGATTCTAGCAAACAATACCTTTAAGACACTAATTGCATGAACCTCAACGCATCTACCTCCTTGGACAACATTAAGAGATGAATTTAATATAGGCTTGTCCAAATATGCTGCAAAAGATCCTTTGCATGAATCCTTCCTAACTCAACAATTACTATTGTAGTATAGATATATAGTAATTAAACATTAAGGGGAAGGCAAGTATTAAAGAATGAAAAATGAAAGAATACCAACACTAAAATTTGTATTAAAAACAAATGAATGGTTTAGAAATGAAAAAGAGATGATCACATAATATTACCAAATACCTATATACTTGTAATTCCCCACAATTGAAATCTCACAAAGATCATAATGAGACAATGGTGTTCTTTTAGTAAAATACTCAAAAACTTGCTACAATTATATACAATTATTAATATTTTAGTCTTGAAATTATGGAAATGAATGGTATCAATTGCCTTAGTCAATGTGGCATGTTGAAGCCCTTTATAGCAACAATAGCAAAATAATAAGGAATTTTCTTGACCATACTAAAATAAGGGAGCTAATTGATTAAAAAAAGGAGTAACAATAGTAAATACATCCAAATTTTCTTTATCATCAATTTATAATGAAGGAGTAAGCAAAGATGGCCTAATTCACCATTACTTCCATTAACCTTCCAAAGCATACATATCTATGATGAGAACAAGAAGAATGGTTCACACAGATGCAGATGATGGTGAGACTAGTTGGCATAAAACAGGCAAGATTGGGCTAGTTTATATCAATGGTAAAACTCAATGGTTACAAGAAAATCCTTATTCTTTACAGCAACTATATGTGAAAAAGAGTAACAACCACTATCATAAAAGGAGGAGGAATTGAAACACTTGCAAAACTCCAATCTTGACTTATTAGAATTAACAAACACCTAAACAAAACATAAAAGAACACTATTAAATGCAAAATGGAAAAGATGACTTCATAATGGAATAGGAAAATGAAGTGTTACAATGTACTCACAAAGAGCCTAATAGAGCATAATGGAATAGCAAATGCCCAAAAGAGTGAGAGAAAATATAAAACTGTGAAAGCTAGAAGACAAACAAAAAGAGAGATCTCATCTTATATAAAAGTGGTGCTAGAAATGACTTTTGAATTTCAAAAGTCATAAACAGATAAAGAGATGAAGAGTCAATAAATACAAATATGAATATTATTAAATAAATTGATAAGGTATATGAAGAATCCTTATCTATACCTATTATTACTCATATTCGAATAATATGATTAGATTTTAGAATAATATAGATTAATCTATATTAAATATGCATGATAAGTAAAGGATTATAATCTGTAAGATTATATTTGAATGTCAAACAAATCATGCATTGAAACTAGAAATGGGGCAATCAATTAATGGAAAAAAATATTTTAGTACCATCGTAAAAGAATAACATCACCAAAAAAGGATTATCATCAAATAAGATTTTGGGTTAAACAAAACTACAAAATTGAAACCCTATCATCCCAATCTAATGGAAAAAATCTACTAACATGCAAAAGCAAAAACCAAATCAAAAGTATGAACAACATTAAAATGATTTCAAAACAAAAATCGAATAAAATCACATCTTAAACAATGAATTCCTTAATAAAAAAAAGCAAATGCAGAAATAACACATTAATAGCAAAAATACAATATAAAGTAACTAAATTGAAAAAGCAAAAACAGATAAAGCTCAATTAGGAATCACAGGCTTAAGGAAGTAGATTGGTAAATGGAGAAATGATACAATTCAAATCATATTGGTCTATCATAAAAAAATAATAGAGACACATGAGAAAGTAAATACAATTGATTAAATGGATTCCAAATTCTAAAATGCAAGAATCGTGATAAGAGAATATGCACTACAACAGTGATCTCTAACGGATGAATAAGGTAGCAGTGGGCAAGTGACAAAGACTCTTGTTGGGAGAACACAAGTGAGAACATTAAATGTTGTAAAAAATAACACCTTTAATATAAAGGGGATTTTATTGATAGCTTCTTAGTTACGAATTATCTACTTCTTAAAAAATAAATTGGAAATTAGATCGTTAATATGTGATAAAATGATGAACTTTATATATAAAAATGTTTAATAGCTTAATAGAAATCTAATAAATATAAAAATATATTATATCTGTAAATATATTTACTTTTAAGATTAATATTCATACTATTTATAACCATTGTTTAAATAAGTAATTTATTTTATTATGAATCTTCGATATATTTAGTGTAAAAGGAAAAAATATAATTAGTAAGAATTGACTTCAATAAATTAGTTTTTTTGGATATGTCACCCTTTTTACCTTTATCACTTACTGCCATTATCATCACCATTGTAGTCATATGCCACCATCATTTACTGCCTACCACCATATCACTATCACAGTCACTCAATACATACTACTTTCTATCACCAGCCACTACAACCTCCATTATTTACCCACCACTACCATTCACCATGCATGAACAATCATGCATTGCTCACAAATCATTATGCTAGTACAACTATCACTTGCATTATAATTATTAATATTACTTATAACTAATTTTAACTCCACCCACCATTATTTATCATAATGTTCACTAAGCACTGCCACCCACATCAGTCATGAGTATCTTTATCATCCTTATATATCACCACCCACAACCTGCCATTCAAGTTTTAAGAAGTTTATCTTGACTTTTAAATTTTTATTAACTATTAATATATATATTATAATTAGTAATTAATTACATTTATTTCATCTACATAAATAAGTTAAACAACAAGATTAAAAGTTATATATAATATGATTTCATTGATTGATTGAGTCAAACAACTCAAAAAAAAAAAAGAATTATCTTACTTTTATTCTTCTTTACTTAGTTATTTCAATAAATTTTGTATTTACCAATGGAATGTTTATAATGAACCACTTGTTGGTAAATGGGTTTGTAGTCTTTAAAACTATTTGGTAATGAAATTTATGTTTAACGATATAAACTTTAAAGTTTATTGCTAATTCTATTGCTAAAATTCCATTAGAATTTAACAATAGGTGTTAGTAATAAACTTCACGTACAATTTTTTTTAAAAAATTATTTTCAATAATGAAATATTTTCAAGAATTATCAAAGGACTTCTTTATTTTTGTCACCAAGTCCATCAATAAGTAAAATGCACCATTTTACTAAAAGTACTTAATGATGGATATATCTGTTGCTAACTTGAAACTATATCTAGGTCATAATAGGAGTCCTTTACTTCTCTTTTTTTCTTTTTCCTTCTTCTCTCCTCCATCCCTCCTTATTGCCGTACCATAGCTATTTCTTGCTACAATTGTTGCAGCCTTTTGGAGCTTTACTGGGAGCTTCTCGTCCATTTTATTAGTCAATTTTCACAGAAAGGTTAGTTTATGGTTTTTTGGATTTTTAAGGTATTTTGATGATTAATTTGATTATATTAAGGTGTTTTGATGATTTGAAAGTTTCCATTATTATTTAAAAGGTTGTTTTGGTGAATTAATTTGATTAATTTTGTGAAGATTTATAAGTGAAATTGTTAGTTTATGGATTTTTTTAGGTCCTGTGATGATTAATTTGATTAGATTATGGTCTCTAATGATTTGAATGTTTCCATTGCTAGTTTAGGGGTTGTTTGATGAATTATTTTGATTAATTTTGTGAAGTTTTCTAAGTAAATTATTAGTTTATGAAATTGTTAGTTTAGGAATTTTTAGAGTGTTTTGATAATTAATTTGATTATATTAAGATGTTTTGATGATTTGAAAGTGTTTTGATGAGTTAATTTGATTAATTTTATGCACATTTGCATGTGAAATGATCAATTTATGAAATTGTTAGTTTAGGAATTTTTATGGTGTTTTTTATGACTAATTTAATTAGATTAGGGTGTTTGATTAATTAGTTTAATTGATTTTATGAAGATTTGTAAATGAAATGAGTCATTCGTAAAATTGCTAATCCTTTAGATGCTTAAATGGTTTAATTTAACTTAGCCTTAGTTTTGATAATTTGAATGTGAAACTACTAGTTTTTAAGTTATTTTAATGAGAAATTGTTATAATTTTTTTATACTTTTATGGTCAAAATGATTAATCAAGTTTTTCCATTTTTTTGTGTAGTTTTAACTTAAGCTTTGAGTGATAATTATGAGTAACCTCCTATTTAATTTTATATTTTTGTTGTAACTTTTATTGCTCATTATTTTTAAGTGACTATGTCTCCATTTCCTGGAAATGGAGATATTCCAACTAGATATGGTTGTCTGATCATCCATTGTAGTGGTAGGCTAACGCCATCATCTTCTATGACTTAAAGCACCACATTAGCTATATCATTATTCATCACACCATCTAAGCCCGCTACATCAAGACCACATATTGGTCGACTAGTGCCCTACCGCTAATCTTTTAGGCATAAGTCTCATGCCTCATAACCTTTTATTCTGAATCAAGAGCCTAGCGAAGAGTGGCACACTTAGAGTGCTCCTATATAGGTTACTCGTCCACGGTGGCCACTGACTTTACCTTATGGTAGAGATCTGGATCTTGGTAGAGCTTGGGTGCATTCAAAGGGCGACTTATTTGTATTGTTTAATCAACAATTAATTTTTATGAAATATATGAATATATTGATTTTTTTTGTAATCATTATTAATATGTCATTGGCATATTTCGTTGCAAGTTAGTTGCTTTATCTCAGCATGGTAGACTTGTCAAAATAGGTTAATTCAACCTTATTAGAGAAATTTAATAAGCAAAGCTATACATTAGGTCAATCCTAAATCAAGTAATTTTTTCAATAGGTTAGACCAAATTAGGATGCTATAGTATTAGTCCTAATCCCAAGTCAATTTTTATAAGGTGGTTCCTGGTGAGTTTTACAACTTGTTATAATTTATTATCATTATTATTATTGTTATTATTATTATTATTATTATTATTATTATTATTATTATTATTATTATTATTATTACTATTATTATTACTACTACTACTACCATATTACTTATTTGATTATTACTAATTTCACATCATTAATTAATCAAAATAAATTATTATTAAGATTATTATTACTATTATTATTATAAATGTAATTATATTTTATTATTGTTATAATTCAAAAATTTATATTGTTATTTATTATCATTATCATTATTATTATTAGATATAACTAAAATAATAATAATAAAATAAATAAAGGCACAATAATTTTTAATGTGAAAGCCTCTTAATTAGAGGAGTAAAAACCATAGGATCTAATAAAAAAAATTTCACTATTAATTAAAATGGATACAAATATTTAGTTAACTAAATTCACAATATATATATGAATATATCACTATTTTGTTATAATAATAATAATTTATTACTTTAATTAATATATTTATTTAGTTTAGTAATTATTTTATGTATATTTAGTTATAAAAATTACTTTATGTAATTATTTTTAAAATTTTTAGGTTTCATGATAATAAGTTTAATTTCACATAATAGTTATTTTTTAACTTTAACATAATTATTCATTTTAATAACTTTTTGTAATATATATTGACATATTAGATATATAAATCATTAAATTTGATATTGAATACTTTTTAATTTTAATGTAATTATTTATTTTGATAAACATATGCAAATATGTTGACAATATCATATATATAAATTCATTATTTTTAATTCAAATTATTTAATATGATGCATATATATAATTTTAATATATTAAAATTATAACTTTAATATATACACACACATTACTAAATTAATTATTTATTATTTATTAATATTATTAGGTTAACAAGTTAATCTAATAATCTGAAGAGCTAACACTTATCAGTTTAAATCCTTTTTTAAGTTAGGCTAATTGGTCCCAATTTCTTACTAAGGTGAGCCATTATTGTCATTTTCCATACCAACTCCAGTCCTAAGCCAAGTAAAATCATATCAATTTTAGGTTAACTTGTTTTGATACCTCAACAACATATATATGAATATATCGTTATTTTGTTATAATAATAATAATAATTTATTACTCTAATTAATATATTTATTTAGTTATAGTAATTATTTTATGTATATTTAGTTATAAAAATTACTTTGTGTAATTATTTTTAAAATTTTAGGTTTTATGATAATAAGTTTAATTTCACATAATAGTTATTTTTTAACTTTAATTTAATTATTCATTTTAATAACTTTTTGTAATATATATTGACAATATTAGATATATAAATCATTAAATTTAATATTGAATACTTTTTAATTTTAATGTAATTATTTATTTTGATAAACATTTGCAATATATGTTGACAATATCATATATATATAAATTCATTATTTTTAATTTAAATTATTTAATATGATGCATATATATAATTTTAATATGTTAAAATTATAACTTTAATATATACACACATTACTAAATTAATTATTTATTATTTATTAACATTATTAGGTTAACAAGTTAATCTAATAACTTGAAGAGCTAATACTTATTAGTCTAAATCCTTTTTTAAGTTAGGCTAATTGGTTCCAATCTCTTACTAAGGTGAGCCATTATTGTCATTTTCCATACCAACTCTAGTCCTAAGCCAAGTAAAATCATATCAATTTTAGGTTAACTTGTTTTGATACCTTAATAACATGGTCCCATTAAGGCCATAACAAAAATGATATAGGCTCACTCCATGGAGGTCGCCCTCACTTACAACAGTGTCTCCTAAGGCCTTAAGGATTAAAAATTCAATGATTAGCAAGTAAATATAAGTTCAATTATTTTCAACTTTGTATTTATACTTAATTTTCCCATTTATACTCATTCAACTTCAATTGTTCAATGTTTGTAAGCCATGTACAAGTGGAAGTTTCAGCTCACATACCAAATAAAGAAAAAATTTACTTATAAGGTTATGGCGAATTATAGGGACATGATGGATTGGACAAGGAAAGACCTTCTAAAGAAGTTTGAGGAGATGCTTAACTATGTTTTTTTATGATCTCAAAAAGAAACAGGTTGAATATACTAATCTCAAGAAAAAGCAAGATGTTAACCAGAAAAGAAAAAAAGGCACCTACTATTGAAAGAAGCTTGCACACTAGTAGTTCCATCTATTTGTTTAAGTGTAATAGGGAGATGGTGAGACATTAATAATGGTTACTTTTATTATGTAATTGCATATATGTACCATGCTAACTTAGTGTTGTTTTACTCTATAATTTACTTTTATTCTAATATAAATTTTTAAGTAGTTAGTCTTTATCTATTGATGCAGAGATGTTTCTATACACTCAGACTTATGCAAATAAGGAGGGTACCAAGGAATTTGTTGACCTAAGATAAAAAAAGGATCCAGGTAATATGTAGTCTATTAAAAAAAGTTAACTTTTAAGTTTTATTTTATAGGGCAAGTACTTTAGGATGCTAAAGAAGCACTCTTCTTAGACATCAATCGAGGGTTACACTTGTCCATGAGACCTTTTTATAGATGGAGGTGGCTAGTAGTTGAAATTGAAAAGTTGTATTTATTGTATAGGACTAGAGATGTGCAAGGTTGCTTGGCTTTCATTAGCCTTGGTTAGTTCATCCTTGCAAGTCAAATTGCAAAGCATGATAAAATAGCAAATGCAAAGTTTGCGAAGGCAAAAGAGGAAGTCATGCGGAATAATTAGGTGATGATGGCCTAACAATAGCAACTTGTTATTCAACAAGTCTATATTAACATTCATACCCACTACTTTAGGTATTTATTCCAGAAGTTGAAAAATACCACCCAACGCTTCACTAGATTTCATTGATTTCATTATTTTTTTATGTTATATAAATAAATTATTGACATTTGATTTTGTTTTATGAAATTCAATTCTAAAAATTTAATTGTTGAATGTATATTTGTTTTGATTTAGATATATTAATGTAGGTTGTTTGCTACTTAACTTGCTATAAAAATAGGTGGGGTTTAAGTATATTAATGTAGGGTGTTTGTTGTTAAACTTGATATAAAAATAGATGACATATTAACAATATATCCTAAATTAGTGATAGAATTCACAATGCATCTCTAAATAACAAAGTCTCTAATTTTTCATAAATTTTTGAATTAGCGATGGATTTACTAACAAGGCAAAGTTTAGTGAAGAATATTTTGTTGCTAAATAAGAATAATTATTGGTTTAAGTTGTTCTAGTTGTGAATTTAATGACGGATACAAAATTTTGTTGCTAATTCTATTATTATGGTTTACTAATAACTTTAAATCCATTATTAATTTATTTAATAATGGATTCAATAAAAGTAGAAATAAATTTTGCCATTGCAAAGTAATGAATATTTTGTAGTGAATTGTACTCCTACAATTCCCATATATTATACCACTATCCTGCAAGAAATATTTGTATAACTCGTATTTCTTTATCTTGGGCTCCTCAAAGCAGCCATTTATCAAATTGAAATGATTTGGGGTTAGTTTCTACCCCCCTCCCCCCCCCCGGGGCGGAGCTAGTAATGTGAATAAAACAAACCTATAACTAAATGAATTATTCAACACAAATTTTAAGTGATTGAATTCAATATTAATAAAAAATGAATGAATCCATGCATAATATAATTATGACTGAATACAATATTTAGTTTCTTATTTATAAAAGTTATCATTATTACATCTTTTAAATTTTATAATTAGTACTATTAATTCTTTATTTTTATATTTATTATAATTATTTAGTTCTCTCTTCATTTATAATATTAAAATAAATAAAAAATATTAAAATAATTTTGTAAATTTTACCTTAACAATATTAAATACATACTTACTTTTTAATCTTTTAGTGAATAGATGGACAAATAATAAATACAAAAACAAAGAATTAAAAATAGAAATTAAAAAAATTTGATGATGTAATAATTACCACTTTATAAGTAAGGGAGTGTTTATTGTATACATTTATACAACACAAATTAGTCACATTTAGACTCCACTATGCATGATACATATACCCACGGCCAATATATATCATCTAAACATATTAATTTTTAAATTTTATTTATAAATGTATATGCGCACACAAAGTTATGCACATATAATTTTTTTTCTTTTGATTTATTTTAGTCACCATAATTGATCATTTCTACCTATTTATTTTATTTTATAAACATATATTGTCATTTAATTTTTTTAGGATGTAAAGCAAAATATAGTCTTTTACTTAAAAAACATTGTAAAGCAGTATTTACAAATTATTTAAAGCAAATGCACATGATTAAGAATAACCAAAAAATTATTTTCATTCATATCAAAATGTTAAAAAGCAAAGCTTAAGTTTGAATTAGCGTTCAAAATTACTTTAATGTACTAAGTAACCATAAATTGAAATTATTATATGAATGAATATAAAATATATAAATTGATAAGATATATAAAAATGAATAACATATTAAAAAATGCATATAAAAAAATATGTTTACCGTTGACTAGATAAAGGTAACAAAAAATAAATAATATATTTTCGTTTTAATTTGTACAATTTATACGAGTAGCCAATAATTTTTTTTAGATTTTTATATAACACTAAAATACAATTAATACAAACCAAAATAAATTCTTACGTTTCTTTTAATTAATATTACTATATATATTACAGTAATTTATCCAGGAAAAATATTTTAAGAATATTTAATATGATATTATAGTTATAAAGTAATGTTTCGCATATATAAAATGAATATTTTGCTTTATAATATAAATTCCTGCGACATGTAATAGCCTATCGTTAAAAACACTCTCTAAGTTTTTGTTGCATGTCACACAAATAGAGAAATTGACATATGAAAGATCGTCATTGTTCGAAGGGTATTCTCAGTTTTACATTATTGCAGCCAAATTCTTTTAATACTATTGAGTAGTTTGGTGCTTTCATTATTTAAAGTGATTTTGATTATTTCTAAAGTTAGATTTACCATCGCTAAAGGGTCTAGCAAACTAATGAGTGAAGAAGACAAAGGTAAAATTCACACAATCAATTTTTTCACAAATAGATCATATTTAAGTACATGTTTGGGCATCACAAAAATATAATCCTATGTGTGAGTTTGTGAAGAATGCAATCATTCGATCAAAAGTTCATTTTATATACAATAGTCATGAATTTAAAATTAAAATGTGATTTAAATCACATTTTCTTTCCGAAAAATTATGAAATAATAATGGAATAGCCAAAATTCTGATTTGTGATTGAGGTAACTATTTTCCCTTACAATGCAATTATGATTACGCTTGTGACTGTTTTTTTTTTTTAAATTCTCAAAAGGCTTTAAAAAATTATTGCAGATATTGAGAATAGAACTTTAAAATTTTTTTTTAAAGTAAGAAAAAAGAGACTAACTATATATAAAAGAAGAAAATGAAAGTTTTTCTTAAAAGATCATGATTTCTCCTAAATCATTGCAACATTTTAAGATAGATGTAGACATACTTAATAAGATTAATAAGTAAATTATACTCACCTTTTTAATATGTATCTTAAGTTTATTTCAAGTTAGGTTGCCTATTAAAATTATATCTAATATTTTTATAATCTTTCTATCGTACTGTGTATTTGTTTTCAAGATTTCAGCCCTGAATTGAAATGTCCAACTTCAATTTTAACTGTTACAAATTTTCACACAAAAGCTGAAACTATTTACAAAATTGTCAAATTTCTTCACCACTAATGGGAGGTCCATATAATATTTTTAATGTTAAATTTTTTTATTATTGTTATATCCCCAACTTTTATATTTAAGAAACCCAAAGATATTTGAGTAATAACCCCGCAATTTCTTCATCTAAACATGGTGGTTTCTTTTTCCTCTTCCCTAATATCAATGCCCATTGTACTTTAGTTTTTCACCATTTACTTTTTAAGATGATTTTTTTTTTAATTTCTACGTATTAAAGACTTTTATAAAAATTTTAAAAGTTATACAAATTTTAGTCATATTTTGAGACTAATATGGAGTTCATAAAGTAAATATGGTAAATTCAAATTACCATCTTTGCTTCTTCCTCAAGTTCTGATACTAGTGGACCCTGGGAAACCCTTAAATGCAAGAATGAAAATGGAAAAGCTAAAGTAGAGATCATAGATGGAGTGTACAAAACAAAATTTGTATTAAATTTGTGAACTTACAAATACAAGAGAAGAAAAGTTGGAGAGAAAACTAATTATCTGAAAGCTTGGGAAAGCGTTTAGGAAAGCTTAGTTTTCTTAGTTGAAGGGTGCTCTTTTATAGGCAATTTCAAAGATTGTTAAAGATTCCTAAATAGTTCTCTGATACTTTATTATTACATTTAAATCAAAAGAGTACAGTAACCATCACTTTGTCATTATTACATTTGGAATTTTAATTCAAAAAAGTATGGTGATTGACACTCTACTATTTTTACATTTGAAATTTAAGTCAAAATTAGGCTACCATAAATTGAAATCCTCCTTAGTTGAATTTGAGGTAAGTGCTGCCATAAATTATGATTTATTCTAGAGGAACTAATTCATGCCCTCCTTAGGATTTTTGCTAAATTGAAGGAATTTATTAAACCATTTTTGAACTCTAGCGTTCTCTGCATTAGTGAACTGTTTGGAATTAGCCCATCATTTTAAGGTTCCTCGCCTCTAGAGAATTGAATAGTTACTTTGGGGATTCTGGCCAAGCTAATATTCCTAAAAACATGCCCATGGAAGAGCTATTTTTGAGAAAAATTGTAGAAGCATGGGGAAAATGACCATGATTTTCATTATTAAAGTGATTTTTGAAGGTTTCCTATCCTTCTTTAATATTTGAGGGAAATTTTTTTTAATTGGTCCAAAGATGTCCTACCACCTAATGAACCAATTTTGAATTTGATACTTGATATTATGAAGGAAATAAACTAACTAAGAATGTTTGAAATTTTTATTTTGAATATATAGAGTATTAATCCAGGCTTTTTGGTAATCTCAGTGAGAATGCCTTATTAAATTTGGATGAAATTTTTTTTTCAAATTTCTTCATTTTGAATGGTTCTAAGACCTATTCAGTTGAAGTAATAATTTTCTTAATTTCAAATTTTGAATAAGTCACTAAATTCGAATCATCTTGACTCTTACGATATTTTATTTTGACTAAGCCAAAATCAACTAGAATGTGCTTATAGAATTCTCTAGAATGGAATGGTGAATCACAGATGAAATGCCACCATCTGGGGAAGATTTTTAGAATGAGATATTTCAAGTCTTTTGCCTAATATTTAGATTCTGTATAGAGGATATTTTGAGAATTTGGTTTTTTGATATATTTGATGGTAATTTTAACGATTTTTGGTTTTTTAGGGGCAACAGCTTTGGAGGTAGTTTCTATTATTGTAATTTCATTTTTCTGATTAGAAATGACTAGAAGGATTTTTAATTAACTAAGGATAAGCTCCTTGGCTTCTTTTTCCTCACTAATATCTACCCATGATTTTTTTGGCAATTTGAAGGGTTTTTTGAAAGGAGGCTACTAAGGCCTGCAATACTTTGATTAAGAAATCATTATCATCAATTTCTCTAAGAGTTGTGGATAATTTATGGAAAGGTATGAGATTGGATTTGGTTAAAGATTTGGAAGAGGAGGCTATTTGCTTAGCTTTGTAGTTGGTTTATGTTTAGTCAGTTCTGATTTTTGAGGTGGATTTGGGGGATCTGGGTTTTTGGACTTCTTTAGAGGCATGGTCACTAGTTTGTTCCTTGCAAGAATTTTTTTGTAAGAAAATCTAGAAGGGAAATTGAAAAACCTTTCAAGTGTTCAATTTCAAAATAAAAAACACTTAAAATGCCATGCTACTTAGCAAAAATTTGTTTTGATGCAATATTTTTCACATCTTTTTCTAAAATAGATTTGATAGAGCTATAATTAACTTTGATAAGAAAACTTTGATTTAAAAGTTCATATTAGAATTTTTGAACACACAAAACAATTGCCAAAGTCTCATTTTTAAGATTATAATAATTTATTATGCTAAATTCAATGTTTTAATGTACATGCAACTATATGCTCTTTGCCATTTAAAACTTATTTGAGGACACCTTCATATCCTAAGTTAGGGGCATTAGTTTTAATAATTTTGAATGCATTTAGATTTGAAATATACCAATAAGGAAGACTCTTGACTTGAGACTTAACCTACCTAATAATTTTTGTATGAACATTAGTCCAAGGAGGAGCATTTTTTTAAGATGTTCATGCAATGGTTTGATAAGATTTGAAAGATTTGGAAAGAAATCTGAGACATAATTTAAATATCCTAAAAATCTGTAGAGTTGAGTTTATTCAATAAGTTAGTTAGGAAGTTTATCAGCAAACTCAATTAATCATTTAATTGGAGTTATTGTTTCTTGATAAATATAATGACTAAGAAATTGAATTTTTGTTTAGAAAAGAGAATATTTGATTTTTGAAATGGCTAATCCATTTCTTTGAGTAACATTAAAGAAAATATTTAAATGTTTAAAGTGTTAATTAGTATTTTTTGAAAATGCTAAAACATTATCAATATAAACAATAATAAATATAGAAAATAGATTATAAATATCATTCATAATCCTTTAAAACTCCAACTGCATATTTTTTAGACCAAACAACATTACATTCCATTCATATTGACTGAATAGTACCATAAATGCTATTTTATACCTATCCTTAGGTTTTATTTGAATTTACTAAAAATCAAATTTCATATTAAATTTTGAAAATGTTTTTTCTAAATAAAGATGATTTAATAAATCTTTTTTATTGGGGATTGGATATTGAATCCATTAGAGTCCAGTGTTGAATAGCTTGTAGTTAATCATAATCCTTGGTATGCCTTGCTTAATTTTAACACTCTTATTTACGTAGAATGCTACACATGACCAAGGACTTTTTGATTTCTTAATGATCCCTTTTTTCAAGAGATCTTATATTTCTTTCTAGTAATTCTCCAGAAGTTCCTGATTCATCTAGATAGACCCTATCTTGGTTAGAATTTCCCTTTCAAAAAAATCCTTTTCATATGGTAGCTCTACCATATATTGCTTCCTATTCCAGAAAGCATTTGGAAGGTTAGCATAAACATTACTAACAATCCTTTTTTTCCAAAGACAATCTATGCTTGAACAATTGGACTTGCCAATTATTGTTCAATTTTCCTATAAGATACTTTTTCAGAAAGATAGTTGATTTGAACTTCTTTACAATATATCAAATTAATCTTTTTAGACTTTTTGACAAATTGAAAGGTAAGTTTTTTCTCTAAAAACTTTGATGGTAATCCCTTTATCTTAAACCTTACAAGAAATTAAAGCTTGGATAAAAAAAGCTTTTAAGATAACTTTGTTGGATAGATTTTTAACAAGTGAAAAGTTTTGATTTGTTTGATATAAAGAATTTACTATCTCCACAATAGAAAGTTTAAAATTAATATCAAGTAGTGAGCCATTGACAGATTTAATTTTAGCTTTAGTTTTTTCAAAAAACTTAGTTAGCACTAGGCCTTCCTAAATACAATTAATATTTTCCCTTGTATCAAATAAGGTAACTATTTCTAATTTTCAGTTATTTTTAACCATTTTGATTGGAATATGATATTTCAAAATGGGGGCCTTAGAAATAGATCCTAAAAAATTATTTTCTTCATCCCCATTGATCTTAATCTTTTCCTTTCCTTGAGGAGAGTTTTGGAGTTCAGATAAAATTGCACCTTGAAGTTCTTGAATTTCTTTAAGCTTTTTTACTTCTATTTTAAGAAGATTTATCTTAAATTGTAAATCCTGTTATGTAATAGGCTTACTTTATTCTAGTTTAAATCGTTCCTAAACTTTTTAACATTGTAAGTATTCAATAGAGAAAAACCTTTTAAAAAAGATGGTTTTATCTAGGCTTTGCTTAAGTTTTTAGAGATATTCTTGCTTCTTTTCATTATCAGCATAGTTATTGATAATGTTAAAAAGCAAGTCTTGGTCCATATTGAGCATATTTACCTCTTGCTCAAAAGATGATTCTTCTGAGGATATTTCATCATCTTTTGCAAGTTAATAAATTTACTAGATTTAGTCTTTTTCTCCTGTTGACTCCTTTTTTTATTAAGAAGATTCCTTAACGAAAAGGTTGGTTATTTAGTTTAAAATGCATTTATCTAACTCTAATTGTCTAATCATCCTATTTAACTTGTAGTATTTGGCTATATGCCTAGGTTTATTACATGTATAGCACATTGGCTTAATATCTTGCACTTGATAAAAAGGTGAAGTATATCTAAGCTTGGAGTTCTTCCTTTAGTACCTTTTAGATCGATGTTTTAATGTAGGCTGAGGTTTTGATTCAAGAAGTTATTGCTTAGCTCTTCACTTATGTTTAGGTTTGAAGGATTTTGGATAGATGAAATTAAATTAATTTCATGTGCTTGATTTTATGGAATGGACCTTGTTTTACAATTTTGAATTGATTTAACAAGTTTTTGAATTTATTCAGTAAATACTGAATTTTTATACTATTTCTATTTTTCAATCATATCTTGAGTTTTGGATGTGGATTGAGGCAAATTTTATATCATTGGAAAGCTTAAGATATAAAACTTTCTTGTTTTGGGCTAAGCCCAATTCAGAAGCTTTGGAGGTCATAAGTGGTTGAGAAACTGAAGCTCTATCTTTATCCTAACTAAACCTATTTTTGTATTTGAGTTATATCTAGAGCTATAGTGGTCTGATTAACATGAAACCAGTACCTAAATTTTGATAAGACACAAGCTTATAACTTTTATGTTTATGGGTTTTACTAATTGTGTTGATTTCGTAGTAAAAATCTAGTTAGAATTCTAACCTATAGGAATTCATTGATTTATCTAATGGATTTAATTAACTTGTAACAAATAGGTTTGGGTTTCTAAAAATTAGAAAGGCTTTATTATTGTAATCCTAAGAGTCATAAAATCCTAGTCTAATAGGGTTTTAACTGAATTAAGTCAAATAAATAGGGGAATAACTCATTCTACATTCAGACCTTACACAAACTCAATAGCAGAGTTTTTCTTTCTTTTCTTATTTTCAAGCCATGAAAGGCTAAAGACTTTTGATTGATTCAAGGATTGTGAAGTTCTTCTCTTTAAGGATTATGAGATCTTAATTAATAATGTTAATTTCTTCCTATTGATTTTTCTCTTTCTCCAATTGCTTACGTTGAATTATTCAGATTACTTGTGTTAAGTACTGATTTGGTATAATTTGTACTCAATCTTATGATTTCTATTCTTTTGTTCTTTGAATATGAAATTATGGTTAGTTAATCATGGTTTTACATGTTAGGATAGAGGGTTAGGGGATTACTTCAGTGATATTTAATTTAATTTCCTAAATCAACTAAATTCTATCTTTAGCTCAATTTCAATCTAGTTTTGGGATTATAACGATTGCTTAATTCATCTTCTAATCTTAATTGAGCAAACTCTAGGTGATTCTCTAGCATAGGATTCATGGATTATTGCAAGGATTCCAGGTAATCCAAGGTTAAAAAATTAATTGGAACAATCAAATATTTAGTGATCTAAATAAGAGTTATCATATCCTTGAATCGGCTCTATTTTATATATTGAATTCTTTCTGCTTAATTATTGTTTTACTTCTATATTGTGCTTGTTTATTTCATTATTATCATTTTAATTTCATGCAACCAACCCCTCAATTTTGCATTCTATTATTACATAATTTCTCATATAGCAAACAACATATTTGTTAATGTATATGCCCTAAAACTAATCATATTGATGATTATAATCTTAAATCATGTTATTTTAATGACAATTCTAATTATTATATTTATATATATTATCTGTGTAATATATTTAATTATGATAATAACCTTAGAATAATTATATTCTTAAATGTCCTTACTCATATATTATTGTGGATTAGGTTACTTTGATATGTTAAGGCTAGCATGTGTAGTGACTTATATGAGATATTAAGCTTACACATGAGTACAAGTTAGAAAACTTGTATAATGGACTGACCTATCCTAAGAACACTATATGGATTGTTATATGAGTGTCATGAGTGATTCTTAGTGATCATTATTATTATGGTCCTTTGACCTGAGATCACCAAGGTTCCCTACATGTGAGTTTCATATTTTGATACTATTTCTGTCACTCATGCTTGAGTGAATACAAGGGTAGTTATTGGATATGTCACATATCATGCGGAGGGGTTTGTGTGATCAAGATGGAATTTGTCCCTCTTATATAACAGAAGTAACATTTGTGGGCCCCTTGATTAAGTAAAGTTAAGAAAATGCATGGCCATGCTCAAATGAATTGACATGGGATGTCAATTACATTTGCTTCAGTCAGCTTACTTAGGGATCAAGAAACCTCGAGATTGGACTATACGGGAATGACACGGTCCATGTCTCGTGCTCAATCTAGATGTTTAGGACAAAATGATATAGATGATGATCACATATAAAGGTTCGGTCGAATCACCGACTTTCTCATCACTTGGGTAACAATGATGTGTTATTAGACACCGCTCATTATTTATGATCATTAATATGATTAATGATTATTGCCAATGTAATGAAAGCCTGAAGGGTCACACACCTAGAGCCTAGTGGATTTGGAATTAATGGACTAAATTGTTTGGGCCTAATACTTGGGAATTCTATGTTATAATTATAAGGCCCAATAATAAGCCTATAATTATATATAGACCAAAGCCCAAATTAGTTAGGATTTTCTATGCTTCTATTTAAATAGACTTGTTAGGTAATAATAATATTGATTCATTATTCATGCATCCCATACAGCATAGAAAAACCCTAGCACCTCTCCTTGACCATAATCCTTGAAGAGACGTAGCTAGCACTACAAGGCTAAGGAGACGAATTCCAACTAGTGATCGTGAGGACATTCATTGGTGATTTACTGGTTCATGTGGATACCTCGGAGTCTTTGACCGAAAGGAAGTCGAAGAGGTGATTAACGAACAAAATCTGGAATCATATAAAGGTATAACCTGAATCCTACATTCTAATTTAGTGTTTTGCATGGATCCGTTGGCTGGGATCGGTTTATTCCGTTGTGCTCGTATGGCTCCTGATCCCAACAGTGGTATTAGAGTTACTTGTAAAATGCTAAATTAGGATTTTGTTTGCTAATTACGTGATTATGATGTTAATGAATTATTTTGCATATCATGCTTCAATGATTCCTAATTAGGATTAGGGTAAATTTGATTTCGTGCATTCTGGTTCAAGCAAACTTAATATGATTAATTCTGATTCTATTTCGAATTTGAACCTTATTTTGAATTTTGATTTAAATTTGAATGTGTTTTGTGATTAATTCTTGTTTCTATTTTGAATTCGAATTTGTTTCTGGATTTTTGATTGAAACTTGAATTTGTTTCTGAGTTTCTTTTTAAATTTAAATCTGTTGCGATAATTCTGGATTTTGATTCGAATTTGAAACTGATTTCTGGGTTCTATTTTAAACAGAATCAAAAGAATTAATTGCGTGAATTTGTTTTAATATATGAAAGACGTTTTCTAATTAAAACACAGATTCTGTCATGAATCAGAATTAATCAAATTAACTTCTTGAATCTTTTTCATATATGTGATATACCTTGCACTCAATGGCTGAATCTGATTTTTCATGAAATTAATTGTTGAATTTGTTTCGAATAAAATATGTGAATTAATTGGATCTGTTTTAATATGATTAAAATTTATCCATTATGATTCTATCATAAATCAGATTTGTAAACCCGTGATTTGAGTGTCAATAATTGTTGAATTGATTGACTAAAAGGGAATGTCAATTATTGACAAATTGAATTGTAATCTAAATGTCAGGTGCAATCAATTTTTTGGGTTAAGGGGGTGGAGAATTAAAATCCCTCAAACAAAATATTAAGTAAAAAAAAAAGGAGATGCATTCCAATAATAGCACTCGTCAAGATCTTGATCGACTATAGGTGGGTTTGCCAAAGTAAAGTACCTAAAGTCTATCTTGGTAAGACGCGATGGGATAATAGTGATATCCAAATTGCTAATTATTGGGTGTTGACTTAACTGGACTATACCAATAGGATTGGGGCCTAGAGGCATAGAGTTGGTTATGAATTCATGAGATGAATTTGAATAAGTGTTATTCACCCAACTATCCAAGAGTTGCATAAGATGTAATTGACAAAGGAGTTGTCTACCTAAACAGCCATATCTTGGGCGATTAGCCAAAGCTAACTCAAGATTTGATAAAATATGGATCTTGACCCACTAGAAAACCTTGACAATAAGGTTTTTTGAAATAATAGTGAGGGCTATTATTTTGAGAAAAATAGTGGGAGTATTATTTAATAAAAGACCTTATTAAATAAATAAAATACATGATTCTCATTCTGCATATTTTTCTATTGTAGATAACCATGGCATCAAATGCATCAAACTTATCACTACGATCTATCCTTGAGAAGGATAAACTAAATGGGATGAATTTTCTCGATTGGTATCGAAACTTGAGGATTGTCCTCAAGCATAAGAAAAAGCAGTATGTCCTAGAGCAACCTACTCCAGATGAGCCAGCTGCTAATGCTCCTCCAGTAGAAAAGGATGCTTAAAAGAAGCATCTAAAAGATGCTCTAGATGTCAATTGTCTCATGCTTGCTACCATGAACTCTAAGCTTCAAAAGCAACATGAGAACATGGAGGCATTCAATATGATTGATCACCTTAAACAGCTCTACCAAGAGCAAGCAAGACATGAGAGATATGATGTATCTAAAGCATTGTTTCAGTGTAAGATGGTTGAAGGAACACCCGTTGCTACACATGTGCTTAAAATGATTGGGTACATCAATAGCCTTAAAAGATTGGATTTTCCTTTGCAGCAAGAATTGGCCATTAATATAGTTCTACAATCGTTGCCCGAGAGCTATAGTCAATTCGTCATGAATTACAACATGAATGAAATTGATAAGACTTTGCCTGAACTACTTAACATGTTGAGAACTACTGAGCAGAACTTGAAAAAGTCCAAGCCTAATTCCATTATGATGGTTCAAAAAGGCAAAGGAAAGGGCAAGTTTAAGGCCAAGAATAAAAAGAAAAAGGACAAAACTGATGGAAAGTCTAAGTCAAGTTCCTCTGCACTGAAGCCCAAATGTGGCATGGCCAAGGAAGAGCAATGCTTCCATTGTAAAGAACTAGGACATTGGAAGCGAAATTGCAAGATTTACTTGGAAGAGCAAGTGGGACTTCTAACTTAAGTATTTATATTATAGAGGTTAATTTATCTACTTCTACATCTTAGGTATTAGATACTGGATGTGGTACTCACATTTGTGTAAATGTGCAGGATCTTAAAGAAAGTAGATTGTTAGCCAAAGGTGAAGTGGACCTACGTGTTGGAAATGGAGCAAGAGTTGCTGCATTAGCTGTAGGGACTTATTATTTATCTTTACCTAGTGGATTAGTTTTAGAATTAGACAATTGTTATTTTGTGCCTACTGTTAGTAGAAATTTGATTTCTGTTTCTTGTTTAGACAAGAAAGGCTTTTCATTTATAATAAAGGACAAATGTTGCTCTATTTATTTAAATGAAATGTTTTATGGCAGTGCACAATTAATGAATGGTCTTTATGTTCTGGACCTTGAAAATTCAATTTATAACATAAACACGAAGAAGGTCAAAACTAATGATTTAAATCTAACCTATCTTTGGCATTGTCGTTTAGGCCATATAAATGAGACACGCATCTCTAAACTCCATAAGGATGGATTTTTGGACTCATTTGATTTCGAATCATATGAGGTATGTGAGTCATGTTTATTAGGTAAGATGACTAAAGCCCTTTTTACTGGGAAAGGTGAAAGGGCTAGTGATTTATTGGGCCTCATACATAGTGATGTATGTGAACCTTTAAACACACAAGCTAGAGGAGGTTATCAGTACTTCATTACTTTTATTGATGATTTCAGTAGATATGGTTATGTGTTTCTTATGTAACACAAGTCTGAATCTTTTGAAAAGTTCAAAGAGTTCAAAAATGAAGTACAAAATTAACTTGGTAAAAGTATTAAAGCACTTCGATCAGATCGAGGTGGTGAATACTTAGACCGAGAGTTCCTTAACCATCTAAAGGAGTATGGCATTGTATCACAACTCACTCCACCAGGAACACCTCAATGAAATGGTCTTTCTGAAAGGAGGAATCAAACTTTGTTAGATATGGTTCGGTCAATGATGAGTCAGGCTAACCTTCTAAATTCCTTTTGGGGCCATGCTCTAGAGACTGCAGCTTTCACATTAAATCGTGTTCCGTCAAAATCAGTTTAAAGGACACCATATGAGATATGGACTGGGAAACGTCCTAGTTTGACTTTTATGAAGATTTGGGGCTGCGAAGCTTACGTAAGACATTAGGCTTCTGATAAACTTGGACCCAAATCTGATAAATATTTTTTCGTTAGATATCTTAAGGAAACAAAAGGATATTATTTCTATAATCCAACTGAGCAAAAAGTATTTATTGCTCGAATTGGTATTTTTCTAGAGAAAGAATTTATCTCTAGAAGAATCAGTGGGAGAAGAATAGAACTTAAAGAAATTTAAGATCAATGAGAAAACATTGAACTTGAGATGGAACCTAAGCCGGTTCCACAACCAGTTGTGGAAGAACCTGCTCATGTAACATAGAACCCATGTAGATCTAGTAGGATATGTCGTGAGCCCGAGAGATATGGATTTCTCGTGACTCATCACGGTGATGTGTTGCCCATGGACTAAGATGAGCCCACAACCTACCAAGAGGCTATGATGGGCCCAAATTTTGAGAAATGGCTAGAAGCTATGAAATCAGAGATGGACTCCATGTATTCAAACCAAGTTTGGACTTTGGTTAATCCACTTGAAGGGGTAAAACCCATTAGGTGCAAATGGGTTTTGAAAAAGAAAACTGACATGGATGGTAATGTGTGTACCTTTAAGGGACGATTGGTTACAAAAGGTTTCAAACAAATCTATGGTATTGACTATGATGAGACTTTTTCTCCAATTGTCATGCTTAAATCCATCAAGATTCTTCTAGCTATAGCAGCATATTATGATTATGAAATCTGGCAAATGGATGTCAAAATTGCTTTCCTTAATGGAAATCTTCTTGAGGATGTGTACATGACACAACTTGAAGGTTTTGTAAATCCTGAAAATGCTGGAAAGGTTTGCAAATTACAACGATCCATTTATGGGTTGAAGCAAGCTTCTCGAAGTTGGAATCTTCGTTTTGATGATGCAATCAAAAAGTTTAGTTTCATCAAGAATGAAGATGAACCCTGTGTGTACAAGAAGGTTAGTGGGAGCACAATAGTCTTTTTGGTGTTGTATTAGATGACATCTTACTCATTGGAAATGACATTCCTACACTACAGTTTGTAAAAACTTGGTTAGGAAATTGTTTTTCTTTGAAAGACTTAGGTGAGGCCTCCTATGTATTAGGTGTCAAGATCTATAGAGATAGATCGAGAAAATTGCTTGGCCTAAGTCAGAGTACATACATTGACAAGGTGCTAAAAAGGTTTAGCATGCAAGATTCTAAAAGAGGATTCTTACCGATGTCACATGGCATAAGTCTCTTAAGAACTCAATGTCCTTCCATAGAGTATGAGAGACAGCATATGAGTAAGATCCCTTATGCATCTACGATTGGGTCTATCATGAATGCCATGTTATGTACTCATCCTGATGTCTCGTATGCTTTAAGCATGACAAGCAGATACTAATCAGATCCTAGTGAAAGTCACTGGATAACTGTCAAGAATATTCTTAAGTACTTAAGAAGAACTAAAGACATGTTCTTGATTTATGGAGGTGAGGAAGAGCTCATTGTAAGTGGTTACACTGATGCTAGCTTTCAAACTAACAAAGATGATTTCAGGTCGCAGTCAGGTTATGTAGTTTGCCTTAATGGTGGCACTATGACCTGGAAGAGTTCAAAGCAAGGGACAGTGGCTAATTCTACAACAAAAGCTGAATACATTGTAGCATTAGATGCCGCAAAGGAGGCTGTTTGGATTAAGAAGTTCATCATTGAACTTAGAGTTGTTCCTAGCATTGCTGACCTAGTAAAGCTCTATTATGATAATAATGGAGCCATTGCGCAAGCCAAGGAACCTAAATCTCACCAGAAATCCAAACATATACTCCGGTGCTATCATCTCATAAGAGATATTGTTGACAGAAATGATGTCAGGATATGCAGAATACCGATCGATGATAATGTCGTCGATCCACTGACAAAAGCCCTGACGCAGCAAAAGCATGATACTCATATGAGATCCATAGGTATTAGATACATGGATGATTGGCTGTAGTGCAAGTGGGAGATTGTTAGTGTATATGCCCTAAAACCAATCATATTGATGATTGTAATTTTGAATCATATTATTTTAATGGCAATTCTAATTATTATATTTATATATATTGTCTACATAATATATTTAATTATGATAATAACTTTAGAATAATTATATTCTTAAATGTCCTTAGTCATATATCATTATGGATTAGGTTGCTTTGATATGTTAAGACTAGCATGTGTAGTGACTTATATGAGATATTAAGCTTATACATGAGTACAAGTTAGAAAACTTGTATACTGGATCGACCCATCCTAAGAACACTATATGGATTGTTATATGAGTGTCATGAGTGATTCTTAGTGATCATTATTATTATGGTCCTTTGACTTGAGATCACCAAAGTTCCTTACATGTGAGTTTCATATTTTGATACTATTTTGTCACTCATGCTTGAGTGAATACAACTGTAGTTATTGGATATGTCACATATCATGAGGAGGGGTTTATGTGATCAAGATAGAATTTGTCCCTCCTATATAACAGAAGTAACATCTGTGGGCCCCTTGATTAAGTAAAGTTAAGAAAATGCATGGCCATGCTCAAATGAATTGACATGGGATGTCAATTACATTTGCTTTAGTCAGCTTACTTAGGGATCAAGAAACCTCAAGATTGGACTATACGGGAATGACACGGTCCATGTCTCGTGCTCAATCTAGATGTTTAGGACAAAAGGATATAGATGATGATCACATATAAAGGTTCAGTCGAATCACCGACTTTCTCATCACTTGGATAACAATGATGTGTTACTAGACACCGCTCATTATTTATGATTATTAATATGATTAATGATTATTGCCAATGTAATGAGAGCCTGAAGGGTCACACACTTAGAGCTTAGTGGATTTGGAATTAATGGACCAAATTGTTTGGGCCTAATACTTAGGAATTCTATGTTATAATTATAAGGCCCAATAATAAGCCTATAATTATACATAGACCAAAGCCCAAATTAGTTAAGGTTTTCTATGCTCCTATTTAAATAGGCTTGTTGGGTAATAATAAGGTTGATTCATTATTCACGCATCCCATACAACATAGAAAAATCCTAGCACCTCTCCTTGACCATAATCCTTGAAGAGACATAGCTAGCACTACGAGGCTAAGGAGACAAATTCCAACTAGTGATCGTGAGGACGTTCATTGGTGATTTACTGGTTTGTGTGGATACCTCGGAGTCTTTGACCAAAAGGAAGTTGAAGAGGTGATCAATGAACAAAATCTAGAATCATATAAAGATATAACCTGAATCCTACATTCTAATTTAATATTTTGCATGGATCCGTTGGCTGGGATCGGTTTATTCCGCTGCGCTCGTATGGCTCCCGATCCCAACAATATTGGTTCTGTTTCTACACAGTATTCTATTTTATTGCTTTTGCATCTTATTTTCATTAGTTTCCTTCATTTTCATTACATTAATAAGTCAACAATTATGTAGATATTGTTAGGAATTCATTTAGGAAGGATAAAATTAAAGGATCATTAGGGGTACGACTTGGTTGTGCCGCTATTTTGCATTATTATTGTAACATCAAGTATTTTTAATTAATTTTGGCGTATTACAACATGCACATTAATTCTTATAAGCATTTAAAGGAGTTTCATGTGGTATGCTCAATAATGGAGCCACAAGGAATTTCTAAAAATCACATCAAGTTGAGGGCCTTTCCTTTTTCCCTTGTTGATGCTGCTAAATATTGGCTCCATTACTTGCAACTTAGTTCTATTACATGTTGGATAAACATAAAGCAATTGTTCCTTGAAAAATTCTTTCCTACTTCTAAAGCTGCTACTATTTGGAAAGATATATATGGCATCAAAAAAATGAATGGAGAGACCTTATATGAGTATTAGGAGAGATTTAAGAAATTATATGCAAACTATTCACACCACTAAATTAGTGAGTGGCTTTTTATCCAATATTTCTATAAAGGCCTTCTTTCAATGGATAGGAGAATGATAGATGTAACAAGTGGTGGTGTATTGGTAGATAAGATTCATATGGTAGTTTAAGATTTAATTACAATTATGGCAACAAATTCATAGTAATTTGGAACAAGAATTGTGGCTACTACACCCAGAGGTGTGAATAAGCTTAATTTCTCCCATTCCTATTAGTAAAAATTGGAGAATAGAATAAATGAGTTAACTTTATTTGTTAAGAAACTAGCAATGAGACAATAACAATAATTTCAAGCTCCTTTTTCTAGCAAAACTTTGTGGCATTTGCTCCTACTTAACTTATCCAATAGATTGCTATTTTACACTACAATATGAAGAATATAAACCTCCTTTAGCATATGCAATGGCCATCTATCTTGCTAAGCCTCAATTTTAGTAGCCTAACCAATTTTATCAACAACAGCAAGCTCAGTATCCTGGTTAGAGAGAAAATTAGAATTTCAGATACAACACAAATCTTGGTCTAATTCAACATCCTCCTCCTGCATATAATAGATTACAACAAAATCTTGCTCCTCAACTAGAAGTAACTTCATCCTCTTATTAGCCATCATTTAAAGAATTAGTCAAATAAATGATAGTAAATAACTTACAATTCTAGCAAAGAACAGAAGCTATCATAACAAATTTACAAATTCAAATTAGCCAATTAACTTCTACATTAAGTCAGCTAAGGCATAAAGTTCTAGCCAACCTTCTTCAAGTAATGCAAGAAACAAAGAAGTTATGAATGCAATCATGGTAAGAAATGGCAAGCAAGTGGACAGGCCTTCAACATTACAACTAGAAGCAAGCAATAAACAAAAATAGAACCAATGGCAATAACTAGAAGAGAAGAACTAAAATAAACTAGAAAAAAATTAAAAAATGGTGACATTATGGTAAATTCTTTCCCTACTTTGCTACCTTCCACTAATTTTTCAATCGCTTTTCTTTATTTAAATAGAAGAAGAGTTTTTCAACCAATGAAAACTGAAGATAAAAATCAGATTTTAGAGTCCCTTAGAAAAATAGAAGTTAACATATCTTTACTAGATTTGATAAAACAAATTCCATGGTATGATAACTTTTTTAAAAATTTGTGCATTAATAAGAGAAAATTAAGGGTGGATAAGAAAGTAAGTGTAGGGGCAAACATGTCTACAAACATTTAAAGAAAATTTCCAAGAAAATGCAAAGATTTAGGCATATTTACCATTCCATGCATTATAGGGAAAACCAAAATAGAGCATGCCATGTTAAACTTAGAAGCATCCATTCATGTCATGCCTCTTTTTGTTTTTAATGCTTTGAATTTAGGAGTTTTGAAAGAAAGAAGTGTAGTTATTTAACTAGTAAATAGATCTAACATTTACCCCTTGGGTGTTGTTAAGGACATTCTAGCGCATATTGATGGATTAATCTTTTTAGTAGATTTCTACATTTTCAAGATGGAAAATGAGGATTCCAATATTTTTCCATCAATTATTCTTGGCCAGCCTTTTCTCAAGACAATAAAAATCATGATTAATATTTGAGATGAAACATTAACTGTGGAGTTTGATGGTGTTATAGCTAAGTTTGATGTTTTTGAAGATATTAATGATAATTCAATATACTTTCTTAGCATTTTAGAGCCTTTGGTGTAAGATTTTCCTTATTCTAATTTATTGTTTTTGCTATTTTTATTTTGATGTTTTTATTTCTAATTTTGCTATTCTTGATTTTGCTATTTCCTATTCAGACTTTGTTACTTTAGAGCATATGAATTCTGATTTCCATGTTAATAATATTAATGATGACATACTTGTTAAATTCCTTGAACTTTCTAATTTTATGGATTATGTAAACGACCATGAGTGCACTTGTTTTAAGAATAATACTAAGTGTGATATATATGCTAAAATTTTTGTATTCTTAAGTGAAAAAAATAGTCTTAGTCTAAAATTTATAGAAAAAAAAAATCATGATGAACAAATTCCACCTTTAGAAGAAAATGAGTGCTTTCATTTTGATCATTCTAGTACTTTTATTAATCATGTTAAATTTATTTTACTAGATGATTGATGTGCACGTTGCAATGTACTAAAATTATATTAAAACTAGTGTACTGAAAGATAATGCTGTATAGTGGCACAACCAAGTTGTACCTCTAGTGATTCTTTAATTTTATCTTTCCTAACAATATATACACAAGTTTTGAATTATTTATGTAGTGAAAATGTGAAGGACTAAACAGAATGCAATGCAACAAAAGAAATATAAACAGAAATAGAAATAGAAATAGAATGCAGAATGCAGTAATGAAATAGTATGCTGTATATAGGACAGAATGAGAATTGGGGGAGGGGGTTGGTTGGATGAATTAAATGATGTAATAAGAATGAAATTAAACACTTAAGATAGAAGTAAAACAGAAATAAAATAGAAGAGAAATTAATGGAATCAAATACCCGATTCAAGGAAATTGAGAGCCCTAAATTGGATTAATCATAGATCAATTAGGATTTGACTTTTTCTAATTAATTCTTCAACCTTGAATTATCCAAAATCCTTGTAATTATTTATAAATTCTATGCTAGACAATTTCCTAGGATTTGATTAATTAAAATTAGCTGAATTAAGTAATCGCTTTAATTCCTATACTAGATTGAAATTGATTTATGAATAGAATTTAGTTGATTTGAGAAGCTAAATTAGAAATCTCTAAATTAATCCCTTAACCCTCTATCCCTATGTATAAAACTATGATTTATCAACCATAATTTCATAACAAAATAGCAAAGAAATAAAAAATCATAAGGGTGAATATCAATTATATCAAATCAACATCCAACATAAGGAATCTCATGACTTTCAGCATAAGTAAATAGAGAAAGAGAAAAATTAATTAAGAAAGGTTAACATTACAAATCATGATCTCATCATACATAAGAGGAGAGTTTCAAATCCTTGAATCAACTACGAATTTAGGCTTCCATTGGTGAAGAACAAAGAGAGCTAGAAGAATAAGAAAATCATTTGCTGAATGATATGTGTAATCTGAATTATGTTATTCTCTTCAGCCCTCTTGCCTATTTATATAACCTAAATTGCCTAAAACCTTATTAGACTAGGATTAGATGTCTCTTAGAATTACAATTACAATAATAAGGCTTTTCAAAATTTTTAAAAGCTCAGACCTATTTAAATCAAATCTCTAGAAGCTGTCAAATTTCTAGAAGCTATATCAGTGAATTCCCGTAGGTCTGAATTCCATCTTGAATTTGACCATGAAATCAACATAATTTGAAAAATCTATAAACATGAAAGTTGTATGCCTGTGTCTTTTAAGAATTTGAGAGCTTATTTCAGGCCAATCGGACCACTCTAGCTCCAGATATGGCCCAAATACATAAATAGGTTCAATTACGACAAAAATATGACTTTAGCTTGTTGGCTAAGTAAAGGATTGAAGGAGTCTGAACTAGGCTTTGACTAAAACATAAAAGTTTTAGATATCTCTTTTAGCTTTCCATCAATATAAATTTTATCTCAATCCAACATCTAGAGTCCAAGATATGATTAAAAAATAGAAATAGTGTCAAAATCCAGCATTTATTGAATAAATTAAAAAACTTGTAAAATTAATCTAAAATTATAAAACAAATCAGTGGAATTAAGCAATTATAATACTTAAGAGACATAAAATAGGGGAAAATAAAATATTAAATATTTCTTTCGTTAAATTCCCCTACACTTATCCCTTGCTCGCAAGACATAATTTTATTCAAAATTAAGACATAAAAGACTTTACTTATCCAAAAACTTCAAATTCACAAATCCACAAGCAAGAATTAACCAAAGGTAGCAAGAAACATAACACATTATGAAGAAAAATCTTAACAAACTTAAAACTAACTAACATAGCAATTTCATTTAAAAAAAGTAAATCAAATTGGTAGATTCTTATAAACTTCACTTTCTAACTCTCAAGTATTTAGGGAAGGTGTTTCACTCAAGTTCATTCTATGAAATTACCCTACCATAAGCTTGCTAATCATCTAATCTCCACTACTCAAATCACATGGACAACACAAATCAAAAGGACTTTATTCAAAGTTGTAATGAGGCTAGGGAAAAGGGAAGGAAAAATAAGGATAAAAGAAGTTAGAAATCAAAGAAATTAATAGAGCACTTGAATTAAAAATATATGAGCAAATAATAAAGAATTACAACTCAACACATCAAGCCAAATTCAAATTCAAATTCAAATACTCATTAACTTCTTTATTTTTTCTTTTTTTTAAAAAATTTTTATTTTCCTTTTATTTTATTTTTTTCTTTCTCCTTTTTTTTGGCCTTTTTTTCATTTTCTTCTTTTTTTTTTCTAACTAACCTTTGATAATGAGTTTTTATAACATATGAACTTATACACCCCCACACTTATTCAAAGGCTCATTTTATAAAAATTCAAATGCTCTACTAATCCCTAAGGTTAGGTAAAGACATTTGTTTTTCATTTGAAAAATATGCTCATCGATTAATTAACAAAGAAAAGACAATAAAAGCTCAAGGGGGCTTAATAAAGTTAAAGACTTCAAGATTGGTTTTATGGCTCTAGCTTAAAAGAAAGAAAGAATGCTTTAATCATATTTGTGCATGCATCTGTAAAATGTAATCTCAAAAAGATTTAAAGCAAGTTCTAGAGAAACAAATCATGAAAGAACATCACACTAGAAGGAAAGATAATATCATGGTATAAATTTTCAACAAAAAGCTCAAAATCTCACAAGGCAGGTTATCCTACCAATTTCAATCTACTAATTCAAAATCTATCACCATATCAATCAATTTCAAGAAGTAAACTTATTCATTTAATCATGTTATGAATCCTATTTAACATTAATTGAATCCTCCTCATGAAAATGCAAAATTTTCATCTATGGAAAGTAACTAAAAAAAACTCAAAATGACTTAAAAATCAAGTTAAAAACACATATTTTTTTTAAAATTTTTTTAAAGCATAAAATTGAAAATTTTGAAGGCATAAAATTAGAAAGCATAAGAAAGAAGACACAAAAGCATGAAGTAAATCCTAAAGTCTTCCACCCACACTTAAATTTTACATTATTCTCAATGTAAAGCGTATCAATATCATCAAGAATAATATCAAGAATGATAAAAGACGTGAAAAATAAAAGAGAAGAGTAAGAGAAAACAAATCTAAATTGCTTGGGTTGCCTCCCAAGAAGTGCCTTTCTTTAATATTTTTGACTAGACCATGGCTTTCTAATCTTCAATTAGGATCTATATGAGGATTGGTTACCTCCTTTGCTTCCAATTTACCAAGCTTTAGGACATCCATAAAAAAGATGTTATAAAAATTTGAATCATCCACCATAAATGGGTCAAGTGCTATTCTTAAATCATTCTTATTTCTTAAATTTTCAACTTCATCTAGTAAAACAAATTCAACATGTTCAACAAAATGGCGAGAGTGAGAATGATCAAGGTAAAGCCATTCTTTTTATCCTAAAGTTGGAATGTCCTTCTTATCTTATTTTTTTGTAATTTTTGATATAACATTGTTGTTTTCATCACCTAAAAATGTGGAAATTTTAGCACAAATACCAAACTTAACACCACTATGTCCATAAGTGCATTCATAGTCATCTACACAATCTATAAATTGAGAAATTTTAGGAAATTCAGCAAGTATGTCATCATGTAAATCAAAATTAACAAGTTTGAAATCATTAAAATCAAAATGAGAAACAACAAAATTAGACATGACAGAATTAAAAAAAGAAAAATTAAACATAAAAATGTCAAAAACAACAATAGCAAAATTAAAAACAACAATAACAAAATTAAAAATAGCAAAAATAGCAAAAGCAATATTAAAAATAGCAGAAATAGCAATAGCAAAAACAATGATGATGAAAGTGAGGCACTAAAATATGCAACTACTAACTAGAATGTTAGAATGATTGTGTAATATATTGCTAGTAATACGTAGTAAAAGATAAATTCAAAAGAATCTCTGGCAATGATGCTAAAATTTTGATGTACATGCTGCAATGCACCAAAATTGTATTAAAACTAGTGTGCTGAAAGATAATGTTATATAATGGCATAACCAGGTTGTACCCTTAGTGATCCTTTAATTTTATCTTTCCTAAATGATTTCCTAATAATATATACACAACTTTTGAATTATTTATGCAGTGAAAATGTGAAGGACTAAATAGAATGCAATGCAATAAAAGAAATAGAAATGGAAATAGAATGCAGAATGCAGTAATGAAATGTTGTGTTGTATGCAGGATAGAATGAGAATTAGGGGGTTGGTTACACAAATTAAATGATGTAATAAGCACGAAATTAAACACTTAAGATAGAAATAAAACAAAAAAGAAATTAATGAAATCAAATAGCTGATTTAAGGAAATTGAGAACCCTAAATTAGATTAATCATATATTAATTAGGATTTGACTTTTTCTAATTAATTCTTTAACCTTGAATTACTCGAAATCCCTGCAATAATTCATGAATTTTATGCTGGACAATCGCCTAGGATTTGATCAATTGAAATTAGTTAATTAAGCAATCACTATAATTTCTATGCTAGATTAAAATTAATTTATGAATAGAATTCAGTTGATTTAAGAAGCTAAATTAGAAATCTCCAAATTAATCCCTCAACCATTTGTCCTTATGAATAAAATTATGATTTATCAACCATAATTTCATAATAAAATAGCAAAGAAATTAAAAATCATAAGGGTGAATGTCAATTATATCAAATTAACATCCAACACAAGGAATCTTAAGACTTTCAGCATAAGTAAATAGAGAAAAAGAAAAATTAATTAAGAAAGGCTAACATTACAAATCATGATCTCATAATCCATAAGAGGAGAGCCTTAATTCCTTGAATCAACCATAAATTTAGGCTTCCACTGATGAAGAACAAAGAGAGCTAGAAGAAAAAGAAGGCTATTTGCTGAATGATGTGTGTAATTTGAATTATGTTATTCTCTTTAGCCTTTTTGCCTACTTATATAACCTAAATTGCCTAAAACCTTATTGGAATAGGATTAGATGTCTATTAGAATTACAATTACAATAATAAGGCTTTTCAAAATTTCTAGAAGCTCAGACCTATTTAAATCAAATCTCTAGAAGCTGTCAAATTTTTGAAAGTTGCATTACGAAATTCTAGTAGGTTTGACTTCCATCCCAATTTTGGCCACAAAATCAACATAATTTGGAAAATCCATAAATATGAAAGTTATAAGCCTGTGTCTTTTGAGAATTTGGGCACTGATTTTAGGTCAATTGGACCACTATAGCTCCAGATATGGCCTAAATATAGAAATAAGTTCAGTTAGGATAGAAACACGACTTTAGCTTGTTGGCCAGGTAAAGGCTTGAAGGAGTTTGAATTGGGCTTTGACTATAACATAAAAATTGTAAAATCTCTTTTAGCTTTCCATCTGACATCCGGAGCCCAAGATATAACTGAAAAATAAAAATAGTGTCAAAATCCAACATTTACTAAATAAATTTAAAAAATTGTAAAATCAATCCAAAATTATAAAACAATGCCTAATTAGTGAAATTAAACAATTATAACACCTAAGAGACTAAAATATGAGAAAATAAAATAGTAAATAATTTTCTCATCAATGATTTTGAACATTCAAGAGATAAGAATGATTTAAGAATAGCACTTAGAGGAATTTTTCTATAAAACCCTCAATTTTAATATACCTTTTTCATGGATAATGTCATGGTTAACAAATTGGAAGCAATGGAGGTAGCCAATCCTCATGTAGATCTAGTTGAAGCAATTAAAGCCATGGTCTAGCCAAAGAGGTTAAAGAAAAGTGTTTCTTGGAAGGCAATCCAAGATATTAAATATTTGCTTTTTCTTAAGTTTCTCTTTTATTTTTCATATCTTTTATTTTTCTTGATATTATTTTTAATGATATTGATATGCTTTACATTTAAGTATGGAGGGAGACTTTTAGGATTTATTTTATGTTTTCGTGCTTTTAAAAGTTCAATTAAAAAAAGGAAAATAGCAAAAAAATATTTTTCACTTGTTTTTGAGTCCTTTAGAGTCTTTTTAGTACTCTTCATTGATGAAGGTTTTGTATTCTCATGAGTGGGATTCAATTGAAGTTAGATAGGATTTATAACATGATTGAATGAATGATTTTTGCTCTTGAAATTGATTGGCATAGTGATGGATTTTGAATTGGTAGATTCAACTTGGTAGTATGACTTACCTTGTGAGATTTTAAATCTTTTGTTGAAAATTTATACTATGATATTATCTTTCTTTCTTGTGTAATGTTCTTCCATAATTTGATTCTCTAGAACTTCCTTCAAATCTTTTTGAGATTACATTTTGCATATGCATGCATAAAAATGATATAGGCATTCTTTCTTTATTTAATCTATTGAGTTTTTACCTTTGTTAAGCTCTTTTGTGCTTTTACTATCTTTTCTTTGTTAATTAACCTATGAGTATACTTTTCCTATGAAAATCAAATATCTTTACTTAGCCTTAATGATTAGTAAATCATTTAAATTTTTATGAGATGATCTCTTGAATCAGTGTGAGGATGTGTGAGTTTATGTGTTGTGAAAAGTCTTCAAAGGTTAGTTGAAAAAGATAAATAAAGAGAAGAAAATATAAAAAGTAAAGCAAAAAATTGAAAAAAAAAAGCAAGAAAGAAAAGTGAAAAAAAAGTAGAATAAGGTAAAAAGAAAATTAAAAAAAAAAGAGAGAGAAGAAAGAAAGAAAAAAAGAAAGAAAAGGAAAAAGGGAAAACAAAGAAGTTGATGAATGTTTGAATTCAAATTTGGACTGTTATGTTAAATTATAATTGTTTATATATAGCTTATATGTCATTAATTCAAGTGCTCTATTGATTTCTTTGGTTTCTAACCTCTCATATCTTTATTTTTCCTTTCCTTTTCCCCTAACTCCATTATAACCATGAATAAAGTCCTTCTGATTTGTATTGTGCATATGATTTATGTACTAGAGATTAGATGATTAGCAACCCTATGGTAGGGCAATTTCATATAAAGAGCTTAAGTGAAACACTTTCCTAAAACACTTGAGAGTTGAAGAGTGAATCTTGTGAGAATATATTATATTAATTTACTCTTTTTCAATGAAGTTGTTACATTGGTTAATTTTCAAGTTTGTCAAGGTTTTTCTTCATGATGTGTTTATGCTTCTTGTTGGTTTCTATTTGTCTCTTGCTTGTGAATTTGCGATTTTGAAGTTTTTAAATAGTAAAGTCTTTTATTTTTTAGTTTTTAATAAAGTTGTGTCTTGCCCAAGGATGTATAAGAGCTAAGTGTGGGGAAATTTGACGAGAAAAATAATGATTATATTATTTCCTCCTAGTTAATATTTCTTAGTGGGTTATACATGCTTAATTTTATAGAATTAGCCTTGTTTTATAATTGAGGCTTGATTTTACAATATTATGAATTTATTCAGTTAATGTTAGATTTAACACTATTTCTATTTTTTAGCTATATCTTGAGCTCTAGATATTGGATTGATGCAATCTTTATATTGTTAGAAAGCTTAAAGAAAAATCAATAACTTTTATGTTTTTGCCCAAGCCCAGTTCAGACATTTTGGAGGTCATATATGGTTGAGAATTTGAAGTTATGTCTTTGCCCTAACTGAGCCTGCGTCGATTTTTAGGCCATATCTGGAGCTATAAAGGTTGAATTAACATAGAACTAACACCTAAATTTTCATAAAACATAGGCCTACAACTTTGATATTTATGGATTACCAAATGTACCTTGATTTAATGGTTTTAAACTAGTTAGAAGTTAGACCTACAGGAATTAGCTGATGTAATTGTTGGAGTTAATTACCTTATAAAAAATAGGTCTAGTATATTCCTAAGAGATATACAATCCAAGTCTATTAAGGTTTTGGGTTAATTAGGTTAAATAAAGGGAGAGAACTCATTAGACTTTAGAGGCTTTTAAATGTTTAGTATCACAACTTTTCTCTTCTTTTTATTTCTCTTTTGTTTTTCATTAATGGAGACTTAAATTCAAAGTAGATTCAAGAAGTTTTAGGCTTTCCTCCATCGGATTATGAGATTATGATTTGTAATGTTGACTTTCTTTAATTAATTTTCCTCTTGCCCTATTAACTTGCACTAATTTCTTGAAATTACTTGTATTGCATGTTAATTTAATATAATTGATGTTCATCCTTGTGATTTCTAATCCTTTGTTGCTTTGATATCAAAATGTCATTGATAAATCATGTTTTTACATATCGAAGCAAAAAGTTGAGGGATTAATTTAGAGATTTCTAATTTAATTTTCTAATTCAACTGAATTTTATCATTAAATTAATTTTCATTTAGCTTAGGGATTATACCAATTACTTATTTTGGGTAATCTTAATTGATCAAATTCTAGATGATCATCAAGCATAGGACTCTTGAATTATTGCAGGAATTCTAGGGAATTAAAGATTGAAGAATTAATTAAAAAAGTTAAATCCTAATTGATTAATGTGCATGCCGCAATGCACTAAAATTAAATTAAAACTGGTTATTAAAAAATAAAGCAGAATAGTGGCACAACTAGGTTGTACCCTTAGTGATCCTTTAATTTTATATTTTGTAAATAATTTCCTAACAATATATGCACAATTGTTGGATTATTTATGCAATGAAAATAACAAAAACAAATGCAAACATAATGGTAATAGAATGCTATCACAGAAATAGAATGTTGTGTTATATGCAGAATGCTACAATGTCCAATATGTAGAACAAAATTAAAATTCGGGGAGGGGGTTTAGTTGTAGAAATTGAACAATTAATAAGCACAAAATTTAACTCAAAATAGAAGTAAAACAGAAATAAAACATGAGAGAATTCAATGAAATTGATAGCCCTAAATTGGATTAATCATAGATCAATTAAGATTTGACTTTTTCTAATTAATTTTTTAACCTTGAATTACCTGGAATCCCTGTAATAATTCGTGAATTCTACGCTAGAGAATTGCCTCGAATTTGATTAATTAAGATTCGTTGAATTAAGCAATTGCTATAATCCTTAAATTAGATCAAAATTGATTTATGAATAGAATTTAGTTAATTTGAGAAGTTAAATTAGAAATCTATAATTTAATCCCTCAACCCTCTATCCATATGCATAAAACTATGATTTATCAACCATAGTTTCATAACAAAATAGCAAAGAAATCAAAAATGATAAGAGTGAATATCAATTATATCAAATCAACATCTAATACAACGAATCTCAAGACTTTTAGCACAAGTAAATAGAGAAAGAGAAGAATTAATTAAGATAGGTCAACATTATAAATCATGATTTCATAATCTTTAAGAAGAGAGTCTCAAATCCTTGAATCAACCACAAATTTAGGCTTCCATTGATGAAAAATGAGAGAGCTAAAATAAGAAAAAGGTTGTTTGCTAAATGCTATGTGTAATCTGAATATATTATTCTCTGTAGCTCTCTTGCCTATTTATATAACGTAATAAACATAAAACCTTATTGGACTAGGATTATATGTCTTTTAGAATTATAGTTACAATAACAAGGTTTTTCAAAATTTATAGAAGCTCAGACCTAATTAAATCAAATCTCTAGAAGTTGTCAAATTTCTAGAAGCTGCATTAGGGAATTCCCGTGGATCTGAATTCCAACCCAATTTTGACCATGAAATCAACATAATTTGGAAAATCCATAAACATGAAATTGTAGGCCTATGTCTTCTGAGAATTTGAATGCTAGTTTCATGTTAATCGGACCACTATAGCTCCAGATATGGCCTGAATATTGAAATGGGTTCAGTTGGGATAGAAATACGACTTTAGATTGTTGGACAAGTAAGGACTTGAAGGAGTCTGAATTGGAATTTGAAAAATATATAAAAGTTGTAGATCTCTATTTTATCTTTCCATAAATATAAAGTTTGCCTCAATTCGACATCCTGAGCCCAAGTTATGATTGAAAAATAGAAACAGTATCAAAATCCAGCATTTATCGAATAAATTCACAAACTTATAAAATCAATCCAAATTTATAAAACAAGGCTTATTTTGTAAAATTAAGCACATGTAACACTTAAGAGATATAAAATAGGGAAAAATAAAATAGTAAATATTTTTCTTATTAAATTTCCCTACACTTATCCCTTGCTCATCCTCGAGCAAGACAAAACTTTATTCAAAATTTAGAAATAAAAGAATTTACTTTTCAAAAACTTTGAATTCACAAATCCATATGCAAGAACCAACCAAAGGCAACAAGAAACTTAACACATCATGAAGCAGACAAGAGTCATCATCCGATTAGCAAATAGAAGTACTGCACAACCTGCTAGAGTTGTTGAGGATATGCTGGTTTAAGTGAAAGAATTAATATTCCCAGTGGATTTTTACATTCTACAAATGGAGAATGAATCTGCCAACAACCCTGCACCTTTGATTCTAGGAAGACCTTTCCTCAAAATAGCAAAGATAAAAATTGATGTTAATGCAGGCACTCTTTTTATGGAAGTTAGAGATACAATTGTGACTTTTAACATCTTTGAAGCTATGAGATTTCCTACTAAAGAACATTCTGTATTCCAAATAAAGGTGCTTGATGAGCTTGCTAAAAATGCTTTAGAAGACATGCTTGTCGAATTTTCCTATAGTTCTGAGTTTGTGGAATACCTTGATGATCATGAATGTACATGCTATAATGATGATAACCAATGCGCTATATGTAGAGAGATTTCTGCATTCTTAAGTGAAGAAACTAGTATTGCCCTAAAGAAATCAGAAAAATTAGAAGGTACAGAATTCTCTATCCAAGAAGGATCTCACCTTACTAGAGTAACCTCTACCATGGAATTACTTCCCTCTGTCATCTAGCCACCAACATTAGAGCTCAAACCTCTCCCAAACCATTTGAAATATGCATTTTTAGAGGAAATTGAGAAGCTACCTGTCATAGTTGTAAGGAAGTTACAACCTGACTAAGAAGAGAGATTGTTGTAGATTTTGAGAGCTCATAAACAAGCAATAGGGTGGACACTTGTAGACCTCCCTAGAATTAACCCTTCAACTTGTATACACAAAATTCTACTGGAAGAAGGAGCCAAACTAGTTAGACAACCATAAGGAAGACTCAATCCCCTAATTTTGGATATGGTAAAGAAAGAGATTATCAAGCTTTTGGAGGCTGGAATTATATATCCAATTTTAGACAGTAAATAGGTAAGTCCAATCTAAGATGTCCCCAAGTAAAGTGACTTGACAGTAGTGAAAAATTAGAATAATGACTTGCTGCCCACAAGAATGCAAAATAGTTGGAGAGTGTGCACTGATTATAGGAAGTTGAATCAAGCAACCAGAAAATACTACTTTCTACTACTTTCCTTTAATCAAATGCTTGAGAGATTGCTTGGAAAATCACATTATTGCTTTCTAAATGGCTACACTGGTTATTTCTAAATTCATATTGCACTAGAAGATCAAGAGAAGACAACATTCACATGTCCTTTTGACACTTTTGCTTATAGGAGGATGCCTTTTGACCTATGCAATGCACCTGGTACATTCCAAAGATGTATGGTGAGCATTTTTTTTTTAATTTTTAGAAAGTTGTATTAAAGTTTTTATGGATGAATTTTCTATTTATGGTTTCTCCTTTGAGACAAACCTTGTGTTGAATTTTAAAAAGTGTCATTTCATGGTAGAACATGGCATAGTTTTAGGACATATAGTGAGTAACAAAGGCATTGAGGTAGATCTTGCGAAAATTGATGTGATTTCTACTTTACCTTACCCCACTTGTGTGCGAGAAGTGTGTTTCTTTCTTAGTCATGTAAGTTTTTATAAGAGATTCATTAGAGATTTCAGCAAAATTGCCCTCCCATTGTCCAAGCTACTCCAAAAAGAAGCAAAATTCAATTTTGATCTACATTGCAAGGAGGCTTTTGATAAGTTAAAGCAAGCTCTCACTACCACTTCTATTATCCAGCCACCATTTTGGAACTTACCATTTGAGTTAATGTGTGATGCATCTAACTAAGCACTTAGTGCTGTTCTTGCATAAAGAGTGGGAAAATAACCTCATGTGATCTACTGTGCTTTAAGGACTTTGGATGCTACCTAAGCAAATTACACTATAATAGAAAAAGAGATTTTGGCTATTATTTTTGCTTTAGATAAATTTAGATCATATTTGCTTAGTTCTAAGGTGATTGTGTTTTTTGATCATGCAGCTTTGAAGTTCCTTTTGAAGAAACTGGAGGCAAAACCCTACTTGATTAGATGGATCTTGCTTTTGCAAGAGTTTAAGATTGAGATTAGAGATAGGAATGGAGTTGAAAATTTGGTGACTGATCATTTGAGTAGAATTTCAAGAGATGTAGACACTCTTCCCATCCATGACACCTTTTTGGATGTGTAGCTTTTTCAACTGCCAGGTAAGGATCCTTGGTATGCTGATTTAGTGAATTATCTAGTTGCTAATGAGTTGCCTGCATATGATAAGAAAAATTAAATTGATAAGTTCAAGAGTGAGGCTAAGTATTATGTATGGGATGATCCTCATTTGTGGAGATTTTATGCTAATCAAATAATTAGAAGATATGTACATGATTCTAAGTTTCATTCCATACTTGCATTTTGTCATGATCATACTTGTGGAGGTCATTTTAGACCTAAGAGAAAAGCAAGGAAAGTGTTAGATTGTAGTTTTTATTGGCCTATTTTGTTCCATGATGCTTACATATTTTGTAAAAATTGTGAATAATGTTAAAAGAAATGGAATTTAACTCGTAGACATGAGATGCCTCAATCTCCTATGTTTTTTTATGAATTTTTTTTTGTGTGAGGCATTGATTTTATGGGTCCTTTTCCTTCATCTTTTGGCTTTTTTTACATTCTTCTTGTTGTTGACTATGTTTCTAAGTGGGTGGAAGCTAAAGCTACCAAGACTGATGATTCTAAAGTCCTCATAGATTTTGTTAGATTTTACATCTTTAGGAGGTTTGACATTCCATGTGCTTTGATTAGTGATTAAGGAACTCATTTTTGTAATAAAGCATTTAAGGCATTGTTGAAGAGATATGGGGTTTATCATAAGTTTCTACACCATATCATCCCTAAATAAATGGGCAAGCAGAAATTTCAAATAGAAAAGTGAAGTCAATCTTCGAGAAAATCGTACAGCCTAATAGAAAGGATTAGAGCCTTAGATTGGATGATGCATTTTAGGCTTATAGGACCGCATACAAAACTCCTATTGAGATGTCTCTATATTGGATTATTTTTGAGAAAGCATTTCATCTTCCAGTGGAATTGGAGTATAAAGCATTTTGGGCCATAAAAAGATGCAACATAGATTTAAAAGCATGTGGAGAGGAGAGAAAATTACAATTGCAAGAACTAGAGGAGCTCAAACTTGAAGCCTATCAGAATTCTAGGCTTTGCAAAGAGAAAACAAAGGCATTCCATGATAAATTCATTCTTAGAAAAAATTTTAAGATTGGCTAAAAAGTTTTGTTATTTAATTCAAGGCTTTGATGCTAGGTAAACTTCGCTCTTGTTGGGATGGACTTTTTATTATTACTAACATTTTTCCTTATGGTGTAGTTGAGCTCAAGAATGTGAAAAACAACAAAGTGTTCAAGGTCAATGGGTATAGGCTTAAACCATTCTATGAAGGTTTTCAAGAACAAGTAGTGGACGCAATGGAGTTGGGGATCCAAGTTTATTCTTGATGAGCTTAAGCATGATGTCTAGCCAAAGATATTAAAGAAAGGCGCTTTTTGGGAGGTAACCTAAAAAATTTAGATTTGCTTTCTTTTACCTTTTTATTTTATTTTCCATGTCCTTTATCTTTCTTGATGATATTGATATGCTTTACATTAAGGATAATGTAAAATTTAAGTACAGGGGGAGACTTCTAGGATTTACTTTATACTTTATGTTTTCATTCAATGCTTTTCAATTTTTTTAAAAAATAGAAAATTAAAAAAATATATTTTTCACTTGATTTTGAGTCCTTTTTAGTTGCTTTCCATTAATAGAGATTTTGCAGTTTCATGAGTAGGATTCAACTGAATTTAGATAAGATTCATAACATGATTGAATGAATGATTTTTCTTCTTAAAATTAATTGATGTAGTGATGGATTTTGAATTGGTAGATTAAAATTGGTAATATGACCTATCTTGTGAGATTTTAAGCCTTTTGTTGAAAATTAATATCATGATATTATCTTTCCTTCTTATGTGATGTTTTTCTATGATTTATTTCTCTAGAACTTGCTTTGAATCTTTTTGAGATTATATTTTGTACATGCATGCACAAACACGATTAAGGTATTCTTTCTTTCTTTGAAACTAGATCAATAAAGCCAACCTTGAAGTTTTTACCTTTGTTAAGCCCCATTGAGCTTTTATTATCTTTTCTTGTTGATTAACCCATGAGCAAATTTTTTTTCCAATTAAAAATAAATGTCTCTATCTAACCTTAGAGATTAGTAGAGCATTTGAATTTTATGAGATAGGCCCTTGAATAAGTGTGAGGGTGTGTGAGTTTTATATGTTATGAAAAGTTATCATCCAAGGTAGGTTAAAAAAAATCAATCAAAGTTAAAAAAAAAAGAAAAAGAAAGAAAAGAAGGAAAAAAAAGAAGAAGAAAAGTAAAAAAAAAATGGAAATGAAAAGTGAAAGAAAAGAGAAAATAAAGAAGTTAATGAGTTTTTGAGTTTTGAATTTAGCTTGATGTATTGAGTTGTAATTATTTATAATTTTCCTACATGATTGTTGATTCAAGTGCTCTATTGATTTCTTTGGTTTATAACTTCTTTCATCCTTATTTTTCCTTTCCTTTACTTTAACCCCATTACAACCTTAAATAAAGTCCTTTTGATTTGTGTTGTGTATGTAATTTGAGTAGTGGATATTAGATGATTAGCAAGCTTATGGTATAAAATTTCATGGAAAAAACCTTGAGTGAAACACTTTATCTTAAACACTTGAGAGTTGGAGAGTAAATCTTGTGAGAAATCTACCAATTTGATCTACCATTTTAGAATGAAGTTGCTATGTTAGTTAGTTTTAAGTTTGTTAAGATTTTTCTTCATGTTGTGTTATGTTTCTTGCTGCCTTTGGTTGGTTCTTACTTGTGGATTTATGAATTCGAAGTTTTTGGAAAGTAAAGTCTTTTATGTCTTAGTTTAAATAAAGTTTTATCTTGTCTAAGGATGAGTAAGGGATAAGTGTTAGGGAATTAGATGAGAAAAATATTTACTATTTTATTTTTCCTTATTTTATGTCTCTTAGGTGTCATATTTACTCAATTTCATTAATTAAGCCTTGTTTTATAAATTATGGTCAATTTTACAATATTGTGAATTTATTCGGTAAATACTAGATTTTGGTACTATTTCTATTTAAGTCATAACTTGGGCTCTGGATGTTGGATTGAGGCAAACTTTATATTGATGGAAAGCTAAAAGAGAGATATACAAATTTTATGTTTTAGTCAAAGCCCAGTTCAGATTCTTTCAAGCTTTTACTTGGCTAAGAATTTGAAGCTGTGTTTCTATCCCACTTGAACCTATTTTTGTATTTGGGCCATATCTAGAGCTATAATGATCCGATTAACCTGAAATCAATACCTAAATTCTTAAAAGACACAGGCCTATAACTTTTATGTCTATGGATTTTTCAAATTACATTAATTTCATGGTCAAAATCAGGCTAGAAGCCAGACTTATAGGAATTCCCTGATGCAACTTCTAGAAATTTGATAGGTTCTGAAGATTTGATTTAAATAGGTTTGAGCTTTTAGAAATTTTGAAAAGCCTTATTATTGTAATTGTAATTCTAAGATTCATCTAATCCTAGTCCAATAAAATTTTAGGCAATTTAGGTTATATAAATAAGCAAGAGGGCTGAAGAGAATAACACAATTCAGAATTAAAAATAGCATTTAGCAAATAGCCTTCTTCTTCTTCGTCTTCAAGCTTTCTTGTTCTTCATCAATGGAAGCCTAAATTCATGGTTGATTCAAGGAGTTGAGACTCTCCTCTTGAGGATTATGAGATCATGATTTGTAATGTTGACCTTTCTTAATTAATTCTTCTCTTTCTCTATTTACTTATGTTGAAAGTCTTGAGATTCCTTATGTTGGATGTTGATTTGATATAATTGATATTTACTCTTGTGATTTCTGATTTCTTTTCTATTTTATTATGGAATTATGGTTAATAAATCATATTTTTATGCATAGGGATAGAGGGTTTAGGGATTAATTTAAATATTTCTAATTTAACTTCTCAAATCAATTGAATTATATTTGTAAATCAATTTTGATCTAATTTAGGGATTATTCAAGATATTGGATGCCTAAAGGTTGATATGTAACATCAAGGGTACCTAATTCTTTCAATATTTTGTTGTTAACCATGTATTCAAAATTATCTAAAGGTACAGAATGAGGGTTAGAAGGGCTAGAACTACCAATATTTTTATTCCTATGAAGTGAATGAAAAGTGTAGAATGCCAGTTATCGTAAAATGCAAGAAACTCAATAACAGATGTAAATAATAGCTGGAATGCTTGATCAATTGTATAATATATTGCTAGGAATATGTATGAAAAGATAAACTCAAGAGAATCCTTGGCAATGATGCCAAAATTTTAATGTGCATGCCATAATGCACTAAAATTGTATTAAAATTAGTTGCTAAAAAATAATATAGAATAGTGACACAATTAGGTCGTACCCTAGTAATATTTGATTTTATCTTTTCTAAATAATTTCCTAACAATATATGCACAATTGTTGAATTATTTATGCAATGAAAATAACAAAAATTAATGCAAATAGAATGGTAATAGAATGCTATCACAGAAACAAAAATAGAATGCTATGTTGTATGCAGAATGCTACAATGTGCAATATGCATAACAGAATTAAAATTTAGGGGGTTGGTTGCAGGAATTAAACAATTAATAAGCATGAAATTTAACTCAAAATAGAAGTAAAACAAAAGAGAATTCAATGGAATCAAATAGCTGATTTAAGGAAATTAAGAGCCCTAAATTGGATTAATCATAGATCAATTAGGATTTGACTTTTTTAATTAATTCTTCAACCTTGAATTACCGGAATCCCTACAATAATTCAAGAACTCTATGCTAGACAATCTCTTAGGATTTAATTAATTAAGATTAGTTGAATTAAGTAATCATTATAATCTCTAAACTAGATCGAAATTGATTTATGAATAGAATTCAATTAATTTGAGAAGTAAAATTAGAAATCTCTAAATTAATCCCTCAACCTTCTATCCCTATGCATAAAACTATGATTTATCAACCAAAATTTCATGACAAAATAGACTAGGATTATATGACTCTTAGAATTACAATTATAATAATAAGGCTTTTCAAAATTTCTAGAAGTTCAGACCTATTTAAATCCAATCTCTAGAAGCTGTCAAATTTCTAAAAGCTGCATTAAGGAATTCCCATAGGTCTGGCTTCTAGCTTGATTTTGCACGAAATTAACATAATTTGGAAAATAAATAAACATTAAAGTTGTAGGCATATGTCTTTTGAGAATTTGGGCAATAGTTTCAGGTTAATCGGACCACTATAGCTCCAAATATGGCCTAAAAAAATATGTTTAGTTAGGATAAAAACATGACTTTAGCTTGTTAGCCAAATAAAGACTTAAAGAAGTTCGAATCATGCTTTTCCAAAAATATAAAAGTTGTAGATCTCTCTTTTGCTTTCCATCAATATAAAGTTTGCCTCAATTTGACATCTGGAGCCTAAGTTATGACTAAAAAATAGAAACAGTGTCAAAATCCAGTATTTACTGAATAAATTCACAAAATTGTAAAATTAATCCAAAATTATAAAACAAGGCTTATTTTGTAAAATTAAGCATATGTAACACCTAAGAGATATAAAATGAGGAAAAATAAAATAGTAAATATTTTTCTCATCATTGATTTATAATTAATCTAAATTAGAGTTCTCAATTCCTTGAATAAGCTATTTTATTACATTGATTTTCCTTTTTGCTATTTGCTTTGCGTTTTTACTTTGTTTAATATATTCAATTCAATTTAAATTCAAAAAACCCCCATTCTATGTTCTATATTTTCTTATTGCATAATTCTACATATAGTATATAGCATTTTGCATATTCTATTACCATAGTGCATTCATTCTATTTGCATCTGTTGCATTCTATTTTTATATTCTTTTTTTACATTTTTTTTTGCATACTGTTATTAATTTATAGTAAAGATAATATCAAGGGATCACTAGAGGTACGACTTGGTTATTTCACTTTAATCCATTATTTTGTAGTAAACTAATTTTTAATCTAATTTTGATGCATAACGGCATTGTAATCAATAACTCAACACAATAAGACAAATTCAACTTTAAATACTCATTAACTTCTTTATTTTTTTTATTCAATTCAATTTTTTTTACCTTTTTATCTCTTTTTTATTTTTTTTCATTTTTCTTTTTTTAACTTTTCTCTTTTTTTTTTCTTAACCAGCCTTTCAACTTGAAGTTAATGATTTTTCACAACATTTAAAGTTACACACTCCTACACTTATTCTAGAATCCATCTAACAAAAATTCAAATACTCTATTAATCTCTAAGGTTAAGTAAAGATATTTATTTTTCATTGAAAATTTGCTTTTGGGCTAATCAATAAAGAAAAGGATAATTAAAGTTCAAGAAGGCTTAATAAAGATAAAAACTTAAGGTCGACTTTATGGATCTAGCTTAGATAAAGAAAGAATGCCATTATTATTTTTGTACATGTATATGGAAAATATAATCTCAAAAGGAATCAAAGCAAGTTCTAAAAAAACAAACGATGGAAGAATATCATACAAGAAGGAAAGAGAATAGCATGAATTTTTAACTTAAAGCTCAAAATCTTACAAGATAGGTCATACTACCAAGTTTAATCTACTAATTCAAAATCTATCACTATATCAATCAATTTCAAGAACCAAAATTATTTGTTCAATCATGTTATGAATCTTATTTAACCTTATTTAAATCCTACTCGTGAAAATGCAAAATCTTTATCAATAAAAAGTAACTAAAATAACTTATAAGGATTCAAAAAACAAGTGAAAAATACAATTTAAAAACATATTTTTTTAATTTTTTGGTTTTTTTTGAAAGCATTAAAAAGTATTGAATGAAAACATAAAGTATAAAGTAAATCCTAAAGTCTCCTCCTACACTTAAATTTTACATTGTCCTTAATATAAATAATACCAACATCATCAAGAAAAATCATCAAAAGATATAAAGAAAGATAAAAGACAAGAAAAAAAAGAGAAGGATAGGAGAAAGCAAATCTAAATAGCTTAAGTTGCTTTCCAAGAAGCACCTTTGTTTAACGTCTTTGACTAGACATGGCTTGAATGACTTCAACCAGGATCTATTTGATGATTGGCTACCTCTATTGCATCCAAATTGCTAACATATAATTCATCCAAGAAAGACTTATTTTGTAACTTGAGACCATCCTCCATAAATTCTTCAAGTGCTATTCTTAAATCACTCTTGCTTGAATATTCAAGATCATCTAGTAAAATGAATTCAACATGATGGTTAAATGGCTAGAATGATCAATATAGAAGCACTCTTTTTCCTTTAAAAGTGGAATGTCTCTATCATATTTTTTTTATAATTTTTAAAATGAAAAATTTTTTTCATCACTTATGAAGGCATCAATTTCAGTATATATGGCACACTTAGAATCATTATCTCTACAAGTAAATTCATAATTATCCTTACAATCCATAAATTTAGAAAATTTAAGAATCTTTACAAGTATATTATCATGAATAGCATTAATATATAAATCAAAGTTAACAATTTTAGAAATTGAAACATCAAAATAAAAAATAGCATGAAAAATAGAAATAACAAAGTTAGAAATGGCAATAATAGTAGAAATAATAAAGTAAAAAATGGCATAAGAAAATTTAGAATAAGGAATATTATGGACTAAAGGCTCTAAAGTGGTAATAAAGGATATATAATTATCTTGCATGGCATTAGAAATATCAAACTTGGCTATAATATTATCAAACTCAAAGGTTGATGTTCTATCACAAATATTAATCATAGTTTTGGTTATCTTAAGAAAAGGTGGCCAAGAATGATAGGTGGAAAGACCTCAAATGTCTCATTTTTTATCTTTAAAATGTAAAAATCTACTGGAAAATGAGATTATTAACTTACATTAGAATATCCTTAACAACACATAAAGGCATGTTTGATCTATTTGCTAATTGAATAACCACCCTTATTTTTTTCAAAGCTCCTAAATTCAAAGCATTAAAAATAAAAAGAGGTATGACATTAATTGATGCTCCTAAGTCTAACATGGCATGCTTAATTCTAGTTTGGCCTATGACACTTGGAATGGTAAATATACTTGGATTTTTGTATTTTTTTGGTAATTTTTTGAATGATTGTAGATACATTTTCCCTTATACTTACTTTCTCATCATCCTTTAATTTTCTCTTACTAATGCACAAATTTTTCAAAAAGTTAGCACACTTTGAAATTTGCTTTATTCAATCTAGTAAAGGTATGTCAACTGCCACTTTTCTAAGGGACTCTAAAGTCTAGTTTTCATCTTTAGTTTTCTTTTATTGAAAAATTCTTATTTTTGGAAAAGGGAAAGGATAAGGAAAATCAATGGAAGGTAGGGCTACAGGGAAAGAGTTTACCACACTGTCACCAAGATTTGTTTCTTGTTTTGGTTGATTGTAGCTTTTCCTCTTTTGATTTATTTTTTTTGTTTCTAGTTTATTTTGGTTGGTATCTAATGAGAAAAATATTTACTATTTTACTTTCTCCTTTTTTATGTCTCTTAGGTATTGCATTTGCTTAATTTCACTATTTTAGCCTTATTTTATAATATTGTAAATTTGTTCGATAAAACCTAGATTTTGACATTATTTCTATTTTCAATTATATCTAAAGCTTTGAATGTTAGATTGAGGCAAATTTAATATTGTTGGAAAGCTTAAAGAGAGAAATACAACTTTTATGTTTTGGTCCAAGCCCAGTTCAAGTATTTTGAAGATCATATGTGGTTAAGAAATTGGGGTTACATCTCTATCCCAACTGAGCCTATCTTGATTTTTAAGCCATAACTAGAGCTACAAAGATTAATTTAGCCTAAAACTAGAACCTAAATTATCACAAGACATAGGCCTATAACTTTAATGTTTATGAATTATCCAAATTACATTGATTTCATGGTCAAAAACTGGTTGGAAGTCAAACCTATAGGGATTTACTAATGCAACTGTTGGATTTACTTAACTTGTAAAAAATAGGTCTGGGCTTCTAAAAATTAGGGAAGCCTTATTATTGTAATCCTAAGAGTCATACAATTCAATTCCAATAATATTTTAGGTTAATTAGGTTAAATAAGTAGGGAGAACCCATTAGACATTCAGACTTTATACAACATTTAGCAATAGATAGTTTTCTTCTTCTTGTTGTTCTCTCTTTTGTTCTTCAATGGAAGCTTAAACCTATGGTTAATTCAAGGAGTTTAAAGCTCTCTCTACTAGATTATGAGATTATGAATTGTAATATTAATTTTCTTTAATTAATTTTTCTCCTTTCGTATTTACTTAAGCTGAATTCTTGAATTTACTTATGTTGGATATTGATTTGGTATAATTAAGGTTCATCCTTGTGATTTTTTATTTTTTTTTTCTATTTTGATGTTGAATTATGGTTAGTAAATCACATTTTTACACATAAGGTTAAACAGTTAAAGAGTTAATTTGAAAGTTTCTAAATTAATTTCTCATTCAACTGAATTCTATCATTAAATCAGTTTCAATCTAGCTAATATGGATTATAGCGGTTGCTTAATCAGTTAATCTTAATTGATCAAATTTTAGATGGTCATTTAGTGTAGAATTCATGGGTTATTGCAAGAGTTCTAGGTAATCTAAGATTGAAGAATTAATTAGAATCCTAATTGATTAATCATTAATTTAAACTAGAGCTTTCAATTCCTTGAATCGACTATTTTATTCCATTGAATTACTTTCTATTCTGCTTTTACTTTATATTTTTTAGTTATTGCTATTGTTTTAATTCTGTACAAATAAACTCCCCCAATTTTGCATCTGCTACATAATTTTCATACAGCATATAATATCTTCCATTCTATTTCTGTTATAGCATTCTATTTTGTTGCACTTGGATTCTATTTACATTAGTTTCTTTCACTTTCATTGTATCAATAATTCAACAATTGTGTGAATATTGTTAGAGTTCATTTAGAAAGGATAATATCAAATGATCACTAGGGGTTTGACCTAATTGTACCACTTTTCTATGTTATTTTTTCAGCAACTAGTTTTAACTAATTTAGAGCATTAAGACGTGCATATCAAAATTTTAGCACCGTTGTTAAGGATCTTCTTGAATTTATCTTTTCCTACATATTTAGTAGTATATTACATAATTATCCAAGCATTTCAATTAGTAATTACATTTGTTAGTTATGTTTCTTGCATTTTATGGTAATTACAATTTTTTGCATTTTCTCAGGTTTCATTGCATCCTTTGTTCTCTTTTCATCTTCAATTCATCATATTTTATCATATTATACATCATTCAACATTAAAATAGAGGTTTTTAGCCTAAAAAAACCAATTTTCAAGCATTTTTCAACTTAGTCCCAGGAACCATATTGGGCCTTATTAGCTCTAATTAAGCTAAAATTTTTATAGGAGCTAAATTTGATTTTTTTCATCAAAACTCAAGCTATACTTCTGAGGTTTTTTTTTCCAAATTCCCCTATTTTAACTAATTTTTAATTTTTTTTAAATATTTTTTATTGCATTTTTGGGTTTTACATGGTTAGAGAAAACTTTCTGTGGTGGTCTCATAATTTTTAAAAATATCTAAATAGGTTAATTTGATGTATTTAGGTTAATTTTTCATAGTGCATATGCATTTTTGTGATTCTGTATTCCTATAGTGCTTCTATAATTTGATTACTGTAGTGTTGTGTAGTCATAATGCATAATAAGAAGAACTACTATTGAATTACTTGATTTTGATTCTAAAATTGATAAAACTTTTCATTTCCTTCATAGGAACACAAATATAGATAGTTCTAACTCCCCTATTCCTTATTTTGACCCTCTAGGTCGCTTAGATAATATGGTAAATAACAATAGAATTTTGAAGGAATTGGTTACCCCTGATGTTACCTATCAACCATTAGGCATCCAATATCTTAAACTTGATGCTGATTTTGAATTAAAATTTAGTCTAATCCATTTGCTTCCAAGGTTCCATAGTCATGTAGGTGAGGATCCACATAAGCATTTGAAGGAATTTCATGTGGTGTGTTCAACTAGGAAGCCTTAGTGAATTTTTGAAGATCATATCAAGCTTAGAGCATTCCCTTTCTCCCTTACTAATACTACTAAGGAATGGCTCTACTACCTTTATCCTGGATTTGTCACTTGTTGGAATGACATGAAGCAATAATTTCTTGAAAAAATCTTCCTTGCTTCCAAAGCTGTTGCAATAAGGAAGGAAATATGTGGCATCAAACAAATGAATAGAGAGACAGTCTATGAATACTAGGAGAGATTTAAGAAACTTTGTACAAGTTGCCCTCACTATTAAATCAGTGAGCAACTCCTCATCCAGTACTTTTATGAAGGCTTGCTACTAATGGATATGAGTATGATTAATGCAACAAGTAGTGGTGCATTAGTGGACAAGACTCTTATGGAAGCTAGAGACTTGATAGCAAATATGGTAGCTAATTCATAGTAATTTGGCACCAGGATGCTCCTTGTCACTAGAAGTGTGCACGAAATGAATTTCTTTTCCTATGTAGACTAATAAAGAATGGAGAATAAGATAGATGAATTAATTTCCTTATTAAGACAATTGGCTATAGGACAACAACGATAGCAATTACAAGCCCCTACACCTACCAGACTTTATGGCATTTGTTCTTGCTTAAGCCATCCCACAGATGCATGTCTAAGCTTATAGGAGGATGATAGTCAATACTAAGCCTATGCTATAATAGTATTTCTTGGGAAGCCATAATACTAGCAATTAAACTAGTACCAATAATAGCAACAACCAAAATATGATCCATATTCAAATTTTTACAATCTTGGCTAAAAAGATCACCCTAATTTCAAATATAGTAATGCCCTAGTGTAGTAGCTAAGCAGATCAACACCATACCAGACTAGACCTCTATTCTAGCAATAACGGAATTTCAAAAACCAATAAGCAACTTCCTCCTTATTCTCTTAGCCATCTCTTGAGGAGTTAGTCAAGCAAATGGCTACCAATAATCTACAGTTCCAATAAAGGGTAGATGCTACAATACAAGACTTACAAACATAGATTAGTTAGCTTGCTTCCACCATAAATGAGCTTAAATCACAAAGTTTTAAAAAATTACCTTTATAAATAATTCCCAACCCTAAAGGCAATGTTTCTACCATTATGTTAAAAAGTGGCAAGGAAATTTAAGCTCTTCACAATCCTTCACCAGCAAACCAGAAAGACAAAGCAAAGCAACAGTGGTTGCTGAAGATGCTGCAAAAAACTCCTTTCAATCTAACTAGAATTTAGATAAACTAAAGATAGTACAGAAACCAGTAGATTTCATAAGATCACTCCCTTTCCCTAACAAAATTACATAGTTTAGGAAAATAGAAGAATTTGATAAAGATAAGGAGATCTAGGAAACTTTTAGGAAGGTGGAAGTTAGCATTCCACTATTGGATGCTATCAAACAAATTCTTAAATATGCTAAATTCCTCAAAGAGTTATGTACATGCAAGAGAAAGTTGCATAGCAATGAAAAAATGAGTTTAGGCTAGAATGTCTCAGCTATTCTTCAACCAAGCTTACCTTAGAAATGTAAGGATCTAAGAATTTTTTATATACCTTGTGTAATAGGCAATAATAGATTTGAACATGTTTTAATTGACTTGGGAGCTTCCATCAATGTCATGCCAATATTAGTATTTTCCTCCCTACAGCTTAGCCCTTTGAAGCAAATAAGAGTTATTATCCAATTAGCCAATAAAAGTACTACACAACTTACTGGAGTTGTTAAAGATATGCTAGTTCAAGTGAAAAAATTAATATTTCCAATAGATTCTTACATTTTTGCCAATAAAGGATGAATATTCAAATAGCCTTGCACTTTTTATTCTAGGAAGACTATTCCTCAAAATAGAACAAATGAAAATTGATGTGGATGCTAGCACTCTTTCAATGGAGGTTAGAGATATAGTAGTGACTTTTAACATCTTTGAAGCCATTAGATTCCCTATTGAAGAACATTTTATCTTTCAAATAGATGTGCTTGACGAATTTGTTGAAATTTCCTTTAATGATATGCTTCCTAATTTTCCCCACATTTTTGAATTTATAGATAGTTTTGATGATCATGAATGCACCTACTGTGATGGTGATAACCCTTGTGCCATATGTAAAAAAATTTCTACATTTTTAAGTGGAGAAACTAATATTGTTCCACAAGATGTAGAATATACTGTTTAAGAAGGATTTCACCTTGCTGAAGTGGTCTCTACCATGAAATTAATACCTTTTGTCATTTGGCCACTAACATTAGAGCTCAAACCTCTTTCAAAATATTTGAAATATGCATTTTTAAAGGAGAATGAGAAGCTACCAGTCATTGTAGCAAAGAATATGTAACCTAAATAAGAGGAGAAATTACTGTAGATATTGAAAGCTCATAAACAAACAATAAGGTGGACACACGCAGACATTCCTAGTATTAGCCCTTTAACCTATATACATAGGATTTTGCTATAAAAAGGAGCCAAACTAATGGGATAACCACAAAGAAGAATCAACCCCTTAATTTTGGACATGGTGAAGAAGCAGATTATCAAGCTTTTGGAGGCTGCTATTATACATCCAATTTGAGACAATAAATAGGTGAGTGCAATCCAAGTTATCTATAAGAAAAGTGACTTGACAGTAGTAAAGAAGCAAAACAATGATTTACTCCCTATTAGAGTGCAAAATAGTTAGAAAGTTGCATTGATTATAGGTAACTAAATTAAGCAACCAAAAAAGACCACTTCTTACTACCTTTCATTGATCAAATGTTAGAGTGATTAGCTAGAAAATCCCATTATTACTTCCTAGATGGCTATACTAGTTACTTTTAAATCCACATTGCACTAAAAGATCAAGAAAAGACCACCTTTACATGCCTTTTTAGCACTTTTGCTTATAGAGAGATACTTTTTAGCCTATGCAATGCACCTGGTACATTCCAAAGGTGTATAGTGAGCATTTTTTTGAATTTTTAGAAGATCGCATTGAAGTTTTCATGAATGAATTTTTTGTTCATGGTTCCTTCTTTTATGCATGCTTGGATAATTTTTCTAGGGTGTTAGACAAATATATTAAAACTAACCTTGTGTTGAATTTTGAAAAATGTCATTTCATGGTAGAGTATGGCATAATTTTAGGATATATAGTGAGTTACAAAGGCATTAAAGTAGATCTTGCTAAGATTAATGTGATTTCTACTTTATATTACCTTACTTATGTGTAGGAAATGCATTTTTTTCTTAGTTATGCAAGTTTCTATAGGAGATTCATTAGAGATTTTAGCAAAATAGCTCTTCCATTATCCAAGCTACTCTTAAAAGAAGCAAAATTCAACTTTGATCAATATTGCAAAGAAGTTTTTGATAACTTAAAGCAAGCTCTTATCACTACTCCCATCATTCATCCACCATCTTGGGATTTACCTTTTGAATTGATGTTAATGCTTCTAACCATGCCATTGGTGCTGTCCTTGCACAAAGAGTGGGAAAATAACCTCATGTGATTTACTATACTTTAAGAACTTTGGATGCTACCCAAGCAAATTACACTAAAATAAAAAAGGAACTTTTAGCTATTATTTTTGCTTTAGATAAGTTTAGATCATATTTACTTAGTTCTAAGTTAATTATTTTTTCTAATCATGTAGCTTTGAAGTTCCTTTTAAAGAAACCTGGGGTAAAACCCTGCTTGATTAGATGATGTTGCTTTTGCAAGAGTTTGATATTGAGATTAAAGATAAGAGTGATGCTGAAAACTTAGTGGCTAATCATTTGAGTAAAATTTCAAAAGATATAGACATTTTTCCTATCCATAACACATTTTCAAATGAGCAGCTTTTTCAGCTGCTAGGTAAGGATCTTTGGTATGCTAATTTAGTGAATTATTTGGTTGCTAATGAGTTGCTTGCATATGCTAAGAAAGCTTAAATTGATAAGTTGAAGAGTAAAGCTAAGTATTATGTGTGAGATAATCCTTATTTGTGGAGATTTTGTACTAATCAAATAATTAGAAGATGTGTACATGATTTTGAATTTCATTATGTACTTGCATTTTATCATAATCATGCTTGTAGAGGTCACTTTAGACCTAAGAGAATAGCAAAGAAAATGCTAGATTGTGGTTTTTATTAGCCTACTTTGTTCCATGATGCTCACATTTTTTGTATAAATTGTAAACAATGTCAAAAGATAAGGAATTTAAATTGTAGACATGAGATGCCTCAATCTCTTATGCTTTTATGTGAAGTTATTTATTTATAAGGCATTGATTTTATAGGTCCTTTTCTTTCATCTTTTGGTTTTGTTTACATCTTTCTTACTATTGATTATGTTTCTAATTGGGTGAAAGCTAAAGCCACAAAGAACTCATTTTTGCAATAAAACATTTGAGGCTTTGTTGAAGAAATATGGGGTTCCTATAAAGTTTTCACACCATATCATCCCCAAACAAATGGGCAAGTGAAAATTTTCAATAGAGAAGTGAAGTCAATCTTGGAGAAAATCATAAAGCCTAATAGAAAAGATTAGAGCCTTAAATTAGATGATGCATTTTAGGTTTATAGAATTTCATATAAAACTCCTATTGGGATTTCTCTATACCGAATTATTTTTGGGAAAGTATGTCATCTTCTGGTGGAATTGAAGCATATAGCATTTTATGCTATAAAAAGGTGCAACATGGATTTAAAAGCATGTAGAGAGGAAAGGAAATTATAATTGCAAGAATTAGAGGAGCTTAGACTTGAAACCTACGAGAATTCTAGGCTTTACAAAGAGAAAACAAAGGCATTTCATGATAAGTTCATTCTCAGGAAAAATTTTGAAATTAGCAAAAAAATTTATTTAATTCAAGGTTTAAATTGATGCCAAGTAAACTCCATTCCCATTGGAATGGGCCTTTTGTTGTTACTAATATTTTTCCTTATGGTGTAGTTGAAATCAAGAGCTTGGAGAGCAACAAAGTGTTCAAAGTCAATAGGTAGAGGCTTAAACCATTCTATGAAGATTTTCGAGAGCAAGTGGTAAAAGTAATGGAGTTGAGGGTCCTAATTTATTCTTGATGAAGTAGTTTGAGCATGATGGCTAGTCAAAGACATTAAAGAAAGGTGCTTCTTAGGAGACAATCTAAGCAATTAGAGATTTGCTTTCTTTTACTCTTCTCTTTTATTTATATGTCCTTTATTTTTCTTGATGTCATTTTTTATGATATTTATATACTTTACATTGAGGACAATATAAAATTTAAGTGAGGGGGAGACTTTCAAGATTTATTTTGAGTTTTATGTTATCATGCTTTTAAAAGTCTTTAAAAAATTTAAAAAAATAAAAAAAATTAATTTTTTTTTATTTTTCACTTATTTTTATGTCTTTTTGAGTCTTTTTTAGATGCTTTCCATTGATGGATATTTTGCATTTTCATGAGTAGAATTCAATTGAAGTTAGATAGGATTCATAACATGATTGAATGAATGATTTTACTTCTTGAAATTAATTGATATAGTGATGGATTTTGAATTAGTAGATTAAACTTGGAAGCATGACTTACCTTGTGAGATTTTGAGCCTTATATTAAAAATTCATACTATTCTCTTTCCTTCTTGTGTGATGTTCTTCCATGATTTATTTATCTAGAACTTGTTTTGAATCTTTTTGAGATTACATTTTGCACATACTTGCACAAACCTGATTAAGGCATTCTTTTTTGGTTTAAGCTAAAGCCATATAACTAATCTTGAGTTTTTACCTTTGTTAAGCTCTTTTCAGCTTTTATTGTCTTTTCTTTGTTAATTAACCCATGAGTATATTTTTCTCATGAAAAGCAAATATCTTTACCTAACCCTAGGAATTAGTAGAGCATTTAAATTTTTATGAGATATGTTCTTGAATAAGTGTAGGTGTGTGTGAGTGTGTGAGTTTATGTGTTGGAAAAGTCATCAAAGGTTAGTTAAAAAAAGAAAATGAAAAAAAAAGGCAAAGAAAAAAATTTTAAAAAAAAATGAAAAAAAGAGAAAGAAAAGAAAGAAAAATAAAAAAATTGAAAATAAGAAATTCAATTAAAAAAAGAAACAGAAGAAAGAAAATACAATAAAAGAAATAAAGAAATTGATGAGTATTTGAATTCGAATTTGAATTTGGCTTGATATGTTGAGTTGTAAGTATTTATGATTTGCTCATATATTTTTTTATCTAAGTTCTCTATTGATTTCTTTAGTTTCTAACTTTCCATATCCTTATTTTTCCCATTCCTTTTACCTTAGCCACATTACAACTATAAATAAAGTCCTTTTGATTTATGTTATACATGTGATTTGAGTACTAGAGATTAGATGATTAGTAAGCTTACGGTAAAGCAATTTCATGAAATGAATTTGAGTGAAACACTAGTCTAAACACTTGAGAGTTAGAGAGTGAAGTTTGTGAGTATCTACTAATTTGATCTACTCTTTTTGAATGAATTTGCTATGTTAGTTAGTTCCAAATTTGTTAAGATTTTTCTTCATGATATATTATGTTTCTTGCTGCTTGTGGTTAGTTCTTGTTTGTGGATTTATGAATCTGAAGTTTTTAAGAAGTAAGTCTTTTGATCTTTTACTTCTTGATTTTGAATTAAATTATGTCTTACTTAAGGATGTGCAAGGGATAAGTGGGGTAGAATTTGATGAGAAAAATATTTACTATTTTATTTTCTCCTATTTTATGTCTCTTAGGTATTACATTTGCTTAATTTTACTAATTAGGCCTTATTTTATAATTTGGATTGATTTTACAATATTGTGAATTTATACGGTAAATGCTAAATTTTGACATTATTTTCATTTTTCAACTATACCTTAGGCTCCATAAGTTGCATTGAGGTAAATTTTATATTGTTGGAAAACTTAAAGAGAGAACTACAACTTTTATGTTTTGGCCAAAGCCCAATTCAGATGTTTTAAAGGTTATATGTGGTTGAGACATTAAAGTTATGTCTTTATCCTAACTGAGCCTATCTCAATTTTTGGGCCATAATTAGTGTTACAAAGGTTAATTTAACTTAAAACTAGAGTCTAAATTCTCACAAGACATAAACATATAACTTTGATGTTTATGAATTATCCAAATACATTGATTTTGTAGTAAAAAACTTTTATATAAAAAATTTAACTTATTTACAAATTTTATGGTAAAAACAAAATATATCAAATTATATCAATACTATTTAATAATATCAGCATATAAGTAGTAAAAAACATGTGTGAAGACTAAAAGGAAAAAAAATGGAATGGATCAAATAAAAAGAAGCGATGTAATTTGAGTTATAATTTATAAATAGTTAAAAGTAGAATATGTAGTTAATTAACTTAATTAAATTAAATCTTTAACTTACTCAAAATATTTTATATTAGAAATTAAATATATTTTGTTATATCTAAATTATTCAGTGATCTTAGCAATAAATAGCAAGAGTGAACTACAAAACGAAATAAAAATAAGCAATGAAATAAATTGAAAGGCGGGAAATAGAGTGTGACTTATAAAACCTTTGTAAAATCTCAATCGATATATATTTCTTTTGAAATATAGGACTTAAGAATTTATATCAAGAAAATATTAATAAAATTTAAATAAATAAATTTGATTCTAATTTTTAAATATTTTAATTAAAAATAGAATATATAATTAATTAATTCAATTATAAATTTTATATTAAAATTTTAACATATTTAAAATATTTTTATAATAAAAATAACATATATATACTATTATGCTTATAATATTTAATTATCTTAGTTAATGCTTGAACTATAAATAATAGGAGTAGAAATAAAAAAGACAAAAAGAAAAATATATAATGAAATAAATAAAAAGGAGAGAAATAATTAATGTGAGTTGTAAATTAATAAGAATTAAAAATAAAATATGTAATTATGTAACTTAATTAAATTAAATCATTAGCTTATTTAAAATACTTTTCTAATGGAAATAAAACATCTTGCATTATATCTATACTAAATGATTTAGCTATATGAGTTGCAAACCACATGACTGTGGGACCTAAAAGAAGAAAAAGAATGAAAAACATGTAATGGTGAAAATAGAAAGAAGATAAACAATGTATAAAGTAATAAGAATTAAAAATATAATATATATTATATATAGTTAATTAATTCAATTAAATTCAATCTTCAATTTATGAAAAAAAATTTACATTAAAAAATTATAGTGTTAAAATGAGAGTTGACAATAAAAAAAAAAGAATCTTTTTTTATTAATACGAATGTGATAGATTCCATCGAAGGATAGTTACACTTCAAATAAAAGTAAAGCAATAGGAAGATAAAATCAAAATTAGAAAAGAAGAAATTTTGAAGAGAAAATTTTGGAAGAAAGGCTAACACTTGTCAAAGAAAAATAAAGTGAGGCCGTCCAAAAATACAATAATTAATAGTTGGATATATATTACTAAATACACACACTAATATAATTTATCATCATATGAAAATATTTACGTTTATATCAAAATATAACACATATAAAATATTATTTCCATTGACCCATGGGTCTCGAGCATGCCACTGCATGGTGCATCATCATCTGATTGTTGCATATTGTTAGTAGATCGTTACGTTTGATTAGCATAGGTAGTTGTACCTTAGATCTTGTGTTAATGCTAGTGATAACATAATTGGGTCAAAATTACTGAGCTACCCATAAGAGATTGATCGATCTCTCATGCGAACAAGATAGCAATCTATTATTTGATCCCCCGGCGATCCCTTTATGCTCATTTTCCCGATTACACCCTGACCCTCTCAATCTTTATTTAACTTGAGCGTCAAAGTGATTACAGTGAAGCCAAACATGACTCTTTATTGTTGGAATTAAGTAACAACGAATATAGTTATTAAACAAATTGGTCGGAACCATCCGCAAATCGGTCCAAATTGACTAGTCTTAAATGGGCTGGCTTGCAGTTTAAGTAACCTGTTAAATTGCAGGTTACAATCGAGTCCTGTATAGGCAGCAAATAAACGGGTCGATCTATGGACATTAAAATTTTTTTTTGAAATTTTGGACTCTTAAACTTCAATTAACAAAAAATTTTAAATATTCTAAAGCATCATATATTTATCTACAAATGAGCCATAATACATTTGATAAAAAAATACAAAAAACACTTCCTTTAACTTTAAGATAGTTAAATTTGATCTCCTCCAATTTTGAGAAACTTGAAAATTACTCCTTTAAATTTTATTAAACTTAAAATTCATATCTATCATATATTTAATTAACCAATTTTTATTAAATTATAATTTTAATAAAATTTTAAATGAAAATTATAATATTATAAAATATTGATTTATTTTATTATTTTTTCACATATAATTTTACACTTTATTTACAAACATTTAATTAAACTTTTTTATATATTATTTAATTTATATTAATTTTGTGACATAAAAATTATATGTGAAAAAATGTCTAAAAATTTTGTTATACTATAATATTATGATTCTTATTTAAAAATTTCATAAAAAAATCACACAATTTGATAAAATAATTAATTGGAAGATGGGTGTTAATTTCAAGTATTATAGAATTTTAGAATCTTAAGTTTTTAAAATTGACGGTGGCAAAGTTTAACTATTTTAAAATTGAAGAGGATAATTTACATTTTTTTCTGCATTTAATATCCATAAATAATTTTAAAAAATATTACACATAGATAAATAAATTATAAAATGCTCATAAAATAAAACTACAACCTATAAATAATTAATAAAATAATATTACATAATGTAAGAGAAGTATGATTTTTTTATTGATATTTTAAGCCTATGGAAAAATAAACATTTAAAAATTGAAAAAAAAAAAATAGGAGTTGTCATAGTCCGTCCGTGGATCGGTTCTCGCAGATAGCAAATCATGCAGATCAAGCCAAATTAAATCTATATTTAAACATACCCTTATTTTAAAAAGTCATAATCTATAAAAGCTCACGATCTAATAGATAGATCCGCGTGCTTAAACTCGTTTCAATGGCTCTAATAAACTGCCCGCTGAAAAACATCATTCACGGTTTAAAAAGAAAAAAAGAAAAATTGGAAAAAACCTGCCAGCTAAACCTACGGTGATTTTAATTGAGAATAACTGTAGAACTGTCCACATGCAAGTTGATCGGTATGCTCCGGGAAAACACGGGCATTCGAGCTACGCAAGTTGCGCTCAGGAGGAGTATGGCCCCACTTTCCCTTCTCATTCGTCCTATAATATATCATCACACCAACGTGTTTGATATAACAATAAAAGCTGTGCCCACCGGCAAGTGGAGGAAAGTGACGTGAGAGGGAGAGTGAGAGTGTGGGACCCACAGGTCGGATAATGGGGAGCCGAGAGGGGCTTTGCATTGGTCCAGTGAAACAGGGGGCATCATGCTTTTGCACTCCATCGGATGAAGTTTCATTTTGGCCATAGGAGACTGGGATTTGGACCACCTCCGAAAAATGCATGCTAAAGTTTTGATGCATACACAACTCCAGCATGTCGAATGAGTGTCCTGATCCTAGACATGAGAATGGAAACAATGAATCAGAATTGTTAAATTTCATATTATAATGAAAATTAAAGTATATAATTATATATTTTTTTATTAATCATATAATTTGTAATTATATTTTAATCATAATCATTAAAAACTATCGTAGTTATAATTGACCCTTCTCACTCGTGTTTAAAATTAACACTTCCACTTAATTTATCCCACCTCACACGCAGAGGCCAACCAAATTTATACTTATATCATTGCATAAGTTTTAGTTAAATATGTTTCTTAAAAATCTACGTTGCCTTTAAAATACCAATCATGCAATGACGTAGGGGCCTTTAAAATACCAATCATGTAATGTAGGAAAGTCAATATTATATCTAATTTAAACATAGCAGAAAATTTGAAATTATGATTCAAATTCTCTTCCCAAAGATCATCTATATAATTAATTCAATTCACAAATATACAATCGAGGAAAATTATTATACTTATCTTAGTTGAATATGTTCTAATACTTTAATTGGGAGACTCAAATATACCTCCTTACAGTTGACTTCTACTCTATCACACTTTTGTCCTAGCAATGGTGAATGGCAATTGTAGAGAGAAAGGGAGAAGAGAGGGAAAGTTTTTGTCATTAGATCAACACATGATGATACGTGTATCAGTGGCTTACAACTACAATTATAATTCTTATGAGCACTATTGTCAATTTTAATTATTATTGTTTTTTATAACTCTTGTAAATCTACTTTTATAATTATTTTATAACTTGTCTATCAAGTAAGTTTTTACTAGAATTCCAATAGAATTTTTAGGAATCCTAGTCAAAATTAATAACATCTTAAAAAATTGCCTAATAATTAAATACATAAACAATTTATTAATTTTTAAAATATTTATTGATGAAATAAATTAATAAATAAACTATTTATTTATTATTTATTTCTAGGAAACATTATCCTAATAAAATAAATAAAATCTTTATTTATATTTTTTCCTTCTTCAACTATATTGTAGTTGGATTATCAATCATCTTATAATTAAATTATTTCTCTTTAAATAAATAAATGTGGATACATTTCATTTTATGTATGTAATCCTTTAGGTTCCCCATTAAACTACTAGTGGGCCATGGTTAAATTAAACACTTTGAATTTCATATTTAGAATTAATATCATTAATTCTAAATTTGAAAATTCATGATCAATGTCTAATAACATGTCATAAACTAGTTAACGTGAATTACAAATATAAGCCTTTTCAATTGCAATAATCATGCAGTACAATCTTTTCATCATTCAATGTCTCTATTGAACTTAGGGCATGGTATATTAGTCAAAACCTTAATCATTCAACTATTATGTATCTAATCCAGAATTCATGACTTATTATATGAAACCTAAAAAAACTCTTTTTCTAATTTCATCCCACCATGTTAAGGATTTCCAAGTCATGCTTCATAAAATAACATAGGACATTCTCTTCTCTTTTTGAGAAGTTATAAATTCTTTATTGACATTCATAAATCTTCATATATGATAAAGTTATAACCAATGGATGTCTTTTGGATGACTATTAGGAAATAGGATCATATTAAACGATAACGTATCTCATATAAGATTACGATGATATCTCAAATCAAAGGATCAATTTTACACCATTGTAATAAAATAATTCCAATTCAACTTAGGAATTCTTAAATAGGTAAACTCAGTGAACTATTCATCTAATGTGTATATACACTAGTGTTACTACACCAATGTCCTTGAAATGAGACATCCTCTCATTTAAGCAAGCATCATATGTACTAGTTTATCCAAGTCATTAGTATTCATTCCTAATAACTTTATGACCAGGAGCATTTTAAAATTTAGGCTTGTAAGGAATACATTTCATAATAGTTATCTCTATGCATAACCATATTCCATGATTCATCTTGATCTTTGGACTTTATCAATCATAAATAATAATTAAATGATTGATAAAGAAAAATAAATTCTTTTTTATTTGTAATTGATTGAATGTAAAAGTTTACAAGAATTGTTTTATTACATCACATGTAATTAGCTTGAAAGGCATAACTATAACAATCTCCCACTTATCTAAAAGCCAATTACCTAAATATTTAATGCTTATCTTCTTAAGATGACATTTATACACTTGTTGCAATAGCTTGATAAGTGGATCTGTAATATTCTTTAAGATTAAGTGATAATTCCATATCACATGTTTGAATCTTTGATAAGATGTTAGCCTTTACTTGCATAATGGCACCATTGTTATTATAGTAGATGCTTTCTAGATTAACAATGCCGTGAACCACACCTAATGTTGAGATGGATTTCATCATCCAAATAACTCCTTTACTAAATCAACTCCTTTGCTACATCTAATGCAACAATATATTCAATCTTATTTATTAGTGATTGTTTCCTATTTGGAACTCTTCTAATAGATTGTTCCACTATTGAGGGTAAGTATACAATCAAATGTTAGCTTTAAGTCATCCCTACCAAATTCAAAACTAGAATATGTAATTTCAATTTTAGTTTTCCTTCTCCTTATACCATGAAGAGGTCTTTAGTTCTTCTCAAATATTTAAGAATTCCTTTCATAGATTTCTAGTGTTCTTTACCTAGATTAAATTGATATCTACTCATGACACTTACAACATATGTTATATCAAGTCTTGTACATAGTACAGCATACATTATGCTTCAACACATTTTCTATGCATATTGTTTAGGTCATGCCAAGCTAAATATATAGAATGCTTCACCTAGATCTTTCATGGAGAAATTAATGGATAACCATGCTTTGGTTGCTTACAACATACTCATATCATTCCTAATGGGTAGTATATCATCAACATAAATAAAGCACAAGAAAAGCGATTGCACTTCATTAACCTTCTTGTAAACACAAGGTTCATTTAGATTTTTAATGATATCAATCTCTTTAATTTCATCACTAAATTGAATGTTTCTAACTTCGGGATACATTCAATTCATAATTCATAAATGGATATATGCAACTTCTAAACTATCTATTTGTTACCATATTCCTAAAATGATGTCACATATCATCTCTTCATAAGTTAGTGGATCCATGTCTAATTAAAGGCGATCTTCATGACCTTTTATTAAAAAAGGATACCTCTCAGGTAGCCTAAAGGTTTTTTCAGATCTATACAAAGGTTATATTATAATTGATTAAGTTTTATCTTCCATAGGTTATGAAACTATAGTTTATAGCTTTTGAACTTCTTCAAGATTTACCAAATGCTCATCATGCTTATCTAAGAGAAACTTTTTCTTCAAGAAAATAGAATTTCCTAAGACAAACATTTTTTGCTTAAGAGAATGGTAGAAATAATATCCAATTAAGTCTTTTGGATATCACACAAACTTACATATTTCAGATCTACTATCTAATTTACCTCCCTACTAGCCTCTTAATATAGACATTACAACCCTATATCCTAAGATATGTGTAATTAGGTGCTTTTTTAAATCACATCTTATATAGTATTTTAGGCACTAATTTAGAAGGAACCCAATTTAGAAGATGAGTAATTATTTCTTGGGCATAACCTTATAAAAGCTAAACAAAGATTAACGGAACTCATCATAGACTATACTATATCTAATAAAGTTTATCTTCTTTTCTTAGAAACTCCATTAAGCTATAAGGTTCCTAAAAGAGTTCATTGTCATGGAATCTCATTTTTTTAAAATGATCAAGGAATTCAGTACTCAAGTATTCACATACTTAATTAAATTAAAGGACTTTAATACTTTTGTTAGTTTATTTCTTTACTTCACATCTAAATTTTTAAACTTTTCAAAGGCTATAGATTTTATCTTTATAAGAAACACCTACTTATACATAGAAAAAATCATCAGTAAAAGTAATGAAGTAAGAAAAGCCTTATCAAGCTTTAACATTTAGTTAGCCTTATATATTTGTATGAATCAAATCCAACACATTTGAGTTTCATTCAAGTTGTCCAACAAGTGGTGACTTTATTGTATGATTGAAAAATCATTGTTGCACGCATGAGATATAATTTTAGAGAAAAAAATCATATCTTTTGTCGACGTTCTCCTTAAGTTCCAAAACTAGTGATTGGTTGGCAATTTCCTCCAAAAAGCAATAAGTGTTCCATAAAAAAAGAGAAAAAATAAAAATAAAAATATTATATAATAAATAAATAATAATAAAAATAAATTCCTTAATATGTATGATGATTGAAGTTGACCTTAAAAATCCTATATTTTATAAATTTTGAAGTAAATGATAGTAATGAAAATATGATTTTAAGACATGAAATACTAGAATAGAGTATAAATGGAAAGTAATAGATTTATGCGTGGTATGAGGAAACCCATTTTACATATAATTTGGATTTCTAATAATGCTTTTGAAAAATGATATTTTGATATTATAGAATGCTAAGACAATATGAGTAAAGTCTCTAGAAGGATATATTCTAATATTTTGGAAAACTTAGATTAGATTTAAAGTTGTGTTATCATCTTATTTTGTATTTTTGGTATCACATTAATAAAATTATAAATACATGCTTTAGAGTATTAAACTATTTTATTCACAATACACTCGTATCATCGAATGTAGTATTTTGAATATTTTCTATTTTGGATTGGAAAAATGGTCACATATGGAAATTTTAGATCTTTTAATAAAAGAGTTGAAAATAAATAAAATGATAGTTTAGAATGATGGATTAGTAGAAGATAAACATTTTTAATCTTCAAGTTCTACTATTTAAATATATATGGTTTGGATCTAAAAGTTCCTAGATAATAGTACATTTGAGTTAAAGGTTAATCTAGGAATTATGAATATAAAAAGCAAGGAATATAAAATATTATTATATCATGATTGGAATTTGGATTTATAATACTTGGAAAGAAAGATAAATAGTAATATCTTATTCATAATATATTATTATACATGATGAATTAGGAGGAACAAAAAGGTGAAAGTGAAGAATTAGAAATCTTCAAAGGTGGATCAACATCATCAAGTGAGTATATATCTCACCATTGATTTTATTTTTATATAAAATGACTTAATTGTATTCTTCTTATTGGTAATATAGATTTCATATTCATTATATGAACTTAAGTTCGTGATATAAGGGTAATTAGCTATTGATTAATGATGATCGATCAGAGTGCACAACAAAAATATAATAATAGTAATAACTATTGATAGATTATGATTGAACACAATGATATTTATATAATAATTCCTATACTGCTATGTGTTTGATACTATCCAATGATGAAACAATTACTTTACATTCAAATATTATAAATAATTGTGATATGAGAGTTGAGCTCTTTTTTGTTTATTGTTCAAAGATCAGACCAATAGTAGCATTGGAAATTATGAATGGTGATGGATAGTGTGAAAGCTAGATGAAGGGTTCTCAGTAATTAATTATGAAGAATATAAAATTAATATGAGAGCTGGATGTGAAATTCCTAGTTAACAATTAAGAAAAAAAAATATAAGATTGATTTGAAAAATTCCCAATTAATAATTAAGAAAAAAAATATAAGATTGATTTGAAAATTGAATGAAAAATTCTTGGTGAACAATTGAGAAAATACAAAATTGGCTTGTAAAATAAAAAGTAACTTCATATATGTTTATTGTAATTTGGATGTGTGATAAGATGTGATGTTAGAAATGATCTGTGGTTAGATATCATTGTTTAACATGATTGCAATGGCTTGGTGTGAATGATATGAATTATCTATGATTAGTTTAAATGATTATTTATGATTGTCATGTCTACCTAGGATAGATAGTTTGCAATACAAGTTTGTTAACATTTTAAGTTAGTCCATATTTAATTTGTGAAAGTTAACTATAAAATTAATCTCCTGCAAGATAGTGGTAGATATATACTTGCTAAGTTCACATGACTCACTCTATTACTTTTAATGCTTTCAAGTTATGACAAATACCCTTGAGCTTTGATGCTTTTGTAGAGATCCAAAACCACCTTACTAAAAGATTTGATAGTTGAAAGTAGAATTAGTGTCATAGCAAGAAATTTATGGATTTATATGATATGTTAGGTTGCTTATTTGTGTATAAGTTTGAGTTTGTATAGTATTGTATGAATGCTTAATATTGTCATGTCTATTGTAACTAAAAATATATACAAGTTTTGAATTATACGGCGCGTGGTTCTCAGGAAAAGTCCAAGAACATAGGAGATTCTATCTATTTTTTCATAAAATATTAAAGTGAAACTCTGAAGTCCTATAGAATTTGGAAACAACCATAAATAGAAAGAGAGAAAATTATTAAGGCCTATCGAAACCAATAATGGGATCTATATTGGTCATAATTGGAGACGGGTCGTGACAATAATTAAGCAAGCATATACATCAATAATGCCTAATTGATTATACATATGTATGTAAGTTTATGTACATTACCTAGGAATATGAGTTAGGCAACCTAGATTGTATATAAGGAGGAAAATATCTATATAAGAATGGACCTAGTGGTTTAAGCCATGACAAAGCCTAAACATGATAAATACAAAAATGACTAAGGGGATAGTTGATAATTACATTATTATGTTAGGCTCATCGAGCAATTGGTAGTGTTTTTGTTGTAAATTTTGATAGGAACGTTTGATTCACAAACCATAAAAAGGATCCAAAAAGAAAACATTTAAGGCTTTTATCTATAAAAACTTCACAATTTACTTCCAAGTCAATTAATATTAATATTTTTTAAAGAATAGGAAATTTTTAGTAGAATTACACTAAGCTACATATACTTAACAAATAATATTTTTTTTTTAAATTATGTATAACTTTTTACTGGAAGAGTCAATTGATGAATGGTTTGCAATTGTGAAAAAGGGATGCATAAAGTTACTTAGAGTAAAATTTTCATGAAGTAGATCCTAACAAATAATTAGTTCTAAAATTTTCCAATAACTAGCAAAAATTAGCTACATAAAATATAGGTTTGAGTTTAATTTGGAAAATTTTTGAAAAGAGAAGGCTAGGCCTAACCACAAGAAGGTTACATATTGTATTAGGCTAAGCGAGGGAAGAGTTTTGGGACTTGAGAGGGCCTACTTAACACCTAAAGTAGGGATGACTGAATGAGGCCTCCTATGGATTCCAAGTTATGTTTAAATGAAGTTAAATACAAGACTAGTAGGCAAAGGTTGAAATACAATTATTACACTATAAAAAATTAAAAAAAATAAGGGATTATAGTAATTATAACCTAGCAAAATGAAGGACTAATGCATGGAGATGAAATCCATGGTTACCAAATAGAGAAAGAGATACGACATTGTTGTCTTTCACTAAATAAATAAGGTAAAATCAAAATACTCTCATTTCTTCTTCTTCCTCTCATCGACCCATAGCACTCCACCCTAAAACATAAAAAAATTTCCTTTCTTCTTCTCCTAGGAAAGTTGAAGCATACAAGGTTAAGAAGAATCCTTAAATTCATCTTCATAGGTAAGAATACCCTTGTTTCATGATATTTTTTCATGGATTTTAAGAAGAAAGGTTATACTAACTATAAAGATTATTTGTGCATTGTTAGGGTTTTTCATCATTCAAGGGTCAAGCTATTAAGTTAAATGGTTCATCTCTTCTTGAGAATATTAAGTTATGAATGATTATTCTATATTCATTAGGAAAGTATAAAGAATTCAAGTGGAGTTTTAAGATAATTGTGCATGTTGAGGTTTAATTAAAAGTTATGATAAATGGAGAGTATTTTAGATCTTGATTTTGAAAGAATCATGTTGAAGAAATATTTAAGGTAATATCCACAAAAGATTTTAGAGAACCTTTGAAAAACCTTCATACATGCCATGTCCATGAAGGAAATTTTTGGAAAATAAGTAAAGAGCTAGGGAAGTTTAGTGTATCCATCATATATGGTTTGGCTACCCTTTTTATTTCTCACTAAAATTTTGTATTAATGAGTCTTACCTTTAAATAGAGAAGAACTTGGTTGTTTAAGATGCTATGCTTAACAATATTGCTAAATAGCAAATAAGTAACCAAATAAAGTAAGGGAATTTTGGAAAAATAGGAGGTTTGGGTTTGATGCCCCATAAATTCCTATAAGAATTATCAAAAATTTATTTAAAGTATATGATAATTATTTTAGTCTTACATGGATAATATTTAAATAACTAAATTGGTAAAATTAAGAAGAAGGATTTAGTTACCAATTGATGGCTTGTAATGAAAGGAAAATCTAAGAATCCCTGGGGGATAGGTTTGGCACTATTCATCACTGCTTGAATATGATTTAAAAATTATCCTAATTAGCTAAAGATAATTCAAACTATATGTGATAAATAAATAAACATTTGGTTTAGGATGAAACCAATGAATTTAATTAGTAAGTTATACTATATTCATAGTTTAAACAATTATGAATGTAAAGAAAGGCTAGGATGGTATGTAAATATACTGAAAACACATAAAGGTATGTAGCATTATGGATGAAGAGAAAATGTTATGAAATTGGAAAGGAAATCAATAGAATGGTCATAAATACCCCCTATATTTCCTTTGAAAATTGATTGATTATGCCTATTAAATGTTCATATTATGAAATGTGAAGTAAGATTTAAACTTAAGGAATGTGACAACATGTTATATGCTATGTACATTATAAAACTAGTGAATGGTTTCTTGTCTTATGAGAAATTCTTAGGAAAGGAAATATTGAATGAATATATGATTAGGAGCAATTTTGTATGTTACAAAAGGTTACATTGATATATATATATATGTAGGGTCACCAACTTTTATTTTGTGAGGCGACATAGTTATCTTCCCTATAGAAATTCTCTTGTAAGAAAATTTGGTAAAAAATTTGAAGAATCTTTGATATACTCAATTTCAAAATAAAAAATGCTTAAGATTGCCTACTATCTTGCAAAAATCTATTTTGATGCAATATTTTGAATATCTTTTCACAAAAAATTCTTTGTAAATCAACAATCAACATGAATTTTGAATTTCTAATTTAATAAACCACTTTCAAACTTTTTTTATACATAATACAATGGCTAAAATTTCCTTTTTTGAAGTTAAATAATTTTGTTGTGTATCATTCCCATATTTTGAAGTGGGTGCAACTACTTATTCTTTTCTATTTTTAATTTGTTTAAGAATATCACTATATCTTATATTTGTTTCAACAATTTTTAATGAAGTTGGTTTTGCAATATGCAGACATTGGAGATGCTTGACTTAAGACTGGATTTTTCTATTAATATTTGTGTGCAACATTTGTACAAGGAGAAGGATTGTTCCTTAAACAATCATAGAAAATCTTTAGAGAATTGGATATTTGAGGAAAAAAATTAGAGACATAATTTAAACATCCTAAAAATATTTGTAATTGAGTTTTATCAATAATTTGATCAAGAAATTTATCAAAAAATTGAATTGCTCTTTCAATTAAGGTAATAGTTTCTTGGAAAATATAATGGCCAAGAAAACTCACTTTGGTTTGAAATAAAGAGATTTTTGTTTTTGGAATAACTAAACCATTTTTTTGGGGTGATCTCAAGGAAAACATTTAGATGTTTAAAATTTTGATCTATATTTTTAGAAGACACTAAAACATCATTAATGTAGACAATGATACATTTTATAATAAAGGTTATAAATATTATTCATAATCGTTTGAAAATTTGACAGTGCATTCTTTAGGCCAAAAGACATTACATTTCATTCAAAATGTCCAAATAGGACCGTAAATGCTATTTTACACCTATCATAAGGTTTTATTTGGAAAATTAAATTTCATATCAAATTTTGAAAATATCTTTGCAAAGTGCAATCAATTTAGAAGATCTTTTTCATTTGGGATTTGATACCTTATCTATTGGAGACTTTATTAAGAAGTTTATAATTGATTAAAATGATAAAAATAAGATAAACAAGCACAAAATAAAGGCAAAATAGTAAGTAGATAAAAAGAATTCAATATATGAAAATAATCGATTCAAGGATATAATAGCTCTTAATGTAGATTAATCCTAGATCATAAAACATTTGATTATTTCAATTAATTTTTCAACCTTGGATTACCTAGAACCCCTACAATAATCCATAAATCTTATGCTAGACAACTGCTTAGAGTTTAATCTTATGCTAGACTACCGCCATGTCCAAATAGGACGTAAATGCTATTTTACACCTATCATCAGGTTTTATTTGAAAAATCATATTTCATATCAAAATTTAAAAATATCTTTGCAAAGTGCAATCAATTTAGAAGATCTTTTTCATTTAGGATTTGATACCTCATCCATTGGAGAGCTTTATTAAGAAGTTTATAATTAATTAAAATGATAAAAATAAGATAAACAAGCATAAAATAGAGGCAAAATAGTAAGTAGATAAAAAGAATTCAATATATGAAAATAACTTATTCAAGGATATAATAACTCTTAATGCAGATTAATCCTAAATCACAAAATATTTGATTATTCTAATTAATTTTTCAACCTTGCATTACCTAGAACCCCTGCAATAATCCACAAGTTTTATGTTAGACAACTGCCTAGAGTTTAATCAATTAAGATTAGTAGATGAATTAAGCAACTGCCATAACTTTAAAACTATATTGAAATTGATTTAAAGATAGATTTCAATTGAATTAGGAAATTAAATTAGATACCACTCAAGTAATCTCCTAACCCTCTATCCTGACATGTAATACCATGATTAGCCAACCATAATTTTAGGTTAAAATAGAAAAAGAATAGCAATCACGAGATTGAGCACAATTATATCAAATCAGCACTTAACACAAGCAATTTCAATAATTTAGCATAAACAATTGGAGAAATAGAAAAATCAATAGAAAGAAATTAACATTACTAATTAAGATCTCATAATCCTTGAAAAGAAGAACTTCACAATCCTTAAATCAACCAAGAGTTTTTATCCATCCATGGCTTGAAAATAAGAAAATAAGAAAACAAAGAGAAACTTTGCTACTAAGTCTATATGAAAAGTCTCTAGTCTAATGAGTCTTTCCCCTATTTATTTGACCTAATTAAGCTAAAACCCTATTAAACTAGGATTGTATGACTCTTGAGATTACAATAATAAGGTCTTTCTAATTTTTAGAAGCTCAAACCTATTTGTTACAAGTTAATTAAACCTATTAGATAAATTAGTGAATTCTATCAAGTCTGACTTCTAATAAGATTTTGACCATGAAATCAATATAATTTAGAAAATCATAAACATCAAACTTGTAGGCCTATGTCTTATGAGAATTTGGCACTAGTTTTAGGTTAATTAGACCACTATAACTTTAGATATGGTCCAAATACAGAAATAGGTTCAGTTGGGACAAAGAGATGACCTCAACTTCTCAGCCACATATAACCTTCAGAATGCTTGAACTGGACTTGGACCAAAACATAAAAATTGTAGTTTCTCTTTTAACTTTCCAACAATACAAAATTTGCCTCAATTTGATATCCAAATCCCAAGATATGATTGAAAAACAAAAATAGTATCAAAATACAATATTTATCAAATAAATTCACAATATTGTAAAATTGACTAAAATTTATAAAATAAAGCCTAATTAGTAAAATTAAACAAATGTTACACTTAAGAGACATAAAATAGGGGAAAATAAAATATTAAATATTTTTCTCATCAGATCACCAAAATAATGTAATTTAGTTAATCCATAAGTATGAAATTCTAGAGCTAGATCATATAGAGATTTAAGTATTGCTTTTAGGTTAATTGGACCTCTGTAGTTTCAGATATAGCCCAAAAATTAAAACTAGTTTAGTTAGGGCAAAGATAGGGCTTAAAATTCTCAGCTAAATAAGGGCTTTAATGAGTTTGAATTAGGCTTTGACCAAAACATTGATATTATAGATCTTTCTTTAAGCTTTACAATGGTGTAATGATCATCTTAATTTGACACCCAGAGCCCAAGATATAGCTAAAAAAAGAAATAGTGTCGAAATCCAGTATAAATCGAATAAATTCATTTTACTATAAAACTAATCTAAAATTATAAAACAAGGCCAATTTTATGAAATTAAGCATTTGTAACTCACTAAGTGACATAAAATAGGAGGAAATAATATAATAAATATTTTTTCCATCAAATTCCCCCACACTTAGCTTTTGTACATCCTCGAGTAATGCACAGCTTTATTTGAAATTAAGAAACAAAAGATTTTGCTTTCCAAAAACTTTAAAATCACAAATCCACAAGTAAGAGACAAATAAAAGCTAGTAAGAAACATAACATATCGTGAAGAAAAATCTTGACAAACTTGAAACTATCTAACATAGCAACGTCATTTAAAAAGAGTATAACAACATAGTAGATTCTCACAAGATTTACTCTCTTCAACCCTTCAAGTGTTTAGGACAAGTGTTCTACTCAAGTTCTTTTCATAAAATTGTCCTACCATAAGCTTGCTAATCATTTAATCTCCACTACTCAAATTACATGCATAACACAAATTAAAAGGACTTTATTCTAGGCTATAATGGGGCTAGGGGAAAAGGAAAGAAAAATTGGGATATGAAAAGGTGGGAACCAAAAAAATTAATAAAGCACTTAAATAAAAAATATATAGGCAAATCATAAATAATTTTAACTCAACACAACAATCCAAATTTGGATTCAGACACTCATCAACTTCTTTATTTTTTTTTCCTTTTCATTTTCTTTCTTTCTTTTTTTTTTAGTATAAATTTTTTGCCTTATTCCTTTTTTAAATTTTCTTTTTTTCTTTTTCCTATTTTTTTGGATTTGCTTTTCTTTGTCTCTCTCTTTTTTAACCAACTTTTGATGAGTTTTTACAACACATAAACTCACACACCCCCATACTTATTCAAAAGCATATCTATAAAAATTTAAATGCTCTACTAATCCCTAAGATTAGATAAAGATATTTGTTTTTCATTAAAAAATTGCTGATAGGCTAATCAACAAAGAAAAGGATAACTAAAGATCAAAAGGGCTTTAACAAAGATAAAAACTTAAGGCTGGTTATATGGCTCTAGCTTAAACTAAGAAAGAATGCCTTTATCATTTTTTTGCATACATATACAAAATGTAATCTAAAAAAGAATCAAAACAAGTTCTAGAGAAATAAATCATGGAAAAACATTACACAAGAAGGAAAGAGAATAGCATGAATTTTTAACATAAAGCTCAAAATCTCACAAGGTGACTCATGCCACCAAGTTCAATCTACCAATTCAAAATCCATCACTACATCAGTTAATTTCAAGAAGTAAAATCATTTATTCAATTATATTATAAATCCTATCTAACTTCAATTGAATCCTACTCATGAAAATGCAAAATCTCTATTAATGGAAAGCAACTAAAATGACTCAAAAAATACTAAAAAATAAGTGAATTTGAAGACTCTTGAAAGCATGAAAACATAAAAATTAAAATAAATCCAAAAAATCTCCCCTTGCACTTAAATTTTATATTGTCCTTGATGTAAAGCATATAAATATTATCAAGAACATCATTAAGAAAGATAAAAGACATATAAATAAAAGAGAATGATAAGAGAAAGCAAATATCATGACCTGTTCCCATAGCCATCATAACCGGCATAAAGATATCTAACTGATAATGATGTATCAATTAGATACCTTTACAAGCCTTTACCATTACAATTAACTCATATGTACACAAATATACATATACAACTAATACTTTTATTAAACATAAAAGGGATAATACTACATCTTGTATATGTTTTTAAAGTATATGTAAGACTATATACGTAAGTAGGTATCAAAATAAACATGAACCAAAATATTATACAAATTAGTATATTGACTAACTAAATACTTATACTAATGTATAACATAGTATCTGGAAATAAACAATGTATATGGTGATAGATAGGTCTTTATACAAGTATCAAACTGTTGGCGCCAACCCAGGTCCTTTATCTATAAAAAAAGGAAGAAAAATAATACAAATAAGAATGACTATTTATAATACTCAATGAATCACGATTCACCTTTACCATAATCCCAATGTATTATGAATTTCTTATATTTAAATTAGTTATTAAATGGGTCATTAATTTTAAGCATCTAATTGGAATGAAATTTAACTATACAATTAATAAATGATTAGTCTAAATATTAACAAATGGCTCATAAGATATGGGTTTCCCCTTATATCACCAATTCAATCTTATTTCCCACTACCCTAGGCTGAAGCCACCATCCTTATCCCTTCAACCCTTACCATGCCTCTCCTTTTTTTAGAAGGATGTAATACTCCCCCCACATAACATATCTGAGAAGGATTCAGAAACATTATAGTGTTTCAAAATCTAATAACTATTGCAAGCATATTTATAATCTAATAATTAATGATAAGGTCAAACGTACCCATTAGCCATTTAGGTAATATCCATTCTAATCATGCCACACAATGACACACACACATGCAAAACAATCATTTTAAGTTTACACATGAACAACATACATTCTAATAATGCATCTACATATCAAGAATTTAGAAAGAATAGCTTAGTTTATGTTTCAATTAGAGTTTACTAATCCTATACTATATCCTTTTTCACTAAGCCTTTAACTTATGTTTAATTAATTCTAATTAAATTTTCAAAGTTTGCATTACTTAACTAAAGCCCTAATGGTGCAATTCCAACTAACTACCATTGAATTTGGGCTTAGAATCCATTACACTATGGTACTGTTCACGTGCTGGCTCAAAACAGGGCCAACTGAGTGTAATAAAAAGTTTGGCCCTATTTGGCTAATTAAATAAACTCTAAAAATTCCCATTAAATTCTATGTTATTCCTAACATATAAAAAAAATTTAATTTTTTTATTTTTCTCATAATCCCTACTGAATTTTCCCAGAAAATTCGCTCAAGTTCACCCTCCCAAATTGGCTTCCAGATTTGGCAGCACTGGAGTCCCGAAATGTTAAGAATTTATTAAATAAGAAAATTAGCTTGAAATGCCACGAAAATTTTATATGTTTTAAAGTACATATGTAAGGTTTACATGAATTTTTATAGAATTTTTAGAGGCCATCTAGTGCCTCAAAAAAATTAAAATCCGAGACTAAATTTCTAGGCGTTCTGTTTCTGAGAATCTGGACTACTTCCCAACAAGGACCCCATTTCGAAATCCTAAATTCTTCTAAAAATTATAAATAAATTATATGTTGATCCTAACATCACAAGAAACCATAGAGTGTTTAGTTTTGAATTTTTAAGCAACCTATGAAGCCCATAAAATTCGTGCACTCGAAGTCACTGTTCCAGGTTTTCTAGAAATTTTCCAGCAAGCATTGTCCTTCATGAATTGGATTCACCACTCATTCCCAACATCAAAATTTGCATTCCTCATGCTAATAACATTCAAAGTACATATCCAAAGGTTCAGAACAGCACCATGCCCCTAACTGCATGGTCTCACATCAAGCTACCAATCTAGAATTCAAAATCTTATAATTCTTGAATCAAAATTCTAAGAAAATGGTAAGGAATGGTCACTCGCCTCTAAACTTAGTTATTTCAAAGCTTCAAACTCTTTTCTACAGAGATGGATTTCTAGTTTTAGGAGGAAGGAGATGAGATCTTCAAATTTGGAAAGATTCTTACAAGAAATCAAGAAAAATGAGGTAAAGAAGTGGTTTACCTTAAAATTTTATGATCAAATCTTCTTATTTGTGTGTTTGGGTTTGCTTGGAAGCTTGATTTCTTCCTCCTATGGAAGCAAGGAGTTTTAGATAGTGCAAGAAGAGAAGATGGTGCTAGATTTTTCTTGAATTTTCAAGAAATAATCTATATGTATGAGAGAAGGGCCTTTTTGAAGAAGTGTGAGAAAATTTCTAGAGTTTTTAAGATTTTTCCCTTGATTTTTCTTAAAGTCAGCAGCCAAAATTAGGCTGATTCACGTTCAGCTTTCGGTCCAAAATTTGGGAAAAATTTAGGTAAAGCTAAGTCTTTTAGAAAAAATTACAGTTTGGCCCCACAATTTTTCATAATTCCACTTTTTCCTAACTTCCTTTAGCCGTTTTTGAATTTAATCCTTGGGCTCACATTTGGGCTTCCTTTTTTTTTTTTTTTTGAGATACTATCTAGGGATATTATAGCAAATCTCTAATAGCTAAAGTTGCCTTTTAAGAATTGCCTTTCTTTAATGTTTTTTGGCTAGCTATGGCATAACTTGAAGTCTAAGACCAGGATCTATATAAAGATTGACTACTTTTATTGCTTCTACATGGTCATCCTTAAAATCATCCATGAGAGAGATGCTTTGAAATTTTAAATTATCTACCATAATTTCTTCAAGTACTATTCTTAAATTATTTGTGCTTGAATATTAAAAATTCTCCTAAATAATAAATTAACATGATTAACAAAATAGTTAGAATGGTCAATATGAAAGCACTCTTTTTACTCAAAAGGTAGGATGTCCTTAGCATCATATTTTTTTTATAATTTTTGAAACAACATAACTCTTTTTATCACCTAAAAATGCAAAAATTTCAGCATCAATATCACATGGAATAGCATTATTTGTACAAAGATATTCATGGCTGCTATTAACAGAATGCATAAATTTAGAAATTTTAGGGAATTTAACAAGTATGTCATTATGGATAGCATTAACATGTAATTCAAAATCAACACATGCAAAACTAGTAAAATCAGAAACAAAAATGTCAAAATCAAAAATAGCAAAAAATAGTAGTAATAGAAACAATAACAAAAGCAATAGAATCAATAATAGTAAAATGAAAACCAACGAATTCAGAATTAAAAATATTAGAAGGATTAAAAAGAGGAATATCATGCAATAAGGGATCCAAAGTTTGAAGAAAGGATATAGAATTATCTTGCATGGCCTTAAAAATGTCAAACTTAGCTATAACACCATCAAACTCCATGGTTAATGTTCCATCTTGATCATTAATTATGATTTTTACTATCTTAAGAAAAAGCTAGCCAAGAATGATTAGTGGAAGAATGTTGGAATCCTTATTTTCCATCTTCATAATGAAAAAAAATTATTGGAAAAATAAGTATATTAACCTATACTAGAATGTTTTCAACAACACACATGGGGTAAACATTAGATATATTTGTTGATTGAACAACAACCCTTATTTCTTTCAAAATTACCAAATTCAAGGTATTAACAACAGAAAAAGGCATGACATTGACTAAAGCTTCTAATTCTAACATAACATGCTTAATTCTAGTTTTACTTATGATGCATGGAATGGTAAATATGCCTGAATCTTTACATTTTATTAATAATTTTCTTGAATAATTGTAAACACATATGCCCTCACCCTCACTTTCTTATCATCCTTGAATTTTCTTTTATTAATGCATAAATTTTTCAAAAAGTTAGCATACCTTATAATTTGTTTCATTAAACCTAATGAAAGTATGTTAACTTCTACTTTGATAAGAGAATAAAAAATCTATTTCTCTTCCTTAATTTTCTTTAGAGAAAGAACTTTTCTTGGAAAAGGAAAGGGACTAGGAAAATCAATAAGAGGTGGGATTATAAGGAAAGAATTTACTACCCTATCACTATGCTTGATTTCTTTTTTGGTTATTTTTGGATTTTGTCTTCTAGTTTATTTTTGGTTTCTAGTTAATTTCTTATTTCTACTTAACTACCCATTGGTTTATTAGTTATTGGTTAATGACTTAGTTCTAGTTAATTGCTTGCTAGTTTGGTTGATTTTGGTTATGTAGGCTTCTTAACTTGCTTACCACTTCTTAACATAATGGCATTCACAAATTCCTTATTTCTGGTATTGCTTGAAGAAGGTTGACTAGAACTTTTTGCTTTAAGTTCACTAATGGTGAAAGTTAATAGGCCAATTTGAGTTTGTAAATTGGTGATTGTAGCCTCTATTCTCTACTAGAATTGTAGGTTGTTTGCTGTCATTTTCTTAATTAAATCTTCAAATGATGATTGAAAAGAAGCTATAGTTGAATCTAGTTAATTGATAACATTATGTTGCAACATGGTGTATAGAGGGGGATATGAAGGATACTGATAAAAAAAATATTTATTATTTTATTTTTCCCTATTTTATGTCTCTTAGGTGCTACATTTGCTTAATTTTACAAAATAGGCCTTTTTTTATATTTTGTGGTCAATTTTATAATATAATGAATTTATTTGGTAAATGCTGGATTTTAAAACTATTTCTATTTTTCAGTCATATCTTGGACTCTCGACATTGGATTGAAGAAAACTTTATATTGATGGAAAGCTAAAAGAGATATTTATAACTTTTATGTTTTGGTCAAAGCCTAGTTTGGACTTCTTTAAGCCTTTCTTTCGCTAAGAAGCTAAAGTTGTGTTTTTGTCCCAGCTAAACCTATTTCTATATTTGGGCCATATCTAGAGCTATAGTGGTCCGATTGACGTGGACCCATAAGTGCACAGGTTAAGTCAAGTTATAGTACAAAAGATGTCGTCTCCACAGGGATTGAGTGCTGAATACTAACTGAATTTCAAGGTAAATTATCTAGGTGTACCGATTAGTATTATGAATTAAGAGTAAAATGCAAAACAAGTTTAGTTATAAAAAAGAAAGCAAATGGGACTGATATGGATTAGGTAAAAATTTAATTCAAATAAGATGGAAGTGTACTCAGCTTTAGGGTTCCCTTGTGCATTTCATTATGGGATGAAGATAAGCCTCTAACCCGGTTTACTGTTAATTTAGATTGCTAGATTACCAAAAATAAGCTATACCTCATTGCAAGGTTACTAGCTACTAACCAATAGATAAAGTGCTCAGAATTTCTCTAGTAATCACTCATCTAGATTGCATTAACATTGCTTAAGAATCCAATCTTAGACATTTTATCCTGTACAAAAGAATCCAATTAGCTTAATTCCTAAGTCTAATAGAGATTCCCAATGATTATGCAAGGCCTAATTAATTAATTAGTCATTCCAACCTAGAATCAACTAATCCTTTACACAAATCCAATATTCCGGAAGTATTGGGTTGTTAAAGTACAAAACAGCATAATCAAATCATAAATCAACAATAAATCTACTATATTATATTAAAATCAAATCCATAAATCCATGAACAAGTCTACCCCAGTTGAGCACTAGGGTTTAGTGTGAGTTCATTACATAACCAGTAGAAAACCAGAAAATAAAGAGGGAAATCAAACTAGTCATGAAGCTCTACAAATTCCTTGCTTGAATCTTCAATCCTTTGCTTGAATCCAAGGCTAGCAATCTCCCTTAGTGTCTTTGGGTCTCTCCTAGGGTTTTTACTGACGACCCCTCTTTTTAACTTTCAATTCTGCTCTCTCTTAGTGATTCATCGCATAAAACTTATATGGGAAATGTACACGGGGTCTGACACGTCCGGTCTTGTACCCCGTGTTTCTCTGCGAAGGTTGGGCAACATGATACATAGGGTCTGACACTCCTTGTGTTTACGTAGGAAGGGTCAAGTAGTATGTTACACGGGGTATGACACGTCCCGTGTTGTACCCTATGTTCTTCTGCGAACAATTCAGTGAGGCTTCGAAACACACAGAAAGACACATGGCCTTCCACACGAGGTTCCCATACCCTGTGTTCTTTGTCAAATGAGCGAGTTTACTTTGATTCTCCACAATTTGCATGGTTTTGACTCTGGATCCCTTTCTAATGCTCTAATGTGTCACTTCAAAACTTGAGAACAAAATATTGAGCATTTAAGTACCCTTTTTCAATTCTTTTGCACAAGATACTAAGTAAATAAGTGATGAAACACATAAAATTTAAGTGCAAATGTGCATTTATCAATTCTCCCACACTTGAATCTTGCTCGTCCTCGAGTAAGAAGGTAAAAGAACAAAAAATCTACTCCACTTTCCTATTAATATCATCAGGCAACCATTCAACGAATCAGAAATTAGGATCAAGTCATGCCAAGCAACTAAATAAGTCAATCCTTAGCATAAAAGCAAAAGAGAATAGCCTCACAAGTAAAGTGTTCACTCAAACTCTCAAGATAAGGCTTGTGTATACTCTCAAGTCAATCAGCTCAGGACTTAATGTTACCATATGCTTGCAAAAACTCTAGTCTCCACTACTATATTGTAAAATGCATGTAAATCAGAGGACTTTATTAGAGAAAATGATGAGGATAGGGGAAAGGAAGATTAAGGGATGAAAAGTGATAGAGTCAGAGAAGGGAAAAGACACATTGGCCTTAAGTTCGACCACTGTCGAGTTCCATTGCTCAGCTTAGCATATTACCTTACTTCTATTCCTTGCCTCAACCCCTTTTCTCTCTTCTCTTTTTTTTTAATCAACAGTAAATCAGCAAACAAGACTTTTCTTTCTTTCTTTCTTATTTCCCAATAACTTTTCTTCTTCTTCTTCCTAAATTATTTATTTAACACCATTTTTTTAACAGTAAATCTATAAATCAACTTATCTAACTGAGCAGCTCTATGTAAGAACCTCTAAGTGATAGCCAAACTCATTTAATATGTCTAAGTTCCCTTAAACTCTGAAGTTCAAGTTCACTCGGGCAATGGCTTTAAATGCACATAGGATGGGTTAGGCTAGGTTTGAAATGAGGGTCCAAGGCTCAAAGTGGCTAACTAAGGGCAAAGTTGAAAATAGACTAGGGTATGTCAAAGAAGGGATTCAAATAAGCAAAACAAATAAAAAGGGTGAAGAAACATGGCCCCATCATTTTTGACATGCAAAATATATAAAATGTAGCCTCAAAAAGAGCAAATGCAAGTTTTAGAACAAAAAGTCAAGAGTGAGACATAATCTCTCAAGAAAATACAGATGAGCCTCAAATTCTAATGTGTAAAGTTGCTCAATAGGCTCAAGTCTCACGAGGATCAATTATGCTTATTACTCTCAGCTTTAAGCTTTAGATTTTTCGTATTAAGTTACTAGTTAATCATTAAAAGAGCAAGGCATAAACAAATCCACTTTAGTCAAAAGATTGCCTTAAAAATTTAAAAATTTTTATATACATATCATTGAATTTGGAGTAGATTCCAGTAATCTAAATCAATCAAGCAGATTCAAGTGTAATACATTCTAAAAGCTACTCCCCCACACTTAAAATTAGACATTGTCCTCAATGTACAAAAAAAAGTAAATGGAATAGGGAAACAGAAGAAATGGGGGACTGGAACTTCCCTGACAAGTGGAGCTTTGTTGTCAATTACAGAACATGGCTTCAGGGGGATCCACAAGCAAAGAAAGATTATGAGAGAAAGAGGAGACTGCTAATGCAAAAGAAAGGAGATGCATTACTGGGATAAAATATGCTATTAGTTAGTTATTACAGACATAAATAATAAGAGTGCAAGAAAATAAAAGAGAAATAGTTAAAGTAATAAAAATTAAATGTAAGTTCATAACCAATATAAGTATAGACCAAGATAAATGGAAATAGAAAAGAGAAACAAGTAAAAAGGAGAACATATAAGTAAAAGGAAAAAGCAATATGAGCTACTGAGTAGGAGGATCTGAATCAGCTGAGGAAAATGGGTGGAAAAGCTTGAACAGGGGCTCGACCATGCTCTCAATGTGTCTGGATCTTCTGTCCAAGTCATCATGGAGGCCCTCAATCCTCGACTGACGCTCAGATATGCGTTGAAGCTCAGCCAGAATTTGCTGCTGACCAGACAAAATATTTCGAAAGTAAGCCTCGGATGAAACTCTTCCGCCCGCAGAAGATGATGGACCCATATCAAGAGCTGCAACACCATCGCCATCATCTCCTGGAAAATCATGCTCGTCCTTAGAGGGTGGCTGCTGCACAGGCTGGATCCCTATAGCTAAAAGAATGCTCCTACGGAGGGGAGTCATGTGGGATGCTATAGACAAGGATCCATAAGGTCGATCAAATACTCCCAACTGCCTAACTAGTCTGGTAATGTATGGACCGGCAGCAATACTCCCAGCTCGTCTGTCTGATGCCTGAGTCAAAAAGAAATGTGCAAATGCACCTCCAATGTGGATGGGGACTCTCTGTATCATGCTGTATAGGAAGAGGATATCAGCTGTGCTTACTACTCTATGACTATACCCCCAACCACTCAAAGTATGACTGAAGATAGAATGGATGACTTGCCATGCAACTCTCTTAAGGCTAGATGCCTTGTTTTGTCAGATCATAGGTGCTCCCGGTGGCAATGTTAGACCACACTTGCCACTCTTGGGTCCCATGTGGCAGTGCTATCAGAATATCATGATACTCAGGGGTGGCTACAAATTCCTCAGAGTAAATCCCCATATGTACTGATAGCTGGGTCACACTCATAGAATATTGGACTCTCCCGAGGCGGAATTATACTGTATCAGCAGAATCAACAGTGCTAAAGTATCTCTCCAGATAGAAGGTGCTAAGAAACTCCAAAGTAAGTTCTCTGTAAGTAGGCTCTATAATCTGAAAGAATGTCTCCCAAGCACTTACACTTATGAGCTCTCGGATCTCGTCCTCAAGGCTAAATTCCTTCAAGACCGCTCAATCTATGTATTAACCTTCCACAAATGATCGGTCTTTGTGTCTATTAAATGCCTGAATCTGGGCCTCATCTATGAACTCTAGGAGTTAGGATGTAGGTGGTCCTCTAGAGGAGGTCCCTCTAGAAGTACTGCCCTTAGAGGTCTTCTTAAACCGATTAAATCGGTTTAAAAAATCAAAAAAATAGACAAAATAGTGAAATTTGGCTAAAAAAATAAGGTACCTCACAAGGTAAATGCTAATGACTTTAATGAGAAATCAAATCTAGCACAAATAAAAATTTTAGTTCAATCAGATTTAATGAGACCTAATATAGTTTTAAAGGGGGTTAAGGTGTAAAATTATATAAAACTAATTTTTTTTGGCCAAAAACCTTTATTTCAATGTTAGATGAATTCAAGTATGATAAAATATGATCAATTTAATTGGCAAACACATAAAAATCAAAGAACACAAAAGAATGCATGTATATGCCATAAAATTATAAGTACCGTAATATACAAATAAGGCAATAGCAAATGCAACTATTAACTAGAATGCTTGAAAATTTATGTAATACAAAGCTAGTAATATGTAAGAAAAGATGAATTCAAGGGGATCCCCAACAATGGTGCTAAAATTTTGATAATGCATATTGCAATGCATTAAAATTAGATTAAAAACTAGTTTGTTGGAAAATGATGCAATATAATGGAACAAACATGGTTGTACCCCTAGTAATCCCTTAATTTATTTTTTCTAATTGAATTCCTAACAATTTTTTACACAATTGTTGAATTGTTTATGCACTAAAAATGAAAAAAACTAATGCAAACAAGACATAATGCTATAACAGAATGTAAAATGTAGCAATATGCAATATATAGAATGCAAAACTAATACATAAATAGAGTTAAGGGAGGTTTGTGAATTGAAATTGAAACAAATGTATTAAATAAAATAAAAATGCATAGCAAACAAAAAGAAGGAAAACTAATGTAAGAAAACAATTAATTCAAGGAATTGAGAGTTCTAGTTTAGATTAATCATAGATCAATTAAGATTTAACCATTTTAATTAATTCTTCAATCTTGAATTACCTAGAACCCTTGCAACAATTCATGTATTTTATGATAGATAACTATTTAGGATTTGATCAATTAAGATTAGCCAAATTAAATGACTACTATAACCCTTAAGCTAGATTGAAATTGACTTAAAGATAGAATTTGGTGGATTTGAGAAATTAAATTAGAAACCTCCAAATTAATCACTTAACCCTTTGCCTTTATATGTAAAATTATGATTAAATAATCATAATTCAACATCAAAACAAGAAGAAATTAGAAATTAGAAATCACAAGGATGAATACTAATTATACCAAATTAATATCCAATAAATGCAATTTCTAGAAATTAGTATATAGAATTAGGGAAAGAGGCAAATTAATTAAAAAAAGTTAACATTACAAATCATTCAAAATAGGAAAGTCTTGAACTTCTTAAATCAACTCCAAATTTAAGCTTCCATTGATAAACAACAAAAGAGAAATAAGAAGAAAAAGAGAAAAGTTGTGTTGTTGAATGTGTAAAACTCTCTCTAGTCTAATTAGTTCTCTCCTTTTATTTGATCTAATTAACCAAAAACCTTGTTAGACCTAGATTAGATGTCTCTTAGGATTACAAAAATGAGGCCTTCTTAATTTTTATAAGCCTAGATCTATTTTTTATAAGACAATTAACTCTAATAATTATAGTAGTGAATTCCCACATGTTAGTATAAAATCACTAAAATAATGTAATTTGGTTCATCTATAAACATAAAAGTTATAGATCTAGGTCTTACAGAGATTTCATTACTAGTTTTGAGGTTAATTAGACCTCTACAACTCCAGATATAGCCTAAAAATTAAAATTAGTTCAATTAGGATAAAGACAAGTTTTCAAATTCTCAGCTAAATAAGGGCTTAAAGGTGTCTAAATTGATCTGTGACTAAAATACCAAAGTTATAGATCTTTTTCAATCTTTCCAAAGATAATCTTATTTTTGACACTTAGAGCTTAAGATATAGTTGAAAAATAAAAATAATTCAAAATTCAATATTAACCGAATAAATTTTGAATATTATAAAACTAACCCTAAATTATAAAATAAAGTTAATTTTTTTGAAATTAAGTATGTGTAACTCATTAAGAGACATAAAATAGAAGAAATAATATAGTAAATATTTTTTTCATCACTGCCATATATTGTTTTCTTTTCTAGAAGGTATTTGGAAGGTCAAAGTAAATTTGGTGAACTATCCTATTTTCTAAGAATTTGATTTTAGAGTAGCCAATTGCTATTCTATTTTCTAAAGGATATTTCTTCAAAAAGATAACTGATTTATTTTCTTTACATTTAACTAGATTAAGTTCCTTGAAGATTAGTTTCCTCATAAATTGGAAGACTCTATTTTCTCCTAGAATCTTTATTGTTGTTCCTTTTTCTAATATCTTATATAGTGTTAAGGCATAAATAGAAGGTGTTACAAGGATAACTTTACTAGATAAATTTTTCACTAACAAGAAAGACTATTTAGTTTTGTAGGAGGAGTTGACTATTTTTACACTTAGAAGTTTGTAAGTAATTTAGAAGAGAAAACCATTAGCAAACCTAAGGCATTCTTTACTTTTCTTAAAGAATTTGATGGGTACCAATCCTTCCTGTATATAGTTCAAATTTGCACCTATATTAAAAAGAGTTATAGTTTCTATTTCCTAATTATCCTTAACTAATTTAATAATAATATAATATTTCTAGATGGTTGTCTTAGAAATGAATCCTAAGAAGTTATCCTCTTTTTCCTCCTTTTCAAACCCTTTTTTAGTGGGATCATCTTGGAGGTTTGAGAGACCTAAACTATGAAGTTCTTGTAGTTCCTTAATTCTCTAACTTCTATCTTAAAGAGATTTATTTTAGATTGTAAATCTTATAAGGTTATAGATTTGCCATTTAGTAATTTAGATCTATCCAAAACATCCTTGATGTTATACCCATTTACTATAGGAGGTTTGAATGAAGGCAAGGGTTTATATAAGATTTGTTTGAATTTTTAAAGATAATCTTTCTTTCATTCATTATTAGGTAGGTTATTGATAATATCTAAAAGAAGATCTTGTTCTTTGGTAAGACTATTTATTTCCCTTTTTTGATGAAGATATATCTATTTCCAAAGAAGTCTCATTGTCATTTAGGAATTGTGTTATTTTTAGAACCTAATCAACTTTAGCTAAAAATTCATTTGAATTAGATAATTCTTTAGCAAGTAAGTTGCTTATTTGATTAAGAATATTTTCATTAAGTTCAAGATTTCTAATTTTCCTATTTATTCTACAATATTTAGCTATAAGACTTAGCTTGTTGCATTTAAAATAAATTGATTGAATATCTTGATTTGGTAGGGGAGTAAACCTAGGCTTTCTTCTTTCCTGAAAATATTGCTTTCTCCGGGGTTATAGGTGAGTTAGTTGCCTAGACTCAACCTGTTGCTTAATTCTATACTTATGTTTTGGCTTGAAGGTCTTTAGACATTCGAACCTAAATTATTGGCAAAAAGTTCCTAATTCTTTATGATTTTGAGATTTTTCCTTGGTTAGTTGCTTTTGTATTTTGTCATTTTGATAAATTTTAAGGCCAACCTTTTAAATATAACTTACTAATTGTCTATAAGTATGTTATTCATAAAGGATTTGTTTGCTAAACTAATTTCTAATTTTCTCCTTAACTTTATCTCTTAAGGATGTAGGAAGACCTGCCAGTAATTTTTTCTTCTAAAAGGTTAGTTATTGTTAAACTTAAAGTAAATTCTACTAAAAAAAAGTATGCTTATACCATTTAAATTCTAATGAGGTTCTATACTAAAGTTTTGATAAAAGTTTATCTAATTTTTCTTTCTATAGGTTAAGATCTTCTATAAAGTGTTTAGTAATGGTATAAATTAAAGTATTTATAACATTAGAAAGTAGTAGTCCATCAAATTCTTCTATTACTAAACCTTGAAGGTTAACCTTAATAGATTCTAAAATTTGTACTCTCTTAGTATTAATGAGATGTTCATCATATTATCCTTTGAATTACCTTGTAAAACTTATAAATAGACGTAAACAACTTCTATGTTGTTACTTCTATGGGTTGCTTAATAGGCTATACTAAACATGATCATTTGTTGAAAAGTATTTAGGATTTCATATTCAAATTTGTCATCTATGTTCCATTTAAAGATATTATTCTCATTGTAGGAATTTTCAATAATTTGGGAATTTTCTTCTATAGTTTGATCAAGAAAGTTAACTTTAGGGTGGTATAACTTTTAAAGTACTCTCCAACTAGCTTCCCTCTTGATGTCTTCTATCTTTGGTCCTTGACAATCCTATAAAGATATTTTAGAAGCTTTATCTATGGTACGAATTTTATTAGTGATTGATTTGGCAAAAATTGGGGAATACTCATCTATTTTGGGGATGACTATATTTCCTAATTTTTTATCTAGATCTCAGATCATTTGCTCTACCCTAGCTATTCCTAACTTCTGGGATAGACTTATTTTTTTTATTTGGGAATTTAGCAAAGTTTGAACAAAAGGTTGAAAATTTTCCCATATATATGTAAGAAATGTATGCATTGAATATTTTTGTATCTATGAATTACTATAAAATGTTGATTATAAACTAAGATGTGATCTCATAGTTTATGTGAATTATGCACAATTATGTTTTTGCATTATACATTAATATGAATTATGCATTATATTATGGGTAATGATTATTGTATTTGAATAATGAGACCTTTGAAAGAGGCATAAGATTGAGAATTGATCAAATGAAATTATGAATTAAGAAGCCATAATGTGGTATGAGTAATAGGAGATGAGCTGACATATTTATATATTTCTCTATAGGAGTGGGAAGCTTACCTTTTATATAAATCAATGGCAATATGAATAAGGGTGAATTAAAGCTATTAGGTGGGGTGAGATAGATGAGGTTAAACTGAAGATATAAAAAGGAACATGGTACTGTAATATTATGCATTCATGCTTATATGATTTCATGAAACTTCACTAGTTAGGCAATTGGCAATAAGACAATAGCAACAATTTCAAGCTTCTTCTCTAGCAAAATTATGTGGATTTTACTCTTACCAAACTCATTCAATAGATTGCTGCCCCACATTGAAAGAAGATGAATGTCTTCATCCTCTAACATATGCAACAACTATCTTTCCTGGAAAGCCACAATTTCAGCAGTAAAACCAATATCAATACCAGTAACAACAACTAATCTAGTACCATCAACAACAAGCTCAATATTCTAGCTAAAAGGATAACCAAAATTTCAAATATAGAAACAACCCAGACTAGAATCAGTATCATCCTATTGTATATACTAGAATGCATCCTAATACAATCTAATAACTAGAAGCAAATGCATCCTACTCTTAACCATCATTTAAGGAACTAATCAAGCAGATGGCAGTAAATAACTTGCAATTCTGGTAGAGAGCAGAAGCCATTATGATGAATTTGCAAACACAAATAAGATAGTTGACTTCTGCATTAAGTGAGCTCAAGGCAAAAGGTTCTAACTATCCATTTTACAGCAACACAAAAAATAAGGAAATGGTGAATGCAATCATGCTGAGAAGTGGCAAAGAAATTGACAAACCTCTATCTTACAACCAAAGTCAAGCTATGTACGAGCAAGTGATCAACCGATAAGCACTCAACCAAAAGATGCTAACCAGAACTAACCAGAAAAATTAGCAAATAGTAAACTAGAAGCAAGAAAGCAACCAAAACAGAATCAACAATAACAAATAGAAGAGAAATACTAGAATAAACTAGAAAATAACAAAAAGATAATGACAGTGAGGTGAACTCTTTCCCTATCCCCCTCCTTTTTTCCAAATAGAAGACTTTTTCACTAAAGTAAAAATGAAAAGAAAATGAAGATGGGAATTGGATTTTAAAGTCACTTAGAAAAATAGAAGTTAACATACCTTTACTGGATTTAATAAAAATAAGTTCCAAGGTATGCTAACTTCTTGAAAAATTTGCATATCAATAAAAGAAAATTAAGGGTGGGTGAAAAAGTAAGTGTGGGGCTAAACGTATCTACAATAATCCAAAGAAAATTATTAAAAAAATGCAAAGATCTAAGCACATTTATCATTCTATGCATCATAGGAAAAACTAGAATAGAACATGCCATGTTTGACTTAAGAGGATCTATAAATGTCATGCCTTTTTTTATTTTTAATGCTTTGAACTTAGGAGTTTTGAATGAAACAAGGGTTGTTGTTTAATTAGCTAATAGATATAATATTTACCCATTGAGTGTTATTGAAGATATCCTAGTACAAGTTGATGGATCAATTTTCCCAATAGATTTTTACATTTTGAAAATGGAAAATGAGGATTCAAATATTCTTCCACCAATTATTCTTGGCCGGCCTTTTCTCAAGACAGTAAAAACCATTATTAATGTTCAAGATGGAACATTAACTATGGAGTTTGATGGTGTTATAGCCAAGTTTGATATTTTTAAAGATATGCAAGATAACTCCATATCCTTTCTTAGCATTTTGGAGCCTTTAGTGTATGATTCTCCTCATTCTATTTACATTTTTTTTTCTAATTCTATCATTTCTGATTTTGCTGTTTCCCATTCTAAATCATATGCTAATGCTATCCAAGATGAACTACTTGTTGAGTTTCCTGAATTTTTTGAATTTATGAATTGTTTTGATAGCCATGAATGCACTTGTAAAGATAATGATTTTAAGTGTTCCATTTGTACTAAAATTTCTTCTTTTTAGATGAAAATAGTAATGTTCATTCAAAAATTATAGAAAAACAAAATGATAATGGAGACATTTCAATTTTACAAAAATAAGAAAAAGAAAAAGAGCATTTTTACATTGATTTTTCTCATCATTTTGTTGATCATGTTGAATTTGTTTTATCAAATGATTTTGACCATTCAAGAAAAGATAAATTAAGAATAGCACTTCAAGAATTTATGGTGGATGATTCAAATTTTCATAGCATTTCCTTGATGGATGAAGTAAAGCTTGGCAAATTAGAAGTAGATGAGGTAGTCAATCCTCATGTAGATCTTGGGTGAAGAATTGAGCATGATTTCTAGTCAAAGACATTAAGAAAGGTGCTTTTTAAAAGGCAACCCAAGCAATTTTTAAGATTTGCTTTCTCCTACCCTTCTCTTTTATTTTCCTTGTCTTTTATCTTGATATTATTTTTTATGATATTGATATATTTTACATTAAGGACAATCTAAAATTTAAGTGTTGGGAGGAGACTTTAGATTTACTTTATACTTTGTGTTTTCATTCAATGCTTTTCAATGTTTAAAAAAATTCAAAAAAAGAAAGTTTATTTTTCACTTGATTTTGAGTCCTTTTTAGTTACTTTCTATTAATGAAGATTTTGCATTTTTATGAGTAGGATTTAATTGAAGTTAGATAGGATTCATAACTTGATTGAATGAATGATTTTGCTTCTTCGAATTGGTTAATGTAGTGATAGATTTTGAATTGGTAGATTCAACTTGGTAGCATGACCTACCTTTTGAGATTTTAAACCTTATGTTGAAATTTTATGGTATTGTTTTTCCTTCTTATGTGATGTTCTTCCATGATTTGTTTCTCTAGAACTTGCTTTAAATATTTTTGAGATTACATTTTGCACATGCATGCATAAACATAATTAAGGCATTCTTTCTTTCTTTCTTTTAAGCTAGTGCCATAAAGTCAACCTTGAAGCTTCTACCATTGTTAAGCCCTTTTGAGCTTTTATTGCTTTTTCTTTGTTAATTAACCTATGAGTATATTTTTCTAATGAAAAATAAATGTTTTTACATAACTTTAGGGATTAGTAGAGCATTTGAATTTTTATGAGATAGGATCTTGAATAAGTGTGAAGGTGTGTGAGTTTATGTATTGTGAAAAGTTATCATCAAAGGTTGGTTGGAAAAAAAAATCAAAGTTAAAAAAAAGAAGAAAATGAAAAAGAAGAAAAGAAGAAAGAAAAGTAAAAAAATGAATGAAAATAAAAAAATAAAAAAAAGAAAAAAAGAAAAGAGAAAGAGAAGAAAAAAAATAAAAAAGTTGATAAGTGTTTGAGTTTGAATCTGGCTTGAGGTGTTGAGTTGTAATTCTTTATAATTTGCCCACATGTTAATTCAAGTACTTTGTTGATTTCTTTAGTTTCTAACCTTCCATATTTTTCTTTTTCCTACCCTTACCTTAGCCCTATTACAACCATAAATAAATTTTTTTTTATTTATATTGTACATGTGATTTGAGTAGTAGAGATTAAATGACTAGCAAGTTTATGGTAGAGTAATTTCATGAAATGAACTTAAGTGAAACATTTTACCTTAAACATTTGAGATTTGGAAAGCGAAGTTTGTGAGAATCTACCAATTTGATATACTTTTTTTGAATGAAGTTGCTATATTAATTAATTCCAAGTTTTTCAAGATTTTTTTTCATGATATATTATGTTTCTTGCTACTTTTAGTTAGTTCTTGCTTGTGGATTTGTGAATTTGAAGTTGCTAAAAAGTAAAGACTTTTGTATTTTAGTTTTGAATAAAGTTTTGTCTTGCCTAAGGATGTGCAAGAGATAAGTGTGGAGGAATTTAATGAGAAAAATATTTACTATTTTATTTTTCTCTATTTTATGTCTCTTAAGTGTTATATTTGCTTAATTTTATTAATTAGGCCTTGTTTTATGAATTGTGATTAATTTTAAAATATTATAAATTTATTCAGTAAATGTCGAATTTTGATACTATTTTTATTTTTTAGTCATATCTTGGGCTCTGAATGTCAAGTTAAGGCAAACTTTATATTATTGGAAAGCTGGAAAAGAGAACTATAACTTTTATGTTTTGGTTTAAACTTAGTTCAAGCATTTTGAAGGTCATATTTGGTTGAAAAGCTGAAATCATGTCTTTATCCCAGTTGAACTCATTTCTGTATTTGCGCCATATTAACTATAGTGGTCTGATTAACTTGAAACCAATGCATAAATTCTCACAAGACACAAGCCTACACATTTGATGTTTATAGGTTTTCCAAATAACATTAATTTCTTGGTCAAAATTTAGTTGGAAGTTAAACCTACTGGAATTCACTAATTAATCTAAAGGATTTAATTGACTTGTAACAAATAAGTCTGGACTTCTAAAAATTAGAAAGGCCTTATTATTTTAATCCTAAGAGTCATAAAATCCTATTCCAATAGGGTTTTAGCTTAATTAGATTAAATAAATAGGGAGAGACTCACTAGACCTTAGACTTTACACAAAGACTTAGCAGCATAGCTTTTCTTTCTCTCTTTTCTTGTTTTCAAGCCATGGAAGGCTAAAGACTCTTGATTGATTGAAGGATTGTGAAGCTTTTCTCTTCAAGGATTATGAGATCTTGATTAGTAATATTGATTTCCTCCTGTTAATTTTCCTCTTTCTCTAATTGTTTATGTTGAATTATTGAGATTACTTATGTTAAATGCTGATTTGGTATAATTGGTGCTAAATCTTGTGATTTCCATTCTTTTGCTATTTGAATATGAAATTATGGTTGGTTAATCATGGTTTTACATGTTAGGATAGAGGCTTAGGGGATTACTTCAGTGGTATTTGATTTAATTTCCTAATTTAACTAAGTTCTATCTTTAAGTCAATTTTGATCTAGTTTCACGGTTATGGTGATTGCTTAATTCATCAACTAATCTTAATTGACTAAAATATAGGTGGTTATCTAGCATAGGATTTATGGATTATTGCAAGGGTTCCAAATAATCCAAGGTTTGAAAATCAATTGGAATAATCAAATATTTTGTGATCTAGGATTAATTAAGAGCTATTATATCCTTGAATCGGCTGCATTTCATATATTGAATTCTTTCTGTTTATTTACTGTTTTGTTTCTATTTTGTTCTTCTTTATTTTATTGTTATCATTTTTATTTTTTGCTACCATCCAATTTTGCATTCTATTATTGCCTAATTATATATACTACATATAACAAATTGCATAGTACATTCTATTTCATTGCATTTTTATATTGTTTGCATTAGTTTCTCTCATTTTCATTCCATCAATAACTCAACTATTGTGTAGGTATTGTTAGGAATTAATTTAGAAAATATAAAATAAAAAATATCACTAGGGATATGACCTAGTTGTGCCATTATACAACATTATACTTTCAACATACCAGTTTTGATTAATTTTGGTGCATTGCAATGTGCACATCAACTATCCACCAAAAAGAAAACATAAATTCCCATTAGTAGATAAGTCTAAATATGGTAAATTTCATAAAAATTTTGACAATGTTATTAATGATTTTTTGTCTTCAAAAGGTTAAATAAAATAAATAATTTAAAATGGACACTTTAGGAAATATTGGGAAAAATCTAGGAAGATTCAAATGAGATGATAAAAAATAAAAGTAATCTCTTAAAGAAAAAGCTACATATGATACATAACAGACCTTAGCAGGTGTAGTGGACATGATATTGGAAGCTTTCTAGTGGAGATGTCTCTAAAAATGCCAAGAAACAACATATGCATTAGATATGCATATTAGGAAAAAAAGGCCAAAAATATCACATGAACCAATCTCTTTTATGAACAAAGACATTGATAGAGATCATAATGATCTAATGGTTATTTCTACTATGATTCATAACTTCCTTATGCAAAGAATATAAAAAGATTAAGGAAGTTCCATCAATGTATTATATTCTTATGCCATTGAAAAAATGAATTTTATTAAATCTATGGTAAAACCCTATAAAGGGCAACTTGTTAGCTTTTTAAGAAAATAGGTATAAGTAGATGAGATAATGCCTTTGAGAGTAACCTTGGGAACCTTTTTAAAAATACAGAGTATAAATGGGAACTTTTTAGTTATCCAATTAAAGAATCAAGTTAATAATTCTTGGTTGACATTTTCTAAATCAAATTGAAGCAATTGTTTTAACACCACACCTCCTAATGAAGTTTCCAACTGATGTTACTATGAGGCAAACCTAAGTAGATCAAACAATGGCTTAAATGTGCTATATAGTAAGCTTTTAATATGTAACATATAAAATAAATCTAATGAACACCATGCTCTAAAACACTACCATAATATCTTAAGATGATAGCAAAATAGTGGATCTAACACTACTAAATGTGCAAGATGCCAATCTTAAAGGACTAGAACAATTATTAGACTCGAAAAAGATCTATACTTTTGAAGAGAAAGATGAACAAATAGTGCACACAGCAAATCATTTAACAAAAAAAGATAGAGCTGAGCTAATAACCTTGCCAAAAGAGTATGCTAAAGTTTTTACTTAGAAACTCTCACATATTCTCGAGGTTGATGTCAATATAGCATGTCATAAATTGGTAGTAGACCTAAGCATCAAGGCTATAAAATAAAAAAAAAGTGATTTTGAATTCAAATGCAAGGAGGTGATCAGGAAAGAAGTTACAAAGTTGTTAGATGCAAAATCTATTAAAGAAATTGAACACACCATGTGGCTTATAAAAATTATCCTATTAAAAAAGGAAAATGAAGTAGATCTCACTAACTTGAACAAAGCTTGCCTAAATAACATGTATCTATTACCTAATATTAACTAACTAGTAAATAACACATTCGGTTTTGGAAGACTTGACTTCAATGATGCATTCTTTGGATACAATCAACTAAGAATGAACCCAAAGGATGAGGAAAATTTTACATTTATTATAGATAAATGAATCTTTTATTATAAGATAATGTTGTTTGGATTGAAAAAATTAGGAGCAATATACTAACATCTAATGAATAAAGCTTTTGCTAAGTAGAAAAGAAGAAATGTGCAAGTGTATGTTAATGACATATTAGTAAAGACAAAAGATAAAGCACAATAATAAAATAACTTGAAAGAATCTTTTAAAGTATTAAGAAAGAACTCTATGAGATTGAACTTGGCAAAATGCATTTTTAGTGGCTGAGCAAATAAGTTCCTATGATTTATGATGACAGAATAAGGAATCAATGTAAACTTACGAAAATGTCAAGCTGTGATCAACATGATTAGCCTTAAAACAATTAGAGAGGTCTAAGTGCTAAATAAATGTCTTGTTGCATTGCACGCTTCATGTCCTGGTTAGGAGACAAACTTTTACATTTCCATAAGTTACCTACAAATGAAAAATATTTTTCTTAGGATAACTCTTGTAAAGAAGCCTTTACCTAGTTGAAAAGTGTTTGGCTTCCCCACTTATTCTATCAAGACCATGAAAAATGAACCACTATACATTTCTCTTACAACATCTAAAAAGGCCGCTAGTTCTATAGTCAGAGTAGAGGACTAGAAGTAACAAAAACTTGTCTATTTCTTCAACAAGGTGTTACATGGTGCTAAAAAATAATACCAAAAAATTGAGAAGCTAGCTTTGTCCCTTCTAACAACAACAAAGGATCTCCAAACTTACTTTCAAACCTATAAAATCATAGTTTGAATAGATTAATTAATCCATCAAATTCTCTAAAAACCTAATATAGGCAGTTGACTAGTATTATAAATAGTGGAGTTGTCAGAATATGGCATAGTATTCGAGGCAAGAAAAGTAATGAAAAAATAACTAAACAATTATTTAAGAAACTTTAAATGAACCCAACATAACAAAAAGAGAAGCTAGAATGATCAACATATGATAGTCTTGGATGTCCCCTATAATGCAATATCTGTTCAATGTTATACTACCCACATGTAAAAAAGAGGTAAAAAAAGTTATCAGATGAGCCTCCCATTTTTTTTTCATAATAACAAATTGTATAAAAAAGGCTTTTCCTTACCTTTACTTTACTTAAATGTTTAGGGCCAATTGAATTAAATTATGTTTTAAGGGAGTTGCACAAAAGGATATATGGAAGTCATGTCAGAGGACCTATGTTAGTAGCCGAGGTTACCTATTCAGGGTGTTATTAGCCAATAATGAAGATAAATACTTTTCAATTAGTAAGGAAATGTGATAAATGGAAAAAAATAATGGCCAAGAAAAGTAGTTAAGATCTAAAATTCAAGCACCATAGCATGGTTGCTCACTTAATGGGGAATTGATTTCCTCAAACCATTTCTAAAAGCACTCAGACAAAGAAAATTCCTTATGATGACAATAAACTACTTCATATAATAGACTAAAGTGGAACCTTTAGCAATAATCACAACTCAAAACACATATAAATTTTTATGAAAATCCATAATATATAGGTAAGAAAGGTCACAAAATATTTATTTAGCAAAATTATTTTCTATATACTAACCTCCCATAATATGCAAGTTTAGACTTTTAGAAGCAATAGTAGTAAATAATGAGACCCAATTTATAAGTAAAGAATTCACAAATTTTTGTCAAAAGTATATTGTTTAGACATAATTTTTTACTATGGCAATTTAGGAATAAGATAAAACTTTTGCTTAGTTGAACATCCATAAGTGAACAAAAAACTAGAATTTGCTAATCAGATAATACTTAACAAGCTAAATAGAAGGATAAAAGGTGCCAAAGGAACTTCAACAGAAGAGTTAACTAATATACTATAGTCTTATCGCATAACTCCATAAATAGTAATTGAAGAATCACCTTTTCATTTAACATATGGGATAGAGGCTATAATCCTAGTTGACGTAGTTGAAATATTAGTAAAAAGCAAAATATATGACATTGAAGTAAATAAGAAAAGAAGAGATGAAGAATTGGATCTACTTGATGAGATTTGATTGGAAGCTTTACTAAAAATGATGGAATATAAAAATAAAGTTGCAAAATTCCATAATAAAAAAGTACATGATAAAGCTTTCAAGGTAGGAAACCTTAATGTTTTAGAATCAGATCATCCCAAATCTCATAAATTAAATTGAAAAATAAAGATAATCATGCCACATTTTAGAAAAGAGGAGGAATGAAAGTGATTAGTAGGAAAAGATCACACCATAAAGGATTTTGATCCTTTGATAAGTGAGATTTGACACCACAAAAGCTAAATTAACCTTGATGAGTTTAAAGTTCTTGCTAGAACCATTGGAACAAAATATTTCAAAGAGTTCTCTAATTTTAATTTGCTACAAGTTATAATAATGAGAAACAACCCTCCTCATATAGGTTCTAAATTTAATAAGTCAAAAAAATTAATTAGGCTTAATTAGACCTAAACTAAATAATAACTAAAACTATAATTAATTATCTAAATAAGGTGCCAAATTAATAGGCTAACTAACATAAGACCTAATAATGTTTTACAGCATAAGAAAATAACTTAACAATTTAAATATACATCAAACTTGTTAATCATCAACTATGATAGTCAATTATAGGCAAGTGGAGATAAGCTTTGTCATAGATAATTGACTATGGGTAGGCAGAGATGAGTTTTAAACCTAATAGTTGACTATGATAATTAACTATTCATGTATAATCAGCTAAAGCTAAATACACAAGACACATCCTTCTTTGTGTTGCTCCAAGCTCCCTTCCTCTTGCATCCAAGCTTTCTTCAACATGCTTTACAGTCCTTCTTTGAGTTTCCTAGCTTTGGATCTTGTTATTAGACCTTCTGAGATTGATGAATACTCATGAATGTTCTTCCTTATAACTTGAATTCATTTCATTCTTCCTTTCTTCGAAAGGATTCATACCTAAATCTTTAAATCCTATACCAAAAGGAAAAAAATTTGTAACATTAAAAGTAACACTAACATTATACTTAACAAGTAATTCCAATTTGTATGCATTGTCATTGATTCTCTCAACCACTTGGAGAGGACCATCTCCTCTAAAATGCAATTTACTTTTCTTTTGAACTGAGAATCTTCTTATCCTCATATAGGTCCACACCCAATTGTTTAGCTCAAAGATAACTTTCTTCCACCCTTTTGTTGGCTTACTTGGCATATTGTTCCATCTTCTTCTCAATGTTTAACTTAACTTGCTGATATGACTTGCAACTTACATTTACTTTCCTCTTTCCATTTAAACTTGACCTTTCATCAATAACCATTAAATCTAAAGAAGTTAATGGATTAAAGCTATAAACAATTTTAAAAAGGAAAAAGTTAGTAGTTGAGTGAAGACCTCTATTGTATACAAACTCAATAAGTATTCCTCGTAACTTTTCAAGCTTTTTTAAATTAAAGAGCATAATCAAGTACCTAATATTCTATTTATTATCTCAGTTTATCCAATGATTTAAGGATGACAAGTTATTGAAAAAAGTAATTTTATCATCAACATAACCCACAAGACCTTCCAAAAGTAACTCAAAAACTTGATATCTTTATTTGATATAATTCTTTTTAACACTCTATGCAATCTCACAACTTCCTTGAAGAAAAAGTTTGCTATGTTTATTGCCTCATCCATCTTATGATAAAGTAAACAATGGGCCACTAACATGCATGTTGCTATACACCAAAATTAGATTATTACTAGTTTACTAAAAATAATTCGATATATTGAGATAAACTAGGTCATACCTTAGTGATTCCTTGAATTATTTTTTCTCAATTGACTTGCTAACAATAATTATATAGTTATTTAAATTATTTATATGCTAAAAATAGAAGAAACTAATACAAATAGAAATAAAACAATATATAGGCAGACTATAAAAATATGCAGAATGTAAAAGATAGAATGTATAATGAACATAGGACCAAAATTAGGAGCTTTTAATTCAAATTTGAAATGAATGTATTAAACTAGATTAAAACATAAAAGTAAATAGTAAGAAATAAAATAAATATAGTAAAATGGTTAATCCAATGATTTAATAGCTCTTAAAGTAAATTAATCATATATTACAAAGAATTAACTATTCTAATTAATTTCTTAACTTTGAATTATCTGGAAGCCTTACAATAATTTGTGAATCCTATATTAGATAATTATATAGGATTTGATCAATTAAGATTAACTAAATTTAGCAACCACTATAATTCATAAACTATATTAAAATTAATTTAAAAATAGAATTTAGTTAAATTAAGCAATTAAATTAAAAAACCTCTAAATTAATCTCCTAACTTTTTGTCCGTATGTGTAAAACCATGATTAAACAATCATAATTTATTATAAAAATAGACACAAATAAAAAATCACAAAGTTGAACACTAATTATACAAATTAGAATTCAACAAATGTAAATTCAAAACAATCATCACAAACAATTAAGGAAAAAGGAAAACCAATTAGAAAAAGTCAATATTACAAATTAAGATTTCATAATCCAATAGGGAAAAGCTTCAAAATTCTTGAATTGACTCCAAGTATTTAGCCTTCCATTGATGAAGAATAAGAAACTAGAAAATGAAGAAAGTTGTTTCCTAAATTATGTATAAAGTCTAAAAGTCTAATTATGTTCTTAGCTCCAATCTGACTTAACAACTTTAAAACTTTATTGGACCTAAATCGTATGCTCTTAGAATTACAAGAATGGGGCCATGCTAATTTTTAGAAGCCCATAACCTTTTTCTACAAAGCAATAAACTCTAAGAGTTACAATGGTGAATTCCCATAGGTTCAACTTCCATATAATGTAAAATAACCAAAATTATGTAGTATCATTAAACCACAAACATCGAAGTTGTAGAGCTAGGTCGTAGAAAGCTTTAGCAACTAGTTTCACCTAAACTAGATCTTTGAAGCTCAAATAGAAATAGGGCTTCAAATTCTTAGCTAAATAAGACCTTCCAAAAGTATGAATTGGGCTTTGACCGAAACATCAAAGTTATAGAGCTTTCTTTAGGCTTTCCAATAATATAAAGATCATCCTAATTCAACATTTAGAGTTGAAGATATAGTTTAAAATTTGAAACAGTGTAAAAATCTAGCATTAGTTGAATAAATTTGAAGCATTGTAGAACCAACCCCAAAATACAAAACAAGGTCAATTCTATGAAATCGAGTAAATGTAACACACTAAAAGATATGAAGTAGGATGAAGTAATATAGTAAATATTTTTACATGTCCTCAGGTAAGACATAACTTCATTAAAAGCCAAGAAACAAAAGACTTTACTTTCTAAAAAGTTCAAAATCTCATATCCACAAGTAAGAAATAAATAAAGCCAACAAGAAATATAACATATGATGAAGAAAAATCTTAACAAACTTGAAACTAACCAACATAGCGACTTTATTTAAAAAAAGTATATCAACACAGTAGATTCTTACAAGATTCACTCTCCAAATCTTAAGTATTTAGGGTAAATGTTTTCACTCAAGTTCATTTTATGATTGCTCTACCATAAGCTTGCTAATCATCTAATCTTCACTACTCAAATAACATGCATAATATAAATTGAAAGGTCTTTATTTAAGGTAGTAATGTGGCTAGGGAAAAAGAAAGAAAGAATAAGGATATAAAAGCTTAGAAACCAAAGAAATTAAGAGAACACTTGAATAAAAAACATATAAGCTAATCTTGAATGATTATAACTCAACACAACAAACTAGATTCAAATTCAAACATTTATTAACTTGTTTTTTCCTTTTTCTTCTTTTCTTAATCAATTTCATTTTGCCTTATTATTTTTATCTTTTTTTCACTTATTTTATTTTTAATTTTTTAATTATTATATTTTTTCAACTAACCTTTAAACTTGAAGTTGATAACTTTTCACAATACATAAATTTACACAACATATAAATTTATGCACCACTATACTTATTTAAAGACCTATCTAACAAAAAATTAAATACTTTACTAATTCATAAAGTTAGGTAAAGACATCTATTTTTCATTGAAAAAATTCTCATAAGCTAATTAATAAAGAAAAGGGCAATTACAGCTTAAAGTGGTTAACAAAGATAAAAATTCAAAGTTACTTTATATGTTTCTAGCTTAAATAAAGAAAAAATGACTTTATCATTTTATGCATGCATGTGCAAAAGTAAAATAAAAAAGAATCAAAGCAAGTTCGAAATAAACAAATCATGGAAAAATATCACATAAAAAGGAAAGAGAATAGCATGAATTTTCAACACAAGACTCAAAATCTTACAAGGTTATTCATATTACCAAGTTCAATCCACTAATTCAAAATTCATCACTACATCAATCAATTTCGAGAAGCAAAATTATTCATTCAATCATATTATGAATCCTATCTAACTTTAGTTGAATCCCACTTATGAAAAATGCAAAATCTCCATCAATTGAAAGTAACTAAAATGACTCATAAAGGAATCAAAAACAAGTGAGAAAACATATTTTTAAAGAATTAATTTTATTTATTTTTTCTAAAACTATTAGAAAACATTGAATGAAGACATAAAGCACAAAATATATCCTAAAAGTCTCCCCCCACACTTAAATTTTACATTGTCCTCAATGTGAAGCGTATGATCATCATCAAGATTAAGAAAGATAAAGGACAAATAAATAAAAGAGAAAAAGTTAAAGAAAGTAAATTTAAAATGGCTTGGGTTGCTTTCCAAGAAGTATTTTTCATTAGTGTCTTTAGTTAGATATGGCTTGAACATCTTTAACTAGAATCTACATTAGGATTGACTACCTCTATTACTTCCAAATTTCTAACCTTTAATTCATCTATCAAAGAGGTATTTTATAACTTGGAATCATCAAACATAGTTCCTCCAAGTGTTATCCTTAAACCACTCTTGCTTGAATGTTCAAAATTATCTTATAAAATGAATTCAACATGATTAATGAAATGACTAAAATGATTGATATGGAAACACTCTTTAAAGTTCAAATTTGTTAAGATTAACAAAAAGTACTAGATTTGCAAATTCCATTTCTTCATGGTCATTAATTTTTTTCACATTTTGAAACAACAAGGTTCTTAACACCTATAAATATTGAAATCTCTAAATATATGGCACATTTAATGTCACTATCACAACAAGTGCACTCATAGTCATCAACAAGTGCCTATTTAATATCACTATCACAACAAGTCTAGTATAGCATGCATAATTTTGATTTCCCCTTATAACATATAAAATGGTAAATGTGCCTAGATCTTTACAATTTCTTGGTTATTTTCTTTGAATGATCACGACACATTTGGCTCCACACTTACTTTCTTATCATCCTCAACAATGGTGCCAAAATTTTGACATACGTGTTACTGCACATCAAAATTAGATTATTACTAGTTTATTGAAAATAATGCAATATAGTAAGACAAATCAAATCATAGTCTAGTGATCCCTTGAATTATCTTTTCTTAATTGACTTGTTGATAATGACTACATAATAGATTAAGTTATTTATGTACTAAAAATGGAAGAAACTAATGCAAATTGAAATAAAAATGCAGGCAAAATGCAGAAAATATGCAAAAGGCAGAAGATAGAATGTAGAATGAACATAGAACCAAAATTAAAGGGGTTTTGAATCAATATTGAAATAAATATATTAAACCAAACAAAAACATAAAAGTAAATAGTAAGAAAGAAAATCAATATAGCAAAGTAGTTAATCTAAGCATGCAAGTCTAAATTCTACCTAATGTAGAACCATTAAAATTGCATAGTTTCAATAAACTACAAACATCAAAATTGTAAAGCTAGGTCTTAAGAAGCTTTAGACATTAGTTTCACCTTAATTGGATCTTTAAAGCTATAGATATAGCCTAAAAATTGAAGCTAGCTCAATTAGGACAAAAATAGGGCTTTAAGTTCTTGTGTAAATAAGACATTGTAAAGTTATAAATACCAAAACATCAATGTTGTAGGGCTTTCTTTAAGCTTTCCAATTATATAAAGATCACTCAAATCCAACATCTAGAGCTCAAGATCTAGCCAAGAATCTAAAATAGTGTAAAAATATAGCATTAATCAAACAAATTCAATACATTATAAAACCAACCTGAAAATACAAAATGAAGTCAATTCTATGAAATTAAGCAAATATAACACACTAAAAGACATGTAATCAAAGGAAGTAGTATAGTAGATATTTTTCACATCAGTCATCATTAAAAACTTTACAACAACAATAAATATAAAATCCTTTCTATTATTTATCGTTCATAAACCTATTACAAAATCCATATAAATGTTAGTCTAAGGTTCACTAGGAGTAGGAAGTGGAGTATAAAAATCATGAGGTAAAACTTTAGATTTAACTTATCTACATGTGATACAATTAGCATAACATTTTTTCACATCATATTTCATGCTAGGCCAAAAGAAATGCTTATTTAATATGTCTAGAGTTTTCCTAATCCCAAAATGTCTTATAAGACCTTCACTATAGGCCTCTTTTATATGCAATTCCTTAAAGAATCCTCTAAGTACACATAATTTATTCTACCTATAGAAGAGACCATCATGCCTGTAAAATTTCTTAAGGGATTTCTTTTCACATGCTGTAAAAATAGTGGCAAAATCAAGATGATTCATTTACAAATCTTCAATGTGTTTAAATAAAACCTAACAACTTCAATAGCAAAGTAGAGATAAGAAGATACTTTCATGATAAGGTATCAACAACTACATTATCTTTACCTTACTTATATTATATCATATATAAGAATGTTTTAATAAATTTAATCCACCTGGCATGCATTATAAAACTTTCATTAGCTTTTCAAGTGTTTTAAGGATTCATGATCTGTGTGAATCATGATCTCCCTTAGCTAGAAGTAATGCATAAGCTAATTTATAGAGTTCTTTATCATAGGTGGGATAGTTAAGAGCCATTCTATTTAGCTTCTCAAAGTAAATAATAGGCTTCTTTTTCATAATTTTGTTGATTAATAGGCAATCAACACAATTCTCCAAGATCCATACTTCTTGGGCACCAACAAGGCTGCCCCTGCATATGGGTTCATGAACTCTTTAATGTATTCTTTTGATATGAAGTCCTCCACTTATCTTTGCATTTTTTTTTTTTGCTTATTTTGGGTTAGTCCTATATGTGGGATGGTTTGAAATAAAAGCTCTTAGAATGAAATCAATTTGGTGCTCAATATATCTCTTAGGTGGTAACTCATTTGGAGACTTCATTAGGAATACATTCTGAAATTCTTGTAAAATAGATTTTATAGCTTTTTGTAAAGGAAGACTTTCTTGGTTAGTGTTAACATAAGCTTTTTTGCACAAAAGTACAAACACAGGCTTAAATGCAAATTAAACACTCTTGATAACACTCATTTTTTTCACTTTTACTCTTTTTCTTATCATTTTCATTCTTTTTCTCTCTTTCTTCTTCATCTTTTTTCTTTTATAACCTCGTTTAATCCTAATATACTTGTTATGGGGTTAAAGGCTTAAGATTTATTTTCCTCCTATCTTTCATAAATTGATACTTATTACGGATACCATTAAAAGTCATTTTCTAATCAATTGACAAGCTTATGATGCGCAAGATTTTGACTTAAGCCTTTTAATGGGTTATATATACTTAATTTTAAAGATTAGGCTTTGTTATATGATTAGCTATTGGTTTTCTAATGTTTTGAAATTGATCAGTTAATGTTAGATTTTTAACTATAACTTAAGTTCTAGATATCAAAATTGAGTAATCTTTACATTGTTTAAAATCTTAAAGGAAGCTTTACTACATTTATGCTTTAACCAAAGCCTAATTTAGACATATGGAAGGTAAAAAATGGTCATGAAGTTGATGCTCTATTCTTATCTAAGCTAAACTAGTTTTAATTTTTAGACTATATCTAGAGTTCTAGAGGTCCAATCAAGGTGAAACTAGCACCTAAAGTTACCTAAGACAAGGCCTAATAATTTTCATGTTTAGGGTTTTATTGAAATTGCATAGTTTTTAGGGTTTTTATAATGGCTACAAATCAATCCTACAAGATTTTATTACAGTAACTCTTATAATGTATTATTTTGTAAAATAGGTTTTGTGCTTCTAAAATTGGCAAGGTCCTATTCTTTGTAACCTTAAAGGCATATTAACTTGGCTTACTAGGTTTAGTAGCATAGGAAATTAGATAAAGGGTTTGTGCCTCCAAAGGTAAGAAAAGAATTCTACACAATTGTAGATAGCTTTCTTTTCTTTCCTAAGTTTCTTCTTTTTTCATTAATGAAAGGCTAATTTTTTAATTGATTCAAGAAGTTATGAGATCTTGAGCTATAATGTTGGCTCTTGCTAATTGATTTTCCTCTTATTTAATTCTCTTACTAGTTTTCTAAAATTACATGAATTAGGTATTAATTTGATATGATTTTGTTCAATATTTTCATTTATGATTTTTATCTAGTTTTATGTTGAATGTTGAGTGGTTAATCATCATTCTTATGAGAATATGTAATACCCTAAATAGAGCAAGAAAGTTCAAGAAGAAACTTAGATTAGAAACCTTCCAAATAGAAACCCAATAAGGTAATTAGGTAAAGTTTGGGAAAATCGTAAAGATAGTTTAAAGGCACATCTAGTTAGAATTTTTGTACAAATTATATTAGGCACTAGTATAGGTTAAAATATAATTAAAAACCTAACACTAAGTTTGGAAAATTTTTTATAAAGACCTAATAGGAATTCAAGAGCCCTAGTACCCGAAAGATGGCTCAACTAACTTGAAAACCTAAAAATTGAGCCCAAAATTGAAATAAATCATTTTGACTTATTTGGGTTGATATGATTTAATATTTTTGGACCCAAATATGATCCCAAAATTAAAAAAAAAGGCCCAATCTTATAGGAGAAATTAATAGCAAATTAATGAAAAAGTAATAAGTATTTCTAGACATTTATTTCATTGAATTTTATTGGATTTAAAAATAAAAATATTATAAAAAATGAGCCCCAAAACTATGTAAGCATGTTCTTGTCCATCAATAAATTTTTTACAAAAAAATAATAAAAAGAAACTTATAAAAGAAGCTTTAGCATTAGGATTTTATATAAAAGATTTTGAACCATTGTTTGCACAAATTCTTCTGGTTCTCTTCAACCAAACCATGATCTCTTAGAGCTCCTCAATTTCATTTTCAACATTCCAATAAATCTCAAGAGGTTCTCTAACTAGTTTAATCAAAATCTTATAAGGTAACTGAGGTTTTTTCTCCATCGTCTCCAAGTTTTCATAATAACCTTCTCTCTAAAATTTCTAAAATTTGGTTTATTTTAGTGAGGTTTCTTTCGCACTATTCTAAAATATCTTTGAAAGGTTTAAGGGTTAAGAAGTTGAGGTGAGTGAAAACTATCTCCTATTTCCTTAAGTTTTCCTATGAAATAGAAGAATATGATGGTATATGTTATTATGGATGTTTGGTTAAATGGCACCTTGTATTGTCTAAATTTGGAGTTCTATAAATGTTAATATGATGTAATAACATTGGGTAATTTAGTGTTAAGATTAATAGAAAAAAATTGATCAAGTTTTCCCTTAAGAGATGATAATAGATTTATGTTAAATTTAGAAACAAAAGTTTCAAAAGAGGATTATGAAATGTATCTATTATTCTACAGAAACAAGGATTAAAATTTTTTTAAATTTTAATTTTTATTATTTTAATATTACAAATAATTTTAGGATAGGTGTGGAGAAAATAAAAAAATTTTAGCAAATTTTAGAGTTATGACAAGTATATTTGAATGAACTTTGGTTACAATAGTTTAAAACAAAATTATAGATTCTATATGCTACTATTTAGTGATATTTGTTCCCTAATTTGATTGAGAAAAACTAAAATAATTAATGTTTCTTAATTTTTAACATGTTAGTCACCTTACATAGGAATTTTGTAGCAATTGAATTTCATTTGGATGCCTAGAAAGTAGCTTTTTTTCCATAACAACTCCAAAACTACTCAAGATTGGCAATTCTAAGTTTTTGATTTTATATGAATAGTGCCAATATGGAAATTTTGGGAAATAATTGGGATCTTTCATCATTTAACATGTTAGAGATTTATATTAAAATTTGGTGATAATTAGAAGTAGTTTGGATATTGAAAGGAGACTTGCATTTCAATTGCTTTTATTCTATCATGTTTTGATTTCTATAGTTTTGGTACCAAGTGAACAATATCTGAAATAGACTAAATTATAATTAAATTTTGTTTGATGTATATAAATATGTTAAGAGCATAAAATAAAATTTTGATAAAAATTTAAATTAATTTGGAAGCTCATAAAGGCACCAAACCATGGAAATCTTCTATGTTACATAACAAGTTAAATTTTGAATATTTTGTGAAGAAATGTTATAAGACATTGAAATGTATGAAGTAATTGATGATGTTTTAATCATAATTGATAGCTATTTAGAAGAGTTAAGTGTTGTTACTACCATGAAAGGAAAGGTTGTATGTCAACATTGGATATGATACCATGTAATAAGAAAATATGAATATATATGAGAATGGTAAAAATTTTATGGCATAATTGGCATTTTAAGCAAAATTGATACTATAACTAGCATCATGACATTACTTAATATGAATTTTATTTGTGGGGGGAGTTTTTCATCCTTCGCAAAGAAGGAAAGGAGTGGTAAGGGTTAGAGGTATAAGGTTAGTGGCTTATTGTTAAGGGTGGTAATGGATAAGGATAGACTGAAGATATAAGGAGAAACCTAAATCTTAACTATTGCCATTCTTTAAAGTAATCGTTATAAACATTATATAGAAAAATTATAAATAATACTATAGAATTAAATTAAATCATTATTTATTTTACATTATTATATACATGTGTCTTTGATCTATTATGGTGAAAACTCTCTAGAAAAGGAGAAAAAAACTTTTCATTGAGTATTTTAGTACTTATACTCTTTCTATTGGATTTTTATTTATAGATATGGAGCATGGGTCCCACAAATATGACTGACACCTGTGTAGTAATCTTCCTCTCACTTTTGGGAACTTTTTTTAAAATTTTTCCATGATGTCTTAGTTAGAAGCTTTATCTTCTAATAGTAATTTATGTACAAAGTTATGTTTTTCAAAAAAATTTACACTTTTATACAAATACCATTTGATTTATGTAAATTATGTTTTGAACTTCTTTATGCTTGCACAAGTAAAAATTATTTTCTATAAATGGTTATCTATATTTTTAATAGAGTTATGAAAGTAGATGATTCAGGTATATCTTACAGGTTTATAAGGATAGTTGGTTAGTATATTAATACTAGTTAGATATCTTTACACTGGTCACAATATTTGAGAATTAAGTCATGACAAAATAAAGATCTAAATTATTAAATTATAGATTTTTAACTTAGTCCTTTAATTCATTTGAATTCTATTTTCAAGTCAATTTAAATCTAGATTTTTTAATTATAGCAGATACTAAATCCTGCTAATCTAATTTGATTAAATCCTACATGGTTATCAAGTATAGAATTCATGAATAATTATAGAGGTTTCAAATGATTCTAGGATAATCATCAAATATATTGTTATCTATGATTATTCCACCAAAGAATTCTCAATTCCTTAGATTGTGTTTCAAATCCCCAAATTTAGTTCTATTTACATTTCTACATCTTATTTGCATATTATTTATTTAATTGTTTAATTATATTTTCATTTATTTATTTTCTTTTTTATTTAATTCTATAATCATAATTGGTAATTGAATATGAAAGGAGGTCTTAAATGGATCACTAAGGTTTGACCTGGTTTATTACTTTATATTATAAAATTTTTATCAAACTAATAATTTTTAATTTTGATTAGATTTGGCAACCACCAAAATTTTTCCACCATTGTCATAGATCCACTTTAATTAATCCTTTCTCATCATTTACCAACTATGAATTACATTATTGTTCAAGTATTTCGGTGAATTTTGCATCTTTTAGTGTTTCCTTGCATTTTGTGGTTTCTCTTATTTTTCTATGTTCTTTTGCATTCATTAGTTATTTTCATATTCTTACACTTGAATTCATATTTTTATAGTTATATATTATTTCACCTTACATTTTGCTAGAGATTCTTTGTTCATTTAAAAAATTTGCACATATATTGCTTTCTATCTTTTAAACTAGTCCTAGCGAGGATAGCTTTAATTGAGCTAAAATTTTTTATAGTGGTAGAAAATATTTTTCTCATGAAGGCTCATGCTAGCTTGATAACTATGAGCTTCCCTAATTTTTTATCCAAATATCATTGTTTAAACTATTTTTTTAATTTTTTAAAGATTTTTTATTGCATGTTTTGGTTCTACACTATTATATCTTTCATTTTATGGTAGTCTTATGGTTTTTAAAAATGTCTAGATAGGCTAACTAGAAATGTTTTGAGTTATTTTTCATAATGCATTAGTATTATGGTGTTTTTATGTTCCTATGGTACTCTATAGTGTAATGTAGTGTAATGCATGACTAGGTAATCTACTAGTGAATTACTAGATTTTGATCCTGAAATAGATAAAACTTTCATTTACCTTGTAGGATTAGAAATACATATAGTTGTAGCATCTTTATCCACCATTTTGATTTGCTAATAATTCAAATAACATGGATAACAATAGAGCACTTAAGGAATTACCTACCATGTGTTATTTGTTAATCTTTAAGTATCTAATATCTTGGACTTGATGCTAATTTTGAGCTAAAATCTAGACTAATCCATTTGCTTTCTAGATTTCATGACCTTATATATGAGGACCTTTATAAACATATGAAGGAGTTCCATATGATTTGCTTAACCATAAAGCCCCATGGGATTTTAGAAGACCATTTTAAATTAAAGGCATTTCCTTTTTGACTTGTTGATACACCTAAGGATTGGGTATATTACCTTTAACCAAGTTTTATTATAATCTAGAATGCTATGAAAAGGTTGTTACTACAAAAATTCTTTCTTGCTTCAAAAGTTTCTACCATTAAAAAAAAGATATATGTGGCATAAGGTTAATAGCTAGTGAAACATTGTATGAGTATTAGGAAAGATTTAAGAAGTTATGCTTAAGTTGTCCATATCACCAAATTAGTAAACAATTCCTAATTTAGTATTTAATAAAGAACTTTTTCCCATGGATAGGGATATAATTAATGCTACTATTGGTAATGCATTAGTTAACAAAATTCCTATAGTAGCTAGAGATTTAATAGCTAACATGGTTGAAAACTCCTAATAATTTGGAATTAGAATTATAGCTATTACTAGAAGTGTGCATGAGATAAATTTCACCTATTTAAATTAGTAAATAATAGAGCATAGATTGGATGAATTACCTTTTTTAATAAGGTAAATTGCTATAGGACAACAACAAATCCAAGCCTTTCATCTTCCCAAACTTTGTGGTATTTGCTCATTTCTAACTTACCTTATTGATTCTTACCCTACATTGCAAGATGATGAATGTCAACCTTGAGCCTATGTAGTAGTAATCTTTAGTAAACCTCAATGCTAGTTTTAATAGCAATAAATTAATCAGTACCCTCATTGTAGAGATAGTCCAAGCTTCAAATCTGGCACTAATTCTAGCCAAGTTCAGTATTATTTTGCTTAGAGAAAAATTCCACCTAATTCTACTTCTAAACCAAATTTAACTTTAACTTCTTTTCAGCCATCTAGAAGCCATAATCACTAACTTACAAACTTAAATTGGCTAATTATCTTCAACCCTAAGTAACCTTAAAGTACAAAGCTCAAGATAACCTTTTTCTAGCAATATGAGGGGCAAAGAAGTTATAAATGTAATAATGCTAGGGAGTGAAGCAAGTTAACATTCCCTAATCTTCCAAACCAAAACAAGCCATTAATCAAAAGAAAATAAAAAGAGACAACTAAAAAAAGAGAAAATATATGGTGGAAGTAAGGTATATTCTTTTCCTTAACCCATACTTCCTATTGGTTTTTCTATTTTCCTTGCTTATGCTCAGCCAAAGAAGATTAACGATGAAAAATAGATTTTTAACATACCTTTGCTAAATTTGATAAAATAAATTCCAAGATATACTATTTTTTTGAAAAATTTATGCATTAATAAGAGAAAATTAATGGATCAAAAGAAAATAAGGGGCCAAATTTATCTACCATTATTTAAAGAAAATTACTAAGAAAATACAAAGATTCAAGCATATTCACCATTCCATATGTTATAAGAAAATCCATAATAAAGCATGCTATGCTAGACTTAGACCTTTAATTAATGTCATGCCTCTTTCTGTTTATAATGCTTTGAATATAGGTCCTTTCAAACAAAAAAAAATATAGTTGTATAATTAGCAAATAGATCTAATATCTATCCCTTGGGTGTCTTTGAGAATATTTTAGTGTAGTTGAATAGGCTAATTTTTTAGCAGACTTTTACATCTTTAAAAATAGAAAATGAGACATCCAAAGTTCCTCCTCCAATATGTTGTTTAATATTTTACCTAAAAAAGGGTGAATTAGGTATAAAATATTTTTGTAAAATAATGACAATGTACATAGTTTCGATAAATAGTTAATAAATGATTCAAGAATAAAAGTAATAACTAACTTGATGCAAGCCCAGCATAACAACAAATATGTATTAGAAAAAATAGAGCACAATATAAGTAAATAGAGAGATAGAGAAGATAAGATTCAAACACTCCTATTTATAGTGATTTTGACCTTGAAGATCTAATACTCCAAGGTGTACATCCATTAGCAAGCCTCTCTAACTTGGATTTTGAACTATAATCCACTAGCTTTTCAAGTTTAAAGGCATTTGAAAAAGCCTCAATATAAGTCTCTACTTTTTTATATAATTCTTTTGAGAATCCTTTCTTAAAGCTTTTATCTATAAAAAAATCCAACACTTTTAATGTTCCTAGGGATACCTTACCTTAACATAGAACAAATGAGTGATTTGTAATGAAGAAACTAGCTCATAAACTTTGAAAGTTAGATTCATAGTGAAAAGATAAAGAAAGGAATTGAATTAATTGAACTCAAGGGAATTTCAATTTTTAGATGAGAGAAAATAAAGTTTCTTGCATTTATGTAATAGTGGTAGCACTTTCTTATGTTTTCAAATTGCTATGAAGCCTTTATATAAAGGTTAGAAAGTTAAAAAATCTCTTATAGAGAAAATATAGTTGTTACTAGGTAGTTGGGCCTTTGTCAATTGATTGGTCAATTAATTTAGGTTGCCTTCATATTTTTGAAAAAGTTGCAGTGAATTGATTAATTAATTGATTCGTTTGGCTATGCAATGTAAATTCAACATATGGTGAATTGATTGGTCAATCAATTCACTAAACCTTGGCTTGGCATTAGATGTGCAAAATCTATTGGTCAATTAATTTTGCCTTTTGAATAAAAGTCATAAGGCAATGAGTGGGTTCATCAATTGATTCAAGGAACTTGATTTTTGAATTTTGAAACACTAAATTGATTAGTTAATTAATTTATTTTGCCCTGGTTGCGCTTTGAACTCTCTGAATCGATTGATTAATCGATTTAGGATGTTTACTATGCTTTTTAAATGCCTGGAATTGATTAGTCAACCAATTTAGGTATTCTAATTTTCTTTCTAGATGCTTGGAATCAATTGGTCAATTGATTCACTCCCTGTTTTTCTATCTTTTCAAAGAAAGTCATTTTGAAACATAATTTTCTTTCTTGAAAATAATTTAACCTCATTTTAAAAGCCTTTTGACGCAAGATTTAACTTAATGGTTAATATTTTTCCATGAAAAATTGAAACCCCTTTTTAGACAAATTCCTCTTACACAATTTCATCCTATGATCCTAAATAGAATCTTATTTAAACAAATGATGTCCTTCAATATTTAATCTTCTTTAATCTTCACTTTTTGGCATTAGGATTCTAGTTAATCAATTGCCAAATTCAAGAATATTAAAATATTTTATTGTCATTAAAACCTTCTTAATGGGGCTAAACAATCTCCCCCTTTTCTATGATGACAAACCATTTTAAAAATAAATTAGATTTTTCATATAATGTCTCCCTTTGAGTAGAATACTCCTTCTCAAAACATGCCATTTAATTTCAAGATCTCACAATTTTCTCTGCCTTTTAGCATTAATCAAAAAGTGAAAAAGGAAATCAATAAATCATTATTAATAAGCTAGCAAAATATCCAATAAAGTGGTAGTAATATCTAGCATAAAATGCATAAGCCAGTAAAACATAAACCAATAAAACATAATATTCAAAAATTAATCAAAAGAGCTAACAATTTGAAACATAAAGATAAGTCCTAAAAGGATAATAGGGCTAAGGGAACAATTATGTCTAATCATCTACCATATTGTCTGAACTATCCCTTGCTTTCTTCATTGTCTAAAGATATTGCTTCTGAGTCTCTTTCTTCCTTTGCTTCTTCCTTTGAAGGTACAATCTCTTATTTCCCTTTAGTTCTCTTTTCTGTTTTAGGAGAGTATGCTCATTCTTCTTTAGCAGAGTTATCCTCTTCCTCTTCAACAATGTCTAGCTTTCCCCTGGGCTTCCTAAATAGATTTTTAATATAGGATTTTAACTCCTTTCATGTCTCTTGATGTAGTGTAATGATATGGTTGTTAGTGTATATTCCCTAAAGCCAATCATATTGATGATTGTAAAATTTGAATCATGTTATTTTAATGGTAATTCCAATTATCATATTTATATATATTATCTGTGTAATATATTTAATTATGATAATAACCTTAGAATAATTGTATTCTTAAATGTCTCCAGTCATATATCATTATGGATTAGGTTGCTTTAATATGTTAAGACTAGCATGTTTAGTGACTTATATAAGATATTAAGTTTGCACATGAGTACAAGTTAAAGAACTTGTATACTGGACCGACCCATCCTAAGAATACTACATGGATCGTTATATGAGTGTCATGAGTGATTCTTAGTGATCATTATTATGATGGTCCTTTGACCTGAGATTGCCAAGGTTCCCTACATATAAGTTTCATATTTTGATACTATTCTATGTCACTCATAGTTGAGTGAATGCAAGGATAGTTATTGGATATGTTACATATCATGTAGAAGGGTTTGTATGATCAAGATGGAATTTATCCATCGTATATAATAGGAGTAACATCTATGGACCTCTCCTTGATTAAGTAAAGTTGAGAAAATGCATGGCTATCCTTAGATGAATTGACATGGGATCTTAATTACATTTGTTTTAATCAACTTACTTAGGAATTAAGAAACCAAAATATTAGGCTATACAAGAATGACACGGTCTATGTCTCGTGCTCAATCTAGATGTATAGGACAAAAGAATATAGATGATGATCACGTGTAAAGATTTAGTCGAATCACCGACTTTCTTATTATTTGGGTAACAATGATGTGTTGTTAGACACCGCTCATTATTTATGATCATTAATATGATTAATGATTATTGTCAACGTAATGAGAGCCTGTAGGGTTGTACACTTAGAGCCTAATGAATTTGGAATTAATGGACTAAATTGTTTAGGCCTAATATTTGGAAATTCCATGTTATAATTATAAGGTCCAATAATAAGCCTATAATTATACATGAAATAAAGCCTAATTAGTTAGGATTTTCTAGCACTTATTTAAATAGGCTTATTAGGTAATAATATAAGATTATTATTCACGCATCCCAAGCATAGAAAAATCCTAGTACCTCTCCTTGATCATAACCCTTAAAGAGGGATAACTAGCATTACGAGGCAAAGGAGAAGAATTCCTACCAGTGTTCATGTGGACGTTCATTAGTGATCTGCTGGCTCATGTGGATACCTCAGAGTCTTTAGCCAAAAGGAAGTTGAAGAGGTGATCAACGAATGAGTTCTTGAGTCATCCCAAAAAGATATTGAACGAATCCCTATCCTAATATGATGTTTTACATGGATCCATTGGCTGGGATCGGTTAATTTCGCTACGCTTGTTTAGCTCCGGATCCCAACAATGGTCCCATAAAGCTTGCATATCAAATTCCTTAACTATATCTCCTCTCTCAATAAAGCACTAAACTACTATCTTTTGGAAGGATATTTGTTTCATGTGTTTGGCCTTTAATTTTTTGGATTCCTTAAAACTCTCCACCTTGGCTTCCTTATTAACTTGAATTCTAGAAACCTTGAATAGCACTATAAGGATTGTCCTATAAGGAAGGAAATCTCTATTTACATGGGTATCCATATAGAGCAAAATATGATAAGGAAATTTAATTAGAATGTTTTTTTTTTTGCTAGCCCACATCATGAATAGCTCATGATCATCCATTTGAGTAAAATTATGCCTTTTTAGAAGAATTATTTTGGTAATGGTGTAGTGTAGATTTCTATCTTTGTAATAACCTACTGGAATATCCCAAATAGAAATACATTTTAGAACATACCCTAGAATAAATTATAAGATATAGATAAAAGTTTCATTAGAAACTTTCTAAATTAGAAAGACTGACAAGAAAATTAGGTGAGATTTGGACGAATTGAAAAGGTAATTTTAAAGTGAGACTAACTAGAAAAATTTTGGAAATTTTAATAAAAATTATAATGAATGAAAAATTAAATTAAAAACCTAAGAATAAGTTTAGGGAAATTTACTTAGAAATTTATTGTATTTCAAACATCCGATAAATCGAAAAAAAGAGAAAATGAGCCGAAAATGTATCAAATTAATTTTAAAATTTCATAACTAGCCTAAATTAAATATTAAGGCTTGAAAATGATTGTGGAAGATCAAAAGTGAAGTTTTAAAAATATTTAAAAGTTTAGGGTTGAAAACATAAAAAAGTAAAAAAATTTAAAGCCAAATTGTAATAAACTTTTTTTTTTATCTTTTTAAGTGGTTTAATTTTTATTTGTATTAGGCTAGATTGGCTTAAGTTTTGGAGGCCTAAATCTAATTTTTGAGGCCTAAAAATATGGGTCTATGGTTAGCTCAAGTTTCCAAAGGAAGTTGAAGACTAAAGTAAAAAAGAGGCAAAAATTACGGCCATTATGTAATAACTATATTCAGCCTTTTTTTGTGGCTAAATTTTAGTGGTTAAAAGAATCAGAATTTGCTAGTTAAAGAAGCACACTTAGATATCCAAATGGTGTAGCCAAATGTCTAACAACTTTTCCTAAAATCAATAAAAACTAATAAGAAAATTATGGATTTTTTATAGGAAATTAGGTTAAGTTTTATATAAATAAGTATAGGGGCTTAGGAGCATAAAACTTTTACTCCTCAACTAGCCCAAAATGTGACTTAGAAAGGAAAGAATAGAAGAAAAAGTTCAACCTTTTTCCAAGTGAAAGAAAAAATTTTATAACTATTCTCTAATCTAGTAAGGTAATCGAGGAATCTTCTTCAATTTCTTCTATAGTTTATCATATTCCTTCTCTTCAAATGTCAAAATTTTAAATTATTTCTATGAAGCCTTTTCTTGCTATCTCAAAGAAATTATTGGAAGTTTAGAAGCAAAAAGATCAAGGTGAGTGATGACTTGTTTTGAATCCATGAAGTTTCTTTTGATGGATTGTTGAATTTGACAAATATTATTTCTTTTAGTGCAATCTTGTGTTGGTTGCTATAAGAATTAGATTGGAATAAACTTGTATGTTACATGATGTTGTTTAGATAAGGATTTGAATCAAAGATGATGAGAATGAAGTTGTTACTAGTTATGATGAAGAAATTTGCTAAGATAATGTTAGAAATTGTAAAAAAGAAGTTTCAGTAAGCTGTTAAAATTTTACTAAAAAGTGGCCACGAAAATCATAGGTTTAAAATCATATTCAAAAAAAATTCTTAAGTGTTGTATAATAGTCCTTAACATCTAAGATAACAATTAGGGTGGGTGTTGTATGAAGGTTTTTAGATTTAGGCTATCTAATTACAAAGATGTTTCTCAGTTCTTCCTTTTTGGACATTATTTAAGTAAGTTTTAGGAATGATTTATTAGAAGAATCAAATCAATTCTAAAAATTTTAAATTTTTTATCCAAGCTTCCTCATCTTTTGAATAGCATCTATAAATTTCTTTAAAAATTTTCTCAATCACTTAATAATCCCTAAAATTCTATAACTTCAACCAATAAATTCTGAGTCCTATTTTGGATAGTTTTAATTTGCAATTTTATTGTATAACCAAATTAACTTCGATGGCCATGAAATTTTTACACAATCTTAGTTTGTAATAACCTACACAAATACCATAAATAGAAATACTTTTTAGAATATACCTTAGAATAAATTAGAAGATTTAGATAGAAGTTTTATTAGAAACTTTTTGAATAAAAAAGAATGATAAGAAAATTAGGTGAGATTCGTGAGAATTGAAAAGGTAAATTCAAAGTGAGACTAATTAGAAAATTTTCAAAAAATTTAATAAACATTATAATGAATGAAAAATTAAATTAAAAACCTAAGAATAGGTTTAGGAAAATTCATTTAAAAATTTGTTGTATTTCTAACATCTGATAAAACTTAAAAGTGAGAAAACAAGCCAAGAATATAATAAATTAATTTTAAAATTTCATGGCTAGCCTAAAATAATTTTTAGGGCTTAAAAATTATTATGGAAGATTAAAAGTGAAGTTATAAAAATATTTAAAAATTTAAGGGTGAAAACATGAAAAAGTAAAAAATTTAAGGTCAAATTTTAATAAATTTTTTTTTCTTTTTGGGTAGTTTAATTTTTATTTATATTGGGCTAAATTGGCCCAAGTTTTAGAGGCTTAAATCTGACTTTTGAGGCTTAAAAAGTGAGCCCATAGTTGGCCCAAGCTTCCAAAGGAAGCTAAAAACTAAAGTGAAAAAAGGGCAAAAATTAGAGCCATTGTGTAATAACTATATTCAACCTTTTTGTATGGCTAAATTTTAGTGGCTAAGAGAATCATCATTTGCTAGTTAAAGCAGCACACTTGGACATCCAAATGGTGTAGCCAAATGTCTAACAACTTTTCCCAAAATCAATAAAAACTAATAAGAAAATTATAGATTTTATTAGAAAATTAGGTTAAGTTTTATATAAATAAGTGTGGGGCCTTAGGAGTCGAAAATTTTGCTCCTCAACCAGCCCAAATTATGACTTAGAGAGGGAAGAATAAAAGAAAAAGTTTAAGCTTTTTCTAAGTGAAAAATAAAGGATTTTGTAACTATTCTCCAATCTCGTAAGGTAATTAAGGAATCTCTTTCAATTTCTTGAATAGTTTATCATATTTCTTCTTCTCAAATTTCAAAAATTTAAATTATTTCTATGAAGCCTTTTCTTGCTATCTCAAAGAAATTATTGGAAGTTTAGAAGCAAATAGATCAAAGTGAATGATGACTTATTTTGAATCCATAAAGTTTCTATTGATAGATTGTTGAATTTGACAAATATTGTTTCTTTTAGTGCAATCTTGTGATGGCTACTATAAGAATTAGATTAGAACAAATTTGTATGTTATATGATGTTGCTAAGATGAGGACTTGAATCAAAGATGATGAGAATGAAGTTGTTACTATTTATCACGAAAAAATTTGCTAAGATAATGCTAAAATTGTAAAAGGGAAGTTTCAATAAGGTGTTGAAATTTTATTGAAAAGTAGCCACAAAAAACCTAGGTTTAAAGCCATTAAAAAATTTTGATTCTTGACATTCTGTGGTCTTTCATAAGGCAAAAATGCAATCTAGAAAGTTCAGTAATTTTTAAAAAAATTTATATATTTTTAGAATGAATTTATTAAACTATCAAGGTTATTCAGAATAGGATTCTTAACTACTTAGTCTTAGATTTTGTTATCCAATCAGAGTTGATTTGGTTATCCAATAAATTTGCAAATTAAAACTATCTAGAATAGGACTCAAAATTCATTACTTCAAGTCATAGAATTTTTGGGATTATTAAGTGATTGAGAAAAATTCTAAAGAAATTTATGGATGCTACTCAAGGTGTTAGGAAGATTGGATAAAACTTTTGAAATTTTTAGAATTGATTTGATTCCTCCAATAAATCATTCCTCAAACCTACTCAAATAATATTCAAAATAGAAAAATAGAAGAACTAAGAAACATCTTTGTAATTAAATAGCCTAAACCTAAAAACTTTCATACAACACTAACCCTAATTGTTATCTAAGATCTTAAGGACTATTATATGACACTTGATAATTTTCTTGGAATATGATTTGAACATTAAAAAGGGTGTTAGACTTTATAAGTGCAATTACTACCCCTTTCCTAAACAACTTGATAATAATTAAAGTGTACTAATAAAATAGGGTAATAAGTGTTAGTGTGTGTTCTAGAAACCAATCATGGGGATGATTGTAATAATGCACAATATATTATATTTTTTATTTCAGGCAATTCAATTATTATATTTTATTTTCATATTTTTTTATTCTATGCATTTATAAATTTAATGTAATAATTATCCCTAAAATAGTTTTACTATTCCTAAAATGCCCCTAGCCAAGTATTATTGCAAAAGGGATAGTAATAATACATTGAGACTAGCATGTATAGTGATTGATGATTATAAATCATGGATATGTGATATCAAGTCAATACATGGGTACATTATTAGTGAACAAATGTACTGGATTGGCCCACAATAAGAAAACTACATGAATTATCATGTGTCATTAGTTATTCTCATATGACCAGAATGCACATAGTCCTTTGACTTGAAGTCATTACAGTTCCCTACATAAGAAGTTACACACTTTGATTGTCATCTTGTATCACCTTTAATCAGGATGTGTTGTAGGACGTTGATTGGGTGTATCATAAATCATGCAGAGGGATGTGAATGATGTAGATGAGAATTTTGCTCCTACTATATAGTAGGAGTGATATCCTTAAGCCATTTGATTGAACGAGATTAAGAAATGCATGGTTATGTTCAAATGGATTAATATGAGATATTGATCATTTGTTTAAGTTAATCTACTCAGTATCAAAAAATATAAATTGAAGATCAACGAGGATGACGCATTCCATGCCTCTAGTTCAATTTGGATATCATTACAAAAAGGACTATGTTGCAAAGCGTTGCTCACACATTAAGTGAATATTGAGTCATATACATTTTTACTACTTAGGTGGCAGTGATATATTGCTAGATACCACTCACTCTCTATAGTCCACAAATGGGCCATTACCAATGTAGTAAGAACCTACAGGGTTACACAAAAGGAGCAGAAATGAGATAATAATTAATTGGACTTATTTTCGTGCATATATATATTATTAAAATAATAATATATTTTCCTATAATATATATGATATATTATGTAATATTATTTAATATTAAAGTAATATCAGATAATTACGTTATTAGATATTAGATAATTATATTATGAGATAATATTATTTTCTAATATAAAATAACTATATGCTTTTTTAATATTAGATAATTATATTATGAGATAATTTTATTATCTAATATTAGATAATGGATAAGTCTTATCTCTCCTCATTCTTTTCATGATAAGGATAAGGTGATAATTGTCAAGTGTGATTAGGATTTTTGAAAGTATTATCCTAGTAGGACTAGGAATATTGTTTGCCTTAGTTCTATAAAAGGAACTTGAAGGCAACACATGGTATGAAACATGAGCTGCCATTAAATCCTAAAATCACTCCAAAAATGCATTAATCATAATCCTAATGAGAGAGAGACGTATCCTAGCAGATTCGTGGAGGGTGAGAAGTCTTTATTCACTCCAGGCGAATACCGTAGAGACACTATACCTTTTAATCGGCGTTTAATTCATCATTCATCCCGCTCTCTCAAAGTTTTGTTCAGAAAGAACATGAGCACATAAAAGGTAAAATCCTAAACATTGATTTATGCCCTTTTGTATAAATCCTTGGTGAGTTTCAAATCAAATTTTTTTATTTTCCACTATGTATGTTGATCCGAAACCCAACAATAAGACATTTATGGCATAGTTAATATTTTACTATACCTTGTGGTGAGAAATGTAAAGTTTGGGTAATGCATGTAGCATCCCACTATTATTCATCATACTTGCAAACTATTGAGAGAGATATATAACATCCTTTGCAAAAGAAAGAGAGGAGTGGCTAGTAATGGTAGGAAAAGGTTAGTAGCCTTGTTCCTAGAGTAGCGAGGGATAAGATTGGACTGAAGATATAAGATGAAATTTGTAACTAACTATTTCCATTTTTTATAGATTAAATCACATAGATAGAAGCTATGAGTTATACATACTATATCTAGGGTATAAGAAAAGTTCTTTATAAAAAGATAGGAATGAAATAATAAGTTATTACTCATTAAGTATTGTAAGTACCATCCAAACTCTGCATGCACATTCAAATTACTCCTTAAGTGGCACACTCGAACCACCCAAATGGTACTAAAATATATTTTGATACTGTAGTTTAGAGATTTAACTCTTACCCTAGCCCAGTAAATTTTTCCCACTAGAGCATGTTGCACAAGTTAGGAGTTTCAGAAGCAACATAACCCCATTTGTATCAAGCAAACCTAATACCTCCTTGGAATCTAATCCTAAAGAGGATCCAGAATAAGGTCCTTGATGTGCACGCTGCAATGCCCCAAAATTGTATTAAAATTGGTTGCTGAAAAATAATATAAAATAGTGGCACAACCAAGTTGTACCCCTAGTGATCCTTTAATTTTATCTTTTCTAAATAATTTCCTAACAATATATACACAATTGTTGAATTATTTATACAATGAAAACATGGAGAACTAATGCAAAAAGAATGCAATGTAACAAAACATAATACTATCATAGAAACAAAATGCTATGTTGTATGCAGAATAGAATTAAAATTGGAGGGACGGGGTTGGTTGCATAAATTTAAACAATAAATAAGCACGAATTTAAGCTCAAAATAGAAGTAAAATAGAGATAAAATAAAAAAGAAATCAATGGAATCAAATAATCGATTCAAGGAAATTAAGAACCTTAAATTGGATTAATTATAGATCAATTAGGATTTAACTTTTTCTAATTAATTCTTCAACCTTGAATTACCTAGAATCCCTGCAATAATTTGTGAATTCTACGCTAGACAATCAACTAGAATTTGATCAATTAAAATTAGTTGAATTAAGCAATCGCTATAATTCCTACTCTCGATTGAAATTGATTTATAAATAGAATTCAATTGATTTAAGAAACCAATTAGAAACTTCCAAATTAATCCCTTAATCCTCTATCCCTATGTATAAAACTATGATTTATCAACCATAATTTCACATCAAAGAAGTAAAGAAATTAGAAATCATAAAGGTGAAATTCAATTATATCAAATTAACATCTAATACAAGGAATCTCAAAACTTTTAGTACAAGTAAATAAAGAAAAAGGAAAATTAATTAAGAAAGGTCTGTTAGGATTCGGATCAACATATGCAATTGATCCAAAACTTTCCTAAGATCCATGCAAAAGTCATAAACCAGTATTAGGGTTTTACCTTATTTGTGCTCGTGTTCTTTCTGATTGAATCCTTGAGAGAGTGAGATGAATCAAATGCCAGCTGGAAAGTACAGCATCTCTACGGTATCCATACGGAGTGAACAATGACTTCTCCCCTCCACAAAACTGCTAGGATTCGTTTCTCTCACTAAGATTGGGTTTGGACATTTTCTAGAGTAATTTAAGGTTTGATTGAAGCTAATGTGTGTTATGTAATATGTTGCTTTCAAGTCCTTTTATATAACAAAGGCATATCACAATCCTAGTCCCACTAGGATAATGCTTCAAAAATTATAATCACACTAAATAACTATCACCTTATCCTTATTCTAGAGAGAGTGAGGAGAGATAGGACTTATCTATTAATTATCTAATATTAGATAATAATAATATTATCTCATAATATAATTATCTAATATCTAATAATGTAATTATGTAATATTACTTTAATATTAAATAATATCACATAATATATAATATATATTACGTGAATAAATATATATTATCTTAATAATATATATATATGCACGAAAATAAGTTCAATTAATTGAATTTTAGTCTAACTAAAATCTAATTAATTATTATCTCATTCCTACTCCTTTTGTATGACCCTGTAGGTTTTTACTACGTTGATAATGACTCATTTTGGGTCATAAATAGTGAGTGGTATCTAGCAATACATCACTACCACTCAAATAGTAAGAATGTCTATGATTCGATATCTACCTCATATATGATCAACATTTTGCATCATAATCCCTTTTGTAATAATATCCAAATCGAACTAGAGGCATGGAGTGTGTCATCCTCGTCAATGTTCAATTTATATTTCTTGATACTGAGTATACTTAAAACAAATGATCAATATAATATATTGATCTAATTAAGCATGGCCATGCATTTCTAAGTCTCACTCAATCAAGGGGCCCAATGATATTTCTCTTTTATACAAAAGTAACAAAATCCCATCTACATCACTTACTTCCTTCTGTATGATTTATGACATATCCAATTAACATCCTACTCGTCATCCCGATTAAAGGTGACAAAGGATGACATCAAAGTGAGTAACTGCTCATGTAGGGAACCATAGTGACTTCAAGTCAAAGGACTATGCACATTTGTGATCATATGAGAATAACTAATGACACGTTTATCCATGTAGTATTCTCACAGTGGGTTTGTTTAGTACATTGTTCACTAATAATGTACTCATGTATTGACTTGATATCACATATCCATAATTCATAATCATCAGTCATTATACATGCTAGTTTAGATGTATTATTACTATCCTTTTTTTGTAATAATATTTGACTAGGGGCATTTTAGGAATAGCAAAGCTATTCTAAGGATAACTATTATATTTAATTTATAATTTGTACAAGATAAAATATAATAATTATATTGCTAAAATAAAATGTAATACATTATGTAATATTGCAATCATCTCTATGATTGGCTCCTAGGACACACACCAACAAGGTCAATATTACAAATTATGATCTCATAATCCACAAGAAGAGAGCCTCAACTCCTTGAATCAACCACTAATTTAGGCTTCCATTGATGAAGAACAAAGATAGCTAGAAGAAGTAGAAAGTTGTTTGCTGAATGATGTGTGTAATCTGAATTTATTCAGCTCTCTTGCTTATTTATATAACCTAATTTTCCTAAAAACCTATTACACTAGGATTAGATGACTCTTAGGATTACAATTTATAGAAGAAAGGCTTTTCATAATTTCTAAAAGTCCAGACTTGTTTTACAAGTCAATTAATTTCATTAGATAAATCAATGAATTCCGGTAAGCTTGTTTTCCAAACAAAATAAGTCCATAAATTCAATGAAATCTGGAAGATATATAAACATGAAAGTTGTAGTCCTATGTCTTCTAAGAATTTGGGCATTCATTTTAGGTTAATCAGACCACTATACCCCTAGATATGGCCCAAATACAGAAATAGGTTCAGTTGGGACAAAAACAAAGCTTTAGCTTCTCAGCCAAGTAAAGACTTAAAGGAGTTCGAACTGGGCCTTGACTAAAACATAAAAGTTGTAGATATCTCTTTTAGTTTTCCAAAAATATAAATTTTGCTTCAATCCAATATCCAAAGCCCAAGTTATGATTAAAAAATAGAAATAGTGTCAAAATCCAGCATTTACCAAATAAATTCACAAACTTGTAAAATCAATCCAAAATTATAAAACAAGGCCTATTCTTTAAAATTAAGCACATGTAACACATAAGAGACATAAAATAGGAGGAAATAAAATAGTAAATACTTTTCTCATCAGTCCTAGTTGGGTTAGTTAGTCTGATGTCTAGAATCATTATTGTATTTATATAGTAAACTGATCTTTCAGTATGTAAATATTTTGAATACATATAATCTATATTTGTTTTTAGTGTATTCTTATTACTAGTTTAGTTTTAAAAAAAGTTATGTAAAGTTTGAAATGTCTATAAGGCTTGTAAGGATATCTAACTGGTATTGAAAAACTAGTTAGATATCTTTATGCCAATCACGACATTTGTTAAATAGGTTATGTCAATCTTCCATTAACAACCCTATGATCATCAACTTATTCTTTATAATTTTTGGGTGAGAGCGGATCCAAAACAACCTTATAGCAATAGCCTTGGAATAATCTGTAGTTTTTCCAGTATCAGTGAAAAGTTGATTAGCATCCATATCAAATATGGTAAGTAATTCATGAATACTAACTAAAAATATTTCACCTTTCACAGTGATTACCAATTCAAACAAGCTTTCTTGGCCGCTTTTCTTTAGATTGGCATGAAATTAGTACACTAGGCTAGGTTAAATATTAGCAACATGTCCACCAAATTTTAGCAAACTCAAATGCTCTAATATATGATATATCTCTAGATTTTTGTTTCTTAGAACTCTAATATCCTAATAGTTTCTGGGCTCTATCTCCTTAGTCATGCATTCTAGAAATCTTTCAAAAGTGGTTACCTTAAAGTAGTAAACTTTTTCTGGAACTATATCAGTAGATAAAAGGGGTTAAGATGATGAACTCATGGCTTTTCCCTTCCTTTTGTTTAATTCAATGCGAGGATGCTTTGGAGCCATATTTTCTTGACTATAGGATTAATGATCATTGAGTTTTAGCAAGAGAATAAGAGTTTTTAAATGGATTTGTAGTTGAAAGGTTTGGTGTGATATAGGTTGAATCAAGGTTTTGACAATGCTAAAGATTTGATGCATTGAATGGTATTAGGAATGATAGAGGATGGTTTTAAATAGTGTATTTGGATGATTTTAATAAAAAAGATCAAAGGTTAAGGTGGTTAAATGAAGGGGTAGAACCATATAGGCAACTAAAGAGAGAAATAAGGATCTGAATAGCATAGTTACTATACAATAAGGCTTATATAGAGGCCTCATGGAATCAATTGACCAATCGATTCATGGCAAAAAAATTTCAAATTTTAGAATTCCTTCCACATACTGTTAATTAATTAGTGAATCAATTTTAAACTTCCAGAGACCAACACTACCTTCTTGGAATTGATTGACCACTCGATTCATTTCCTTTAGACATAAAATGCTGTCACTCGATTCATTACCCTAGAATTGATTGACCACTCAATTCCTTAACTCCTAAAAACTATTATCCCATCATTCCAACTCTCAAATGACTTGTGATGTAACTTTTTAACTTTATGGATGATTGAAGCTAGATTTTAAACTATGACTCCTGAACATGAAAGGTGGTACATGCAAAATAAACTTTCAAGATATCTTTGATGCTTAAGTTAGTAAATTGATAGGAAAAATATGAAATTAGTGCATGAATTACTTCTCAAGAAAATTGAACATACCTAATTTTCTTCTTATAAAATTGAAACAATCTTTATTAAGTAGCTTAGTGAAGATATCTGCTAGCCAGAAATCAGTTTGGATAAACTTTAATGAAATGTCTTCTCTTTGGACATGATCACTAATAAAATGATGTATTATTTCAATGTGCTTAGATCTTAAGTGCATGATAAGATTCTTAGCTAGATTGATGGCACTTGTATTATCACATTTTATAGGACTATTTTCAAAATTCAGTCCATAATTAGATAGTTATTACTTCATCTATAAGAGTTAAGCACAATAACTACCTGTTACTATGTATTCTACTTTAGTAGTGGATAATGTTGTACTATTTTATTTCTTGCTATACTAAGAGACTAGTGAATGTCTAAGAAATTGACATGCTCCACTAGTACTCTTTTTGTCTAATCCATTACTAGCAAAATCGACATCTAAATAACTTATTAAGAAATTCAATTTTTTTTTAAGATGCTATAAACTAAAGTGAGGTATGCTTGAAGATATTTAAAAATCCTTTTTATAGCAGTTAGAAGTGATTCTTTTGGTTTAGTTTGAAATCTTGCACACAATCACATACTAAACATAATGCTTGGTTTATTAGCAGTTAGATAGAGCAAGGATCCTATTGTTCCTCTATATATTGTAACCTTTACTTTTTACCTTTTTCATCTAGATCTTGCTTGGCTGCTATACTCATAGGGGTAAAAGATGGTTTAGTTTCATTCATCTTGTATTTCTTTAATAGCTCTTTTGTACACTTGGCTTAACTTATGAATGTCTAGATAGGTTAATTAGGTGTATTTAGGAAGACTTTTCATAGCCCATTGCCATTTTGGTGTTTTTGTGTTCCTATAGTCTACTTAGTGTAGTGTAATATAGTGGTAGTGTATGACTAGGAGGAACATTGCTAAACTAGTAGAGTTTGATTCTAAAATTGATAGAAATTTTCATTTTCTTTTTAGGGGTAAAATAAAAGTAGTTTTAGCATTCCCACCCCTATTTTGAACCTTTAGATAACTCTAAAAGCATGGCTAATAACAACAGGACCTTAAAAGAATTAGTTGCCCCTGATATTACCTACCAACTATTAGACATCCAATATACTGAATTAAATGCTAATTTTGAATTGAAATTTGGTTCAATCCATTTGCTTCCAAGGTTCCATGGTCTTATAAGTAAGGACCCTTACAACTATTAGAAGGAATTTTATGTGGTATGCTCAACAATGAAGCCACAAGGCATTCCTAAAGGTCACATCAAGCTAAAGGCCTTTCCTAATACTACTGAGGATTGGTTATATTATTTACAACTTGGTTCTATCACCTGTTGGAATGACATGAAGCAGTTGTTCCTTAAGAAATACTTCCCTACATTCAGAGCAATTGCTATTAAGAAAGAGATATGTGGCATCAAACAATTAAATTGAGAAACATTATATAAGTATTAAGAAAGGTTTAAAAAGCTTTATGCTAGTTGCCCACACGACTAGATCAGTGAGCAACTCCTAATTTGATACTTCTATAAAGGTCTTCTGCTAATGGATAGAAGCATGATAGATGTAGCAAGTGGTGGTGCATTAGTGGATAAGACTCTAATGGCAGCTAAAGACTTAATAGCTAACATGGTAACTAACTCCCAACAATTTGACACTAGAATTCTCTTTACTACTAAAAGTGTACATGAGATGAGTTTTTCTTCCTATATAGATCAGTAAAGAATCGAGCGTAGGACCCTCCCTAGTAAGGCAATTAGCCATAGGATAGTAGTAACAATTACAAGCCCTTCTTCCTCCCAATGTTTATGGCATATGCTTTTATCCAACTCATCCTATTGATGTGTGTCCAACATTACAAGAAGATGATAGGTAATATTAAGCCTTTGCAGTAACAATAATCCCTAAGAAGCCATAATACTACTTGTAGCAGAACTAGTATCAACCACAACAACAGCAGCAACAGCCTAAATATGAACCATACACTAATTTTTACAATCCTAGTTAGAGATACTATCTTAATTTTAGATATGTGATAAATGCACATTTGCACTTAAATTTTATATGTTTCATCACTTATTTACTTAATATCTTGTGCAAAAGAATCGAAAAAGGTACTTAAATGCTCAATATTTTGTTCTCAGGTTTTGAAGTGACACATTAGAGCATTAGAAGGGAATCCGGAGTCAAAACCATGCAAATTATGGAGAATCGAAGCAAACTCTCTCATCTGACAAACAACATGGGGTATGGGAACCCCGTGTGGAAGGCTGTGTGTCTTTCTGTGTGTTTCGAAGCCTCACTGAGCTGTTCGCAGAAGAACACAGGGTACAACATGGGCCGTGTCATACCCCGTGTAACATAGTGCCTGATCCTTCGTAAGTAAACACGAGGAGTGTCAGACCCTGTGTATCATGCTGCCCAACCTTCGCAGAGAAACACGGGGTACAACACGGGCCGTGTCATACCCCGTGTACATTTCCCATATAAGTTTTATGCAAGGAATCACTAAAAGGAAGGGGGAGAACTAAAAATTAAAAGAGGAGCTGTCAGTAAAAACCCTAGGAGAGACCCAAAGACACTAAGGGCGACTGCTAGCCTTGGATTCAAGCAAGGAATTTGTAGAGCTTCATGACTAGTTTGATTTCCCTCTCTATTTTCTGGTTTTTTGCTAGTTGTGTAATGAACTCACACTAAACCCTAGTGCTCAGCTGGGGTAGACTTGTTCATGGATATATAAATTTGATTTTTATATAATCTAGCTAGATTTACTGTTAATTTATGATTTGATTATACTATTTTGTACTTCAACAATCCAATACTTCCGGAATATTGGATTTGTGTAAAGGATTAGTTGATTCTAGGTTGGAATGACTAATTAATTAATCAGACCTTACATGATCATTGGGAATCTCTATTAGATTTAGGAATTAAGCTAATTGGATTCTTTTGCACAGGATGAAATGTCTAAGATTGGATACTCAAGCAATGTTAATGCAACCTAGATGAGTGATTACTAGAGAAATTCTGGGCACTTTATCTATTGGTTAGTAGCTAGTAGCCTTGCAATGAGGTATAGCTTATTTTTGGTAATCCAGCAATCTAAATTAACAGTAAACCGGGTTAGAGGATTATCTTCATTCCATAATGAAATGCACAAGGGAACCCTAAAGTTGAGTACACTTCCATCTCATTTGAGTTAAATCTTTACCTAATCCATACCAATTCCATTTGCTTCCTTTTTTATAACTAAACTTTGTTTTGCATTTTACCCTTAATTCACAATATCAATCGGTACACCTAGATAATTTAACTTGAAATTCAATTAGTATTCAACACTCAATCCCTGTGGAAACGATATCTTTTATACTATAACTCGACTAAACCCGTGCACTTGCGAGATCACGTCAATATGACAATGCAATAGTCGATTAGCTAATTAGACTAACACCATACCAAACCAAACCTCCATTCTAATAGCAACAACCTTCCAAGCTAATCCAATAATAAAAATTTCAAAATTAGCAATAGCTTCCTCATTATCCTATTAACCATTCTTCAAGGAATTAGTCAAGTAAATGGCTGCCAACAATTTACAAATTCAATAGAGGACATTTGCCACAATGCAAGACTTATAAACACATATTGGCTAGCTAGCTTCCACTATAAATAAGCTTAAATCATAAGGTTTTGACAGATTGCCTTCCTAAATAATTCCCAACCCCAAAGGCAATATTTTTGCCATTATGTTAAGAAATGGTAAGGAAGTTTATGCTCCTAACAGTCTTCCACCAACAAGCTAAAAAGTCAAGATAAAATAACCAATAGATGTTGAAGATATTATAAAAAGCTCCCTTCTAAGAAACCAAAGATTAGACAAACTAGAGATAATGCAGAAACCAATAAATTTTACAAAACTACTTCCTTTCCTAAATAGAATTACAAATTGAGCAAAATAAAAAAAGTTGATAGGGATAAGAAGATCCTGGAGACTTTTAGGAAGATGGAAGTTAATAATCTATTACTGGATTCCATCAAGCAAATTCCAAAGTATGTCAAATTCCTTAAAAAGTTATGCATGCACACAAAAGAAAACTCAATGGAATTGAAAAAGTGAGCTTAGGCTAGAATGTATCAACTATCCTTCAACCAAGCTTACCTCAGAAGTGCAAGGATACAGGAACTTTTGACATACCCTACATAATAGGAAATAACAAATTTGAACATGCCTTTATTGACTTGGGAGCTTTAATCAATGTCATGCCAATATTAACATTCTCCTCCTTATACCTTGGTCCATTAAAGCAAATAGGACTTATCATCCAAGTAGCTAATAGAAGTATTACACATCCTATTAGTGTTATTGAAGATATGTTAGTTAAAGTTAAGGAATTGGTATTCCTAGTGGATTTTTACATTTTGTCAATGAAGGATGAGTCTTCAAACAACATTACACTTTTGATTCTAAGAAGACCATTCCTTAAAATAGTAAAAATGAAAATTGATGTAGATGCTAGTGCTGGAAATCGCGTATCATACATGCACAGCGGAATATAATTTTTGCACGATTTCCACCAAGGATCCATGCGAATTTAGAACGCCATAGATTAGGGACTAGGGTTTATACCTTTCGGCCAAAAATCTTCTGACCGTTACAGCAAGTCCGATCTGCTTCCAAATCACGAACCGGAATAAAAACCAGTAAATCAGATCACCAGTACAACGTTTATGTGGCTGCACCTCTGTGGTATCCACACGAACCTGTGAATCACCGATGAATGTCCGCTACACACACCGGTTGGAATTGATCTCCTTACACCTCGTAGTGCTAGCTATGCCTCTTCAGGGATTTTGGTCAAGGAGAGGTGCTAGGGTTTTCTATGCTTTTGCTTAGGGTGCATGAATAATGAATAGCAATCCTATTATTACCCCATAAGCCTATTTAAATAGGTGCATAAAAAAACCTAACCTATTTGGGTTTTATTCCATGTATAATTATAGGCTTACTATTGGGCCTTATAATTATAACATGAATTCCCAAATATTAAGCCCAAACAATTTGGTCCATTAATTTCAAATTCACTAGGCTCTAAGTGTGCGACCCTACAGGCTCTCATTACGTTGGCAATGACCATTAATCATATTAATGATCATAAACAATGATTGGTGTCTAGCAACACATCATTGTTACCTAAGTAATGAGAAAGTCGGTGATTTGACTAAACCTTTACACGTGATTATCACTTATGTCCTTTTTTCCTATACATCTAGATTGAGCATGAGACATGGACCGTGTCATTCTGGTATAGCCCAATCTTGAGGTTTCTTGATTCCTAAGTAAGCTAACTGAAACAAATGTAATCGACATCTCATGTCAATTCATCTGAGCATGGCCATGCATTTTCTCAGCTTTACTTAATCAAGGGGCCCATAGATGTTACTCCTGTTATATAGGAGGGACAAATCCCATCTTGATCACACAAACCCCCCCGCATGATATGTGACATATCCAATATCTACCCTTGCATTCACTTAACCATTAGTGACATAGAATAGTATCAAAATATGAAACTCACATGTAGGGAACCTTAATGATCTCAGGTCAAAGGACCATATTAATAATGATCACTAAGAACCACTTATGACACTCATATAACGATCCATGTAGTGTTCTTAATATGGGTCGGTCCAGTATACAAGTTCTCTAACTTGTACTTATGTGTAAACTTAATATCCCATATAAGTCTTCACACATGCTAGTCTTAATATATCAAAGCAACCTAATCCACAATGATATATGACTAGGGACATTTAAGAATACAATTATTCTAAGGTTATTATTATAATTGAATATATTACGCAGATAATATATATAAATATAATAATTGGAATTGCCATTAAAATAACATAATTCAAAATTACAATCACCAATACAATTAGTTTTAAGGCATATACACTAACAATCTCCCACTTGCACTAAAGCCAATCATCCATGTATCTAATACCTATGGATCTCATATGACTATCATGCTTTTGTTGCGTTAGGGCTTTTTTCAGTGGATCGACGACATTATCGTCAGTCGGTATTTTGCATATCCTGACATCATTTCTGTCAACAATATCTCTTATGAGATGATAGCGCCGGAGTATATGTTTGGATTTCTGGTGAGATCTAGGTTCCTTGGCTTGCGCAATGGCTCCATTACTGTCATAATAGAGCTCTACTGGGTCAGCAATGCTAGGAACAACTCCAAGTTCATTGATGAACTTCTTAATCCAAACAGCCTCTTTTGCGGCATTTGATGCTGCAATGTATTCAGCTTTTGTTGTAGAATTAACCATTGTCCCTTGCTTTGAACTCTTCCAGGTCACAGTGCCACCATTAAGGCAAAATACATAACCTGATTGCGACCTGAAGTCATCTTTATCGGTTTGAAAGCTAGCATCAGTGTAACCATTTACAATGAGCTCTTCCTTACCTCCATAGATAAAAAACATGTCTTTAGTTCTTCTTAAGTACTTAAGAATATTCTTGACAGCTGTCCAGTGACTTTCACCAGGATCTGATTGGTATCTGCTTGTCATGCTTAAAGCATACGAGACATCAGGACGAGTACATAACATAGCATACATGATAGATCCAATCGCAGATGCATAAGGGATCTTACTCATGCGTTGATAAGTGCACAAATACACCTAAATTCTATGTGTTTCATCACTTATTTACTTAGTATTTTGTGCAAATTGATTGAAAAGGATACTTAGATGCTCTATATTTTATTTTCAGGTCTTGAAATGACACATATGAGCATTAGAAAAGGATCCAGAGGCAAAACCATTTAAATTGTGAAGAATTGAAGCAAATTTGTTCACTTGACAAAGAACACGGCGTATGGTAACCCCGTGTTCAAGGCCGTGTTTCTTTCTGGATTGCTTCGAGGCTTCATTGGGCATTTCAGAGAAGAACACAGGGTAGAACATGGGCCGTGTACTACCCCGTGTACATTACTGCTTGACATTTCAGAGAAGAACACGGGGTAGAACATGGGCCGTGTACTACCCCGTGTACATTACTGCTCAACTTTCGCTGAGAAACACGGGGTACAACATGGACCGTGTTGGACACCGTGTACATCACAAATATAAGTTTTGCGCGAAAACAAGAGCAAGGGAGAGGAGAAACCAAGAATTAACAAGAGGAGCTGCTGGGAGAAGCCCTAGGGGAGACTAAGGGCACCATCTAACGTGGATTCAAGCAAGGAATTGAAGAATCAAACAAGAAATTTGTAGATCTTCATGAATTGTTTGACTTCCCTCTCTATTTTCTGGTTTTCTTCTGATTTTGTAATGTTTTCACACAAAACCCTTGTGCTCAGCTTGGGTGAACTTGTTCATGGAGTTATGGAATTGAATTTTATATGATCTAGCTTGATTTACTGTTAATTTATGATTTGATTATGCTATTTTGACTGGAACAAGCCAATATATCCGGAATATTGGATTTGTGTTATGGATTAATTGATTCTAGGTTGAAATGACCAATTAATTAATCGGACCTTGCATGATCATTGGGAATGTCAATTAGACTTAGGAATTAAGCTAATTGGATTCTTTTGCACAGGATGAAATGTCCAAGAATGGATTCTAAGCAAAGTTAATGCAACTTAGATGAGTGATTACTAGAGTAATTCTGGGCACTTAATCTCTTGGTTAGTAGCTAGTAGCCTTGCAATGAGGTATAGCTTAATTTTGGTAATACAGCAATCTTAGTTAACAGTAAACCAAGTTAGAGAATTATATTCATTCATAATGAAATGTACAAGGGATCCTTAAGCTGAGTACGCTTTTATTACATTGAATCAAACCTTATTTTTGATAGCTAAGCTCTGTTTACACTTCACTCTTGATTCTCAAAATCAATTGATCCGCCTAGATAATTCTGCTTGAGATTTAGTTAGTACTCAACCTACAATCCCTGTGGAGAACGATAATCTTTTATACTATAACTCGACTTAACCCGTGCACTTGCGGGATAGCGATCATGCGCTGTCTCTCATACTCTGTGGAAGGACATTGAGTTCTTGAGAGACTTATGCCATGTGACATCGGCAAGAATCCTCTTTTAGAATCTTGCATGCTAAACCTTTTTAACACCTTGTCGATGTATGTACTTTGACTTAGGCCAAGCAATTTTCTCGATCTATCTCTATAGATCTTGATACCTAATACATAGGAGGCCTCACCTAAGTCTTTCATAGAAAAATAATTTCCTAACCAAGTTTTTACAGATTGTAGTGTAGGAATGTCATTTCCAATGAGTAATATGTCATCTACATACAACACCAGAAAGACTATTGTGCTCCCACTAACCTTCTTGTATACACAGGGTTCATCTTCATTTTTGATGAAACCAAACTCTTTGATTGCATCATCGAAACGAAGATTCCAACTCCGAGAAGCTTGCTTTAACCCATAAATGGATCGTTGCAATTTGCAAACTTTTCCCGCATTTTCAGGATTTGCAAAACCTTCAGGTTGTGTCATGTACACATCCTCAAGAAGATTTCCATTACGGAAAGCAGTTTTGACATCCATTTGCCAGATTTCATAATCATAATATGCTGCTATAGCTAGAAGAATCCTGATGGATTTAAGCATGACAACTGGAGAAAAAGTCTCATCATAGTCAATACCATGGATTTGTTTGAAACCTTTTGCAACCAATCGTCCCTTAAAGGTAAACACATTACCATCCATGTCAGTTTTCTTTTTGAAAACCCATTTGCACCCAATGGGTTTTACCCCTTCAGATGGATCAACCAAAGTCCAAACTTGGTTTGAATACATGGAGTCCATCTCTAATTTCATAGCTTCTAGCCATTTCTCAGAATCTGGCCCCATTATAGCCTCTTGGTAGGTTGTGGGCTCATCTTAGTCCATGAGCAACACATCACCGTGATGAGTCACGAGAAAACCATATCTCTCGGGCTCATGACGTATTCTACTAGATCTACGTGGGTTCTGTGTTATAGGAGCAGGTTCTTCCACAACTGTTTGTGGAACCAGCTCAGGTTCCATCTCAAGTTCAATGTTTTCTCGTTGATCTTGAATTTCTTCAAGTTCTATTCTTCTCCCAGTGATTCTTTTAGAGATAAATTCTCTCTCTAGAAAAACACTAGTTCGAGCAATAAATACTTTTTGCTCGGTTGGATTATAGAAATAATATCCTTTTGTTTCCTTAGGATATCCAACGAAAAAATATTTATCAGATTTAGGTCCAAGTTTATCAGAAGCCTGACATCTTACGTAAGCTTTGCAGCCCCAAATCTTCATAAAAGATAAACTAGGACGTTTCCCAGTCCATATCTCATATGGTGTCTTTTGAATTGATTTTGATGGAACACGGTTTTAGTGTGAAAGTTGCAGTCTTCAGAGCATGTCCCCAGAAGGAATTTGGAAGGTCAGCCTGACTCATCATTGACCGAACCATGTCTAACAAAGTTCGATTCCTCCTTTCAGAAACACCATTCCATTGAGGTGTTTCTGGTGGAGTGAGTTGTGATACAATGCCACACTCCTTTAGATGATTAAGGAATTCTCGATCTAAGTATTCACCACCTCGATCTGATCGAAGTGCTTTAATACTTTTACCAAGTTGGTTTTGTACTTCATTTTTGAACTCTTTGAACTTTTCAAAAGATTCAGACTTGTGTTTCATAAGAAACACGTAACCATATCTACTGAAATCATCAGTAAAAGTAATGAAGTACTGATAACCTCCTCTAGCTTGTGTGTTTAAAGGTCCACATACATCACTATGTATAAGGCCTAATAAATCACTAGCCCTTTCACCTTTTCTAGTAAAAAGGGCTTTAGTCATCTTACCTAATAAACATGACTCACATACCTCATATGATTCAAAATCAAATGAGTCCAAAAATCCATCCTTGTGAAGTTTGGAGATGCATGTCTTATTTATATGGCCTAAACGACAATGCCAAAGATAGGTTGGATTTGAATCATTAGTTTTGACCTTCTTCGTGTTTATGTTATAGATTGGATTTTCAAGGTCCAGAACATAAAGACCATTCATTAATTGTGCACTGCCATAAAATATTTCATTTAAATAAATAGAGAAACATTTGTCCTTTATTATAAATGAAAAACCTTTCTTGTCTAAACAAGAAATAGAAATCAAATTTCTACTAACAGTAGGCACAAAATAACAATTGTCCAATTCTAAAACTAATCCACTAAGTAAAGATAAATAATAAGTCCCTACAGCTAATGCAGCAACTCTTGCTCCATTTCCAATACGCAGGTCCACTTCACCTTTGGCTAATGATCTACTTTCTTTAAGATCCTGCACATTTACACAAATGTGAGTACCACATCCAGTATCTAATACCCAAGATGTAGAAGTAGATAAATTAACCTCTATAACATAAATACCTGAGTTGGAAGTCCCACTTTCCTTTTACTTCTTAAGCTCTTCCAGGTAAATCTTGCAATTTCGCTTCCAATGTCCTGGTTCTTTACAATGGAAGCATTGTCCTTCCTTGGCCACACCACCTTTGGGCTTCAATGCAGAGGAACTTGACTTGGACTTTCCATCAGTCTTGTCCTTTTTCTTTTTATTCTTGGCCTTAGACTTGCCTTTTCCTTTGCCCTTTTGAACCATCATAATGGAATTGGGCTTGGACTTTTTCAAGTTCTGCTCAGCAGTTCTTAACATGTTAAGCGGTTCAGGCAAAGTCTTATCAATTTTGTTCATGTTGTAATTCATGACGAATTGACTATAGCTCTCAGGCAACGATTGCAGAACTATATCAGTGGCCAATTCTTGCTACAAAGGAAAACCCAATCTTTCAAGGCTATTGATGTACCGAATCATTTTAAGTACATGTGTAGCAACGGGTGTTCCTTCAGCCATCTTACACTGAAATAATGCTTTAGATACATCATATCTCTCATGTCTTGCTTGCTCTTGGTAGAGCTGTTTAAGGTGATCAATCATATTGAATGCCTCCATGTTCTCATGTTGCTTCTGAAGCTCAGAGTTCATGGTAGCAAGCATGAGACAACTGACATCCAGAGCATCTTCTAGATGCTTCTTATAAGCATCCTTTTCTGCTTGAGGAGCATTAGCAGCAGGCTCATTTGGAGTAGGTTGCTCTAGGATATACTGCTTTTTCTCATGCTTGAAGACAATCCTCAAGTTTCGATACCAATCGAGAAAATTCATCCCATTCAGCTTATCCTTCTCAAGGATAGATCGCAGTGATAAATTTAATGTATTTGATGTCATGGTTATCTACAATAGAAAAATATGCAAAATGAGAATCATGTATTTTATTTATTTGATAAGGTCTTTTATAAATAATGCTCCCACTATTTTTCTCAAAATAATAGCCCTCACTATTATTTCGAAAAATCGTAGCGTTTGAGATTTTCTAGTGGGCCAAGATCCATATTTCACCTAGACTTAAGTCAGCTTTGGCTGATCACTCAAGTTTTGGCTATTTAGGTAGGCAACTCCTTGCCAATTACATCTTATGCAACTCTTGGATAGTTGGGTGAACAATACTTGTTCAAATCCATCTCATGGACTTAAGCCTAACTCCATGCCTCTAGGCCCCAATCCTATTGAGATGGCCTAGTTAAGTCAAAAACCCAATTATTGGCATTTGGATATCACTATTATCCTATCGTGTCTCACCAAGATAAACTAGGCACTTTGCTTTGGCAAACCTGCCTTATGTTGATCAAGGCCTTCACAAGTGCCATTCATTGGAAGGCATCACTTTTATTACTAACTTTATATTTGCATTGAGGGATTTAAATGTTTATTTAGATCTCACCATTATTTGCCATCCATACATGCCTATATCTAACATATCATATACATTAATATAAAGCATGCAATAAAGCATAAAATAAATGTGCATAGTTATGGCCCAACTATATTGGTTTTCCCAAGCCAATGAGAAAACCAAAAGGTCAACCTAGGGTAAAGATATCTTCTTTAAGCATCTTTCACGGTTGTCCTCATATTGATTTTGGCTCCTTATCTCCATGGCAGCAAGCTCCAGGCTTAAACATATTGTACATTTGAAAGTAAACTATTCTAACTTTACAATACATAATGAAGGAGAAAACTCGAGTTACATTCGAGGGGAGTAAGGTGAGAGAAAGAATGTACAACTAGAATTTATAGAGAAAGGCACGACACGCAGGCCGTATTTAATTACAATAAAACCAAAACCAATAAATGAAATATAACCATACATTATGGTGTAAGGGCCATAACTATGCATCATGCAGCAAACATCACATGTAAGCATACAAACAACCATAGGTATTCATTGAAATTGATATTGTTTCCAATTTTAACTTGTTTAAAATTAGAAGGTTATGAAAAGATTGATTTTTGAAATGCAGCTTAGATTCAAGCTATCAATTATTGCACTACGCAGAGTTAGTACGGTGGTCCCGCTAGCCGGTTAGCAGGCGAGGGTCGAGGGGGGACTGCCCCTCGTGGGGGTGAGGGGGCGGAGCCCCCTTCCAAAAAATTTTCATGCATCTTACATTCAAAATTTTGAAGACTTTCGGGCAAAATCCAGAAAATTTTGAATGTTTCAATTTCTGTTTTAACCATTAAAACAATCGCCCAAAATTAGAATTGATCAAGAACCTTAATTCCAGAACTGTTCTGAAATCCTAATTCTTGATGTTCCGCCATATTAACTCAAACATTAGTCCATGTTTTTGTTCAATTTAATCTCATTAAACGAAACACAATGCATACATCACATGTATACGATCAGACATGTTCTTGTTTGAATTTTAATCTCATTAAAATTGAAACCTTCATCAGCTACGTTTCCAGTTTTTAATCTCATTAAAACTGAATCATTAATTATGTGTGTTTCAATCTAATTTTAATCTAATCAAAACCGATTCATCAACATACATAATTACATTGATCCAGAACCCTAATTGCATCATGCACGATCTGATTAAACACGAATTATCCAGATTTAAACGCATAACATAAAAAACTAATCTATGGATTCGCAAGCGGCTTTGATACCACTGCTGGAAATCTCGCATCATACATGCACAGTGGAATAAAATTTTTGCACAATTTCCACCAAGGATCCATGCGAATTTAGAACGCCATAGATTAGGGATTAGGGTTTATACCTTTCGGCCAAAAATCTTCTGACCGCTACAGCAAGTCCGATTTGCTTCCAAATCACGAACCAGAATAGAAACCAGTAAATCAGATCACCAGTACAACGTTTATGTGGCTGCACCTCTGTGGTATCTACACGAACCTGTGAATCACCGATAAATGTCCGCTACACACACCGATTGGAATTGATCTCCTTACACCTCGTAGTGCTAGCTATGCCTCTTCAGGGATTTTAGTCAAGGAGAGGTGCTAGGGTTTTCTATGCTTTTGCTTGGGGTGCGTGAATAATGAATAGCAATCCTATTATTACCCCATAAGCCTATTTAAATAGGTGCATAGAAAAACCTAACCTATTTGGGCTTTATTCCATGTATAATTATAGGCTTACTATTAGGCCTTATAATTATAACATGAATTCCCAAATATTAAGCCCAAACAATTTGGTCCATTAATTCCAAATTCACTAGGCTCTAAGTGTGCGACCCTACAGGCTCTCATTACGTTGGCAATGACCATTAATCATATTAATGATCATAAACAATGATTGGTGTCTAGCAACACATCATTGTTACCCAAGTAATGAGAAAGTCGGTGATTTGACTAAACCTTTACACGTGATTATTAGCTAGCACTTTTTCAATAAAAGTTAGAGATACAATAGTGACTTCTAATATTTTTGAAGCCATGAAAGTCCTTGCTAAAAAGCATTTTGTATTTTAAATAGATGTGCTTGATGAACTTACTGAACATATCCTTGACGACATGCTTGTTGATTTTCCCTACATTCTAAGTTTATGAATTATTTTGATGGTCATGATTGCACTTACTATGATGATGATAACCAATGTGCCATATATGTTGAAATTTTTGCATTTATAAGCAAAGAAACTAGTGTTGTACTAAAAGATGTAGAATTTGATATTCAAGAAGAAATTTAACTTGCTAAATTAGTTTCTACCACTAGATTAATATCTTTTGTCATCCAGCCACTAACATTGGAGCTCAAACCTCTTCTAGAACATTTAAAGTGTGCTTTTTTAGAAGAGATGAAAAGCTACCAATCATTGTAGCAAAGAATTTGCAACCTAAGCAAGAAGAGAAGTTTTTGCAGACTTTAAGAGCTCATAAACAAGAATAGGGTAGACACTTGTAGACATTCCTAATAGTAGCTCTTCCACATGTATGCATTGGATTTTATTGGAAGAAGGAGCTAAACTAGTGAGATAACCCTAAACAAAATTGAACCTTTTGATTTTGGACGTGGTAAAGAAGGAAATTACCAAGCTTTTGGAGGCTAGCATTATGTATCTAATTTCTAATAGTAAATGGGTAAGTTTATTCCAAGTTATCCCTAAGAAAACTAGCTTAACAGTGGCAAAAAACTAAAATAACGATTTACTTCCTATTAGAGTTCAAAATAATTAGAGAGTTTACATTGACTATAGAAAGCTAAACTAAGCAACTAGAAAGGAACACTTCTCATTAGCATTCATTGATCAAATGTTAGAAAGATTAGATGGAAAATCCCACTATTACTTCCCAGATGGCTACATTGGTTGCTTCCAGATTCATATTACTCCAGAAGATCAAGAAAAGATAACATTCACATGCCCTTGTGGCATTTTTGTTTATAGGAGGATGGCTTTTGGTCTATGTAATGCACTTTTTAGAAGATTACATTGAAGTATTCATGAATGATTTTTTTGTTTATGGTTTCTCTTTAATACATGTTTGGATAATCTTTCTAAGGTGTTGGATAGATGCATTAAAACCAAGCTCATGCTTAATTTTGAAAAATGTCATTTCACGTTAAAGCATATGATAGTTTTAAGACACATAATGAGTGGCAAAGACACTGAAGTAGATCCTACTAAGATTGGTATGATTACTACTTTACCTTAACCCACTTGTGTGCGGGAAGTGCATTCTTTTCTTGGTCATATAGGTTTCTATAGGAGATTTATTAGAGATTTCAATAAGATTACCTTTCCTTTATCTAAGCTACTACAAAAAGAAATAAAATTTAACTTTGATCAACATTACAAGGAAGTTTTTGATAACTTAAGGCAAACTTTCACCATTATTCCTATCATTTAGCCACCATTTTGGGATTTCCCTTTTGAGTTAATGTCTAATGTTTCTAATTATGAAACTAGTGTTATTCTTGCACAAAGAGTGGGAAAACAACCTCATGTAATTTATTATGCTTTAAGAACTTTGGATGCTGCCTAAGCTAATTACATCATAATAAAAAAAGAACTTTTAGCTACTATTTTTACTTTAGATAAGTTTAGATTATGTTTATTTGGTTTGTCTGATCATATAGCTTTAAAGTTCTTATTAAAGAAACCCAAGGCAAAACCCTACTTAATTAAATGGATGTAACTTTTGCAGAAGTTTGATATTGAGATTAGACATAGGAGTAGAGCCAAAAATTTAATGGTAGATTATTTGAGTAGGATTCTAAGAGATGTAAATACTTTTCCCATCCATGAGACCTTTTTAGATAAGTAACTTTTTCAACTGTTAGGTAAGGATCCTTAGTTTGCTAATTCAGTGAACTACTTATTTACTAATAAGTTTCCTATATATGCTAAGAAAGCTTAAATCGATAGTTGAAGAGTAAGGCTAAGTATTATATGTAGGATGATCCTTATTTGTAGAGATTTTATGCTGATCAAATGATTAAGAGATATGCACATGATTTTGATTTTCATTTCATACTTGTATTTTGTCTTGATTATGCTTGTAGATATCACTTTGGACTTAAGGGAACATCAAGGAAAATGCTTAATTATGATTTTTATTAGCCTACTTTGTTCCATGATCTACATGTTTTGTAAAAATTATGAACAATGTTAAAAAATAAGGAATTTAACTCATAAACATGAGATGCCTCAATTTTCTATGCTTTTTTATGAGGTTTTTGATGTATGGGGCACTAATTTTATGATCCTTTTCCCTCATCTTTTAGCTTTGTTTACATTCTTTTTACTATTGATTATATTTCTAAGTGGGTGGAAGCGAAGGCCATCAAAGTTAATAGTTCTAAAGTTGTTATAAGTTTTGTCAAGTCTCATATTTTTAATAGGTTTGGCATTCCACATGCTTTAACTAGTGATCAAGGAACTTATTTTTGCAATCGAACACTTGAGGCTTTATTAAAGAAATATGGGATTTGTTATAGAGTTTGCACACCATATCATCCCCAAACAAATAGTCAAGCAGAAATTCCAATAGAAAAGTTAAGTCAATTTTAGAGAAAACTATGAAGCCTAATAAAAAATATTAGAATCTTAGATTGGATTATGCATTGTAGGCCTGTAGGATTGTATACAAAACTCCTATTGGAATGTTCCTATCTTAAATTCTTTTTGAGAAAGCATGCCATCTTTTGGTAGAGTTAGAGCATAAAGCATTTTAAGGTATAAAAAGATGCAATTTGGAATTGAAGGCATGCGAAGAGGAAAGAAAATTACAATTGTAAGAATTGGAAGAACTTAGACTTAAAGCCTGTAAGGATTATAAGCTGTACAAAGAGAAAACAAAGACATTCCATGATAAGCTCATTTTTAGAAGAACTTTAGGGATTTGAAAAAAAAATATTGTTTAATTTAAAGCTTAAATTGATACCTCGTAAACTCTGTTCACGTTAGAATGGACCTTTTGTTGTTACTAACATTTTTCCCTATAGTGCAATTGAGATCAAGAGTTTGGAAAATAACAAAGTGTTTTAAGTCAATTAACATAGGCTTAAACCATTTTATGAAGGTTTTCAAAAGCAAGTGGTGGAAGTAATAGAGTTAGGGACCTTGGTTTATTCTTAATGAAGGAACTTGATGTCTAGCCAAAGACATTAAAAAAAAGCACTTCTTAGGAGGTAACCTAAGCCATTTAAATTTCTTTCTCTTATCCTTTTTCTTTTATTTTCCTTGTCCTTTATCTCTTTTTATATCTCTTGATGATCTTTCTTAATGATATTGATATGATTTATATTGAGAACAATGTAAAATTTAAGTGCGGGTGGGGGAGGGGAAGATTTTAGTATTTATTTTATGCTTTATGTCTTTATTCAATGCTTTCAAAAAAATGAAAAGAAAAATAGAAAAAATTATTTTCACTTGTTTTTAAGTCCTTTTTAAGTCATTTAAATTACTTTCCATTGATGGAGATTTTGCATTTTTATGATTAAGATTTAATTAAAGTTAGATAGGATTCATAACATAATTGAATAAATGATTTTGCTTCTTGAAATTATTTGATGTAGTGATGGATTTTGAATTAGTAGATTGAACTTGGTGGCATGACTTACCTTATGAGATTTTGAGCTTTATATTGAAAATTCATGTTATTCTCTTCCCTTTTTGTATAATGTTTTTTCATGATTTGTCTCTATAGAACTTGCTTTAATTCTTTTTTAGATTACATTTTGAATATGCAGGCACAAAAATGATAAAGACTTTTTTATTCAAGTGTTTTATTGATTTCTTTGGTTTCTAACCTTTTATATCCTTATTTTTTCCTTCCCTTTCCTTTAGTCACATTACAACCTTGAATAAAGTCCTTTTGATTTGTGTTGTACATGTGATTTAAGTAGGGAAGATTAGATTATTAGCAAGCTTATGGTAAAGTAATTTCATGGAATGAACTTAAGTGAAACACTTACCCTAAATACTTCAAAGCTAGAGAGAGTAAATCTTGTAAGAATTTACCATGTTGATCTACTCTTTTTAAATGAAGTTGCTATGTTAGTTAGTTTCAAGTTTATTAAAAATTTTCTTCATGATGTGTTATGTTTCTTATTGGCTTTTATTTATCTCTTGATTGTGGATTTGTGATGTGATTTTGAAGTTTTTGGAAGGTAAACTCTTTTGTTTCTTAATTTTAAATACAGTTATATCTTACTCGAGGATGTGTAAGAGCTAAGTGTGGGGGAATTTGATGAAAAAAATATTTACTATATTATTTACTCCTATTTCATATCTCTTAGTGAGTTACATATGCTTAATTTTATAAAATTAGCCTTATTTTATAATTTAGGATTAGTTTTACAATATTTTGAATTTATTCAGTTAGTGTTGGATTTTGATACTTTTTTTATTTTTTAGCTATATCTTAGGCGATAAATGTTAGATTGGAATGACCTTTACACCATTGAAAGCTTAAAGAAAGATCTATCACTTTAGTATTTTGGTCAAAGTCTAATTCAGACTTGATCAAACCTTTATTTAACCAAGAAGCTGAAGCTGAAGCCTTTGTTGTAGCTAAGTTAGCTTAAGTTTTTGGAGACATATTTGGAGTTACAAAGGTTCAATCAATGTGAAACTAGCACCCAAATCTCCATAATTTTGTGCTTATGGATTAACCAAATTATATTATTTTAGTAATCTTATATTACTTGGAAGTTAGACCTGCGGGAATTCATTATTATAACTATTAAAGTTAATTACCTTATAAAAATTAGGTCTAGGCTTTTAAAAATTAGGAAGACCCTATTTTTGTAATCCTAAGAGACATACAATCTAGATCCAATAGGATATTAGGCTAATTAGGTTAAATAAAATGAGTGAACTCTTTAGATATAAAAGACTTTTACACATTCAGTAGATAGCTTTTCTTTTTTTCTTATTCTTCTTCTAACTTTTATGTTCTCTAGCCATGGAGGGCTAATTTTGGAGTTAATGTAAGGAGTTTGAGGCTCACTTCTACTAGAATATCAAATCATGATTTGTAATGTTAACTTTTCTTAATTAATTTTCCTCTTTTCCTAATTACTTGTGTTGATTTCTTGAAATACTCGTGTTGGATGTTGATTTGATATAATTGGTGTTCATCTTTAAGATTTCTAATATTTTGTTATTTTGATGTTGAATTTTGGTTGGTAAATCATAGTTTTACTCATAGGGCAAAAGGTTAAAGGATTAATTTAGAGGTTTCTAAATTAATTTCTTAATTCAATTAAATTCTATCACTAAGTCAATTTTGATCTAGCTTAGGGATATAGCAGTTGCATAATTTAGATAATCTTAATTAATCAAATTCTAGATAGTTATCTAGTATAGAATTCATAAATTATTATAAGGGTTTCAGCTAATTTAAGATTGAAGAATTAATTGAAAAAGTTAAATCTCAATTGATCCATGATTAATCCAAATTAGAGCTCTCAATTTCTTAAATTCATTGCTTCATTATATTAGTTTTCTCCCTTACTGTTTACTTTGTTTTGTACTTTGTTTAATATATTCAATTCACAAAACCCCCAATTCTGTTTTGCATAATTCTGCATACTGTATAATACAACATTTTACATTCTGTCAACATATTACATTCTATCTACATACTATTTTATTAGTATTTGCATCTATTTCTTTTATTTTTAGTGCATAATAAATTAGACAATTATGTATACATTGTTAGTAATTCAATTTATAGAAGATAATTCAAGGGATCAAAAGGATACAACTTGGTTTGCTTCACTATATTGCATTCTTTTAAAGAAACCAGCAATAATCTAATTTCTAAGTATTATAAAATGCTTTTAGAACATTAAATTGAGGCTGAAGAGACTCTAATACATGCCAAGTCAAATAATTTTCTCTTAGATCAACTTGGAAAGTTTTCAATTTGTTGTAATAGTTAACTAATCTTAGAATGTGCTCTCTCACCCCACTGATACTATCATACATTGATTTTTCAAGCAATAAAATATATCCTTCTTTCTCAGCCTTGTCAAACTTCTTGTACTTCTCGATTATAAAATCCAGGAACTCTTTTGCATTTGTTGTGTTAGGAATGCTCTCTCTTATTGTTTTGTCTATTATGTACTTCATTATCATTAAATATACTCTATTAAATTAGGTCCACTTTTCATGATAATTTTTTTGATATGTTATGGATTCAGTATTGATTTGAGATTTTGTTTCCCTAATTGCCAAGTTAAGGTGAGAGACTGCTAGATATAACTTTTGTGATTTAGCTTAATTCTCATGATTGGTCCTATTAAATGTATTAATCATATTTAATTGCATAGGTAAAGGACCTAGGGAAATAAATTTAAAAAATATTAATGCATGTTTAACCTTAATCATATTAGAAAATTTTCTCAATAAACTATATAATTAAACTCAGTATTATACTATAAGGCTCAATACTGATGGAGCATTAAAGACCTTATAAATACAAGGACTAAGTATCATATTCCTAAAATTTTAACACTAAGAGAGTGATGAAAATTAAAAAATATGATACTTATTTCTATACTTATGTTATTACTAACAAATCATATTAATAATATTATACCAATAGGGTATTGAAATATTATTAATATGATACCATCGTTAGTCCAACTATCATTTTATTTAAAAATGAACAAAATTTTATGATATAACATAAGTTCAAATAATTTTCTAAAAATTATTTTTCTATACATATATATACATAAAAAATAATTAGTGGACCAAATAGTCTCCAAATTTTCACAAAAAATATATGTGGAAGCCCAATATATAAAAATATAATAGTAAAATTTGTAGCTCAAAATAATATTAATTAACTATTCAAATTAAATAAGTAAAAATAATTATAATATTTTTAATTCCAAAAAAAATCTATAAAAATGTCTAATAAATCTTGCTCGAAAAGTGGAGCCTATATCATTGTTCACTACTATCGAATGACATCAACATGGCAGTGCATGGTGCTTACGCTCTAACGTAACATATGCTATCACCTAGCTTGACACTATTTATTTCCTTCTAATTCTAATTAGGTCTACAATTGGAATTGGGCAACTCAATTGCAAACCTAGCATGAGTTAGACCTAAAAAATAGTATTTTTGCACATTTTTTAGTGCATTTTTCACACATATTCATCCTTTAATGCATTTTAATGTATTTAATGTTGAAATTTTCAAAAGAAAAAGTCACTTTAAAAATAGTTTTGAAATTTGAAAAAAAATTAAAATGGTATTTTTGACTTTAATGGCTTTCTCCTTTCATAAACTTTATATTTAAATACTTATAAGTGTCAAAAATATTTTTCTTAAATTGTAAAGCACCAAAAACAGAAATTATTATCAAATTAATTGCAAAAATCTCAAGGTTCCATTATTAAAAGAGGATTGTCGAAAGAAAGCTAGATTTTTTAATATTGTCATCTTCAAACATAAATTAAAATGAATTATTAGGAATGAATCAAAAGTTCCTCAAAATAGAATGCATGCATAAACAACAACCATAACAAGGGAAAATTTTCCAAATTTTGGTATGATGCATGCTTCAAAACAATTTTGTCTTTCCCATTTTTTTATTCTAGAAGTTTTTTCTAGAAAATTTTTTATTATGATTCAAAATAAAAAATATTAATGAATATATAATTTTTTGGATAAAAAATTGAATCAAAATACATATGTATATATGATTGCATCATGATTTGCCCATAGAATACATGTTTACATATAAAATTATAATATTTCATATTGAAATAAACTCATCCAAAGAGTATATAAAAGCCAATCATGGATGAAACATAAATTTTCTTCACATACAATATGTATAACATTCATAAAGAATAAAAATAATACATATAATAGAATATATATATATATATATATATATATATATATATATATATATATATATATATATATGAAGGGTTATGATATATTTTAAAATTCATAATAAAATTTCATCCAGAATACACTCATCATATAATATAAAACTATGAAAATAAAATTTTATTTCTAAATTCATATAATAATATATTCAATCAATATGATTCAAGGGCTCTAATATCAATTGTTGAAATCATATTTTATAAAAATAATATCTCAAATTGAATTATATGAAAAGAATAATATCAAATGTGAAAAAAATATTCATTGTTACTTGATGAATCTTTTATAAAGTGAATATGAAATTAGGAATTTATTGTAAGTCAAAAACAATTCATAAGTAGTTTTGATCACAAACTCTAATAAAGATTTGTTGCTCCTGTCAATCTTAGATAAAAACTCAATTAGGGAAGTTTTCTGACACTAGTAGAGAGTGTACATACTCAATTATAAGATTTAGAAGTAACGACCCTTATTTATATTAATAATATTAGTGATTTAACCTATCATTGAAAACTATTTGTTACCATATTAGTTGTTTTAGATTACTATTAGATCCATACTATTCAGTCACTTTAATATTAGGTTAAATTCTTTTGTATTTTATTTTATTATTAAATTAAAAGGTTTACAATAAAAAATCTCTCACTAATTGCTTAGCATTTTAATAAAAGTTCTTAAAAATACAAATATCCTTAGTGTAAGGTTTAGTGCCATGTAACTTCATAAAGTCTCAAATCCTATAACAATTTCTTGAAGTATTTAAAAATTAAAAATATTAAAATTTCAAATAAAAATAAGCAAAAGAAAATTTTACGTGAGTCAATGATGATTCCTTCTAATCATTTTTTTAGCGTGGAATTCCACCAATTTGTAAATAAATTTTCATTTCAAATAATTTTGTAATAACTGGAATTGAATTTATAATGCAATTTGAGGTATAGTTAAAAATAAATATTTTAAATAAATTATATATAAAATCCTTCTAGATTGCATTTAAAAGTTAAGATATATATATTTCTTTTAATTTTTTTCACTACTTTCTTAGACTTATTACGTTAAAAGAAATGAAAAAACAGTTAGAAAAACTAAATAGATCCTCTTCCTCTGGTTTTTGTTTGTCTCTCTTTTGTTGAAATTCTAACATTTTCAAATTTTTCAAAATTTTGGTTGGAATTTGAAACTTCAATAAAAAGGTAAGCTATCATGAAACTTATCTAAACTATTTATGTAGTGAATTTTATGGTATTAAGAATTTTTTGAGGTAATATGATGTTTTCAAAAATTATTAAATTAAAATTGTTTGATTATATTTATTAAAACTATTAATTATAATTAAATAATTTCAATTTGAATTTTGAAATTTTAAGAATCCATAACAAATATTTGTTTACATTTTGCCCATCATCGTACTCCAATTTTATCTTCAATTTCGAGCATAATATCTTGGGATGATTCTGGCATTTTCCCGGAGAAGAATCCAGGAGCAGGCAAAAGGAAAATAGTTCAGTATCCATGTATACGAAACGGCAACCTGAAGACTCGTGCTCAGCTGCCACTGCTAACTATCTCTCTGAAACACGGACGAGTACTATTTCCGGGAAAATCCAATTAAAGAGATCAATTTCACTTGGTGCAATTACCATAAGAAAAATTTACTGGCGGTAAAAGATAAAAGTGCAGCAAGTGCTTGCTTGGAACCCATCCAAAATTAATTCCCCAACCCCGCCCCCCCCCCCCCCCAAAAAAAAAAAAATATTTGAGCAAGTAAAATTAAGAAAATGAATGATTAAATACTATAATTAAAAATTATTTGAGTTTTGCCGAGTTATGCTATTAAAAGAAATTATAGTTTTTATGAAAATTTAATGTACAAATAAAAAATTGAAATTTTTTAATAAAAAGTTCTAATTCTATCCTTTTCAATATTATAACAAAATTATTTAAAAATTTTTTATTTTCTAAAAAACTTTACAACATTTAATAAAAAAATTACAAAATTTTATATAAAAAATTAAAGTATAATTTTTAAAGAAAGAGTTGTAAATAGATGTCAATACATCTTTTTTTCAAGTACGTACCAAAAGCATAATTCAATTTATTTTTGTTTCAAAAATTAATTTTGAAGGAAAATAAATTTCTTACTTACGATAATGATTGAATGACATGTGTACCCTAAACCAAATTCCACCTACAATCAACCGTTGGAAAGGAAGGCTAGGAAAAGGTGAAATCCTAATTAGGCACCAAAACTTTGAAAAATAGCATATATAAGAAAAAATTGACGCCAATCATTTCAGTTAAATCTGAATTGTTGCAACCATAATACTGCTCATCTTTTGAGACGGTAATCTATAATTTATTTTGTTATAAAATTTTCAAAATATTTTAAAATGAGTTAAAATTTTAATTTTTGAAATTATTAATTGAATTCATTAATTATATATTTTATTTTAAAAATTTGAAATCAAAATTAAACCAATTTATTTATATTTTGTTGATATTTTATCGATATTAATTTTTAAATACTATATATCAAATTAAATTAAATATAAGAGATTGTAAACTTCCTTTTTATATGTAGAAATTAGCAACCTCCACTCTTTTATTTTAAAAAATATCATAAATTTAAAAATAATAAAATAATAAAGAATATTAAAATTTATTTACCACCATTATCAACTATAATTAATGAGTGCATTTATTATGAAGATGAAAGAAAATAAATAGAATTTACTTAAATATTTTAAATTATTATTTCTCTATTTGAATTATTTAAATATTTATTATTATTATTTTATTATAATTAAATTAATGGCAATATTTTTTTCATTTAAATAAAAAAGTGGAGGTTACTAATATGATGTGAAGGCTAGCTATCCCTCTCTATATATATATATATATAATTCTTTTTAAGATTTTATGATTGATACATTATTTCTCTTTCTTTATTTACTTTATCATATTTTTTTCTTATTTACTCATAATATTTATAATTTAAACATTAAAATTATCAATAAAAAAAACCCCTTCTAATATAAAAACTTGAAAAATTATTCCCTTAAATTCTTAAAATTTATAAAATTTGGAATTAACATTAATTCTTAATTTAATTAATTATTTCATTAAATAATATAATTTTTAATGGACATTTTAAATAAGAATCACATTATTATATTATATTGATTTATTTCATCATTTTTTACATATATTTTGTAAATATTTTTTTATTATTTAATTCAAACTATATATCTCATTCAATTCCTATTAGTTATATAATATAGAAATTATTTATAAAAATAATAAATAAATTAAAATATTAAAATATTATAATTTTTATTTAAAAATATAAAAATATGTAATTTAATAAAACGTTAAATTAAGTTTACAGTGGGTATTAATTTCAATTTTGTATAATTTAAGAAGATAATTTTTAAATTTTCAAAATTGAGTAGAGTAAAAGGCAACTGTCCCAAAATTAAAGAATGTATTTTGCATTTTTTTTTCAAATTACTAGTTATAATACAATATAGTTTTTTTCAAGAATATTTGAAAATAGTTAAAATTTTAATTTAATTAAATTATTTATCTGCATATTTTTATTTTTAACTTTTATTACTTTACAACTTACATATTATATTTTTTCTTTTTATTTGTTTCATTTTACGTTTATCTTTCTTCCTTGTTTATGTTCATACATACTGTGTGTATCTTAAATACTAATACTATTAAATTGTACAGATATAATACTTTATATTTATTTTTATTATAAAAATATTTTAAATAAAATCAAATTTTAGCATATAAAATTTTAATTAAATTAATTAGTTATGTGTTCAAATTTTTAATAAAATTATTTAAAAATTTAATTCAATTTTTTTCTTTTAAGGTTTATGTGTGTTTTCTTGATATTACTTTTCAAATGGTATATTTCAAATTAAAGAAACATTAATTGAGATTATTTTAGGGCTTTACATCTTATGCTCGTTTTTTTTTTTCATATACTCTATTTAATGTTTTTCCTTTTTATGTTATTTATAGCCCAAATACTAATGTAACTCTTATATATATAATATAATATATAATTTATTATTTAGTATAAAATTCGTTTAAAAAGTAAACATTTTAATTCATTTAAGTTACTTAACAATATATTTTTACTTTTATTTCTTATTACTTCATATATTTTTATTGTATTTGCTTCATTACATATTTTTTTTATATATACCTTAATTATTTACACCTCAAATGCTAAGATCATTAAGTAATATAAATACAACCAAAATTTTTATTATGAAATATTTTAAATAAGTTAAAATTCTACTTTAATTATTTATTTTATTTTTAACTTTTTTTTCTTGCAGTTCACGTACTAGCACTAATAACACCAGAAGTATAAGTAAAACACTACATATATTTTATTTTTAGAATTTAAATTTGTTTTACAATTTGTATAAAATATTTTATACTATCAATAAATGAAGAAAAGAGATGTCATTAAAAATAATAATTAAGAATTTTTAATAATTACATAGGAGTTTTAATATTTTTATTGATGTGATAATATATGTTTGAATGATAATATAAAATTGATTTATGCTAATAGTGTGTCAAATTTAAATTTTTATTTTTTATTAAAACTATTTTAAATAAATTTAAACTTTAATATAAAAATTAAATAAATTAACTTTTTAAAATATTTAAAATCACGTACATTTTTATAAATTTCTTCAATTTTTTCTTGACGACAATAGTAATGTCAATTTTACAAGCGGAAAAAGAAGATGACGATTGCCAATCACCAAATTACTAATTCACTAATCAAGGCCTATTTTACAATTTCTAGTTGTTTGCCTCAACTTCTTTTATTGGGGAGTCCGGTCTGCTTTAAGTCTTCCATCAATGGCCAATATTTTAAGTTAGAGCATATGAAGGCAAGGACGGTGCCACCTCATTAGTTGCATGTGATGAAACAATTTTTTAATTGCACCATAGAATCGTCATTTTTACTTTTACTTTATTTTCACTTACTCTTTTTTTTTTTTCATTTTCTATTTTTAGTCTTATTTTTTGCATTGTACTAGTATGTTAATACATTTTACATCTCTCCTGAGCTTTCACACTCAAAAAGTTACTTCTCACTTTCAAACATTCAAACAAGACATTTTCTTCGAAAGTAATTTTGAACCCAAAACTTATTACTTGTACAAAATTAATTCCCTCAAAATTTTAGTTATACCTAAATGTAATTTTCTCACGTGATATCCAAACAAGCCACAGGACCATTGTCAATTCCTATCCAGATTTTTTTAACAAAAATGGAAAAAAAGAGGAGAAATTCCCCCAATTCAATCAAATAGAAATGTTAATGATATACCGAAATCACAAGAAAAAAAATTTAAAAATTATCAAATTCAATTAAATTGAAAAACAAAAACAATGATTTAATTAGTTCTTGAATATTAGAAGATTCCCCCATTAAAATCATCAAACAAAATGATTAAAATTGAGGACATTTAAATTTGTAATCAAGACAAGTCACAATTACTTTATCCAAATGCTCACAACTTGTTGATTGTTGATTCAATTTGCGTTCACAATTCTAATTTCTAGCTTTTACCAGAAACAATTTATCAAAATGAAGACGATTAAAAATAGAGTGAGAGGTACGTAACCCGTATATAGATGATCCAAATAAATCTCGATTAACGGCAGATTGAAATATTAACCTTGAAGTTACATCACTATAGTTTTATTTATCGTAATCCGTCAATTCGTTGGTTATTAATGCAAATTGCACTAACACGCACTACCCACTTGAGAAAAACAGGGAGCTTGTTGTGGATGAGCTTGTACTTTGATACGGCCTATGCCGGAAATAATCCGGCGGGGATACCGCCACGGTCACCGAGGAAGACGACTGAGCTCCAGAATCTTGAGGGGAGCCTGCAAAATATATTACCAAATAAGAAATTTATAATTCAGTCACAATTTTTAATGCTTTTGTTACAATAGTTTGTGATTACAGTTGTAATTATTTTTTAAAAAATAGAAATTATTGCATACAATGGTAAAATTGCAGTCATTATCATGCAGAATTGCAAAAAGTTATAATCAAAAAAATTATTGCAACTGCTATTTAAAACTATAATTATAATAATCATGAACTAAAAAAAGAAAGAAACTGCAATTTAAAACTATAATTATAATAATCATGAACTAAAAAAAGAAAGAAACTGCAATTTAAAACTATCTTTATAATAATCTTGAACTGATAAAGAAAGAAACAGGTAATACATAAAATTTTAAATTAGTACTCATCATCCACTTAATTAAATATTTTATTAATTAATTTTTTTATAGACCTTCAAAATAAGAATCATAATAATATTCTTATTGGTTAATTTACAACATTATTTTTTACACATAATTTCATAATTCATTTTCATATATTTAATTAAAATCTATATTTTAACTTTAATTTTTATTTCTTATATAATATAGAAATTATGTATAAAATTAAAATATAATATGAGAAACCAAACTACAATAAATTATTATTCTTGTTTAACAAATTCTTGAAAAAAATCATGTTATTTAATAAAATAGTTAATTAAGTGAATAATTAATATTTATTCTAAATTTTGAATGGTTAAAAGTTTTAATTTCAAAATTTTTAAAATTAAAAGAGATAAAATTTAAATTAAAAAAAGGATATTTTGCATTTTCCTATCGTTAGACATAGTTCTTCAAATTGTAATAAGCGCTACTGCAGCCACTATTCCGTAATTACAATGCCCATTTTGTGATCACAACTTTATATACAACTTTGCTCCACAATGATAATATATTTTTTTCACAATTAATCATAATTTACTAATTAAAACATAATTGTAACATGCTTGTAATCACAAGTTAAAATCATTTATGTAACATGAATAAATGAAAATATGGTGAAAAAGACGTGCACAATTAAGAAATTTTTAGCTATACAGCTAACAACATCATGCACTCAAAATTGCAAATTATTCATTAAAACAAAGAGACGAGAACTTAATGAATAGATTAAAAAAAGGGGGAAAACTCAAAAAATATAAGGCGTTTCCTATTAAGATATGTTTTAAGTGTTATCATTTTGATCTATAATTAATATATGTTGTTCACTTAATTAGTTTTTTTAAATTAATGTCAATGACATTAAAAAAATGCTAATGAGAAATAGAGAGAGATAATCGCTTACTTGTAACATTATCCAAAGAAGAATTTCGACCGTTATTATCAACCTGAGATTTCTGGATTTCTTGAATTGGCTGCTGAGTTTTCCTTCTCCGGCGATTGTGATCTGCAAGTCTCTTCCTGCAGCTTCGTTTGCCATTGTCAAACTCCGACAGAAGATGGAACCTGCATCAAATTTTTTTATCTTTTACTTATTTATCAGATAATAAAAATTTCTAATTTCATCCCGATATCTCTAAATGCAACAGTCAATTAATAGGAACAAACTGAGAAAATGCAATTACAGAATGAAATTATATAAAAATTATGATTATAAAAACTAATACATTGACAATACTATGTTATTCTTACTATTACTGTTACATATGCAATCTAATCTAATCTAATGTAATCTAACCTATATGAAAAACACAAAAACGAAATAAGATTTTTTTTCATAAAATTTATATTTTTTATAAAATACCAAAAGTGTTTAGAATATAGATCCATAATTCCAATCATAATACATATAACATAAAAAATATTTAAAAGTTATATGAAAAGATTACAAGTTTTTATTAAAAAGACCATAGAATTCAATAAAATATTGTAATTTCTGATTCTAATTCTATTCTAATTTTAATTTCTAATTAAAAAAATTGGAAAAGTAGGATAGTTCTACTCTGGGTTTAATGATGCTCCCAACTAAGCATAACAAAGCAGTACTTAAACTGAAAGAAGAGTGCAGAACATGCTATTAGTGATTTACGGACGCAAATACCCTCGGAATTTGCCATGTACGACCTCCTCAATCATTGTCTCAATAACAAACCTCTCAAGGGTACTTTCGTCTTTCGCTCATCATTCCCGGAAACCACCATTCTCTTCGGCTTCTCTTGCATTTTTGCAGTGCCCCCGAGAGAGTTTGATAAATACCAGCCCAAAGGAAGGCTGTTTTAGTCATTTAAAAAATTGAGCATTTGTTTTTGTCTAATTGGGAAAATTGTTAAATGGCTCATTAAATTCGGTTTTCCAAACTCTACTAGAATTGCTTCCAAAAGGAGCAAAGACAGAAAGTACGAAAAGAAGGCAAAAATATCTGGAAGACCCAAATGCCCTCATTCACGATGGATCAATTATTGGCTCCAAACAATAAGGCACAAGGGCATTTCCGTCAATCAAGAAATACTCAACCTGCTGCATTGCTGGCAGAATCGCTGAGTCACACCGGCAGTGATGACAGTGGCGGCCTTCGAGTGAAACTCGCAGACCTTGTGGCGGCGGTGGTAGTGCTTGGCACGTGAGAGATCCGCATTGCAACCCTCCGCTTGGCACCGCGGTGAGTTAGACGACGTGGCCAAGCCGGGTTCAGCCGGTCTAGCGCGCCGGTAGAGGCGGCTCACAAAGTCATCTTCAGAGGAGAAGTAGGTACGCCCACCGAGGTTGAGGCCAATTCTAGAGGTTGTGAAGTCAACAGGCCGACCAACATCCTCGGACTTAGGCACAATCAGAAGCCCGTTCCCGACGTTCACAGTTCCGGGTAGTGGGTCAAGGGAGAGCATTGAAGGTGGTAGCTGTTGTGGTGCAGAGAATGCAGACGCGCCGGGGAAAGCGCGTGGGTCGAAGAGGGAATTGTGGATATGCTGCTGCTGATGGTCGTGGTGTTGAGGAGTTTCTTGCGGGCTAAACTGGTGGTGGAGAGAGAAATCAGCGAAGGCGGTGGCGGGCGTGTGTACATGTGCTTGGGAAACTAAGTGGTGCGGTAATAAGCCATAAGGATCGAACATTTGACGCTGGGCTTCGTCGGAGTCTTGGGCTGCAGCTGCTACCGAGCCGGCGGAGGCAGCGGCGGCGTCTTCATTTCCAGTTAACATTACCGTAGACGGGTTGCCCCATTCGTAATCCAGCATTTCCTCCTCCACTGTAACTACCCTTAAACGACACCGTTTGCTCACTCTTTGCTTCTTACTGCCTGTGAAATGAAATCAACCGAGAAGAGGTGTGAGAAAAAGCCTGATTTTCAGTGAAACAATGATAAGAACAAGAATTATGGATTATATTTTTTTCCAGGAACAAGTGTTGCATTTTGAAATCTAGAATTAAGAACTATGACTTTCACCGATGTGAGTAATATTTTATGTATGAAACTCAGTGAAGAAGTGGGATTCGGAATCCCAAAAATCGAAGCCCTAGCTGATAAACTTGCTGGCTCTCTACAAGATAGCTTCTAGTATCCTATAAAGCCACTCCTGCTACTGATAAGGTTAATAAGTTTCTTCACCTTTCTTACCTTCTTACACACTCTAATGGCGTGCACATTAAGTTTCTCTCTCTCTCTCGTCCAAATGAATCAGTTTGTGGGTTTATTAAAATATCGCTTTCGCCCTCTGGAAGCTGAGCTCTTTTGTCCTCTTTCTCTCTCTAGAAGGCAACAAGAGGGGCTTTCTCTTTCTCTCTCTAGGTGGGAGAGTGTGAGAACGGGGGAAACTGAACTCTCAGGCGGCTTGTGCAGAGAGAGAGACGGGGGATTGGGGATGATCTACTGGACTTTGGATTTCATGTAAAAGTGGAATTACCATTTCACCCGATGCAATGTGAACACTTTGCGACAAAGAACCATATTGCTTGCAATGGCTGCTGCAAAAGGTCAGTGGCTTTGCTTGCTTTCTCACTTTCTTTCTTGGGCCAATCACTCTCTGCTCGGACACGGAAGAGAGATAGGGATGAAGGAGAATTCAGTAAAAGCAGTAAACCCTTTGGTTAGGTTAGAGAAAAAATAGAGTTGAAAGTCGAAAAATTTTTTAAATTTAAATATAGGAAAAAGTGAAAAAAAAAAGAATTTTAAAATTTGATATGATTAAAAAATTATAAATATATATTTTATTTTAAATTTTTTTCTTTTTTATGCAAATAAGGTACAAAGTGAAAAAATTTCTTCTCCCATTAATTTTTTATTCTCTCCGATCAAAAAAAATTGAGGGACGTCCCGCGGAGAAACTCTAAAAACTTCATTCTAGATTTTTTTTTAATTATTTTTCATATTTTAGGAAGGATGTCATAGCTTGAATAGAGAATTTTGGCTAAAAATAAATTTTATGAAAAATACATTTTTTGGATGATATAAAATCAAATACTTTCATTTTATTGAAAAGAATATCGTCTTGTATATAAATTTTATTTTTATGATTTAGAAATATAATAATTATTTTATTATTAAAATATTTTTAATAGAATTTAATACATTCTTAATAGCAAAGATTAAAATTTAAGTATATTTGATAAGTACATTTGAAAACTCCTAAAAATTTTCTTTACATCATTTTTTAATATAATTATAGAATATAACATTTGTACAAATACGTAGAAATGAAATGGAAGAATAAGTGAAATTGGTAGAAAAGGGGGAGATTGGGAGAGGATTATAAAGATAGAAAAGATCTAAAAGACAGATTAATAGATAGAAAAATATAGGAGAAAGAAATGGGCGATTTGACCGAAATACTGCTCGTACGAAAACTAATTCCCAATAGCCTGCGCCGTAAAAATTATTTATCGAAACACTTATTATTTTTTAATACTTTCTGAATCACGGCAGTTGGCAGGCCGTGATTCAAATTTTTTTTTTTCGAATCACGAGCAACGCCCGTGATTCAGTTAATTTTTTACTGAATCACGGGCAGCCGTGATTTTTATTTTTTTTTAGTTATTTTTTTAATTTATTATTTAATTTAAATTTAATTTTTTTAATTTGAAATTATTTTATATTTTTTAATTATTTATAATTTGTGACCTTTAATTTTTGATAATTTGTACTTGATTTAATTTTTTATATTTTAGATTTTTTTATACTAATTAACTAATGCTCTAAATTATAATAAAAATTATTAAAAATTTATATTTTACAATATTTTAATTCTTGTTTAAAAATTAAAAAATTACATCATTAGATAAAATATTTAATTAATTATGAAAATTAATGTATGTTAAAGTGATAAAAAGAATTGCATCATTAAATAAAATATTTAATTAATTATAAAAATTAATGTATGTTAAATTTAGATAAAAAATCACACCATTAGATAAAATATTTAATTATGAAATATATGATAAATTAATTCAATTGTATAATAACAAGAAAATAAATTGTATTAAAATTATATTATTCAATATATTATGACTTTGAACTTCAAAAAATAAGAATAAATAATATATATATATATATGTATATAATAGATTAGATGAAATGAGAAAAAATAATATGTGGATTGAAAATTCTTGAAAAAATCCTAATTGAGATATTTTTATTTTAAAATAATATTTAAAAAATATTAACAATAAAAAGGAATAAAATTTGAATAAATAAAATTTAATTTAATGTTACTTGTTAGTCTTAAGAATAAAATACATAATTAGTTAATTTTATTAATAATTTTAATATTAAAATTTTAATTCACTTAGAATACTTATATAAAATATCTAAATATTCCCCGCAAGTGTGATAGTCTAATAAATAAACCTTTTACAACTTAAGAAATGTGAAGGGCCAGGAAATGGTGGTTCACTATAAAAATGGATTAGCCATTATAGAATTCATTAATAATGACATGAGAGCTTAAAATTTTTCAAATGCCTACCTTGAACCTATAAGAATTCTTAAGCTATATAATAAGGGACAACCTCTTTATGAACTATCAACTCAGATCCAATTTGAGCTAAAAAGGAAGATGAGAGAGATTACAATTTTGATGTCAACCACTTCTTCATAGTCTATAATGCCATAATTGAGAAAATTAGGATCAAATTATGATTCAATGATTTTAATAAGCAGTCCTAAGGATGATGAACATAGCTTTTTCTTAGTTATCTCATAATGGATGGACATTAGTTACCTATTTCGAGTTATTGGTTTGCGCATATGGATTAAAGCTGACCATTATAACTTTTTGTACTTCTTTTGCTATGCTACTAAGATATATGTTCTTAAACCTACATAACATCTCAAGAAGAGAATAGTATTTGAACATTTAAACTTAAGTATGCATGATTGGAAAGAAACTTAGTTGAAAATAATAGCTAAGTCTTGGGAAAAGCCCCCTGACTACATCCTAATGGAAGCCGGTAATGTATCTTTGTCCTTAAACAAGAAAGATTAAACTTTCTAAAGAAAATTTCATGATAGTAGAAAACATTTAAGAACTCATTGTCCTTAGTATCCTTGAAATTTGTATTATTAAAAGTGTGTTTTGTACTTTGCATTTTAGTTTCAAACTTATTGTCAACACTTTTTATTTTGCTAACTTTCCTTTATTCCTTTTTTTGTAGAAATTTACTTAGAAGGAAGAGAATTGACCATGCAAGATTTATGGAAGATAGCTAAAAAAAAAGAGGAGGCCAATAAAAAGAAAGGAAATAAGGTTGACCAATTTGAACTACTAATCTTTCAAAGAAGAAAGCTATTTTGGGAAGAAAAAGAGGTCGATCCCCTCAAAGGGAAGGACCAAAGAAGGCTATTTAGCCTAGATAATTTTTAAAAGTGCAAGAAAATCATTTGAATAAGGCTTAATCTTCCATATTTGATCACTTACAAGAAGATACTAATAAAGAGACAAGTTCAACTACAATTGAGTAAAATATGGCCCAACTGACCATTGAGGTTTTGCAAAGGCAATTGGTCATTATAAGCTAGATTGAAAGAGGCAAAAGTATTATTCATGCATCTAGTAACCAATAGCAAATCATTAAAAAGCTAATTTATTTACAAACAATGTATCCCATTGATTAAGGTCACAAGGGAGTTATAAAAGACTAGTTAGGTAATTTTTCTAGTGATCAATATAAATTGTCACATAATGGTTTGCATGAAATCTACCTTACTTTTCCTGGAGAGGTTAACTCTTCACTTGATAAAGTGATTAATAGCTTATACATCAATGGTGTGAACTATGCTCAAATTAGGGCTTGTCAAATGCTATTCCCAAAGGATAAAGATAAACTATAGGATATAAGTCAGAGGTATAAATTAGATGCTTAAGATTTGATTAGTTATGAGTAGATTTGTCACTTAGAGAACTTTTACCATGAATATAAAAATAAATATTAAGGCTAGTTTAATTAGCTTTAAAAGGAAGTGGCTAACTTCATAAGGGCAATGGATAACTTTAAGATACAACATGAACAATCCACCAAAGAGGTCACCAAGTTGCAAGGAGAGGTTGAGCACTAAGAAAGATTGATTAGTGAGAGGTAGACCTATATCGAGAATGTAAAGAAGAGTAAGAATAAAGTTAAACGGTCTTTAAGCAAAGCTTTAGAATCTTTGAAGTTAAAGGAAACCAAAATTAATCAAGCGAATAGGGGTCTTCAAACTCTTAGAAAGGAATTTGAAGCTTTAGCTAAAGATAAGGACCAACTAAAGGAGAAAGTTGATAAATTGATTAGGTATAAAGAGTGGTCACCGTTAAAAATTGAAAGATACAAGAACATGGCCGGTGACTTTTATCTCTTAGGCTTTGATCTTGTTAAAGCTCAAACTAAATCCCTTCATTTTTCACTAAATTTCTCATAAATGAACAAATTCAAGTACGTAGAAGACATCGTAAAAGATTGTGAAATGGATGAAGAAGAGGTCAATGAAGGCATTAAAATGATGACTAAGAGGTTAATGGGAGGAAGAAAATGGATCCCTTAAGAAGGAAAGCAATCCTTGTACTACAAATGGCACTAGTCAAAAGCCTCTTATGGTCTCTAATCTTGTAGCCAACCATACCTCCATAAGCAGTTGTTATAAAGACCAATGTGGCAAGAATAATTATTCTAAAACTTAGACCTTTAATCCAATGTTAGATTTTTAAATTCTTTGTAATGACCATGCTTTGTAAAAACTATATCTTTAATGATAATTGCATTTGTAGTACTTAAACTTTTGTTGCATTTGCTTTCTTGACTATTATTCACCGTTTAATAATTTAGGAGTGACCTTAATAATCAATGTAAACTGATCATTTAGAAAAAGTCTAAAAATGTACTTTTAAATTTGTAAATATCAATCATTCCATTAATAAGTGTTTGGCTTAATTTAGTGAGCTATTAAGAAATACTTAATCGATCAAAATTCATCTAATTTCTTGCACTAATGACGAGTTTACTATTTCTTACAATTAATTAAGAAGTGGTTGATTCTCTATTCTTTCACTTAATGGTTAGTTTAAGTGAAAAAGCTTGCAACCACTTTAGTGAATTTCAAAGTATTGAAAGGTTTTGCCTTTATGCTTTCATTTAATGGTCAAGTTTATTGAAAAAGTGTTTAACCACTTAAATGAATTTCAAAGTATTGAAGGGTTTTACCCTTCTTTTAATGATTGATGAAGTCAAATATCTTGGATAATTTTTTAGAAAGCTTTTGCTTTTCTTTCATGATTGGTGAATATTAACTTATATTATTAACCTATCAGATGATATCTTGCATGTCAAATAGTAATGCCCAAGTGAATAATTATTACTAATTTGACCCATTAAGTGATGGAAAGCTTATTGAATGGTAATGCCTAAGCAACCAGCTAATATTGATCCAACCCACCAAGGGATAAAGAGCCTATCAAATAGTAGTGCTCAAGTGATTGGTTATTACTAATCTAACTTGTTGAATGATAGAGAGCCCATTGAATTGTTGTGCCTAAGCAATCAGTGTATGTGGATCTATGTAATTTTTCATACATATGATTAAACATATTGAAAACTTTCATAAATATAAGTTAACAATTTATATAATGCTTTAATATTTATTCTTTCCTTTTTTAAGGGTAATAATTGAATTTAATATAAATATTTCCTTTATTCTAGGAAATTAACATGAAAAATTTTCAAATAAGTAACATTCCAAGTCCTAGGCATGTGTTTTCTCTCTAATGTTTCTATATATTACATCTTATTTCCTAAGTTCTTCATAATTTTGCAAGGATTTTTGTCATTTGTAGCCAACTTCACATATTTTTGCTCTTTTTTTGGTTTATTGGCTTTTCTTAAGACTAACATTCCTTTAGTGAAACCTCTCAATCTTACTTTCTTATCATGATATTTGGACACTCTTTGCTTATAAGCATAAGACCTTATATATGCCATTTCTCTATCCTTTTCAAGCATATCAAACTTTTCCCTAAAGAGATCATTATTACCATTTTGATTATAGAGATTAGTTCTTTGACTAGGCTCATTGATCCTTATTGGTATTAGGGCCTTATGATTATATGTTAAATGGATGGGTGTCACTTTTATGGAATACTAAATGGTCTGTTAGGATTGGGAGCCATACAAGTGCAGTGGAATAAATTGATCCTAGCCAACGGATCCATGCAAAATATTAAATTAGAATGTAAGATTCAAGCTATACCTTTCGATGATTCCGAATTTTGTTCGTTGATCACCTCTTTGACTTTCTTTTGGCTAAAGACTCCAAGGTATCCACACGAACTAGCAGATCACTAATGAATGTCCTCACAATCACTGGTTGGAATTCATCTCCTTAGCTTCATAGTGCTAGCTACGCCTTTTCAAGGATTATGGTCAAGGAGAGGTGCTAAGATTTTTTTATGCGGTATGGGGATGCGTGAATAATGAATCAATGATTATTATTATCCAACAAGCCTATTTAAATAGGAGCATAGAAAATCCTAACTAATTTATGCTTTGGTCCATGTATAATTATAGGCTTATTATTGGGCCTTATAATTATAACATAGAATTCCCAAATATTAGACCCAAATAATTTGGTCCATTAATTCTAAATTCACTAGGCTCTAAGTTGTGACCCTTCAGGCTCTCATTAAATTAGCAATGATCATTAATCATATTAATGATCATAAATAATGAGCGATGTCTACCAACACATCATTATTACCCAAGTAATAAGAAAGTCGGTGATTCAACTGAACCTTTACATGTGATCATCATTTATGTCCTTTTGTCCTAGATATCTAGATTGAGCATGAAACATGAACCATGTCATTCCCATATGGCCCAATCTGAAAGTTTCTTAATTCCTAAGTAAGCTGACTAAAGCAAATGCAATGACATCCCATGTCAATTCATCTAAGCAAGCCATGTGTTTTCTCAGTTTTACTTAATTAAGAGGCTCATATATGTCTCTCTTGTTATATAGGAGGGACGAATTCCATCTTAATCATACAAATCCCTCTGCATGATATGTGACATATCCAATAATTATCCTTATATTCACTCAACCATAAGTGACATAGAGTAGTATCAAAATATGAAACTCACATGTAGGGAACCTTAGTGATCTCAAGTTAAAGGACTATATTAATGATGATCACTAAGAATCACCTATGACACTTATATAATGATCCATGCGGTGTTCTTCGGATGGGTCAGTCCAGTATACAAGTTCTCTAACTTGAACTCATGTGTAGACTTAATATCTCATATAAGTTACCACACATACCAGTCTTAACATATCAAATTAACCCAATCCACAATGATATATGACTAGGAACATTTAAGAATGTAATTATTCTAAGATTATTATCATAATTAAATATATTACACAGATAATATATGTATAAATATGATAATTGGAATTGCTATTAAAATAACAAGATTCAAGTTTACAATCATCTATATGATTGGTTTAGGGCATATACACTAACATGGTCATCTTGTAAAACCAAACTATGCTAGAAAGCTCATCTACCGACTTCTTTCTAAAGCCCTTTAATATCTTTTTGAGACATTCTAGTGTGATCTTATTTATGAGTATAATATGCCTATTAGATTAGTGATGTTCAGTGGAAAAAAAACTTTTGAGTGATTTTTAGGTTTTCAAAAGACTTTCTAAAGGCTTCATTGGTAATTTATGCCCTTATTGTCATTTATAATCACTTTTAGGATGCAAAATCTACAAATAATATATTTTCACATAAATTTCTAAGTATTTTTATTAGTTATAGTGGCTAGAAGTTCAACCTCAATCCACTTAGTGAAGTGATCAATTACCATAATTAAGAATTTAAATTTCTTAAGGGCAACAAGAAATGGTCTTGAGAAATCTACTCCCAATTAAGCAAAAGGTTAAAGGGAAATGATCAGTTTTTGGTTTGAAAAAGGTAATTTGGGTATACTATAATGTTTTTAGCACTACTCATAGCTTTTGATTAATTCTAAAATGTCTTTTCCAACTATAAGCCAAAAGCATCAATATCAAATAGCTTTTGTGCCAAAATCATAGTATGTTAAAAGTATCCATATCAAATAGTCTTTTGTGCCAAAAATAACTTTATAGTATGACTACCGCAAATCCCCTCATGTAATTCTCTTAGAATGTTGTTATTTTTCTCTGAATGGAGGCATCTCAAAGTAGGAAAAGCGAATGCTCTTTTGTATATATGGCTTTTCTGTAAATAGAAAGGTGTAGATCTTTTTCTTAAAGTGATCAAACTTCAGCATTAATATTTTCACCTTTTCTATGCATTTAACTATGCAAGGGACCTTTATCTCATACAATTTGTTAAGTTTGCTAAACATTAATTGGGAATTGCTTTTTTCCTTTATAACTTTTGGTCCTATTTCCTTAGCTAATTTCACTTCAACAATCAATGCTTTATATTTAGCTTAGTTATTAGTGGTCTTAAAATTGAACATGAAGGCATATTTAATAGCCACTTTATTTGGCCCTTTTGGTACCTAAGCTTGGCACCATGTAAGGCTATCTATGAAGTATGGTTTTTTCAATTATAGCTAGATATACGTATAGTTTTTCCCTTTGTTCAAGGTTTAATAAGATTAATAGGTTATCTAGAATTTTTTTTTAAATCACTAAAAGCATTTTCACATCCTTAATCAATTTAAAATTCAATAGCTTTTCTAGTAATTTATAAAATGGTAGGCACTTATTGACAAACTTGTATTTTTTATTAGTTTGGTGCTATATTTTAATGGTAAGTGGTATAAGAAAATGATCAATGATAAAAAAGGAAGAAGTAATTCCTTAACATGAATCTAGAAGGGGCAGCAATCCATCCATTAAGCCACTAGACCTCTTTCAGATTTATGGGGGTTTTTAATTTAAATATGGCTTGGTATTTGGTAGTGTTGACCTTTATCCCCTATTTAGTTGGCATAAACTTTAAAAATTTACTAGCTTTGACCTTAAAAGTGCATTTACTAAGGTTTATTTTCAAGTTGTACCTTTTCATGACTTGAAAGATTTCTTTGAGGTTTTCCAAATAAGACAATCAACTTTTGGACTTAATTAGCATATCATCAACATAAACCTCTAAGTTATGATTGATATGTTCCTTGAAAAACCTTATTTATCATGTGTTGGTAGGTTGCTCTAACATTTTTAAGTCTAATAGGTATGACTTTGTAAAAGTACACATATTTTTGTCAATGATGAAAATGGTTTTATCTTAGTCCTTCAGCCCATCAATATCTGATTATAGCTTAAAAAGGCATCATAGAAACCTAGTATTAAAAATTTGAGGGCTTTGCCTTCAAAGTAGTCAATGTTAAAGAGAGGATATAAATTTTTAAGGTAAGTTTTATTGAGACATATGAAATTAACACATATTCTTTAAGAGCTATTGGCCTTTTTCACCATAACTATATTTGAAAGCCAAGTGGTGTGGAGAATTTTTTTTTAATAAAGCTAGCCTTTAATAACTTGTCCAACATATTTTTTATTGCTTTAGATTTATCTGGGTTATACTTCTTTTTTGGTGCTATAAGGATTTTATCATTAGGTTAAAGGCTAATTGATGGCAAGCAACTATAGGTTGATGCTAAGTATATTAATAGTCATATAAGTGAAGACCTTTAAATTATCCTCTAACAAGGTTCACTAGCTTTTTTTATATTTAAAAGGTAGGTTTTTACCCATTTTAATCATTCTCCTATATGTCAATATAAAGATTCATATTTTTTTTATCTCAAATTATGGCTTGGGATTAATCCCTTTACTATCTTCATGTGGATCTAAAGAGTCAGCTACAATTAGCATTTTTTTATTGGTTTTCTTCGAGCCTTGATTATCTTTGGACTTAAAGGCTTTTTCTTGATTCAGATAGATCATGTTGCACCTTTTAGTGAGCTCTTGGTTAACCCTAACTTGTCCTATACCATTTTCAATAGGAAACTTCATTAATAGATGCAGTGTTAAGATGATTACTATAACTTGGTTCAATAAAGTCCTTCTAAGTATTGCATTGTAAGCAATAGTAGTGCATTGACTACTAGGAAATCCACCATAATGTTGGTTATAATAGGCCACTTTCTTAGAGTCACTTTTAGCCTTATTGAGCCATCAATTATACTTATTTTCCAAAGAAACCTATTAAATTAGCCTAATAAATGTCATATTCTCCCTATAGAGGTGAAGGCTCCTAAACATGTCTAGGAACAAAATATTAGCAAAACTACCCTAGTCAACCAGTATTCACTTTATAAAATAATTATGAATTATGGTTATGATGATTATTAGATCATTATGATTCCTTTCAAAGTTATAAAGGTAGTTATTTTTTGTGAAAGTGATTGACAGTGATGTGAAAGGATTTGTCTTTTTTAGCTTTATTTCATGATTGATTACACATAGCATTTTCAAGCATTCTTTGATGGACCTCTGCTCTCAAATCCTCCCATAGTCACATGCACAACCTCAAAAGTTCTTATGGTGTCTCAAGCTTTTTACCTTTATTTGACTATTTCTTTAAGATTGAACTGATGGGTGATGACAATTAATTACATTTTCTATTATTCTATTTATTATTTTGATCATTGTTTTGTCTGCTCTGCTTATCCTCTAGCCAATCACTATATTGCCTAGATGGCCTTTTTGAATTAGCTTTTTAATTTCATTTTTTAGAGTAATGCAGTCTTCTGTGTCATGAGACTAATATCTATGATATTTTCAATTAGTGGTGACCTCTAAAGGTGAAGAGCTTTTGTTAGTAGACTTCTTTTGTAGCTTTTATCCATTAATTTGATTGATTTCACATCATCAAGGATTCTTTTCATATTAATGTTCAAAGTGGTGTACTAATTTAAATGAGGTCTTAGAAGTCTTTTATCCTCTTTTCGTCTAGTTTCCCTAACACAACCTTTAGCTTACCTCTTATTGGCTTCAAGCTTTAATAATAAATTTTATTGCTCTTTTTAATAACTTAACTAAGTTCTTGGTCAATTTGTTAGCAAGAGACATGGAAAAATCTCCAATATGAAGACTAACTAGTAAAGAGTACATGGTAACCTCTTCTTTTAGGTCTTTAATCTTTAAAAATGTTTAATTGAAATGCTTGAGAAAGTCTTTCAAAGGTTTGATCTTTCCTTGTTGCACACTTATTAATGATGTATTGGCTTTCTTCAAAGCCCTAGATATAGTAAAATGATAAAAGAACTAATTAGTCATATCCTTGAAGTTTGCCATAAAGTTTAGCTTTGGCCTTATAAACTAGTAAAGACTAGATTTATTTAAAGTGGTGGAAAAGGTATGACATATGATCGCATTAAGTGCACCTTATAAAAGCATGACTACTTTGAAAACTTTTATGTGCTATTAAGGATTGGTCATCCTATCATAAGACTCTATGTTTGTAAGTGGCTTGAAGTTTTGAAAGATCAAAACTTGCATAATAATAGGAATAAAGGGAAGGCTTTCACTATTTAGGTTAGTACATTCTTGGTTCTAGTTTTTGTAGTAGTACATTTAGTCATCTAGCTTATGGCAATCATATTTTTTGATCAATAAGTTATTATTCATATTGTCATAGCAATCATATACTCCTAGACTAAGTGTAATCATACTAGGAGTGGTTAACTCATTCTTTATTATGGATTAGTTATCGATCATTGAAAGGTAATCAATTTTCATAATGGGGAATTTGGTGATGGTGTTGTCTTCAATGTTCATATTGATCAAGTCTTTAATGCATTAGACACTACTAATTGAAGTTTCCCTAGAGCTCTTACTTTGTAAACTCTAGCTATTCTCTGAGGTGTCTATTCTTTCTTTCTAACATTTCCCTCTCTAAGATCCAATTTAGATTATGACCTTCTATATAATGATTATGGAAAGGTCCTTGTGGAGGATTCCCTAAATTTTGTTGTTAAATAGATAGTGTATGGTCACTTATGAAGTGAACACTTAGATGATGACTCATTATTAGAAGTGTAGTGAGAATGAATCTTTCAATCCATAAGCAACAAATGATCAATCAATATGACTAAAACCATTTCTTATATTACTATAATTCCTTGTTTTCACTTTTTTAGGAGAAAACGATTGCAATGGGGTAAATTTTCTTGAGAAAAGAGCAAAAGTCGCATATAAAGTTCAAAATGATGATTTTGTCAAGAAAAAAATGATTTATAATACTAATTTTCTTGAGAAATAACTAGAAAATAATTTTATGAAGGTTTGACTATTTGTTTATGGAAAAATTCCTTTGAAGATCATTTTCTTAAGAAAATGATCTTTTATTGAATAATTTTCTTAAGAAAATTGATCTTTGATGACTTTGATAGAAAGATTAACAAGATAAGATTAGTTTCAATGGCATTTTTCCTAGAAGTAATCCTCACATCTTTAGTGAAGAAGAATTAGAGTAGAGAAAAATAATTGTTTACAATTAATAGAATTGATTTTTCTTGAGAACATGATCATTTCTTAACAAATTTTATTGAGAAATAACTAAAAGTCCAACTATAGATCAAATTTTCTTTTAACACTATCAATTCAATTACATGATTTATAAGGCATATGCAAATTTGATCATTTTTGTGAAAAGTGATATAAATTATTCTTTAGATAAAAGATCAATACTATAGGTAGATTGTAAAAAAGTTTTTAGAAAGTAAACCAATTTATTTCTAGGAAAATTAACAAATTATGCCTCTCATAAGAAAATGATCAAAGATTATAGATCTATTTTTAGGAAATATATTGATCAACCAAAGTTCAATGAAAATATAAAGAAATTTGGGGAAAATTCTAAAGAGAAAGAGAAAAGTAGTGGAAAAGAACATAAACGATGTCATTGTTGTAATATGTTTTATCAGGGATGGTTACATGTGGTGAAAGATAGTTAATCATAGTGAAGAGTTAACAACCAAAAAGGATTACTTGCAAACAAATTTTTATGGTATGTACCATTGAAGACCCTCTAACACCTAAGTAAGTATAGATTTGAGAGATTAATGAAGTGTAGAAAGAGTAATTAGAGTTAAGAGAGCATACCTAGTCCTTTTTTATAGTGACTGTTTGGAAAATCTTTAAATAAGGTCAACTTGTCATTTCAATGAAAGATAAATTGATCATTATATGATCTAAGATCATTTTGGAATTTGTTAAATGTCAACTCAAATGTATTGTTCCTAACCATCTAGTTAAGCTATTCTTCTTGCATTAGTAACTGAATGATCATCCATATGCTCTAATAATTCTAATAAGGAGACAATCCCTTAATAGGCTAGTCCTATCTAATTGCTTTATAATGAGTTGACCATTGTTTAGCCAACTTATCATAATACTATAAATTGTAGGCTTTTTTTGGGCAACCAATGGTGGCCTAGTTAGCTCATTAACTTGCTATTTATTAGTGTATATCTTAAATACAAGTTTCCATGAGTGGGATAGTTAGAAGATAATTGCAAAATAGTTAAGCAGTTATCAAATTAATGCCATTATAGTCCCTAAAATATCAATATTTATTAGTCATGACTTTCTTTGTATAAAATATGTGCATGATGTATGTTTAATAAAATTTTGTTAACACAAAAATTAAAATAACTCCATTGTAGAATTGTTTCTTAAAAAGAGTTATGAATTGCATTTATTTAAAATCTCAAAAATCATAATTATTTTTTAAACAAAATTTATAAATCATAAACCTTTGATCCTTCACACTCTTAATGAAATCAAATTAGTTTATATTGTTATTTAATATGTATATTAGAACAAAATAAAATTTAAATTAAAGGTGAAAATCATTTTTGATGTGAAAATTTGAGACCGTAGTATTAAATTAATGTAAAATTTTTAAAATTCAAAATGAATTTAATGTTAAATTTTTTTAAGACTTGTTTGGTTTTATGTTTCTATTATCTTTCATGTACAAAATTACTTTGTAGTTTACCTCATAATAAATTTTATTTTATTGCTATCTAAATTTTAACCTCCCAATGATCATGGATTTGTCACTATTTCCTTCACCACTGTTTATTGTATATAGTTGAAGGAAATGCATTAAATAGTTATCCACTAAAAGAATTTAAGTTCTTCTAAAATTTTTTTTCTTTTTCATACAAGTTGTGAACATTACAAACAAAATCATATTTTTATTCCAAGGAATTATTATTTCATACATATTTTTTTATGTAATATGTAAACAAATCATCACAATATATCAATCGAGAATAAAATAAGCTGTCTAATAGTGCATAAGTCTTTCAAAAAATATGGATAAAAACTATATGAGCAAAATCAATAAATGAGGTAGTCTAAGACTGGATATTATACAATTGAATGATTGAAAGATAATTTATAAAATAATTAATATACATCGCAAGAAATTGAGTCTTCAGTGACAAAAATTTGATGACAAGTTATATTTTTGTCAAGTTATATTTTTGTCACTAGAAGCAATCTTTTAGTTACAATATATTATTATTGTCACTGAATCATAGTATTAGTAACAAAGGAAGTTTATAGTAGCAAAAACAATAATTTTTAGTGATAAGTTGTATTTCTTGTCACTATAGTTATTACTAAATTAATTTTTATATTTATTGAAATATTTAAATTTGAGTGATAAGTAAAACTTGTCACTGAAAGTTCCTTTTGTGACTAGAAGTTAAAATAAAAAAAATATTCTTATAGAGATAGACTTCCCCATTGAAAGGAGAAAATAATTAGAGCTTTGTCAATCTCAACATCAAACAAAAACTTTGCAATTTGAATTGTGCTAGGATTAGAATTTTGCAATTTGAATTGTGCTAGGATTAGAATTTGAGTTTAATTCATTGTTCAGAAATTAAGAATTCAATTAAAATCCTAAACTAATCCTTTTGAGATCTAAATCATGCTAAGGATCGAAACTAAAGAGGGTTAGTTTAACACTTGGGTTCATTTGCAACTCGTGCAAGGAAACTCTAGGTTTATTTCATTTTTTTATCATTTTTCTTATGTAATTTGTATTACTTAAAGATCAAATGAAAATTGGAATTTGGATTTCTAAATCTTACAAAATCAATCTGATATATTTTACACCCCATAGCATGTAGCATTTCATAGTTTACTCATCTCAAGTATTTCTTGTGTTTGGAACTTGAAGCCTTTCCTTTTGGTTTCTCCTACAGTTGCTATTTGCTTAAGTTATCTTCTTGTCTCATAATTTTTTTCATGTATGACTATACTAGCTAGCTTTTTTTAACCATTAGGATTAACTACCACAACTCTTTTTGGTTTCTCTATGTCCTACATGTGCTACCTATTTAAAATCCTAATCTTAACTAAATTGGTATCTTGTGTTTTTTAGGTAACTTTGGTCTACTTTAGATTCAAAAGAACTATTATCTAGATAGGTTAGTATATTATAGGCTATGGCTTAGTAGATGATAGTTAGGTTTTGGTTAGATTTGTCTTACTATTTCTCATCTTATGATAACGATGCCTATTTGAGGTGCATCACTTTGGAAATGGTGTATGTATAATTTAGGATTTGTCTTAGCCTAACTATTATTCTTTCTTTGCTTAATAAAAGGGCAAGATGTTTTTGCAGCTACAGAATAGGATGACCATTTCATGTTACAAGTATTGGAGATTTACTTTGAAAACTAAGTATGCATGTTATTTTTATTTTTGGAAATTCATGTGTGGCTTCAATAGTTTGTTATCTTGTTGTTATTGTTTGTTTCATTTATAATTTATATCATTTATAATTATATTTTCTAGTAATGTAGGTGTGATTACACTTTATAGTGACTTTGTATAGTTCTTATATAAATTGCTTAAGGGAAATGCTTCCATTATATGAAATTAAAAGTGAATCCTTCTTTTTCATTAAGAAATATGTAATTGTGAGTAATATGCTTATTGGTTGTATATCTGCAAGCTGTCTACTATTAGGTATATCTCTCATAAGAAAAAAGTACATATATCTTGTTTATATGAAGTTAAAATTGGTTTTTTCTTAATTACTATTTGAACTACATTGGTCATATCAACATATTTCTTACTTAGTTCTTTTACTTGAATTGGTATGACATTAAACTATTTTGTGTAGGGATTGCTTGTAAGTAATGGTTTTAAAGGCATTATGCTAAGGTAGTGTTACAAGTGAACTTTTTATATTTTAATCTCTCTCTATAATTGAAGCACATATCACTTTGGTCTAAATGTGATTTTAATCCTAGTATTATAATATGCTATGAAAAAATTTATTGTAGTTATGATTAGTTGTCTCATAAATTGTATAAATTAAATAAAAAGCTTATTATTATCATATATTTGGTTATTTTAGGATAAGGTATCTAGATATTTCCAAAGTTATGGAGCTAACATGTGAAGCACATAAAAAAGAATCAATAACATCGTCTTCTTTGGAAGAAATGCTATTGGAGTTGCTTTCTTGATCTACCAACAATGTTTGCTTCAAATTTTGACATTTGAAAAATGTTAATATGTACAACTTTATAACTTTGTTGTTATGAATTATATGTAATTGGTGCTATAACTTTGGCACAAGTTTTATTTTATATCAAAATGTTGTCACTTATACTTTGTTTCTATTATTAGCATTCAATATATGATGACATGCAAATGTTGTAAAAATGCATATTTATAAACCAAAAATGAGTTTAAATTATAATTTTTTATTAATAGTAATGATTATTACAAATATTATGTTCTTAGTGAAAACATAAATATATCAACACAAAAAAAAGCATTAGTGACAATAATGATTGTTACAAATATTATATTTTTAGTGACAATATAGATATCTCGTCATTGAAAGGAGCTTTTGTGACAATAATAATTGTCACTAAAGTCATTAATTAGTGATGACAATATCTTTTTATCACTGACTGTTAACCAATAGTGACAAGAAAAATTGTTACTAATGGTTTTTAGTGACAACATAATTTAATTATCACAAAAGTGGTAACTTACAGTGATAATGAATCTTGTCACAAAATGAATGCTTTTAATCACAAACATAATTTATTGTCACAAAAAACTTTTAGTAACGGAGTTTTTTTGTGCAAAAATTTTGTTGTTGTTAAAAACTTTTATGACAAAATATCAATTTTTTGTGACAACTTTTATAGTCATTAAAAGCAATTTTTTTTGTAGTGATATTTAGCATTAGCAAGATAATGGAATTCCTACTTTCTTTACTTTTATAAAACAATTTGTAATTAATTTGCTTTTGGTAATTTGATAGCAATTTTTAAGCTATGATTGTTCTATGGAAAATATTTTTTATAAAATATAATTATAAAATATTAAATAAATAAAAATATTTCATTTATTTAATATTAAATATAAAGAGTTTAGAGAAAATAACTTCTTCTATTACTATAATTCTATATTTCATTTTTTTAATCATAAATATAAATGACATTACATATTCATTAATATACATACAAATAATATTTTCCTACGAAAAATACTTTTTAATGAAATAAATGTAGTTAAATACAAATGCTTTGGCTTAAGTGGTATTTAGTATTCCTTAAAGATTTTGTGCCTTATTCTTCATTCAAGATTTGATCTATGATATTTATGTGCATGTATAAAATTTAAACACTCTTACTATTAAAAAAATTAAATTGAACTTCACTTACACATGTGTGTATATAACTAAAAGTTTCAAAAAATGATATGTTATCATGTTTTAAATTTAGCATATATCACCAACCTTTTTAAAAACTTATAATAATATTTATAAATTGTCCAATACTTTGAACATGCTTGTGCAACAACATTGGAATTTAAAATGTGAGTAGTGCAAGACATTCAACCTAAAATAAGCTAATTTAAGGGCCTATTTGAATGACATGATAGTATAGAATAAGTTTACATGATAGTGTAAGATAAAAGAATGGAATGATAAGATATAATACTATTTAATGTTTGATACAAAGTTATATAATAAGATAATAGTATAAAATGATAGAATTGAGTCTTTGTTATCATATGTATATTACATGTATAATATTTTAAAAAAATACTTATTTAGATTAAATTATCTTAAGATAGCATTTGATTCTTTGAATTATATATTTTTGAAAATAATAGTGGATAGTAAGGTTGATGATCAACGATGATGGATGCCAGTAAGCAATGATCAATAATAAAGGGTGACAATGGATTGTGATTAATGGTGATAGGTGGTGATAAATAGTAATAGATTATAATAAACAATGATCAACAACAGTAGGTGGAAGCAAGCAGTAATTAATAGTGATGGGTGGCAATTAGTCGTGATCAATGATGACAAATGACAATTTATTGTGGTCAAAGGTGATGGGTAGTAGCTGATAATAGTCAATCATCAATAGTTAGCAACAAGTAGTAGTTAATCATCAATTTACAACTCACCATTTATTGATAACTTTTCACTCTATTTCACAATGTTATCATTTGAAACTAAGGGTGAAAGGTAAAAATTGTTTACTTTTAATCAATTGGCTTATATCATGTCCAAAGAGATATGATAGTTTTATCCTATGTTAATAAAATAAAATTACTTAATTGGATTAAATTATCCTATCTATTGAGTGTACTAAACATTTATTAAAATTGAATAATATATATTTATATTATCAGCCTTTTTTGGTATTATGCTCCATCTGGGCTCACTTATATTGGTATATCTTTGTCTTTGTTTGAATGCATGAATATGCGATTTATATAACTATAAATCCAATTCTTCCAATTTGTGGTATAATATGAAAATTTATTAGTTTATGGGTTTTAGTTGAACTACGTTAATTACAGTACAGATACTTCTATGCATTGTGCTCGTTATTTTTTTCCTCTTGTATTTGTACAAAGTTTAATATGATTTACTGCACTTACTAAATTTCAAATAATTATATTCCATCATATGAAATATAATCATTTGCTTAAGAAGAACCTCTATACTTTCCTTTATTGTCTTTGTTGTTATGTTCCGTCGTTTAAAAAAAGTTGAATTTTTATAAAAATTTAATGTAAAAATCATAAAATTTATGATTTTTTACGTAATGCATGTATATATAAAATTTTCATTTGACAAATGTGTAAGAGGCTGTAACTCCATCATTTACTGCAGCAAAAACATTGAAACATTTTTAACCTTTTCAAATAGATTAGTATTTAATGAAAACTTCACAAAATTTCATATAAAAATTATATATATATAGGTACAATATTTTTTAAATACATTGAAGCCTAAAACAATTTTTAAATCTTAAAATTCTGGGCAAGATTATTGTAGCCTAGGGGAAATCAGAATAGATCTGTCCTGAATGATGAAATTTATCAACAAAATTACAAAATTTTATAAAAAAAATGAATTTTATGTAAATAGTATTGTTTTATATAATTTATATCATATAAATAAAGTTATATATAACTATTCACTTACAATTTATAACTTTTTCATAAAAATTTGTAATTTTATTGATAAAACTCGGAATTAAGATAAATTTATTCAGATTGCCAACAGAGTTTAGTAAATTTGCCCTATAATTTTACCTTTTTTTAAAAAAAAATCAAGAGCTACATAAGCCACTAAATGCATTGGTTGACCACTTGACTATTGGCCGTTACGGATGGAATTAAGTCCGCTGAGCAGTGTTCATCTCTGCCCTTTTTTTTTGTACAAAAATTGGAGGATAATTCAGTACAATTCCACGGGACTGATTCTACTTTACCCATAATGGAAAATGTGTAACGGTTATCAAATGAACATTTCCCGTGGTGAAAAGTACTGTTAATGGCGGGTTAAATCTGATTCATTATTGAACCATGAAATTTGGAAGAATCAAAATTTGACAATGTATCTCTTGGGCCACGGCTAGTTAAACATCACAAACTTGCTTCATGTGATATATTGAATCGAGTGGAGCTAAAAAATAAATGAGTTTAAATTTAAATTAAACATCATAAAATTTAAATAATTCAAACTCAAATTTGAACAAGATTCAAATCTAAATTTAAATGAGTTTATATAAATTTATTCGAATAGAATATTATTAACTCTCACTTTTTAAAATATTTGAATTCCAATTTCAATTTATATAATTTTACTGGAATAATTTGTTGTTTCACTTTAAGTATAAAAAAATTTATTTTTTACAAATAAATCAGACATAATATTTTTTTTATATCACTTGGTGGTATATCCATGCAATTCACAAATCATAAATTTACTTCACTTAAATTGAATATTTATTTATATAAATAGATTTAATAATTTTTATTTACTAAGAAAAATATTAATTATAAAAATATTAAAATTTATTTTTTTGGGAGATTAGACTCCTTTAAAATTTTTTATTTAATAAAGAAAATATTAGAGGATAAAGTGCAATATTGCAATCTTTAAAATTAAGACAGTTGGTAATTATAAATTTAAAATTAATTTTTTAATTTATTATTATGCATTAAATTTTGAAATTTGAATTTTCCTTATCAAGGATTGTAATATTGTACTATACCCTCTAAAATGTATTTTATATTTTTTACACTTTAGAGGAGCTTAATCCTAATTTATTTTCTTTATTATACAATAATTCATTTAGTTCCCTAAATAACAATTTTTTTTTACATACATTATTTTTTATTAAACAAAAGTATACAAAATCAATTGAATTTTTCACCAATTATACCATTCTTCATAAATTCTCTACAATTTGAATCCATTTTTAAATGAAAAATTTTCAACATAAAACAAAGTATAACAAAAAGTAAATATAAATTAAATAAATCAAAACTTTCATAGTTTGTCTTAGTCTTCGCCTATTATAATTTGTGGATCATACTTGCTGAAGAAATGAGATTAGAAAAGGTCCTTTCAATATATTTAGAAAGACAATATATAATATTGATATATACATATATTTAATTGATGAATTCCTATTTTATAAAAAAAAGCATATATGATGAAAAATAATTTTAATTTTAAATCGGCTAAGTCTTATTTAATAAAAGAAATCAATCAATTAATCTTAAAAAATGGTTATTATAAAAATTTGATTGAGTAATCATATTCAAACTTATTAAAATTTTTAAATATTTATTTCATATTTATAAATTAGGCATTCGAAAATTTTAAGTGCAGGACTTACTAATGACTTATTGAGTAATCATATAATATAATTAAATATGGTTTATATTTATATTTAAATATAAGAGTATCATAAATATAACATATTGTATGATGAAATTTTAAAAAATAAATATCATTTATAAACATAAATATACTTAACCACCTATTTTTATTTCTAAGAGCAAACAATCTTGGCAACGAAAAATGAATAAAAGAAAAGAACATATGTTAGCTATCAAATACCGAGTAAAATTTATCTCACAAATTTTCTTCTGAAAGTTCTCAAAGAAACTTTGAATGTAAACCTTGAAAAAAAAAGAATTATATTTGAAATTTAATATTTAAGAAATATATAGAAAATAAAAAAATGAAACGTGCTTTTGATTAGTTTAAAATAATTTTTTTGAAAGAATGAAATTTGATTTATTTTTAAAGATATATTAATTGAAAATAAATTTATAAGTTATATACAAAACTTTAACAAATTTTAGCTTGATTATGATAAATTTAATATGACGTATAACACTTGAAATTGATTAAAAGAAAATATCTATAAATTTTAAATCATTAAATCTTATTATATTTTTATAAATATTTTTATCAAAAATACAATGCAAAGTTAATTAATTCAATTTATACTTTATATAATAAAATTTTAACCTATTTAAAATATTTATATTGAAAATAAAATATATTGTGTTATATTTAGACAATTTAGTATTATTTGCTTTTAAGTAGTAAGTAACAAGAGTAGACGTTAAAAAGAAAAATATGAAACAAAATAGATAAAAGAAAAAGTAGTACACGCACTATAAAATATTTATAAAATCTTGATTAATATATATTTATTTAATTTTAAATATATCACTTAAATATTAATAAAATATTGATAAATTTTAAGTAAGTAAATTTAATTTTAATTTTCAAATATTTTTATTAAAAAAGGTATGTAATTAATTCATTCAATCAATACTTTTTGCATTAAAGTTTTAATTTATTTAAAATATTTTTATAACAAAAGTAAATTATATTGTAACATATTTATATTATTTAGTAATATTAACATATAAGCTGTAAATCAAGAAAGTGAAAATGAAAAAAATGAAAAAGCATGCAATTAAATAGATTAAAGGAAGAGAAAAAATATTTATACTATAAACTCTTAGCAAAATCATGTTTGATATGAAATACAGTATTTGAAATTCAAGTCATATAAATGTGAGCAAATTTTAAATAAATAAATTTAATTTTAATTTTTATATGTTTTTATTAAAAATAGAATACATAAATAATACATTCAATATGTAGTTTTTATATTGAAATATTAACTTCTTTCAAAATATTTTTATATTAAAAATAAAATACATGTATTTTATTTATACTATTTAGCCATATAATTATTTGAATGGTAAACAATTGGAGTGGAAGTTTCGAAGAATAATGTGAAATGATGTATATATGGAAGAAAGATAAATAATGCATATCTTGTAAAGTCTCAATAAAATTTCAATTAATGTATATTTAAGTTGAAATATATCATTTGAAATTTAATATAAAAAAGTATTATCATATTTTAAATTAATAAATAAATTCAATTTTTAAATGTTTATTGAAAATAAAATCAGTAATTAATATTTTTGTATTAAGTTTTTAATTAATCTAAGATATTTTTATAATAAAAATAAAATATATTATATTATATTTATACTATTTAGTGATATTAGTATTGGTGTGTATCCTAGAAATCAATCATATAGATGATTGAAATAATACATAATGTATTATGTTTTATTTCAGGCAATGCAATTATTATATTTTATTTTCAATTTTGGCACAATTTATAACTTAATATAATAATTATCCCTGAAATAGTTTTACTATTTATGAGGGGTTACTCATTTTAATATCGTCCTATGTCACCTTTAATCAGAATGACAAGTAAGACGTTGATGGGTGTGTCACGAATCATGCAAAGGGAAGTAAGTGATGTAGATAGAATTTTGTTACTCTTATAAAAGAGATACATCATTGGGCCCCTTGATTGAATGAGACTTAGAAATGCATGGTCATGCTCAAATGAATTAATATGTGATATTGATCATTTGTTTTGAAGTCTACTCAAAGTCTACTCAGTATCAAGAAATATAAATTGAACATTGACGAGGATGATACACTCCATGCCTCTGGTTCAATTTAGATATTATTACAAAATGGATTATGATGCAAAACGTTGATCATGTATTAGGTAGATGTCGAAACACAGACATTCTTACTACTTGAGTGGCAGTGATATATTACTAGATACCACTAATTGTTTATGACTTAATAATAAGTCATTGTCAACGTAGTAAGAACTTACAGGGTCACACAAAAAGAGTAAGAATAAGATAATAATTAATTGGACTTTAATTATATTAATATCCAATTAATTAAATTTATTTTGGTGCATATATATTATTAAGAATAATAATATGTTGTTCACATAATATATATATATGTATATAATATTATGTGATATTATTTGATATTAAAGTAATATTAAATAATTACATTATCTAATATTAAGATATTTATATTATAAGATAATATTATCTAATATTAGATAATTAATAGATAAGTTATATCTCTCCTCATTATCTCTAGGATAAGGATAAGATGAGTTATTTAGTGTGATTAGGATTTTGGAAGCATTATCCTAGTAAGACTAGGATTGTGGCTTGCCTAAGTTCTATAAAAAAGGGGCTTAAGGGCAACACTTTGAACACACGCTCATAACTTCCATAAAATCCTAAATCACTCAAAAACCATCCAATCCTAGAGAGAAAAATGCATCTTAGTAGATTCATGAAGGGCGAGAGGTCATTGTTCACTTCATGTGAATACCGTAGAGATGCTGTACCTTCTGGCCGGTGTTTAATTCATCTGCACTTAAGTTTTGATCAATAGAAACACAAGTGCTCAATAGGTAAAATTCTAATCATTGATTTATGCCTTTTGCATGGATTCTAGGTAGAATTTGAATCAAATTTTAAATTTTCGCTGCGTATGATAATCCGAATTCCTAACAATTAGTGTCTATGATATAAATAATAAAAATGAATATGTAAAAACTTCTCATAAATAAAAGAAAGAGAAATAATATTTTAAATTGGTGTGTGTATTTAGCTTTGAGATTGGATTTCACTTATAATACACTACTTTGAAATTGGAGTCCTACCAATATTAGCAAAATTTAAATAAATAAACAAATTTATTTTTAATTTTACTCATATTTTTATTAAAAATAAAATATATAATTAATTCATTTAATGAGTGCTTTATACTATAAATTTTAATGCATTTAAAATATTTTTATAATAAAAATAAAATTTATTGTGATGCCTTTATACAATTTAGCAATTTAAAGTGTAGAAAAAAAAGCAAATAATAAAGTAAATAAAATGAGAAGAAACCATGCATAAGTTATAAAATCTTTAAGAAGATCACAATCACTTGAAAACTAATATCATTGTTGAATTTAAATAAATAAATTTATTTTAATTTTTATAATTTTTATTAAAAATAAAATATGTAATTATTTAATTCAATTAATATTTTTTATATGAGGTTATAACTTATTTAAAATACTATATAATAAATATAAAATATGTTGTATTACAATTATAGTAGTCAGTGATATTAGTATTTGAATTGTAAATAATAAAAATTAATTAAAAATATTTAATAAAAATATAAAAAGAATAAAAAATAAAATACAATTTACTAGGTAATAAAAATTGAAAAATGAGGTTAATAAAAAATGCGCTTGAAAAAAATAGAAGAAAAAGAGGGTGATGTGGTAAGAAGAAAGAAAATGACATGCTCTCCTAGAAAAAAATAAATATTATCTAAATGAATAGCAAAATTGGCACATAGTAATGGAATAAAAAAATTAAATTAACTAAGAAAAAAATAAAAAATGAAAGATAAATAATTTTCATAAAATTAGATTATATGAAATTAAATAGAAGAAGATTATGTAGTTATTAAATAGAGAATTAGAGATAATAATAAGGATACAATGGGAAAGAGGAAAAGTAATTTTGGAGGCAAAAATTTTCACCGCAGAGTAACATGTAGTAGGAAAAAAATTAAGTATTTTTCCATCAAATCTATTAAAAATATCAACATAATCATTACATAATATCAATAATTATATTTAGCAAAGAGTAATATATATTAGAAAATTAATTACTTCAACTAAAATATCTTTCCTTTTCAAGCAACCTCACTAATTACTAGTATGATTGAATTTTTTATGCATTATATTATTTATATATAATATAAAAATAAAAATATATATTTTTATTATTAAGCTCATCTAGGTTTATGAATAATTTGAGTCAAATAGCATAAAGCTCAAGTTTAGCTTGTATATTAATCTAACTCAACTCATGTAGACTTGACTCATTTAATGTCAAACTCAAATTGAGCTTTTTGTGAATTGATCTTAAACCATTTATGAATAACCTGACTCATTTATATCCCTAATAACTTCCATTTGAATTTAATATGTTGTTAAATTTTAGGTTTAATTATATCTTTAATCCCTATAATTTAATTAGGTGCATTTGATCCCTTTTAATTTGGAAATTTATTTTAAATCTTATAATATTTAAATCAATCTAAATCCAGTCCTAAAGCCTAACATGTCTTTAATTGCACACAGAAAATGCCAACATGGCTTAATTATTACCAATATGAGATCTAACTCTTTTAGAGTAACAAATACACTTTAAAAGATAAAATAAATCATCACTAAAGCTATAAACAAGTCAATTTACTCAAAAATAATTCAAAATTGACTTGCAAAAAGCTTGATTCAAGTTCAACTCTAAATGAACTAAACTTGATTAATATATGAGCCACCTTTGAACATCATCTTGCTCGACTCAAATTGTTTGAAAGGTTAAATGAGTATAATAATAGAATAATATGCCTTTATTTTTTTATATATAAATGAAATAATACATAAAAAATTAAATCACATCAATAACTGTTAAGATTGCATGGAGAAGTATGATACTTTAGTTAAAGTAATTAGCTTTCTAGTATTTTATATTAAGTGTACTAGTTAGTATTATGTGATAATTGTATAAATATTTTTTTATAGATTTGATGTTTGTATAAAAATTTATATTGATAAGTAAAATAAGGTAAAAAATTTTAATTTTTAATTTATTTGTGAAGGATAAGCCTTTATAACATAAATTTGGGTGAGATAATAAACTATTAAAGTTGTATAAACTCACTTAACTTCATATATATTAGAAGCTTAAGCTCGAATTCAAATAACACTCTAGAACAAATAACACTTTACTTATGTAAGTTTGTGTAAACTTATTTAAACTTGTATTCAAGTTAGGCTCGAATTTGTGTTCAAATTATTCAAGCCTAATGAACTCGAGCTCAACCTCAACCTCATTTATTTTTGACAAATTTAATCGTGAGATATATATGTATGGTTTGACTTAACTAGTTTCCACTCCTAATCATCACAGTTGTTGGTGATAAAATTAAGGGATTAGATGATTACAAATTTAAAAATTACATTTTTAATGGCTTCCTATTTATAAGATTTTAGGCCTTTGATTTTTCTATCAATGATTATAATTATCCATTTTACTTTCTAAAGTGTATTTTACACTTTAAAAGAGTCAAATTCCTAGTCTAACACTTGGTTAGCATATCATAACTACTAATTTCTTTTACTATTTTATTTCATTTTCTAAAATTTAATTCTAGGCTTTTATTTTGTTTGATAGTGCATAATAATGGAAGGAGATAATGAAACCTATAAATTATCAAGCTTCTATAATAAAGATTGATGAAAATACATATGTGGTGTCGATGTAAGCTAAGATTGCGAACATCATGGATTAAGGAAAATCCTGGACTTACCATTGACAAAATGCTTGTTTGTTATAAAAATTAGAAATTCTAATTAGTGATTATAAGTTAAATAATTGATTATTACATTTTTAAATATGTTTGGTTGCACTTTCAAAAGCTCATAATAACCAATTATAGGAAATAATAACTATAATGAATAATCACTTGTGCCACCATTAAAATTATGGCATAGATCAAAATTTTTGCAGTTATATTGTTTAGTGATGGAATGCTAGTTAGGTGAATACTTGGTGTAAGAAAACATTGTTATAGGAAAAAATGTAATGTGGCATAAATGATTTACTCATAGCTAATAGATTTCTTTAGCCACGAGTACTATTCCAACAATAATGGTATACTCATGGCTAGTAGTTCATTTAACCATAAATAAAATCATGGCAAAAACTTCAAAGTGCCATAGACACTAGTGTGCTTAATGAAATCAATTTTTATAAACTTGGATTGAATGGTCCAATCTAACCAATCTAATAAAAAATTAATTGTCATTTGGTCCAAAATTTATTGAGGCTTTTAGCTTACTTTAGACCACTTCAAACCAATGTAAATCATCAAACTCAATAAAAACTAATTTGGGACCACCATAAGAGTCCTTTTATCTACAAGACTATATTTAGGAAAAATTGAATCCAAATGTTCAAGCTTTAGTATTATAGTGCAATATACTTTGATTGCAACATTGCATCGTACCAATTTTTTTTAGTATTATAATAAAACATATTTTAAAAAAAGTTGTAGTTAGTGATATGCACATCAAAATGCACTAAAATTAATCAAAATTGGTTTGCTAATGAAATAATGTAGAAAAGTGGCACAACCAGGTCGTACCATTTGTGATCTTTCGATTTTATCTTTTCTAAATGAATTCTTAACAATATGTACATAATTGCTGACTTATTGATGCAATGAAAATAAAATAAATTAATACAAATGGAATGCAAATGCAATAAAATAGAATGTTGTAATAGAAACAGATTACACTATGCAATATGTTGTATATATAATTATGCAATAATAGAATGCAAAACACAAATTCCAGTGGGGCATTTATACAAAATTAAAGCAATATCAATAACTAAAATCAAAGGCAATAAGTAGAAAGCAAATAGAAAGTAATCTAATGGAGTAAAATAGTCAATTCAAGGATATGATTGCTCTTAATATGGATTAATCCTAGATCATAAAATATTTGATTGTTCCAATTAATTTTTTAACTTTGGATTACTTGAAACCTTTGCAATAATCCATGAATCCTATGCTAGATTACCATCTATAATTTGCTCAATTAAGATTAGTTGAATTATGCAATCACTATAACCCTTAAACTAGATCAAAATTAACTTAAAGATAGAATTTGATTAATTTAGGAAATTAAATCAAATACCACTAAAGCAATCCCTAACCCTCTATCCCAACGTGTAAAAGTATAATTAACCAATCATAATTTCACATTAAAATAGCTAAAGAATAGAAATCATGAGATTGAGTACCAATTATATCAAATCAGCACCTAACACAAGCAATTTCAATAATTCAGCATAGATAATTAGAGAAAAAGGGAAAATCAATAGGAGAAAATTAACATTACTAATCAAGATCTCATAATCAATGAAGGGAAGGACTTCATAATCCTTGAATCAACCAAGAGTCTTTAGCCTTCCATGGCTTCAAAACAAGAAAAGAGAGAAAAATAGTGCTTGCTGAATTCTCAATTGTTAGTGTGGGCCTTAGGAGCCAATCATAGAGATTATTGCAATATTACATAATATGTTACGTTTTATTTTGACAATATAATTATTCTATTTTGTTTTGTTTTATTTTGCGCAAATTATAACTTAAATATAATAATTATCCTTGGAATAGCTTTGTTATTCCTAAAATGCCTTTAGTCAAGTATTATTACGAAAAGGATAGTAATAATACATCGAGACTAGTATGTATAATGACTAATGATTATAAATCATAGATATGTGATATCAAGTCAATACATAAGCACATTTTTAGTGAACAATGTACTGGACTGACCCACTGTGAGAATACTGTTAGTGTATATGCCCTAAAACCAATCATATTAGTGATTGTAATTTTGAATCATGTTATTTTAATGGCAATTCCAATTATTATATTTATATATATATTGTCTGCGTAATATATTCAATTATAATAATAACCTTAGAATACTTGTATTCTTAAATGTCCCTAGTCATATATCATTGTGGATTAGGTTGCTTTGATATATTAAGACTAGCATGTGTGAAGACTTATATGGGATATTAAGTTTATACATGAGTACAAGTTAGAGAACTTGTATACTGGACTGACCCATATTAAGAACACTACATGGATCGTTATATAAATGTCATAAGTGGTTCTTAGTGATCATTATTAATATGGTCCTTTAACTTGAGATCACCAAGGTTCCCTACATATGAGTTTCATATTTTGATACTATTCTATGTCACTAATGGTTAAGTGAATGCAAGGGTAGATATTGGATATGTCACATATCATGCGGAGGGGTTTGTGTGATCAAGATGGGATTTGTCCCTCCTATATAACAGGAGTAACATCTATGGGCCCCTTGATTAAGTAAAGCTGAGAAAATACATGGCCATGCTCAGATGAATTGACATGGGATGTCGATTACATTTATTTCAATCAGCTTACTTAGGAATCAAGAAACCTTAAGATTGGGCTATACGGGAATGACACGGTCCATGTCTCGTGCTCAATCTAAATGTATAGGACAAAAGGACATAAGTGATGATCACGTGTAAAGGTTTAGTCAAATCACTGAATTTCTCATTACTTGGATAACAATGATGTGTTGCTAGACATCAATCATTGTTTATGATCATTAATATGATTAATGGTCATTGCCAACGTAATGAGAGCCTGTAGGGTCGCACACTTAGAGCCTAGTGAATTTGGAATTAATGGACCAAATTGTTTGGGCTTAATATTTGGGAATTCATGTTATAATTATAAGGCCCAATAGTAAGCTTATAATTGTACATGGAATAAAGCCCAAATAGGTTAGGTTTTTCTATAAACCTATTTAAATAGGCTTATTGGGTAATAATAGGATGACGATCATTATTCAAGCACCCCAAAAAGGCATAGAAAACCCTAGCAACTCTCCTTGACCAAAACCCCTGAAGAGGCGTAGCTAGCACTACGAGGTGTAAGGAGATCAATTCCAACCAGTATGTGTAGTGGACATTCATCGGTGATTCACGGGTTCGTGTGGATACCACAAAGGTGTAGCCACATAAATGCTGTACTAGTGATTTGATCTTCTAGTTTCTATTCCGGTTCGTGATTTGGAGAGCAGATTGGATTGGAAAACGGACAGAAGCAGATCGAATTTGCTATGTAACGGACAGAAAATTTTTTAGCTGAAAGGTATAAACCCTAATTCCTAATCTATGGCGTTCTAAATTTGCATGGATCCTTGGTGGAAATCGTGCAAAATTTTATTCCGGTGTGCATGTATGATGCGCGATTTCCAGCAAATACTGCATGGATAAACATATTATTAGTTATTCTCATATGATCACAAATGTGCATAGTCTTCTGACCTGAAGTCACTACGGTTCCCTACATGAGGAGTTACTCACTTTGATGTCATCCTACGTCACCTTTAATTAGGATAATGAGCAGGACGTTGATCGGGTGTGTCACAAATCATACAAAGGGAAGTAAGTGATATAGATGAATTTTTTTACTCTTGTATAAAAGAGAAATATCCTTGGGCCCCTTGATTGAGTGAAACTTAGAAATGCATTAGAAATGCATGACTATGCTCAATTGAATCAATATGTGATATTAATAATTTATTTTGGGTCTACTCAGTATCAAGAAATATAAATTGAACATTGACGAGGATGACACACTCCATGCCTCCAATTCGATTTGGATATTGTTACAAAAGAGATTATGATGCAAAATATTAATCATATATTAGGTAGAGGTCGAATCATAGACATTCTTACTACTTGAGTGGCAGTGATGTATTGCTAGATATCACTCACTATTTATTGCCCAAAATGAGTCATTATCAACGTAGTAAAAACCTATAAGATCATACAAAAGGAGTAAAAATAAGATAATATTTAATTGGGTTTTAGTTAGACTAAAATTTAATTAATTGAACTTATTTTTGTGCATATATATATTATTATGATAATATATATTTATTCACATACAATATATATTATATATTATGTAATATTATTTAATATTAAAGTAATATAAAATAATTACGTTATTAGATATTAGATAATTATATTATGAGATATTATTATTATTATTATCTAATATAAGATAATTATATACTAATTTAATATTAGATAATTATATTATAAGATAATATTATTATTATCTAATATTAGATAATTAATAAGATAAGTCCTATCTTTCCTCACTCTCTCTAGGATAAGGATAAGGATAAGGATAAGGTGATAGTTATTTAGTGTGATTAGGATTTTTGAAGCATTATCTTAGTGGGACTAGGATTATGATATGCCTTAACTCTATAAAAGGACTTGAAGGCAGCACATTATAATTCATGCACTTAAGCTTCAATCAAACCTTAAATCACTCTAGAAAACATCCAAACCCAATCCTAGTGAGAGAAACCAATCCTAGCAGCTTCGTGAAAGGGAGAAGTCGTTATTCACTCCGTGTGGATATCCTAGAGATGCTGTACCTTCCGACTAGTGTTTGATTCATCTCGGATTCGTTCAGAAAGGACACGAGCATAAATAAGGTAAAACCTTAATACTGGTTTCTAACTTTTGCATGGATCCTAGGAAGGTTTTGGATCAAAATTTTAAAATTTCGCTGCTTATGTTGATCCAAATCCTAACATCAATAGTGTGTAAAGTCTAAAGTCTAATGAGTCTCTCTCCTATTTATTTAACCTAATTAAGCTAAAACCCTATGGACTTAGATTGTATGACTCTTAGGATTACAATAATAAGGCTTTCCTAATTTTTAGAAGCCCATACTTATTTTTTTACAAGTCAAGGAAATCTAATAATTGCATTAGTGAATTCTCATAAATATAACTTCTAACCAATGTTTGACCATGAAATCAATGTAATTTAGATAATTCATGAGCATCAAACTTGTAGTTATGTCTTGTGAGAATTTGGGCACTAGTTTCAGGTTAATTTAACATTTGTAGCTCCAGTTATGGCCTAAACACAGAGGCAGACTTAGTTGGAATAAAGACACAACTTCAACTTCAACTTCTTAGCCATATATAACCTCCAAAGTACCTGAACCAGACTTAGGCCAAAATATAAAAGTTATAGTTCTCTATTTAAGCTTTCCAATAATGTAAAAGTTACCTCAATCCGACATTCAAAGCTTAAAATATAGCTTAAAAATAGAAATAGTATCAAAATATAACATTTACCTAATAAATTCATAATACTATAAAATTAATTAAAATTATAAAATAAAGCTTAATCAGTGAAATTAAGCAAATATAACACCTAAGATGTATAAAATAGGAGAAAATAAAATAATGAATATTTTTCTCATCAAATTAGACACTTATCCCTTGCACGTCCTCAAGCAAGACACAATTTTATTCAAAAGCAAAAAGATAAAGGACTTACTTTTTAAAAATTTTAAAATCACAAATTCATAAGCAAAAGACAAACAAAAACTAGCAAGAAATATAACATATCATAAAGAAAAATCTCGACAGATTTAAAACTAACCAATATAGCAACTTTATTCAAAAAGAGTAGATCAAATTGATAGATTTTCACAAATTTCATTTTCTAACTCTTAAGTATTTAGGCTAATATTTCACTCAAGTTCATTCCATGAATTTTTCTACCATAGGCTTGCTAATCATCTAATTTTCACTACTCAAATCACATATACAACATAAATAAAAAAGACTTTATTTATGGTTGTAATAGGACTAGGGAAAAAGGAAGGAAAAATAAGGATATAAGAGGTTAGAAATTAGAAAAATCAATAAAACACTTGAATAAAAAACATATGGGTAAATCATAAACAATTGCAAATCATAAATAATTACAACTCAACATATCAAGCTAAATTCAAATACTTATCAACTTTTTTTCTTCTTCTTTTTCATTTCAATTCAATTCTTTTGTTTTTTTTTCCTTTTTTTACTTTACTCTTTTTTTTTCTTCTTTTCTCCTTTTTTTTACTTTGATTTTTTTTATTTTTTTAACTAACCTTTGATGATGACTTTCACAACATATAAACTCATACACTTCCACACTTATTCAAGAGCCCAACTCATAAAATTCATATACTCTAATAATCCTTAAAGTTAGGTAAATATTTTTTTTCATTAAAAGAATTATGCTCATAAGTTAACTAACAAAGAAAAGGTAATAAAAGCTTAAGGGGGCTAACAAAGATAAAACTTTAATGTTAGCTTATTTGGCTCTAGTTTAAACAAAGAAAGAATGTCTTAATCATATTTATGCATATATGTGTAAAATATAATCTTAAAAAGATTCAAAGAAAGTTCTAGAAAAATAAATTATGGAAGAACATCACACAAAAAGGAAAAAGAATAGTATGAATTTTTAATATAAGGCTTAAAATCTCACAAGATAAGTTACGCCATCAAGTTCAATCTACCAATTCAAAATCCGTTATTACATCAATGAATTTCAAGAAGTAAAATCATTAATTCTATCATGTTATGAATCCCATCTAACTTCAATTGAATCCTACCTATGAAGTGTAAAATCTCTATAAATGAAAAGCAACTAAAAAGAACTCAAAATAACTGAAAATCAAGTGAGAAACACATTTTTTTGGAATTTTCTTTTTTTGGAAATTTTTTTGAAAACATTGAAAAGTATTGAATGAAAACATAAGGCATAAAGTAAATCCTAAAGTCTCCCCCATACTTAAATTTTATATTGTCCTTAATGTAAAGCATATCAATATCATCAAGAATAACATTAAGAATAATAAAGGACATGGAAAACAAAAGAGAAAGGTAAGATAAAGTAAATCTAAATGAATTAGGTTGCCTCCCAAGAAGTGTCTTCTTTTAATATCTTTGGCTAGACATCATACTTAAGGTCCTTAAGAATAAACTGGGATCCCTTACTCCATTACTTCTATCACTTATTCTTAAAAGCTTTTATAGAATGGTTTAAGCTTTTGCCCATTGGCTTTAAACATTTTGTTACTCTCCAAGGTCTTGATTTCAATTGTACCATGAGGGAAAATATTAGTAACAACAAAAGGTCCATTCTAACGGGAATGAAGTTTACCGATATCAATTTAAACCTTGAATTAAACAACAAAACTTTTTGGTTAATCTTAAAATTTTTTCTAAGAATGAACTTGTCATGAAATTCCTTTGTTTTCTCATTGTAAAGCCTAGAATTCTCATAGGTTTCAAGTCTAAGCTCTTCTAATTCTTGCATTGTAGTTTCTTCTCCTCTTCACATGCTTTCAAATTCATGTTGCATCTTTTTATATCCCAAAATGCTCTATACTCCAACTACACCAGAGGATGATATGCTTTCCCAAAAATAATTTGATATGGAGACATCCCTATAGTATGCGATCTTATAAGCCCAAAGTGCATCATCTAATCTAAGACTCCAATATTTTCTATTAGGTTTCACAGTTTTCTCCAAAATTGACTTCACTTCTTTATTAGGAATTTCTAGTTACCCATTTGTTTGGGGATGATATAGTATGAAAACTTTACAACAAACCCTATATTTCTCCAATAAAGCCTCATGTGTTCTATTGCAAAAATGAGTTCCTTGATCACTAACTAAAGTACATGGAATGCCAAACTTATTGAAGATATGAGACTTGACAAAATTTAAAATAACTTTGGAATCATCAGTTTTGTTAACTTTAGCTTCCACCCACATAGAAACATAATTAACAGTAAGAAGGATGTAAACAAAACCAAAAGATGAGGGAAAAGGACCCATAAAATCAATGCCTTATACATAAAAAAAACTTCATAAAGAAGCATAAGAGATTAAGGCATTTTCTTGTCTACGAGTTAAATTCCCTATCTTTTAACATTGTTCATAATTTTTACAAAACATATAAGCATCATGGAATAAAGTAGGCTAATAAAAACCACAACCTAGCACTTTCCTTATTATTCTTTTAGGTCCAAAGTGACCTCTACAAGCATGATTATGACAAAATAGAAGTATGGAATGAAACTTATAATCATATACATATCTCCTAATTATTTGATCAGCATAAAATCTCCATAAATTAAGGTTATCCCACATATAATACTTAGCCTCACTCTTGAACTTATCAATTTGAGCTTTCTTATCATATGCAAGCAACTCATTAGTAATCAGATAATTCATTAAATTAGCATACCAAGGATCTTTATATAGCGGTTAAAAAAGCTACTCATCTAGAACGGTGTCATGGATGGGAAAAGTTGTTAGGATCGGGAGCCATACGAGCGCAGCGGAATAAACCAATCTCATCCACCGGATCCATGCAAAAATGTTAAATTGGAATAAGGGTTTGTTCAATACCTTTGTTGATGACTCTAGAACTCGGTCGTTGATCACCTCTTCAACTTCCTTTCGGCCGAAGACTCTAAAGTATCCACATGAACCTGTGAATCACCGATGAATGTCCACACAAACACCGGTTGGAATTAATCTCCTTTCACCTCGTAGTGCTAGCTACGCCTCTTCAGGGGTTTTGGTCAAGAAGAGGTGCTAGGGTTTTTCTGTGCCTTTTTGGGGTGCGTAAATAATGATAATAATAACTATTATTACCCAATAAGCCTATTTAAATAGGTGCATAGAAAAACCTAACCTATTTAGGCTTTATTCCATGTACAATTATAGGCTTACTATTGGGCCTTATAATTATAACATGAATTCCCAAATATTAGGCCCAAACAATTTGGTCCATTAATTCCAAATTCACTAGGCTCTAAGTGTGCGACCCTATAGGCTCTCATTACGTTGGCAATGACCATTGATCATATTAATGATCATAAACAATGATTGGTGTCTAGCAACATATCATTGTTACCCAAGCAATGAGAAAGTCAGTGATTTAACTGAATCTTTACACGTGATCATCACCTATGTCCTTTTTTCCTATACATCTAGATTGAGCACGGGACATGGACCGTGCCATTCCCGTATAGCCCAATCTTAAGATTTCTTGATTCCTAAGTAAGCTGACTGAAACAAATGTAATCGACATCCCATGTCAATTCATCTGAGCATGGCTATGCATTTCCTCAGCTTTACTTAATCAAGGGGCCCACAGATGTTACTCCTGTTATATAGGAGGGATAAATCCCATCTTGATCACACAAACCCCTCTGCATGATATGTGACATATCCAATATTTACTCTTGCATTCACTCAACCATTAGTGACATAGAATAGTATCAAAATATGAAACTCACATGTAAGGAACCTTAGTGATCTCAGGTCAAAGGACCATATTAATAATGATCACTAAGAATCACTCATGATACTCATATAACGATCCATGTAGTGTTCTTAATATGGGTTAGTCCAGTATACAAGTTCTCTAACTTGTACTCATGTGTAAACTTAATATCCCATATAAGTCTTCACACATGCTAGTCTTAACATATCAAAGCAACCTAATCCACAATGATATATGACTAGGGGCATTTAAGAATGCAATTATTTTAAGGTTATTATCATAATTAAATATATTACGCAGACAATATATATAAATATAATAATTAGAATTGCCATTAAAATAACATGATTCAAAATTATAATCACCAATATGATTGGTTTTAGGGCATATACACTAATAAAAGTGTCTACATCTCTTGAAATTCTGCTCAAATGATTAACCACTAAGTTTTTAGCTCCATTCCTATCTTTAATCTCAATATCAAACTCTTACAAAAGTAACACCCATCTAATCAAGAGGGGTTTTGCCTCGGGTTTCTTCAAAAGAAACGTCAAAGTTGCATAATCAAAAAACATAATCACCCTAGAACCAAGCAAACATGATCTAAACTTATCTTAAGTGAAAATAATAGCTAAAAGTTCTTTTTCTGTTGTAATGTAATTTGCTTAGGCAGTATCTAAAGTCCTTAATGTATAGTAAATCACATGAAGTTATTTTCCCACTCTTTGTTCAAGAAAAACACCAATTACATAGTTAGAAGCATCACATATCAACTCAAAAGGTAAATCCCAAGATAATGGTTGAATGATAGGAGTGGTAGTGAGAGCTTGCTTTAACTTTTCAAAAGCTTCCTTGCAATGTTGATCAAAGTGGAATTTTGCTTGTTTCTGGAGTAGCTTGGATAATGGAAAAGCTATCTTGCTGAAATCTCAAATGAATCTTTTATAAAAACTTGCATAGCAAGAAAAGAACGCATTTTCTGCACATAAGTGGAATAAAGTAAGTAGAAAACACATCAATGCCTTTGCTACTTACTATATGTCCTAAAACTATATCATGCTTTATCATGAAATGATATTTTTCAAAATTCAACAAGAGGTTAGTTTCAATGCATTTATCTAACACCCTAGACAGATTGCCAAAACATGCATTAAAAGATGAACCATAAATAGAAAAATTATCCATAAAAACCTTAATGCAATCTTCTAAAAATTCAAGAAAAATGCTCACTATACACCTTAGGAATGTTTCAGGTGCATTGCATAGGCCAAAAGGTATCTTCTTATACGCAAAAGTACCAAAAGGGCAAGTGAATATTATTTTCTATTGATCTTTTAGTGCAACATGAATTTGGAAATAACCAGTATAACCATCTAGGAAGTAATAGTGGGACTTTTCAACCAATCTCTCTAACATTTGATCAATTAAAGGTAGTGGGAAGTGGTCTTTTCTGGTTTCTTAATTCAACTTCCTATAATCAATACAAAGTCTCTAACTATTCTGCACTATGGTAGGAAGTAAGTCATTATTCTAGTTTTTCACTATTTTCAAGTCACTTTTCTTAGGGATAACTTGAACTGGACTCACTCATTCACAATCTAAAATTGGATATATAATTCCAGTCTCCAAAATCTTAGTAATCTCATTTTTTACCATGTCCAAAATTAAGGGGTTAAGTTTTCTTTGTGGTTATCTCACTTATTTAGCTTCTTCTTCTAGCAAAATCCTATACGTGCAAGTTGAAAGGCTGATGCTAGGAATCTCAATAAGTGTCTACCCTATTGCTTGTTTATGAGCTCTCAAAATCTATAACAATCTTTCCTCTTGTTTAGGTTATAAATTCTTTGTTACAATGATTGGTAGCTTCTCATTCTCCTCTAAAAATACATATTTCAAATTACCTAAAAGAGATTTGAGCTTTAATGTTGGTGGCTGGATGACAAAGGGTATAAATTTCATGGTGGAGACCACTTCAGCAAGGTGAATTCCTTCTTGCCTAATAAATTCTACATTTTTTGCATTTTCTGCAACAATACTTGTTTCTTCACTTAAAAATGTAGAAATTATTTTGCATATGGCACACTAGTTATCACCATCACAGTAAGTGCATTCATGATCATCAAAACTATTTATGAACTCAGAAAAGTGGGAAAAATTAGCAAACATATCATCAAGGCAATTTTTAATAAGTTCATTAAGTACATTTGTTTGAAAGACAGAATGTTCTTTAGTAGGGAATCTCATGGCTTCAAAGATGTTAAAAGTCACTACTATATCTCTAACTTCCATAAAAAGAATGTCTATATTTATATCAATTTTTATCTTTGCTATTTTGAGGAAAAATTTTCTTAGAATCAAAGGTGTAAGGTTGTTTGAAGACTCATCCTCTATTGGTAGAATCTAAAAATCTACTGGAAATATCAACTCTTTCACTTGAACTAACACATATTTAATAACTCCATTAGGTTGTGATTTGTTTCTGTTGGCTAATTGGATGATAACTCCTATTTATTTTAAGGGACCAAGTTGTAGAGAGGAGAATAGAGGCATTGGCATGACATTTATGGAAGCTTCCAAGTTAATTAAAGCATGTTTAAATATGTTGTTACCTATTGCACAAGGTGTATCAAAATTCCTTAGATCTTTGCACTTTTAGGGTAGGCATGGTTGAAGAATGGCTGAGATATTTTGGCCTAAACTCATTTTTTCGTTACCATGAAGCTTTCTCTTTCTAATGCATAGTTCCTTAAAGAATTTAGCATACTTAGGGATTTGTTTGATGACATCTAGTAATAGAATGTTAACTTCTACCTTTCTAAAAGTTTTCAAGATCTCTTTATCTCTATCAATTTCTTCTCTATTCTTGGACTATGTAATTTGGTTGAGGAAGGGAAGTGGTCTTATAAAATTTACTAGTTTCTACACTATCTCAGGTTTATCTAAATTCTAGTTGGATTGAAGGGAATTTTCTATAGTATTTTCAATAGTTACTAGTTGTTTTGCCTTATATTATTGGGTTACTACTTCTGTATTGTTGGAAATATAAACTTCCTTGCTCCTTTTTAGCATGATAAAAAAATATTACTTTTGGGGTCAGGAATTATTTAGGAAGGTAATTTGTCAGAACCTTGTGATTTAAGCTCATTTATAGTGGAAGCAAGATGTCCAATATATGTTTATAGGTCCTACATTGTAGCATTTGCCTCTGTTGGAACTGTAGATTGTTAGTAGCTAGTTGCTTGAACAATGGAAATTTTGTTGCTTTGGCTTAGTGGTTTGCTCCTGGAATAGGGGTTTATTCTAGTATGGTGTTATTTAGGTTATTGGACTAGTGCATTGCTATATCTAAAATTAGGATGGTCCCTCCAGCCAGGATCATAAGAATTTGAGTAAGGATCATATTTGGTTTTCTACTGTTACTAGTAGTGACTCTATTGCTACTAGTATAGTGGCTTCCTAAGAAACATTGTTGTAGCATAGGTTTGGTATTAGCCATCATCCTTTTGTAAGGTTAGACATGAATTAATAGGATGGTTTGAGCACGAACAAATGCCACAAATTTTGGCAGGTGAAGGAGTCTGTAATTGTTACTATTATTATCCCATTGCTAGTTGCCTTACTAAGGAAGTTAATTCATCTATCTTATGCTCCATTCTTTGTTAGTTTGCATATGATGAGAAATTCACTTTGTGAACACTTCTGGTGGTAGGAAGCATTCTTGTACTAAATTATTATAAATTGGCTACTATATTGCAATCAAATCTCTTGCTACTATAAGAGTTTTGTCTATAATGCACCACCACTTACTACATCAATCATGCTCTTATTCATTAGTACTAGATGAGGAGTTGTTCACTAATTTGGTGGTGAAGGTAGCTTGCACAAAGCTTCTTAAATCTCTTTTAGTATTCATAAAATGTCTCTCCATTCATTTGTTTGATGCTACATATCTCCTTCCTTATTGTAACAGCTCTAGAAGCAGGGAAGAATTTTTCAAGAAATTACTACTTCATGTCATTCTAACAAGTCATGGATCCAGGCTCAAGGTAGTAAAGCCAATCTTTGGTAGCATTAACCAGGGAGCCCTGAGCTTAATATGATCTTTAAAAATTCCTTAAGGCTTCATAGTTGAACATACCAAATGAAATTCCTTCAAATGCTTATATAGACCTATAAGACCATGAAACCTTGGAAGTAAATATATTAGAGCAGACTTCAATTTAAAATTAACATAAGTTCAGGATATTAGATGCCTAATAGTTGAAAGGTAATATTAGAAGTAGCCAATTCCTTCAAAGTCCTATTATTATTTACTATATTTTTTAAGCTATCTAAGGAGTTAGAATGGGGAGAAGGAATGAAATACTCTATCAATTTTAGAATCAAAATTAAACAATTCAGCAGTAGTCCTTCTTGTCATGCACTACCATTAAACTACACTACAATAAACTACACCAGATAGAAGTATAGGAACACCAAAACACTAAAATGGAAAGGCACTATAAAAAAAATTAACCTAAACACATCTAATTAACTAATCTAGATATTTTTAAAAATTATAGGACCACCATGAAAAGTCTTCTATAACTATGCAAAACCTAAAAATACAATAAAAAATCTTTTAAAAAATTAAAAAAGGGGAATTTGGCTAAAAAATAGGGTACCTCACAAGCAAAGCTAGTAATTATTGATGAGAAAAATCAAATCTAACACTTGTAAAAATTTTAACTCAATCGAAGCTAATGAGACCCAATATGATTCATAGGGGTGGTAAGCTAAAAAATGCTTGAAATGGTTTTCTTAGGCCAAGAACCCTTATTTTAATGTTGGATGATGTATAATATGATAAAAATATAATTAATTGAAGTAGAAGTATGAAAAGAAAACAAAGAATGCAATGGAATGCAAGAAAATGCAAAAAACTATAGTTACCGTAAAATGCAAGAAACACAATTAACAAATGTAATTACTAACTAAAATGCTTCAATAATTATGTAATATACTGCTAGAAATATGTAGGAAAAGATAAATTGAAGAGGATCTTGGCAATAATGCCAAAATTTTGATATGCACGTCATAACGCACCAAAATTAATCAAAACTACTTTGCTAATGAAATAATCTAGAAAAGTGGCACAACTAAGTCATACCCCTAGTGATCTTTTAATTTTATCTTTTCTAAATGAATTCCTAACAATATCTATACAATTGTTGACTTATTGGAGTAATGAAAACAAAAGAAATTAATACAAATGGAATACAAATGCAATAAAACAGAATACTATAACAAAAATAGACTGCATTATGCAATATGTTGTATGCTATATATATAATCATGCTACAACATAATGCAAAACACAAATTCCAAAATTGGAAGGGGTTATGCAAAATTAAAGCAATGTCAATAACTAAAATCAAAGGCAATAAGCAAAAAGCAAATAGAAAACAATCTAATGGAGTAAAATAGTCAATTTAAAGATATAATAGCTCTTGATGCGGATTAATCCTAGATCACAAAATATTTAATTTTTCTAATTGATTTTTCAACCTTCAATTATCCAGAACCTTTGCAATAATCCATGAATCCTATGCTAGATTACCATTTAGAGTTTGGTTAATTAAGATTAGTTGAATTACACAACTGCTATAACCCCTAAACTAGATCAAAATTGACTTAAGGATAGAATTCAATTAATTTAGGAAATTAAATTAGATAACACTAAAGCAATCCCTTAACCCCCAATCCCATAATGTAAAACCATGATTAACCAAGCATAATTTCATATTAAAACAACTAAAGAATAGAAATCATGAGATTGAGTACCAATTATACCAAAGCAACACCTAACACAAGCAATATCAAAAATTTGGCATAAACAATTGGAGAAAAAGGAAGATTAATAGAAGGAAATTAACATTACTAATCAAGATCTCATAATCCATAAAGGGAATGAACCAAGAGTCTTTAGCCTCTTATGGCTTGAAAACAAGAAAAGAGAGAAAACTAGTGCTTGCTGAATTCTCAATAGTGTGTAAAGTCTGAAGTCTAATGAGTCTCTCCCCTATTTATTTGATTTAATTAATCTAAAACCTTATTGTACTTAGATTGTATGACTCTTAGGATTGCAATAATAAGGCCTTCCTAATTTTTATAATCCTAGACCTATTTTTTTACAAGTCAAGTAAATACAATAGTTGCATCAGTGAATTCCCATAGGTCTGACTTCTAACTAATGTTTGAGCATGAAATTAATGTAATTTGGATAATTTATAAGCACTAAAGTTGTAGGCCTGTGTCTTGTGAGAATTTTGGTGCTAGTTTCAACTTAATTTGACCTTTGCAACTCCTGTTATGGCCTAAATACAAAGGTGGGCTCAATTGGCTTGGGCCAAAACATAAAAGTTATAGTTCTCTTTTTAAACATCTCAAAAATATAAAATTTTCCTTAATCCAACATCTAGATCCCAAGATATATCTCAAAAACCAAGATAGTATCAAAATCCTACATTTATCAAATAAATTCACAATATTATAAAATTAACCCAAAATTATAAAACAAGGCTTAATTAATGAAATTAAGCAAATATATCACCCAAGAGACATAAAATAAAGGAAACTAAAATTGTAAATATTTTTCTCATCATTTAGTAAGTTAACTTTTCAATTAAAAATACACATACATGACACTAGTCCTAACTAACCCTTCAGATTCATAGCCATAAAAATGATATTCATATATAACGAAATGCTTCTACTAGTATATCAGTCTAAATATAGTTTGAATTTCACATAATATGTGCATATAATTATATTCATAAGTTAATTCCAATTCATAATTATGATAGCATGCTATAACAATTAATTAACACATTCTCCTAATATAACAAGCTCATATTTACTAACTTTATATGTTTTTTATATCATATCCAAGTTCACAAATCATATCAAGTTACCATCATTCCAAACATTTATATAATTAAACAAATACATATAATCCATTAGTAAAGGTTAGATTTTGATTAAGAAACCTTCCACAATTGATTTTTGAGAAAAATAACCCTTGGAACTAAAATTTATCATAGGATAATGGCATTTTATTCTAGATAAATCAATTAATGAATTGATTCAATGAAGTTTTATTTAGGTTTTATACAAGGTAAATCAATTCATTACAAGGAAGATTACTCCTTGACCCTGATGAATTGATTCAAGAATTAATTCAGTGATGTTGATTTAGTTTTGTTTGACATATATTGAATCATCACTAGGAAAATTACCCTTGATCAATTGATTCATATGTGAATTTTCTGCTTTTTTGCTATACATTTGCCATCAAATCATCATAAAATCCATTATTTATGCAATTATAACCCATTAAACTACCAAATATCATATTTCTAACATCAAACCTTTTACATCCCCTATAAATTTCATTATTTATCATATTTCAACTCTAGATTTATCTTTATCATCCATAAGTAAACCTTAAGAAAAATAATATGAAAATAAGAAAAAATCTAGGCTAGAATTAAAAAAAAAGGTCACTCATTACTTATTAAGGAAATAATCTAAAGTAAAAATAGTGCTTGGTTGAGCCATTAATCATCAAAGGAATAGGAATTCAAGTTATGGCATGAAATTCCCTTATAACATCAAAAACAAAGAAAGTTTTATCAAATTGAAATTCCTCGAGCCATCACACATTAAGAAAGAGAAGTAAAAGGTAAATCTTTTAAAGATTAAGGTATAGCAATCATTCACCTAGCTTAGAATTGGAAGGAGAAGAAGATAAGGAGAGATAGTGCCTCTTTCTTGAAAATGAAGAGAATCACCCTAGGAAAATATGAGAGGAGTGGATGAAGAGAGGGAGAATAAAAAAGGTGAGAGATAGCCCTAAGAATAAAATGGGAAAAGGGCTTCCTATGCTTTCTCTATACTTATATACACACTTTTAATCAAATTTAACTTTAAAATATTTTTCACTAAATTTATTTTACAATCTTTTTGCACAAAAATTTACCAACATCACTCTTGAAATTGATTTATTATTTTTGCATAAAACATTTTAATTCTAGTAGGCATAATAATATTCAAAGTTTGATTGAAATGAAAATAACTAAATAGGTTAAGATAGATAATTATCCACCATTCCAAGGAATTCAAAACCTTAGAGGTATAAAACATGTGTGCTCACCACTCTCTAGAATCCATTAAAAAGATATAAAAATGCAAAAAGCAAAGCTTACCACTTATTGGAAAAAGAAGAACTAAGGATCTTCAACATCTTTGATTATTCACTCTTAATTTTCTTTCAAATACTTGTATAAAAATATATAAATAATAAACCTTGAAACATCCCTTCAAGCATAGCAAATTGAAAAAGTTAATGAGATATTTTGGTTTAAAGAGAAATGTTAAAGGATTTAAATTTGATCCATTGTTGGTGTAAATTTGTTTTACACAATTAATCGTCCATATATTTTTATGTCAATAAAAATTATTAAAATTTCTTTATTGTGGTTAAAAATGCTTAATTACTACTATTTTTTAATGATGTATTTTTTCATTTATTAATAGTGTAAAATTTTTTACATTGATAGTAAATCAAATTTAAACTCATCATTAAATCTGCTTAAGAGAAATTTCAAAGTTCTCTTATTTCTTAGATTACAACAAGTAACCTGTTTCTATTTTCAACCATTTGCTTTACTTTCATAGGGTTTTAATTTTTATTCACTGTACATCATATCATTCTTATTTGCTTTAGTAGTGATTGCATAAAGTACTAGCTATGGATCAACATCATATCATTCTAAAAAACATTAATATAAAAGGTTGGCTAGATCACAATAGGTATAATCTATAATTTCAAAAATTATTGAGCCACGCATTAAATACAACATTTGCTATCGCAACAACACATGGACCAATCAATAATTGCAAGATCACCAAAGGTTTCAAACCTTTATTTTACTCAAAGACACTGTAAACACCACCTTATTTATAAATTGCATGAAATTTGGATATATGTAGCATCCTCTTAATGTTTTTTTTTCTTATTCAAATACTCTATACCTTAATTTCTTTCTTTTAAAGCTATTTACCATAATTCCCTATAATTACTAATCAAGCTTTCTAATGGTTCCATAGTCGATAAACCTTTTTAATATATGTCATAAATCATAAATTATATTTTTTAAATTTAGTAAGCTTTCCTTATTTTATTCATTTATTTAGTTTGCCACTTTCCTTTCTATAATTTTGTAGAGTATCCAAAATATGGCATTAAAAAAACATGTAAACAAATAATTAAATAAATAAATAAATTATTAAATAAAGTTTTAAACTCTAAGGATGTAATAGAAAAATAGAAAAAAATAATATATTGTAGATTAAAATTATTATTTATACTTTATTCTTTAGCTTATGTTAAAAATTTTTATTTTTTTAAGAATCTTACTTATTCAAATATATTGTATGTTAATAGATTTTATTTTTTTTCTTCAATATTAATTGAGTTAAAGTTTGAAATAATAGAGAGATGGAAAATATATTATTTCGTGGACAAAATATTAATTTAGCTTGGTTAATTACAATAATAGTTTCATAACTCACTTTACTCAAATTACACAATTTGCTTGTAGATTTTTTTTTAAAATTTTATCAAAATTTTCAAAATAGTTTAATGAATGTTAGGTCCTAAAAAATGATTTCAATATTTCAACTATCTTTTTATACTTTAATGAATGTTAGGTCCTCTAATTTACATTTTCTATTTAGATTCCTTAAATATTTAATCTACAGTTTTGGTTCTTTCATTGCATTTTCATCCATTGTTATTAGTCCTTTTCCCCCTTTTTTCAAAGCTAGTGTGAATTTAAAAAATAGAGTATTTAAAGGTCTATGTTTATCAATTATTTAATACATTTTAGGTAAGTTACAATCTTAATAATAACTATTTTAAAAAAAATCAATTATTAATATATAAATTGAGTGATTTTCAATAAAAAAAACTTAACTATTTTTTAATCCCTTAATATATATTAATCACATTTGATTCCTTTTAAAATCACTATTTAAACTTAGTCTTTATAATATAGAAATCTAATCAAATTTGTTCTAAGCCAATAACTTCCGTTAATTATGAAAATAGACTTTCCAGTATGTCATGTTTTTGTGCAATGTACCACAAAGTGATAGAAAATATGGTGGGCATATTAGCCAAGTCACACCACATGTTACCTCTAAATTATTGCTTAATTTAAATAAAAGCATAAACTAATTAAAAGAAACTTTCAAATTTTGTTTAAAAAATTGATTTCCGTTTTCTTCCTTTATTTGTTCTTTGTAATTTTTCTCCTCAGTGGTCTAGTTCCAACCTCCCCCCTTTAACTTGCCTTTTAGCCTAGTGTCAAAAGCCAATAACTTAATAGTTAAGACATACGACATTAAACCTTCACCACCTGAGGAATAAGTCAACTAACCAATTAATACACCACCAAAACCTAGAATTAATGTATTAAACACATAAGCATGATATAATCAAAACAACTGTAAACATATATAGGCAACACACACAAAGAAAGATAAGAACTATGCACAATATCTAATACAAACAAATGCAAGTAAATATGGGCGAAGACAGCTAAAAGTGGCAAAAATTTTAGGCATCATGATTTAAAAAAGGGCTACTTCTATTATTAATATAAAGCTTTGTTACAATGTTTGAAGTATGCAAGGAGGCATTGAGCCACACATTTCGACCACTAAACTAGTGCTAAGTGATCATTAAGGCCACCAGGCACTCTTCCTTAAAAAGCATTTTGAGTAAAATCCCTTCTAATAGGAGTAGACATACTTTTCTTGAGTTGTCATGAGACCTTTTCACCATGCTTTAGGTAGAATTTTGCTAAAAAAATACACTGATGGAAAGATAAAAATCCAAGGATCATTAGCATGTGCTTTACTATTCGCATTGGACAAATTACATTGGTAAAAAATATAAGAAAATCCCTAAAAATAAGGGAAAAATGTAAAAATAGTATATAATTCAAATTGGTCCCAAATTTGGACTATAAGACTTTTATCATATGCTTGGTTTATTTGTCGAGTTTTGTCCTAAAATGAGCTTATTTTCTTGGTCATTTGGTTGTAATACCTAGCTACACCATCGTCCAACAATTTCTACCGAAATGCTACAATCATCGTTTTTATTTTTAATGCCATACATTGGCTTTTAAAGTCTCTCTCTTTATTCTAACTAAATTTTCATTTGTAGCACAATTAGTAGCCGTGGATGGCCTAAACTCAATCATTGCCACTATTTTCTTACTCATCTAACTTTTTTCTCCATTGCTTGCATTTGCTAGTCAAAGTTAGCTACAGTACCCAACCTAACCATTGTCAACAAAACTTAGCTATAATTTATAGCGCCTAACTTGTTCCTATTTGGGTCTAACTAGTGAAACAACAAATAGCAACTTCTTTTGGTTGAGTCCTTACTATTTTCTCTTTTATTACATGCCATGGTGAATAAAAGCTTACCACGTGGTAGCCCTATTCTTTGACTGACATTTTGTTACATCCATTTTAAGTAAAAATATTTTATGTAAAAACTAATTAGTTATTGTAATGAAATATGACTATTTTTTCATGTGAAATAATTAATAAAAGAATAATTTAAAATGTTTAAAAAGCTAAATATAATTAAGGGTGAATATTTAAGAATTTGATTGAGCTTTTCTTAGTCATCACTCTTATTTTTCCTCTTCAAAAAATCTCCCACTCTTCTTCTTCCTTATTTATTTTCCAAGAAAAGAACCCAATCATTCTAACTTTTTATCCTTCCATTTCTTCAATAGAAGCAAATGTAATGATTCTTAAATCTTTAATTCTACAATTTTTTTTCTATTTCTTCTCTTTGGATTATGATGATTGAGAAACTTCTATTGATTAATTTTTAAGGTTTTATTAGAAAAATGGTGCTTTAAGATGAAGTTTTGATTTGCTAATTATTAGAAAGCAACCAACCATCTTCTTCAACATCTATTGTATTCTCTAAAAACCATGAATGAACATTTTAACTAATCTTGTATATAATTATATGATTTTACTAGTTTAAGTTAGTTTTTCCCTTATGTTTGAAAATTTGAGGATTTGATGCCATAAAATGATGTTTGATGCGCAATTTCTACTAGATCTATGGCATATGGTATTGTTTTGGTATTTTATGATGAATTAGTTTAGTAATTTTTCCTTAAAGAATGAGATTTTTGTTGAAATCTCTAGGTGTTTGTTGGTTGAAAGTGCAATAGTAACTACTAATTTGACCTTTTTCAAATGTTAGTGATCTTCACAATAAATAGGTAGTGTTCCAAACTTTTTACATAATAAATGCGAGCAAGTAGTATAAAATTAGTAAAAGAAAGTAAAAACATAAAATGTAAAAGCACAAATATGCTTCAATAAATAAGGCAATCAAATATAATTTGTTACTATTAGTGTAAAGGCCCTAGATCTCTAATGCATTAAAAGCAACATGGGTGCAGTTTGGAAATCTTGATCCTTTACTCACACTCATAAAGAAATGATCAATTATAAGAGATTGCAAGTTACAAAAGGAAATGTAAATAATATGAAAGTGCTGTAAAAAGGGCTAGCAAATTGCTAGAAGACACAGAGTGCATGTATAAGCTTAAGTAGCAAATTAGCAAAATAAGCCCCTTGCCTATTGACTTAAAGGTATTTATAAACCTTGACTTCAGAGGTTATAAGTTGCTAAGGTTAAATGCAATTATTGTCATTTGATGTGTTAATTTTATTAGGTAATTACGTATGTGGAGTTAACCACCTTAGACCTATACAATGTTGTTCCTTAAATCACATTACTGCTTTCATGTTCTCAAATAAGTAATTAGCCACCTTACATGTTCCCAAGCATGCTATCCTTAAAAAAAATCCACCAGTTACATTATTACATGATGTTCTTTTGAACACTAATGGCAAGTCAGCAAAGGAAAATATGGAGAGCTTTACCCTTTATAATCTATCAACCTCTTTTACACTATCCAAGTATTGATTAAGCACTAAGGCAATTAAATAGTCAAATCATATTATTGAAACTTCATAAAATGGGCTAACACTCAAGGTGTATAATATTTTTTTATAGGAACATTTGCAAAAAAAACTATGCAATAATCAATTATGTCCTAAATTTTTCTCTCTAAACCTTCATATTTTATTATAGCTAAGGCTTTACTCTTTAGGCTAATATAATTGATTATGTCCTAACATCTTGCCGTTTGAAACTACATAATCAATTATGCCTATATGGAGTTACTCTTTAGGCCATCATACACTATTACATATTTGCCCTTTAACATTGCCCTATTTATATTGGTTAAAGTAAAAATTGATGTATGAAATAGCACAACAAAATTTTTGAAAATTATTGTAACTTATCATGCTAGTTAACATAATTAACTAATATTATAAAGCCTTATTTTCTAATACGAGATGAAAGGTCTAATATAGAAAAATTTAAGATGATTGTTGTATAATAAACTAACATTGAATATAAATACCACATTAGTTTTCAACAAACCATCACTTAAATGAATACCTTATGGAATATAAGATGTTGAGTGTACATTAAATTAATGTCTAAAGGAATGTTAATAGTCAATTAATGTTTATATTTATAATGTTAGTGCAAATAGCAAGGAATATTTAAATTTTAAATGTTGGTTTCATATCAAATCGAGGTTTAAAGAAATATTTATAGCCAATTAATGATTGCATTTATGATCTTATTAGAAGTTGTAAAGAACATTAATGCTTTAAACATTAATTGTATTTAAAAATTGACATTTAAAGGTTATCAAAAACTAATTAATATTTATATTTATAGCATAATTAAAAATTATAAAGATTATTTTTATTTCAATGATCAGCTTATTTAAAATGCACTATAATATTCATGATGGGAATACTTACAATATTAATTTTTTGAATTATTAACATTTAAAAGGTATATCAATGGACTAAACATGTAAAAATTCATTTTTAAGACATTAATTATACATTAATAATTGAATTATAATGTCTTATGTTATCTTCAAATTATACTCTACTCTCTATTTGAAACATCTCTACAATGCCTTAGTCTTTATTATCTAATTATAAAGTTTGGTTTTTGATACATTAGATCTCATAGTGTGTGTTCTTTGATAAAAGACAAATATATGAAACCTAAGATATCAAATGAGAGGCAAATTCTTTAATAAGATATGGACTAAAAACCTATTTTGGTCTTTATAAAATTAAATTTTTATCAATTTTGTCCTTAACTAAAATTTTGTATTAATTTCATCCATATAAGATTAAAAAATCCTTAAATTTTAGTTCTTCCACATAATAATTCACTATTCCATCTCATGTTCAAAAGGACTAAAAATTGAAAATTTTTAATCTTACAAGAACCAAATTAATATAACTTTTAGTCAAGTATGAGATTAATAAAAACTCTCTTACAAGGGCTAAAATAAGTTTTTAGTCTAAGATATGTAATATCTCTAAATGGGCTTTTTGATATGGAAGATGAGGCTATCCTTGAATTCATTCCAAACTCTAGTATTGATAATGGAGGCAAATGTATTAGTAAACCAATAATTAATGGAACATGATGATAAAGATTAGTGAGTTTATTATTTCTAAGATGACATCGTTCTTTTACCCTAGTGTCTCCACATGGGTGGAGGAAAGCACTCATCTTAATATTAACAAACTAAAAATAAGCATGATGATTTAAGTCTCCTTCAACTTAGAAGCCTTTAAGCATAGAAAATTGGTTGTTTAATGTATTAATGTATTTATTGCACTACCAAATCTTATACTTTAGGTTATATATGGTGTATAATAAGCATTATGATTTGAGTCATTAAACTGTCATGCCTATTATATATTCTATATATGATATTGACTATTTATTGTATTAGTTAATGATGTAATGATATAAATATATATATGTAATGAAAATTTAATTTTTTTATTATATTTTATTAATGTAATGATATGGAAAATTTAATGGAAATCAAATAAAATTACAATTTCATAATTCTTCATTATTTTCTTCCTCATATATTTCTTTATTTACACTTGCAATTTTCTATGTTTTAATAACTTTCTATTTTTAAATACATAATCATTTTAGTGTTTAATAAGTTAAAAATGTCACTTTTTTTCTTTGTAAAGCATTTAAAATAACTATTCAATTGTGAAATTTTGCTAAGTGTGTTTGTTCTATGTATAAGTGTATGAAGATTAGAAGATTTTATTAAGTTATTAAGAATAAAATATTTTAATATTCTGTAAAAAAATACATAAATCACATTAGTTTCTTTCTAAGAACCACCATCTTTATGTCATGACATCACCTTATTATGATAATTAAAGTACTCAATTATATTTCTCATGTTTGAACACTCACTGTTCTATAATACAAAGTATGAAACCACTTTGATTGTTTTTACTAAACTAACATGGAAGTATTTAAAATAATAATTGTTTGTGAACCAATGTGCTATACTCAACCATTAAGATTTTTACATCAAACATCGGATATTAAATATCAGTTTTAGTATATAATCAATGTGGAATATCAAGCAATGTCATTTTACTTATTAAATAATTAAAAAAACAAAGGAGGGAGTTGAAATAAATAGTAATCTTTGACTTAACGCTAAAAAGCAAAGTGTAGAGTTCTTCGAATTTCATTTTGAGATTTAATTAGCTTTAAGGAGATATCCCCACTAAAGTTAAAAAAAATTTAGGTTTAACTTCTTGTTCATCCCCCAGGTTGCTGAAATCTTCTTTATAGTATAAAGGTGCATTTGTGACACTCATTTTTTCTAATTATAAGAAAGAATCATATAATTCTATGATTGTATAATTTTTCATTGATTTGGATTTCGTGTGTCTAATTTCTTTTTCAAAGGGTTTGGGTGGGCTCGATATAGATATATGTTTAGCCAACCTCATTAAAACTCTTATTTTGTTCACTTGTTGTGCTTGTGTTCTTTGATGTGTAGATTTCTTGCATATTTGTTGTATTTTTGCTTTAGATTTGGTAGTTATGGACTATGGATAGGTATTTGCTAATCGTATGACCTTTAAATATGTTGAGAAGTATAATAAGTTTATTATATTTGCTATAAGTAAAGAGAAAGAGGATGAAATTAGCAATATGCTCATATTCTATCCTTATAGGGAATGTATTTGTGCTAGGATGCTTAAACCATTGCGGATAAGAGTGCATATATTTTTCAATGGCATTAACAAGGGATATAAGTGATGGATATGACATAAAGAAAGTGAGTTGTTTAGTTCACCTAATGTTTACTAAGGTAAAAGAACCCATGAAGATGATAACATAGATGTAGGAGCAGATGATCAATTAAAAGACATTGTTCATAATATTAAAAATAATTTCACTAAGCAAGCATATGCCCTTTATAAATTGTTAAGTGATGCAAAGAAGCTTTGTATCCAGATTACACTAAATTTACATAATTATCTACTGTAATGAGATTATTCAACTTGAAAGCAAAGATTGGTTGGAGTGATAAGAGTTTCACAACATTGCTATGACTATTGAAACAAATGATTCCTAAAGGTAATAAGCTACCAAATCATACTTATGAGGCCAAGAAAGTTAAGTGCCAAATTGATATAAAGTACAAGAAGATAAATGCTTTCTCGAATGATTACATATTATACCAAAACAAGAACAAGGCCTTAGTGAAGTGTCCAAAATATAGGTCACCACGTTACATATTAAGGAAAAATAACGGAATCAATAGTTAAAAAACTCTAATTAACTAAGGTGTTGTGCTATCTTTTAATAATACTAATGTTTAAATAAATGTTTACCAATGTAAAGAATGCTAAAAACTTAACATGGCATGTAGTTGGACACCATCTAATGGCAACATTTGCATTTAGCTAATTTTTCTCAATTGCATATATTTGATACTTTGTTCCTTGCATTCTATTATGAACTAAAAAACCTTAGGCTTGCATTTTATACCGATGAAATGAATCATTATGGTAACATGAGTGGCAAACATATGTTAGAATTCTATAATATACCTCCTTGGTTGTGCATGAAATATAAGTACATCTTATTATCCTTGTTAATTTCAAAAATAAAACAAATGAGAAATGACATGGATGTCTTCTTGGAACTACTTATTGAAGACATGAAGATGATATAGGTAAAAGATGTCTTGGTCTTTCAAGCATATTGTTAGAAGTCTTTCATTTTGCATACCATACTCTTTTACATAATTAATGACTTCCTAACTTTCAAAGACTTGTTTGGTTACAACATCAAAGGGCATAAAGCATGCCCTTTTGTGAAAATGATATTTATTCTTCTTAACTTAAGCATAGTAAAAAGATAGTGCATTTTGTCATTGGAGATTTTTGCATTGTAACCATTGATATTGTATACTAAGAAAGGCATTTAATACTTCACCAGAAGGTCCAATAACTTTAACTTTCTTAACTAGAGATTATTTATATATGTATGAGTGTAATTGAATTTTTAAAAGTATTACTTATTTTAATTCTGACAACTAAATAATATCTTTGATTTATTAATTAAGTGTGTGTCATGACCTAATTCTTGGATACAATGACCAACGTAAAAATACCTGACTAGTATTAATATACTAATATGTTATCCTTACAAACTTTTAAAATATTTCTAACTCACTTTCTTTCTTAACTCTACTAAGAATATAAATATGTATCCATGGAAAATTATTTTTATTTGCATGCATATAAAGAAATTCAAAATATAATTTATATAAACTATGCTAAATAATATTTATATAGGAATATGCAATTTTTGAAAATATAACTTTATACATAAATATTATTAAAAGATAAGATTTCTAATAAGGACACTATAAGTTATTATGTGGAAAGATTCTAAAGATAAAAGGAAGGATGTTGCACAGGTGTTAATCATCTTTGTAGGATCCATGCTTTGTATCTATAAATAAAAATCCAATAGAAAGAGTGAGTATTAAAATACTTAGTAAATGGCAACTTTTTTTCTTTTTCTAGAGAGCTTTCACAATAACAAATCAGATATAAATAGTAGTGCAAAATAAGATTTGATTGAAGTTCTTATATATAATGTTTTCAAAGTTTGTTAAAGAGAATAGCAATAGTTAATGTATAGGTTTCTCTTTATATTTTCAATTCAGCCTTATCCCCTGCTACCTTAGGCATAAGGCTACCAACTTTATCTCTCCACCCCTTATCGCTCCTCTCCTTCTCTACTAAAGATGCATGCAATACCCCAATGGAAAAAAATTAATTAAGAAAAGTTTAATAGGAAATTACCTTAATAGAAGCCCAATAATAAAATCAGGTGAAATTTGGTTGAATTATAGAGATAGATTTAGGATATATCTATCCAAATTTTTTTTCATACTTATAATAGCGTATGGGTCAAAATACCATAAAAGTCCCAAATTTTAGGTTTGAAAATTTTTTTATAAAAATCTAACAGTAAATTAGGATCTTGGGTAACTGAAAATTTATTCGATTAACTTGAAAACCTAGAGATTGAGCGTGAATTTGAAATAGATTATACTAAATTAGTTGAGCTAAATTAATTTGATATTTTGGGCTCAAATATGACCTTTGAACTGGAAAATTTTAGGTCCACAAAAGCAAGGCCCAATATATAGAAAACTCTAGGTAATTTGATAAATACTTGTAAAATCAAGGGCATTTTGTTAGTAATTTTTCTAAAGCATTTTAATTAGATTTGGGGAAAAAATATTCTGATTTTGAGCAGTAAAAATGCGCTACCATCATGAAGGAGAATTTTATCACTTTATAACAAGGAACTTACCTTGAAAGCTTAGGGTTTTTAGTGCTTTATATATATAGGGTTTTAAGGTAAATTTTTGCATATTTTTCCTGCCCACAAACCAGCAAAAAATGTATACTCTCTAGCTTCCTTTACAAGGATTTTCAATTTCCTCACACAATACAAGGGGTTTTCCAACTTGGCTCTTCAATTCTAGCAAGGTAAATTAGGATTTTCTTCATCTTCATGTTTTTATGGCTAATTCTTCTCCTAAAATTCTAAAATTTTATTTATTTCATTATAATTGTTCTTGTGCTGTTCAAAGAGGTTTTTAAAAGTTTAGGAATTCAAGAATTTGAGGTGAGTGGCCATTACCTCTTTTCTTTAGAGTTTTTCTAAGGAAAGTGATGAATATTGTGATTTATGATGATATTGTTGTGATGTTTGTGTGGCCATGTACGAAGACATGGTTCTGGTTTCATGCTCTTTTGAATGTTGTTTTATGATACTAATATATTATTAGGTTAGTATTTTAATGTTAAGATTGGTAGGGGAAGCTCTAGTAAGTCTTGATGACAATAGAAGCAAATCAGCCAAGAATGGATATTACCCTATTTTCTATTACTCTATAGAACTAAGGATTAGAAAATGATAAAACTTATATTTTAGTGTTTTAATGTCAAAAATGATGTTAGAATATGTGAGGAAAATTTTGGGAATTTTTAGAGAATTTTAGAAATGTGAAAAGTGAGTATTTATAAGCCTAGGAGGAATGAAGTCAGAACAGAATGCTAGTAAGTTTTGTTTCTATTCTTGGGGTATTCGGACAAACAAATGATGGATAAAATTTATGAAAATTGGTATTCTTACCCTTCCATATGTCAGTAAACTTACAGCCAATTTTGGTGATATTTGAAGCTCATCTAGTTATCCAAAAAAAATTTCTATTTCAAGTGCTCTAGTGCACTCCTGATTCTGGACCCTGTGAGTGCAGTCTCGGATTTTCAATTATTTGATCCATCATATGATTGATAAAGGTTATGAAACTCCAGGGATATGTTATTTAGGATGTTAACACGTTTGTGTAAAAATTTGATGGCAATCAGAGTTGATTTGACTATCCAAATAATAAATTTGTTATGACAGCACCAATGCTGTCCCAATATCACAACTTTAAGTTCATGCTTTTGGTGCATGGTGAAACTCACGAAATTATTTGCACAACAATTGAGTTATCCATTATTTAATATTTTAGGGATGCTATATTAAAATTTAGTAATTTATGGAAGTGGTTCGAATATTAAAAATGTGCTTCCATTACATGACACTCCATGCTGGCTCTATTTGAGAATGTGTTCTCACTTCTATGTGAACAGTACCAGAGAACTATAATGGTGTAAGATAATTAAGCTTTGATGATTCATAAGGGGTTAATAAGATGTCAAGGGCCTTAGATAAATTTTTTATATAAGTTAGAATGAGTATAAGTAGTGAAAAGAGGATTTACTTACAAATATCCCTTTTATGGCCTAATAAGGCTTTTGGATTTGTGAAGCATGTTCTAAATTAATATCATACACTAGTTATTCAAATAGCTTTTAGTCTTGAAATATCATATGCTACATTTTTTGTTAAAATAATTAATGAAACACTTATGGCTAAGTTAGTATTTTGACCATACCTATGATATGTGATAATAGAATGCATGATTGATGCTTATGGTGTCCTAATATGGTTTATGCTTATGGTGTCTCAACATGGTTGATGCCTACAGTATCTCATCTTAGTTAATGTCTATGATGGCTTGATACTTATTTGTTATGTATAGGAAAATATAAGCGATTTGTTTCTAGGAGAAGGGGTATAAGATGAGCCTAAAGTTATAAAGGGAAGGAGGGGCATAAGGCGGGACTGAAATTACAAGGAAGAAAACCTTAGTACCAACTATAGCTATTTAGCTTAATAATTTGAATAAATATCATTTTAAAGAAAGTATTATTAAGAATTTATTATGTGATGAATATTTGAATGTATTGATATATATATTTAAATTGTTATAGTGAAAACTCTTAAAAAAATATGGAAGTAGCCATTCATTGAGTAATTTTTATTATTCATATTTGTGTGTATTGTTTCTTTTGTAAATACTGATCGCAGTCCCAATGAAGCAAATTGACATATGTACTAAACCCTTCCCTTACTCTATAAAAGCATTCCAAAGGAAATGTTTATGAGATAGTTTGGTTTATATGTTAAAGAGTACTCCTTCTTAGAGTGTTATTTATATACTAGTAGTATCATATTTTGTATACTCTTTAAACTTATGTATATATTTCTCTTATTATATGTATCAATTTGTATTTCAATGCTTATATGACTACAAGTATTTTTCTACTATATGCATGATAGTGAAAGTGGTGAGAAAATCATAAAGCATCAAGGCTTGTAAAAGTATTTAGTTAGTGAATATACATTAATTAGATATTTTTACACCGATCATGATACCTTAAAATTGTGTCGTGACAATGCATATCTCCCCCCATAAATTAGATTTAAGGTGAGTAATATTAAGATATTAGTTGTAGCATCAATTACTCATTTCATTCATTTCATAGGATATGGTCAAAATACCAACTATGCCATAAGATTTTGCCGTTCTCATACATATTCACATTTCATCCTCATATGAGATTATATCCATAGATAGCATACAACCTTTCCATTTAAGATAATGATAATACTTAATTCTTTTGAATGCTAGAAATTTATAACTCAAGCATCATCAAATGTATCATAAATTTCAATTACTTGCAATAATTTTTTCCAATGAGATGTATCAACATTAAACATGCTGGATAGTATGAATACTCTCACAATTTGGTGCCTTTTAGACTCCAAAATTAATTCAAAATTTTTACTAAAGTTTTATCTAATGCTTCTAACACTTTAACAAACATCAAACATCAATTTTCTTACAATTTCAACACTCTTAGGCATTATTCACATAGTATCAAAACAAGGAAATTCAAAATAGGATAGCACAAGAGTAATTGCAATAATGGTCTCTTTTCAATATTTAAATCACTTCCAATAATCATCAAATTTTATAAATGATGAAAAGCTTTAATTATTTCATAAAAATTCTGCATGGATACTATTCATATAGAACCTAAAACTTAAAATTTCCAATGTTGGGTAATTTTGGAGTTGTTATGCAAAAAAGGTTACCACTAAATTTCTATGTAAGGTTACTAATATTCTAATAAAAAATGTTAATTAATTTAATTTTTCTCAATCAAATTGTGGCATAAACAACACCAAACTTTAACATATAGAGTCCAAAATACTATTGTAAACTATTATAACCAAAGTCAACACTAATTCAATTTTAATAACTTCAAATTTTTTCAAAAATTTCTAATTCCTTCCACACCTATGATAAAATTATTTGTAACATTAAAATGTCAACAATTAAAATTTAAACAATTTCTAATCCTTGTTTCCAAAGAGCAACATAGACATATATAATTCTTTCTTGAAAATTTTGTTTCTAAATTTAACATAATCCTATTGTCTTTTTTTTTTTTCAAAGGAAAAGTTGATGAATATTTTTCTATCAACCTTAACACTAAATTACCAACATTATACCATCATATTGATGTTTACAAAATACCAAAGCTAGACCATACAACTACACAACTTAACTAAACACTTATAATAGTATATACTAATATATTCTTCTCTTTTCATAGGAAAACTTAAGGAAATAAGAGATAATTGCCACTCACCTTAAATCCTTGATTCTTTAATCTTTTAGATACCTTTTAAAGCAATAGATTTATTAAAATAAACTAAGTTTTAGGAATTTTGAAGAGAAGATTTTCATAAAATTTAAAGGAAATAGAGGAAAACCTAGGTTACTATACAAGATTTTGATAAAACTAGTTAGAGAACCTCTTAGGATTTATAAGAGAGTTGAAAATATTAGTAGGAAACCCTAAGAGAGCTCATGGTTTCAAGGCTAAAGTTGAGCAAAATTTTATGCAAAAGAATAACCTAAAAGGCTTTATATAAGATCCTAATTCAAGCTTCCTTCATAAGCCACTTTTTCCTTCTTTTTTTTAGGTAAAAAATGTTGATAAATAAGCATATGATGCATGATTTTCCCAGGATAAAATTAGAAGATAATTTCCCATAATCCTCTAAAATGTAGCCAAATATAATGCCTAGAAACAACCATTAACAATTGCCCCTAGTTTTCCACTTATTACCTTATTGCCAAAAACTTCCTTTACAAGGGCTTTATTCTTTTTCTATTTTTGATTTCTAGGATTAGATTCAAGCCTAAAAAAATTGAGTCAAGTCAACCTATGCAAGCCAAGATAGTTCATTTCAAATTTAGGCCAATCTTTTAGATTTTCGCTACCCGAGCTCCTAATTTTTTTTAGGCTTTCATATAATTTTTCCAAATTTAGTGTTAGGTTTTTAATTATATTTTGACCTATACTAGTATCTAATGTATTTTCTATAAAAATTCTAACTAGATGTAGCTCCAAGCTATCTTTACAATTTATTCAAACTTCGCCCAATTACCTTATTAGGTAGAAAGAGATTTTTAGTCAAAATTTCTTTCTCAAACTTCCTTGCTCTATTTGGGGTATTAAAAGTTCTTACCTTTCAAGAAAATTCATCCTCAAATTTTCAAGGTATCAAATGGTAATGAATAGAATTGTCAAGAAGTTGTGTATAAATTTTAGAAACAATCTTCTACTTTCAAACATAAAGCAATGAAATAAGAGAGCACCAAGATGAACATCAGATACAATTGCATCTAGGGTGCCAACTCTATTAGAGTTAAGAGGATAAACTACAGAGTGTTTGGTTATGGATAATTACGAAAGGGAAAGAAAATTGAAGGCTTTCATTCCCTTTACATATGTTTGGTTAAGAAAAATTTTATTCCCTTTCCTTACTTTTTTATAATAGGATTACTCCAAATAAAATAATGATGATTCCTCTTAATTTCTCTATAAATTTGATTCCCTCATTATGGTTTTTAAGTTTCTCATCAAAGATGATAATGATAACAACAATAATAAAAGTAAAAATAAAAAATAATAATTAATAATAATGATAATAAAAATAATAACATTAATAAATAGTAAAAATAAAATATTAATAACAATAATAATATTAATAAGAAAATGATAATAAATAATAAAATATCATTATAATAATAAAGATAAAAAATAATTAATAATATTAATAAAAAATAATACATAAATAATGAAATTAAAAAATAATAAAATATTAATAATTTACAATATTAAAAAATAAATAATCATAAAAATAATAGTATTAGTTAATAATAAATAAATATAATTATAAATAATAGAAAGAAATTTTAATTATTTTAATGATTAGTAAAATAATAATAAAAGATAAGATAAAAATATAATAATAATAATAATAATAATAATAATAATAATAATAATAATAATAATAATAATAAATTAGTTTCTCCTCAATACACCAATTATTAACAAGTGAATTGAGGGAACTTGATTCCCCCTCTTGTTTAAATTAAATAAGGTGGATAATCATAAGATATTCATTCCATTTCTCTTTATTTCATTTTTTTAATTCACTTCCCTTTCTTTAGTTGCTTCAACTAATTGAAATTGCAAATAAAAGTAAATTTAAAGCAATTTTAGCTATTATGATGTAATGTAGGGTTTAGATACACAATATATTGGTGTAGCCCTAATTAACAATGATAATGCAAGCTTGATAAGGAGATATTGTAAAAAATGTATAAAATTTGCAAGCATAAAGGGTTGCACAAAGATTGCATATAGGAAGGGAAATTCTAGGAAGGATACCTATGCTATTATTTGATTAAGCTTCTCTTGAGGATGTGAGCGCATCAAATACTTTTTGGAAACTCCAAGATCCTAAAGGTAGTGTCTTGTTGTAAAATTGCTCAAATATGTAGCAAAGATTGCTGCAGATGATTAAAGCTAGTAGAGTGATAAAAAAAATGGTACACAAAGTGTGTGTATTGGTTTGGTGTGATTTCTCTTGTCCCTCCCTAAAAATCCCCTTTCTGTTACTCTTTTCATATTTATAAGTTATAGGCCTAAAGATTAGGATCCCACTTCATCACATTTCCACTTACATGAGTGGATATTCCTGACATGCTAGTGGGCAATTTTTTAGCTAATCACAACAAAAAGTAAGGTCTTGAAAAGCAAGGGTGATGCGTAACTACCCTATCAAGCTTTAGTCTACATGTTCAACTTAAGCTTGGTCATTTTATTCATTGATTGTTGCCATCACTATGTTATGGAAAAGAAATGAATAACTTTTTCAAACTTCAACTTTACTCTTCTTCATTTGAAAGGTTTTTACTTAGCTATTGAGATTTTGTAACAAGGCTCAAGTATAATACAAGTTGCCTAGTTTCAATTTCCTATTCAAAATGAGAAGGGAAATGAAACTAACTTGCTTTTGTTCTTTTCAATTTTCTAATTACCTATTTTAGCTTTAACATGTGTCGAAGAAACATAGTATGATGAATCATTACTCCGCACTTTGGTAAATAAAACTAAGTTTCTTAATTTCAATTGTTAAGGGTTTCCTATTTGTGAAGTTTCTAAAATGGCATCATTTATTGATTAAACCTTTTGCTTACTTCCAAAATGGACCTCTCTTTTGGATTTTATTCAGAAACATATGTCAACTTTTGTTTAGCTCGAGGCTAATCATAATAGGTAGTGTATGTGCATCTACACCTACACCTTTTCAATGGCATTTGAGTGGATGTTTAAAGAGTACTTTTGCAAACAATGACCATTAAGGCCCATTATAACCTACCAATTTGATCAATTTATTCAATTTAAATACTACCTTTTCCCTCTTCATCATTCTTTTAGCTCCTCATTAACCCTTGCCTTCCTTTGTCAAATTTCTCTTTATCGCAAATTGTTACTTCACTTTGTTTATTTAATTATGGCATTTGGTTCTCACCTAGCCCAGGGTTTGACTGCCTAAAATTCTACCTATTTGCGAGTCACTAACCTAACTTTAATGAAGTCTTCTATTTTGGAACATTAGGTATTTTCTCTCTTTTCAGCCTTTAATATGCTTGAGGGTGAGTGCCATCGATACTACCTTTGCTTTCTTTTTGTAAAAGTTTTAGAGGATGATTTTAACCTATTTTTTAGTTAAAAACTTGTATTTGTTTCCAATGTCATTGCTGGTTATCCCTTAGGTTATTAAATGCTCTAGAGTTTTTAAAAATTTTCCCCACCTATTAAAGAGTATCTGCCATGGTTAGATTGTGTCCAAACTATAAAAAGGAAGTTTTAGAAAAAAAAAACTAAGGATTTTTTATATCATACAATTTTCTTCCTATTCTTTTGAGGTTAATTAGCCATTTTTAGGTTCTATCTTAACTTTTTGATCTCCTTTAACTAATAACCTCCTTTTGCCTTATGATATGATAGGTTTATCTCTCCTTAATCTTTTAGCTTTGACAAGGTTATTGATGAACAGTGATTATGTCATTCCTTTCTTGATGTAAAAAAATAATATATATATTTTCAAAACTTGATTCTAAAACTTTTACTTATATTGCTTTTTTTAAGATTGAACATAGGTGCCCTGAACATTTTGGTTTTGTACATTGAACATTTAACTTTTCTTCTATACTATTTTTGTAAAAACATATTTTTTTGCATTTTGGCTTTAAAAGTGTCATCTTCTTACCTCCTTTTGGCCGTCATTTTAAGTGAAGGTTAATAGTTGGCTTTAGGTCAACTAGTTTTAGGTTCCTTTTTTGAAAGTACTAATATTGTAATGACTCATGAAAAGGCTCTACAAACTTTTTCAAACTTATGAGGTTTTTTTTTTGGAATTTTCAAATGTGGCTACTGGCTTATTTTTTAAGACACTTCTCCTTTCTAGAAAATTATATAGTACTGGTTATAAATGCTATTTTAGGCCATAAATATGTTCTGGCCACCTTAATTGTTGCCTAAAAAAACTTTTCTTTATTTTAATTTTTTCATGTATATTTCTAAACTTCTTGCCTATGTTTTATCAATTGCCTCGTTAAATGGTTGTCACTTTTTATTTTTTGACTAATCGGTTTGAATTAGTTTAACTTAGACCCTAAACTAATTGATCCTTATAGTGTGCAAATTTAGGTTAACCTTTTATGTCTTTAATATCTTCTAAGTAGTTTGCCATAATAGAAGACTTTATAAATCAAATAGCATTTTCCAAATACAATGGTCAAACTAGTTGGCCCTATTTAAGGTTGACCTATAGTTAATATGGACTTTTATTCCTAGGGATGCACTTTGATAGCTTTTAATATTCTAATGATTAAAGCTCTTAACCAAAGCGTGCTCACTACCTTTATAATTCTTCACTGCTCGTTGAGTCATCCTTATACCAATATCTTTTAGAAGTAGTCACTAACTAACACTTAAGCTTATTTTTGGTTAACTATTAAGGAGAAGCTAACATAAATTATTGATATGCAGATGGTTGATGCTTCTAAAAAAAAATAGGTATACATTATGATGAAATACTTGCTTTTGAAAAATATTACAAGTGCACTTATGACTACCAACACATTAGAGCCATTATCCTTGATGCCAAAAAGGCTCTCTAGAAGAAGAGAGAGAGTCATAATGCTTACTATGGGAGAAAATAATGGAATAATTATTAAAAAATCCTAAACAACGATCCATTTTAAACACTTTTTTTTAAACTAAAACTAATTCCACTATCAAATGTATCTTTCAACATTGCAAAATATATACCATCAATGCCTAAAAAAGTTAAGCTAACTTTTGGTATGACTATAGCCCCATGCTTACCCTTATAACCATAAAAGCAATCATTTAATGGTTGAACTTTATCAAATAGTTAAGGCCATGTATGAAGAATTACTTAGCTTAAAACTAACTTCTTTAATCTTCTTAGCTTTGGTCTTTAATAACTTAACTAATACTTGATAAATTTTTATAGGCATAGTTATCCTGATAAAGTTTCCAAGTATTCTACTTGACTTAGTAACTCAATTGACTAAGAAATCTGAGAAATAAACAATTTCATGACCAATCTAATAAGCTTTTGTTGATGAAGAAAAAGAAGTAGATGATGCCCTATTAATTATGAGAAAATGATGATAATTTTACAGTAGTGCATCAACATGTGGCAATTAACTTGCAGTTAATAGGGATCAACCTATCAAGTTAATGGCAAGAAAGAGAAGGAAAATTATTGCTTCTAATTAATTATGTGGCCTTATGGTGACTTTTTTTTTGTAGTGGAAGCTTGGTCTTGCAACTGAATTTTGGAGTTATCATTTGAAGTGAGACTAACCAATCCCAGGTAACTTTTAAATCTTCTATTATAGCAAAAGAAGTTCTTTTTACTTTAAGTACTTGATGCTTCTCTTCTTACTTTATGTAAATCATTTTGGCCACTACACTAACTCCATCAATTCCAACCTTGACTCTTTTAGGCCAAACACATTATTTTCAAAGCATTGCTCATTTCATGATTTTGAGTAGTAATGGATCAAGTTAAGCTAATTTTAGCAAGACATATCTCTAATTTAGAATACTTTGAATTTAAGTAAATGCAATTCTTAGTCGACGTCCTAATTTATTGACCAATATTAGGGAGATGGAATCTCCTAATGAAACTAAATTAACAATAAGCAATGGGAATCCTATCCAAAATACTTTACCTCTAGACCTTGTTATTCTTAGAGTTCAAAGTAAAAGGAATAAATCTAATGAGGAATGTTAGTCAAAGTCACAGGTTGAAGGGGAAAATGATAAGGATCCTTTTTCTATCTGGAGTTCTTTAATTTCAATGGATGACTCCATAATAACTCTGGTGCCTACTATTGAGGAACCTTAGGTGGACTTAGAGAAAAAGTGCCAAAAAATAGTCCAAAAGGCCTGGGTAGAGTTAGATGTTCTTTTTAATCAAGATCTTGAAGTTTTATTCAGTGATCTTGAATCTTGGCAAACAATGGATAATGTATTGAGAAATTTGCAAAAAAATCTACCAAAGATGGAAAATAGTTCTATTGGCTTGAGATGTTTTGTTGAGAACTTAATTGGGACTTTACCTGAGAATGTAAACAAAGTTATTGCTATTGAGAACACTTTTGAAACTTTAGAATAATCTTATAACTAGCTTTTTGCATTCTTTAAAGATGTCAAGTAAAGAAAAGCTAGATTTAGTGCTAAATACCAATCTTATGTTACTAATATGAAGATGAATGTCAATTAAATTCTGGAGCTTCAACTCCAGCTAAAAATGCATAGAAGCTTTGGTAGGGATTTCAAGCTAAATTCAATATTATGAATAAAAAGGAGACCTTTTTCAACCAGCAAAGTTGAAATTGAAAGAATTCAAAACCATTATGCCAAATCATGTAAGAACAAAAAGAGATGTCCGAGGCTTAATGGCTAAGTTTCAAAACTTCATTTGATTCCACCTAAATGTAACTAGTTATATCTTTAGGATTTTAGTTTCTCGGCTTATATAATTTTCTTTTTAATTCATCTTGATTAGCTATTTTGTTAATGTAATAAAGATTCTGCTAAGTCAATTATAATTTTTTAGCCATTTTTCCAACTTCAAATACTTACTATTAATTATTTCTACTTTATCATTTTTTATATTGTACACTTTATAGCCATTTCCATTAAAATAATCTTCAACTAAAAATGGTCCTTTCTATAAGTTGACTATTTTCCATAACTTCATTTAATTTGCATTGGGAAGATTACTTTCCTTACTAATTAGCGTTGAGCAAATTTTATTTTTGACATGTTCATTGTATAGCTTGGCTAATCTTTCCTTGGTGTGTATTAAGGCACCTAAAACATTCCACCAATATTCATCTTGCTCTTCTAACTCTTTAAGCATTAAGTCATGATAATCATTTGGCAATAATTCATGCTATTTTTATAGTCTTAAAGCTTGGATAGTGATTTTAACTGGCAGCATTACATCATGAAAAAAAGACCAATTTGGATAACCCAAAGTGTAGTATCCAACATTCAATGCTAATTCCTTGGATAATGACTAATGTGAATTTTTTTATCAAATCAATTATTAATTTGTTGGTAGCTTCAACTTGGCCATTAGCTTGTGTATAGAGGGGTAAATGTTAGCATTTTAGTTTTTTTAGACTTAGCATGCTCCTTTATTGCTTAACTAATGAATATAGTTCCTTGATCAATGGTAAGGGTCTTTGATTGGTCAAATTAATATATAAGTTTGTTTTCAATAAATTCAATTATATCTACCTATTTTATTTTTTTATATACTATTACTTTAATCCATTTTCTAAAATAATAGTAACCAAGATAAAATGATGCCCTTTGATTGAAGGTGGGTAGACCTTACTAATTATATCTATAGCCATATCCTTTGAATGGCTAGGGCTTGACAATGTATCTTAATTTGATAGTTAGGATTTTCTAGATAGTTCCATGTAATTGACATTCTTTATAGCTTTGAGCACGATATGTGCAATCACTAACTATTTTAGATTAATACAAACTTTTATGGATCAAAATCCACTTTGTCTTGACTCATGTTTAGTGAGCATTATAATTGCCATTGTGCACTTCAGCCATAGCGACTATGGTATCTTTCCTTCCTAAACACTTCAACAACTAGCCTTCGAAATCCTTCATATATAATTTTTTTTATTGATTAGGAACAACTTTAATGCTTTAACACTAATCATTAGACTCATATCTTTGGAGGGATGGGTCAAATATTCAATAATCATCATCCTTTAATCATATTAAGTATCTTTTATACTTGAACACAATATCGCATGTGTATTAACCAATTTAAGATATGTTTTATAAGTAATCATCTTATTTAACATTGACTATTTCATTTTATATCTAGAAGCAATTTGAGCCAGAACATTATCCTTTTCATTGCCTATCTTGGGAAAATGTTTAATAAGAACATTATTGAATTCATAAAGTAATCTAGTTGCAATAGTTGAATATTCAATCATGTTGGAGCTAGCATAATTATACTCTTTAATAATTTATTTAATAACCGGCTTTGAATCATCATATATTTAAACCTTGTGCACCATTGCTCTAGTAACAATTCTAGGCCTATTATGAGTGCTTTATATTTTGGTTTGTTGTTTGAACATTTTGAGTCTAAAATGAATATGAATTCAACTATCTTCCTTTATGGTGTTATAATTAAAAAACCAATGCTAGTGTTACTTTTGTGGCAAAAGTTGTCAAAATATAGCTTCTAATAATTAACACTAACAAAATCTATCATTCACATTTTATGTTCTACAACAAAATGGGCCATTACATAGCCTTTCATAGCCTTTAATGGCAATATTTAATGTAAATTCGATTAAATTTAGAGCTTATTTCTCCACTTGGCCATGAATTAAAGGTTGTGTTAGTATATTTTTAAGAATGTTAATTTTTCCTAACACTTGCACAATCATAGGTAATAGATAATATTTAAAATTTATGCAAGATAAATATAAGGAAGGATATAATTTTCCCATTGCTAAATACTTTTATTCAATTATAATCAGTATGTTAATAAATAATAAATGGCACTTTCTTTGCCTTTATCATTCTCTTAGGCTAAAAATCATCCTTTTACATCACTAAAGGCTGAGTTGGCTTGGAATATAGAAGTCATCATAGATGAGTTAATCAATTAGCTTTTCATATCTTTGAACATGAATTGATGTTCACCTTTGCATTCGAAATGTTTAGTGTCTTTGAAACTTTAACAAAAGTGAGAATACTTAGTTTGACTAGACAAATTTAATATAAACAATTTCAAAAACTTTACCTTTTTAATTGGTTAGTGTTAAAGTCTCCATTATAACCTTAGTTTTATTTTTCCTACCTTAGTTGATGTATTAAAATGCCTAAGAAGTTTTTTGGTAAAGATGTTGAACACATATTTTAGTAGATTCACCTTCAAATTATCATGATGTATTTAGCCAAAAGCATTTCTCAAATTTTTTAGATGCTGTGCATAAGAATAACCTTTAATGATTACATTGTCAATGTAGACCTCTATTGACTTTTTGATTATGTCATGAAAAATAGTGTTCATGGCATGTTAGTAAGTAGCTCTTGCATTTTTTTAACCAAAAATGGCATGACCATTTATTTGTATATGCTAATGGCTTTAAGACACCAACATGTTAGTTTCAGTGTATCTTCTTTGGTTATGTATACTTGGTTTCATCTAACATTGCCATCCATGAAACTTACCACTAAATGGCTTAAGGTAGAGTTTATGAGCACATTTGTAATTAGGATAGGGTATTCATCTTTAGGTATGGCATTATTCAAGTTTTTGAAGTCAATGTATACCTTTAACTTACCATTATTTTTCATCATTGACACAACATTGAAAATTTATTTGGCATATTAGGTAGTTCTTATGAATTGGCTTTTAAAAGCCTTTTTATCCTTTCTTTTTTTTTGACATAACATCAAGTGTGAAATACTGAGATGGTTGTTTATGTGGCGACCAAAATCCTTTTTTTATGGGTAGCTTGTGTTCCACTAGATGTCAGCTTTGTCTTGGCATTTCATTATAATTCTAAGTAAAAAAATCTTTATACACCTTTAAGGTGTTAACTATTTATTTTTTAATATTATCTACTAGAGTTGCACTAATAATTGTCAACCTTGATTCTTCATTGGCCCCTACATTGAATCCTTGTAATAGGTCATGAACTTTCACTTTCCTAGTATCCTTTTTTATAAAGGACTCATGGAATCCAAGTGGACTATCATTATATATGCAATCAAGGACCATTGTATGTGCTCGCTTGGAAACATATGTTGATAATTGAGCAAATTCATTGTTATACTCATTCATTGGATCATAAATTGATCTCAAAATCTCAGCCTTTAGGATTAACTTAAATCTTAAAGTATCTAGAATGCACATTTTAACAATTAATAGATCAAACCTTAACCTATGTGCAGTGGTTTCATATTAAGATTGTATATTTTAAACTTTGCATGGCATTGCTACAAGTATTAGGGATTATTGTTAGCTTCTATACATTTAACTATCCCATATTCTTTCTAGATGAGCATTTTTTGGTGCAATGTCAAAGGTATAGTGCCTATAGCATGGATCTAATCTCTAATGAGTTATAAGTTATGGTTGGCTTTTAAAGGCATAACTACAAACAATATTGATCAAACAATCAATCCCACTTTAAGTGCAACTATTACCATCCTTCCAAATTTGACATCTATCTGTTCAAGTTTTTTACGGTAATGTAAATGGCATAAAATCTTTTGATTATTTTTCTAGCTAAACAAAAGTGGATCTAAGCATTAAATTAATAGCAACCCCATTATTTATTAGAACCTTATTTAAAGGTTGACCATCTATATGAGTTTTAATCTATAAGAGCTTTAAGTTCATTGGACTTTATCACTTTAGTGAGTGAATCATCATCAAAGTCTTCCACAGCTTTTTCATTATCATTTATAATAAAAGATGACAACAAAATGGTCACCATATTCAATCGAGATCCATCTTTTGCACTTGCATTTTCAACTGCTAGTAAATGGATTCCTTTTGATCATATTTCTTTGTGTCATATTTTGTGTGGAGTAGATGGTAGTCGACGTTAATGACCTTCCTTTTCTTTCTTCTTGTATGCGACCTACCTATGTATCCTCCTATTCTAGGTCATATTAGGTGCAACTCTGTTATACTATGTATCGTATCTCTAACTTCTTTTTTCATGTGAAATTGACCCTTAAATTTGCTTATTTTTCTTTTATGATACGTTCTCTAGCCATTTTCCTTCTTGATGGTTTTCTTTTGATTTTCTTATACCGATATGAATCCTTGACTCTTTTCTAGACCTTTCGTAGTCCAATCAACTAAAGACTAATTTATCTTTTCTTTTATTTTTCTTAAATTCCTCAACCTGCATCCTCACCTCTTTTCTCTTATCTATCAAGTTTTGAACTTTTAGGTCTTTTGATCATTCGCCATACAAAACCACCCTTAATTCATCATAATATTTCTCACATTAAGGACACATCCTTAAAATGTCTCCTTTGTATTGAATTCTTTTTATAAAGCTTGTGTTACTCTCTCCATCAAGCGAGTAAGCCTTTTATGTGAAAAATATTTTATATATTATTTTATCCTATTTTATACTTCTTAGTGTGTTACATATGCTTAATTTTATAGAATTGACTTTGTTATATATTTGAGTGATGATTTTCCAATGATTAAAAATTATCTAGTTAAAATTGAATTTTTATACTATTTTAGATTTTTTATTATAACTTGAGTTTTGGATGTCAAAACTGAGTGATACTTTTTTCTTTGGAAAACTTAGAGGAAGATTTAAAACTTTTATATTTTGGCCAAAGCCTAGTTTAAATGTTTAGAAGGTAAAAAATAATTATGAAATTGATGTTATATTTTTATTTATGCTGAACTAGTTTTGATTTTTAGGCTTTATTTGGAGCTTTGAAATTTAATTAAGGTGAAACCATTGCCTAAAGTTGCCTAAGACCTAGCCTAGTAATTTCCATGTTTGGGATTTAGCGAAACTAAATCATTTTGATGGTTAAACATTGGTTGGAAGTTGAGTGATGAAAATCATTGCAATAAAATACTATTAATAGATTAAATTGTAAATTAATCTATAGGCTTTTAAAATTAGCAAGGCATAATTCTTTGTAACCTTAGGACACATATTTACTTGGCCCATTAAGTTTTGTAGCCAAGGAGATTAGATTTAAGGGTTTGTGCTTTCAAAGATAAAAAATAATACACTCTAGATGTTAGATTTCATATCAATATAGGCAGCGGAAAATCAAAATTTTTTATCCAAAACTCACTAAGGATCCATGCAGAAAGACATAAATCAATGTTAGAGTTTTACCTTTTGTGTGCTTGTATTCTTTTTAAATAAAACTTTAAGAGATCGAGATGAACTACGAATCTAACGCCGATTGGAAGGTACAACGTCTCTACGTTATCCACGCGAAGTGAACAAAGACTTCTCACCCTTCACAAATCTGCTAGGATATGTCTCTCTCTCTCTAGGATTAGGATTAGTGCATTTTTTTTTTAGTAATTTAGGGTTCGATGGCAGCTAATGTGTGTTTCTAAAGTGCTGCATTCAAGTTCCTTTTATAGAACTAAGGCAAACCACATTCCAAGTCCTACTAGGATAATGTCTCCAAAAAAATCCTAATTGTACTTGATAACTATCACTTTATCCTTATCATGGAGAGAGTGAGGAGAAATAGGACTTATCCATTATCCAATATTAGATAATAATATTATCTCATAATATAATTATCTAATATTAAAAAAGTATATAGTTATCTTATATTATAAATTAATATTATCTCATAATATAATTATCCAATATCTAATATGTAATTATTTGATATTACTTTAATATTAAATAATATCACATAATACACCATATATTATATGAAAATATATTATTATTTTAATAATATATATATGTACGAAAATAAGTCTAATTAATTGAATTTTAATCCAATTAAAACCTAATTAATTATTGTCTCATTCCTACTCCTTTTGTGTGATCTTGTAAGTTCTTATTACGTTAGTAATAGCCCATTTGTAGACCATAGATAGTGAGCGGTATCTAGCAATACATCACTATCACCCAAGTAATAAAAATGTCTAACTTAATATTCACTTAATGTATGAATAACACTTTGTAACATAATCCTTTTTATAACGATATCCAAATCAAACTAGAGGCATGGAATGCGTCATCCTCGTTTATGTTTAATTTTATTTCTTGATACTGAGTAGACTAACTTAAATAAATAATCAATATCTCATATTGATCCATTTAAGCATGGCCATGCATTTCTTAATCTCACTCAATCAAAGGGTCTAAGGATATCACTCCTACTTTGTAATAGGAACAAAATTCCTATCTACATCACTCATATCCCTCTGCATAATTCATGACACACCCAATCAATATCCCACAATACATCTCGGTTAAAGGTGATACAGGACAATATCAAAGTGTGCAACTCCTTATGTAAGGAATTGTAGTGACTTTTGATCAAAGGATTATGTGCATTGTAGTCCCATAAGAATAACTAATGATATATGACAATCCATATAGTTTTCTCATTGTGAGTCAATCTAGTACATCTGTTCACTAACAATTGTTGATGTGTGTCCTAGAAGCCAATCATGGGGATAATTGTAATAATGCACAACGTATTATATTTTTTTTAGGAAATTCAATTATTATATTTTGTTTTCATATTTGTTTATTTTGCATAATTTATAACTTAATATAATAATTATCCATAGAATAATTTTACTATTCCTAAAATACCCCTAGTCAAGTATTATTACAAAAGGGATAGTAATAATACATCGAGACTAGCATGTATAGTGACTGATGATTATAAATCATGGATATGTGATATCAAGTTAATACATGGATACATTATTAATGAACAAATGTACTGAACTGGCCCGTAATGAGAAAACTACATGGATTATCATGTGTCATTAGTTATTCTCATGTGACCATAATGTACGTAGTCCTTTAACCTAAAGCACTACAACTCCTTACATGATGAGTCACACGCTTTGATGTCGTCCTCTATCACCTTTAATTGAGATGTGTTATAGGATGTTGATTGAGTGTGTCATGAATCATGTAGAGGGATGTGAGTGATGTAGATGAAAATTTTGTTCCTATTACATAATAAAAGTGATCTCCTTAGACCCATTGATTGAGTGAGATTAAGAAATACATGACCATGCTTAAATGGATCAATATGAGATATTGATTATTTGTTTAAGTTAATCTACTTGGTATCAAGAAACATAAATTAAACATCAATGAGGATGATGCATTCTATGCCTCTAGTTCGATTTGAATATTATTACAAAAAGGACTATGTTGCAAAGTGTTGTTCACACATTAAGTGAATATTGAGTCACAAATATTTTTACTACTTAGGTGGTAGTGATGTATTGTTAAATACCGCTCACTGTCTATGTTCCACAAATAAGCTATTACCAATGTAGTAAAAACTTACAAAGTCACACAAAAGGAGTAGGAATGAGACAATAATTAATTGGACTTTAGTTAAACTAAAATTTAATTAATTAGGCTTATTTTCGTGCATATATATTATTAAAATAATAATATATTTTCACGTAATATATATCATATATTATATGAGATTAAAGTAATATCAGATAATTATATTATTAGATATTAGATAATTATATTATGAGATAATATTATTTTCTAATATAAGATTACTACATGCCTTTTAATATTAGATAATTATATTATGAGATAATGTTATTATCTAATATTGGATAATAGATAAATCCTATCTCTCCTCACTCTCTCCATGATAAGGATAAGGTGATAGTTGTCAAGTATGATCCTAATAGGATTAGGATTTTTGGAAGCATTATTCTAATAGGATTAAGAATGTGGTTTGCCTTAGTTCTATAAAAAGAACTTGAAGGCATCACATTGGATGACACATTAGCTACCTTTAAACCCTAAATTCACTCAGAAAATGCACTAATCCTAATCATTGAGAGAGAGACGTATCCTAGCAGATTCGTGGAGGATGAAAAGTCTTTGTTCACTCCACGTGGATACTATAGAGACGCTGTACCTCTCAGCCGGCGTTGGATTCATGATTCATCTTAATCTCTAAAAGTTTTTGTTCAGAAAGAACATAAGCACATAAAAGGTAAAACCATAATATTGATTTATGCCTTTCTACATGGATCCTAGGAAAAATTCAGATCAATTTTTTTTAAATTCCGCTACATATGATGATCCGAAACTTAACAATAATGTACTCATGTATTAACTTGATGTCATATATTCATGATTCATAATTATCAATCACTATACATGATAGTCTCGATGTATTATTACTATCTCTTTTGCAATAATACTTAACTAAGAGTATTTTAGGAATAGTAAAATTATTCTAAGGACAATTATTATATTAAATTATAAATTATGTAGATATATATATAAATAAAATATAATAATTACATTACCTAAAATAAAATATAATACATTATGCATTATTACAATCATTTTTATGATTGGCTCCTAAACACACACTAACACTAAATAATAACTCTTCTTTTGTTTAGTTTTCTTTATATTCCATTATGAGTGGCTAATTTTCCTTTTAGGTTTAAGGGTTCAAACAATCCTAATTCAATTTGATTTGAGGCTTCTCTTTTCAATTCATTTATACTTTATTCATCTCTTATTTTTTATTTTTTGTTCTTAATTAATTATAATTACTTTAGTGATTAACTGGTAAGGCCCACTAGTTGATTATTCTTGTTAATTTGATTTTGTATAATTGATTATTTTTTAATTCTTTCTTGTAGAATTAGGATGATTGATTATAAATTAATAGCAAATAAATATTTGAATTTTGGTTGTTAATTCTATAATGTCTATAAAAATCAGAGAATGAATATAGCAATTGTTACTTATGAAATTGTTAAATTTGGCTTAACTTAGTTCTAAATGCTTGAAATTCTTATTAATTGAATTCAATTGCTTCTTTTTGAATTAAATTAGTAATAGAGGATTGACTAGTTTCTTGGTTTGGTTAATATGCATTTAGGATTTATATGACTACTATTGGCTTTAAGGTACTTATCGATTAAGTATTTGAATTATAAACTAAATTGTTAAGTGTCAATGAAAAATCTAAAAATTGGTGTGTGAAAGCCTTTGGATGTGATTGCTCTCACCTATTATCTACGTCTAATTATATTTTAAATTGCTCATTTAAAACTGCTTTTGAAAAACCCTTTCTTTATATTCTATTTTGTTAATTAGCTCTATTCCTTTGGATTTGACCTAGATTTGTCCTTGCTATGATTTTGTGCAAGTTTGGTTATTAATTTTGGAATAAAATGACGCGTATTATCCTTTAGGAAAAAAGGTGCATCTCAAAGGTTATCATATTCGTCGTAGGCCATGATATTGACATCTATGTTAAACAAACTAAAGACATCAATTAGCTTTACATAATTTGACCTCATTGAAAAAGGTTCTTTATGGATCAACATTTCTTTCTCTTTGCCCATGTCATTAAAATCCAAGCATTCCTATTTGATAATTTTCTCGATCACTACCTTAAAATGAACATAGTTTTACTATTATGGCTAGACATGTAATACTTATAATATTTTTTATCTTTTATCTTATCTTTTAGTAGAATTCTATGACTATTAGATAACCTAATCTATTTGCCCTTTAGAAGTAGGTTAAAAATTTGATCGGCCTTGTTAATATTAAAGAAATATACTTTTTTATTGATCCATTTTAACTTTTTGTTTCGCATGTTTTAGTAAAAAGCATGTATTAGGAGCGCTAAGTTTAAGTTTGACTGAATAGATCTCATTGTCATTTTCCTTATTAGTTTCTTCACCAATATATGCCACTTTTTCTTTCTTGAAATGTGAATAAAAAAACTTCCTATTTTTTTCTTGTTGTAACTACTCAATTTGCCTATCTTTCTTGGATAACTAAGCTATGTTAGTGATTTTTTTATAAGTAATTTATGAATGGCACAATCAAATCTGATTATTGCTATCTTCATAATGTCGATTTTAGCCACTTGCATGAAACACATGCTTCTCACTTATTGAAATATAAATAAGTACTCTTCAACAAATTTGCTTGGCCCATTCTTTGCATTAAATAGATCTATGAGCCCTACCTTTATCTTGCCTTGGTAAAATTGATCATGAAAAAGCCATTTCATTTAAACTTAAGAATGTATTGAGTTAGGTGGTAATCTTAAATACTAAAAAAAAAGTTATTTTGGTTAAGGATAAATAGAAATGCCTTAATTTTAGGAATTCATTTGAAGCAAACTCTTGGCATTCAACAATGAATTTAGTGATATGTTCAATAGTTAACTAATTATCCTCACACAAAAGGGTGGTGAATTTTATCATCTTGAACCCTTTCAAAAGTTCAAGTTGATGGATCCAATTTAGCAAAACCCTTTAGTAATTTGGGTATATACTTTGGCCTCCTAATTAATTTAACAACCTCCAATTTAGCCCTTACTACCAATTTGGTACTTTATTATTTTGTTACTAATTATGCACCCTTTTGCCTTCTCTCTTCTTTTAATTATCCTTACTCTCTCAAATTCAGGTTATTTGACTTCAAAATATTTTGAATCAGAGTGCTCTTTTGTTTGCTTCCTTTTTTACTCCTAATTATTATCTTCCTAGAGGTTGAACTATTGCATGATCCTCTGCAAAATTTGATTGATTCATGTTTGGCTAGTGATCGTTAATACTAGTCTCAAAATCATTACAATTTGTTGTGATGACATATTAACTATATCATGATTACTTTCACCCATTTGTTGTTGTAGCACTTGCAAACTTTGTGAAGTTAAGCCATAGTTACCACTCTTGGCCTATTTCCTAAATTGCATGCTTGTTTTATTAATCTATTGTCCATAGCCATTAAAAGTGATCACCTTATTATTTTTATTAGTTGTCTACATGCCATAGGGCATTTTGTGGGGTAATCCTATTGGCTTGCTAGTATTGACTCTTTGACCATTATTTAGTCTATTATTGTTAAAGGCATTTCTATTTCCTTGGCCAATTTATTTATGATGATTTCAATGGCCATTCTTCTAGTTTGTGCTTTGGTTTTGACTTGATTGGTTTTCACTTACATTTCTCTATTTGACTTTTGGTTCTACATTTTTAGCATTTTCGATCATAGTTTTAGATTGTTTATTGTCATCAACATCCCTTACATATCTCTCTTGGAAAAGAAGTTTGTCATGAGGAAGGCATGAGGCAGAAGGATTCATCTTCACAGTTCCTAATAAGATAAACTTACCATTCCTCATTTGCATAAATAAAAAGGTTGATGCCAATAAAACCTTAATTGTGTCCTACAAGGCAAGCTAATTTGTTTCAATCAATTAAAATTGCAAGCAAAAGTAAATTGAAATCAGTTTTAGTGAGTACAATATAATGCAGGATTTAGTATACAGTATACTAGCAAAGCCCTAATTAACAATGATAATGTAAGCTTATAAGGAGATATTGTAAAAAATATATATACAATTTGTGATTAAATACAAGAAGGACAATTCTAGGAAGGACACTAAGGTTGTCACTTGGCTTTGAGGATAGGAGTGCATCAAATACTTTTTGGAAACTCCAAGATCCTACTTGAATGCTCGTATGATGTGAAAGGTGGAGTTTTGTTGTAAAATTGCTCAAATGCACAACAACTATTGATGTAAATGATTGAAGTTAGCAGAGTGCTAGAAAAAAAGTGTACACAAAGTGCATATATTGGTTTGGTGTGATTTCTCTCATTCCCCACACCCAAAAAAAGTCCCTCTCTATTACTCTTTGCATATTTATAAGCCATGAACCTAAAGATTAGGATCCCACATCATTATGTTCCCACCTACCTAAGTGGGTTGTTATAACATGCTAGTGAGTGATTTCTTACCTAATCCCAACAAGAAGTAAGGTTCGGAAAAGAAAGGATGACACATAACCAGCCTATTGAGTTTTGGCCTACACGTTCAGCTCAAATATAGTTGATATGTTCATTTGACCATTTCCATGACTGTGTTGAGGAAGAAAAAAGGATAACTCCTACAAACTTTGGGTTTAACCTTTTTTCAATTGAAAGGTTTTTAACTAACTATTGAGATGAGATTTCAAAACAAGCCTTAAGTATAGCACTACTTACCTATATTTCTCGAGACTTAATTTAATTAGGCCTATAGCTTTTTATATTTTTAGAAATGTATATGTAATTTTTATTTTTTGGTGCTAGGGAAGTGAGTGTGTGTGTGTATATATATATATATATATATATATATATATATATATATATATATATATATATATATATATATATATATATATATATATATATAAGATTAGTATATATTTTTTAAAATAAGAAAGTGTGAATATAATTAAGACAAATTCCGTAGCAGGTGAATTTACGCAAACCAATTAGATCACATTTTATAATTACTGTTTACAAGCAGTTTTGTCTTACTATCTAATTCAACTTTCAACTTTCACTTCGGATATGCAACGCAAGACTGCAAAAGGTACTCGCATACATTTTCCCCCAAGGCATTATTTTCCGTCTTCTTAAAGTGATCAAACATTATTGTAAAACGTGGTTGATTGAGCCCACGGAAATTTCCTTATATGTCCAATTCCCACATAAAGGAGTGAGTACCATTTAACTTGCTTCAACCTTTTCATCTAAGAAATGATGTAAATCCACGTTGCAGTACGGTTTGGAGTATAGATTGGTTCACCTTATCTTGATAAACAAATAATGGATTCTGATTGTACTAATCACTTGAAATGTTAATGTAAATTAATTTCTTAGGTAAGATATTGTATGCATGTGAATAGCGGTTAAGAGAGGCAAATAAGCCATACTCGAAATATTTTTAATCCTACCAGATTTTCAGTATTGCTGATTATTATTGTTTTGCCAAGCATAAAAAAATACGTTCTTTTTAATTTTAATATTTACACATCAAAACTTTTAATTTGTCAGAAAAATATTTTTATCATCTGTTTTCTTGCTTAGTGGTATCTGTTCCTCTTTTGTTCTTTAGTCTTTAAAGTTTATGTGTTCCAAAAAAGGAAAATCATAAAAAAGTCCGACTTATTAGTACATGATAGGTAATACTGTTGAAATCTCAAAAATCACAAATATTTAAATATTACCCAATCCTTTATCTTTCTCTTATTTACTTTTATTCATTTAATATTTTGGTCCAAACTGAAATGCCTTGGTACGAATTTAGGGCAACTCGCCTTACCTTAGCGGAAGTATATTATCCGCTAGATTTAATAAAAGGAGGGAAAAAAATCCTAAATAAACGGCATGATGTAGGGACCAAAAACTGTAGGATTCAAAAGGCTTCTACTTTACCAATATATACTTGATAATACTTTTTTTATTTATAAAAGAGAGAATAAAAAGAACCAACATTAATTATTCTCTTTGAACATTAGTATAGGAGTATTCTCCTACTATAAAATGTTTAGTTTCAATTATAACTATTATTCATAAAATGAGCTCATCATCATAACTTTATCAAAATGTTAACGATCCTAAAAGTCTTTCACTACTTTGTAAATCATGAATTGACATCTTCTCCTATTAAATCTATGACTTTTAAGATAAATTAATATCCTAATATTATTAGACGAATTACCTTAGAGGTAATATATATATATACCTAATACATGATGTCTCTTACTTTTACATCAAAGAAAAAATAATTATACAAGTACCCAATATTTAAATTCTAAGCCTTTTTCTTGGTTTGTATCGTTATTTGTTCCTAACATACGTACTCTAATCTAACTAATATAATAAAACAAGTGAATGAAAAAATAAAAATTAAATAAATAAATAATTGAGTGAAATTATTTCTCAAATACTTCCATCAATGTTACATAACTGGCATCTTAAGTTTCATATAAACTCCTTTGTCATAAAAATCAATATTAATATTCAATGGCTTTGATTTTTTTCTTTAAAAAATAAATTACCTAAAATTATTTTATAACTTTTAATATAATCACTGATTTACTAGTAAAATTTAATACAATTTGTAATTTTTTATATATTCTACGGCTATATTTTATTTGTAAGGTGCCATGATAAATCATACTCCAATAATCATCACCATCAATCTACAAAAATAAAATTCCATTTATTTTCTGCCTAAACCTTGTACCGCTTTTATTATTGTATGTGAAACACATCATTTTTTATTGCTCCCAAACTTTTGCACAAATTCTTATCTTTTATTTGGCCGGTTGTTCCAATATTTTATATCTTATGCATTTTTATTTATTTATTTTATTACGTATTTTTTCTATTCATTCTTATTATATATATATATATATATATATATATATATATATATATATATATTATATGGTAATATCACTAAATAATATAAATAGAATCCAAGATATTTTTGTACTATAAAAATATTTCAGATAATTAAACATTAAATTTAATTGAATTATTTTTTGTATTTTATTTTTAATTTTTATTACTTTATAGTTCATAAAATTTTTACATTTATTTTATTACATTTTTGTCATATCTACACCTATTTTATAACTTAGATGCTAATATTGTCAAATAATATAAATATAATATGATATATTTTATTTTTTATAAAAAATATTTTAAATAAATTAAATATTTTATTTAATTAAATTACTTACTATATATTTTATTATTACCTCTTGCATTACATTTTAACTCACCTGCTACTTATCATTTTTTTCCCTCTCTCTATTACATGATCTTTTTTTATGTTCCCTCCTACTATTTATAACTTTATACTAATTTTACTAAGAAATATACATACAGTATGACAATTATTTTTTATATAAAAATATTTTAAATAAGTAAAATATTTAATTTAATTAAAATATTTAACTATATATTTATCTTAACTTTTATATTTCTTTATAATTCACTTATTATATTTTTCCTTTTTTTATGTCCACTACTATTATTTAAGACTTATATGCTAATATCACTCAAAAGTATAAATACAAAATGATACATTTAATTTTATTACAAAATATTACAAGTGTAATAAAAACTAATAATAAAAGTATTAATTGAATTAATAAATTAAATATTTTATTATTTAATAAAAATATTTTTAAATTAAATTAAATTTATTTATTTAAGTTTTATCAATATTTTCTTTATATCAACTTTTAAATGTTATATTTCAATTAAATGTATACCAATTCAAATTTTGTCAAGACTTTGTAACCCTAACATTGTTTCACTACATTTTATCTATTTCATTGCTCTTTTTTTTTTTAATACATTTCTAATACTTACAATTTAGATACTAAGACTCTATTTCACAAATTGTATGAGACCTAGTACCATAAGATAAATTATACCATTGGAGTTTATATAATATTTGAGGATTTTAAAAAGATTGTATAACTTATGCGCAAGTCTTCTTTTATACATCTAGTTTATAAGGCTAGTTGTTTTTTGGAGGAAATGATAAGAACTGATAATATAATGTTAAGATAAATATTAATAAAAATAAAAACTCTTTTATATCCTTATCTTTCTCATTTATAAAAAAAAATAATTTCTTTCATTTATTGAGAAAAAATCTCTTTTTATATCTCTCTTCTCTCTTGTATATGTAAAGATATTTTTATCAAATTAATTATTTTTTAAACATATACTTTCTTATAAAACATGACAACAAACATAAAATATGATAATTTTATATAAATTTTTTTATCTTATACTATTGCAAATTAAATATTATATAATATACTGTCTTATCTTATACAATATAATATCCAATAGTTCTTATACAATATTATATGGTATGCCAAATGAAATCCCAAATCATTAAGTTGTTTGTATTTATATATACATATAATAAGATATGTTTTATTTTTATTTTAAAAATATTTTAAATAATTTAAAGATTTAAATTAATTGAATTGTTTAATTGCTTACCTTTCAAAAATTTATTATTTACAAATATGAATATAGGATTTTAGAATAAATGTGACAAATTTAACGCTTTTATATTATATACACATTAATAACAAAAAGAAAATAATAGGTACTTGGTGGAATGCACGCGGGCTAAAATACTTTGCAAGCTATATATATAATTTTAGATGGATCTTGTTTCGATAAACATGTGTTTAGAGGTGGATGTAGACAACCAAAAGGGAATAGGCATAACTCTATGAAAAAAAAAAAAAAGGTAATGTGAATCTCAAATTTAGTTAGAATATATGAGTTATTTTAGATACTAATTATAATATAATAAATTATGATTATTATATTTCCTCTAAAAATAACAATTAAATATCATATAAGATATCACTTGACCAATTAAAATTCATACGGGCGTTTAATTTAAATCATTGACATTAAATTAATGGTTGAAATTTCATTATCTCCCTCTAACAATAAACCACTGATTTTTTTGACTAAATTAACGGCATCACATAAAATTATTATTTCAATTTGTATACATATACCAATGAAGATACATAACATTCTTTTTTTCCATTTTTTTTTTGGTTTTACATAAATCTAAGGACTGGCTTTTATCTTCCTTTTTAAATTTATTTTTATGATATATTAATTATTTTAGTGAATGAGAATATATTATTTTGTTCATAGAACTGTATTATATTTTATCTTTTTAGTGTTGCGATTGCACACAATTTGTATTGCATTTTATAACTTTTTTTATTAAAATTCCATTAATATCAATAGTTTATTATTTATAATAGTTATTAATACATAACTATTTGCTCCATCAACTAATGCATCGTCAATTTCTCATATGTCACTTCCTATTGAACCGACTTTTAGCTTTAATTTTTCCGTATCATTTGGTAAAGTTAGCAAGTCATCGAGTAAAACTATAAAATTTTGGGACACTGAACGAAATTGGTTGTAAGTTCAAATGCCATTGGTCCTTTGGTTTGATCGGACACGTGCTAACCATTCATTTACTTTTGCCTGGAAAACATTTTCGGACATTGTAGTCCGACCCTAATATTTTTGGTAAAATCTTTTTCTTTTCTTATTTGTAGGACTCGCCAATAGGAATGATGTGTTTGACTTTCAATTGATTAATGGATTTCGCGAAGAATCCGTACAAATCTGTTTCATATTCTGATAGTTGGGTGCGCAGATAATACAAAGTTTTGGTTAACAACTATATAATAGTAATGACTAACGTTAGTGAGGTTATTAACAATTACTAAGTTATTCCTGTCTATTAATAAAAAAAAATTAAGCATAGAATTTTAAATTAAGTATAATTCTTTTTTTACATCCAACAATAGATATTTGAATACCACACCCTTAGATAGGAAGTAAAAAAAGTCTAAGAGGAATCCACCCTTAATTACATTCCATAGTAATGTACATTTTATTGTCGTCACATGATTATAAATATGACAGGAACAACTTTGATCCAAATTTCTAACATTTGTTAAATTAGTAACGGAAGAAAAAACCGACGTGAAAAAAAGGAAGGAAGGAAAAAAGAAAGAGAAAAAAAATTAAAAAAAATAACACATGAATAAAATAATTTGAGTGGATTTAGTTTATGATAAAACAAATCTCAAGAAGCATACATCATTCATATAGATTACTTGTAATATTTGAGTACACGCCTGAGATTTTCTTTCTTTAAAACTAAGATTTTACTTAATGTGCATTAAGTATCCTGTGTAATAAAATAGAAGTTTGGACATGCTATTGTATATGTTAAAATCCAATTAAGTTAGCTTCAATATTAAAGTGTATATTATCTGGAGAAAAATTATAATATTTCAAATAAAGTAAGAAAGTTTAAGAAGGAAATTTGAATATGAACCTTCCTAACAAAAATCTGATAAGGTAATTGGATAAAATTTAGGTAAATCAAAAAGATAATTTGGAGGTACATCTAACTAGAATTTTTGTAGAAAATATATTAGGTACTAGCATGGGTCAAAATATAATTAAAAATCTAATATTAAGTTTTGAAAAATTATATAAAGATCTAATAAGAAATTAGAAGATTGAGTAACCCAAAAATCTACGGATTGCGCCTAAATTTGAAATAAATCACCTTAGTTCATTTGGAATAATTTAGTTCAATTTTTTTAGGTCAACATCTAATTTTAGAAACAAAAAAAAAAAAGGTTTGAAGAAAGCCCAAACTTGTAAAGGAAGCAAATGGTAATTAGATGAATAAGTGAAAAACTAAGGGCAATTATTAGTATTTTTTTCTAGACATCATATTTGGCAAAATTTAAGTGGTTTTGAGAAAATTATCTTCTAATTTTTAGGCTTGAATAGTTGCGCCCCATGTACCCAATTATTATCAAATTTTTACAAAAAAAATGTGGCTTATGAAGGAAGCTTTAGAATAAAGTTGTATATAAGGCTTTTGACATCATCTTATCATAAATTTTTTGTCCTTTCTCAATCCCAAAATCATGACACACTCTTACGGTTTTCTTTAGTAAGGTTTTCAATTTTTTAACAATTCCCAATAAGTTCTCCAAGTGGTTTCAGCCAATTCTTGTAAGGTAACTTAGGTTTTTTTTTTTTTCATTTCTTTCAAGTTTTTATGGAACCTTTCTCTTCAAAATTCCTAAAACTTAGTTTATTTTAATGAAGTTACTACTTTAAGAGGTTTTTGAAAAGTTAGATAATTAAGAATTTAAGGTGAATGGAAACTATCCCTTATTCCCTTGAGCTTTCTCATGAACGATAATGAATATGATGATATATACTATTATAGGTATAAAGTTCAGTTGTAATGCTATATGATTTGGTTTTGGTATTCAATAAATGTTAATATGATGATATGATATAGATATTTTAGTGTAAAAATTGGTAGCATAATATTCATTAAGTTTTTCCTTAAGAAATAATAATAATATTATGTTAAGCTTAGAAACAAAATTATCAAAGGAGGATAATAGTATGCTTTCTATTTCTTTTTGAATTCAAAGGTTAGGAATTGCTAAAATTTCAATTTTTAGTATATTAATGTTACAAATAGTGTTAGGATAGGTGTGAAAAGATTTGAGAATTTTTAGAAAATTTTAAAGTTACAAAAGGTGAATTTGTATGGACTTTAGTTATAAGAGCTCAAAATAGAATTCTAAATTCTATCTAAAGTTTGGTCCTATTTGTGCAAGAATTTGATTGAGAAAAATTAAAGTGATTAATGTTCTTCAATTATGTATATGTTAGTAAGCTTATATAAATATCTGGAGGCAATTAGAATTGATTTGGATGCCAAGAAGGATCCTTTTCCACAATAATGCTAAAACTACCTAGATTTGACAACTTTGTGTTTTTGGGTTTATATGAGTAGTACCAATGTGATTTTTTTGAAATAATTTAATAGTGTCATCATTTAACATGTTAAAATGTTTTGTTAAAATTTGATGATAATTAAAAGTGATTTGAATATTGAAATGGGCCTCTTATTATAACCACTCATGTTCTGTCCTATTTTAAATTTTATGATTTTGATACTATATGAACAGTACCAAGAATGAAGAAATTGCAAGAAAATTGATATTTGATGATTAGTAACATCTTAGAAATATTAAACAAAATTTTAGTGAAAATTTAGATTAATTTGGGACCCTAAAAGACACCAAACCATGTGAGTATTTGTATTACCTAACAAGTTAAATGTTTGATTATTCTTATTGAGAAATATTATAAGAAATTAAGATTTATGATAAACATAATGACATTTAAGATGGAAAGGTTGTATATTAACCTTGGATATAATGATATGTAATGATGAAATTTGAATATATGAGAATGTTAATTTTTGTTAACAAAATTCTTATAACATAATTGTTATTTTCTCCATACCCATTGAAATAAGTAATTGATGATATAACCAATATTTTATCATTTCTCACTATGAATTTGATTTGTAAAAGGAGATATGCATCATTTATAGAGAAGTAGAGGTATGATAAGGGTTGAAAGGATAAGGTTGGTGGCTATATTTCTAGGTTAGAGGAGGATAATGTTGGACTGAACATATAAGAAGAAATATATATACTAATTATTGCCATTCTCTTTCTTAAAAAGTTGGTTCTTAGGTGCGTAATCGATTACCATATTGGATTATGTATATTTTCATGGAACATACTATTCATTCATGCCCTAAGCATTCAAATGTCATTCTACATGTCACCATTTGCAATTAAATCATCATATAATGCATTTCCATCATAATACCTATCCATTTCATTAAAAAAATTAAAACAAAACTCTCATATCATGTGAAAAAATTAAAATTTGATTTCAAGCATTAAAATCTATCTTCACATAATTAAACCATATAAAACCATTAAAATTTAACTAGAATACTTACACACATAGTATGAAAGAGGTAAATGAAAGGAGAAACTAAGGTTAGTTTGCTCCTATCTAAGTAAAATTAAAAAAAACCTAGGTTAGGGTTTAAAACATTTCCTAAAAGCAAAACTCTTCTACTCTTAATCCAAAGGAAAAATAAAATTAATCATCAAAGAATTTAATGCTTTAGGAAGACTTACCTCAAGCGAATGGAGGATTAAATGCAAATTTATGGAGGTTAGTACTTGAATTGATAAAGAGAGAAGAGGAGGAAGATGGTGATGAAGAGTGTGTTGAAAATGAGTGAAGGTTTTGAAAAAAAATATGGAATAATAGATTGTGTTTAGAATAATAACAAGGTAGGAGAGCTTAGGATAAATTTGGAATAAGTCCTAAATCTCTTCCACAAAAACTTATTCAACTTTAATCACATTACAATCTTTAAGTACTTGATTCCATACTAAACTTTTACCTCATATTTCATCATATTTGGCATGTTCATCAGCCTCTAGGAAAAAGTTTGACTTTTTATTTCTATAACCATAAACATTAAGTAATTATTTTCTATGCAACATATTTTAATTATTTTTAAATACTCCTATAAGGTATAATAGTACTTGGTTGTTCTAAAGAACTTGTTATCAAATTCTTGAAACTTAGTTATCCTAATGGCTTCATCGTAATATACTAATACTAGGATTTAGTACTCACCAAATAAATATACATATTTTTATTGCATTTTCAACTCCAATTGCCACATGGCTTTTTCCACTTTGTGTTGCTTGATATGCAAGATTTTATCTATATTATTTTCTCTTATTTTATGGCTCTTAGTATGTTGCATATGCTTAATTTTACAGAATTGGCCTTGTTATGTAATTTAGGATTAGTTTTACAATGATTTGAAATTATTTGGTTAATACTGAATTTTTATACTATTTTAGATTTTTTGTTACATCCTAAGTTCTAGATATCATATTTGACTGATCTTTATATTGTTGAATAGATTAAAGGATGCTTTACAATTTTCATGTTTTGGTAAAGCCTAATTCAAATGTCTAGAAGGTCTAATTTAACTGAGAATTTAAAGCTCTATTTTTGTTTAAGTTGAACTAGCTTCAATTTTTGAGCCATATCTAGGCTTTAAAGGTCATTTAAGATAAAACCAACACTTAATGTTTTCTAAGACCTATCCCTACAAATTTTACGTTTGAAGTTTAGCAAAAGTATATAGATTTGGTGTTCTTACATTAGGTAGAAATCAGACATAGGAGATTTCACTATAGTAACTCTTGTAGTATATTGTTTTGCAAATTAGGTTTTGGGATTCTAAAATTAATAAGGCCCTATTTTTTGTAATTCTAGGAGGCATATGATTTAGGTCCATTAGGTTTAGAGGATAGCAAGTTAGATATAAGGTTTTATGACTAAAAGCAAAAGCAACTTTTACACAATTAAAAAAAAAAAGGATAGCTTTTCTCTATTTTTCACGTTTCTTCTTCTCCACCATGGAAAACTGAATTTCTAGTTGTTTTAAGGAATTTAAGGCTTTTTATCTATTTGGATTATGAGATCTTAAGCTATAATGTTAACTTTTTTTAATTGATTTTCATCTTTTCTCAATTCTTTATGATGATTACTTGAAGTTACATGAGTTAAATGCTGATTTGATATAATTTGTTTTCAATCTTGTGACTTTTGATCTTTAACTATTTTTATGTTAAATTGTGGTTGGTTAATTATTATTTCTCATATGGGAATAAAGGGTTGAAATATTAAATCAAAATTTTCTAATTTAATCCTTCAATTCAATTGAATTCTATTTTCAAATTAATTTTGATCTAACTTTATGGGTTATAATGGTTGTTTAATTCTGCTAATATTAATTGATCAAATTCTAAATGGTTATCTAGCATAGAATTCATGAATTAATGTAGGTGTTCTAAACAATTCAAGGTTAAAAAATTAATTGGAATTATCAAACATATTTGATCTATGATTAATCCACATAATAACTCTTAAATCCTTGGATTAATTATTTTGCTATATTAATTTTTTATTTTTCTATTTTATTTAATACATTTTGTTTAATTTAGAGTCAAACCCTCTAATTGCACTCTATTTCTATGAATTTCATATTTTGCATACTATTCTACATAATTGCATTTTGTTCTATTTTGATTCTATTTACATTTTGTTTGTTAGTAAATCATAGTGAAAGGATAATATCAAATGGATTACAAGGGGTTTGACCTGATTATTTCCCTATATTGCAAAATTTTTTAAATTAGTAATATCTAATTTTGATCATGTTGCGACATGCACATCATCACTCCCAATGAACTTTCACAAAAGGCACCTCCTCATGGCACATTTGGTTAGATAGAATAAAATGGGAAAGAAAATAAGAATAGAGTGAAATAGATTGGAATGACTATTCCATAATTATGTTTGGCATGGTAAGAAATGGATTGGATATTCCATTTCATTCATATATTTAGTATAATAAAATTTTGATGGAATGGAATGGGAAAAAACTTTTAATAACAATAATATCCTTAAAATAAAAAATAAAAGAAAGTGTAAAAATTAGTGTATTTTATCTAGAAATTATATGATATTATTATTTATTTGTAATTTTTTTATGTTTAAACATATAGTCAATTTACATTAAATTAATTAATTTATATATATTTATTAAATTATTAAAATAAATTTAATTTAAGATTATATTATATTCAATTAACAAAATATTAACGAGTATGTTATATTCATTTGGACTTTAGTTGTAATATTGTTAAAAAAATTTATTATTAAAAAAATGGATAATTTGATGTTTATTTTATATTGATTAATATTTTATGTTATTAAAAAATTAAATATAATATATTTGACAAGAAAATTGAAATATTTTCATAGTTATAATAAAAGTAATAATTTATTTTGAAAAATGTGTAAGGCTTCAAGGACATTATCACATAAAAAGGATAATTTTGAAGTTTAAAAAATTTAATAAGGATAACATTATCAAAAGACCAATTCAAGGATGAGGGACCATTCATCATTTTTGTTATGAAATAAATATTCTATCATTTGATAGAATAACCATTCCTTAGAGAATGAGGATTCATATTCTATAATGCTTACCAAGCAAAATTTTAAGTCATTTTTTTTCCAACCCTATTCTCGATCTTTCCCATTCCTATTCCATCCAACCAAACACACTCTTAAATCTCAATTTGTGAATTTGTTAATCCAAACCTTATAAGATAATTTAGGATCTAATTACAATGATTCATTTTGGTTCATATAGTAAATGTTCGATATATATTTCCAAAGCAATAGAAATATGGAACATTGGGTGTATTGCTTGCAAATTGTTTAGTGACTTTAATCAATAAGCAACTACCCCTACATGTTTAATGATAGGTAAAGGCCCAATGTAACAAGGTGCCAAGTAACGTTTCGTTCTAAATCACATGACTTCTTCGTGGGTGATACCTTGAGGAAAACTATATCTCATTCTTAGAACTCAAATTCTCTTTTCTTTTTATCTACATAAGATTTTCATTAATCTTTTGCTTTCTTTAATTGATCTTTAAAAATCCAAACCTTTTCTAATACATTTGTCACCAAATTTAGTCATAACAACTTTGCTTCTTCTACTTTAAATCATCCTACTAGAGATTGACACCTCCAATTATAGAAAACTTTATATGGAGCCATTTTGATGCTTGATTAGTAATTGTTGATGTATGCAGACTTAATCAATGGTAAATATTTCCCTTAATTACCTTTAAATTCTAAAGTGCAAGCTTTTAACATGTCTTCCAAAAGTTAGTGTATATGCCCTAAAACCAATCATATTGGTGATTGTAATTTTGAATCATGTTATTTTAATGGCAATTCCAATTATTATATTTATATATATTATCTGCGTAATATATTCAATTATGATAATAACCTTAGAATAATTATATTCTTAAATGTCCCTAGTCATATATCATTGTGGATTAGGTTGCTTTGATATGTTAAGACTAGCATGTGTGAAGACTTATATGGGATATTAAGTTTACACATGAATACAAGTTAGAGAACTTGTATACTGGACCGACCCATATTAAGAACACTACATGGATCGTTATATGAGTGTCATGAATGGTTCTTAGTGATCATTATTAATATGGTCCTTTGACCTGAGATCACCAAGGTTCCCTACATGTGAGTTTCATATTTTGATACTATTCTATGTCACTAATGGTTGAGTGAATGCAAGAGTAGATATTGGATATGTCACATATCATGCGGAGGGGTTTGTGTGATCAAGATGGGATTTGTCCCTCCTATATAACAGGAGTAACATCTATGGGCCTCTTGATTAAGTAAAGTTGAGAAAATGCATGGTTATGCTCAGATGAATTGACATGGGATGTCAATTACATTTGTTTCAGTCAGCTTACTTAGGAATCAAAAAATCTTAAGATTTCGCTATACGGGAATGACACGGTCCATGTCCCGTGCTCAATTTAGATGTATAGGAAAAAGGACATAGGTGATGATCACGTGTAAAGGTTTAGTCAAATCACTGACTTTCTCATTGCTTGGGTAACAATGATATGTTGCTAGACACCAATCATTGTTTATGATCATTAATATGATCAATGGTCATTGTCAACGTAATGAGAGCCTGTAGGGTTGCACACTTAGAGTCTAGTGAATTTGAAATTAATGGACTAAATTGTTTGGGCCTAATATTTGAGAATTCATGTTATAATTATAAGGCCTAATAGTAAGCCTATAATTGTACATGGAATAAAGCCCAAATAGGTTAGGTTTTTCTATGCACCTATTTAAATAGACTTGTTGGGTAATAATAGATTATATTATCATTATTCACGCACCCCAAAAAAGAACAGAAAAACCCTAGCATCTCTCCTTGACCAAAACCCCTGAAGAGGGGTAGCTAACACTACGAGGTGAAAGGAGATCAATTTCAACCAGTATTTGTGTGGACATTCATCGGTGATTCACGGGTTCGTGTGAATACCATAGAGGTGTAGCCACATTAAACGCTACACTGGTTATCTGATCTTCTAGTTTCTATTCCGGTTCGTGATTTGGAGAGCAGATTGGATTGGAAAACGGATAGAAGCAAATCGGATTTGCTGTGTAGCGGACAGAAGATTTTTGCCAAAAGGTATAAACCCTAATCCCTAATATATGGTGTCTTAAATTCGCATGGATCCTTGGCGAAAATCGTGCAAAATTTTTATTCTGCTGTGCATGTATGATACGCAATTTCCAGCAAGCTGATCAATCATAACTTGGATAGAATTATATCCCTTTTGAGTTGATGGTAATCTTGTTAGAAAATCCATTCATGCACTACTATTTGCACCTTTGGAAGAGGTTGGGGCATATCAACTAGTCATTGATATTGATGCTCTGCTTTTAGATATTAGCACATGAGGCATTTTATCCCATTGTTAAGCATATCCTTCTTTGTTCCCTTCTATTGGAAGGTTTCTCACAAGTCATGGTACATTTTAGTCGTTCTCAGTTGCATGGTATAGAATGAATAGCGTGATTAGTGCAACAATTCATTCTTTTCGCTAAAAGGTACCTAAAGTCAACCTTAATACTTGATAACCCCTTTCTTATCAATAATCAAATCACCATTTTGACGTACAAATACTTCTTCTACCAAAATAAATTATTGAAGATCACACTTTTAAGATTCTTTTATTCTCTCCACTAATATCAATTGAATAAATACTTACATAAGTATCACCTTATAGTCATTCTCATAGAAACCAGCCACATTACTTGAAAATTTCCTACTCAATGCATTTGCCACCACATTTTCCTTGCTTAGATGGTAATGCATTATGCAATCATAATCCTTAATGAGCTCTATCCACCCTCATTACCTCAAATTTAAATCCTTCTAGTCAAATATATACTTTAAACTTTTATGGTTAGTATTGATCTTACATGTTTTCTTGTACAAGTGATGCTTCATATTTTCAAAGTAAATACCACCACAACCATCTCTAAATTATGAGTTGGGTAATTAAGCTCATGTTTCTTTAGTTGCCATAATGTATAAGCCATGAATTTTTTTTCTACGTTAACACATGTCTAAGGCCTACCTTGGATGTATCACAATAAACCACATACCTTCCAACCACTTGAAAGAAAAGCCAAAATAGAAGTTGAAATCAAACATATCATTAGATGCTGAAAACTATGTTCATAATTATTTGACCACATGAACTTAACTCCTTTTTGAGTTAGATTAGTCAAGGGAGTTGCTATTTTGGAGAAAATTTTCATAAATCTACTATAATATATCACTAAGCCTAAAAAGCTTCGAATTTTTGTTATTGAACTAAGCCTTAGCTAGCTTTTCATAGCTTTAATCTTTTAAAGGTCTTCTTCCACCCTATCTTTAGATACTACATACCCCAGGAACTTTATGCTAGTTATCAAATTTTCAAATTTAGAAAAGTTAGCATATAATTGATGCTCCCACAAAGTTTATGATACCATTCTAAGGTGTTAAGTATATTCTTTTTCACTTTGAGAGTAGACTAGTATATCATCTATAAATACAATTACTAATTTTTCTAACAACTCAAACACTCTATTCATAAGGTCCATAAATGCAATTAGGGCATTAGTTAGCCTATAGGACATCAATAGGAATTCATAATCACTATTATAGATTTACCTTTTAATGTTAGTTAATTTAGGGTTTTGACGTCAATTCTTACCCAATGTTTATACATGTAACATATATATTTCGCATATTTAATGTTATTTTGAACTGACCTGGAATATAAGTAATAACATTTATTGCCTTATACAAAAACCAATGTCTTTAGTTCTTAAGTATTGCATAATCATTGACATTAGACATTAGTGTATAATTGACATAATAAATTATGATAAACTAATATGGAATACAGACTACAATATTAGTTTTGGAATTGTTGTTGAAAATTAACATTCATGCATAACATAAATTTCACCTATAATATTGGCTTTTATTAAATAGCCGATGTTATCTTGTATTTTTATTTAATTTTTTTCCAACTATATTCATTTATACTCCACAACACCTAGATTTGTAAATGAGCCTAATTACAAAATCCATCCATCATATTATTATTCAAGCAGTATTATTATAGAAATGCTACCTATTATAAACATATATTAGAAACTTTTTAATAATTCAGAAATGCTTCCTATTAAACATATAATGTAAACATGAGAAATGATGAACATAATTACCTTTAATATTTCCTAACATGTTTAGGAGGATCTTCAATCTATATCCCTTTTGCATGATCATCTCACATATAAAACTTTTTCACATCACCTTCCTCATCCACCAAAGGTATTCCAATGGAGAAAGCAGAAATTTCCTTAATATTGTTCCTTAAGTCTTTTTTATCCCTATCACTAGCAATTTGACTCTTTCCTAGTAGAGCTACACACCACTTGTTTGCTTAGGATATTATTACAAATAGCTCCTCCTTATGACTTTCCTTATTAAGATCCACTAGTATGAATCATAACTTATTAACCTAGATGTTGTTTTTATTCTTATTCTTAACCCATTTACATTGAAATGCAAGCTCCTTGAATATAATATAGTTAAACTCCTAAATGTCTTTAATGACCTTGTAATGTGACATATTAGTATAAACAAGGTTCCTAACTTTAGAACTACTTATATACATAGCCTAAGCCATTAAAGTAACCCTACTATTTTGCATAGTTTTCCTGTCATCTTGGCCTTTTGTATAAAAAGAATACCTATTGACGTCATATCTACAACAAGAGATGACTTCCATGCTTGAACCAAACACCAATCCTTTAATGGTTTAGGAAACAATTGTTATATACCTTTAGTAGGAAATCTCTTTAATGAAATTTTCTTTTAAATGAATGAAACTTCACTTAACCCATTGGTTTTCATAATTATTTATTATCATTTAAAAGTTTATAATATAGTTAGCATGTTTTATATATAAAAAAATTTATAAAACACCATATTACATTTTTTTAGTGATTGAATGAGGCAAAACCTAAGAAAACAAATTACACAGTAACTATTCTAGGGGTATGAACCTCACATATATAATCTAATAAAAGTAATTGAAGATTTAGAAAAGGAATGTCTATAATATATAAACCTAACTCCTATTTAAGACTATAGAATGTTAACTAATTCACACATCTATTACCTCCCTATATGTATGTTAAATCAAAACCAGCCAATTTCTTCACAATAATTGTTGACATTATTCCACTAAGCTTCTCAAATGTAACTTGTAGATTCTTCCATTAGAAAGCACCTAAACCAAACTCCATAATAATAGCTCGATAACCCATCCAATGGTCTTAACACCATTTGATAATAAACTTCACTAGTGAACTGGCTAAGGAATGATTGAATATGTTTAGCTTAGATCCATTGATCATTCCTTATGCAACATTATCCCTTTAAAAGGATCATATGCTTATCCACGTAAGGATGAACTTTATTAATATTGTGTAGGATGTAAAAGTAGGTCTGAATTCATATTTTAAGGCTTATGCTTACCACTTGAGTACCTAAATGTGCCTTCATTTACAATTCTTCTCTAGTGATAAGACTTTGAAAGTTCAACAATATCACATCTAATAGGTAATCATTACAAAACTTAACCTTCTTTTTAGTAATATAGCCTTCAACAATGGAATCTTTTAGTCAATACCTATTCCTCATATATATTATTCAAAGAGGTAAATCCACCTCACATATAATTTTATCTCCCTCACTAAATAGACAACTAGATGCACCATGATACTAAACAATAAAGGTAGAAAGTATGTCTTTAAATAACATTACATAACCATAACTTATTTTTTCAAGTTATCTAACTTCTTAAGGTTAATAACCTTGTTGCATATTGCACTAAAGAAGAAACAAAGTCTAGTAATTATATGTTTGACATGTTTAGGCAAGATTAATCGAATAACTATCAATAATAGTTATTACATCAAAATATGACAATCATAAGACTTCAAATTGACTATATTTAAGTCTTTTATTTAGACCAAACTCTTAATGTTTGAAGAATATCCTTGTGGTACCTTAACACTAAGTAAACACCCATAAAAACTTATCTTTTTTCTTTTTAGATAGAGTGTGGAAAGTTAGTAGAAGAAATGTAGTTAACATCTTCTTTCTAGTGTTAGTTCTTTCTAGATGAACATTCTAACTAAGTCCAACCTAGCTTTAACTCCATCCTCACTCTTCCTTGATATGTTCAGTAGTATACCAACTAGATTATCATAAACATTTTTCTCTATGTACATGATATTAATATTATATTTCATATATAGCTTTTTCTTGCATGGAAATAAAAAAATATGAACCTTTTCTTCCATGGAGTAACCTTACCTATGGGCTTGTAGGGTTTAACAATGATAACATGATATGCTTAAGCTTCATGCAAAGCCAAGGAGATAAATTGTAGATCACTAACATAACATGTCATATGCTGTGTTTGCTACTTTTGTTACCATAAAGGTTCATTCAATCAATGTAGAGTGCAAGCCTAAGGTTTCTTAGCTCACTATTAAACTCAAGAAATAATATATCAAACATCCACCATTGAAAAGAATTAACCAAATGTCAAAACTTACCACTGAATAGTGTCTAGCCCATATATCATGTTAATTACTTAGCATCTTTTCCTTTAGCAAATATTTAGTTAAACTTTAGTATTAATGGAAGATATCATAACATCTTACATGGAGCCTCTTTTATTACTATTTCCATTATTTTTTCCTTAGTTTGTACTGCAGTGCCCTATATTTTGAACATTTCTCTAAAGCTCTATTCTCATTTCAATATAATATGCAATTGTTTGAGAAAGCATTTATCTTCTTGTGCTCCATACCTATTAGGTACATGACTTTTTTAGCCTTATAAGTATAATTTGGTAGCTAATTACCTTAAAGAAGCATTTGTTTCAACAATTGTAGTAATGTTGTGAAGCTCTTGTCACTCTAACAATTCTTTGCTTTCAAGTTAAACAACCTTTACATAGTAGATAATTGTGTAAATTTTATGTAACCCAGATATGAAGCTTCTTTGCATTACTTAACAACTCATGAAGGACATGCGATCACTCAATGAAATTATCTTAAATATCATGAATAATATCCTTTAACTAATTATCCACTTCTATATTTAGTCATCATTATTGTAGGCTCTTTTACCTTTATAAGTATGAGATAAACTAAATGATTCACCTTCCCCATACCACATCCATCACTTATACCTTTAGTTAATGCCAATAAAAAATAGATATGCTATTATCTTCATTGAATTGAGCATCTTAACATATATACAGTCCTTATAAGGACATAATATGAGCTTATTATCAATTTCCTCCTCTTTCTCTTTACCTATAGCAAATCTAATAAACTTATCAACCATTTGGTATACTTAAGGTCAGACGATTAGTAAACATGCATGCACAGTCCATGACTACCTAATCTAAAGTAAAAATACAATAAATACACAAGAAATCGACACATCAAATAATACATATACAAACATGTGAACAAAATGAGACTTTTAATGAAATTACTAAACATAACAACACTCTGTTCACCTATAGTGCCAGAAAAAGAAGTTAAACTCATAAAATCTAATTCAATATAAAAACTACACAATTAGAACATTATTTAGTTCTTCTTTATGATTAGAATAAAAATGAGTATCATGAATGCATCTTAACATAGTCAAAAAACACTTCAGTGAGTTGGGGACAAACAAGAAGTTTAAGGAAAGTTTTATTTTTAAGCCTCGATGGGAGTATCTCCTTAAGGTAGAATGAATCTCAAAAGGAAGATTACAGAACTTTGCATTTTGCTCTTTAGCATTAAGTTAGAGATTACCCTTTGTTTTAGCTTCTGTCCTCATTTTCTTGAATTATTTGAAAAGTAAAATGACATCATTAGATATTCCGTGTTAGTTATATACTAAAACTAACATTTAATATCCAAAGTTTGATGTAAAATTTTAATAATTGAATATAATACATTGGTTAACAAACATTTGCCATCTTAAATACATACTTTTTATTGGGCTTAATACAAACACCTGACATGGTTGAATAGTTTTTAATTGCAAAACATTTCCCAAACATGTGTAGTATAGTTTAAAACATTAGTTATTATAAAAAATAGATATAATAACATAAATACATTGGTTCTTAAAAAGAAATTGGCATGATTTAATTATTTTTTTATGTCATATCAAATTATTCTATTCTCAGTAAAATATTTTATTCTTCACACACTTATACAGAGAACAAATTAATATGTTAAAATCTTTATAACTTATATGGAATAGTTATTTTTAAATATTTTAAAGAGAAAAAGTAACATTTTTAACTCATTGTGCATTAAAATCAATATATATTCAAAAATAAAGATCCATCCAAATATAGAAAATTGTGAATGTAAGAAAAGAAATATATAAAAAAGAAAACATTGATGAATTATGAAATTGCAATTTTATTTATTTCCATAAACTTCTTTTATCACTACCCAATTTTAAGGTATTGTGACTAGCGTAAAGATATCTAATTAGTATAAATCTACTAACTAAATACCTGTACAAGCCTTAACACTTTAAATTTCTTACTACTTTTACTTATTATAATATAGTAGGAAAAATACTTGTAGTTATATAGGTATTAAAAAACATAAATGTAAAAGAAAACCAATTTATACTAATATGTATGATAAAATAACATATACAAAAGTCTAGAAAGTATACAAATGTACTGCTATTAATATATACATAACAATTGAAGAGGAGTACTCTTGCTAAATAAACTAAACTATTTCATAAACTTTTACTCTAGTGCGCTTTTATGGAGTGGGGAAGGAATCCAGTATATATGTCGATTTGTTTCATTGGGATCGCGATCAATATCTACAAGAGAAATAACACATACACATACACGAGTGTAAGTAATAAAATTACTCAGTGAATGGCTAATTTCCCTCTTTTCTTAAAGAGCTTTTGCCATAAAAGTTTAGATATATATTTACTGATACATTTAATTAATTATCACCTAATAGATTGTTGATAATATTTTGCTTAAAATAATACTTACTCAAGTTACTAATCAAAATGACTACAATTGGTACATAGGTTTCTCCCTTTGTAACTTTAGTCCTACCTTATACCTCTCCCCCCTTATAACTTTAGTCCTGCCTTATACCCCTCATCCCCCTTATAATTATAGTCTCGTCTTATACCCCTCCTCCTAGGAATAAGTTATTTGAAGAATATATATTTTCCTCATACATAACAAATAGGTTTCAAACCATCATAGGCATTAACCAAGATGGGACATCGTAGGCATCAATTATATTAGGACACCATATGCATAAATTATGTTAGGACACCACAGGTATAAATCATGTATTCCATTATTATATATCATAGGTATCGTCAAAATACTAACTTAACCATAAGTATTTTATTAATTATTTTAACACAAATATAACATATGATTATTTCAAGATAAAAATCTATTTGAATAATAAGTGTATGATATTAATTCAACACATACTTCACTAATCCAAAAGCCTTATTAGAGCATAAGGGGTATTCATAAGTAAATCCCCCTTTCATCACTTAAACTCATTCTAAATTTTTACCAAAAACTTATCTAAGATCCTTGGCATATTATGAACCCATTGTGAATCATCAAAAGTTAATTATCTTACACCATTATGGTTCTCTAGTACTGTTCACATAGAAGTAAAAGCAAATTCTCAAAACAGGGCCAACATGGAATGTCATGTAATGGAAAGGCCTTTTTAATATTCAAAACACTTTCATAAATTGCCAAATTTTAATATGACATCTCTAACATGTTAAATAATGAATAACTTTAATTTCATGAGTTTCACCATGCACCAAAAGCATGAACTTAAAGCTATAATATTTGGACAGCACTAGAGCTATCATAACAAATTAATCATTTAGGCAACCAAATAAATTTCATTTGCCATAAGTTTCACATTTTTTCTTAATCATTTGATAGTTCAAAAATTTTTAAAACTGAGACTACACAGACAGGGTCCAAAATCAGGACTGCATTGAAGCACTTGAAAATAAATTTTTTTTTGGATAACTAGATAAGCTTCAAATATCACTAAATTTAGATGTGAGTTTCCTAGAATATGGAAGGGTAAGTACACCAATTTTCATAATTTTTATCCATCATTTGACTACCCAAATTCTTCAAAAATAGAAGCAAAACTTACTAGCATTCTATTTTAACTTTATTCCTCCTAGGCTTAGAAACATTCACTTTTCATATTCCTAAAATTTTCCAAAAACTCCTATAATTTTCCTCACATATTCTAGCATCATTTATAACATTAAAACACCAAAATATAAGTTTTATCATTTTCTAATCCTTAGTTCCATAGAGTAATAGAAAATAGGGTAATATCCATTCTTGATTGATTTGGTTCTATTGTCATCAAGACTTACTAAATCTTCCCCTACCAATCTTAACATTGAAATACTAACCTAATAACATCCTAATATCATTAAACAACATTCAAAAGAGCACAAAACTAGAACTATGTCTTCATACATGGCCACGCATAAACATCACAACAATATCATCTTAAATCACCATATTCGTCACTTTCTTTAGAAAAATCCTAAAGAAAAAAGGTAATTGCCACTTACCTCAAATTTTTGAATTCCTAATCTTGTAAAAACATATTTGAATAGCACAAGAACAATTCTAATGAAATAAATCAAATTTTATAAGTTTAACAGAAGAATTAGCCATAAAAACATGAAGAAAGATGAAGAAAATCCAAATTACCTTATTGGAAATGAAGAGCCAAGTTAGAAAACCCCTTGAGTTATATGAGGAAATTGAAAATCTTTATAAAGGAAGCTGGAGAGTGCACATTTTTGCTAGTTTGTGGGTAGAAAATGTGCAAAAATTTACCCTAAAACCCTATATATATAAAGCACAAAAACCCTAAGCTTCCAAGGTAACTTTCCTTATTAGAAAATGGTAAAATTCTCCTTCATGATGGGTAACAAATGGGATCACATTTTTGCCACTCAAAATCAAAATATTTTTGTCCCAAATCCAATTAAAATGAGCTAAATAAATTGCTATATAAAAATTACTAACAAATGCCCTTGGTTTTGTAAATATTTACCAAATTACCTAGGATTTTCTACACACTTAGGCCTTGCTTTTGTGAGCCTGAAATTTTCTAGTTCAAAGGTCATATTTTAGCCCAAAATATCAAATCAAATTAGTCTAACTAATTTAGTATGATTTATTTCAAATTTACACTTAACCTCTAGGTTTTCAGCTTAATCGAGAAAATTTTCAGTTACCCAAGATCTTAATTTCCTATCGAATTTTTATAAAATTTTTACAAACCTAATGCTGGCATTTTTATGGTATTTTGACTCATACTAATGCCTAATATAAGTCTGATAAAAATTCTAGGTAGATATACCCTAAATCTATCTCTACAATTTAGTCAAATTTCACCCGATTTTATTACTGAGTTTTTATTAAGGTGATTTCCTATTCAAATTGTCTTAATTTTTTTTGCTCCATTGGGTTATTACACCTTTACATCTTCAAATCAACAAAATATAATAAATAACTAACTTTTTATTACATATATATATCATTACATCATTAACTAATTGTCTAATACAATAATTAAATATTTTTTATATGTGAAGTATGTAATAGGCTTGATGGTTTGATAACTCAAATCATTATACCTACTATGCATTAAATACAAAACTTAATGGATTCTAAGTTAGAAGGTTTATTATATGCAACTTGATAATGCTGAGAAGAAAGCATTCCTCAACCCCATAAAGAAACCAAAGTGAAAGAAGGCTCCTATCTCAATAATAATAAATACTGAAATCTTTAACATATTCCTCATTACAATTCTCTTCTATTGAATTCTCCATGCTTAAGTATAAGGACTAATTATATGACACATATACAATTTAGTAATATTGAGAACGAAGCCTTCCACCACTATTATGGAGAAATTGGTGTGTAGGGAGGCTCCTATATCAATAATAATGAATAGAAATGATTAATAACTTAGCAATATATTTGCCTCCATTACTAATGCTAAAGATTGGAATGAATCCAAGGAAACCTTCCTTTCTATCTCAAGAAGCTTGATTAGAGCAAGCTACATATCTTATCAAAGGATTTACTTCTCTTTTTGCATTTCAGGGTACACACTTTAAAAATTGAAAATTCAAAAGTGAAGTAAGTCCTTTAACAAGATTTGTTACCTCCTCCAATTGGGCTTTATGAGATGGAAAGGGGGAGATATCTTTAAATTAGAATTAAATGGTAGTTAAGGCATTACAAAAAATTTTCAAATGGAAAATGGACCATATTTTATAGTTAGTATAGGATATTCTATGTTGATTGTTAATAAATAATCAAGGAATTATAAATGAATTTTTTTTCTTATTGAGTCCATTGATATACCTTTTAGATGTTGATTTTTTGAAAAATTGATGTGGTAAATGTTTACCTTATGAACACCGTAATGCATTTTAAATGAGCATACTATTAAAATATAAATAATCTTTATAATCTCCAATAATACTATAAATGCAACCATTAATTGGTTATAGATAACCTTTTAGACATCAATCTTTAATTATAATTGACATCTAAAACACATTGTTCTTTACAATTTTCAATAAAATCATAAATTGGCTATTAACATTCCTTTAAACATTGGTTTATTATGAAATTAACATAAAAATTGATATCTAAAATACATATTTTTCTACATTTTCTAATAACATCATAAATACAAATATTCATTGATTGACATTCCTTTAAATATTGGTTTAATTTATGACCTACGTCTAATAGTCCATATGATATTCATTTAGATAATGGTTAAATTTAAATTGATATGATATTCATATTTAACATCAATTTATTGTACAACCATCATCTTACGTTTCCTTATGTTAGACATTTCATCTCCTATTAGGAAACAAGGCTTTATAACATTGACTTTTTATTTAAATCGATGTTATAAGTTTCACTTATTTTGAAAAATACCACTGTGCTATTTTATATATTGATTGTCATGTTAATTAACGTAAATAGAGTGATGTTAAAGGGCAAATCTATAGTAATGAATGGCCGTAATGTGTTTTGAAAGCTATTTTTGCTATGTCTTCCTTGCAAAATTTCAATTGATGATCCTTAGACCATAAATCTATCTTAGAAAAGTATTTGGCTATTTGTAATTAGTTAAACAATTCATGAATACAAAGCAAGGGATATTAATTTTTTTTAACTATCACTTAATTTAGTTGTAAATAATCTCTGCATAATTGTAAAGATCATATCTTTCTTCTTTATGAATAGCACTAAAGCTCCTAAAAATGAAAAGTTGGGATGGACAATCCCTTTATCCACTTGCTCTTATAACTACATCTTAGGTTCCTTCAATTTGGTTAGACCCATTGAATAGGGAAGTATGAAAATTAATTCAGTACCTAAGATTAAAGTAATATTAAACTTAACTTCTTTATTGGGTGGTAAACTTAGTAACTTTTCTAAAACATGTATGAAAAATTCTTGCTTAATTAGAATAGCTTAGGTAGGTTAATTCAACTATCTAATCATGACTAACAAGTAGTGCATCCTCTTCTAATTAGTTATTAAGCCTTGATATTGAAAATCAACTCAACAACTTTAACAAGTCTTTCTCCCTAAAAAATAATAATAAAATATCCTTCTATGAAAAGGCCATTGTCCTCTTAAGATAATTTATTTGGGCATGGCATGCAAAAAACTAATGGCATGGTATGTAGAAAACTAATCCATCCCTAAAATTGCATCTTAATCTAAGATTAGATTTGTGGGTATTAAGCATTCATATACACACATGGGACAAACATTAATAGCTAAGGTAACTACCATAATTTTATCAATTAGGGTGGCTAAATATAAAAAAATTTATAAGTCACTACACGGTTTAATTAACAATGAAGCAGACATTTTAAAAATTAAAGAATGGGTTGTCCCTGGATCAAACAATGCATGAACTTGCAAATTGTTCATTTAAAAAATACCTGGTACTATAGTATTTTATGCTTAAGGTATCTAATCGGTCAAAGTAAACACCTTAGCCTAGCTCCCAATTAAGCTTTTCTATCACCCCTATCATTTGCTTTATTTAAAATAATTTAAGTTCTTGCTAGAGTAATGGTACAACCTAAAAGTACACTTTGTTATTGAGTAGAATAATTCATTCCATAGTTAGAAGGATTTCTAGGGCACTCTCTTACCTTGTGCCTAAATTTCCCATATTAGGAGTATATGATGTTGTTTTGGTTGCAAGGTCCTTAATGTTCACTATTACACTAAACACATTTTGGTGCTTGCTCTTGGAAGTTGCCCTTTTGCCCTACCCTTAAGGTATGCTTCCATTAAAAACCATAGAAGTACTGTGGTAGAATTAGCCACTCAACAAACTTCTAAGGTAGGTTAATTTGATATAAGACTTACTACCTTCATTTATGGAAACATTTTAAAAGGGCATTCCCCTTGCTTTAGACATAAAACTTGGTCATTCTAACTAACTTTACTTCTTATTTATGCTTCTTGCTCCTTTCATTCTTTTATCCCAAATTTAGGTTAAAGATATTGATTTAATGCTTATTCATAAGTGGTGGCATCATTTAAATTGATATGCTCAAAATATAATAACTACTTAGCCCTTGAATGAATCATTCCACTTTAGCCCTCTCTATTTAGATAAGATCCTCACATGTCAAGATAAATGAGAGAATCAGGTATCACACTCATTAATAAGGAAGCTTCCTTAGTTCAAATACTTGAACTCTTTTGTGATAGCTTGCCTTACATTGAGAAGTAAGAATCAATCAATGAAGTTCTCCTAAAAATTTCCTAAGTTAAAAGTACTAAGCATACATCTCTACCCTTTATGGAATTAGTGAACCATTAGTACGCCATATTATCTAGCTAGTAACCTACAAGCTCAATTAAAAGTTACTTAAAACATCTTAACATCTTCTTGTAACACTCTATTTGTGTCAGAGACTGATACGAGTCCACAATTGGATCTATAATTAAGTACCAAAGTGGTTTCATCTTGATGAACTCATGGATAATCCATAACTTGTTACCTAGATCCTCCTATGCGGGGTTTAATCCATCTCTTTATCTTTATTTTGATTTGGGTCATAATTATTTTAACTTTTATGTCCATTATACCCTTAATTTTGATTAAAAGCTTCAACTACCTATTGTATAATTGACTATATAAAATTTGTAGCTTAAGGAGGAATTATTATCCATTATTTAAGGAAGAATGTCTTATCCATTATTTCTTTGTTTTATGCTAACTACTCTAAGCTTATAAAACCATAGATGATTCTTTAGGACTAAAATCATTGGCTTCTTATTAACTTCTATTGTTCATTATTCTCCTTAATTCATAAATCCTTATGCACTTAGATAATAAAAAAATCATAATAATAATTCTTAAGATAATATAACTCCACCACTAACATCTTTAGGTAATGTAAAGTCAATTGAAATGGAATTGGTGATATGTGATATGAGTTTACATATAGCACTAGTATAGTTCTGATTAACACTTACTTAGGCAGCAAATAAACATACCTTAAATATTCCTATCTTAGGGCCTTGTTTTACTAGAAATCACTAGACTATGCTCTCATACCATTTTTGTCATGAGCAATCCCTAGTCGTGATTAATATAGAACTTGCTTTCTGATTTCCACTAGCTTAATTAAATCATTATTTCTTAATGCATGCATGGATTGATACTAATCATGGATGTTTCATTTAGAATAATGGTAAAAGTACAAAAATTTATCAATTTCCATCTAAATAAAGGAAAGCTAAACCTATTTACGAATCTTAACATGATAGAAAATTAGGCAACTTAATTGACTTCAATTATAACAAAGGATTTCTACCCCAATTTCTTTCTATGCATACTAAAGCCTATGAATTACTTCTACTGTAATAGCCCATATGAATCTTTTTAGAAATTGTCCTAAGTAAATTAAAATTTCTAAATAGATATTTTGTTAGAAAACCCCTAAATTAAAAAACCTAAAAGGAAAATCAGGTAAAATTCAAGAAACTCGAGGAGAAATTTTGAAGTGTGCCTAAGTAGAATCGTTATAAGAATTTTTTTCAACATAAAAATAGGTAAAAATATAATTAAAAAAACTAATAATAAGTTTAGGAAAATTTGCTTAAGAAATTACTGAAATTTCAAAACCTAGATAAATTGAAAAGTGAGGATTTGAGCTGAAACTTAGAAAATTAATTAAAAAAACCCTTGGGTTGACCTCAATTAAATTTTTAAACCAAAAATATGTGTGGAATTTCAAATTTTGAAAGCCTAAATAAGGCCTAAAAATATTCAAAAGTTTAAGGGTAAAAATACAAAGAAGTGGGAAATTTAGAACCATTTGGTCGTAAACCTTATTTGCCTATTTTAAGTGGATAAATTTTATTAATTTTTAGGGTCATCATTCTCTGAATTTCTAGGCTAAATGGAAACCTAGAAAGGCCATCATTTGTCCAAGATATTTTTCAAAATCCAATAAATAATAATACTAGAAAAAATTCTATATTTTTTTGTAACTAGGGTTTTAGTATTTCTATAATAAGGCAAGTTGGTCATTTGAAGTAGAAAATTTCTACCTCTCGGCTAGCAAAAAGCATGTGCAAGAAAGGGAATTTGGAGAAGAAGTTTAAGCTTTCTTAGGTTACCAAAGAGTATTCTACTTAGCAGCTTAAAATTTTGCAAGGTAAGTAAGAAATTTTCTTTCAAATTCTTCAAAGGTTATGGTCATCTTTCTTCTTAAACTTATAAAAATCTTGATGCATTGTCATGAAGCCACTCACTTGCTATTTCAAAAATTTATTTAGAGATAAAGAGTAAAGAATTTAAGGTGAGTGACAACTCTCTCTATCTTTGAGATCATCTTAAAGGAAATAATTAATAAAGTTATTAGTTTATGCTTGTTTATATTCCATTGTAATAAGCTATAGCATGGTTCTATTTTATAAAGTTTTTAATTGATATTATAATGGTAAGTTGTTATTATGTTAATGATAAGAATGATAGAGAAAGGTTTCATCAAAAATTTTTAGGATATAGGAAGATAGGAATTTGTGAAATTAAATGCAAATCCTTTTATGTTATGTTGAATTAGAGGCTTTGAACATCCAGTGCAACTACGATTTAAAAAATGTTAAAAATTAAATTCTTAGCACTTTAAGTGATAGGATGATTATAGATGAGTTTGGGAATTTTTAAAAAATTTTAGATGCATGAAAAGCTGAGTTATAAGTAGGATGTTTAAATTTGCCCAATTTTAGACCCCTATTTGCTTAGTCTCGGATTTCCATTTATTTAATCCATTAAATGAATGAAAAAATTATGAAACTTTAGGGATATGATATTTAAGATCAACTTAAGTTAAAACTTGGTGGCAATTGAAGTTAATTTGGTTACCTATATGGTATTTTTATCTTGACAGCTCTAATGTAGTTTGAAATTGCCTAATTTAAGTTCTTGTCTTTGATATACTGGCTAGCCCATGAAATTATTTGTACAACACTCATTTTCTCCTTCATTTAATATGTTATTAATGTTGTGGCAAATTTTGGAAACAATTGGCTTCCATTTGGTTAATTAAAAGAAGCTTAGATTATAAGTAGCTTAGATTATAAGTGCTCCTTTTATAGTCTTATTTATGAATTCTCCTTTTAGGTTTAGGGCTAATTTGTCCAATTTAATTATTATATTTTGTATAATAATATGTTAGGAAGGTTAGAACAAATTGTGATAAAATTTTAAGTTGATTTGAGAGTATAAAAGAGGCTCTAAACCATAATATATAAACAAGTTTGCTTAAAACTCTTTGAGAATTGTTAAGGAAATTGAATGGATGTGATACATTGGCATACTACATAAAACACTTATAGGATTGTGGATATTTGACTTACTTTTGGAAATAGATAAATGGTTAATGTCTTAACTTCCTATTATTGGTTAATGTAAATTGAGTAGGAGAAATATAACATCCTTCACAGAGAAGCAAATAAGTGGTTAGTAGTAGAGGGAAAGGGGTGGTGGCAATAAGCCTAGGGTGGCAAAGGATAAGGTTAAACTGAAGGTATAAGGTGGCACCTATATACTTACCATTGCTATTTTCTATAGTACTAGTCACTTATAACATTCATATGGAAAATTTCTTCCTAAAACATTAATTAGCGATTACAAATAAATAAAAGGTGAATCCTTTATGATAAGAATCCTTTAAATAAGATGAGGAGTAGCCATTTACCAAGTATATGTTATACTTACTTTTTTTTGTTGTGTTGAGTTGATTATAGGTTCTAATCATAGACCGAACATAAGAGATTGATGCTTATTAAGGAACTTTCTTATCACCTCATGAGATGCATTAGATAGCATTTTACCATATAGTAGTGTCCACCTCTACAAATACAAGAGTGTATTATGAGTTATTAGTTAAGCAAATAGAATTAGATCTTAGCTGTAATATCTTAAGTTTAAATATAAAGTTGTATAAATTTTGAGATTTTATGGCTATATTATTTATTTAGTTAATATTAGTTTTAAATTTATTTTTTAAATTAAAGGTTTTGGAATATTGAAAATAATATTTTTAATAATATTAAAAAATTCATATATGGTCATATCGAGGAAAGATTATATTAAAATAATTTTTATAAGAAATTTCTCATAAGTTGAGAAATAAATTTTAGTGCATAGGAGTGTGTGGATTTATGAAATTATTTATTTCTACTAATAAATTACTTTTAAAAATTATGAAAAACCTAAGTAATTATTTTAGAACTTTTAAATATATTTATATATTGAGATAGGGAGGATAAAAGTAATTAAGTTATGATTTTAAATGGAAATTAGTTTTATGGAAATGAGTTTTTAATTAGATAATTGATTAAGATTGGATTGAAGAGATTAAGAGGGTTGAGATTTTAGTTGTAAAGTAGCTAATGTAAATAAGAAACATATGATAAAAACTTAGCTCACTTTTCATATTTTTCTGGCCCCTCTCTTTTACCAATTCTATCTTTCTTTCTTTTTTTAGGTTATTTTTCTATCTTTCCTATTTTTTAAATGGTTCTTAACTTTTTTTTTTTGTTTTCTCATCACTCTCTTTAGGATGTTCTAGCACTCTCTTTCTTTTCTTACACATCTCACACCAACTTCTGCTTCCTCTCCCTTTCCCTTTCCCTTGCTCTTCTTCCCTTTTAGGTTGCTTTTTTGCATGCATTGGCATTACTCTACCATTCCTCGCTGATTTGTTTCCACATTGCTATGCAACTTCCTTTATTTAGCATGAACCTTCAATTGTGGTGAAATAATTATGAATAGTAGCTGGAACGAGCCCTTCAATCTCTCTTTCTTTCATCATGCCACTATCATTGTGGTTTATGGAGGATAAGGAGGAGCAGTTAAATTGCACAAGGCAACTGAGCTCCTAGCTCTTCACTGTCCCAATGAACCACATACTTCAACCATTGTTCACCTTATTGGAGATTCTGTAGAAAAAAAGTGAACATTTGGAAACTTAAATCTTTTTTTTTTGTTATTGTGGTTGAATAAGTTTAGTTTAAAGAAGAATTTCTACTTGTGAAAATTATGGAATTATTGGTAATATTTATGAAACAATGATTTTTACATTATCTAATGATCTAATAATATGAATGAAGTCTTCTTGGAAAGTTATATTCTAACATTTTGAGTAAATTACATTTAAATTAAATAAAAACTCTCAAAGATGTGAAAATGTGGTTTGGGAAACTATTTGAGATAAAGTTAAATCATTAAGTACTAATTGTATAATATCTTATAACAAGATTATGAAAGTTTTCTTAAAGTGGAAAGCTCTAATATTATAGGCTATGTTATATTTAAATCATAAGCCTATTTTACATATATTTTGAATATTTAAGTATAGTTTCTACGATAATGAAAATAAGTTTATGGCTAGCTTAAGGGAAATAATTAAAGTCCCTCAAAGTATTAGTAATAAGTTGAAAACTTATGTGCTTTGATATATATAATAGTACATAGGAAAAAAATATGCTTGTATGTTGAAAAAAATTCTAAGATAATATGATCTAGGTGAATACGGTGTATTATGTCTTAATATTTTCAAATGGTTTAAGAAAACCCCCCAACCATGTGAAATGTAACTTTAATTATCTTGAAACAAAGGTATTATGGCAAAAGTGATGATATAAAACAATAGAACAAAGTAAAAAGATACTTTTCACACCATCGAATATGCTTTTTTAAAGCTTTGAAAAGTCATATTTTTACATATGTAAGTTTAATCTGAAGTTACTTTGAAATGACATATTTTCAGTTTCTTATGATTAATTTAAGAAAAAATAATAAAATTATAAAATAGAGAATACAATAATGATTTAGAAAGAAAAGGAGTAAACTTGAAATATTTATAATTTATTCTTGTAAATTGTAATATTAGGAAGAAAATACGAAAATATGAATATGGTTGTTTCAGAACCCCTAAGGGTGAATCAATATTACTAGGTGAGTATATATCTCATCACAAATTAATATCCTAATAAATGATAATTTAAATGTGTGAATTATATTCTTCCTATTGATAGTATAGATTTTACATTCATATATATATTTGTGTACAAATTCAGTTCCGTGGTATAAATACAAATAGCTATTTGAGTAAATGTTCATGGTTTAGAGTGCACAGTGGAAGAATGGTACTGATGTTATTGGTTATTAATTGATTAATTGTGATAGAATTATAATAGATCATATTGTAATTATGTTACATGCTTTGATTACCCATAATTTTTGAATAGTTATTTATGTAGGCTTGTCTTGAATCTAGTAATATGAATAGAGTGAAGCTCTAGCGAATTTACTACATTATGAATTAAGTCTTATGAAGCAATAGAAAATTGTGAATTGTGCAAGAGTAATGATATCGAATATTATGATCTATAATGAAGAAATGATACAAAAGCCAAATGGAAAATTCTTGATGAACAATTATGAATGATATAAGAGTGACTAAAAGTCAAAAAGTAGCTACATGTGCACTTACTATAAATGGATGAGTGATATGATGTGATATTGACATTTGGATGTGACTGACTATTACTGTTTCAAATAATTATAGGAACTTAAGATGATTCTAAGGATTTATTGTAATTAAGCCTTAAGGGTTGTTTATGAATGTGATGATCATCTAGAATGGATGGTGGGTGGCATGAGTTAAGATTATTATATTTTATGATGTGAAATATGGAATTTGAGCTATATACAAGTGTATTGTATAAAAATATGTGAATTTGAGCTATGTGAAATATGTGAAATATGTGAAATATTTTCAAGTTGGATTAAGTGTATTGGAACTTGTTGCATCTGTAGAGATCCAAGACCACCTTATAAGGATTTTAAAAGTTGGATTAGGATTGAAATTTGAAATAGAAATGTTGTTAATTCAATGTTAGATGCACTAAATTATTTATCTATGTATAATCTTGGAATTATACAATATTATGTGAATGTTGTTTGCTATTGTATAAAAATAATATAGGTTTTATATTATAGGCGTGTGGCTCACAGGAAGTGTTCAAAAATAAGAGAGACTTTGTTTGTTTTTCCATAAAAATTTAAAGAAAATTTCAAGTCCCCTTAGAACTTAGAAACTTCCATTAGATAGAAAGAGTGGAAAGTGTTAAGGCTTGTGAAAACTAGTATTGGAATCCACGCTGGTCACGATTGATTAGGTCATGACACTAGTCCTATTATAATGCATCCCTTGACTCGAGTTCCCTTACCTAAGGGTACAGCTAGTAATAGTACCCATTCTTCTTTTGTAGAGATAGATGCAGAGGAATGGGACCCAATGGATCTATTTAGAGGGTTGTAGCATCTAACATGTAGTTTGTTTCCATATAAATAGATTTTGACATATGTACATATATGTATAACTCTAGCACCTATCATGTACATAGTCTTGTTTTTCTAGGTATGGATGTCTTCTTTTAATAGCATTATTTCAATAAGGGAATCAGAATAAAATAAAGGCTTGTAAAGATATCTCTTTAGTATGCTAGTACTAATTAGATATCTTTACACTAATCATAATAATCGTAAAATAGGCTGTGACATCTACATATATCAAAATGGACTAATTGCTATTGAACATTTTTAGGAATTATAAGTTCTACTCTTAAGGAGGTGGTAGTGACTCTACATCAGAATTTGAAATAAAAAGACAACAAGGAGTAAGTCTAGGGTTTAATGAGTAAATATTTTATAAGAATTAACAAATAAACTTACAGACTAGAATACACTCCTTTATACATAACATAAATCTTGTACATTCTTATATCAAAAGATTAGAATATACAACATCATATGTAAAGCATATCCTTATATGGATTGAACCAAATAATAAAATAACTCATCGACCATTCATAATCAAATAATGTAAAATCATAAATGAACCTCTTTTTGTTTCTTGCTCATCCTTATCCACTTACAAGCCCAATTTTACTCCTTCAAGGTTTACTTTATCCTTTTATAAATAGTTATCGAATTCAATTTTTCAATCATACATATAGTATCAATTTGTGTATATCACATTTTCTCACATTCAATATCATAACTCAATTGACATCTCATGTCAAGAATTCATTTTTTAACATATATCACATCTCTCGATTATTCTAGCATAGTTGCATAGTATAGATTCATCATTCTTTATTTTATAACCATCATCATCAATGATGATGATGATATCCTTGTGTATACTACATAGTTGACTATGTTTGCATAAAATAGATGTATAGTCAATTACAAATTCCTAAAAAACAAGTGGATAGCTTCATATTCAACTATGTCATCGATCATGAACTCCTTGTAGATATGGAGCATAGTTAACTATATGGCCAATTATAAGGGATTAGAGAGCAACCTATTGGCTTGTAGTTAACTATGTACTAGTTAACTATGAGCTCAACTATGAGCTCTACAAGAGCAACTTTCAAAAGTTGTAATTTACTATATAGTTAACTAGCTAGGGTCAAAGGGCAATTTCTTAGCCTTGTAATGGACTATGTAGTCTACAACCTTACCTAAGGATTAGTTCCTACAGCACTTAGTCGACTATGTAGTGGACTGCCACCTATGATTCTATAGATTTTCATTAAATATATTATTCATTCATGTCTTTAACACTCAAATCTCACTTTACATGTTAACATTCACAACCAAATAATCACATAATGCATTTCCATCATAATACTAATCCATTTCATCAAGGAAATGAAAGTAAAATTCCCATACCATGCAAAAATCTTAAGATTTGATTCTAAGAATTAAAATCTAGCTTCTGTAATTAGATTAACAAAGCCATTCAAATTTGACTAGAATGCTTACTTGCCTAGTATGAAAGAGGTAAATAGAAGATGAAATCGATGTTGGCTTGCACCTATCCAAGAAAAACCAATAAAAAATTAGGTTAGGGTTTAAAACCCTTCTTGAGAGCAAAACTCTTGTTATTCACAATCCAAAGGATAAATAAAATCAATCATCCTAGAATTTAATATTTTAGAAAAACTTATCTTAAGTGGATGGAGGATTAAATACAAATTTATAAAGGTTGATGTTTGAATTTATGAAAAGAGAAAAGAAGGAAGATGAAGAGTGTTAAGAGAAAGTGTGGGAGCTTTTGCAAAATCAGAAATAGTATATTAGGTTAAGAATACTAAAAGTAGGGGAGCTTAGGGCAAATTTGGAATAAGTCCTAAATATATTCCATACACCATTACTTAACTTTAATTACACTACAATCTTTAAGTACTTCCTCCCATACTAAACTTTTAACTCATATTTTATTATGTTAGGTTTTTCCATCACTATCTAGGCAAATCTTTCACTTTTTATTACTATAACCATAAAAATTAAGCAATTATTTTCTATGCAATATATTTTAATTATTTTTAAATATTCATAAAGGGTGTAATAAAACCAAATAGACAATGTCATTTTTTAATGTATGCTTAACTAGTTGTTTTGTAAGATTAAGAAATTGCATTTTGATTCCAACACTAGAATCGATTCAAACAAACAATTTAAAACATACTAAATATTTAATGTTTGATTTTAATCCTGTCATCATATTTATATCCACATTTTCAAAAAATGCTGAGTTGGTAATTTTTTCCACCTCTTTTTCCTTCTTCCTCATCTTTCCTTGCCATCATTGAACATATGCTCCAATTAGCTTCTTTTTAGAGTTTTTTCTACACAACAAAAGTATAAAATCAAATAATAACTTTATTTTCTTGCTTAATAATCAAGATTAACACCTGAATTAAAAAAAAGAAAAATAGTCATTTTGAAAAGATATTAACTTTTTTAAAGTAGCAAGAATAATAAGTAAAAAAAATAAGCATTCTTATATAAGTCACAATGAAACAAATAGCTAGTGATAATAGGTTGGATTCAAGGGTGGTAGTTAGGAAGCCAAGATTGTTGAGCTAGAAGTGAGAGCGGTTTAGAAAAGGTGATCAAAGATAAGAAGTTGTAGCATAGGATGCCCTTCCGTGACACTAGTAAGAGTACTAAAGGGTAAGACTTGTTAGAATGGCAGTGAGAATTTTGAAGATGGAAAGAGAGAAACAAAAATTTAATTTATGACATTTAATATTAAAAACATATTTAGATACCATAAATTAAGTATAATAAATAAACAAAAATTATAAAAAATTTATTGCTAAAACAAGTGTATTAATAATATACATTCAATAACTAAAGTAATTGAAATAATATTTTAATGAACTGTTATTAAGCTTAAGAATTTAATCTAATAAAGTATAATAATTAATAAATGTATCTAATTCATTTTTAAACAAGTACAAAAATTGTATTTAGTTCACATGATGTAAGCAAAACAATTACTCTTAAGTCTTAAATTTTCTGTTATTAAAATTGAGATTTACTTAAAATTCTTTGAGTATTTAATTTAACAAAAATAAAGTTTTAAATATATTGTTACAAATTTTAAAACATAATTAAATAAATTTTTGACAATGTTTAAGAAATAAATAAAATTTGAATGTCCTAAGGTAAACTCAATTTTTATTTACTTGTTGAAATAAATAATTTTAAAGATAAAAAATTGTTTATTTTTGTGAAAAGGAAATTTTTATTAAAACTAACTATTAAGAACAAGTCTAGGGATAGGGCCCTCATCATATGAAGGTTCAAAAGTATAAAGCACCTTACAGAAAGGGTATTCAAACTATAAAGCAAATTAGATAACTTAAGAGTAGAATACACTGCCCTTCTCTATACTGCATTTAATTTATGCAAACCTACCCTCTAATTTGAAATCCTACACTCTCCTTCCTTAAATCCAAAAATGTACTACATATAAATCCTATTTTAACTAATAGAGTTAAGATCTATTAAGTCAATAGAGCGAGATCAAATTTAACCAAATAATTCCTCAAATACCCCTTTCTTCTTCTTATTCTTTTTCTTTCTTCTTCTCATTTTTATTCTTTTGTTATAAAAGTAAATCATCACTTAACAATTGAATTGTTATTAGATTTCTTATCTATTATAGAAATTTAGACTCTAAACCTTATAAATTTGATGCAAATATTTGGATAATTTTCATTAATTCATGTTAAATGTTAGAATAATTTTCATTAATTTGTAATAAATGCTAGAATAATAAATGGTTTTAAAATTACAAATCCTAAATTTTTAGGTTAAAATCATCAAATGCAAAGACAAAAGCAAATGAGAGAAGGTGATGAGTAAGCATTGTATAGTCTGCTGATGCTATGTTGATTCTCTCCTAACTTATGTAAGTAGTCATATAGCTTGGAATCATAGATCCATGGTTTGTACTAGAATTCAACCCACCCAAAATAACGTGAATATCAATAACAAAATTAGAAAAAAATTGAAATAAAATTGTAGCAATATAGAACTACAGAATCGTAAACAACCCAAAAAAATGGAAGTACTGTAGTAGAACAAAAACAAGAAGATAGAACTTAATGTGAATTGAAGAAACACACAACAATGAAACAAAAATGAAATTAAAATAAACACATAAAATTAGATAGCAAGAATAAAGCAAAACTAAAATGCAGGAAACATGAACCAGAAACAAAATGGCAGAACAAAAAATCACAAACTTAAATTGGACAATATAGAAATGCTAGAACAAAATGATGTGAATTTTGGGCAGCAAAATGAATATTTTGGTCATCCATGTCACAAAGGATACGGATCTCATGGTGGATCTAATGATTAGTGGATTCTTTATGGTGGATCTGAGAAATTTATCATATGTTAGTTCAAGCTAGATTGTTGAATCATTGATGGTGCTGAGTTTGATTGAGGTAAAAGAAGAGATACTATTAATGAAGTGTCCAGCGACAAGAAGGGCCACAATTGTTCACGACAGTGATTAGTGATGAAAACATTCACTATTGTTCATGGAAATTAGGCACAGGAAAGTAGCAGGAAATGTAGGAATGGGAGAAGGGGAAAATAGAATAAAATAAAGGATAGTATAGTAATTTTATAATTTTTTTAAAAAAATTATAATAAAAAGTATAAAGGAATTAAAATGGAATATTCCTAACATTTCTCAGTTAAATGGATTAACTTGTAGATCTTGAAACTAGAGAGAAGGTTTACATAATTTTAATAAACTATAGGGGAAGCCAATATATTTTACTCATAACTTAATGACAAATTTTATAAGGAAATCAACAATATAGTTATCTTCCTTATTTGGCTCAACTTTACCCCCATCAAATTCATTAGTTGTTTGCAATCTTTAATTAGATTTTCTACATATAGAAACTAGTTAGTTTCATTATGATAAATTGCATGAATAACAACTAAGGCATCCAGATTAACTTGAAGAAGCAATAAATTCTTATTTAAAGCTTATTGCAAGCTATTTCTTAGGCCACTTATTTCAGCTATAAAATTAAAGATTACTCTCAATCCTATTTGATAACCAACCACCTAATGAACTCAGTTGCCTCTTATAATAACCCCATATCCAATGCTACCTAGGTTGACTTGAACAACTTCTTTATAATTTAGTAGGAAGTATCACGATGGAGGATGGGACTAGGTAATTTTTTAAACTAGTTTCATAATGCTATTTTTACTGGGACTTAAAATAGCCCAATATTCCGTTGCTTTTGCTAAAACAAATTTTTTAGAAATAAATTTTCTTTTGTTGGAGATGAGGGTAATCTAATTTCTATAGATTTAAAAAAAAAAACCCAAATAGTAAAGGAAAACACACTACCTAAAGGATATTCAAGATCTCATATAGGTCTTTTGATAATGTTAGACTTAGTCCAGTAAACAAATTTAAGTAAAATGAACATTCACGAATAGGGGGATTTTTTTAGATTTTGCTAAAAGGAGATAGTGAAAAGCCTTTCCATTAAAATATAAGAGATACAATCTAAACCAACTTGACATAACATACAATTTATGGACACATTCATGCCATAATTAATGAGATTCATTGGTGGAATTTGTAACTTCCTTACTTATTAATACCTTAATCCCTTATTAAATAGGTAATTACTACATAATTAGACCTTATAAAACCTAATTAAGATTCTGAGAAACGAAATATTACAAATTCTGAGTTTCTGAAATTTTCTGCACATTTCAAGAATTGTTAGTCCAACTTAAAAAATGTGAAAAACTACTCTCCAGAACTCCAAAAATTACAAAAAAATTTCCCATGAACCCTCTACTCATTGAATTCATCTTGTAAAAATTTTACATCATTTAGACATCATTTGTTCTCCTAAGACTTGCAGCAAAGTAGACTTATTTCAGTTCCGTCTAGAATTCACAGCACCGAAAGTAGGCCCTTAGTTCAGGGGGTAAATCATCTTCAATTAAGCTCAAATTTAGTATGTAACTTCTTAAATATGTTAAATACTTTCCATAAAATTTTCAGACACAAAATGATCCATTTACTCCCTCAAAATGCCCAGATACAACTGGTACTCAGCACTGTGACGGGAACAGGACAGTCCAAAACGTGTAACAATTTCCCATAATAAATGAGCTCATTTTGGGCTGAATTTTGGTACAAAGTACATTGATTATGTAAGGTTCATCCCTGAATTTTATCATGATTTTTAGAGCATCATAACTCAGTCAAAAATTCATGTAAACAAACCCAGCTCACTACCCTACGAGACTACTGTTCATTTGATCAATTACTATTTATTTGATCATTTCCAACTTCACACATATTGCATACTAAATGCCTTCTACTCCAAACTAACTCACAATACATCAAATTCTTATATCCCATACAACATAGGAAAAGTTTACATGATCATACAATAATTCAAGTTTACAAAACACACATAATATACATTCTCAATACATAAACAAACTCATTCATATTCAATCCTTGCTAGGAAGGCTTTTGGAAGCATCACCTGAAATGGTTAGTAAACAATATAAAAGCATAAGAAACAAAGTTTTCCGGTAGCTAACTAGTGCAAGAAAAACACATTAAGTCATTCCATATCCTTAAGCCAATAAAATATACATTTCAAAATTAATTAATTAATCATTTAACACATCATTTCATACTATTGTCATCTAATACCATTGTAAGAAATATGCACCACACACAGTAATCATCAAGTCCATTCAAGGACTCATATAGATATCTAGATGGCTATTACTGATAATCGTACCTAGGCCTCATACACAACAATTTCACTGTCTTCCCGGGGTACTTTGGCCATAGGCCTCACATATAGCATTTCATTATCTTCTCGAGGTACTCGGGCTATAGGTACCGCACATAGCAATTTTATACACATTCCATACAATGGCACAAGATATAGAAAAGCATGTAAATAGGAAATAGAGCTTAAGGATAAAGTTAGCTACCTTTTTAAAAGCTTCCAATGATGATGATTCCTTTGCCCTCACTTGATAATTTCTTTACAAATTCTTTGCTTGTTCAACACATAAATATACATTTTAGAACACCATCATTCTTTCTCATCATTCCAAACCTTCCAAAATACAATTAAATAGCTAAAACTCCTTTCCTCCTTATTTTTCCCTTTTCACAGTTTTGAGACTTCAAAGTGAGGTTTCCACACAAGCTTTCATAATTCAAAATTTCACCTTCCATAAGCTCTATAATTCACAAGAATCATTCTAATTTCATTAATTTAGCCAAATTTCAAGCAAAACATGCCATACACCTACATACACCATCAGGCCTCTAAAACCTTACTTCGTACATCATGATTTCTTGTTGTTTTTACACCAAACCAAAGCCATACATCAACATAACAACATCCAAAACATCATTAGACATACTTAAATCATCCAAACCCCATGGTCAACTTTCCTTTGACCACACAAATATCATAATTTCAAGAAACTAAAAAGAGCACCTTAAAGAGCTTTGAAAGGAGAACAAATTTACCTTTTGGAGCAACTTAAAATTTTCAACTTGAAGTTCACTAAATTTGGTCAAACTTGAGATTTCTTCAATCTAAACACACCATGTGATAGAGCTGAATGAAAGGAATAATTTTGTCTTCTACACCAAGTCCTAATTCTTAAGATTTCTAGGTGAAAAAGGCCAACAAAATTTTCTCTCTCTTCTTTCTCTCTCTCACATGTTCAAGCTTGCTCCCATGGAGTCATCCACGGTTTTGGAGAAAAATAGAGAAGAAGGAAGAACTTTCATGACAATTCAAGGGTATTTTAGTCATTTCTTGAATTATCAAGGGCATTTTGGTCCTTTCTTACTAATTAGTAAGGCTATTCTTGGAGTTCTTTATAAAAATGACACTTGTCAAGTGTCTATTGGTCACACTTTATGAAATTACATACTAGACCCTAAATTCTTGATTATTTACACTTTAACCCACACTTCGTTTTGTACTTTGCAATATAGTCTACAGGGTTACCTGACTGTTTGAAAATCCATAGACTATTAGACTTAGACAAGTCCCATTTCTAGGATTTTCTAACCTCTTCTGATTGTCTATAGTATTTAGGGAAATTAATTCCTTTTCTATTATTCTCTTTTCTTCAAAATTTCGATTACACTTACACTTAATACCTTTCAACTTGAAATTCACATACCAAGTTAATTTAAATGTGCCCTTCGTTTCTACAGTCTCAAAATTTAGAAATTCAAATGATAGAACTTAAAATTTAGGACATTACAGAATTTCTTTTTAGAAAGCATGACCAAAGAAAAATGTGGATCTTAAGTAAAGTCTAACTTTTTATATCCACCTAATATCTTCTATGGATTTCCTCTTAGAAGCACACAGATGCAGATAAACACTATTTGGAGTCCACAACCCTAACTTAGAGTGGCCTAAGATAATCTTATCTTCCATACCTTTAAAACTAAAGGGCTTTTCATGGATTTTCATCTTAACTTGATAAGGGAGAAAAATTGAAATACCATCAAGGTCCCAAAAATTTCAACTAATAACATTATCCACTTTCTTGAGCTCTTCTTCCTTAAGGAAAGGAACTTTAACTTTCTCCCTAATAGGACCATTTCCTACATAATTGTCAAACCATAAAGATATTTTTCTTCTATATTTCCTATTGTCCACTAAATACCCCTTAAATAATCAAGGAAGTACTTTTTAAAGCCTTCTAATTATGAGAAAAGGTTTTGTTTAGGACATATATGAAGGGCATTGCGAAAATATTTCTTTCTAAGCACTTAGACCTAAAATGCTTCCTTGAGATGATATCTGGGTATATTCTAAAAGTGAACAGGAGTATACGTAACATTTAAGAATCACATTGCAAATATTGAGGGAGTACAGGTTGCATGCTAAATTCTCAAAATATGAGTTCTAGATGAAAAAAGTGCATTTTCTAGGCCATGTTGTGTTACAAGGAGGAATAGAAGTAAATCCTTGATTAGTATGCCGCAACACACAAAAAATAGATTAAAAATTAGTTTGTTGAAATAATGTAATATAATGGCACAAACTAGGTTGTACTCCTGGTAATCCCTTGATATTATCTTTTACTATGAATTATTAGTAGAATGCAAACACAAAATGTGGAATTAGATATGAAAACAAAAGGCAAAAATATGTTAAAATAGAATGCAATAAAATGGATGCAATATGCTAAGAGAATGTAATGCAAAATGCTATATTAGGCAAAATGTAGTGTACTATATGAATGCAAAAACACAGAATCAAGAATTCGGGGGTTTAATTCAAAATCAAAGCAATTAAACCAAACAAAACATAGGAACAAAATAGCAAAGAAGAAAATCAATATAATGAAGCAGTCGATTCAAGGACTTGAGATGCTCTAATCAGATCAATTATAGACCAATTAGGATTTAACTTTTCTAATTAATTCTTTAACCTTGAATTATCCAGAACTTTTATAATAATTCGTGAATCCTACGCTAGATAACCATATAAGATTTGATTAATTAAGATTAGCCGAATTAAGCAACTGTTATAATCCTTGAACTAGATTAAAATTGATTTAAATATAGAATTTGGTTGAATTAAGAAATTAAAATAGAAATCTACAAACTAATCCCTCAACCTCTGGCCTTATGTGTAAAATCATGATTTACCAATCATAATTCAACATCAAAATAGAAAAATATTAGAAATCACAAGGATGAATACCAAATATACTAAATCAACATCCAACATAAGTAATTAGGGAAAAAGAAAAATTAATTAAAGAAAGTCAACATTACAAATTATAATCTCATAATCCGGTAAAGAAAAGCCTTAAACTCTTTGAATCAACTCCTAAAATTAGCCTTTAATGACTAGAGAACACAAGCAAGAAGAAGAGGAAGAAAAACTCTCTACTGAATATATCTAAAGTCACTTGTGTCTAATGAATTCTTCACTTTTATTTGACCTAATGAACCTAAAACCTTACTAGATGTGAATTGCATATCTTTTAGGATCACAATAACAGGGCCTTCTTAATTTCTAGAAGCCCAGATCTATTTTTAACAAAGCAATCAACTCTAATAGTTATAGTGGTGGATTCCAGCAAGTCTAACTTCCAATCAGTTTGAAACTACTAAAACAAGGTAATTTGGTAATCCATAAACATCAATGTTGTAAGTCTAGTTCTTATAGAGATTTAGGCACTAGTTTCAAGTTAATTAGACCTGTGTAGTTCTAGATATGGTTCAAAAATTAAAACCAATTTAGAAAGAATAAAGACAAAGCTTCAAATTCTCAATTAAATAAAAGCTTAAAGAAGTTCGAACTAGGCTTTGATACCAATTGTAAATCTTTCTTTAAGCTCTTCAATAGTATAAAGATCATCTTGATTTGACATCTAAAGTTCAAGATATAGCTGAAAAATAGAAATAGTGTCAAAATCTAGCATTAACAGAATAAATTCAAGATATTGTAAAACTAACCCCTAAATTATAAAATATGGCCAATTCTATGAAATTAAACATGCATAACTCACTAAAAAATATTAAATAGGAGAAAATAATATAATAAATATTTTTTTCATTAAATTCCCCAACACTTAGCTATTGCACATCCTCAGATAAGACACAAATTTATTGAAAAATAAGAAACAAAATATTTCACTTTTCAAAAATTTCAAAATCTCAAATTCACAAGCAAGAGAAAAATAAAAGCTAGCAAGAAACATAACACATAATGAAGCAAAAATTTTGAAAAACTTGAAATAACTAACATAGTAACTTCATTAGATTAAATTAGTAAATTTTCACAAGATTCACTTTCCAACTCTCAAATGTTTAAGGTAAGTGTTTCACTCAAATTCTTTCCATAAAATTGCTCTACCATAAGCTGGCTAATCATCTAATCTCCACTACTCAAATCATATGTGCAACACAAATCAAAAGGACTTTATTTAAGGTTTTAATGGGACTAGGGAAAAAAGGTAGGGAAAATACGGATATAAATGGTTAGAAACTAAAGAAATTAATAAAGCATTTGAACAAAAAACATATGGGCAAACTATAAATAATTATAACTTAATATAATAATCCAAATTTAAATTCAAATACTCATCAACTTCTTCATTTTTCCTTTTCCTTTTCCTTTTCCTTTCTTTCTTTCAATTTATTTCAATTCAATTCAATTCAATTTTTTCCCTTATTCTCTTTTTTTTAATTTCTTTTTTTTATTTTTTTCCAATCAACCTTTGATGACTTTTCATAACACATAAACTCACACACCCTTACACTTATTCAAGATCCCATCTCATAAAAATTCAAATATTCTACTAATATTTAAGGTTAGGTAAAGACATTTGTTTTTTTTTTATTAGAAAAATTGCTTATAGGCTAATTAACAAAGAAAGGTAATAAAAGCTCAAGAGGGCTAAACAAAGATAAAAACTCAAGGTTAGTTATATGGCTCTAGCTTAAACAAAGAAAGAATGCCTTTATCATTTTTGTGCATGCATATGCAAATTATAATCTAAAAAAGAATCAAAGCAAGTTCTATATAAACAAATCATGGGAGAACATCACATAAGAAAGAAAAAGAATAGTATAAATTTTCAACATAAAGCTTAAATTCTCATAAGGTAAGTCATGTGTCATAACCCAATTTCAAGTATCGTGACTGGCGTAAAGACATCTAATTAATATCTAACCAATCAAACATCTTTACAAGCCTGTAAGAAACTATATCTGACTATTTTATAATAAAAGGAAAATATATAATGGCATCAAAAAATATAAGTAAAGTAAATTGCATTGCACGTGCAATGAAAAGTTAATCTATGATATTAATATACAGTAGCATAACCAAATTATTTAGTAATAAACATAGACTTTAACTGTACAGTGAATGACTTAAAATAGTAATTTTTGTTACACTATGCCCCATGAAGATCAGAAGGTTTTATGCAGTATATCAATCCTCTGCTGGAGCTCCTTGTTCTTTATCTGTAAAAGAAAATAACATCAAAAAAGAGTGAGTATATAAAATACTCAGTGAGTAACTACTCAATCTTTATCCCTATAGTTTTCCCTAATCAATTCTCTTTAATGCAAATTTAGGAAGACTAGATAAATTGCATATATTTAGCTTTATTCATATTTAATATCTACCATCTATCATATACATTATGTATTAATATTACATCAATAGAAATGACTAGTATGGTATACAGGTTTTCTCCTTATTTCTTCGGGCTAACCTTATCCCACTCGCCTCCAACCTTTTCCCTCCACTTCTTACCACCCCTCTCCTTCTTCTAGAAGGATGCTACAAGCCATAGGCTAATCTCCCCCGCACGTATCAAGTAGCACAAATGAGCCTTTGTAGGCTTTTCATGCCAATTAAGGCAAAATCATGTCAATCCATCATAACAAAGGTATGGTCAATATCAACTAGCCATTAGTAACCTAATTAATTTTTCTTTATCAATGTAACAAGTATAGATTTCAAATTTAACATTAAAGAGTGTAATCATTACATATTCTCATAATGTATCACAATTTCAATACATCAAACATTTCACAACTCAATCTAATCTATCACTATATTCTATACCATTAAAGAACATCCAAATATTTACAATAATTCAATGCATTATTCCATTCATATTATAATATCATCACAATGTATTTCTAAGCATCAAATACTTAGTGTATTTTACAAATATTCATTCAACAATACTATTCACGTTCAGATTCCAGAACAGGGTAGCAGATGACATGTTACCATAAGAGACCCTTTTATGTCTTCAAAAACACCTCCAAAATTTTTCAAATAATTATATGATATTATCAACATGTTAATTGACAAATATGAGTCTTTAGGTTTCACAATTAATCAACAGAATCTTCCCATAAAATTCATGAATCATGCCCTTCCAAAATAGTTTCAATCTCTGGCAGCACAGGAGTTCGGAAATCGTAAGAATTTATTCACCATGAAAATGAGCTTCAATTATCACTAAAATTTACTATGTTTTAAGCAACACATGTAAGGGTATCAATTAATTTTTATGTAATTTTTACTCATCATTTAGTAGCCTAAATAATTCAAGAACAGAGGAAAAATTATTCACGTCCTGTTTCTGGGCGAGTTGCACCTTTGTGTAGAAATGTCCATTGTTCATGTTTATAAAAATTTCTAAAAATTCCCAATAAATTTTATGTGTATCCTGACATCATAAGAGACTATTAAATGGGTAGTTTTTAATTTTTAAGATGTCCTATCATGTCCCTAAAATTCGTGGTTTAGTTTTGGATTTTCAGGAATTCCAGAAGCAAAATCAGCAAAACAATTTCTAAGCTCTTTCTATTCCATCTACACTCAAGGCTTAACAAATGGTAATATAATCATTTATTCATGCTAATATTGTTCTAATATCTTCAAATGCAACTTAAGAACACTAGTTTTCAGCACCATGCCTTCATTGCATGGCCACACACCTAGCTTCATGAAATCAAAATTCTAGAAAGCAATATTGGCAAGTTTGTAATCAAATTTCAATGGGAAATCAAGTGAGTTGCTACTCACCTCTAAACTTTTATATTTCAAAGCTTTAAGTTGCTCCCTAAATGAAAGAGTTTCTGATTTGTAGAAGAAGAAGATGAGAGCCCCAAGTTTTGATGATTTCTCCTTAGAAATTCAAGCAAGCAAGTGGAAAAACTTGAAATTTTGTGTTTGATTTGGCTTGTTTGTGTGTTTGATTGTGTTGAAAACTTGAAAAAGGTTCCTATGGCAGCTGCAATTTCGTGCAAGATAAGGAGGAGAAAAGCTGAATGCAGTTTCTCAAGTTTTCTAGGGTTTTCTACACAATTCATGAAAATCGGCCTTTTTGCAAATTAGCCTAAAATCTATGAATTTCTTTTGTATTTTTCTTACTGTTCTGCAGCAGCCAAAAACGAAATTTTCTGGACTCTCCTCAGCCCAAAATTTTCAAAAATTAATATAAAAAGAATGGACCAAAATTTAAGTTTTTGAAAAATTATATTTTGACCCCAAATCTTTTCAAAATTTCACTTTTGCCCAAAATTTCTTGGACAATTCTCAATTTAATCCTTGGATTCAATTTGGGTTTATTAGAAACACATTTGGGCCTTAATAAATGAGTTTTAATTGGTTCAAAAATAATTTTAAGAAACCAAATTAAATTACTATAATTTCAGCTTATTTTATTGAATTTCAACTCACCGAAACCTCTAAAATTAAGTTAGGCTCTATCAAAATTTCTCTAATCTTTTGGGCATATTTTTAATAATATTTTAACTTAAATTTTTATCTCTATCAATGTTTCAAAAGGTCTAGAAGAGCTTCCTAGAAGGTTGCCCATCCTTAAAATTTTCCTAAGCTAAGTATGTTTAATTGGGAAGTGCTAATTTAATTTGATACTTTAAGAGTAGTTCTTGGGAAAATTTTCAAAAATAATTCATTCTATACAACAAATTATTTTAAATAAATTCTTGAAATAATAATTATCATAAAATAAATATACTTCAAATTCCATCATTAACGTTATTTCAATATTTCCAAGCCTTTAAAAGAAAAAAAACTCAAATTCAATTATTAATAGATTAAATAAACATTCATAAATATAAAAATTTATGAAACTAAAATTTTGGGATATTACATCATGCTACCAAATTCAATCTACTAATTCAAAATCTATTGCTATATCAATCAATTTCAAGAAGCAAAATTATTCATTCAATCATGTTATGAATCATATCTAACTTCAATTGAATCCTACTTATAAAAATACAAAATCTCTATTAATGGAAAGTAACTAATATGACTTAAAAAGACTAAAAAATAAGTGAAAACACACTTTTTTAAAAAATGTTTCTTTTCTTTAAAGCTTTAAAAAGTATAAAATGAAGATATAAAGCATAAAATAAACCCTAAAAGTTTTCCACCCATTGAAATTTTATATTGTCTTTAATATAAAGCATATCAACATTATCAAGAAAGATCATCAAGAGATATAAAAAAATATAAAGGATAAGAAAAATAAAAGAAAAGGGTGGGAGAAAACAAACCTAAATGACTTGGGTTGTATTCCAAGAAGCACCTTTCTTTAATGTCTTTGACTAGACCATGGCTTCAATTTCTTTAACTAAGATCTATATGAGGATTGGTTACCTTCTTTGCTTCCACATGGCCAACATTTAATTTATCCATCAAGAAGGCTTGTTGTAAATTGTGATCATCTGCTATAATTTCTTTAAGTGATAGTCTTAAATTATTTTTGTTTAAATTTTCAAAATCCTCCTTGATAACAAATTCAACATAATTAACAAAATAGTTGGAATGGTTAATATGAAAGTACTCTTTTTCTCAAAATGTGGGATGTCCTCATTATCATACTTTTTTGTAATTTTTGAAACAACATTGCTGCTTTCATCAACTATAAATGCAAAAATTTTAGCATAAATATCACATGGAATAGTACTATCTTTACATGGACATTATAGCTATCAACACAATGCATAAATTCAAAAATTACAAGGAATTTAGTAATTATGTCATAATGGATAGCATTAACATGTAACTTAGAATCAACACATACAAAATTAGTAAAATAAGAAATAGAAACATTAAAGTAAGAAATAATAAAAATAGCAATATTAGAAATAATAGCAGAAACAGCAGAATCAAGAATAGCATAATGAAAACTGAGAAAATTAGAATAAAAATAGTAATATAAGAAGGATTAGGAAGAGTAACATCATGCAATAAAAGCTCTAAAGTTTGAAGAAAGGATATAGAATTATCTTGCATGACCTTAGAAATGTCAAATTTGGTTATGACACCATTGAACACCATGGTTAATGTTCCATCTTGAACGTTAAGTATAGCTTTTGCTATCTTGAGAAAAAGCCAGCGAAGAATTATTAGTGGAAGAATATTGGAATCCTTATTTTCCATCTTCGAAATGTAGAAATCTACTGTAAAGATTAATCTATCAACCTGCACTAGAATGTCCTTAAAAATACCCAAGGGATAAATATTAAATCTATTTGCTAATTAAACAACCATCTTTATTTCTTTTAAAAATCCTAAATTCAAGGCATTAAAAATAGAAAAAGGCATGACATTGATTAATGCTTGTAAGTATAACACGACATGCTCAATTTTGGTTTTGTATATCATGTATGGAATATTAAATGTGCCTAGATCTTTGCATTTTGTTAGTAATTTTCTTTAAATAATTGTAGACGCATTTGCCCCTATACTTAATTTCTCATCATCCCTTAGTTTTCTTTTATTAATGCATAAATTTTTCATAAAGTTAACATACGTTAGAATTTGTTTTATTAAATCTAACAAAGGTATTTTAACTTCTACTTTGCTAAGGGAATCTAAAATTTGGTTTTCTTCCTCCATTTTCTTTTGGCAAAAAATTCTTCTTCTTGGAAAAGGGAGGGGACAAGGAAAATCAATGGAAGGTGGGGTTGTAGGAAAAAAGTTTACCACACTATCACCATATTTTATTTATTTTTTTGGTTTCTAGTTGATTGCTTGTTTCTTCTTGACTACCTACTAGTTCATTAGTTGTTGGTTGATGTCTTGGTTCTAATTGATTGCCCATTGGTTTGGTTGGTTCTGGTTATGTAGGCTTATTAATTTACTTGCCACTTTTCAGTATAATTGCATTCACCACTTCTTTATTTTTAGTATTGCTTGAAAAGCACTGGCTAGAATCTTTTACTTTAAACTCACTATTGGTGGAAGTTAATTAATTAATTTAAGTTTGTAGATTAGTGATTTTAGCCTCTATTTTCTACTAGAATTATACATTATTTGTGTCATATACTTGACTAAATCTTCAAATAATGATTAAGAAGAAGTTGCAGTTGAATTTGCTATATGTAGGAGAAGGTGTAGGATACTAATTTTGGTTTGAGTTGTTGCCATATTTGTAATTCTAGTTACACTGAAATCAGTTTTGCTACTAGTTATCTCTCTAATCAGAATATTGAGCTTGTTAGTGGTGGTATTGATTTAGTTATGGTTACTACAATTGAGGTTTAGCAAGATAGATGGTTACTACATATGCTGCAAAAGGATTATATTTTTCATCTTGCAATATAGGATAACAATCTATTAGATGTGTTAGGTAGAAGCAAATGCCATAAATTTTTACTGGAAAACGAGCTTGAAATTGCTACTATTGTCCCATTGCTAATTACCTAATGAGTGAAGTTGACTTATATATATTCTATTTTCTAATTTTTTTGCTAGTTGGAATGAGAGAAATTGAGCTTATTCATGCCTCCTATTGTAGCTGCCATAATTCTAGTTCCAAATTACTATGAGTTAGCTACCATATTTGCCGTGAGATCTATAGCTACCATAGGAGTCTTATCCAACAATGCAACACCATTTGTTATGTCTATCATGCTCTTATCTATGAGAAGAAAGCTTTTATAAAAATATCAAATAAGGAGTTATTCACTGACTTGGTGGTGTGGATAACTTGCACATAACTTCTTAAAACCTCTTCCAATATTCATATAATGTCTCTTCACTTAATTATCTAATGCCACATACCTCCTTCCTAATAGTAGCTACTCTAGATACAGGGAAGAATTTCTGAAGGAATAATTACTTCATGTCATTATAGTACATCATAAATCTAGGCTAAAGGAAGTAGAGCTAATCTTTGGTAACATCAGCAAAGGAGAAAGGAGATGCCCTCAGCTTGATGTGGTCTTTAGAAATCCCTTGAGGCTTTATTGTAGAGTATACCACATAGAACTCTTTTTGGTACTAGTAAAGGTTCTCACTTGTAAAAGCTTGAAATCTTGGAAGCAAGTATATTAAACCAGATTTAATTCAAAGTCAGCATTTAACTCAAGATATTGGATGTGATATGCATGTTGCAATGCACCAAAATTAAAATAAAACTAGTGTGTTGAAAATATAATACTATATAGTGGCACAACCAGGTCATATCCCTAGTGATCCTTTTGATTTTATCTTTTCTAAGTGAGTTCCTAACAATATATACACAATTATGACTTATTGATGCAAAAAGAATAAGAGAAATTAATGCAAACAATATGTAATGTAATAAAAGAGAATGCTATAACATAAACAAAATTTACTATGCTATATGAAATAGAATGTAGAATGAAAATTATATAGAATTAAAGGGTTAGTTGCATGAAATTAAAATGATAACAGTAAAATAAATAAACATAAAATAGGAGCAATATAGTAAGTAAATAAAAAGAATTCAGTATACAAAAGCAATCGATTCAAGGAAATTAAAAGCTCTAATTTAGATTAATTATAGATTACTTGTGTAATGTCCCAAATTTTCAATTCTATTATTTGAATCTCTAATTTCTAAGGTCGTAGAAACAAATAGCACATTTGAATTAGCTTGGTGGATGAATTTTAAGTTGAAAGGATTTAAGTGTATAGGTAAACGAAATTTTGAAGGAAAACGGATAGTAGGGAAAGAATTAATTTTCCTAAATAGTATGAATGATCAGAAGAGGTTAGAAAACCCTAAAAAGGGGAGTTGTCTGAGTCTGATAGTGTAAGGAATTTTAAACAGACAGAAACCCTATGGACTAATTTGCAAAAGTGCAGAATCGGGTGTGGTTAAAGTGAAAATAATTAAGAATTTGGAATTTAATGTGAATAACTAAGATTTTGGGGTGCAATATGTGATTTTAATTAGTGTGACCAATGGATTTATGACAAGTGTCATTATTAGAAAATATTGGCAAGAATAGCCTTACTAATTGGTGAAAAAGGATTAAAATACCCTTAGAAATTTCAAAAAGGACCAAAATGCTCCTAGAAGCTACATGAAAACCCCACTTTCTTCTCCATTTTTCCAAAAGCTGCAGCAACTCCATGAAAGCAAGCTTGAACGTGTGAGAGAGAGAGAAAGTTTCTCTTAGCTTTTTCACCCAAAAATACTTAGATTCAAGCTAAGGTGTAGAAGGGAAATTTGTTCTTCTCCTCAAGCTCTATCCATTGATGTGCTTAGATTGAGGAAAAGCTCAAGTTTGATTAATTTTGGGGAGCTCCAAGTGAGGATTTTCAAGTTACACCAAGAGGTAAAAATGTTCTCCTCTAAGACCTCTTTAATGTACTCTTCTTAGTTTCTTGAAATCTTGAGGTTGGTGTGATCAAGGGTGATTGAACATGGAGTTTAGGATGATTTGAATATGTTTAATGGTGTTTTAGATGTTATTATGTTAAGCTATGGCTTTGGTTTGGTGTAAAAATAGCAAGAAACCATGATGTACATACTTGGGTTTTAGAGGCATAATGGTGCATGTGTAAAGTTGGCACGATATGTTTGGAACTTGGCTAAAATGATGAAGTTAGAATAATTTCTATGAAGCTTAAAGCCTATGAAAGATGAAACTTTGAATTGTGAAAGTGTTTATGTGCATTTTTCCTTTTGAGAAACTAAAACTATGGATATGAAAAAGAAGGAAGGAAGGAGTTTTAGTTGTTTAATGTGTTTTCGGAGGATCAGCAAGGTACACGGGGTAGAACACGGCCCGTGTTGTACCCCGTGTTCCTCGTCGAAGCTGATCAGTGTGCTATACGGGGTGCAACACTCCCCGTGTTTACCTCAGGACTGAAGGGCAGTAAGGTACACGGGGTAGAACACGGCCCGTGTTCACCCCCGTGCTCTTTGTCGAGTAACCCAGTGAAGCCCCGAAGTGATCCAGTAAGAAACACGGCCCTGAACACGGGGTATAGGACCCCCGTGTTCTTTGTTAAGTAAACTTTTTGGCTTTAATTCTTCATGTTTTGCATGGCTTTACCCCTGGATCCTTTTCTAATGTTCATATGTGTCATTTCAAGGCTTGAAAGCAAAGTATAGAGCATCTAAGTATGCATTTAATTAAGTGGAGAAAGTAAAGAATACATGAGGATTAGGGAAAGTGATGATGTTCTAATAAGAAACTATGATGTGTATTTGTATAGACTGAGGAGTGCCAACTTGGAAAGGCAAGAGGAAGTGTGAAGAAGTTTTTAAGTGAGAGCAAAGGGAACATCACATTGGAAGCTTGTAAAAGGTAGCTAGCTTTATCCTTAAGCCTCGTTTTCTATTTACATGATTTTTTTGTATTTTATGCCATTATACGGAATGTGTATGAAATTGCTGTGTGCACAACCCGGGAAAACAGTAAAATACTGTGTTAGGCCTATGGCTCGAGTTCCCCGGGGATGACAAGTGTGCGGTACCTATGGCCCGATACCTCGGGAAGACAGCGTGATGCTGTATGTTAGGCCTTTGGCCCGAGTACCCCGGGAAGACAACGTGATGCTGTATATAGGCCTAGGTACGATTATCTGTGATGGCCATCTAGATATTGATATGAGTCCTCAAATGGGCTTGATGATTGTTGTGTACAGTGTATGTTTCTTACAATGGTATGGTATTGAATAAGATGAAAATGTTTAAATGATTTTGAAACGAATGATTTATTTGCTTAAGGATCTGGAATGGCTTGAAATATTTTTATGGCAATAGCTAGCTACTGGGAAACTTTGTTTCTTATGTTTTCTGTTTTGTGACTAACCATTCCAGGTGATGCTTCCAAAGGCTCTCATGATAAAGGGCAATGATGTTTGAAGTTGTAAATAATTGTATAGTTGGTGATATTGTATATGATGGATGTATCTTTTGTAAATTGAACTTTTGTATAATTATATTACTCTTGTTCATGTTGTATGAAATACAGAAATTTGAGATATCCCGTATTAGCTTGAGGTAGATGGCGAATGAGTGCGTAATAATCATCTAGTAAATGAGGAATAAGGTGTTAATAAGTAAGGGAGTTACAACTTGATATTTGAATTTTTCAATTAATTATTCAACCTTGAATTACCTGGAATCCATGCAATAATTCATGAATTCTATACTAGGTAATCACTTAGGATTTGATTAATTAGGGTTAGCTAAATTAAGCAATGCTATAATCCTTAAGCTAGATCGAAATTAATTTAATGATAGAATTTAGTCAAATTAAGGAATCAAGCTAGAAATCTCTAAATTAATCTCTTAACCTTTTGCCCCCTTTGTGTAAAACCATGATGTATCAACCATAATTTCATATTAAAACAGCAAGGAATTAGAATTCACAAAGATGAACATCAATTATATTAAATCAACTTTCAATACAAGTAAATTCAAGACTTTAACACAAATAAATAGGGAAAAATAAAAATTAATTAAGAAAAGTCTACATTACAATACATAATCTCATAATCCAGGTGAAGAGAGCCTCAAACTCCTTAAATTAACTTTGAAAATTAGCCCTCCATGGCTAGGTGATACAAGCTAGAGGAAGAAGTAGGAGAATTGTCTACTAATTCTATGTGCAAAATTTGGAAGTTTAATAAGTCTCTTCCCTATCTATTTGACCTAATTAAGCTAAAATCCTATTGGACTAGAATTGTATGACTCTTAGGATTACAATAATAAGGCCTTTCTAATTTTTAGAATCCTAAACCTAATTGTTACAAGTCAATTAAATCCAATAGATAAATTAGTGAATTCCCACAAATCTAACTTCCAACCAGATTTTGACTAGGAAATCAATATAATTTGGAAAACCCATAAACATCAAACTTGTGGACCTATGTCTTGTGAGAATTTAGGTGCTAGTTTCAAGTTAATTAGACCACTATAGCTTAAGATATGACCCAAATATAGAAATGGGTTTAGCTAGGATAAAGACATGACCTCAACTTCTCAACCACATATAACCTTCAAAATGCCTAAAGTAGGCCTGGATCAAAACATAAAAGTTATAGTTCTCTCTCTTAACTTTCCAAAAATATAAAGTTTGCCTTAATTTGACATCTAGAGCCCAAGATATGACTAAAAAGTAGAAATATTGTCAAAATTCAGTATTTACCAAATAAATTGACAATATTGTAAAATTGACCACAATTCATAAAACAAAGCCTAATAAGTGAAATTAAGCAAATGTAATACCTAAGAGACATAAAATAAGGGAAAATAAAATAGTAAATATTTTTCTCATCAAGATACCTAATGGTTGGCAGGTAACATCAACAGTAGCTAATTCCTTCAATGTCCTGTTGTTATTTGCCATATTTTTTGAGTTATCTAAAGTATCAGAATGGGGGGTAGGAAAGTTAGAACTATCTATATTTTTAATCCTATGAAGGGAATGAAAAATCCTATTAATTTTTAAATCAAAATCTAATAAATGACTAGTATTTCTTCTAATCATACACCATTACTACACTGCACTAGGCTACACAGACTATAAGCATTATAGGAACACAGAAATACTAAAATGCAATATGAAAAATCACCCTAAACACACCTAATTAACTTATCTAGATATTTTTAAAAATTATAGGACCATCTAGAATGTTGTAATCATGTAGAATCCAAAAATGAAATAAAAAATTTTTAAAAATTAAAAAAATGGTCAAAATAGTGAAATTTGGCCAAAAAAATGAAGCACCTCACAAGCAACACTTGTAATTTTTTATAAGAAAAATTAAAACTAGCACTTGTAAAAATTTTAGCTCAATCAGAGCTAGTAAGGCCTAGTATGATTACAAGGGGTTAAAATGCAAAACTGTATAAAATTAGTCTTCTTAGGCTAAAAACTTTTATGTCAATGTTGAATGAAGTAAAATAATATAAAATATGATAAATTAAGGTGGAGGAACATGCAAAAATTAAAGAATACAAAAGAATGCAAGCATATGTAGAAAAATTGTAGCTACTGTAAAATGGTAGTAACACACTATTAGATACAATTGATGACTAGATTGCTTGAACAATTATGTATTACACAACTAGTAACATGTGGAAGAAGATGAATTAAAGAGGATCCCTAGCAACAGTGCCAAATTTTTTATTATGCCCGTCATAATATACTAAAATTAGATTAAAAATTAGTTTATTGAAATAATGTAGTATAGTGGCACAAACTAAGTTGTACAACTAGTGATCCTTTGATATTATCTTTTACTATAAATTATTAGTAGAATGTAGACAAAAAATGTAGAATTACATAAAAAAAATAGAATATAAAAATAAGCTAAAATAGAATGCAACAAAATGGATGCAATATGCTGACAAAATGCAATGCAAAATGTAGTATGTTATATGAATGCAAAACATAGAATTAAGAATTGGGGAGTTTAATTCAAAATCAAAGCAATTAAACAAAATAAAACAAAACACAAGAACAAAATGGCAAAGAAGAAAATTAATATAATGAAGCAGTTGATTTAAGGAATTAATATGCTATAGTTAGATCAATCATAGATCAATTAGGATTTAATTTTTCTAATTAATTCTTCTACCTTGAATTATCTAGAACCTTTGCAATAATTAATGAATCCTACACTAGATAACCATCTAGGATTTGATCAATTAAGATTAATTGAATTAAGCAACCGTTATAATCCCTAAAATAGATTAAAATTGATTTAAAGATAGAATTCAGTTGAATTAAGAAATTAAATTAGAAACCTCCAAATTAATCCCTTAACCCTCTACCTCTATGTGTAAAATCATGATTTACCAATCACAATTCAACATCAAAATAGAAAAAATATTAAAAATCACAAGGATGAACTCTAATTATACCAAATCAACATCTAACACAACTAATTTCAAGAAATTAGCATAAGTAACTAGGGAAAAAGAAAAATTAATTAAAGAAAGTTAATATTGAAAATCATAATCTCATAATCCAATAGAGAAGAGCCTTAAACTCCTTAAATCAACTCTAAAAATTAGCCTTCCATAGCTAGAGAACACTAACAAGAAGAAGAGAAATAGTATTGAATATGCCTAAAGTTTCTTATGTCTAACAAGTTCTCTCCTTTTATTTGACCTAATTAACCTTAAGCCTTATTGGACTTGGATTGCATGTCTTTTAGGATTACAATAATAGGGCCCTCTTAATTTTTAGAAGTTCAAACCTATTTTTAATAAGGCAATTAACTTTAATAGTTATAACAATGAATTCCTATAGGTCTAACTTCTAATCAATTTGAAACCACTCAAATAAGGTAATTTGGTAATCCATAAATATTAATATTGTAGATTTGCTTCTTATGGAGATTTGGGCACTGGTTTTAGCTTAATTGGACTTGTATAGCTCTAGATATGACCCAAGAATAAAAATAAATTTAGCTAGAATAGAGACAAGGCTTCAAATAATCAGCTAAATAAAGGCTTGAAAGAGTTTGAACTAGACTTTAACCAAAACATCAAAGTTATAAATCTTTTTTTAAACTTTCTAACGATATGAAGATCATTCTAATCTAACATCCAAAGCCTAAGATATAAGTAAAAAATAGAAATAGTATCAAAATCCAATATTAACTAAATAAATTTAAAATATTGTAAAACTAACCCTAAATTATAAAATAAGGTCAATTCTATCAAATTAAGCATGTGTAACTCACTAAAAAATGTTAAATAAGAGGAAATAATATAGTAAATAGTTTTCTTATTAATCATCAAAAGGTTAAAACTGGTCTTAAATGCCCGTGACCATCCTCAGTGACAGAGATACGTAATTTCCTTGGGCTTGTCAGATATTATAGAAAATTTGTGAAAGAATTTTCAAAAATAGCTACACCCTTAATTAAGTTCACTTGTAAAGGAGACAAATTTCAATGGAATACTGAATGCCAAAGGAGTGTTCAAAAATTGAAAGAATTTCTAACTTTTACCCTAATGTTAGCCTTTCCTAATAGCATAGAAGGATACATAGTGTATTGTAAGGCATCCAAAGTGGGCTTAGGATGCCCGTTAATGTAGTAAAGTAGGGTGATAACCTATGTATCTCGCTAATTAAAGAAGCATGAAATGAATTATTCCATTCATGACTTTGAAATGGTAGCTATAATTTTTAAACTTGAAGAATTGCAAACATTATTCATACAGGGTTATGTGTGAAATTTATATATATCATAAAAGCTTCAAATAAATTTTTGAGCAAAAAGACCTTAATATGGGACAAAGAAGGTGGATGGAGTTTGTAAAGAACTATGATTGTTCCATTCACTATAATTTAGGCAAGGCTAATGTAGTTGCTAATGCTTTAAGTTAAAAAAATCCCAAAGTTAAAGGAAATAGAAGATTAATTTAGCTAGTATAATGGTGCATTTTACAATAGCATATTAAATCAAAGCAGCTCAAAAAGAAGATCCTTAATATGAACAATTAAGGAGCAAAGAGAAAAGTAACTTAGTATTGGATGAAAAAGGAGTGATAAAGAACAGAAATCAATTATGGATGCCCACAGTTTTGAGAAATGAAATATTGAAAAAGGCCTATGAATCATCCTATATGACACATCATAGTGTCACAAAGATGTACCAAGATTCGAAGAATATGTGTTGGTGGGATAGAATGAAGAAGGATGTATGGGAGTATGTGATTAAATGCTTAACTTATTAACAACTAAAAGTAGAACACCAATGCTCGATAAAACTTTACCAAAACACTTACATTCTCAAATAGAAGTTAGAAAGTATTATAATGAGCTATATAGTTGGATAGTGATGAACTAGTAAGGGGTATGATTTTATATGGGTAATTGTAGATCATCTTACAAAGATTACACATTTTCTACCAGTAAAGATAACATACACTATATCACAATATGCTCAACTTTACATGGATTGAATTATTCCATTGCATGGTGTACTACTTATAATTATTTTAAATTAAGGATCCTAGTTTACTTCTCAATGTTGGCAGTCATTTCAAGAGACAATAAGCATTCGACTATAATTTGGTATAACATTTCATCCAGAAATCAATGTGTAGTTACAGATGACAATTCAAACTTTAAAAGATATACTTAGAACTTGTACTATTGAGTTTGAAGGAAGGTAGGATAAACATTTGCTATTAATGGAGTTTGTATATAATAACAGTTATCATATTAATATATAGATGGCTCCTTTTAAAGTTCTATATGGTAGAAAATGCCAATCACCTATTTGATGGTTCAAACCAAGGGAAGCTAAAATGATTGGTCTTGACCTAGTTGAGGATGCTATTAACAAGGTTCGAATCACTAGAGAAAAATTACATACAGCTCAAAGTAAAACATAAATCTTACACAGATAACAAATAGAGGGAATTGGAATTCCAAGATAGCAATCATATATTCTTAAAAGTTTCACCAATAAAGGAAAAATGAGATTTGGTTAAAAAAAAAAAGAAATTAACCTCAAGATATATCGGTCTATATGAAATTATCAAATGGATCGAGAAGGTCACCTATCAATTAGAACTACCAAAAACTATGAAGGCAATTCATCCTATTTTTCATGTATTAATGTTAAGGAAATATGTTTTAGATGAATCTCATGGAATTAGATCGAAAATTAGTTTATGAAGAACGACAAGTGAAAATCATTGATAAACAAGTAAGAAAGTTACAATCCAAAAAAATCCTAATGGTAAATGTAATATGGGAAAAAGATGGAGCACAAGAAGTTATGTAGGAGTAAAAAAAAGGCATGAAAGAAAAGATTCCAACTTTATTTAGTGATATTAAATGTTTAAGTGACTTGCAAGTATTGTTATCAATAAATAAATCAATACAGAGACAGAGACAGAGAGATTTTTCATAAGAAACTATGCATATATTGCCTACTTTCGATGAGTTTTGATGCCTCCTAAGAGCTATATTCTCTTAAGAATTTATTTGAATAACATTGATCATATTATAGAATTGTCTATCTTATAATGTTTTTAATCCATACTACTATGCAATGATATTATGCTAACATATATAATATGTTTTTGTTTGGTTCAATGGTAACAAACTATATTTCAAGGCATTTCAGGTCCAAGGATTCTAAGTTTGATCATTAGATGCACTAAAAAAAGTGTGAGTTATCCTAAATACAAACCAAAAAAATTAGGAATAATTAGTTGCTAATTTATTTCAAAATCAATTTAGAAAAATAATTGAAGTTGTAAATTCGTTAAGAAAATGTTACGTATTATAAAACATTATCTTGCTTGAAATTAAAATTAAATTTCTCAGTTTCTCTTTCATTGAAAAGACTCAAAGATTTTTTAGGTTTAATTTTGTGTTTCTATCCATGTAAAAGATTTTTACATCACTAGCACACTCCTTCACATTACCAGCTAATCATATGTCATGCACTTTCAATTATTTTATGACTTCGGTGAAAAATGTGAGGATTGAATCGAAACTTGGTGTAGATGTTTAAGTTACATACTAAATTGTATAATTTATTTTATTAACGCAAGAGGATAAGAAATATGATCCTCTCCATAATTAAAATATATATATATATATATATATATATAATAAATTATGAAAAAATAAATTTACTAAATCCAAATTAAATTTTATCAAATTTAAACTATGTTTAGTTACTCTTCTTAAGGTATTTTCATTTATGCCATGTATAAACGGGGGGGAATGAAGGAGAGGAAAAGGGAAGAAAAAGTTATATTCTAATTTTCTTTTTTTTTTTTTAAGGAAGTTTTGACTAAAGAGAGCAAAAGATTTATGTGTATGACTAATTCTTCAAAATCACCCTTCATTATTCATTATTTATTATTTTATGTTGCTCTAATTTAGAGGTTTTTGGAATCTTCCCTTAACATCCTTCCTTATCCCTTCAAATTACAAATATACCGTTAATTTCTAAGTAATTCCAATAATTTATAAGTTTTGAAGAGAATCTTTATACTTGTTTTTCATTTCTTTCTTTGTGATAGCAAAAATGGCAAATCATTCAATACTTGCACAAAAATCTTGAGTTTAAACTCAGTACATGAAAGGGAAAGAGTGTTAAAAGTGGCATCAAATACTATTGCATCACTAAAATTGCAAGCTATTTGCTTTTCATTTCTAATTGGATACTTCATGACATTTTCTTGTAAGATTTTATTAGCAATTAACTCACCTAAAACAATTATTAACAATTTATGAAGTGAAAAACAAGCAATACACTCTTTTTTCCAAAAAAGGAAATAATTTCATAAAATGTCTTAAATCTTTTAAGTAATTTTCTACTTAAATACCAATAGAAATAATATGAAATTCTATATTAACAATATTAGACCATGTCAAATGAGTGTCATTCAAATATGCATGCCAATTATCAACAAAATATAGAAAAATGACAAGAAACATCCAATTAGAAATAGAAGTTATATATAAATCAAATTCAAAACTTTTAAATTATAATGATTTAATTAAAAATTGAGTAAAATTATAAGAAAATAATAGATTAATTTATCCTCTTAATTCAATTCACACTTTCCCCACGAGAATATATTCAAAGAAGAGATGATCTCAGCTTCATCAAGCAGTCATATTGATGCACAGCACAGCTTCCTACAATTTCGTTACATGTCACTAGATTCCTCTGTTAATTCAAACAACCAAATCATTTAGATTTGTGCGATCATATCCATAAAGATTTTATTTGAGATTTGGAGTTTGGACCACCACACAAACACTCGCACACACCACATTGGAAAGAATACGAAAGGAAAAGCGAGTCTGTCCCCCACTGATACTTTAGGTCGCTAGATTGGTGACCATTCCTTCGCCTTGCTGCATTTATTCCATCAAACTTGTATGCACATGTTCAAAAAAATCTTGCCTGAACTTGAATTGCTTGAGAAAAAATGAAAAACATTACTACTACGGAATCCATCAAACCCAGCTAAGGTCGGTGTCCTCTTTTTTAGAAAAATATTCTGACATGCTCTAAAATGAGTGAAATAAAGTTTAATAAAATTATGCAATCCTCCCTTAGTTTAAAAATCTATACAAACCTTTTTTTAAAAAAATCTACATTTAATTTACAATTTTAAATTTTTCATCAATGAAATAATGAAAAAAAATAATTATATAATTCAAATCAAATAATATAAGATATTCCAAATATTTTTAATTAAAAATATAATTAAATTAAATTTAAATGGCTAAAACAATTATATTTACACCAAAATTTAACTTTCTCATCAAAATCATATTTTAATCATTTGAACTTATCATCAAAGCATATATTTGATTACAAAATATTCTATATTATTTCATTTGAACTCCATGATCATCTTTTCCCATTATTTCATTAATGATTAAATGTAACATTCATTAAAGGAGGTAGGAGTAGCTTTTTAAATGAATCTATCACATAATTTTGTTAAACTTCATAAGAAACCAGAATATTTCTCTTTTCTTAATTATAGTCAATGCAAGGAATATGATCAGGATATTAATATTGCTAAACCTTCATACAAAAAGGGTTTTAAAATAGCATATCCTTGGAAAAGAATTACAGATGTGTATAAACTTTACATGCAACAAATACAAATAAAAAAACTCCATCACAAAAATAAATTATTTTCATAAACTTTTAAATTTCTATAATGTTGTATTTGGATAAAATATTTAGAAAATACTTAAGATTTTAAAATTTTATGCATGAAAAAACGAGAACTTACTTAATTCACATGAACAAGTCAATAAAGTATTTCAAAAGTAAATGTGAAATTTATAAAATAATACTTTGATTAGATTGAAAATACCAAATTTAAAAACTTAAATTCTATACTTAGAATGTTAAACTAATTAATAAATTCTATCTAGTTATTGCCATACGAAACATGTTAATCAATAAAACTTAAATTTCTTGATAATTGAATTATCAATTTCAATTTTCAAATTCAAACACAGCGTAAAATTAATTGCAAAATTTTATGTAAAGAGTAACTCATGGTGAATAAGATGTAAAAGTACTTATCAATACAACTTTTTCTTAAGGAACATCCCCAAACACAACCCTAGACGGAAGTCGCTTGAATGAAAATTCTGCTTGGTACAAAATTTCTGTTTTCTAATTCTTTCCCTCCATATAATTAGGGGGCTGTTTGGGGGGGGGGGGAATTAGAAAGGCATTTTTTGATCCCCACTCTTTAGCTTAAGAAATATTGTTGAGTTCCTTCATAATATCACAGCGAAACTAAGAGAGCACAATGCACTTTCAAACAAGAAACTTGGGTCTTTTCCAACGGAAATATCTAATGACTTTTACCGTTCAGTCAATCAGAGTAAAACTATAGCATACTTTACTTGATCCACCACATACAAAAGAAAACACACTCAAAAAAGTTAGTTACATTAAAAGAGAAAAAAGACCAACATACATATCTGATAAATTGCTAATCTGCATCAACAATGAAAGGAGAGGGAAAGGAGTGAAAAAATGTGATAACACAAAGGGGGACCACAGAAAAATGTGCATTTATAGATCCACAAGATTCCTGAATATCAGACAGTTTGACAGTCTGTAGATAAATAGCAATGGACAAACATAAGTAGACAAGCAAATGGTACCATGCAGGACAAGAGAAACTGGATTTAACACTAAAAACTTGGATGAACTTGTCCTAGAATACTAAGGTCAAGACAAGCCCCCTCATTAAGTCGGCACTGTTTGAGCGAATATTACTATTGCATACTGCCTTACGGTAGCCACAAGTAGACCAAGGCATAATCCAACATAAAAACATAATGAATATCCATTGTTTCTAATCATGTGATTTTTTTCCCATTAAGATGTCGGGGTGGGGGTTTAGTTAACAGCAAACCAAAATTCATTGGGATGTTCTGGGCCAAAATGTTCACCAAAAATGTTCTCAGATAAAAGAGAAAATCATTTAATGAAGAAGATATGAATAAAAATTTCACCATTTCTAAGGATTAATCTTCTGGGGAATAACAATAGGAAAATGCTTTTTGCACTTAACACTGAGCAAACTGTAACTCAGTGTACACGAGGAAGAATCTAGACAGATGGGCCAATATAAATTGCTTGGTAACATGGGTGTAACTGAGTTACAGTTTGTAGAACAAAATAAATGTACAAAGCATTTTCCTAACAATATTGATGTGACAGCAACTCAAGCATTAACATCAAGAATTTGAATAGCACTTATTCACAATCACAACAATAGGCAAATCTTAGAACTTCATGGCGGACTTAGCATTGATAGCTTCCCTAAATGCCTCAAGAAAGTTGTTTCCAGCAAACACCTCCAATTTCTACCTAGCTGGTACCTTACAATAAGGATAGAGAAGGCACCATTCTGTCACCTCAAGCTTGGTCCCTTGGTTTGTCACTTAAAGTTACAAGAGATTTTAGAACACCTGGACTTATCTTGTCAGCAAGAACACCTTTCTCTGAAATTAGGTAGGATTTCTCCTTCACAATGCTTTGTAGTCTCTTTGCCTCAAAATCAAGCTGTGTTTGATCTGTGTACATCAAAAAGAAGATATGAATCATTTATTAAAACAAAATATGGAACGAATGAGTCACAACTCTATCTAAAACTCAACAAGGGCACTTAAAACGTAGGAAGCTTTGACTGAATAAAGAGTAATTTACAATTTCATGCTTATAAGATACTACTTTTATGCATTCTGAGAAACAGTGAGAACCAATCGAGTTAAATTAAAATGGAGGGTTAAATTGAGACATTTTTTCTTTTAAGTAATGAAATCGTGAAAGTAATATCTTTTAAGAAAAGAAAGTTTAATTAAACTTGTATAAATAAGAAATGAAAAATCAATCGTATGAGAACTTCTGACTTTAGTCCATACTTATCACAATCCAGACCATCAGACTCATTTTTTTGCAAGTACACATCATCTGTACCATTCAAGGTGAAATAACGTATTATATATTCCACAAAGCATTTCATGGTAAGAAATCGCATTTAAATACCATTAAACAATGAATTAACTCCTACATAGAATTTTGAACAATAAATTTAAAATATACATACATATATATATGTATATATATATAAACAGCAATCCAGGGAACGGGCTACTAGAACAAATATGGATTTACAGAAATTCAATTCTACCCTCCTCTCTTTTTCCTCTTTTCTTCATGGGGAGGAATGGCAATGAAGGAAGAAGAGAAAACCTGTTTCCAATATTGTATGTGCAGCATGAAATGGAATATTGGCAAAGACGTCAGTTCCTGGAAACATCATCCATGTCTGCTCAGCAGCATTGTGATTGCCGCATGTTGTACATACCTCTTGCACCAAAGGTCTTGAACTGGTACCCCCAACTCCCTTCATCATTGATTCAAAGGGAGATGGAACACTACTCTTTGTTGTCCGTGCAATTTTCCTCAATGCAGTTAGTGCTTCCCTATTTTCATTTCTCAATTTATCATTCTCCACCATCTGTATTTGACCAAAATTACAAGCGTGCACTAAAATTGATAGAAAAGAAATTAAACAAGGATTCATCAAAAGAAAAAATGATCATTTCTTGTTGGTGAAGCCAAACTGCTACATGGCAAAAAAATAATAAATAAATACCATCCTAGTGAATTAAGCCAAAACACATTTTTTATTCCCTAACTTTCACACAAATTTCATTCTTGCCTCCTAAAATTCATTTTTAACAAATATCTCCTAAATTTTGAAAAGCATGCAATGTTACCCAAGAAGCTAGGGGGACTATAAATGCATTTTAGCCATTGTTGAGAAACATGACTTTAGGATTTAGAAGGAGAAAAAGTAGAGAAAAGCTAGAGAAAATAATAGAAAAACACTGAAATATTATAGAATAAAATAAAGACAGCTAAATTGTTACATAAGACTTAATACTAATGCTCCATTTATATAGATCCCCAAAGAAACATAAAGACTCTATACCTTAAATTTTTTGATAATTCTGACATCCCCCTTCAAGTTTAAGAAGCTTAAATTTGTTACATAAACTTGAACTCCCAAAATCAAAATATAATAGAACATAACTATTAAAAAAATTAAAAAAAAAAAAAAAACACTTAATAAACTTCAAACTTCACAAACAAGTAAACTTGATAAATTTCAAATTTCAAATTTCATAAACATTTTGTGAACACTCCCTTCACAAGCCCCCAAAATGTTGATAGAGATGCTAACAGCTTTTAGAAGTCTTTTGTTGGTCCCCTTGAGCTATTCCCTTAACTTTCTATCTAAAAACACCAATAACTAAGATTGGACACCAATTCTAGTAAGTCTTTCAATGTCTTAGCTAAAAAAACAAATATTTGAGGTTGGACACAACTTTCAAAAATCTCCTCTACTTTCTAGCCAAAAACACCGACACCTATGATTGAACACAACTTCCAAAATTCTTCTCAACTTCCTAGATACCTTGCACAACTCACCTATCAACTAAACGCTCAATTGTATCTAATGGGCACGAACTAAGCATGAATCAATTCAATGCTAGGCACACAAAACCAATTTTGTACACAACCTTAAACAGGAGATAGCCTCACTAAATCAAAAGTATGTACAAACAAGTCACCAAACATTATTCCAAACCACACGAGAACACCAAAGTCTAATGTGCATACTAAACAACACAATTTTGCCTACAATAATATTGCAATAGCCAAAGTTACACTTAATGCCTTTTCGTCATTGAAACCGTTACTGTCAAAACAATGTCAAAAAAAAAATCCTTGCAATAACCCATCAAATCACATCTTCACTAGCCCAACAAAACAAACCCCAATGTCAACACACTAGAAAATAGAAAACCATATCACTTGAAATAAAAACCTACCACATTTGAATTCAAACTTCCTTCTCCATGTCAAACTACCACAGGATACCCAAAAACAAGATAATTGAACACCATGAAAATCACACTAAAAAGTGCCAAATACATAAAAATCACTAGTAGGATGACAATTTTACCCAAACCCAATGGGTACCCATACAGTTTACTCATTTAGGCAGGTATAAGGCTTAAAAAATGGATATAGGTATAGGTACGCAAATTTTGTGGGAATTGTATCAAGTACGGAAAAAAGACTACAATACCTAACCCTTCCCATACCCATATAATATATAGTAATATAATATAAATATATATTTACATATATAAATTTAATAATATAATAAGAAAAACTAAAATTATAAATGTAATAATTTGAGTTCAAATCTTTTGAAGATAATTTTCAACATAAAATTTATGTTAGTGTCCTCAGTATTTTTGGATAACTATTATTTTATTATTATATGTAAAAAATTTTAAAAAAAGAAATTATAATAAGATATAGATAAATATGCATAATTTAAACAAAATGGGAAAACAGGAACAGGTATATTGAAGAGTCTACCCATGCAATTATAGGGATGAAAAAAGGTAAACTACTTTTGAATGGGGATGGGTATAGGAATCTTAGTCCTCTACCCATACCCTCCCCATTGCTATTTCTAATCACAAACACAATTCTGAATACGGTTGCACACAACCCAAAAAAATAAATAAATAAACATACACAGTAACTGCAAAACCTTGTGCTGCCTACACCAACTCCACAAAAGCCAAACCCTCCCTGAATCCTGCTGAAAATACCATGAACAGTTTGAAATCCACCAATAAAATGAATTCACAGCACCAAATCAAGCTTGGCAAGCTTAGAACTCATTGTCCTACTATCCACAAATCAAATTTCCAGTGAAGATACTAAAGAGCCACCCAACCAAAGCAACCTAAAAATTGTCAAAAAAATTTATCAACTATCCTTGGAAGGCAAAGCAGGGGCACGTCCAAACCATAGAACATCCAAGCTGCAACACAAATAACAAAACTGCCCATATCTGAATTAGCATCAAATCAATCTTCAAATAGCAACATATCTCTGCCAAACTCAACCCAGAACTGCCCAGAAAGTCACACCAAAACCAACCATAACACGTCCATCTGCCAAAAAACACGCCTTTGGATAACAATTCTAGTGCTAAGACATGCGTAATTGCATCTTACCTAGAAAACAGATGCAACAACTGCAAAGAAATCGGCGAATGAAGCAAAAATTGCTTCTATGTAACCAGAATAGCAACATTGATCTGATTCAGATTCTCACCAGAGTTATGCATCCTCCAACCATCACCAATAATCAACAGGATCAACTAGAACGCAGCAAACATCTTATCATGCATCAAAATTGCACATCCAGGCTCCAGCCAAAATTCAGAATGCAGAAGCTGTAGTCACCAAATCAAAAAACCAGCCCTAAAAAATAACTCTGAAACTGTTGGAGGAGCTGCCGCTGGCAAATCTGCCATGCATCTCCATGCAGCACCTGTTTTGCCAGCGCATGGGCCTCACACACAGTTGGAATACAGGCATGTGTGATGCCTGCAACACCTGTATGGGTTTGTTGTCCTCCAATCTATCCATTGATCAACTTAAAACCAAATTTTGGGCACCAAAGGTACTTGAAACCCTTCAAGCAGAATCAAACTACTGCTTTTCATGCAAAATCAATTTTTCCTTTCTTCCTCACAAAAACTCTCCCCTCTCTAAGTTCTTTTCTCAAACAAATTGATTGCGTCAATCATGTTAATCACAGAAGCATGAAACTCTAACTTCCCACAGTTGCACACTAAAATTCTTTTTTTTTTTCCAAAACTATTTTTTTCCTTTATTCTTTTCTTGCTTTTTGTTACTAGAAAGTAGTTTTTGAAGCCATATTCTAACTATAGGCTGATAGATCTATTTATATTAAGATATAAACAGGAATAATGTTAAAGTAAACCCAAAACTCATATGGACCCATAAGCTCATAACTCACATCTAATTACCTACTAGCACTTCCTCTCAAGATAGAACGTAAATATTAAACATGCCCAACTTGTTACAAATATCATCAACTTATTTTTCTAGCAAAATTTTAATAAATAAATAAGTCAATTGTTTCCCAATTCTAATATATCTAAAACCAATAATCCCTAATCAAAATTTCTCACTAACAATATGACAACTTCTACATGTTTTATTTGTTCATGAAAAACCAAATTTGTAGCAATGAGTAGCAACTCACATAATTGCATAGTTCCATAAGACTCAATCCCAAGCTAATGAAGGTAAGAAATCCACAAACAAGTTCAAATAGTATGAGTCATGGCTCAATACTAAAGACTCTGCACCCAAATGTGACACCACCACTTGTTTTATACTTTTCTAAAATCCAAGATTCCCACCAACAAATACATAGTATCCAGAAGTAAACTTTCTATCTATAGAACATCTTACCCAATTTGTATTAGAAAAAAAAAATACTTCAATTCTACAATAACCATGATTTTTATACAAGATCTCATGCCCAAGTGTTTTCTTGATATATTTTAGGATGTGCATAATTGCATTACATCCTAATGCAAAAGTCTTGAAGAATTCATAAACTGACTTACTACATTTACCAGAAAAGTAATATATTATCTAGCTATGATAAGGCAATTCAATTTATCCGCTAACCATCTATATCACTCTAAATCTTCTAGCAATTCCCCATACATAACCAAAAGGTTTAGAATCAAGCATCCTTGTTTTTACTCAAGATCAAGAACATTCTTTCTTCCAAGATAAGAAGATTCCCTTGCTTCCTCAAACGATTTCAATTCCCAAAAAATACCAAAGTGTTCCAAGGTCTATGGTTTGAAACTTGATTTGAAGAAAATCTTTCAACCTTCAAATACCCAATATATCACTATTGGTAATCACAATATCATACACATACACAATCAGAAAAATACAACCAAAATCTAACTATTTATAAAATACTAAATGGTCAAGATCAATTTTCTTTATCTCAAATTCCATTACTACCTCATTAAATCTCCCAAACCCAGCCTAAGTAGACTACTTCAAGCCATACAAATTTTTTTAGTTGACAAATGTTGCCATACTTCCCTTGAGAAACAAACCTAGGCAGTTGCTCCATATACACCCCTTCAAGTAAATCACTATGTGGAAAAACATTTTCAACATCTAGCTAATAGAAAGGCCAATCACAAGAGGCAACAAGAAAGATAAACAACCAAAATGACGTGATTTTTGCAATTGGCAATAAAGTTTCTAAATAATCCATATCATAAATTTGCACATACCTTTTTGCCACTCAACGAGCATTCAATCAAGTAATGATACCATTGGAGTTAACTTTCACAATATATACCCACTTGCACCCAATATATTTTTTTCCATATGGTAATGATACAATATCCTATGTCTAATTTGTAACAAGAACTTGCATTTCTTCCTTCGTAGCAGCACACCACATAAAGTGAGAAAGTGGCACTATATTAGACTTGAGAACAATAATAGAATCAAGTGAAGTAATAAATGATTAAAAAATGCAGGCAAGGAGCTATAGGATACATAGTTCAAAATAGGATAAGGATGAATAGTATTACCTTGTTGAGTGCAACTACAAGTACCTTTCCAATAGGCAATAGAAATACCAAAATCAATTGAACAAGGAGGAGAATCTAATAAGGAAGAAGCCAATATGAGACACAAAGCTGGAGGTGAGTTAGTGATTGGTACAACTCCAAATTGCTTGGCATTGTCTAGTGCAAATGCTACAATTTGCATTATGCAAGAATAAATACGTTTAATAGGAGGATGAACCTAATTGTTTTCTAGAGGGGGCGTAAGATTCCTAAGAAGCAGAATATACAAGAAAATATTCATCTAAAGAATCAAGCTCAAATATGAAGGAAGAGGAATCGAAAGAGCCAAAAATATGGAATGAATTCAAAGAATATAACATCCAAAGATACAATATTGATACCCTCTTCATGCATATTTTAATATTAATACCTTTTTTGTGCACAATAATAGCAAAGAAAAACACATTTTAAAGACTATGGATCAAATTTGGATATCTAAGGATAATAATCATGAACAAAACAAGTATAATCAAAAGTACAAGGAGAGAGAAGAAACAAAGACTAAAAAGGAAACAAAACGAAGTAAGGTGCCTGACCAAATTGAAGAAGGCATTTAATTAATCAAGAAATAGGTTGTGAAAATTGCAATAGCCTAAAAAATTTTAGGCACTTTCATTTGAAACAATACAATATGTGAAACTTCCATTAAGTGATGATTCTTCTATTCAACTACCCCATTTTAATGTAGAATAATTGCACAAGATTGATGCATATCCCATGTTGGGACAAATAAGATGTAAATTGAACGAAACAATATTTTTTAGCATTATCACTATGCAAATGATGGATAGATGTATTAAACTAATTCAAAACTTTAATACGAAAAGCATGAAAGATCTCAAATAATTTTGAATGATTTTTCATTAAAGTCAAGTAACTCTTGAATAGTCATCCACAAAAGTAACAAAATAATAGAAATTAGACTTAGAAACAACTCAACAAGAGCTCCAAACATTTTAATGTACTAACTCAAACAGGGATTAAACCCATTTTATTGACTCTAGAAATATAAGAATGACAATGCTATTTAGCAAACTAACACAACTCAATCCAAACTAGACAATACTATTTAGCAAACTGATGTGGAGTGAGGGTAGTTGTAACAGTAACTAGGCAAGAGACCTTCTCTTTAAGAAAATATAGACCAATAAACTCATACCCCTTATCAAAAATCTTCATCAAAAAATCTTGAAAAATACAATAACCAAGGAAAAATAAGACATCATAGTTCCAGACACATGTTATTGGCCTAATTGAAAACAAAGTAAATGAAAAGTTTGTAAGACACAACACATCAAACAAGAATATATCATGGGTAACATTCACCATATCACATCCAATAACAAAAGCCTTAAACCTATTGGCTAAAGTAACATGCGATAAAGGAGAAGGTTGAAAAGAAAAAAAAGATACCTATTTTACTCATCATGTGATCAATATCACCAAAATCAATTACCCATCTAGAATTGATATAGAAAAAACATGCAATGAAATTACCTGTCTATGCTAATGTAGTAGTGGATTGAGTGGGTGGTTATTGCTAGGAAGCTCGGGACTGTAAATACTCAATATTCTCAATTTAACAAACTTATAGTGCCATTATCATTGGTGCCTTGTTCCTAATTATTTGTAGTAACATATGCAAACTAAAATGATGTATTTTCCCCAAGTAACTTGGGGCAAAACCTTTTTGATATGTCCAGACTCTATAGTAATAACAAGAAACAATGTCACCCTCACCCAAATCACCATGCCCTCCACATCTTCTCCCCTTACCACCTTTACTAACACGACAAGTACCAAAGCCAACTAAGGCAAATGACTCGTTCATATATGCAAAAGAAAAGGATGAATCACGGTATGCTTATTGAATGTGATAAAAGTTAAATTTCATAGTAAAGGATTCAGAACCAAACAGAATTTGTTGACAAAAAGCAATGCCATGAGAAAACTCCAAATTGTTCTCATTGAGAACATATTGTACCTACATCAATAGCAATAGGTAAAAGAGAACATTGCTGAAAAGTACAATAACAATCAATATATATCTAAGATGGAATCTTACTATTCACATCAAGATGAATTAAGGACCGAATTAGATCATAAATTTGGTGCATATTGTCCTTTGTAGAACAATGTGATCAAAGAGCTTCCCATAATTCCTTGACTATGCGGTAGTGCACAGTATTTTCATTGACCTCAATGGTTAGCTTATGACATTAATTTGAGCAATCATCGATCTTCCACGATCCACTTTTCCATCGTAATGTCCGTGGATAGTTCTTTGGCATGCAAACCTCATTAAGATAGCATTTAATAGCCCTCTTCCATTCAATATACTACTGACCTTCTAAATCTAATTATTCATCCAACATCCAAAAGCAAATCAGAGAAACCTAACTTGAAATCCAATTTTCCTTCATCATTACTATTCTTAAGTGTACTGTGTGCATTAGAATTAGAGTCCCCACCAGCCATGAAAACAGAACTTGCAAAAAAGATCAATAAAAACATCCAAAAAATTATGAAAAATTAGAAAACCCACACCAAAATCTCCAAATTGCATAACTAACCACCCAAAAAGATTCAAAAGCATCCAAAAACATTCTAGCCAAAAGCTTGTTGCTGGAGATGCCACTATGCATCAACGAAGTCCTCTACGCATAGGCTTCACTGACCTCTATCATTTGCATGTGTACTCCCCACACACCATCCCACCAAGTTCACTGACGGCTAAACTATCACCCCATCAACCCAAATCTTCCAATCATAGTTCAAAACTCTACAAAACGTGCTAAACAAAACCTCTGACATCTACAAAGCAACACCTCCACTATTTGAAAACACTGCATTTTACACAACCATAACCTCCACAATTTGGGTTTTCTCCAAAGTAGTGAAACTTTAAGTCAGTGCTATCATTACTATGACTTTTTCATGCATAGAAAACTAAAAAGAAAGAAGGAAGAAGAAGGAGAAGAGGCTATTTTATTAATTAAAAAAAATTGGTAGGAGAAAGATATCTAACTTTAGATACCATGTTAATAGAGGTTAATTTCTAAAACCATACACTACCCAAAGGCTAGCACATCTATTTATATTATAATTGTTAAACAATATTGTAAACATATGTATTTGTTAGGCTCTAGTATTGCTAGGTAATCCCACATCAGTTGTACTACTACGTAATCCCATTAGTAGTTGTATATATACATGTATATTTGAACAATTGATCAATTATAAATAATAAAAATATTCTCCTCCATGTGTTCTCTCTTGTTTCACATTATATCAAGGGCTGGGTTAAAAAAAAAACCCTAATTTTTTTCACAATTTTTTCCCAATGTCATTCTCTCCACCAGTGTGGATATGTACTCCAATTGCCTCATTTTCTAACCTCTAGTCACCATCCAACCACCATCTTGGTGCTCGAAACTTTCTCACTAGCCAACCATCAAAAGATCACCATCATGTGCCTACACGCATACTAACCACGTGAAGCAACCCAAACTAAATCTACATTGCTCTCCAGCCCTAATCTCCCTCTCTTCGGCAAGTTACATCTCACTACCGATACCAATCTACTCATCTAACCATCACATACCTACGACTAGAAACCTATCACTGTCCAACCAAGGATGCGCCCCCATGCCCTAGTGAGGTATTTTGTAATCCAACCTCTACCCAATTCCAATCTACCTTCTCCAACAGCTGTTTTCTTGGCATGATCTCCTCTACCCAAGTGTTCAGCCATTGCTCCTAACACCATGTGCCGCCAAACTTTTGAGCTCCTTTCCTCTAAGTGCTGCTAATCTCTTTTTTCAGCAAGTCTTTACTCCTTCCAATGTCCCGCTATCTTCCAGTTTGATTTTCACCTTATTTCATCTTTCACGTATTTATCTAGCTTAACCATGTCTATACAGTTTTCAAAATTAGGCTGAACTAGCCAGTCAAAGTGGTGAATTGATGAACCAAATGGTAAACCAATTCAATTAAGGTCTTTGGACCAAAAATGCATGTGAAATGGTAAAAATCGATTAGAATCGATGAAACCAACCAAAACCAGTCTGAACTGATTAAAACTAATGGATCAAATTGGTATTTCTTTTTCTTTAGGAGGGAGAATAAAATTTTTATACTTTTACAATAATTGAAGTTAATACTTTTGCAATTTCATATCAATTGAATTTGTATTTTTTTAATTATTTCTAACAAATTTTATATCACTTACATTTTATTACTTTAAATATACATTACTAGTGTATATATATAATTTATATTTTTTAAGTTAAAACAAGTTCAACCAATGAACCAATAGTTAAATCAATGAAACAATACTCTATTTGGTTCAATGACAAGTCCAATTTTAAAAACTATGCGTGTCTAGTAATAATTCTACTATCAATTATAGGACTTCTATTGCAACTCTTGCCATTACTAATAGAAAATATCGTCCCAAATGTACTTACTATCAAAATTACGGCCACACTAGGAAGCAATGTTTTAGACTACATGGCCAAATGTCATGAGCTGGCAACTTCACTTGCTAGATCGTGTGGCGCTTGCAATCAACAACTTGGAAGCGAGCCAGCCAAAGGTTATTCTCACGACACCCAAGTGGGTAAACAAGCCAGGCGGCAAGATAATAAAGAGCGCAGCGAAAGTTAAACATTCAAGGCAACCAAAACACGCACAAATAGGGGCAACGATAGCATAACACGTAGCACAAAGCGTATCAAAGACAAGCATAATGCGCATAAGTGCAAAATATACAATCGGACAAATGCGGACAAATGCGGACAAAACCGACTAAAATTAGGGACATCGAAATTAGAAAAGGGGCTACTTTTATTATTCATATAGTCCTTCAACATAGTATTAAAAATGTGCAAGGAAGGCACCAAACCGCACATTCTATCCCCTAGGCTAGTGCAAGGTTCCCACCATGGTCACCTTACACTCCCCCCTTTTGCCCACAATAGATCATCTTCTACTCAAAACTATCGAATTTTGCCCTCCCTGATAAGGTTCATGATTGTTTGGGCCACCGGATCCTTGGGAAGATTCTCCCGTATGTGCTCCCGCATTGTAGACGTAATTTGGCTTCTTGCCGTGCAAGCCATTAACGTCATTGCTGCGAGCATGACATTCCGATTGAGGGCATCCGCCACTTGGTTGCTCCGTCCCACCTTATACTCAAATTCGAAATCGAATTCTGCCAGAAATTCTTGGGTTTAACTTTGGTTGGGTGAAAAAGTGGCTAACTGCCGAGTTATCAGTCTTTACCATAAATTTTAACCCAAGTAAGTAATGCCTCCATACCCTTAAGCAGTGAATAACTACTAGCATTTCCTTCTCCTGTGTTGTATATCTTCGTTCAGCTTCTAACAGCTTATAGCTCTTTTCATCCCACATCCAAGCAACATTCTTCCTGAGAAGGTCCGTTAATGGTACCGTCCGTTTTGAGTATCCTACTACAAATCGACGAAAGTAGTTTGCGAGCCCCAAAAAAAATCTCAGTTCAATCACTTTTGTGGGGGCTTCCCACTCTTGCCCTTACTAGACTTGTTAGACTGTCCCCCACTTCCACTAGAAGGAGATCTACTATTTTGTTGGGACTTCTTGCTGGGGGTTTCAGCGTGGTAGTCTGTTAAGCATTCAACGGCAGCCAAAACGGTAAGCAATTCTTGAACCCGCTGTTTCTGGAACTCAGTCCTTGCCCAAGGTTTGAGACCCTCAAAAAAGAAGAAGAACATCTTATCTTTCTCTGACATATCCTGGATGTTCAACATTAGGACAGAAAATCTCTTTACATATTCTCAAATGGTACCAGTCTATTTCCAGTCTCGGAGTTGGCGTCGAGCGATGTACTCAACATTTTCAGGGAAGAATTGGAACTTCAACTCTCTTTTCAAGTCTTCCCATGTGTCAATAATGCATCTTCCCGCTAGAATATCTTCATATTTGATTCGCTACCAAAATTTTGCATCACCAGTTAAGTACATGGTTGCGATCGTAACTTTTACCTCCTCCGAATCTGGCCTTACAACTCTGAAATATTGTTCCATATTAAAGAGAAAGTTTTCTAACTCTTTGGCATCTCATCCACCCGCGAAACAGCAGGGTTCAGGCACCCTCATACGCCCATATTCGGGTGCTCCAGGGTTAAGGCCTTAGTTACCCAACGCTCTTGTGAGAACTCTAAGCTGGACCTTCACATCAGCTAGTTCAGCTCTCGGTTCTCTAACCGAGTCACCCAAGTTGCCTTCCGCGGTGGCACTTGGAGTTTCCCGATCAATGCCCAAATAAGATTCAACAGTCGCAACTCGAATAGCCACACCTTCCCATTCCCTAGCCCGTTCAATAAGCTCGGGAATGTTGTGACCTTGCATCTCTTCAACAACTTTATACAATTCAGCCAGTTCGGGTGGGGCCATTCTATACGAACTTTTGGCAGGGGGTTTTGAACCAGGTAGCAACTCAATCTAGTGGTCAACTTCCCGCCGAGGAGGGAGACGTGGGGGCAACACATCAGGCATAACATCTTTATATGCTTCTAACATGCACTGAATTCCATCAGGTGTTGCTTCTCCCTTCCCATCCCCCATAATTATGGCAACAAATGAGGGCTCTCTCCGTTTTAGGCCTTTCTTAAACTGCATAACCGATAAGAGTTTTGTCTCTTCCAGTTGCTTTGTTTGGACAAAATATTTCCAAGCTGTAAGGCCAGATTCAGAGGAGGCAAAAGTTACGACCGCAACCATGTACTTAACTGGTGATGCAAAACTTTAGTGGCAGATCAAATATGAAGATATTCTAGCGGGAAGATGCATCATTGACACATAGGAAGACTTGAAAAGATAGTTTAAGTCCCAATTCTTCCCTGAAAATGTTGAGTACATGGCTCGACGTCAACTTCGGGACTTGAAACAGACTAGTACCATTCGAGAATATGTGAAGAGATTTTCTGCCCTAATGTTGGACATCTAGGATATGTCAGAGAAAGATAAGATGTTCTTCTTTCTTGAGGGTCTCAAACCCTGGGCAAGGACTGAGCTCCAAAGACAGCGAGTTCAAGAATTGCCTACCGCTTTGGCTGCCACTGAACGCTTAACAGACTACCACGCCAAAACCCCTAGCAAGAAGTCCCAACCAAATAGTGGATTTCCTTCTAGTGGAAGTGGGGGGACAGTCTAATAAGTCTAGTAAGGGCAAAAGTGGGAAGCCCCAACAAAAGTGACTAAACTGAAATTTTTTTTTTAGCTCGCAAACTACTACCATCGATTTGTAGCGGGATACTCAAAACGGACGGCACCATTAACGGACCTTCTCAGGAAGAATGTTGCTTGGATGTGAGATAAAAAGAACCATAAGCTGTCAGAAGCTGAACGAAGATATATAGCACAGGAGAAGGAAATGCTAGCAGTTATTCACTACTTAAGGGTATAGAAGCATTACTTACTTGGGTCAAAATTTGTGGTAAAGACTGATAACTCGGCAATTAACCACTTTTTCACCCAATCAAAGTTAACCCTAAAGCAGGGCCGTTGGCAAGAATTTCTAACAGAATTCGATTTCGAATTTGAGCATAAGGCAGGACGGAGCAACCAAGTGGCGGATGCCCTCAGTCGGAAGGCCATGCTCGCAACAATGACGTTAATGGCTTGCATGGCAAGAAGTCAAATTACGTCTACAATGCAAGAGCACATACGGGAGAATCTTCCCAAGGATCTGGTGGCCCAAACAATCATGAACCTTATCAGGGAGGGCAAAACTCGACAGTTTTGGATAGAAGATGATCTATTGTAGGCAAAAGGGAGGAAGTGTAAGGTGACCATGGTGGGAACCTTGCACTAGCCTAGGGAATAGAATGTGTGGCTTGGTGCCTCCCTTGCACATTTATAACATTGTATTGAAGAATTATATGAATAATATAAGTAGCCCCTCTTCTAATTTTGATATCCCGAATTTTAGCCGATTTTGACCGCATTTATCCGCATTTACCCGAATTGCATATTTTGCACTTGTGCCATTATGCTTATCTTTGATATGCTTTGTGCTACGTGTTATGCTATCGTTGCCCATGTTTGTGTGTATTTTGGTTGCCTTGAATGTTTAACTTCCACTGCGCTCTTTATTATCTTGCCGCTCAGCTTGTTTACCCACTTGAGTATCGTGGGAATAACCTTTGGCTGGCTTGCTTTCAAGTTATTGATTGCAAGCGCCGCACGATCTAGCAAGTGAAATTGCCAGCTCGTGACATTTGGTATCAGAGCGAGTTCAACCCATTTTGGAGATCGCTTGAAATTGTTTTGAGATTTGAAGAGCAATAGCAAGCATGTCGTGGGAATAACCTTTGGCTGGCTTGCTTTCAAGTTGTTGATTGCAAGCGCCGCACGATCTAGCAAGTGAAGTTGCTAACTCATGACACCAACCTCGTGGTGTATATCTTACCCATACTGGTGATTCTTTGTCTAGCCAATTTGATAAACAATCCCACCACTCTACCACACTCACTAGCTTTGACTATAATGATTATCTTAGGTATCAAGCATCTAAGCAATCATCCTCATCAATTACCAATAATTACATTGCCTACCTTAGTCAATCTCCTTCCTAAGGACCATGGATTTTTTATTCAAGTGCCTTTAACCATATGTCTAGTTACCATCTCTTATTTTCTTCCTTTCATACACCTAATTTTTACCTTCTATGACTTTAGCTAATGGATCAAAAATGGTTGCAACAACTGTAGGCCATGCCAAACCTTTACCTGATACGCCTTTAAACTATGTCCTTTATACATCCCATTGTCCTTATAATCTTATATCCATTAAATGACTTACTTGTGATCTCAATTATTCTATCACATTAATGATACTATTCTTGTCCAAAACCAAGGTACAGGCAAGATAATTAGTGCAAGACATGAGTTAGTAAGTCTCTATTATCTTAACCTTCCTGCCTCCCCTATGGATTACATTGTTGTTAAATCTCCTGTTCTTCTCCACAACCATTTAAGCCATCCCAATTTATCCAAGCTTCAAAAAATAGTTCCTAATGTTTCTACCTTAACCTCTTTTCATTGCAAGTCTTGTCAACTTGAAAAACAATCTCAAACTTCTTTTCCAAAAGGGGTGAATAATCATGTTGCATCCCTATTTACTTTAGTTCATTCTATTATTAAGGATCCTAGTTATGTCAAGTTTGTCCTTAGTTTTTAGTACTATGACTTTTATTGATAATTATTCACATTGTACTTGGTTAAATTTAATGAAAAATTATTTTGAGCTGTTTTCTATTTTTGAATCCTTCTGTGCTAAAGTAAAATCCCAATTTAACACATCTATTCAAATCTTGTGCAATGATAATGCCCTTGAATACTTCTCTACAAATTTTACTATTTTTTTTATCCTCAAAAGGAATTGTAAATCAATCCCTTTGTGCTTATACTCCTTAACAAAATGGATTGCTAAGTGTAAAAACAGACATTTGATTAAAATGCTCATACCCTTCTTTTACATAATAATGTTGATGCTATTATTGTTGCATGTTATCTTATTAACAAGATGCCTTTTTCTGTTTTAGGCATAGGGTTCCCAATTCTATTTTATTCCGTAGACAACCTTTATATGATCTTTCTCCTTATGTATTTGGTTGCACATGTTTTGTTCATAATATGACTTCTGCTCAAGAAAAATTTTTTACTCAATCCATTAAGTGCATTTTTTTTTTTTTTTTGCTATTCTTATACTTAAAAAGGTTACCAATTATTCATCGAATACTCACTGATATTATTTGTCTACCAATGCTACATTCATTGAATCCTCTCTTTTTTACTCCACCCCATCCAAAGTCCTTCTATATTTGCAATGTTACCCATTCCTTATAATAATCCTATTTTTGCCCTCAGTGTATCTGAGTCTACCTCTACTTCAATATCATAAACATGCTACACCACAGATCCCACCTACACTTCTGCTTGCTCCAACATCTCCTACTCCAGAGACTCTTGCTAATTCGGTACCTATTAACTCACCTACTCCAACATCTCCACCTATATCAAGGCCTACCTTTTGATGATCAATTTCCTATTATCATTCAACAAGGTATACATTCTACATACTATCCTCATCCCATTTATAAATTTATTAGTTACCATCACTTGTCTCCTCCCTATTTATGCCTTTCTTTCATCATTATCATCTATGTCAATTCCCAAAACAACTTATGAGGCACTTTCCAATTTGGGACAGGAACAAGCTATGGTAAAAGAGATGATTGCCCCACATAGTATTGGTACTTACAACTTGATTCCATGACCCCCAAGTAAATTTTTTGTTGGTTGTCATTGAATCTATACTATTAAAGTTGGCACTTATGGATAGGTTGATGGACTTAAGACTTGCTTGGCTACCAAAGGGTATACACAGGTTTATGGTTTGGATTATAGTGACATTTTTTCTCCTATGGCTAAGATGTCGTTTATTCATTTATTTTTTTCTATGACTGCCATGCGCAATTGGCCAACTACATGAAGCAACTTCCTGGCTTTGTTGCTCAAAGGAAATGTAGTATGATTTGCAAACTTCTTAATATTGTATGGTTTGAAGCAATATCCACATGCATGGTTTATACATTTTAGCATAATTATCCAAGAGTATGGCATAATTCAGCATCAATTTGATCACTTTGTTCTCTACAAATATACATCCTCATTGTGGTCCATTTACTTGATTGTATATGTTGAACATATTGTCATTACTGGGGATGATTAAGACGGAATTCATCAACTAAAGACAAATTTGTTTAGTCATTTTCAAACTAAGAATTTGGGGCTTCTAAAATACTTCCTTGGCATTGAAGTAGACAATCCAAGTCAAGTATTATCATTTCTTAGAGGAAATATGCCTTGGATATTTTGGAGAAAACTTGTAAGTCGGATAGTCAGCCAATAGATTCTCCTATGGATCCCAATATGGAACTTCTTCTAGAACAAGGGAATTATCTATCTAATTTTAGAAGATATCAATGATTAGCTACTAAATTGAATTTTCTTACTACTACTCGGCCAAATATCTCTAATATCTTTTGCTATTAGTGTTGTTAGCCAACTCCTTCAATCTCCATGTAATAGTTATTAAAATGCAATGGTTCAAATTTTGAGATATACTAAGGGGTCACCTAGCCAAAGATTTTTGTATTAGAACAAGGGGTATACTAAGGTGATCGAATATTCTAATGTTGATTGGGCAGAATCTCCATCTGAAATACAATCGATTTTAGGATATTGTATCTTTATTGGTGGTAATCTTGTAATATAAAACAGTTAAAAACAAGTAGCCAAATTAGGTGTGAGGTTGAATATCGTGCTTTGGCGCAAGCAACTGGGAACTTATAGAACAATTGATTCAAAAATTGAAATTTATAGTGATGCCTCAAATGGGGTTATTGTGCAAGAAACAAGCTACACTTCATATTGCATCCAATCCAATTTTACATGAAAGGACCAAACACAAAAATGTCATTTTATTCAAGAAAAGGTGCAATTTGGTTGTATTGTCACCAGCCATATCAACTCAAATAATCAACTTGTTGATATTCTTACTAAGTCCCTTATAAGTCCTCGCATTGAATTCATTTGTAATAAGCTTGATATATATAATCTATATGTTCCACCTAGAGCAAGAGTGTTAGGTTCTAATATTGCTAGGTAGTCCCATATCAATTGTCTCTAGTAAATAATCCCATTACTACTTGTATGTTTACATATATCTCTGATCAGTTATAAACAATAAAAATATTTTCTTCCATGCGTTCTCTCTAGTTTCACAATATGTATAGGAATAAATTTACAATATGCCTAAAACTCATCTAAACTCAAAAGCCTATAACTCACATGTAATTACCTACAAACACTTTTCACCTGAACTCAAAAATCTCAACGAAAAATAACTATAAATAAATAAACCTAAAAATAACTTAAAAAACTCAATAAAAATAAATAAGTATAAATTGTAATCATTGGCATATTAACCTTTCTGAGGTTGCCAGCATCAATATAACCCACAAGCCTCATGGAAAATGATACTACTCTAATACCATTTTAACAAACATGATTTTAGGATTTAGAAGGAGAAAAAGTAGAGAGGCAAGAGACAACAAGAGAAAAACATTGAAATATTATAGAAAGAAATGCAGACTGTAAGACTCAACATTAATGCTCTATTTATATAAAGTTCCAAAGAAATATAAAGATTCTAATATCCTTAAACTGTTAGATAATTCTAACAACCGTGAATTAATATTTTTTAAAAATAATGTCACTGTATCACAATGAAGGTATCAACAATCTAAAACAGTTATTGTGACACATTAATATCTACATTGGTTACCCCTTCTTACCATGCTCAAAACCCCTCAAAATGTTTAACATATCTGATTTTTCCAATGATAAGTTCATACCTTTCTTTTAAAACTTCCTCTTAAAAAGAAAAAAAATACCATTAATTTAAGAGTTAAAACAACATACTTGATTGACTATATTATGTAGCTCTTCAAAGTTTAATTTAATGTTGAATCATTGATAGGATGATATAATTTTGTTCACTTATATCTAATTCTGAAGCACATGTTTACAAATAATAATTGAAAACATCAGAAGTATTAAACAAAACCAGCCGTTCAGGGGGTACATTGCTGAGTTTCAAAATAGAGGGTAAGTTGTACATGGCCTATAGTTCAGGAGGGTTCTTTGTACCTTTTATTTTAACCTCAGAATAAGAAATATTGCATCCTACTAAATTTAAGGCATTATTCACTTAGATAAGCAATATTAAAAAAATAAGACTAAAATCATATTTTGATATCTATAAGATTGAGTTTGTATCAATTTCATATTTGTAAAATTAACTCCACCTTAAATTTTAATCCCTTCAATGAGATAGAGTTAATAAATTACTATATGGAGGGACTAAAATTTGATGAGGAATTAATCCCACAAAAATTAAATTGATACAAACTTTTAGCAAGTGACGAAATTAATACAAACTCAATCTCACAAGGACCAAAATAGGATTTTAGTCAAAAAAATAAATATAAACCTGCAAAGATATAAAGTATCATGTATGAACCTATATACAAAAATTTACAATAACAACTTGAGAAAAGCCTAATGATAAACAGGGAAGTGCAAAAAGTTAAGGCAAACAAAATCTTTTTGCACCTCTCTCAAACAAACCAGTATTGCATAATCTGTAGATGCTTAATTTATTAGTTACTTTTGCTCCAAAATTCAAGATGTCTCAAATTAAACCTTCATATGTTCTGAAGAGACTAAATTATTGAAGCAATACACTCCACAGACACCAAACAAATAGTTAGCCCAGAAGAAAAGTCAATTGATTTACCATAATAAGTTACAAAAACAATCAAGTGTCTTTCCCTTCAAGGTTATGTTCTCCTTGTTCTCAATTAGCACGAGATACTACTTTAATTTCCATTTATCCATTTATTTACGCCCTTGTACTAGCATCATCATCAATTTGAATTACCTGATGTCGGGCTAGAAGAAGATGTTCGGCTTCAACTTCAAGCTCTGTTAAGCTTTTCTGGAACTGTTTCATGGTCTCATCCATATTTTAACAAAATATAGTCTGAATTGATAGACGAAATATAATCATCAGAATTGTGAAAAATATTGTCACAGGCACTCAATTGACATGCAGAGGAAAGAAAAATGTTCTGTTCTTAAAAGTTATGAATCATTTATTTGCTAATATCATGTAGCACATTAAACCTTAAGAGGACATTGTCTGAATCATCTATTTGCTAGAATCTGATAATTTATTCATATGCCACATGCCTAGAATGTGATAGCTGGAATCAGGAAAGTGCAGTTTTCCTTTTCTTTATTTTTTCTAGAGTATCGTTGTGAATATTCTTGGGAATCCCAGGTACTTGTGTTTGGTCAAATGTCAAGCTCCTCTGAAATGAACAATGAGATGTAATTTTTCAAAAAAGACCAGTGAGTAATTTACTAGAAAATAGATAGATGAAGGCCAAGAAAGGCCCCAGGTATTGAATAGGTTCACCTCACCCTTTCTTTTTTCCTTCTTTTTTTTTTTTAATTTTTTTCCCCTTCATTTTGGTATAGAATGCCATCATCCTATTTACATGTAAAGGTAATTCATTTATGAAAAATATAAAATCTGTAACGAAAAGCATTTAATAAAGTAGAAGAAACAGCTAGCATAATATGACTCATCATCATAAATACATATATATATATAATCTCCTAACAAATTCACAGGCCCATAACAGTTGGAGAACAACCAGAAGGCAGCTAAATATTGACCTCTAGCTGCATGAAGGCCTATATCATTGCACATTGAACTTTTCTATTCATTAATGATGCAGGACGGAAGCAGGGAAATATACAACCTAGAATCCACTAGGAAAATAAATATGAAATCCACCATAAAGAAGAGAATGTCTTAGGATATCATTAAATTAAAGTATTTCATTCACTTCAATGCCCTATTTATAGGCATGATAAGACTTACCCACCGTGTAAATATCCATTCAAAATACTCCTAATACATGTAGTATCCTACTAGAACTATAATTCTACATTATTTATACTGAACTAAACAAAATACGTAATAACCCTATAAATAACACCTCCAAAAATTACATAATAATTATAAAAATTCAAAGATAGTTGAGAGTGACCCTCCCTTTGTCCTGCATAAATTAAGCTACGGCCCTTCCCCAAAGAACAACTGGATACACATTTAAAAGCACATAGAAAGAAAAGAAGTCGTTAGAGAAGCTTGTGAGGAAGCCCCTCTATCGTTTATGATTTTGCATTTAAAAGTGATAAACAACAACAGCTACCTCCTTAACATATGCTGAACTTCTAAATTTCCTGTTCTTGATAAGGCATCTTGTCACTCAAGAAGGTGTCACACACACACAAGCTTAACCTAAAAATTGTTATAATGCATTGATGGTGTGCTCCCAAGAGTTAAATAATAGCTTCGGACTATATAATTGAATTTTCTTGTAACAAGCTTATCTTTAACCTTGGATATCAAGCTAATCAGAATGCCTGGATTTTAGGAAACAAAGTGGAACTTCAATTTTGCACCTGTATATTCAAGAATTACAACACTATGTCTTAGGAAGTCAAAGCACGAACAAATCAAACTTTTCCCAATAGTACAAAAGTCCACAAGACATGATCCATAATGAAAATTAACCCTGACAAGAATCTTACTTAAATTCTTAAGTAACTTCAACAAGTCCTAGCAAGTAATAGCCTTAAAATTATAATAAAAAAATGCAAAATATCCCAAGAAATTTTACAAATCAGTTCATAACTCTCGTCACATGATTATAAATATGACAGAGGCAAACTATAACAAATCAGCGAAGAATTCCTTCATATATCAACCTACATCATAGGAAAATTAGCACTCATTATATAATCCGGCATCGCATGCAGTAAATAATCTAGCATCGCATGAAAAATGCATAAATAAATTCACGATTCACAGAAACACCAATAAACTCTGCAAACTTCCTATACCCAGGTCTCAAAATTATGTCACTCAACCTGGGTTTTTCTGAACAACCGGATGCTAAAAAAAAGACAGAACAATCCGAGGCTCCAATTGCTGTATATTGCCCTATGGGACAAATTAAGAGGTCGAAAACCCACATAGCAGAGAGCCTTGCAGAAATGGTGCTTTGTTTCCTCCGCTGATACACACCCAATAAAGAACGAGGAAGGAGGAAAACATAGAATAAGAATTTTGCGTCTTTACCAGATGAAATTAGCAGATTGAAGACGGATAACGTTAGTGATAGAAGGGTGGTGGAGTTGGGTCCCCTTTCAATGTTCAGTGACTCTGCAGAAACCTGAGTCTATGGGGTCGTAGACTGTGAGAAACAGGCGTTGCGGACTAGCCCTGCAGGTCAGGAGTGTGTCGTCAATAGGAAGGCCCCGGTAACTAGGTTGATGGGTCATGGCGATCTTCTTTTTTTTTCAAAATTATTCTTCAATTTAAATGTATTTCACTTAAATTCCATGGCAGGATTTAATACATTATCCCGTAGAATCATAAAATATGACATATATCAAACTAATTTAACATATCACTTATAAATCTCGAAAAATAATGTATAATATACCTTAAGATATAAAATAAAGGTATAAATATAATTTTAATCCTACAAAATACAAATTATACGATTTTAACCTACTTTATTTAAAAAAATTTATATTAATTCCTTCACATATTTAATTAGCACAATTTTAATCTTGTCATATAATTTCCATCTGTCAACCCTTGTTTCAAAAATTTTCAACTATAGGTGTAAGCATAAAGTTGAAATAAGTTAATTTGGTTAAAAATTTCCTCAAGCCAAAATGACTCCCTAGGGAAAAAGTAATCAATTATAAGTAAACTTATTCTAACAAAAAAAATGGTCAAATATGTACTACCTTAAGAAAATCAAAATTATAAGGGGGTTAAAAAAATTGACAACAACCTACAAAATGATCAAGATGACATATAGGTATGCCATATGGGGGACTAGTGATCAGCCTAATAAACATGCAACCACTTTTCAAATAGATGACCACTCGTTCCTCCTAGTATAACTATGGCAAAGGTGAAAATAGAAAAATCTTTTTGCCAAAATTTTTATTGAAAGCACACCACACACTTTGCATTCTAATACTAACAGCACATGACTGCCATTCTTATCTTCTCTTCTTACAATTCTTTTCTAGTTTCCAAATTACACCATTTTCTATATTTGTTTAATATACTTGTCCATAAGAATCCTGCAAAGGTTACATTGTATGTTACATTTAAGTTACTCTATTTTTGTGCACGTTTATGTATCTTTGTTGCTTATTTACATATTTGTACACCTTTTTATTCATTTTGTCTACTACTTTCACTTACATTACATTGATTCCACTCAAAACTCTAGTAATTTACTAAAGAAGAACCTATTGCTTCTATTTCAAGAAAAAAGTCAAAATCATTATTCAAATTTTGACCAAAATAAATTAGCACACCTAATGGAACATAATTAAAGTACATGGTTTTGACATTCTTTATTTAAGCAATTAAGAAGCGATGCAATCTTGCCACCTATCCTTGCGATTCAAATATGACTTTTACCTCTAAAACCACTCACAACAACACTCTGATCCAAGAAAAAGTTATCAACAATGCTAATAAGCCTTAACCACAAAAAGTACTAATAAAAAATGTAAAACAACATGATGTTATAGCCCAAACCATGAATGACCATAACAATAATATGCAAAACAATAAGCAATAGAATAATAATGTGTTCAATAATAGTCAAGGTCAACAAAATTAAAAATAGAATCAAAGAAATAGCTATTAAAACGATAACCACCTTGTACATAATCAAAACAATAAAGCCTTTAACAACAATAACAATTATACTAAATGATCAAAGGAATAATGCTAAGGCCTAATGGAATGCTTTATAACATGCCAATAATTAATGAAAACAATAAGGTCATACCATATAATGGTCAAAACATTTGGGCAAAAAAATTAATGCATAACTTGTGGAAGTTAGCGAAGATAATAGAAGTAATAGCTTTATTCTTCAGAACATGGCCATAATAAGGCAATAAATAGATAAAAGTAATCATGCAACAGTATACATACTCCTATAAAACATAGCCATCATCTTATGACTAATCACTGAGAATACAGCTACTAGCCATAAATGAATAAATCAAACTTTAGAAAGAATGGTTCAACATCTCATATCGCAACTTGGTGAACAATAAGAATTAGAAAGAGAAGAATTTGATATCAAACCTACAGTCAACTATAATGAAGTTAGAAGGTCTAAATTAGAATATGATTAAGACTTACTAGATGTAATGAATAAGTAAGAAAGGCTTAATTGAATAGACCTTAAAATAGAGGTGCATGAGAAAATGTGCGATAACTAAATCAAAATGCACCAAGTCATTAGAATTTTCACCAAAATCAAGAGGGCCATGACTAGAATGTACAATTCTTAGTTAAAAGATTATTGAACTAACTTGGCGACTAAGGAACATATCCAAACTATTAAAGAGCATTCCTAAAGTGGATACATCTTATCGAACTTCCTAAAGTTTTTAAAATGGTAAAATTTATAACATCCTTCAGTAAAAGATAAGTAATCCACTATCGAACACATTGCTAGATTTATAGTTAAATGTGAAGAACCAGATGAGAATGAATTCCTTAAATTGAGGCATTTTCCTTTCTCATTGACTTAAATTGCTTTCTTTTAATACTCAGGACTTCCACCAAATTTGATTCACTCAAGGGCACAAATGAAGAAGATATTTCACAATTAAATTTATCAATGAGAGACTAAAATAAACTTAGGTAACTTAATGGATCTCTATAAATGTCCAATGAAGTTAGCTAAGAATTACTTTCACTTTCAAAAAGCCTATAATTGATGCTTTACTCAAATTGTTAAAAATGAGATGGTTAAAATAACAGTGGTAGGTTTCAATTATGTCATTGACTAGAAGCTAGTAAACTAAAACATCATTAATGTTGCTCAATTGGCTAAAAAACCATAACAAACAAAGCAATTACAAAAAGAAAATATAGAAAACTGAAAAGAACTAACTTTTAGAGATAAAAAAGGCTAGTAATAAGCTCAGCTAAGCTTAGCTGATCTTAACTCAGGCTTTACTCATATTAAATTTGCTTGACTCATGGCTCAGCTTAAGCTTAATTCAAGCCAATTTTGTCTACTTAAGCTCCACTTAAATTAAGCTCATGAGTAGCTTAACTAGGCTCATTAGTTCAAATTAATTACAATAATAAAATATTTTATTAACAATTTAGTACCTTGAAATACTTTTGAAAGTTAATATCTTTAGCAAATTAATAACATAGATAAAAAAAACATATAGATGACATATTATAAGCATATTTAATGTAATATAAATAATAATTTATCTTAAAATATAAAATTACAATACGACCACAACTAAATTCTTAAAGATGAATTTGTTTGAATTTTTATAATTTTTTATTAATACTCATAATTTTATTAATTTATCTTATTTAGAATCACCAACCTTCTTTAAAAATCAAATGTGAAAAATAAAATTAATCTAATTATTTAAATTATAAATATAAAATTATTAAGTTTTTTGAAAAAATAAAATTTAAAATAGAAGTTACATGTTTAATTATATGACTTATAAAAGTAAAATTAATAAATTATCTATTGAAATTTTATCCTTTAATTTTCATTCTTATGATAAATATATAAATAAAAAATTATCAACCATTTTTAATCTAATTATTTTATTTTTTAATTAAAATAATATTTGAAATTCTTATAAAAAATGTTAAAGTAATGTATTAGTAATAAAAATGTATATTATCTTAGATTTTAGAATTCAATGTTATTTAATTTTTTTAGAATATAATATATATTATAATACATATATTTATACATATATTTTTATATGTATGTATATCAAGCCAACTTGTGATACAAATGAATTGAGCTTTTATCAACTCAAACGTGACTCATTTAAAATATGAGCTAAATAATTTAACTCTTGTATCACTCATTTGCCTCGTGAGCTTAGCTCATCAAAGCAAAACTCAAATCAAGTTATGAGTCACTCACGAGTTAGCCTAACTCATTATCAACCCTAAAAGAATGGCTTTTGTCAAAGAAGATAAAGTTAATGAGCATAGCGACAATGAAGTCCATGTGACCAAACTTACGCCCAACCCTTTACACAGTTACTCTTTATTGAAAAGAAAGATAAAATGGATCATGTTAATAAAAAAATTTATTCTCTTGACATAAATAAGGTTAATTAAATGTTTGACCTTCTACTAAAAGATAAATAGATAAAATTGTTTGAAAGTTATAGAGTTTTATTAAAGAATGAAATAAAAGACATAAAATATTGTAAATATTACAATATGTTTAACCACATTACTAACAATTATGTCCATTTTAAGGAAATGTTTAAAAAGGTTATTAAGCAAGGAAGGTTAAAATTTATTGATAAAGATAAAAAGATTATAATTGATAAAAAACCTTTTCCAATAGGCTTGAATTATATGAAGCCAAGCTGTGATATTAACTTATTTAATCTAGAAGTTAATGTAGTGGCATGTTATGAGTGTGATAAAGCTGATGTTAACTTGTTTGACCTAGAGGTTAATGTAATGGCTTACTATCGGTCCACTAATTTTGACTTATCTAAAGCTAAATTCAATATAATGAACTGTTATGAATATGATGACACAATAGATGCATCATTCTTTCTTGAAGCATATCCATCTGAAAAGGAATTAAAAAATAAATTTTCCAAGAGAATATAATATAAAAGAGGAGTGTTAAAAATGTACCTTAGTGTGAAAAATATTTTAAAGAATAAAGGATAATAATGTATGAAAAATAATCAAAAGATCAAATTGACCTAAAAGTCTAAAAGTTGGCCGACAAATGAAAAGAAGCCTTAAAAAAGTAAATGAATTTGAAAGATGGAAAGTGAAAGAAAATTTTATTTTTCATAAATTAGATTATAGCTAATCAAGAAAAGAAAATAAAATCCAAATCAGGTTAAGAAAGTTGAAATGAGACCATCCTAAAATTTAATAGGTCAAAAATTGAGCCTTATTGTGATAAGAGAAAGCCAAACTTTAAAGAGGGAAGGAACAAATACTACAACCCTCAATAAAATATACCTCCTCATATAAAAAGCCAAAAAAGATGAATACAAAAGAAAGCCGAATATAAAAGAAGGAGAAAGAAAGCTATGAACAAGGAATGTCTTTTAGTCTAAGGGAGTTGAATAGGACTTAGAAAAAAAGAATAAAAATCGAGGTCAAAAAATAAACCTTAATGTAAATTTAGTAACAATACTACCATTATCTTTTTCTTCCATCACAACATTCAAAAATTCAATGTTAAAAAATAGACCTTAATGCAAATTTAGTAACAATATTGCCATTATCTTTTACTTCCATCACAACATTCAAAACTGAAGACTTTACAAATGATTTCCATAATTATAGTAGTCAAATTCAATGAGGAGATAATTAAGGAATTTGAGAAGCTTTCTAAATAAACGAGAAATCATCTAAGACCTTTACATATCAAAACACAGGTGAATGGATAGCCATTGAACATGGTATTACTAGATGATGGAGCAGCTATTAACCTCATACTAAGATCCACTATTGTTCGACTAGGGATGTGTCTAAAAAGATATCATGCTATCCAACATTGCAACAACTAATTATAATAGAAAGATGTTAGCATCTAAAAGGATAGTATTAATAAACTTGAAGGTTAGCTTGATCATAAGACTTACATTATTCATGTCAATACCATTAAAAACTAACTATAATATATTGCTAGAAAGATATTAGATACATGTAATCAAAACTATCCCTTCCACATTACATTAGAAAATACTTATTTGGAAAGAGGATAGGATAGTCAAATGCATTAAGGGTAATGATAGCCTATGTGACATGTAACAATGCAATGTTAATTTAAAAGTATATAACCTTAATATTCGATTTTGGCAACCATATGAATCCTCAAGTAGTCAAGATGTACATTTTAGACATATTAGGTTTCAAAATTATCCTAAAGGCCACAATTACAAGATTAACATGTAATCCCAATGAATGATTATCAATAATAACTTGTTCTTGCCAAGTAAGCTCAAACTAAGTTTCCTAATTATATATATGATAATAGTCCTCTTGGTTTCTATGACTCATTAATTAAAAATGATACCAAGAAAATTGAAGTTCAAAACCCACTTTAAAAGGTTAATTTAGGAACCAAAGAAGATAAATGACTAACTTTCATAAATATAACCTTACTTGAGATATCAAGAGGCTAATAGTTGACATTCTAAAAGAGTACATGGATTGTTTTGCCTAGAATTACAAGAAGATGTCTAAATTAAGCAATGAACTGGTCAAACACTAATTACCAATCAATGAAAGATTTCAACCTTATAGAAAACAATTTCAATGCTTCATACCAGAAGTTATACTAAAAAGCAAAAAGGAAATTGAAAGATTACTAAAAGCCAAAGTCATTAGGAAAATAAAGTATGTTAAATGGATTTCAAATATAGTACCTATAATAAAGAAAAATGGCAAATTATAGGTGCGCATCAACTTTAGAAACTTAAATAATGTAATATTTAAAGATGAATATCTTATACTAATTGTAGATATGCTAATTAATGCAATTTCAAGACATATAATGGTCGATTTAATAGATAAGAACGCCAATTATAAACTAGTGTATATAATCAAAGAAAATATGTTGAAAAAATCATTTCAATGCCTAAGCTCAATTAGTACTTTTGAATGGGTTATACGCCTTTTGGGCTAAAAAATGCTAAAACCACATACCAACAAGTAATGAATACAATTTTTTATAACATAACAAGAAAATTAATGAAGTGTATATCGATGATATGGTGATAAAGGGGAGTTTTTATGATAAGTATTTAGATAGTTCTAAAAAAACCTTTAACCAAGTGTTCAAAGACAATTTAAAAATGAATACCTTTACATTTGTTTTCAACTTTCCAACAAAAAATTTTTAAGTTTTCTGGTTGACCAAAAAGGAATTAATGTAAATAAAAACAAAGTTAAAGCCATAATAGAAACTTTATCACTAACTAACAAAAAAGAGTTATAATGCTTCTTAGGAAGAGTCAACTTCTTACGAAGGTTCATCTCTAACTTATCTAGTCGAACCAAAGTCTTCTTACCTTTATTGAACTTGAAAGATAAAGAATAATCCAAATGGTAGGATAACATCAAGCTACATTCAAAGACATAAAGAAATGCTAGAGTAATCCATTAATAATGCCTTCGCTTACCATAAGCTAAACATTGAAAATATTTATTTTAACTTCAATAGATATAATAAGTTATTTCTTTGCCCATGAAAATGATGAAGGGAAAGATAGGACAGTTTATTATTTATCTAGAATATTAAATATGACAAAATAAAAATATTTGGCAATTGAAAATTTGTATCTTACTTTGTATTTCTCCTGCTTTAAACTTAGGTATTTATTACCGACTACAACTTTGGTGTTAGCTAGAACTGATATTTTAAAATACATGTTAGCATGGCTTTTAACACATAGTCAAGTTAGAAAATAGGCATTGGCTTTAACAGAATTCACTTTATGATATTGCCCTTTAAAAGCAATAAAAAGCCAAGTTATAGCTGATTTCAAAATCAAACATCATGAACAACCTATTAAATTTATTGATTTAAAGTATTGGAAAATATATTTCAATAGTTGTTGTCATAAAAATGGTGCCAACATAGGAATATTGATCATAACACCACAAGATTAACTAATCAAATTTATATCCTCATTAAATGCAACATATTCGAATAATGAGGCCGAATATGAAGTGTTAATAATTGACTTAGAATTATTATTAGAACAAAAGGCTTATAATGTCAAAATTTATTAGATTCACAACTAATTATTAAACAAATTTCATAAGAGTACAAGTGTACAAATTCCAATATGGCTAAGTATTTGGCCATTTTAGGTAGGCTATTATTTGAATTCAATAATATTGTCATTAGGCACATGCCTAAATAAAAATGAAAAGGCAAATGCTTTAGCCTAAATAACTTCAAGGCATAAGATTAACAACTTAAGGTTAGTTAAATTAATTACAAAGCAAGTATACCTTAAACCAATAAAAAATTGAAAAATGTTATATGCACGTGTTGACAATGTTATTAATAATATCTCGATAGATTAGATAGCACCTTTGATTGAATATCTTAATAATCCATCCATTAGTGCAATGCAAGTTAAGTTCTTAGAACAAAAGCTTTAAAATTTATAGTGTTGGATGGTGAATTATATAAAAAAAAAAAGCTTTAAAGGATAGTTACTTATATGTTTAAGTGAAGTCAAAGCTATTTCAATTATGAAAGAAGTACACAAAGGAATATGCAAGGCACATGAAACCGAAATGAAAATGAAACAAATGTTAGTCAGATTAGGGCTTTACTAACCACAAATGATTAAAGATTGCATAAACTTTGCCATAGCTTGTAAGGAATGTTAAGAACATAAGTCAATTCAAAAGGTACTGACTTTCGAACTTAAATATATAATTAAATTATGATCATTTAAAGGTGAAGCCCTGAATATGATTAGCAAGATATACCCTTCTTAGACTAAAGGTCACCATTTCATTTTACTAGCTATTAACTATTTTACTAAATAGGTTGAAGCAGCTTTTTTTTAAGGAAATTAAGCAAGTAGGTATTATTGATTATATAAAAAAATAAATTAGTATGCACATTTGGCTTACCTGAAATAATAAAAATTGGCCATAATACTATATTCACAGGTCAAAAGGTTAAGGATTATATCAAATTTAGGGTAATTAAGATAGTAATGTCCCAACCAAAGTATGCCTAAACTAATTGACAAGTCAAAATTGCTAATAAATTAATCATTAACTTGATTAAGAAACATGTTAATCAATATCTAAGAAATTAGTATCTATCATAACCCGTTCTGATTGTAACCAATATGGATCTCGTTATCAGTTTTCAATCTTTCTATTCATCAGAAGTTTCTAAATTTTAGGGGGACTTGAAATTTTCTTTCAAATTTTTATGAAAAACGGACAAAATCTCCTTTATTTTTGAATACTTTCCAAGGGCTACATGCCCTATAATTAATAGATACAACAATAATCAATATCCACATAAGACTATACAAATCTCAAGCTTATACACAGATCAGTAATACAATGCATTAACTGATGGATTAGCAACTTTTCTATCCTAAATACTAATCTTAACTCAAATAAGATTTCAACTATCAAATCCTTTTTATTAGGCAACCTTTAATCTCCACAAAAGCATCAAACATGCAACAAGCTCAAGTCTTAACTTGAAAATATTAGACATATAATGATGTGAGTTACAAGAACTTAGTGAGTATATATCTACTATTATTTTAAAAATGATCAATTATTTATAATAATCATAATTTAATTATATTAGAAAACCTATTATTTTTGGATCTCTATGATGGACACAATCAGTCTTATTTTGAAATTTCACCTAATAACTTAAATCCCATATCTTACATCACAACTATCATAAACTTAATCAATTACTCATCACCCATTCTGGATAACTAACTTTTCACTGTTAGCCATTAAGGCTTAAATAAAACTAATCATCATAATCACCTCATATCTTTGCAATCACATTAAATAGTGACATCCAAACATAAGTAAAGTTTTAATATCATATCGAATCACAAATTCAGTTATAGCTAACATAGATGTAACCGCCCTTTTTATTTCAGGATCAAATTTACACTTTTCTTAACTACTTATTAGGAATTTCTCATCCAGCTCTCGAATCAATCTTATATCCTTCTCATTTGCTAGCCAAGAATTTTTCATCTAGCTTTTAGTATCATCTCTTTATCATAAATCATGATTTTATAATGTCTCATAAGGCTCAATTCATAATATAGTCAATTTGCTAGAACTTCACTCTATTCAAATCCAATACAAGCCCACATAGGCAACTATTCAGCAATTATAAGCAATCAAAGCATATAATATAATCATAAGATGATCTATTGCAATTGTATCACAATCAATCAATCAATTGTTAATAATGACATAACTATGCTTTCGCTACACACTCTAATCAACTCTCATTCATCAATAGCTAATTATTCTTATATCAAGAAATTAATTTCATATAATGAATATGAAATCTATTACCAATAAGAAGAATACAATTAAATCATCTTATATTAAAATAAAATTAGTGGTGAGATATATACTCACTCGATAGTACTGATCCACTTTCGGAAGTCTTGAAGCATCCATACCCATATTTTCACATTTACCTTCTATTATCACCATTTACAAAGATAAATTACAATTATATAAATATTAACTATCTTCTTCCAATCATTTCCATTCCATTTAAACATTCTAAATCATTCATTTCTATAATTTTCAATCATTCACTCATAGAAAATGGAGGTATGTCCTCATATATTAATTTCTTGGATCTAAATAATTGATGATACTTGATGATCTATAATATGATATCTTTAAATTATTATTAAGTTCCTTAAAGTATATATGTACATATATATAATACATATAAATAACTATTTCCTTTAATTCAATTTTAAATTATCTAAGAATACTAAAATTAGTAGCAATAACAAGAACTTTTATAGCATAAAGCTTTTAACTTTCAAAAGTATTATAATGTTCTGTATTATAAAGACCATGCTCCATAACTTTGAAAATTACTTATAAAGACTTTTTCTACTTATAGCCTCACCAATAAAGTTATTAAAATTTTATGCTCTAATTTGACTTTACTTGTATAAATCTAACATTGTAAAGCATAATATTTTTATTTTGCAAAAGCATCATCTTATTTTTCAACATATAAAAATAGATTATCCTTAAAACAACTCTAATTATCAAGTATTAGAAAATTTTCTAATATAAAGAAATTTACGGCGACTGAAAATAGTATCGACGCCAGAAAAGAGTAAGAAGCTCGCCGAAAAAGAAAATGCCTTGCCAACTTGGTGTGTTTCCTCCCTGTTCATGGTGGTCTTGCTTATTGTTGCACAACATATGATTCAACCCTACAAGCAGCTATCGTCGGTGATGAATGAGGGAGTTGATTATGGCAGCAAAAGGAAACTCTCATCCTCTAACCGAATTATGTGCCCTATTTTCTAGCTCTATGTCATGGCTTTTCTTCAATCACAAATGGTAGCTAATCATGGGCACCATGCATAACATTACATAATAACAGCAGCCGCACAACAATCTAGTAGAATAGCCTTAATATTGGTTAAAGAAAAAGAAAGAAAAAAGGAAGAGGCGGTAAAAGGCTGGAATGAAGAGAGAAAGAACCCAAAAATGGGAGGGAGAGCAACTTCTAAAATTGAAAAATAAAAATGACAAAGGTGGTAGCATTGGAAGGCCAAAGAAAACAAGAGAAACTGCTCTAAAAAAGAGAAAAAAGGGAAACAAAATGTTATACCTATGAGAAAAGAAAAGGAGACACATACATGAGGGGGTAGCAATTGCAATAAATTTTATAAATGGAAATGCATGAAAATCAAAAAGTGCAATTGTAGGTTATAATATAATACTCCTCACTTATTGTGAGCTTAATTCTTCCATTAAATCTTATCCCTCCATACAAATTAAAATTCATTTGAGCCCTTCATTTACTTTAGTGATTCATTCTTATACATTAATTTTACTTAAAAACTTAACCTAATTATTTTTAATCTTCTCAATAAAAATATATTTGTAATAACTTCATTAATTTAAAAAGTCTAAAATAAATATTTTAACTTCCATAATTTTCAAATAAAATTTATTCATAAAAATTTATACTTAATTACTATTTCTATTTATTAGACAATCTTTATAAAATATTTAAATAAACTTTAAATCAATATTAGCCATTTAAAAATAGATTCATTTCAAACTTTCACAATTTCTTAACAATAATTTATTAAATGCATTCTTTCTAAAATTATTTTAATCAAATCTTGACTCACTAATAACTATATAAAATAAATTTACTTCAAATATTATTATTATTAATAAAAGAAGTCCAAATACAACATAATAGCTAAATAAATAAAATGGCATTAGTTATTAATTCAGGATATTATAGTATCGTATGCTTGAAAATGCACTTTAGGGAATTTAAAGTTCACCATGAGGTCCAACTAGAGTTCTTCTATGCAAATAGTATTTAGGCATGATACTATGTTACTAGTCAAAGTGATAGTACAAGCCTTGAGGGTACAAAGGTTAAATGAATCATTGAAAGGTCATTATTGTAATTTGATGCTTAGTTAACTAGAAAATTTAGATGAAGTGCATTAAGATGCTTTGGATGCGTTGGTATGTAATAAAGAGAAACTAATCAAACTATACAATAAACACATGGAAGGAAAAAGATTTTCCCAAGGCCATTTACTTTGGGAAGTTATTTTGCTGATATAATTTGAATTATGGGAAATAGTTAGCTCATTAAGAAAAACCATTTATGACTATTAAATCTTTTGACCGTAATAATTATAAATCAAGAATGTAGAAAACAATATGGTTGAAACTATCAATGGCAAATACTTAAAGTAATATAGACCAAGCTTTCGTAAAGTGACAATTAAAGTTATATGAAGCATTCAACTAAAATTGTATTTAAAATATGAGTTAAAAATACAATTATAATATCCATAAAATAAGAGATAAATAGTTACTATATAGCTTAAAACATTTTAAAAATTTTAACTAGTTGAACTAAAAAATTGCATTCACGAGTTCCTAAAAAGAGACTTAAAGTTAACTTGAAAATTATCTCACATCATTTCAATTGAAGTCTTAAATTCAGACATGGCCTTATATTCACTTTCCATTTTAGATAGCTTAGCATTAGTTAGCTTGTAATATTTCACCACCTTCTTGCCTTTCTATCAAAGCTCTTATTCTTTCAACTTCATAGTTTGAATTTTGGACTCCAAAATTACTTAAACTTCTTTAAGTTGTTTTAACTTTTGCTCAAGTTAAGATATTTTTCCTTTTAGAATTAAAATTCTATCATCATAAGTTCAACACTTCTTGGTAATAGATTTTTAACATTGTTCACCATATTTACAGAACTTGATTATGTTTTATTTTTAATAAGTTAAAGATGAGTAAGCTTTTTTATAGCTAAAGTTTTGCTTAAGTCTACTAACATGAAAGGGAAGTTTTCTACCAAGTTATGAACGTATGACTTGAAGCTTATGATAATTTGAAGGTTTGGATTTTCGTTTCTTTTAAAAACTTCAAGCTTGATTTTAGCTTCTCTTGACTCTTTAGGTTTTTAAAAACCACTTTAAGATTATGATTAAGAATTTCTTTCACCAAGGTTATAAGAACTTTAATTTTTTTGGTACACTACTAGTTGACTATATGATCTTTAGTCAATTAGATAGTAAATTGGATAGTTGAAGTTAAGCAACTATTCCTTAAAATTAAGACTTTAGAATATTAAAAGAGTTTTCACCACTTTTATTCTCTTGATCTAAAATTTGCTTTGCTAAAAAATGACTAATATTTAATTGATCATGCTTAATTGGGTGAGGTTAAATATCTAGGTGTTTTAAGTCATTATTGTTTAAATAATCATTGACATTTAGCTATCGCTCTAAGTCATTACCAGTCAAGTGGTGCCTAGCTTTAAACTACTCATGTTCTTTATTTTAATCTTCAACCTTTTGCATTTATATGCCCTAAGTGATTGAGTTAAAAAAGCACTGTTGCAATCATCAATGGGTTATTAACTAGTTATTATTGAGAAAGATATAATTAGGTTATTAACATATGGCTAGAAGTTTCATTAGTAACCATAAAAGGATCATTGATTAATAATTATCAAGTTTCTTTTTTTAGAACTTCAGAGGTTGAATCGATAGTCCCTAGGCAAGAGTCAAAATAGGTCCTCTTTAATATAGATGAAGATAAGTTTTATGGATATTTGAATCCCTAAAATAAACAATAATTAAGCAAAGAAAGAGAGGAAAATGAATAACTAAAATTAAGAGGAAATAGAAAAGATTTACCTCAGTAGGTCTAGTTATGATAAGATCTTTCAACTAAACTAAAGATTGAACTTGGGGCATAGTAGGCTAGCTCAAGGTTTTGATTAAAGCCATAGATGAAAAGATATGACAAATAACTTAAAAATTCAATTTAAACCTTTTTCAATTTAGGGATTAATGCTTCATTTTTAACGAGTTAACTATCGGCTATGATTGACTTATTCCTCTTTGATTGAGAATGTTTCCTTTTTTAAGTCTGGATTTTAGCCATGTCCTTTTTTGGAAATGTCTGATTAACTTATTCATGTTTCTTTTTAAATGCTTAGCTTAGTAATATCCTAAATGTCGATCATGGACCTTGGAATATAGACCAAAGGTACACCTGAACCTTCTACTAAAAATAAAGATCAATATTCAAGTTTAATCAATAATGATAATGAAATTATAAGGTAAAGATTCAAAAAATTACATAATGGTTAATAATTACGGCCTAAGATAAAGTTTTGGTTGACCCAGCTATATAATTAAAGATATAAAGGGAATAATGTGCAATAATCACTCCAAGAGTGTGTTTAGCTTAGTAATATGGTAAATATTGGTCATAGACCCCGGAATATAGACCAAAGGTACAATTGAACCTTCTACTAAAAATAAAGATCAATATTTAAGTTTAATCAATAATGATAATGAAATTATAAGGTAAAAATTCCAAAAATTACATAATGGTTGATAATTATGGCCTGAGATAAAGTTCGGTTGACCTAGCTATATAATTAGAGATATAAAGGGAATACTGTGCAATAATCACTCCAAGAGTGTGTTTATTCAACTTTTCTAGTTTTATAAATTTGGCCAATTAAAAGAGGCATTAGGTATAACTATAAGTTTTTGCAAAAAATTGAGGTTTAATTAAAGCTTAATTCAAAGTCATGACCTTTTATGAAAGCATTGAAGAAATTTTTTTAGATAGCATTTTATTAGCTTCTTTCTTCTTTTGGAAGGTCTTAGCTTCTTGAAGAGTGAAATTAATACATCTAAAATCATGTTTGACTTTGTAATGCTTTTGAAAAGCTATAATCTCATTATAGTGCATACCTATTATTTTCTTTAAAGCCTCAACCATTTGCACAGAAGTGATGTAGGTTAATGTTTCATCAATAGTCATGTCAATAAATTTATTAATATGGTTAAACCATTAGTCTTCAAAAGTGTTATCATAGGCATGATCAGGTGAATAATTATACAAGTTGAAGTTTTTGACTAAAAACTTATTAATATCTTTGATAAAAAGTACTTCTAAGAGTTTTAAGGTCTGCTATTGATGGTCTATACTGATAAGATCCATAGGATGAGTCGGGATAAGGTTAAAATGATGTTGAATGAGACTTTATAAGTTAATAAGGCATGATTATTAGATAAACTAGTTAAAACAAACTAGAAATATAAGAATTTTAACTAGAATTATATACTATTAGGATTGGTTGGATTAGGAGGTGATTTGAACCATTTAGCATCTCTAAAGTGGGAAAAGAAAAGATTAATTCTTCTCATAGGACAAATGGCCAAAAAGGTGCAAAGAAAGGAAAAGAAATGTTTGAACCAATCTTTTTTAACTTGAAATTTTGAACTTTCCTTAAGTTAATTGAATTACTTTAACATAAGACTTGATTTATGCTTTCTTACATAACTTAAAATTTGTCCCAAAAGATTGCTATTAATCATAATTGAAAAACCCAAAATGGACCTCCTAAATTAAAGAAAGACTTATTTTATTTAAGATATCTAGCTACTAGGTTAACATTGTTGAAAATGTAAGCTAAGATTGAAGGAGCTAGAGCTATTTGTCAACCTTTATAAAGAATTACAACTAAAAGGAAAATAAGGATAAAATTTTTAATGAAGGAATGTAATATAAATGCTTACATAACTACTAGGTGAGAAATGCAACATGTTAGGCATCACACATACCTGAATTGTCCTATCTTTTATAGGTATTAAGAAAAGTAATATAAGTTGAATTCTTTGATGTGACTAAAATTAAAGTCTTGGGCGCTTCAAATAAAGGTAACAGATAAGGGGATACAATTTCTCAAAGTAGGCTTAAGCTTGTTATAGGAAAAATATCAAAGATAGATAGGCTTATCAGGTTGTAAGGTACATAGAAGGAATTGGTGGATGATTACCAAAATGTAATGGCAGCACCTAATAATAAGGCATTAGCTTTAATAAGAATCCTAGATAATTGAATGGTTTTAAAGATTCCTATTGACTTTTAGAAATCTCCTTTCAATTTTCGAACACAATTAAGCTAAGAAATGTAATTAGCTGAAGTACTAAATGTAAAGAAAGGGAAACTATAAAAAGTTTTGTTATCTTTATTCACCTAAGGAAAGACAAGGATTAGAGCTTTAGTAAATAAATGATCAAGAATAAGTGTAAGAGAAGAGTCTTCAAGAGAAGAAACTGAGGGGCTAAAATAGAAACATGGTGGTTCACCTTCCTTAATAGTGATATCTTAGGATTGAAAGAATATCTAAAGTTTCAATATCTTAGAGCTTTGTAGGTTTAGATTAGTAACCTTGACTAGGTTTAAAATAGAGCTAAACTAATTGGAGGAGCTGGATTGAGGAGTTATTGAAAAGAATCACAAAGAGTATATGCATACTAACTTAGAAAGAAAGATATGGAAGCAAGAAAGAGAGCTCGAATATAAAAAGGAGAAATTGATAAGAGTTTAAAGGCTAAAAAAATAGATTAAGGTTTTAAAAAAGAGTAAACATTAAGGTCATTAATGTTGTTTAAAAGAGATCTTAATAAAAGTGGCTAAATGCACTTGATTAGCATTAGGAAACCATGAGAGTTCAAATTTCAAGTGCAACACATAATGATGCCTACAAAAGGATATGTTGGTTTATGGATGCTCAAGTCACTCCTAAGATAACATGTGTACTACTAGAGATTTGAAAAATATATGTCCATTCAAGGAAGAAAAAAGGATAATTATGGTGGAACAATGTCATTCTAATTAAAAACTCCTTAATTCAGATAAATGTGTTGGTCGATGTTATGGGTCAAATCCATTCTTCCTCAACTCATGGAAAAAGAGTACCTATCCTTAATTCTTTAACTTTGCTTGGAAGTTAGTAAAGACAAAGAAGGTTAGTTTAGTTACCTTTTAATATAAAGTTCGGATTATCTAAACTAGAGGTCCATTGTTAACCTTTAATTCAAATTTTTTTACTAAAGGTATAATTATGAATCTAAATTAGGTTAATTTCACTAAATATCTCCTCAAATTGAAGTAACATCCCTAGGAAAAAGGTAATCGATTGCAATAAACTCATTCTGATAAAAAAAAAAGGTAAGATATGTGCCATCACTAGAAGATCAAAGACAAAAGGGAGGTCAAAAAATTTGGCAGCAATCCACGAAGTGATTAAGATGACATATAGGTATGCCATGTGGGTGATTGGTGGCCATCCTAAGAAAATGCAATCACTCAGTCTTCCTAGTATAAATATCTTCCTAGTATAAATAAGGTAAAGACAAAGACATTAGGAACTTTTATTAAATTACTATTTAAAGCACATCACACACTTTACATTTTGACACTTACAGCACTATATTGCCATTTTTATGTTATCTTCTTGCAATTCTTTGTAATCTAAATACTATTCTTTGAGTGTAAGTGAGGATCTAGTTTCTAAATCATGCCATTTTTTGCATTCATTTAATTTACTTGTCTGTAGGACTCAATAAAGGTTACATTGTATGTTACATTTAAGTTACTCTATTTTTAGGCATATTTATGCATTTTTATTGATTATTTAAACATTTGTGCACCCTTTTATTCACTTTGTTTGCTATTTCCATTGCATTATATTGATTATATTTAGAACTCCACTTGTTTACAAAGAAGAACTCATTGCTTTTGTTTCAAGAAAAAAGTTAACATCATAATTCAATTTTCAACTAAAACACCATTTAAAGGCTAAAGGAATTATCAAGGTTCCATTTTCTACTTTTTCTTTTTCATCTATGTTAATTTATCTAAAAATGGTCTCAATTTAATTTCTTCCCATTTTTATCTTCATTCAATCAAAATAAGTTAGTTTAAAGAAGGAGACTAAAATCACATAAAACATATTTTAGAGAAACTAAAATTATATTTAAGCTCAAAACAAAATCTATAAACAATATGATTTCAAATTCATTATTCAATTTTTTGAAATTTTTAACATGCATGTGCAAATAATAAAAAATTTAGTCTATTTTATTTTTTCACCTCATATATTATACCTAATAAGAAAAATAAAAATTATTAATATTTAAAATCAAATATGAAAATAGTGAGTCCAAAAATGTCCTTGTTTGTATGCATCTATAGATTATAAAAAAAAATCAAATTACATTTATATTTCCATATATTACGAATAATGTAAGAGACATCTTTATTTTTATCCTAAAATACTTAGAATTACCACGCTTACTTAAAATAAAAAGAAAGAGATATATGTGAAAAGAAAAAAAAGCTCTTTATATTAAAGAAAATGGAATTCCTAATGGATTTGGACTTCTATTTTCTAATCTTCCTAATAATATATTACTTGTGGCATTCCAACTAGCCTAATAATAGCCTCATTTTCTATCTAATGGTTATGCATAATGTTCACCTATATAAAAGAGAATGCTTTCTCTTTATTGGCATTGCACACTAGTCGCCCCTTGTAAAAGATAATGGCTTGTATTTTTCTTTTGAAAAAATTTCCTTAGTTTCTCACATTTTTCCAACACTTCAATCTTGAAAATTTTCCTAATTCTAGTTTCATTTGATACTAAGTTAATAAGATGAGTGTATCACATTCTCATTAAAAGAAAATGATTGCAATCATTTTTAATTAGGCACACTTCACATTAATCCCTCCTTGTGAATTAATCAATAATCCTTTTCCTGTTCCCTTAATTCCTTCAATCTTTATCATTCTAATGAAAGAAAATTCCCTTGATTCCTTCAATTGTTCTAAAGAAAGGAAATTCACCTAATTCCTTCAATCTTTTAATTGTTTCATCAAAGCTAGAGTGTTTCTTTATATTTCAAATTGTTGCTAAGCATCTTTTTCTTTTTAGATTTTTGCTAACCATCTCAACCTAACTCTATTTAACTCGATTTTTCGCCATTCCACTACTAGATTTTATCAATCTTAGTTCAAGTCCTCTCTTATGTCGATAAGTTTTTCTATACTTTTCTTTTCAAAAATTTCAATTTTAGAATATGAATTTTTTTAGTTTTGATAAAATATTATTAATGTTTAGATTTGTTAATTTATTCTTCTTTCTAATATGGAATGTTTGGATTATTATTGATTTGTTTTAAGTTTTTCCTTTTATCTTTTTCTAATATTTGTTATTTTTTGGGGTTTTAATTAATTAGTATTAATGTTTGAATCCCCCCTTCACCAATATTGTCCACCATGTTCATTATTGTAAGGTAAAAGTTTTGATTTTTTTATATGAGGCATTTTTCATCTATTTTAGTTTTTACTTGAAAGAGATTTTATTTCTTAAAATTTTTATTTTTTATTTTTAATAAACTAGACTATTTTGCTCATGCTTTACCCAGCTTTATTTATTTATTTTATTAATATTATTCTATAAGATTTATTATTATTATACAATTTTCAATTATTTTAGATAATAAAGAATAAGTAGGTTGTTAAAATTTTAGTAAGTATAAAATTAAAAATAAAACATAAATAACATGAAATATTATCACAAATAAGTATTATTATGAAAATATTTGATAGCAATAATTAGTTATTATATTATGATCAATATTAGTACAAATTAATATTTATGAAATTAATTATTAGCAATAATAATAATTAAAATAGGAGATAATGTATAAAAAATGTAAAAAATTGATGAATATTTATTGTAATGTGTTAATTAATACTAATTGTTGAAATATATTTAAATAAAACAAGAAAAATGATGGTTAAGAAATAATTATTAATGCTCAATTAATAATAATCCAATTACTATCAAAATCATATTTATTATTTTAAACTCTTTTTAATAATATAATTAATAAGAGAGAGAAAAAGAAAAGGAGTTATAAGCATAATTTTCAATTATTTCTAATTCAATTTTTCTAATTTTCTATTTGAAAGAGGCAATTAATAAGAAAGGGGGATGTTAGAACAATTTCTTTTTATTTCTTTCTCTCTCATTAATTATATTATTAAACTAGGAAAAATATTAAATATGATTCCAGTGCAATCTCATTAATTATGCTAATTGCTCCGCTTTTTTATTAATTGAATTAATAGAAATAGGAAATTAGAAAAAGAGAAATAAATGAAAATTGTGCTTATGTCCATTTCTCTCTTTCTTATTAATTATGTTAAAAATTAAATTAAAAATAGGAACAAAATAATGAATATCATTCCAATAATAATTGGATTATTATTAGTTGGGTATTAGTAATTATTGCTTAACCATTGCTTTAGGATGGTGGTTTGCATTTGCCATAAAAAACATTAAAAGTTAGTTTTAACATTTATAATATGTAATTATTTCCTACCAATTCAATTGCCAAATGTATAAAAACAATCTCTTACTAAAAGATTAAAAAAAAACTCCTTCAAACATACTAATTATACCAATCGACATTTAAATAAGTAATAAATTCTGGAATATTAATGACTAACAATAATTATGATTATGAAATTAATGCACACTAATAATTATTGTAATTATTAGCATTAGTTCAAAATTTTAAGTATTCATGGAATTAATTGTCAACAATAATTATAATTAAAATAACAAAATATGTAACAAAAATGGGTAAGAAATTAAGAAAAATTTAATGTAAGCTTTAAATGATAATAATTGAAAGATATTTAAATGAAAAATTATGGAGTGTATAGTAAATAATCCCACAATGAAAAAGATCAAATTCAACTACATTAGATTGTAAAGAACTAGAAGCATAAAATTAAAAAGTAAATAAGAAAATTAACATACTAATGTCATAACCCATTTAAGCTATGATCCATGTGGAACTAGTTTCCCAGTTTCCACAAGCCTACACTATACTATTTTGGAATCATCACATAAATCTAACGAGATAATAAGTTTCATAAACATTTTCAAAGAAATGTTTACAACAGTGTTTATGATGTTTCATAGTTATTGTTAATTATAAGGGCCCAAATAGTGCTAACTACAAATTATTATCAACTATGATTGCCCAAACATTAATCATTGGAGAATTCTCATTCAAATTGTGCTAGTGAAGGAGGAGTTTCTATGAGAGCATTTCAAAAAGAAAGAAAACTAAAACATTGAGTCATTAAACATGTAATTCATTTTCTCAATTAAATTGTTCCATGTTCTAAACAATTTTTATATTTACAACATTAATAAAAGGTAATGTATAACCTCATGAATAAATAAATAAAGCAATTAAACTATTTCGTACCTCCATATCAATTTTATCACATCATAAACTCACCCTTGTTAGTTTAAGGCTAACTTTATCCTTTATAAACATTTTTTTGGATTTATACTGATTCACAATTCAATTATCATCTCCTTTAATCATGTTTTCCAATCACATTTGATCATATTACATTCGCACTGGGAATTTCATCATCAATACGAAGAATAAACTCATTTATATGAAACATATATTTATACTAAAGCTTCATAACTCATTCACCATATGCCAATCATTTAAAATTACTCAACAAGACATAAAGAAAAGGGTATTCAACTATAATAGGTGAGTATAAGATTTTAGAAGCAAAAGATGGAACATATACTCAACTATAGTAGTCGAATACTTCCATCTAAAAGGCAACATTTATGAGGTATTTAACTATAGTGGTTGAATATGAATGGTTAAACATAATTTGCAGGATCATATTCGATGACTATAGTCAAATATTGCCTTCTAAAGACAAGATCCTTTAGGAGCATCTGACAATGATAGTCATATATAGACTTGTTATAAGCAATTCCTAGGTTATCTTTAACTAATGTAGTTGAATATCAGTTAAATTTTTTAGATCTTCACCAAATTTCATTGGACAGGTGGTCATTTTTACCAAGTACATCATCAATTATAAAACCAAATCCAAAAATCACAACTACATAATATTTACATTCATCCTCCAACTCAATAACAACCAAGATTCTAACTAATAACAACTTTACACATTTAATCATCAAATTGCTCCATAAAATTATCAAATAAATAGATCCTATAAAACATCAATTTAAGCGATGATCCACATACTTGGTTGGATGTTGAAGGAGATGGGAAAAGGACTAAAAAATTCAACTGGGTTGTCTAAGCAATATAAATTTCAAAAAGAAATCATAATTGCTCCTAAAATTGCTAATTCGTTTATACTTGTTAGGATTTGAAGGATACTAGAACTTGAATTAAGTAGAATTACCTTAGATTGGCTTGGTATAGTTGATGATTACCTTGAGCTTTCTTGTTGAATCTTGCTATGATACAAATAAAATCAAATTTGAGCAAATGGATGAAGAGAACGTTGGTAAGGAAGTTGAGAAAAATGAAGGACATATAAAAGGTTTTAGGCCTTTTAATATTATAATAGCATTTAGGTAATTTTGGGGTTAAGTAAGGGTAAAATAGAAAAATCATTCCTTAAATGTCCCCTATGCACAAACACTTACTTCCAATTATATACTAACTTATATTTAAATTTATTCTTCCTCCTCCTTAATTTGATTCTTATTCTTAACACATCCATAATAATTAGATAATTGATATATATATATATATATATATATATATATATATATATATATATATATGTATGTAAATATATACCATCATATCAATAAAAGTAAAGGGATATTAATGACTAATAATAATTATAATTGTGCGATTAATAGCTAGCAATAATTATATTAATCGAGATGATTAATATAAAATTATAGGTATTTATAAAACTAATAATTAACAATAATTATAATTAAAATTGAGGAATCTTTGTTAAAAGTATGATATGTAACTATTCTCTACCTTAATCAATTCTCAAATATATAATAAAAATCTTCTCAATGAAAAATATCAAAATCAATTGACTGTAAATTACATAAAGCTAGAAAATAAAAAAATCTTCTATAAAATACTGATTAGTATTTACAATTTTTTTATAACATATTAAAAAAATCTTACATATAATTTTTCCCTAAACATAATAAAAACTAAATGACAATTGAATAAAATTACATGTACTATTTTATTTCTCTATTTATCTAGTATTCTATCGGATTCAATTTTAAAACTGATGACCAATTTATATCTATAAAGTTAAAATTTAAAAATCATAAAAGGGAAATATATAAAAATTTAAAGTGATTGAAACAAAATTAAAAAAAATACAAATATCAAATATTATAAAAACTATTTGAGGGATGAAAAATATAAAAAAATATCAAATATGCACTATAAAATAACAAATTATATAATTGCTAAAATATAACAAATTGCATAAAAAAAATTTGAATCGCATATAAAAAATGGTTGATGATAGAAAATATAAACAAAATCCAATTCAATTATTCAATGTTTGAAGATAAAGTTTAGAATTCAAAATCATACATATTACTCATTGAAAAATTAATCATTATGGTCTATTTTGAAGAAAACCAACATACCTAGTTAAATTTTTGGTAAGACAAATTCGATATGGTAAAAAACAAATGGTTGATGATAGAGACTTTGATCGAATGTTAATTGATGTTATGAATAAGAAGGATAAAAATAGCTATGAAGAGTGAAGGGATATCTATAATAGTTGGGGAAAAATGATAGATAAAGAAAAAGGAATAAGCTAGCATTTCACCAAAAAAAGGTTGGTAGAGCAAAAAGGATGAAGGGAGAGAAAAAGGAAGATGAAAAAGTGGAATAATGGCTTTTAAGGCTAGAATTTAAATTTCAAACTTAAGAATTATTTGCGTAATAAATATAAATAAATAACTCATAAATAATAATGAATAAATGAATAATAACAAATAAAAAAAAAGATCAAAGGATGAAAAGAGTGGAAAAAAGTAAAGGAAAGTGACACATGTATATATATGTATATATATTGGATGGTAGGATTAATTAAATTACTAGACACATAGGTGAAGACTAAGAATCAAATATTAGATGTAACAACAGGCACAAAGCCTTCAAGAGATATTGAATACTACTTGAGATAAAGGCTCTTAGTAACGGATGCATGATTTTTGTTTATTTTTTTTTCTATTTACATTGATCTATATTTTTTGGAATTAATTTAAACTACTAAATAGTTCTTAGGATTCAAATAAGGTTAGATTTTTGCTTAATGGGTATTCATCATCTAATTTTTTTCATTATTGTGTTACTTTCTTACTATAATCACTAAAAATGGTTCTGTACAAAAGGATCTGCAATATGGAGGAAAAATCTAAGACCATGTTATAGGAATTTAAGTTGTTTCCTGTTGAAAGTTAGAAATTAATCCTTTAGTTTTGGGTTGCATAATTGAATTACCTTTCAAAATTTTATTAGAATCTTGCTATTTAATTAATTCATAATTAAGTTTACTAGTTGTTGCCTCTTTTTGTCTCATTAGGAAATAAAGCCATTTTTGCAAATCATGGACATTTCACTACTTTGTCAATAAAAGTGGATATAAAACTTAGTTAAATTTTATGCTTTGAATTATTCTTAGCTTTAAACATTATTATTAAAAACATTAAGGCCTGAAAATATGGATGAAATGTGTGATACATTTCTTTTTTCCCTTAAATTTAGGATGATTAAAATGTATTTAAATTTGCTTCTATTATTATCATGCATTGGATGATGAATAGTGAAGAATTTCCTAATATTCTTGATATTTTTCATTATGGTTAAAAACTAAACTCTTTGCCATAAATTCTATTCAATTGTTCATTTTGGAATATCGGTCTTAACATTAAGTTTATGTTTGGAACTAACAAAGACTCTTGAGAAAATGAAAGCTAAGAACATAAAGACTTGTACATTGGTAAACAGAGTTCTCAAGGCTTTATGTATTCTCTAAATAAGCTACTTTAACTATTATGATTTTTTAATCTCAATACTTATCTTACATAATGGTCTTATGGATAATTAGAGTTTCAAGTTGTACATTGGCCCCACTTAAGTTAGCTTATAAATAGCTTAATTTGACTTATTTACTTCAATAAGTACTCTTACATAATATTTTAATTATTTGGTTTAACTTTATAAGAAAAAACTTAAACTTATTTTATAGCTCATTTGTAGCTTATTTCTAAGCTATCTTGGGAAGCATAAAAAAGTAAGCTTTATGGAAGTTATTTTGAGCTTATATGAAAGTTAAAAGGTACGAGTTTCTTTGGACAAAACTACTCTTAAAAAATTTGTAAAATTTCAATCCTAGTCTAAAAGATAAAATAACTTCACAACCTTAAAACCAAAGTTCCCCAAAGTGAAGAGCTTGGATGAATGAAACTTTATCCACCAAATCTTGCAGTTGCTTTTTCAATTTTTATAATTTCATTGGAGCCGCATCTTTATCTTTGCAACTACAAGTATCTCAAGCACCCATCTTCATTTATACAATTATGGACATCGACATATGATCAAATATTTGTAGGTAAGAGTTCCTTTATGTCCCTAACTTGTCTAGTTCATGTTTATCTTTGTTTTAGGCATTTTGATGTACTAAATGTAACTCCCTTACTCAATAACGTCTTATTCCTCATTTAATAGATACTTATTCGAATTTATTCGTCATCCACCTCATGCTAATACGGAAAATCTCATACCTCTACATTTCATGCGATGTGAACAAGCGTAATATCATTGTACAAAAGTTCAAATTTACAGAATATATATCCATCATATACAATATTACTAACTATACAACTATTTACAACTTCAACCATCACTGCTCTTTATTGTGAGAGCCTTTGGAAGCATCACCTGGAATGGTTAGTCACAATACAGAAAACATAAGAAACAGAGTTTCCCAGTAGCTGGCTATTGCCATAAAACTTTTTAAACCATTCCAGATCCTTAAGCAAATAAAACATACGTTTCGAAATCAGGTAATCATTTATCTTCATATTCAATACCATACCATTGTAGGAAAATGCACCGCACACAGCAATTATCAAGTCCATTTAAGGACTTATCACAATATCTAGATGGCCATCACAGAGAATCGTACCTAGGCCTCTAAGGGCCATAGGTACCGCACACAGCAATTTTTATTACCATCTCGGGGAAGACTCTGGCCATAGGCCTCGCACACAGCATTTACCGTCTTCCCGGGATGCGCACACCGCTATTTCATACACATTCCATACAATGGCATAAAATTCATAAAATCATGTAAATAGAAAACAAAGCTTAAGGATAAAGCTAGCTACCTTTCACAAGCTTCCAATGTGATGTTCCCTTTACTCTCACCAAAAACTCCTTTACACTTCCTCTTGCCTTTGCAAGTTGGCACTCCTCAGTCTACACAAATACATATCATAGTTTCTTATTAGAACATCATCACTTTCTCTAAACCTCATGTATTCTTTACTTTCCCCACTTAATTAAATGCATACTTAGATGCTCTACACTTTGCTTTCAAGCCTTAAAATGACATATATGAACATTAGAAAAGGATCCAAAGGTAAAGCCATGCAAATCCTAAAGAATCAAAGCCAAAATGTTAACTCAGCAAAGAACACGGGGGTGAACATGGGCCGTGTTCTACCCCGTGTTCAGAACATGGGGTATAACATGGGCCGTGTTCTGCCCCATGTACATTACTTATCAGCCTTTGTAAAAGAACACGGGGTTAAACATGGGCCGTGTTCTACCCCCTGTACATTACTGATCTTCCAAAAAAAATACAATTTACATGGCTAAACCTCCTTCTCCCCTTGGCTTCTCAAAAGGGAAGTTCCATACACACTTTCATAACTCAAAATTCATCTTCCTTAGGCTTCATAACTTATAAGAATCATCCTAATTTTATCATTTTAACCAAATTCCAAACAAATCATGCCAATACTACACATGCACCATTATGCCTCTAAAACCCAAGTGTGTACATCATGGTTTCTTGCTATTTTTACACCAAACCAAAGCCATAAATTAACACAACAACATCTAAAACACCATTAAACATATTCAAATCATCCTAAACTCCATGTTCAACTACCTTTGACCACTCCAACATCAAAATCTCAAGAAACTAAGAAGAGTACATTAAAGAGCTCTTAGAGAAGAACATTTTTACCTCTTAGTGCAACTTGAAAATCCTCACTTGGGACTTCCCAAACTTAACCAAACTTGAGCCTTTCTTCACTCTAAGCACACCAATAGATGGAGCTTGAGGAGAAGAACAAATCTCCCTTCTACACCTTGGCTTGAATCTCACTATTTTTGGGTGAAAAAGCTAAGAGAAACTTTCTCTCTCTCACACGTTGAGCTTGCTTTCAATGGAGAAAATCTGCAGCTTTTTGAAAAAGGAGAAGGGAGAAGACTTTTTAAGAAGCTTCTAGGACAATTTGGTCATTTCTAAGATTTTCAAGGGTATTTTAGTCCTTTTTCACTAAAAGTAAGGCTATTCTTGCCATTATCTTTCTAACAATGACACTTGTCATGAATCCATTGGTCACATTAATTAAAATCACATATTGCACCCCAAAACCTTGGTTATTCATATTAAATCCCAACTCCTTAATTATTTACATTTTAACCACACCCAATTCTGCACCTTTGCAATTTAATCCATAGGGTTTCTGTTTATTTAAAATTCCTTACACTGTCAGACTTAGACAACCTCCCCTTTTAGGGTTTTCCAACCTCCTCTGATCATTCATACTAGGGAAATTAATTCTTTCCCTACTATCCTTTTCCTTCAAAAATTTCGTTTACCCTACACTTAATTCCTTTCAACTTAAGATTCACCCACTAAGCTAACTCAAACGTGCTCTTCGTTTCTACGACCTTAGAAATTAGAGATTCAAATAATAGAATTGAAAATTCGGGATGTTACACTAAACTATATCAATGATGTTTTTGAAGTTATAAAATTTTTTCCTTACTTTTATGGATTAATAAATATGCATTATTTTCTAAGCATTCAAATCATGTAATTGCAAATACTACTTTCTTTAGGCTATTTTCTTTAGGCTTTGTTTCGCATAAATAACTGATAACTGAAAGTTAATTGATAGTTAATAAGTTAACTGATAACTAATAATTTATGATTAATAGGTGATAACTGATAAATTAATTAAAGTATTTTACAAAATTAGTTATTGAATTAGTTGAAATTATAAAATGACATAAAAAGATATATTAATAGAAATAGATATATAATTAAAATAATTCACATTTATCTAAAACTAAATTACATTAATGTAATTAAGAAGTTTAAAATAAAAATATAATATTTAATATTTAATTAATTATATTTTATAAACTTATATATTTATTTACTTACATAATCTTTATTTTATTAGTTATTATAAAATTATAATTACTTAAAATATAATTAATTATATTTTATGATATTTTTTATTTACATATATTTTTATATATTTATAATTTAAAATTAGGACATAATTATTTTAAAATTAAATTAGTTATATTTTACGAAGAAATATTTAGATTTATATTACAAAAAGTATAAGTTATAAATTAATAAAAAAAATAAAGATAAATTTGGAAAGAATTTGAAGAGATAGTAGTTTATAAGTTTTAAATTATTCTAGGTAACTTATTAAATTAGAACTTATTTTTTCTAATAAGTTAATGTGAAAAATATCTTTAAACACTAACTTATAATAAGTTTGTGGAAGAAACACCGTTAAATACTAACTTATAACTTATCAATTAAATTAATAAATTATAAGTTAATTTATTTATTATACGAAACGAAATCTTTATTTGTTATAGTTGTACTTAATTAAAATCAAAGAACTTTATGTGCATCTCACAATTACCAAGGAAAAAGATATAATTAAAAAAGTTATAACTATTCACTCATGTAATATAATTAGTACACAATGAATATCTGAGGAATGAGATGAGTGAAAAAGCAAATAGAGAAGAGGAAAAATTGAAACATGGGAAGAGATTAGGATAGTATTCTATTCCAACTGTCTTAAAAAAAAATACGTGCAGAGACAATTTTCATAGAAATTCGTAACATTGGATTTGACCACAATGAAATCTAGTTAATTAGAGAGCTATGTGGTCTATATTTTATTCCAGAACTATCAATAATATGCTCTATTTGGTTGTTGACTTGTAATACTTATCCTTGCTTTTTTTGCTTAGGCTATTCTCACAGAAGTCCATTAGGTGGAGCCTTTGGCATGGCAACTTACACGGTTACACCCACATGATATATTATAGTATTATTTTATTATTATAAAAAATAGAGTAAGCTTCATTATGATTTTAAATTATCACTTATTTTATTATTTATTATTTTATTTTAATTATTTCAATTATTAAGTTTAAAACTATTGTTAGAATTATGATATTAACATTGTTATTTAAATAATATACTACTTTAAAATTATCGTATTTTTTAAATAATATTTATTTATTGATTCAAATGCTTTCTGTTACTAATTAATGCCCCTGTAAGTAATTACTATATTTATAAGTGGTTATGCAATTTAACTTCCAAACACACACTAATTTTTGAAAAATACTTTTGAAATTACTTATCCAAATACTAATAAGCTTATTATAAATAACGTTTATAATTGTAGAACTAATAATAAGGGCTCTTCTCATATAAGTTTAAGTTTATGCTAATTATTCAAATGGGATCATTATCTATTTTTCATATCCTTATTTTTGGATAGATATTATTTATAATATATTCTTATACACAAGTTCATAACTACAGACATGCCATTTGTTTTTACATCTCGTTAGTTCAAAACATTTTTCGCTATGGCATTTAATTTTTATAGAGAATTTAAATATTCTCATGGATTCAATTCTATTCATCATTTAACAACCCAAGTAATTTTTCTACTTTAATTTTCATGAAGACAAATTCTATGCGAGTAAACTTACACAATAAATAAATATTTTCAATATCTGAATTCAATTTTAAGAATTATTTTGCTTCAAATTTGTGGGTTCCATAGGAAAAACTTCATCATTAGCATAACTTTTTGTATTATATTAATTTTTTTAAAAAATTTCTATTATAATTAATATGACATTTTTTTCTAAATTCATTAACTTAAATACTATAAATATAATGACAAATTTTCTCACTTTTGTTCTTATGTGTATGATTATAAATTTCGTTTTTAATTTCACTATCTGTTAACGGGTTTTGAATTTGTGATTAATAATTCTTGGATCATATTTTGTTGATTTGTTTATAGCAAAATCAACTTAAAATGGAATTCAAGGATCATATCTTATTAATGCAGGAAATTAGTTGTTAGATACTTATTTTGCACAAAAATATTTACGTTTGTCAGTGTACATGTATATAGACACACTTGCAAGAATTATATAGTTATATAACTTAATCATATTATAATATTTAATATTTTCCTATATTTTAGTGTTAAAGTAATTTTTCTTTAACTCATTTTCTATATCTCTTTTCTTACATACATTTTTGTTGATCCGATTTGATGTATAAGGACAGGATATACACTAATAAACAACTATCAAAGACATTTATGAATAAAAATATTCAAACTTTTGTAAATGAAATATTTTAGTTTTTATTTATAATGATGAAAGTGATATTAAGTTATATCATACTTTGCTTTCTATTAAGATGTTTATTTACAAAATTCATCATCACAATATATGCAATTAATTATTTACTCCTTTTAGCATTTTTATGCCATCTAAATTGATCAATAATTTGAAATACTATTATCTATTGATAAATTCAAATTAATATAATATACAATAACTACTAAATTTAAATGCACCTAGTTATATTACATATATTATTGTTATAATTTATATAATTCTTTATAATTTTTTTATCATTATGTATAATTTTTAAAAGCAATTTTTATATTTTATAATGACACACATCAATCACATTAAATTTCATTTAATTAGAAATTACAAAATACTTATATTTAATGGCTTTGTAGCAAATAATTTTAAAATATAAAGAATTAAATAATGATTTTAGATATTAGTATATAAAATGTAAAAAAAAAATTATCTTTACTTGTTCATGACACGAGGGTTAAGCTAGTTAACATACGTTTATATGTTTCAATTAATATATAAATAGACTCTAGGTTAACCAATCAAGATTAAACTTATTGATTAATGATGTCACTTAACAAATAAAAAATTATCATATATCAAAAGTGTATTAATCTAATCAATAAATTTTTTTAAATAATTAATTTTTAATAACTTAAAAAGTGATAAATAATAAAAGCAAGAATACTTATCCCTAAACACCTCTAGCAACCTTATAATTAAAGAGATTGTATGTGCTATTTTACACAATGATGAATAAGAGATGAAACTCTAGAATACTTTCCATAAACACAATAAAAAAATATTAATTCCTAATTGAAGACACCAAGTTTAAGTTCAAAAGAAAATACCTAAAAGTTTTTGAAGTACAAATATGACAAACTATTAAAATCTAAATAAGTTAATTTGGATCTAACTCAACTTCACTATAGCTTTGGTATCCACTAGTGAAATTCATCACAAATCACCCTTAAACAACTATTGGTTTTATTCATGAGACCACCAACCAATGATCATCTCTATATTGCTAAGGTCACAGAAAGAGGGAAAAGTATTACTACTTTCTGTCCATGTTGCCTAACAAAATATTGTTAGGCATCTTTAACTTTCAATAGACTCATTGTTAAACAACTGCATGATGCAAAGTAAAAAACATATAATTGAAGAGTAAATCAACCAAAATAAAAAAGTCATAATGACTAATATCAACTGCTAGTTATCTCCACTCACTATTGTGGTTGGAAAAATCTTCAGTTGCTAATGACTCACCAAGTCACACTTCCAATAGGCATAACCAAATTTCAAGGTCATCCTTTCTTTTTTTGTTTTCTGAAAATAATGAAAAATAACTATAAAAATATTTACTAGAATGACAAATTTTAGATTAATTTATTTTCTTTTTTTCTACTAAAACATATATATTGGAATTTAGAAAAAGATAGAAATAAAAAACTTTAAATTATTTATTACAACAATAGAACCTTTTTCCAAGTTATCTACAAGACATCAAGGAAGGTGATACCTTTTTAATACAAGTGAAAATAATTAAAGTTTAAAAAAGAAAGAATGAGAGGTTAGATGGAATTTAAGAGATAACACAAATAATATATTTAAGAATGAAAGGAATAAATTATGTATGCAATAAAACCAAGCCAACAACATGATGTAAACTTATGATATGAGCTAATTACTAAATATTACTTTTTAACCTCTATAATAGCTTGTTCTAAGTGGTACAACTTTAATAATACCTTTCCTTCCCAATATCACCAAGGCATCATTAATACAATAAGTCACACTAATGAACCTATAAATACTTAAATCTTGGAATGCAAATTCAAATAAACATAAGAAAAGTAATGTTTTAGCTAAATATTGTGCTAATTGATTCGAACTTCACTAAGTAAATCTTTACAGCAAACAAATAAAGTTTAAACCTTTATAGACATAGAATTGTAGTAAAGGCAAGTAAAATTAAAATAAAGTAAATGAATTATAGATATTTATTGCTAATCAGGATCAAGTACAAAAAAGAGGGGCATATACATAAGGACTTCAATAAAGGACTTACAATAAAAATAGGAGTTCACAAACTATAAAGTGCAATTATATATAACTTCCACTGCTAATGCAAGGAACATAAACTACAATACATGAAAGGCATAATGGGGTGCAATTTGGAAATTGAGATAACTCATCCATGGTAATTAATAATAGATTATAATCAATTGCAAATAAAGGAATAGTACGATGATGTAAGTAAAGTGCTCGAATAAATATAAAGTGCATTGTTGGTTTTTAAAGTGGCAAAATATGCCCCTAACTTCTTTTCTATTGTGTTCTATTTATAGGCTATGAGTATAATGATTCTTTTATCCAAGAATGGCTACATGATTTCCATGTGTATTATAGGTGGTAATCTTTGTGCACTAGTAGACAATTATCTAGAATCTTTGTGCACACCTGCTCCTATTTTCCATTAAGTGATTGGATATACCAACTTCTAATAGAAACAATCCTAAGCCAAACTAAGTTATTAAAGGGGTTTCAACTTTGTACCAAGTAAAAAAAGATATAAATAATAAAGCCTCCTTTCTTATGATAGTTTCAACCTTATACTATTAAAGGCCTTTATTTGTGTTTTATAGTAATAGGTAAACAACATGCCTTTGTTCAACATATTGACCTAACAATCATAGATTTAAATACCAATAACATGTAGAATGGATAACATTAACTTACTATCAAGGTTTTAACTATAATTATATAGAAAGTCTAGCTTTAATGTTGAAGAAAAAGTCTCAAGTTGTATGTATAGTAGACTATTTGTAAGGCATTAATAAGTTTTTCATTAGGTTAAAAATTATTTATTCAAAATTTTGCAAAGTGGCTAACATAAAAAATGGCTAGCAAAAAATGACACTCTTTATCTTAGGGATACTAGTGGCATAAAAAAGAATGTAAGATAATATTTAGCCAAGTCTAATAGTTTGACTCATTTTTTCCCTGTTTAAAGTCAAAAGCTCTCGCAAAGAGTTAAACTAAAGGGCCTTTATTATAATCATTTTATGAATTTTCAGCTAATGCCTATGTCATCACCTTTAGTTGAAAAATGTGAATAAAAAGGAATATCCATCAAAATTGGCCAAATTATTTTTTATAATAGTATGTTAAAGAAACTAATTAGCTAAACAACAATATAAAGCATAAGCATTAGTTTAAGGGTACAATTGGTAATAAAGGACATTTGTGCTATCATTATATCATTGAATAATGTGTTAAACAAACCCATTTAGTTCATGTTCTATTTGGCTTGCTTTTAATGTTATGATTAGTATCTTATCACTTGGCTTTGGCTTGGATATATATATGTACATATACTATCATACTATTTAACTTGGATATATGGTATCTTTCTTTAGATGGCTTCAATATAGGTTTGTTATGACCTAATTTAGCTATGACTGATATAAAATTATTCATCAATAATCCTATAAGCCTAGTTTACATATTATTATCATTCATAATAAGATTAATATATAGAAGTCATACTCAATAATTTGGATTGCCAATCATTTATTTCATTTTCAAACATTCTTTATAACTTTATAGTTCATTGGAAACTAGTTAGAATGACTTATAAACTTTATGGCAAGACATAAGCAATCCTAACTACTCAAACGAATGATTACTAACATAAATCTTATTCAAAGAAATTTGGCATATTACATTATTTAATCCCCTTTTCATTCACACATACAAATGTACCAATTAAAATATGTTATTAGATCCATTAAAAGATAATGTTAACCTTTGAGAAAGGGTGTCTAGCTTATTGTATTGATGGAGGCGATAAATCTTGCTAGGCATTTGAAATGTTAAACCTATAAAATATTAATATGAGACTTAATGAGAACTATTCTACCTAATAAGAAACTTAATAGATTAATTAAATGTTATTCATGTGATTTCCAATCCTTTACATGTTACCCAAATGTAATATTTGATTTACAATATCAAATATTCTCAAAAATTCTAATATTCTTAGGAATCCTTAGAATTTAATTTTTAAAAATATGACATTACCATGGTTAATTCATTTAGAAATATTTCTAAGATGTTGTAATATTATGTTTTAAATATTTTGATTATTTTAAAAAATATTATTTAATTACTAAAAATATTCTTACTATAAATTGAATGCTTATTAGTGATAGGTGATGATTAATAGTAGTTACAACGGCATATGGTGGCGGCAATAGTGGTGGACAGTGATTACCTGCAGGAGTAGTGGTTACTAAGAATGGGAGATATAGGCAATAGGTGATGGTAAGTGACTGTAGGTGATGGTAAGTGACTGTTACCGATGGTGAGTGGTAGTTGATAGTAGTCATCAACTATAAGTGGTAGTTAGTGGTAGTCATTGATGATGGGTGGTAGCCAATGACAGTCACTGATGATGGGTAATGGTGAACAATGATCATTAATGATAGATTTTGACAATAATAGTTACCAACAATAGGTAGTTGTCGATGGTAGTCACTAATGATGGGTGGCAATAGATAATGGTCATTAGTGATGAATAGTAATAAATAATGGTCACTGATGGTTGGTGGTGGCTAACAATGATCACAAAAAATAAGTAGTGGTGGGTGATAATCATTGATGATAAGTGGTAGTGGGCGATAGTTAATTGCAATAAATGGTAAGTATAAAATAATTTATTTATATTAATTAAACATTCTTATATCATGTAAATATAGGATACTCACCTCCTATATATGAATTTTTTTGAAAAGATATTGAGTTAAAAATATTCATGAAAATATGAGAAAGATTTAGTGAATTAAATGCCAACTAAGAGGAAACACCTGCCATCACAATGTAAATGATATCAAAGGAACTAATCATTAATCATATACAAGTAATACTAAGCACATGGAACCATATAGTGATGAATATAGAACCATACAATGATGAATCTATGTGTAAGATTATAAAGGGAATTGCCCCTATAAACAATATATTTTTATACATATATATATTAGTATTATATATTGCACCCATAACTTATTACTACATTAGTTGAAGAAGAAAAATTTTATTTTAAACAAATATTAAAATATTTGAAACTCATTAATTACATATAAGGACATAAACATTAAAGGAAATATTAAAATAAAATAAATTTTATTTTTATTTAAATATTTGAATTTAGTATAATAATTTTATCTTAACTTTATATATAAATGTGTCCCTAAGAACTTAAAATTTTTGGATTTGCCATTGGAACTATATTAAACAAATACCCTTATTGTGTCTTCTACTAATCTTCTCCTTCACAAGCTCCTATCTTATACCTCATTGGGCTGTTTAGTGTCCTAACATAACAAGTTCTAATCTTATCCTTCTCGGGCTTTAAAGTGGCTTAGCCATAATAAGTTAGCACCCAAGAGTAGATGCATAAAATATACATGCTATCATGGTCTAATCTTAACTTCCCACCATTATCATAGCAAATAAATAACCAATATCTCATAGCATTGTAATTACAAAAAAAAATGATGCCTCACATTCAAATCCATGCATATATATGGAATTATAAAGCATTACATTCCCTAAATAATGAAAGGATTCAATACTTTATAGTTTTAAGATGCAAAGATATTATATTTAAGTAATTCTTGAATATTGGGTAGCATACTAGCAAGTCTGCCAGTTTTACTCTACATCACCACATGTATTCAAAATCAATTATCAATATATATTATGTTTATAATGACCCTTTATGATTATTTTTCATAAAAAAATAAGTTTTCTACGAAAATAGGGTCATAGATAATTATATAATTAACTATCAGTGTCCAGATGTGAACCTTGTCACTTATAGTCGACTATAAGGGTCCAACAGTAACCTTAAATGAGTATAGTTGATTATATAGTTAACTATCAATATCCAAAGGCAAATGCTAGTTTAGGTAGTTAATTATATAGTCAATTATATTGTCTCAAAGAGAAACTCAGGATTTTGTAGTTAACTATTTAGTTGCATATATGCTAGGAATTTGTAAAAATTCATATGAAATCACTATTCATGCTAATTTAATGCCCTCAAACATCAATAAATTCACACCTAATGTCCACTAAGTTATTAAATGCAACATATACCACTTATACACATAAAAACCCATCATATATATGTCATTAATTAAATTATAACACCATTTTCACATACATCTATTAACTCATTATAATAATATCAAATTCATCAAAGTATGAAATTTGCATTGGATATTAGATAAAATATTACTTATAAATTTGAAAAAGGAAGATTGAAATATGGAATAAGATAGTTGTAACCTAATTTTCATTAAACAAAAGAGGATCTAAAAGTTAGGATTTTAGTGGCTCAACTTTCCTTAACTTGTTGAGTTTGAAATTCATGCTAAAAGAAGAAATTTAGATAAACATAAGAGAGATTGGTTGACGAAGAACTAAAATTAATAATTTACTTATCTTGAGAATTTTAGATTAATGAAGGAATTGAAGATTTGCCCTTTGAGAGTTCTAAGATTTTTTTAGAGAAGAAGAGGATGATAATGTGAGAATGTGAGAAAATGAAAGTATAAAAAGGTGTTAGGGTTTTTTAGGGATAAAAAAGGTTATATGGTATTTTGGAAAAGATTGGGTGAAAGTTATATAACTCATTAGTTGACCCTCTTATGTCATAATTGATTATATAATGGACTATTGGTACCCTGAAGGTAGCTAGAGGGTATATAATCGACTACTATCTCTTCCCTCATAAAATTTTCATTAAGTTCCATCATTTACCTTTCACATTACACATCATTCTCATATTCTTATGTTCCATGATATAATTCACTGTCCATATTTATTCCATTACATTCATTTAATTCAAATCATTCATAAAAATTCCAATCACATCATTCAATCCAACAATTTACAAAATAACTAACAGTTAACTTCTAGATTTATTATGGTTTAATTTCTTAAAGGTGTGACAAGGCCATGTTTCAGCTTGCATATAATAATAACAAAAAGAGTAGATGACTTATTTAAGGTAATATGGTTATCATAAAGTCCACTCATCCAATTAGCCACTTAGCAAGACACCTAAAGTTCATGCAAAAGAGAATTTGAAATGTAATTATTTTTATCCTAAAGTTTGGAAAAAATGTGCAAGTTAGGAATGTTCGAAGAAACTGCTTCTTAATATTATTATAAATAAGGCAAAATACATATAACCCCTTTAAAGTATAGAAATGTATGTTTACTGCCCTTTTTTTAATAAAAATCAATAGATATAAAATTATCACCAATTAATTGTAGAATTATTGGTAAAATATTCAAAAAAAATTTAAAAATATCAATAGTGGTTCTAAATTACCATTATGTGATTATAAAATTACTACTAAATTGATTTATTTGTTTTAACCCTAAATCTAAGATTTTAATAGTTTGAAAAAGTTTAAGGCATTATTTGAAAGGTTTAAAAGTTCATGGAAGTTATTTAATACAAAACTATACTTTAGGAGATTATATGTATTTTGCCCTTATAAATATCAGAATTAAAGAGGTAATAAGGCCTAAACCATTTTAACTAAATCAACCACTTAATATGAATTTCTTCTAGCACTTTATTAGTTTTTCTTATAGCACTTTACTCTTACTTTTTTGCAATTAATTGTAGCCTGAGAGTGATCAGTGATTTGAATTTTCCAATTACACCCTATTGTGCCTTTGATGTATTGTAGATTATGGTCCTTGCATTAATAGTGAAAGTTCCTTTGTTGAAATCCTCATACATATGCATTTTTTTTGTATTTTAACTTAATTAGCAATAAAGATTTACTATTCATTTATTCTATTTTTTATTTGACTTGCCTTTATTGCCATTTTTACTTATAAAGATTGAAAATTTCCTATTTACTGTGATAATCCATTCCATAAAGGTCTAATCAATTAGTGTAATTTTCAACTAAAATAACTATAAAAGGATAAAAGCTAGATGTAGATCACTCTAGATCTTAGAGGTGATTTTTGGTAATAGTAGGAGTGGTAATCGACTTAAGGTTTGAACCCCAGACATGATAGAGAGTAAAGCCCTTAAGGTAATATTGAATGCTATTGCACTACTAAGGTGCCGATAGATCTTAAAGGTGATTTTAATTATACTCCAAGAGTAATATAATAGAAAATAAATGCATATTACAAAAAGAAAGTAGATTAACACATAACTACCTTTAAATAGGATTTGAGTGTGTTACTTATGTATTCCAGAAATTATTCAAATAGTATATCCTTTAAAAAAATTACTCATTAATACATTCATAAGATTATTAGCATCCTTTATTTGCTTTCTAGAAATTGATTAACCGAATGTGAATTAAACTTACAAATTAATATGAATGTCATAAATTTTCTATTTAAATAATTAAAGTACATGATGACACAATTTAGGAGCATGTGCTTCTAAAGATTGAACTTGATTATTTAACCCCCCTCATTGCTTTCGTACATATGCAACAATTACATCTACACGCCATGAGAAATTGGCAAATATTATTCTATTATGAATTCACCTTTATGCTAAAGTATAACTTACATGTGTTTTTAAATTGCATCTATACATTATGAGATATTAGTGAATGATCTTTGTATTCTATTGTGAATTTACTTTTACTTTGAAGTGTCTTTATAACAATGGGATAATTAAAAAAAGTATTAATTTGTTAACATATAAATGGAATATTCATTAATGGATGATATCCATTTGTGTCATTAAACATAGTGATATGGAGTATCTAAACATATTGTTAAGAGGGACTTGATATATTTTATATTAAAGTAGTTAGTAATTATACAAGTTAAGATATTCCTTTTAGAGAATTATAAAATTGAAAGTTGATGCAATTAGCTAAACTTTCATTTTCATAATATTGTCTTGCATTTTTCATGTCTTTTTTTAGGGGGCCAGGGATGTTATTGGGAGCGAGGTTGTACTTATAAAGGTTATGATGACAAAGGTAATATGAGTTTGAAGAGTGAAAAGGAGTTTTTACACTAATTAGAGGGTCTAATAACATGAGTTGAGGCTAAGAGAATTAAAGAGGGACTCTAATAGTTAATGGAGAGATCCTAGATACATAAGGAGGCAAGAATGGATGAGCTTAGAGGAGCATGAATCATGTATATTTTAGCCTTAGATGATTTCATATGAATAGTAGAGTATAGTACTTGACTATTAGAGTTGGAATTTTGTTCTACCTCTAATAACTTGAATACAATATTTGATTACTTGTTGATTTTTGCATAGTACTTGAATATTGTACTCAAATATTGAAGGCCTAGTGCATGTCAAATTATTTGTTTGTCTTGTTTCTTGTTACTAATGACATTATTAGGCTTTGCATTAGTTTGGCCTATTAGTTTACAACTATATTTGAATAATTAATAATGCTTTAATTAGCTTTTTAAAGTGGGCTTAATTAGTCCAATTAGAGCCCAATTAGTTTAGTTAACCTTTTAACTCACGGAACCTATTTAAAAAGGAATGTTCCTTATTATCATAATTTCTAGAATTTTGAAATCTAAAACTCTTTTGAGTGTTTTCCTCTCATGGTTTTAGCATGAACTTCAGATTCATCAATGGTGATTCGATCTTTATGGTATTAATTCTCACTTATTAAATGATTAACATCCTTTGTGGTATGATTTCTTCCCACTTATTGATTTTTTTGTTCTCTATTTTTAGGTGTAGCATGATTATCCTTCTTTTCTAGTTTGATTTGCTAAATTTTAGGACGATCTATTAGTTAGTTTTACATCATATGGTATTAAAGCTAAGATTTCCTAATTTTTAGGTTGTGTTCCTCATTTCTTAGCCTTTATTTGATTTTTTTAATTTGAATTTTTCTAATTTAGTTTTATGTTATAATTGCTAATAAATTCATCTTTGATTCCATTGTTCTTATGTTGATCTTTGCTTTGTATTTAAATTTAAGTTTGGTTAATTGTTGTTCATAAAACTATTTTCTTCTACTATTTTTTTGTAGAATTTCTATTTTAGTCCATGTTTAATCTTAGTTTATTAGTTTGAATTTGCATTTTAACTTGATTTTATATCTAATCCTTCAATACATTGTTATTCCTTGAAATTTTATGTCTTAATTGGTGAAAGTTTATACAAATTTATGTTTGAAATTTGCTAAATTTCATTGCAAATTAATTAGTTTCAAAGCTTACCTTGAAATTATTTGTAAAAAGTTCAAAATTTGAAGTTCAACTGCAAGTGCTTGAGTACTTTACTTAACTGTTGCATAAAATTGCATAGTGCTTGAGTATAGTAGTTAAGTATTTATAGGCAAAAAGCACCTTTATTTGTGATACTTAAATTTAGTACTTAATTAGTACTTGATTTTAGTACTTGAGTAGTGCAAAGCAAAGGCTACTTTAACTCATTGTACCTGAGTACCCTTTTATTGCTTATAATATTCAATTATAGCTCCCCTTACCTTATTTTACCTAACACCAAAGGGTGTTATACAATTATTTAGGGATTCAATCAAGAGAAAATCAATAGAAAACAAAAAGAAAGTGAAATAGAGAAATAAAAAAAGTATAAAAGCAAGATCAAAGATTAAAAGAATGAAAAAGAGAAAATTAAAGTAAAAGAAAAAGGAAAGAAAAGAAGAAGAACAAAACAGAAGTTAAAAGAAGAAGTAAATGTACAATGTATACCTATTTCATCTTTGAACTTTTCATTTTGAATTAACTTTTTCATACTTTACAATTTTCATTACTCCATTAGTACTTGTAATCCCTAGTTTTATTTCCTTATTATTAATTGTATCCTTGTGTTTCTTTTTTTCTTGAGTTTCAAGTATTAGTCATTATTCATTGGAGTCCTTGTTAAGTGGAATTATTTGTTACATTTATTAAATCTTATTGGTTTTGTCATTTAGTTCTTGAAGAATCATAAGAAGGAAAGATAAGAGTAGAAAAAGATAAGAATGTCTGAGATCATTTAAAGGTAAAAGCCTTCAGTAAAGTGCAAATATAAGTGTGAATGCCTTTAACTCAAGTAAGTAATATGCTCTTATAAGGTCCTTTTCTTGCAAGTTTATCTTTGGAAAGATGTCGGGAGGTAGTATGAACAATTGTGATATATTAAAAGCTATCTAAGAACAACTTGAAGGGATTGTTGGTGTATGTGTCCTAGGAGCCAATCATAAAATGATTGTAATAACATATAATGTATCATATTTTATTTTAGGTAATATAATTATTATATTTTATTTTATTTTAATATTTATGCAATTTATAACTTAATATAATAATTGTACCTGGAATAATTTTACTATTCTTAAAATATCCATAGTTAAGTATTATTGTAAAAGGGATAGTAATAATATATTGAAACTATTATGTATGGTGACTAATGATTATAAATTATAAATATGTGATATCAAGTCAATATATAGGTACATTGTTAGTGAACAAATGTACTGGATTGACTTATTGTAAGAATACTATATGGTTTATCGTGTATCATTAGCTATTCTCATGTGAACACATTGCATATAGTTTTTTAACTTGAAGTTACTATAGTTCCCTAAATGAGGAGTCACACACTTTGATGTTGTCTTGTGTCACCTTTAACCAAGATGAAGTGTAAGGTATTAATTGGGTGTGTCATGAATCATGCAGAAGGATGTGAGTGATGTAAATAAGATTTTGTTGCTTTTGTTGCTTTTGTATAAAAGAGTGATATCCTTAAACCCCTTGATTGAGTGAGACTACGAAATGCATGATTGTACTCAAATGAATTAATATGTAATATTGATAATTTATTTAAGTTAGTTTACTTAGTATTGAGAAATATAAATTGAACATTGATGAAGATGACACACTCCATATCTCTAGTTCAATTTGGATATCGTTATAAAAGGGATTGTATTGTAAAGTGTTACTTAAACATTAAGTAAATGTCAAATCATAAACATTCTTGTACTTAAGTGACAGTGATGTATTTCTAAATATCGCTTACTATTTATGGTCCATAAATGAGTCATTGCTAAAATAATAAGAACTTACAAGGTCACTTAAAAAGAATAGGAATGAGATAGTAATTAATTAGGCTTTAGTTAGACTAAAATCCTATTAATTAGGCCTGTTATTTAATGCATATATATATTATTAAAGTAATAATATATATTATTCACATAATATATAGTATATTATATGATATTATTTGATATAAAAGTAATATTAGATAATTATGCCATTTGATATTAGATAATTATATTATAGGATAATGTTATTATCTAATAATATTTAGTTATTAATATTAAGGTAATATTAGATAACTAATGGATAAGGCTTATCTCTCATCACATACGAACTAGTAGAAGGCAATTTTAGTGATGGGGATAAGGTTTTAATGATTAAATGAAATTAAAAGTTGGAAGCGGTTTCCTAGTAGGACTAAGAAAGTGGCATGCCTTAGTTCTATAAAAAGGGAATGAAAGCATTACTTTGATACACATATATGAACTACTACCAGAAAAAAGCCACACTAAAATCCTAGTCCCGTATGAGAGGAATGTTTTCTAGTAGATTCGGGAGGTAGAGAAGTCATCATTCACTCTATGTAGATACCATAAAGGCATCATCAATTGATTGTGCTTGATTTGTGATTTACACTTTAAGAGGTAACCCTTATGATATTAATCTATGTTCCTATGCATTAATTTTAGGAAAGTTTTATATAATTCTTTTTTTAAAAAAGAAACTATTGTGCTTAAATGTATGTGAAACCTTACAAGGATATATGTGAGACTTGCAAAAGTTAAGGTTGAAAGGAGGGAAATAAGAGAGAGAAGACAAAATGAGAGTATGAAAATGAGGGAGAAGATAGTAATGATAAAAGGAATGATAGCTTAAATACAGCCAATATAAATGAAAGAAGTTGAGGTAAAAGAAGGGATGGGAGAAGAAGAAATAAGAGGAGGGATGAAATAAGAGATGGAGATAGGTGAAAAAGGTAAGAAATTGATAACAATTTTGATAAAATTGAAATAAAGATTCATTTATTCTAAGGAAAAAATTATCCAGATGCCTATTTAGAGTGGGAAAAAAAAGTAAAATTAGTTTTTGTTTCCCATAACTACTCAAAAGAAAAGAAAGCGAAGCTTGTGAACATTAAAATTGTCAAATATGGTATTTCTTAGTGGGATCAATTCATGTCAAATGTTTGAAAGAATCATAAAAGGACTATTCACACTTGGGAGGATTTTGAAGTTTATCATGAGGAAGATTTTCATTCCTTGGCACTATTATTGAAACTTTTGCTAAAGATTATAAAGCTTTACACAAGGTTTAAATAGTGTTGAAGAGTACAACAAGGAGATTAAGCTTATTATATTTAAAGCCAATGTTAAGGAAGATAAAAAAAAAATACAATGGCTTAATTTCTTTATAACTTGAATAAGGAAAATATTACTAAGGTAAAATTATAACGATATGAAGATATGGAAGAAATGGTGTATATAGCTATGAAAATTAAGCTATAATTCAAGAAAAAGAGTTCCATTAAGTATGGTTTCTAATCAAGTTCCTCATAAAAAGTTTTGGGAGAAAAAGAATGGCAAGTGGGAAGATAAAATGAATGAATGCAAGAAAATGTCTTTTTCTAGGTTAAAAAGTGAAGAGCCCAAGGGAAAAGAGAAAGTTAAAGAACTTCAAAAGCACCCAAACACAAATGCTTTAGATGTTTTAGGAGAGGGCACATTGCTAGTAGGTATCCTAATAAAAGAGTCATGATCTTGAAGGATGGAGACTATAAATCTACAAGTGACAAAGAAGTAAAAAAATTCATAATATTTTTGAATGAGAAGAGTGAAGAGGATAAAAGTCCTTTTAATGGAGATGCCTTGGTGATTAAGAGAGCATTGAACGTGCAAGCTAGAGAAGAAGGAAAAGAATGAAGGGAGAATATCTTTCATACTAGGTGTAACATCAAATGTAAAATGTGTAATGTAATCATTGATAACAACAGTTGTATTAATAAGACTAATATCATATTGGTAAAGAGGTTGAACTTACTTATTTTTTAACATCCTACCCTATATAGATTGCAATAGTTAAATGATAATGGGGAGATGGAAATGTTAGAGCAAGTTTGTTGACTTTATCTATTAGAAAACATGATGATGAGATACTTTATAACATTGTTCCCTTGCATGCTTGCCATCGTTTACTTGTTAGGCCTTGGTAATTTGATATAAAAGTTACATATGATGGTGCCCTTAATAAGCATTAATTTAAATATGATGGGAGAAAGGAAACCTTTAAACATTTGACCCTACAATAAGTTAATGAAGATCAAATAAGGATACAAAAGAAAAAGAGAAAAAAATTAAAAAAGAATTAAAATGAGAAAAAGAAAAAATGTGAGTGAAAAGAAAGAGAAAATATGAGAAAAGAAAGAGTTCAAAATAAGAAAATGAAAAATTAAATGTATTTAGGAAAGTAAATGATGTGAGGGGTGCTCATTATTCTTCTAGGCCAATGTTTGTACTCATACATAAAGAAGCCTAAATAAGGATTAACCAAAAAAACCTTGTTTTATTGAAAAATAATAGAACTTGTTTTGTAAAAGTATAAGGAGGTGTTCCTAAAGGAAGCTTTAAGGGAATTGCCACAAAAAAAGGATAGATTATTGAATTAATTTAATTTTGAGAGCTTTAACTCTAAATCATCTTGCGTATATAAATAATCTAGAAGAAGATAAGAAGATCAAAAAACAAGAGAAAAACCTCATGTCTAAAGGTTATGTAAAAGAAAAATGAGCCTGTGTATGATATTAGTCTTATTAGTGCCTAAGAAGGATGGGTTATAGAGAATGTGTTTATTGCTGACTAGTCTACAAAATCACTATAAAGTATAAGCATCCTATTCCTATACTTGATAACATGCTTAATGAATTAAATAGGTCTTGTGTGTCATATCCTAACATTGAAATTTCATAAGTTTCAATACTTGTGGATAATTATTTATTATTTGGTTAACATTTGGGTTTTAAATTTATTTTCCAAATTAAAGGTTTTGGAAAATTGAAAAATGATAATTTTGAGGATTATTTATTCTTATGGTCATTATTGATGTAAGAATAAATTAAAATCATTTTATAAGAAATTCCTCATAAGTTGAGGATAATTTTAATATTTTGAAATTATTTTATATTTCAATAAATTATTTTGAAATTAAATTAAAGAAGTTTGGAATAGATTTAGCTCTAAATAGTTATCATTAATTTGAGCTCGGTTAAAATATTTTTACGAGAATTTTCTCTTGAGTTGAAAATAATAAAAGTTATGGGTACGAATTTTTATGAAGTTAATTGATGGTATTTGATAAATTATTTTTGAAAAATGATGGAAAATTAAAATAATTATTTTAAAACTTTTAAATTTATTAGATTATTATAGGTATGAGAGAAAGAATGAAATTAATTGAGTTGGAGTTTTAAATAAATTAGGTTTTGTTTGTTTCTATTTTTGTTTTATTGTTTTATAAAATAATTTTTTAAAATTGCTTTAAGAACAGATCTCAAAAACAGGTAACTTAAAAAATTTGTCTAACAAATAATCCTTAGTTTTATTTCTTTCTTCTCTTTTATAGGCTTTAGTTACCTTTTTTCAAAATCAACACTACTGGTTCAGCTTAATGATGTGGAAAATATCGTCCACTCACTCCATATCCTACTTGCATTAAGCAAAAAGGCACAAAAAAAAAAAACAAGTTTAGTAATGTCACTATAGCAGCAACAAATGAAAAAGCACAATAAGTAGACAGCACTCTTCAAAGCATTTGGCGATGGAGGTAGGGTCAACAATGGAGACAGCAGTAAGATAGCATATTGGAAGCTAAGCAAAAAGGGACGGCAAAGATTCAATTTTGCTTTATTTATAAAATTGCCATCGTACAATGAGAGAAAAAAATAGAATAAGAAAATAAATAAAAGTTATTCTTTTTTATTTTTAGTTTTTAAAACAACAATTTAAGTAATTGTTTTAAAAATAAAATTTTAAAAATAATTTATCAATCAAAATTTTTGTTCTTTTTATTTTAAAAAATTAAAAATAATTTTTAAAAATCGTAACCAACAGGCTCGTAATTTTTATGAAGATAAATTTTAATAAAACAAAAATATGGCTGATATTTGATTATAGGATAGGTTCACAGTAGATGAGGTATATTAAATTAAAGCTCTTAGCTGACTTTTTACACTTTCTCTCTTTTTCTCGGTTTCAGTGCCACCTTTCCCAGTAACTTTTGTAGTTTTGGCTCCCACTCACTTTATTTCAGAATTTTCTCCTCTTTTCGACGGACTCTGCAGCTTTCCCTACATTTTTAGGCGGTTTTCTCTCTCTCTGCACACTGTTTCTACCGCCTTTGGTTCTGTCTTTTATGTATATATATCTTTTGTTTTTCCTGGGGACAACGGCAGTACGCAGTCACGCTCGCACCTCTCTCTCTCTCTTTTGCGGTTCTGTTTGTTTCTTTCTCCTCTCTCAGCTTAGCTCACAGGTCCTTCTTGTTTCTGCTCCTCCCTAGTCGCACGTCCGCACCTCCCTTTCTCGACCAGCCCCTTTTTCTTTCCTTCCCTCCTTTTTTTGTTCATCTCGATCGCGGGGTTCATTTGTCCATCACCTCGTCACTGTACGCTGCGGCCATCAAGTAGATTTCTTTGGGCTGACGAGTATCACAGGACAAAAGGGGGAGCTCCAATGGCAGTCCAAACGCGGGCTTAACATGGAATCTTTTGGCGAGTCACCGTTCGGCCACCGTGTTTGTTGTGGTCTGCAGTCATCTTCTTTGCCCTGTTCTGTAGTCAGCAACTGAGGGAGATAGAGAAGAGCGACCACTGGGGACAGGGCATCTTGACCCACTGTTGGTTCCGACGAGGTTCCATCGCCGGCGACTAGCTAACGACCCCTTCTGATAGTAGTAAGTCTTTCAATATGTGTGAAGATTAAGTTGTTTTCAGAAACCCCATTTTATAGATTTTTTGAAGTAAATGATATTAGTAATGAAAACATATTTCTATGCTATTAAAAATTGGAATAATATAATTAAAGTGATTCTAGAATATTATAATTTATTATTCAGGAAAATTCATGTAAAATGTAAGAATCATTAATTATGAAAATTATGGATTTATTAGGGATATTTTTAAAAATTAGATATTTGCATAAATGGCTTAAGATAGAGTTGAGTTATTAAGTATTTAATATGATAGAGTCAAATAATTTAAGTTTTCTTGGAGCGAAGAAAATAGGAAGGAGAGTGTATGGGTTTTACCAAACAACATGACAAGAACAATATTGAAATATAAAGTTTTAATGTTATCGTTGATTCAGAAGAACCTTTATATATAATAAACATTGAACCTTTATGATAATTTTACATATATGAAAAGTAATCATATCAAATAATAATGGAATGAAAATAAATACCATGTGTAGCATTGAATGCTAATATTTTATTTTATTTTATTTTGTGTGACTTTAATTTACGGATCTTCATATTATAATATATTTTTGAATTTCTATGATTAACTTGAGAAAATAATAGGGTCACAATATAATTGCAATTAATTGTGTATAAGGGAGGTTTTGTCTATTTTTTTTTGGTAAAAATTTAAAATAAATTTACAAGTTCCCCTGGGATTTGAAAATTTATGTTGGATAAAAAGAATGAAAAATGATTAAGGTTTGTGAAAACTGGTAACGAAGTTTATGCCAGTGATGATCAGGAGGGGTCATGACAGAAGTGATATTAGAGCATGATTTAAGTTCCTGATGGTAAATACGCTAGAATAATCCAATTTTGAAATTTATGTAAGTAAGTTGAAAATACCATGCGGTGAGTATTTGATAATCTCTTTGAATTTTCTGTTATGTGTGTTAGTTGGTGTTTGTTAATCAGTTGAATCTCTTTATGATTTATCTTGTGGAATAAACTATTTCTTAATGAATTGTCTTTAGTTTGAAAGTTGAAAGTGTATAATAAATTGAATAATGTGAAATTGATGTTTGGAATTGTCTAAAGTGGATGGTTTGTATTTTGTGAAAATGAATTTGAATTGTGACTTGTGATTAATATTGTATGGAATGAATGGCTTGAATTATATGAAATGAATTCTAAATTGTGGTTTATGATTGAGTTGTCAAGAGGTATGTTAATTGAAGAAATGAATGTACTTGAAATTGTGTGATGAATTATGTTGTTCATTAATATTGAATGATTGATGACATAAGAATGATAAGTTTTATTAATAAAACCTTTATAGCATAGTTGATGTTCTGATCATACCCTGTGATATGTGATCACGAAATGCGTAATTGATGCTTATGGTGTCCTATTGTGGTAATGTGATACTTGTGTGTCCTATCATTGAGCATTGATATATGAGATTAATTGTTGCCTATAATGATCATTATGAGAATGAGCATTCATATTGTTTATGGTTTGTGATGGGAGAGATAAATATCTTTTGCAGAAAAGGAGATGAGTAGTAAAGATTGGAGGGAAAATGTTAGTGGTCTTGGGTGTAAGGTGAAGGAGTATAAGACATGATTGAAGATATAAGGAGAAACTTTGGATATTTACTATGACTATTTGGTGAATTTTTATTAAAAATCATTAATATAAGTCATTCTTTATACTATTATAGATTATGTTCTGATATTGATATTTGGTTGATTTTAGATGATTTTATCTGCTGCGATGTGATTAAATTTGATTGGATATCTGAATAATTAATTTTTATTTGAGATGGATTATGTGTGAAATTAGTGTCTGTGATAATGTTTGATGATGAGTATGATTGTAAATCTAGACGAGGTTTAGTTATGAGTTTGCTTACTAAGCTTGTTGTGTAATTGAATCTTTAGTTAAGATCCTTAATTGCAAAGGATGATTATAATTTGTACTCATGATAAGTGCTAGCATCATTGATCGATTACGAATAGAATGCCTTTGAGGTTAAGGTGAATGACCAATGCTGATATAAATAGCATTTTGTACTTGCTTAAAGAAGAAATAAGATACATATTTAGAGATTGCTCAATGCATCCTAAATTGTGTTTTAAGGTGCTTGTTTGAGTTTGACTTATTTAAATGTATTCAGCATTGGTACATAAGTAAGCATGTCGGCTAAGTTTAGTGAAGATGACTTATTGAATTATTCAATTATTGAAAATTCATGTAATTATGCTTAAAGTAAATAGAATATGAAATTCCTTAGAATGGTTTAGCTCATATGATGATACACAGTATTAATACACCGGCTATTGGTAATCTTATGTAATCATGTTTAATTTATTGAAAATTCGAGGATGAATTTTCTTGATGGGGGAGAACATGTCATATCCTAACATTTGAATTTCATAAATTTCAATATTTATGGATAATTACTTATTATTTGATTAACATTCAGGTTTTAAATTAATTTTTCAAATTAAAAGTTTTGGAAAATTGAAAAGTTATAATTATGAAGATTATTTATTCTTATGGTCATTATTGATGTAAGAACAAATTAAAATTATTTTATAAAAAATTCCTCATAAGTTGAGGATAATTTTAATATGTTGGAATTGTTTATATTTCAATAAATTATTTTGAAATTAAACTAAAGAAGTTTGGAACAGATTTAGCTCTAAACGGTTATCATTAATTTGAGTTTGGTTAAAATATTTTTACGAGAATTTTCTCATGAGTTAAAAATAATAAAAGTTATGGATACGGAATTTTATGAAGTTAATTGATGATATTTGATAAATTATTTTTAAAAAATGATAAAAAATTAAAATAATTATTTTAAAAATTTTAAATTTATTAGATTATTATAGGTATGAGAGAAAAAATGAAACTAATTGAATTGGAGTTTTTAATATTTATAAAGAAGGATTTTAGTAAAACAAAAGGATGATTTAAATTTTATCATAGGAAAGGTGGATGAGATGTATTGGATCAAAGCTCCTAGCCGGCTTTTTGCACTTCCCCTCTCTTTCTCGGTTTCAATGCCACCTTTTCCCTTAATTTTTGTGGTTTTGGCTACTGTCCGGAAGTTTCTCCCACTCACTTTATTTTTGAATTTTCTTCTCTTTTTCATGGACTCAGCAGCAGCTCCTTTCCCTATATTTTAGGCGGTTTTCTCTCTTTCTCTGTACGCTGTTTCTACCGCCTTTGGTTCTGTCTTTTAGGTATATATATTTCTTTTGTTTTTCCTAGGGACAACGGTAGCACACAGTCACACGCTGCACCTCTCTCTTTTGCGGTTTTGTTTGTTTGTTTCTTCTCTCTCAACTTAGCTCACAGGTCCTTCTTGTTTCTGCTCCTCCCTAGTCATATGCTCGCACCTCCCTTTCTCGACTAGCCCTTCTTTCTTTCCTTCCCTCCTTTTTCTGTTCATCTCGATCGTGGGGTTCATTTGTCCGTCACCTTGTCATTGTACGCCATGGCCATCAAGCAGATTTCTGTGGGATGGCGAGTATCACAGGGCAAAAGGGGGAGCGCCAACGGTAGTCCAAACGCGGGCTTACCTTGGAATCTTTTGGCGAGTCACCGTTCGGCCACCATCTTTGCTGTAGTCTGCAGTCGTCTTCTTTGCCCTGTTCTATGTCAGCAACTGAGGGAGATAGAGAAGAGCGACAACTGTGGACAGGGCATCTTGAGCCACTGTTTCTACCGGTGTTCCGACGAGGTTCCATCACCGGCGACTAGCTAGCGACCCCTTCTGATAGCAGAAAGTCTTTCAATATGTATGAAGATTAAGTTGTCTTCAGAAACCCTATTTTATAGATTTTTTGAAGTAAATGATATTAGTTAGGAAAACATATTTCAATGTTATTAAATATTGGAACAACATAATTAAAGTGATTCTAAAGCACTATAATTTATTATTCAGGAAAGTTCATGTATAATTTAAGAATCATTAATTATAAAAATTATGGATTTATTGGGATATTTCTAAAATAAGATATTTGCATAAATGGCTTGAGATAGAGTTGAGCTATTGAGTCTACATTATCGTATAGTAGAATAATTTAAGTTTTCTTGGAGCGAAGAAAATAGGAAGGAGAGTGTATGGGTTTTACCAAACAACGTGACTAGAACAATATTGAAATACGAAGTTTTAATGTTATAGTTGATTGAAAAGAACCTGTATCTACAATAAACCCTGGAACCTTATGATAATTCTATATATATGAAAAGCAATCATATCAAATACTAGTGGAAGGAAAATAAATACCATTTGTAGCATTGAATCCTAATATTTTATTTTATTTTATTGTGTGACTTTAATTTAGGGATCTCCATATTATAATATATTTTTGAATTTCTACGATTAACTTGAGAAAATAATAGAGTTACAATATGGTTGTAATTAATTGTGTATTAGAAAGATTGTCTATTTTTTTGTAAAAATTTAAAAGAAATTTACAAGTTCCCTTGAAATTTAGATATTTTCGTTGGATAGAAAGAGTGAAAAATGGTTAAGGCTTGTGAAAATCATTAACGAGGTCTATGCTAGTCACAATCAGGACAGGTCATGATATTATGTTTTTTCAAAAAATGATTTGAAATAAAGATATTATCAAATTAGAATGAAAAAAGGTGATGAATGGAAAAATTATTTTTAAGATAAATCATGATTTATATGAGTCACTTGTTATACCTTTTGATTTGTCTAATGCATTGAGTACTTTTATGAGATTTTGAACCCTTTTATTGGAAAATTTGTTGTGTTTACTTTTATGGCATTCTTATATATAGTAAAAATATTGATGAGCATGTTATGCTTTTTAAATATGTTTTTGGAAGTTTAAAAGAAAATTTGAGTGCCAACATAGAAAAGTGTTTGTTTTGTTTGGATAAAATTGTTTCTCTAGGCTATGTTATGAGTAACAAAGGAATTGAAATGGATGAAGAGAAAGTGAAGCCTATTAAGGAGTGACATACCTCTAAAAGTGTTAATAAAGTAAGAAGTTTACATGGGTTAGATAATTTTTATACAAGATTTGTGAAGGATTTTTGCACTTTAATTGTCTTTTTGGATGAATTGGTTAAAAAGAATATAAGTTTCCATTAGGAAGAAGACCAAGATAAAGGCTATTAATTTATTGAAAGAAAGGTTAAGTTCATTACTTTTACTTGCTCTTCCTAATTTAACTAACACTTTTCAAATTGAGGGTGATACCTCGAGTGTAGGTATTGGAGTTATTAGAAAAAATCATATTTTAGTGAAAAGTTAAATGAAGCTTTTCTTAATCATACCACTTATGAGAAAGAGCTTTATACTTTGGTTCAAGTTTAGGTTTTAAAGAATTAACAACACTACTTTTAATTAAAAGGAGTTTGCTATCTATGTCAACCATGAGTTATTGAAGCATTTAAAAAGTTAAGGAAAATTAAATAGAAGCTTGAAGGTTGATTGAGTTTATTGAAACATTCATATCTATCATATAATACAAGTGAGTTAAAAATAATGTAGTTGTTGATTTTGAAGGTATCTTTTTCTTTCTACTTCATAATTTAAATTGTTATATCTTAAGCATGTTAAGGATTTTTATAAGAGTGATCATGATTTTTCTAGTATTTTTAAAGCTTGTGAAAAGGTGGCCTTTGAGAAATTATATAGACATGATGGCTTCTTATTTAAAGAAAATAATTTATGTGTACTTGGAGTTTTTTTAAGGAATTACTTATGAGAGATGCCTATAAAGGAAACTTAATGGAACATTTGGGATTAAGAAAACTCTAGACATTTTGAATGAATATTTTTTTAGCCTAGCATGAAGTATGATGTTGAAAAATGTTGTGCTAATTGTATTACTTGTAAAAAAGTTGAATTTAGAGTTTTGCCACATGGACTTTATAATTTATTTTCTATTCCTAGGGACCTTTGAATTGATATCTTGATGGATCTTATGCCAGGTTTACCAGAGGCAAATAATGGAAAAGATTTTGTGTTTATTGTTGTTGGCAGATATTTAAAAATGACATATTTCATGCCTTTCCATAAGATGGATAATGCATCAAACATAGCCAATCTTTTCTTTAAAGAAATTATGAGATTGCATAAAGTACCAAGGAGCATTGTGTTAGATAAAGATACTAAATTCTTGAGCTACTTTTGGAATGTATTATGGGTTAGGTTAAGGGTAAAGTTGTTCTTTTCAACAACTTGCCATCTCAAAAGTCTCAAAATCTTGAAAGATTACTATAATATCAAGTGTAGATATGTAAAATAGGTGGGGCGGGCTTATGCGAGCCTAGCATGCACTAGAGGTGTAGTCGCCCGGCCCGAAAAAATAAAGTATTTAGGCTCTTTTCTATGCCTGATAGGCTCGATGGGACTTTTTTATAGTCTGATTAATAATTGGGCCGGGCTTGAGCTAAGGTAAAAAAGCCCAATAGGCCCGGCCCGACTCAATTATAATAATTTATTTTTAATAATATAATTATATATTAGAAAATATAATATCTAATTATTTTTAATATAAAAATATTAATTTAACGTAATTATATATTTTATATATTTAAATATTATATTATCTCTTTAAATATATATTTTTTATTTTAAAATTTTATTTTTTATTAAAAATAAAAAAAATTATGTTTTCGCACTTTCGGGCCGGGCTTCGGGCTTTTTATTTTAAAATTCGGGCTGGGCCGAGTTAAAATTTTTTAAAATATAAACGGGTTCGGACTTTCAATTTTATATGATTTGACTCGAATGATCCGGCCTAAAACTCGCCCGGCTCGGCCCATGTACACCTTTAATCCGCATGGGCTTGTTTGCGGGTTTCATGTTAGGGTGCTTGGATTGTATCGCATGCAGTGCAAGTTTACTCGCGGGTAGCTTGTATTTTTTAAATATTTTTATTAATTATTTTATTTATAATTTATAAATTATATTTTAATATTTTAATTTTTATTGAATTATTTGGGTAAAAAATTGAATTAGAGTATAGAAATTGGATTGAATTTGTTAGGAAGTAATTTAATTGAATTTTTTTAATATATATTAAGCTTAAATGTAAGGAAAAAATGATTTTACACCTACGGTCAAACCCGCGATTGTGCGGGCTTGATTGCATGAGCTTTTACCTGTGCAGGCTTGCATAAACCTGTATTAAATGCAAGCTTCATGTTAGGTTACCCGCATTAGTCCGTGGCTGCGGGTTGCCTACATTGTTAACGGTCGGGGCCCCCATTTTACATGTCTAATCAAGTGAAGCAAACAAAGAACTCTCACTAACTAATGTCACTAGCAACAGCTCCTTGAAATTTTGTTGGTACTATTAGCTTAACAAGCATAACAAGTTTTTATTATAACTAGTTTGGCAGTAGTATAACACTTTTTCAAAAGATGGATGCACCAATTATCAAGAAGGAATGAGGTCTTACTTTTTATGTATAAAATACTAATAATGAATGTCATAATGATAGGTGCAAAATTATTCATAAAATAGGTATTAAAATTATGAAAATGATTGCTATTCATAACATTAGCATTTAAAATGACAATTATCTATCTAAATGCTTAGATATAAGCTAATTTAAATGCAAGTTCATTGGAATCAATATTATGTGAAGCACCATCTATCAAGACAACTTTTAGATTTTTAGCTAGGTGTCTAACCAAGAAACCCTTATGTAAAAGAGTAATCATTTCGAAACATAGAAAATGAAATTATTTCCAAAAATTGTAAATACTATATGCACAAATTACAACCTTACCTATATGATCATCCATAATTTAGAAAGATAAACTCAAGTTAGAAAAAAACAGCTATGAAACAGTATAGAAAGAAATATATTTTAAATGACCAAGCATTTTCTTAAAATCTTGAACCTTAAGATGGTTTTTTTTTCTTGAAATGATTCCAGAACCTTTTTAACTAAGTGGTTAAGAGGTCAACCTATACTTCCTCCATTTTCCTTAGATTCAATCTTGGCATAAGGTGATGTGCCTTGTCTTAAATAGAAGCTTAAACTTTTTCATGTGTGTGTTGATATAAATTTACCATTCTTGAACCTTCCAATAACTTAAGTGATTAGGATAGTTAGTTACTTGAAAATACAAATTTCACTTATGAGTTAGTAGCTTCTTCGAAACCTTTTTCAATTATAGGTATGAAATTTGATGTTATAGCTTGCCTAACAAGCATGTTTTCAAATTTAATCTTAGTTTGTGAGCTTATTGGAAGTGGTTCAATATACCTATAGACATGTAAAATATAAAATTTAATAATAAGTTCTTGGCGGAGGGAGTTAAGAAGAAATAGTAGGATAGAGCATCAAAACAAGATTGTACCATAACATGGTAGGTTACTAGATTTAATTAGAAAATTGTGACAACTAGTCAAAACAATTAAATATAGCAATAATACAAAGAAGCAAACATAAAACTTAGGGAGCCTAAATTCATCAAAATAATGGATATATGTACTCTATTATTTGTACATCGTATACATTTCTACTTCTTCCTTTTTCAATGTAGACAACTTGGGGTAGCAAAATGATACATGCCAATAATACTGACCACAATTATTCTAATCATGTATGAGAAACTAACTAAACTGAAACTAAAAGAAGTACATTATTACTAAGTTAATAGTTTTATAAAAATTATTACTAAGGAAAATGAAAACTTACGAAAAGTGCTTTTTGAGAAATTATATTTCTAAAAAATGAATTGATTTGTTGTTGTTTGAATAACATAAGAGAAAATATTATCCCTCACTTAGTGTATAAAGGCAAACAATTTTCTATCACTAGAAATATCTATGTACATATAATTTTCACTTTAAAAATCAAGCCACTAAATAATTATTTTATGATTAAAATGTTCTCATGGTAGGAGTCACAAATCCTTACAAATAAAATTCAAAAGTGAAAGTGCATTATATTAAAACATTTAAAAAATGAAGTTTAAAACCATTTTTTGTCCTTATTTTTTCATTTCTAGAGAATGTATTCACATTTAATTGATTATTGGACAAAAATGTTGACCACCCTCACCAACTCTTTTAATTATCCAAATACTTTATGAATAGTTATTAATAAATTTATTGAATATCAATATTTATAGGAAATAGAACAAGAGAGAATAAAAAGTAGGGGTGTGTGGGTAGGGTAAGGGAACAATGGGAGCACATAGATAAATGAGAGAGAAATATATGAAAGGGAGGGAAAGATGATTAGGGAGAGAAAAAAGAAGGGGGTAAGGAGAGAATATTTGTGTTAGAGCAGAAAATATGAAATTTCAATCTTATCCTTAAGTTTTATTTGAAAAAAATTCACCTTTTAACTTTCCAAAAACAAGCAATATTACTAAACAACCTAACACCATGAAGTTTTTTAAATAGAAATGCTTACATGGCATCCAACTTGACATTTGATATGGCTCACAGGAGTCATATTTTTATAGGAAAAATGCACTTTTGGTTGTGCCCTAAATTTTATTTGAGTCAAATCTATTATTTAACTTTTAAAAAAATGTGATAACTTCCATGGTAATAAAGGATAAAATGTCATTGTAATGTGATACAGTCCATTGTAATTAGCTAATACAAATAATAAAGAAATTCTAATAATAATTTAAAGAACTCTATAGACAATTTACATATATATTTTCAAATTGTATTGCTCTTCAAAATAGTTACTAAAGATTCATAACAAGCACCTAATGCTACAAAAGTGCATTTTTAAAAATTTAAATTATATTTATTCAAATTTGTTGTTATTACTGAGTCTACTATATGTCTTCACTTCTATTTCAATTTCAAACATAATAGGCTCAATGGCCCTGAATTAGAAGGATTGGTTCCATATTATTTTGATCAATGATGAAAAAAAGTTAGAATTCAATAAAGATGTTTAAATCAATAAATTTGGCATAAATAGAACTTAGGGAATAAGATTAAAATTTTAGTGAAAGTTAGGGGATCAAAAGTGTCTTTTTGCCATAAGAATATCAAAATATGATTTATATGGATCATATTGGATGTCATGTAAATGTTTTCATTAAAAAACCTAGGCTACCAAGTAATATTGCATATTCTTAGAAAGTCAGAGAGTAAATTTATTTGAAATAAAACTTAAAGGACGAGATCACAACTTCAATAAAAGTTAAGGGGACCAAATATGTTTTTTTTGCCATTAAAAGGGAAGTCATTTCCCTTGGCCTAAAAAAATACACACTTATTTTTGTTCACTAAAATTTGCTTTCTTTTAACTTCGAACACATGAAAGTTAGGAAAACAATTTTGAAAGAAGTATTTTCCTCTTAAACAAACACTCCTATGTTAATAACTAAAGCATTGTAAATAAGGATTACTATTTAAACTTACTTGATTACTTGTTTATATTGACCTTGACCTTTAGATTTCTATGTCTTTTTTAAAGGGTACAAAAGCCATGGCAATAAGACAATGCATGTCAATCACACTACCTATATTGACTTTATCTTATAGATTTCTACTCTTTCCTTTTTTAGTGTATATAACCTAAGGCAACAAAACATATAAGCCACACTAGCCGCAACTATTCTTACCAATCACCATGTTTACAAAACTAACCAAATTGACTCCAAGAAAAGTACATTATTACTAAGTTAATTTTTTTATAATTCAAAAAAAAAATCTATTAAAAGAAGGAGAAAGATACAAAGAAAGAGGATAAAAAGTCTTCAAACAAAAAGAGAAAAGCTAAAAGATATAAAAAAACCATCCTATCATTGATCTAAGATCGACTCCTAATCCCTTTGCAAATCTATCAACCTTATCCTTTGAAATAAACCACAAAATTTAAGCTAAAGTGAGGTGACAAACAAAATCTTATTCCACACTAACACTATTGGTTAATATAGCTATTTAAAATTCTAGCATTCCTTTCCATCCATAAACACCATAAAACAGCCAGTCTTGAAACATCCCATAAAACTTTCTTTTCTTTATTGGTCCTTTTTCATAAATTTTTTACTGAGAACTAAAGTATTCTAAATGGGGATTACTAGTTTGGACTTACCTTATTATTTGTCCATATTGACTTTGATCTTTAGATTGCTTTTTATGTAGATAATAAAAGTTAGCTTGTTGAGTAACAATTTCTTTGAAATTTACATGAGGCTTTCCCATAGTGGCGTTAACCTTTTAAGTAGAGACATAAGAATAAAACTTTAAGGGTAAATTTCCAACCAATATTAAGAAATTTTTTTTTAACTTGTGTGGAATATAGAATATTAATCTTATACTCTCTCTTAATCCTTTCCATATAAATATCCAAATGCAATTCCCCCATTTTAGAAATGATTGTCTAATCATAGAGGCATACTAATGTCATGATAAGACAACAACTAACCTATCATATCAATGAGAAAGGGGAAATATAAAAGACTAAACTTGCCTATTCTCGAGGTATAAGCTAACACGGAAAGTAGGATCCTTTTTTTAGAAGCAAATCAAAGCTTCTGAGAACAATAAGCAATGTAGGAAGACCATGAATTATATGATATAACATTGGATGCGAATTGGCATGTAAAATCATGAAATAAATTACTCACTTGTCCACTAAAATTTTTTGAAATAGGTTGTAAGCTAATGACATCAGTGGCTCAAGTATATTCATAAAAGTCATGATGTATTTGACTAATCCATCTATAAATAAATCTCCTCATGATTGTAAAAACATATTAAATCCAATATATAATTCAATAAAAAAATAAAACAAGTTGAGTACAAAATAAAATGATTGCAAGAAAAAAAATGTTGATATAATTATAAATCTCTAAACTACTGTTAAAAAATTTTTAAATTAATAATTTCAATTTATAACATAATGTTAATGGCAGCAAATAACTATTAACACACAAACATATCCAATAAATCTTTCCCTTTCCATTTCTTAAAAAAATAAAAAATTGATAGGAATTGTCGTTAGATGCTCTCAAATACATAATTTAATAAGCTTATCATTTTATATACTAGATATCCCTATTCTAGAAAAGGAAGAGGCACTTATATGGTGGTTGAACTAAAAGAAACTTTGGTTTTATCACATCAATTGATCCAAATAAGCATTTTAAGGCTATTATAGACAAGTAAGGGGTTTAAACAATTATTGCGTACCATTAAGAAAAATAGTTAGGATTTAGAAGGAGAAAAAAAGGAAGAAGGTAGAGAATTAAAGGAAGAATACTAAAATATTATTAACTAAATAAAAGGTGGATTGTTACCTATGACTTAACCCTAATACTTTATTTATATAGAGTTACTAAGAAATATAAAGAATTTAATAACTTTTAACTTTGAGTACAAGACGAGCAAGTCTAGAATTTGAAATCAATAGTAATCAATCTAAGATATTGCCTAATGTAACATAATTCTTAATCTAAGATAATTACCTAATATATTTTAACACTCCTCCTCAAGCTGAAGCCAGTTTCAACTTGTTACATAAACTTAAACTCTCAAAAACAAAATCAAACATCACTATAAAAAAACTAGTAAACTTCAACTTTCACAAATAACTTACGGACACTTTCCTTAAATGGAAACATTTAAAAACTCTAAATCATTTGTAAAAGTACTAACAACTTCTAGAAGTCTTCTACTAGCTTCCTTTGAGTTACCCACTCAATTTTCAAGCCAAAAACCCTAATACTTATGATTAAGCATAACTTCCAAAAGTTTTCTCAATTTCTAAGCCAAAAGAAACACCAACATCTTTGCACGAACTAGGGTATAAATCAATCTAATGCTAGGATGGCAAAATCAAAGTTGTAAACCATCTTAAATAAAGGATAACCTTGCCAAATAAAACCTATGCAAACATAAATTTCCAAATAATGTCCCAAATCATGAAGACACCAAAACTAGTGATCTAAACTACTAAAGCTAAACCAAACAACATAATTTTGCCATGGTTAATATTGTAAGAACTAAAGCTAAACTCAATAACCTATTGTCATTAAAACTATTTCCATAAAAACAATACTGAAAACACTACTCCTTGTATTAACTCACCAAATCACATATCCACTAGCCTAATAATAAACTTAAATTTATTGCAAAGAACTTATGTTAATATACTTGAAAACATAACAACATCATTTCTCCTTGCCAAATAGTCAAACACCATTAAGACACCAAAAAGTGCCAAACTAGTCACGATATTTCAATTTTCATGAAAATTTGCCAAAAACACATAAGTTTCTAGCTAAGACATGCATAATTAAAACTTATCCATCATACCAAAATTTGTTATCTAAATAACTAAAGTAAAACTATTTCACCAAATAGTAATGAAATCCTCCTAAAATCATTAATTTTTGTTGAGAAGCTTCTAAAAAAGCCTTAAACCAACATAATCAAGCTACAAATTAGTTTATATTAAATGCAAATATAATAAATTGGACCAAAATCATCAATAACCAAATGAAACTCATAAAATTGTGCTTTAAACACCTCAAATTTTATTAGAACTTAGATTAAACTGCAAATGGACATATTTCTCCAAACGAACTAGCACCACTAATGTTGGAAAAGAATACTATTTTCAACTTGTTTGAGCTTTGACAAGATTCATGACTAAATTGATTATTGAATATAAAAGCTAATAGAAAATCACACTAGTACCACATGACCTCTAATGTTAAGAATAAGTTTTAAATTTTCAAAATAGATCGAAAAATATGCTAAAGTAGAAAAATTGAATCTTGTCGCAATTTACCAAAGCTTCAACCAAAACCACTATAGAAATCCTCTCCTGTCATGCAAAATTGCCACTAGTTCTATTTGTGGCACTATTATAAGACCATGAATTGGTAAGCAAATATAGAAGCTAATAGAAAATCATTATAACACCATAACCTCTAACCTTAAGAATGAGTTTAAAATTTTCAAAGTAGTGCAAAAAAAGTGTTAAATTAGAAAAATTGAACCTTATTACAATTTGCTAAAGCTTTGGCCAAACCCACCATAGGTTACCTAGAAATCCCCTCCAATTCTATTTGCAACACCATCATAAGACAAAAAATTATCAATATCCATAACCTAAAACTAAAATCAAACATGTACAAAAATCTAGTGATTATAGACACACTTCTTTGTAGAAGAGTTAATCTTTCATTTTTCAAAACCTTATCCTATTTTCGTCGCTAAATGTCTTTAAAAGCCATGGCTAGTTAATAATGCAAGGCTTATATTCCTTTTTATGCATTAAAGTTAAACATTGCTTGTTTCAAATATAAGAGTGCCTTTTATCCTCTAATGTTGATTAATGTGCTGAACATCGAGTGACAATTTACTATAAGCAGTATTTTCTATTTTCCACTTAAATTACCCTTTTTTCCTTTGATTATTTTTTATTTTTTAATTAAAACTAAAAACATAATGAAAAATAACTACAAAAATAAATAAACTACAAAATAGTATTACATATAATTAAATAATGTTAATTATATTGTAAATGTATGCTAGAAATTAGTTATTGATTAGAGTGATTATAAAAAATTTAGGCATATGAATTAGCACTAAAGGGAATTGATTATATTTTTACTACATAAAGAATCAAGGTCGAGATGTTTTTTTCAAGCCATTCAAATAATTTCAAGTTAGTATTAAACCCCTCGCATTAAGGGACTTTACTTTTATCTTTTTTGGCTTAAAATTATTCTTTTACTTAAAATTCGATATCAACCCTTATATCAAACCTATACATTCCCCAAAGACCTCCTAAACCAAAACATAGACCTAACTTCTAAATTAACCTAAACATTGACCCAAATAGTTTTTTCATTTCTTTAAATTATGCATCGCAAGTAAAATAACATCCATTTTGTGTCTTTTTCTTTTTTTTAACAAAATCTAACCACTATTTGATTTGATTCGCGAAGCATTTTTGCAAATTTTCACCAGAATTAGCATCTTTGGTAAATTTTTGACTGGTTGAGGTGGCACCACCTTTCTAAGAGCACTTGACATTAACGTGCCACCATCTTGGGCACATGTAAGCTATATATGCCACCACCCGTCAACCATAAGTTCTTGTTTACTCCATTTATAGCCTTAGTTATCAATCCAAGCACCAAACCTCTGCCTTTTTAATTAAGGTAATGGTTAAAAACTCCTTTTCTATTTTTATTTTTCCTTTTATTGCTACAAATCATAACCACTTTCTTCATTGTTGCTATTATAGAATTTTCTTGCTGTTGTGCATTGTAGCTACTAATTGTAGCCTAAACAAAATCAAATTTCTTTTCTTTTTAAGCCTAAAGATTCGGCCAAATTATCTTTTAGGTATTTCTAACCTTCATGATACTTTTTTTTACACTTATCATGTTCACTTCTAAACTTAATAATTCTACCGATGTTATTAAATTTGGTCTTGAATCATTTAATCAGTCATCTCTCTTCTCTAACCTAGATTACTAGGAATCTTTTTAAGGATAATTTCTTCAATATAAAGCATCCAAATAGGATTAGACACATTTTTATCAATTATAGACATGAGTAATTCTATTGCTTGCTTATCTCATTTTGCATCTCTTGATCGTTAGATTCTTGTCTCGAGAGCTTCTAATCACATGTATAGTAATTAATTTCCTTTTACTCTTCTTGATTGTACTACTAAATCCTTTTCTTCAATTACATTAGCTGATCATTCTAAAATAACCTCTCAAGGTATTAGTTAGGATGAACCTCTCTTTTCACTAAATTTATAATGTATTCTTTACATGCACAATTCTCTTTTCAACTTAATTTTTATCAATTAATTCACCTAAACTCTTAATTGTTTTGTAACCTTTTTTTATTCTTTTTCTCATACAAATTAAGGTACAAGGAATACAATTAATACTAAACATTAGTCAAAAAGGCTTTACTACATTTAGCAAACATTATCAATTATTTATGTTGTTGTTGTCTCTTAAATTAGTCCATTGCCATTTGAGTCACCCATGTTTTTCAAATTTGATGTCCTAAAATTATGAATCATGCCAACTTGGTAAACATGTTCTTAGTTTTTTTCTAATAAAGCTACTAGTTAAGTTATGTCTTTGTTTTCCTTAATTTTAAACTATGAAAATAATATGCTTTTAACTTCATAAGGTTAACAAGACCTTTAAAATCTTCTTTTAATCCTACTTAAGCTTTGTATTGCAGCACAATGATGTTGAAGCTTAGACCATACCTGTAAAAACCAAGCTAATCAAAATGTCTAATGTAGAAAAGGAAAAAAAAACCTTCAAGATTTTCAAGTTGAAAATTTCTTTTTTATAATCACTAATAATTTAATTTTGTCAAAATGTTGAAAGGGGATTAATTTTTTAATATTGTCTTCTTAGATTTTAATCATAATGAAGATATGATAAGTGTCATTTCAACGAACCTAATTTAGAATTTTCCATGGATTTACTCCCATTCAATTAACTTTATTGATAAGTGCAAGTTGTAGAACCTCATATTTTCTTATTTACCTATCAATAATAATGGATCGACTTTGGACTTTGTTAATAATATAAAGAATAAGAATGGCACCATTAAGGACATGCAAAGCCCCCTCAACCTTAATGGTGAAATCAACATAATCCAATATATTGATTATGTTAATCTTTAATAACATGTTTTTTAGGAGTCTAAATATATATACACAAGCATTAACCTAATTTTTTAACAGGCATTATCAAGACATATTAATATTTGTTTTGTTTTTACACATGTTTCCATCAACTAGTACAACTAAAATGGAGGCAGTGTGGAAGGTGCTCATAAGGAAAAAGGCAATTGGTGGTGACAATGCAAATGTCATCATCTTAGTGGAAGTAGTGTAAAGAGTATTATAGAGAAGATGAGATGCAAAATACCTTGTAAAGTGTACTATAGATGGTGGTGGAGTTACAATAAAGGGTTTTTCTTTTTTTTTAGTTTTCGAAGGCAGAAAGCTTAAAACCCTAAACCCTTCCAATTTGCAAAGAAGAGAAGATTCCATTTTTGGAATGTTGAAATTAAGTTAGATTGAAACTCAATTTGGTTACCTATGAGTTTAGTCACACTTATTACACTTCTTATTTATTGCATTGTAGGATAGGGTATGATAAGCAACCATGACAATATTGGATAGAATAATGAAAGCAAAAAATATAACATTAATTAATATTTAATACATAATTGCATAAAAATATGATTGTATAAAGTTATACAATTAATTGTTTGTCATTATATATATAATATGGATAATATTAAAAAAATATTTGTTTGGATAAGATTACCATTATAACTCATCTAAGATCATATGATCTGTTAGGGAATTGCTATAGGAAAACCACCTACTAACCTTACCTATATAAATAACGCAATTTTAAACATATAATAATGCTTTACTTTTCTAGCAACTATAAGTGACTTTAATATTGAAGATAGATGATTATAAATTCATCATGCATTAAATGTGTGTGCATATCTACCTACTATAATTGTCTCATAACTTATCTCAGTGCCAAAATACATGAACGAGTCCATTTCCATCTTAATAAACAATAACTAAGTATCTAAGGGAAAATTCCCTATAGAAAAGAAGATAAAGAGAAAGAATTAGTGTTCTTGGAAATTTAATGAGCAAGGAAAATTATTGGAAAAATAATGTCATAACTTACCTTGATCATAACCAGCATAAAGCCTGCTTATCAAACCCACTAGCTTTATAGTTCATATGATTATATAGACTTTTAACTTTATAGAAATACCTTTATTTTTATATAGTTTAATATGCAATGTAATTTTTTGAATGCATACATAAAGTTTCCCTTATTTATAGATGGTTATAAGGAATATTTTCCCTAAATGCTCACCTATGACTCTATAGACATACAGTAAAATGTTATCCATAAACAAGATTTATTTTTCATACACCACTATTGGTGTGTGTATGTCCTAGAAGTCAATCATAAGATGATTATAATAATACACAATGTATCAAGTTTTATTTTAGGTAATACAATTATTATATTTTATTTTATTTCTATGCAATTTATAATTTAATGTAATAAATATTTTTTAAATAGTTTTACTATTCCTAAAATGTCTATAGTTGAGTATTATTGCAAAAGGTATAGTAATAATATGTCGAGACTACCATGTATGGTAATTAATGATAATAAATCATAGATATGTGATGTCAAGTCAATATGTGAGTACATTATTAGTGAACAGATGTACTAAACTGACCTATTGTGAGAATACTACATTGATTGTTGTGAGTCATTAGTTATTCTCATGTGATCACATTGCACATATTCCTTTAACCTAAAGCTATTATAGTTCTTTATATGAGGAGTCACATACTTTGATATCGTCCTATGTTAATTTTAACCGAGATGTTATGTAAGGCATTAATTAGGTATGTTACGAATCACACAAAGGTTTGTTCCTCTTGTATAGAAGGAGTAATATCCTTGGGTCCCTTGATTGAATGAGACTAAGAAATGCATAGTCATACTCAAATGGATCAATATGTGATATTAATAATTTGTTTAGGTTAATTTACTTGGTATCAAGAAATGTGAATTGAATATTGACGAGGATGACACATTCCACACCTTTAGTTTGATTTGCATATCATTACAAAAGGGACTGTGTTGCAAAGTGTTGTTTACACATTAGGTGGATGTCAAATCATAGATATTTTTATTACTTGGGTGGTAGTAATGTATTGTTAAATACTACTTACTGTCTATGATCCATTAATAGGTAATTACCAATGTAGTAAGAACCTACGTAATCATAAACAATAAGTAAGAATGAGACAATAATTAATTAGTTTTAGTTAAATTAGAAACCTATTAATTAGGCTTGTTATTTAGTGTATATATATTATCAAAGTAATAATATATATTATTCATGTCTAATATTAAAGTAATATTAAATAATTATGCCATTTAATATTAAATAATTATATTATGAGATAATATTATTATCTAATAATATATAGTTATTAATATTAAGGTAATATTAGATAACTAACGGATAAGCCCTATCTTTCCTCACTCTCACCATGATAGGGATAAGGCATTAGTGGTTAATTGAAATTAAAAATGGGAGGTGATTTCCTAGTAGGTCTAGGAAAGTGGCATGTCTTTAACATTATAAAAGGGCATGAAGGCATTATTTTTTTTATGTAGAGAAGAAATAAAATTGCCACAAAAAACTACATAAAACCCTAAAAATCGCACTAAACCTTAGTCCCTTGTAAGAAAGATGTTTCCTAGCAGATTCATGGAGGTTGAGAAGTCATCATTTACTCTGTGTGGATACCGTAGTGGCATTATCATTTGATTATGCTAGTGATTTGTGATTTGCACTCCAAGAGGTAATTCTAATTCTTGTATGCAGAATTATTGATCTATGTTTCTGTGAATTGATTCTAGGAAGGTTTCACATAACATAATTTTTTTAAAAAAATCTATTGTGCTTAAATATGTGTGAAATCCAATAACCCTGACTATCAAACATAATTTACCATGAACATAATCCTCCAATTGTTAAACTTTTCAGTTGAGACGCCTTAGACTTCCAAGTTAGCAACTCAACTTGGTAAAATAAGTTTAAACTAAAAATGTTATAAATAAAGTAAAAAAAAAAGTTTGGTAAATTCAGTGAGTGCACCTTTACTTAATACTAATACTAAGGTTAATCAAATGTATTTCAAGAAATCATTACATAATAAGAAAGAATTATCACAACTACATTTCGTACCTAAGTTCTTGGCTAGCAATAGTTTAATTATATATATATATTCTTTCATAGTTAACCACATTTTAACTTGAATTTGTCTAACAAAACATGACCTTCAAAAGAGTGCCTACAATTTAGCAAGTCCAAGATTTCACTAATATAAAATAGGAGACCTTAAAAAATATATTAAGATGTAGCAATAACTTAGGATTTAATAATACTATGAATGTCATCATTTTGTATTAACATAAGGTATAGATAATAAGAAACAAGAGTGAAATTTTTAACCACCTTGTAACTCTTGGTTGTTCTTATCTTTTCGTAAATATATTTTTATTCCTCTAGGCTAACTTTATCACTTCACAAATATTTCCTAGATCTAATACTTATTTCACATAATTATATTCTTTCCCCTTATCTTATCATATCAAATATGCTATGGCATTTTTGTAGTATATAATAATCACAATTTATTCAGCTATACTATTTTAATAAGACAATAACCATATCATCAAACAACAAATAATTAATGAATCCAACAATACAAGTATTACTAAAATATATTATGATTCAATAACATTAATAAATAAAATCCAAATAAACCATAATTATGGGTTTATTATATCATCATCCTAAATTTATAATGTCATGCCTATGCTACGTGGTTCTAAAATATATTCAATAATACATTTCAAGAGAGGTATAAATCAGTGCTTGGAACACACTTTTAACTATCATAAAGGATTGTTCAACAATGATAATTCAAGTTATTATTTTCTATACACAAGTAATATAAGCTTTTATGATTATACATATTTAATCATCTAATCCAATCTAAATTATTATAAATTTATAATCTACCTATATGTATATAATAAGAAATAATATAAAATTTACATAGGAATAGGAATTTGAGAGAGGATATGCACTCGCCTTGAGGCATTATTTTCCTTTAAGAGTTCCAAATTGACATGCTTTTCCTTATTCTATTTTTAATCATCAATCTAAAAAGATTAAATTATAAACATGATGACATTGACTTCTTTTATCTTAGAAACTTTTATGCTAGTTCAATTTTTTTATATTTTTTAAAAGTTTACTCAAGGAATCAAATTTACTTCAACTTAGGGATTTCCAAAATAACCCATATATGCTAAAAATATTAAGAGGTTTTTGTTTGGAAATGTTTACCTCCCCTTTAGATGATCATCAATGACTAACTAGTGACAAAAAATGTAGTAAGACACTAACAAGGACGAAGAATGTTATCTCCTTATTCTTGTTATCTAGCATTGCAAATTATAGCTTTCCCTAGACCAAGCATTGTTGTAGTTAGGGAAGGATAGATTTAGGCTTCAAATAGCATATGATGGCTAAAGAGTATAAGGTGATAATGACAAAGTTGAAGGAAAAAGAGATGATGGTGAAAGGAAAATAGAGGAAGGGATGGGAAAATTAGAGGAAAAGATGGCTAAAGGTAGAAATAAAAGGGCTAAGGGTTTTATTTTAATGTTTCTTATGAAATCAAGCCCTAATTTTAAAACAATCTTAGCCACCTATCTCTTCTATCTAAATTCTTCTTCTTTAATCCTAACCTTACATCCACAAAATAATCTTTTTGAAATTCTTTCTTCTTTCCTAATAATATTAAAATAGTTCTATTAAGTTTAGAGGTTTGGATTAAATATTTCTTAATTCTATCAATTGTAATAATTTTATATATTTAAAAACCTACCTATGCTTTCATAAGCCATCTTATTGATAATTTTTAAGTATCCTTAGTTTCATAATAAAATTATTTTAATAATCATTTAAATTAATTTTAAAATAGGACCTAAGCTAGTTAAAAGTATAAATTTTAGTATCATCAAAGAAATATTATATACTTAGATTTGAAGTATAAATTGCATTTGAAACAAATACGTTTGACTACTTTTATTTCTTCAAAATCTGACTAATAAGAGAAATAATTTCAACAGTACAATTGTAATAAATAAATACTTCAAATTTCTTCCTTTCTTTTCTTATTTTTTTCTCCTTTTCTCTCATTTTAATTATAAGAAAATGAAGCTATAATTTTTAATAAATTTGAATATTACAAATAATTATAACATAACATAACATAAGATTTACATTCAATTCTTTTATGTGTGACATATAAGTCTTCTTTGAATAGAGTTAGTAAGCTTTCATACCATTGTTGAAGGGGAAAAGAAGGGGAGTTTTGAAGAGTAACCTATTGTTTTTAAGGATGTAAATATAAATTCACACAATATAAAGACTTAGGCATAATAATACCACTCTTTTCAAATCATCACACTTATTAGGGATAATTAAATCATAAAACTACTACATTTATGTCCATAATTTAATGATTTGATAATAGCAATTCAATAACATTCTTATATGAAAAAGTAATGGCATCATTTTGCAACTCATTAATTCAAGGAAATAAATTAAAAAATAACTTAAGAGCAATTGGAATGGAAAGCATGTAAATTTCCTTATAACTCTCATTCATTCTTATATCTCACAAGTCTATCCTTATTCTTTTAGGTCCACCTTATTTCTCATAGGTTGTTACTAGATTTGTTGTTCAAATTTCAAGAGTATCACATCACTCCTATCTTAATTCTTATGAATAATCATACATTTTTATCTCATTCATAGTAAAATAATTCAATTCACAACATAATTCATATGTCATAATACTATCATGCCCTTTATAAGCATTATATCTGTAATAAATCTTATTTAATGTACAACAATGCATTTTAATACTATAAAATACTTAAAAATACATTAATCTCTTGAATAATATAATATCTAAAGTTCTATAGGGTATAATCAAATATATAGTTGATTATGCAAACTAAAGAGCAATTTTATAGAGGTATAGTCAATTATAGGAGTTTAGAGGTAGATTTTTAGGCAGATAGTTAACTATGTAGTCCTTAAGAGCAATTTTATGGGTGTATAGTCCACTATGGATGTAAACGAGTGGAACAAAGCTAAATATCTGCATGTTTATGTTTGAGCTCGATAATATTAAATGTGCTTAAGTTCAAGTTCAAGCTTATCGAGCCTAAAAACATTGAGCTTGAGCTCGATTCAAATATAAGGCCAATCGAACTTAATTAATCTTAAATGAGCCTTAAATTCTTTACTCTAAATTTTTAATCAAGCCTAAATATTCAAGCTTGAGTTTAAGCTTAAGTCATATTTGATCTTAAACAAGCTTAGACAAGCCTAAACGAGCTTATAACAATTTAGTAAATTTTTTATATTTATATTATATAAAAATAAAAAATAAAAAAATATTTTATACTAAACTCATTGAAGATTACGAATAACTTGAACTAACTAATAAAATGCTTAAGCTTAACTTGTTTAGACTTGATTTGTTAAAATTTAAGTTCGAACTAATTTTTTTATGAATTGATCTCGAATTGCTCATAAATAGCTTGAATTGATTATAAGTTATTAGGGAGAAATCTCTTGAAGGCATAATTAACTATTTAATTAATTACACTTCCTTAGAAATCATGTTTTTAGGACATAATTGACTATGTAATTGATTATGGCAGGATTTTCTTCAAAATTTCTTGCTATTTCAATATTCGCTCAACTAGTATTTAAGAATTTATCTATCTATTTACTTAATTATTGAGTTTTTATTTTTATTTTAATTGCATTACTTGAATCCTAGAAATTCAGGAAGAAGAAAGGAGTAAATGGTTAAAAGGATTAATATGAGAAGTTTTGGAATAATGAATATGTTTAGAAAATTTAACAAACCTCTTATTTCCTTTTGCTCATTCTTTGTGCTTGCATTGGATTTTCATCATCCTTTTCTTTAAAATTATCTTCATCATCTTCAACAATGTTTAGTTTCTTTTTGAGCTTTCTAAATTAACCCTTGATGTAGGGTTTCAAGTCTTTCTAAGTTTCTTTGTGCAAAGTAGTGATATGATCTTTCAAAGACTTAATATCAAATTCTTCCACAACATTACCTTTCTTAACAAATTGTCACATGCCCTTAATCTTACGGAAGGACATTTGTTTTATATTTTTAGCCTTCATCTTTTTTTACTCTATGAATTTATCAACTTTTGATTCTTGCTTAAGCCAAAGTCTAGAATTTTTAAATAGCTAAATAAGAATCATACCATATAAAAGAAACTCTTTAGTGGCATGAGAATGCATATGGAGCAAGATATGATAGGGAAAGTTAATCAACACCTTTTTTTTGAATGGTCACATCATGAACAATTCATAGTTTTCTACTTAGATAAAGTTATAGTGCTTCAAGACAATGACTTTAGCAATAGTGTAATACAAGATTCAATCTTCCATAGATAACCTAATAATTAGAAGCTTGTTCTTATTTTCTTTAGGTAGGATCAACGCTAGAATAGCTTAATTATAATAGCCTTGGAATAATTGGTAATGTTGTTAGCTCTAGTGTAAGGCTAATTATGATCTATCACAAATATAGCAGCCAAAGCAAGAATATCCACAGTAAATTATTTACCCTTGACTAATATTATCAATTTAATAAAGCTCTTATGACCACTATTTTTCAAATTACCATAGAATTAATAAACTAGGCTAGGATAAATATTAGCACCACATCTAAAAAAATTCAACAAATGCGAAATATCTAACAAATGATAAATCTCCATATTTTCATTTTTAAAAAATCTAATGTCTTAATAGTTTCTTGTTTCAATATCTTTTACCATAATATCAATGAATTTGTTAAAAGTGGTTACCTTGGTGTAATATGTCCTTTTAGGAACTAATTCTACTAAGGAATGCAGATGCAATGATGATCTAAAAGCTTTCCTTTATACCTTCTCAATGTTAACATGGGGCCATACTCTTTCTGCCTATAAATTTTAGATAATTTTAGTGTTTTTGAGGTTGAAAAGGGTGTAAAATAGGAGTGTGGGCTATTAGGAATTGATTTATAGTGAAAAATTGGACTGGAGAAGAAATATAAGATTTAGGGTTTATATGGATGAATTTGGGATTTTTGGATTATAAGTGTTGTAGGGTGTTTTTATCAGAAAATGGAAAGAAATGGATAGGAAAAGGATTTAATTGATGTATTTAGAGATTTTGGTGAAAAGATGGTGGAATGGGTGGATTTTATATGAAAGGATGCACAAGAGCTCTGGTTTAATAAAGTAGGGTCATGTGTGAATGACAACCTAAATAAGCATAAGGCTTTTATAAGAGCCCTTTGAAATCATTTACATAATAGATTCATGTATCAAAATATTTATATGTGAATTAATTAAGCACTTGAGTCCATGCACAATTTTCAAATTCCTATATTTGCTTGTATATACTAAGAATCAATTGCTCACATTATTCTTGGCTTTTAATATTGAAAGACACCCCTTCAAAATTGATTGCACACTTGATTTTGAGTTCTTAGACATAATTTTGCATGGTAAATCAATTGATCACTTGATTCCTGCCACTCTAAAATTTGAAATTTTCAATACTAAATGATTCAAAATCAAGGCTTTTGAGCTTTTAACCATTTATGACCACATTTCAAACTTTGAATGTTGGATTTTAAAGAATAACTCTTACAAAATAAATTTTGGGATACTAAAGGTTGTTGAAACCATTCAAAATTAGATATTATTGTTTAATAAAAATTACAATATAGGATAACAATTAGGTCAAACCTTAGTGATCTACTTAAGATATTTTATTAAATAATTTATTGATTATGATTACAAATAAAATGCAAATAGAATGCAAAGCAAAATAAAATAAAATGCAAACAAGATGAAATAATATGTAAGAATGTAAACAGAACTAAATGAGGGGTTTGATTTGAAATTAAACAAAATGCACTAAACAAAACAAAATAAAAAAGTAACATAGAAAGAAAATTAATATAGAAATATAATGGATCCAAGAAATTGAGAGCTCTTTGATAGATTAATCATAATTCACAATGTATTTAATAATTCTAATTGATTTTTAAAGCAATAATTCATGACGTCTATGCTATATAACTATCTAGGATTGAATCAATTAAGGTTCACAAAATTAAGCAACCACTATAATCTATAAAGCCATATTTGAATTGATTTGAAAATATAATTAAGTTGAATTGAAGGATTAAATTAGAAATATTTGATTTAATCATTCAACCCTCTATTCCCATATGAAGAATAATGATTAATGAACCACAATTTAACATATAAATAGATAAATATTAAAAATCACAAGATTAAATAAAAATTATGCCAAATTAGTATCCAACTCATGCAATTTCAAACAATCAAAACAAAGAATGAGGGAAAAAGGAAAATAATTAGAAAAAGTTAATATTATAAATTAGAATCTTATAATCCAAATAGAGATAAGCCTTAAATTCCTTAAATCAATTACAAAATTAGCCTACCATAATTGAATAAGGAGAAGAAATTTGAAGAAGGGAAGATAGTTGTTTTGAGTTGCAGAGAATTGTATTCTTGTTTTTTGGAGGCACAAATCCTATATTTAATTTTCTATACTCGTAAACCTACTGGGCTAAGATAACATATCTCTGATGGTTATAAAAAATGAGAACTTTCTAATTTTAGAAGCCTAGAACTTTACAAAATTATACAATATAAGAGTTATTACAATAAAATCTCGTAAGTTTGATTTCTAACCACTATGAGACCCTTAAAACTATATAGTTTCACTAGACCACAAAACATGAAAGTTATAAGGTTAGGTCTTAGGAAACTTTAGCTGCTAGTTTCATCTTAATTAAACCTTTGAAATTCCAAATATGATTCAAAAATTAAGATTAGATCAGCTTAGACAAAAATAGAGTATCAAATTCTAGCTAATTTTGACCTTTTAAATATCTAAACAAGATTTTAGCTAAAATATAAAAGTTGTAAAGCTTTCTCTAAGATTTCTAATGATATATAGATCCCTTAAATATGAATCCAAAGCCTAAGTTATAGTAAAAAATCTTAACTAGTATAAAAATTCAGCATGAATTGAATAATTTCAAAACTTTAGAAAACTAACACCAAAATACATAACAAGGCTAATTTTATAAAATTAAGCATATGTAACACACTAATAGGAATAAAATAGGAGGAAATAATGTAGACAAAATCTTACGCATCAGATACATTTGATGCCAAAATCAATAATTGAATTTTTAATAAGCCAATAAGAGATTGTTTAAATTAAATTAAAAAAATAAAATCTCACTAGATTTTGAAATAAACTTTAATCCATAGGAGATTATTTTTCAAAAAGATTTAACATGCCTAATTCTTTTCTAATAAAATTGAAGTAATAATGTCTGCAAGTTGAAATCAGTTTGGATAAATTCAAGTGCAACATTTTCTCTTTGAATAAGATCATGGATAAAGTAATGTCTTATTTCATTATGTTTGGATCTAGAATGCATAATAGGATTCTTAGTAAGATTAATGACACTATTATTTCCATATTTAATATAAATGTTTTCAAATTTCAATCCATAGAAGTTAAGTATAATCACTATTGGCGACTTTATATTTTACTTCTACAATAGATAAAGCCATAGTTTTTTTATTTTTACTATGTCATGAGAATAGTCAATAACCAAGAAATTGACAAGCACTACTAGCACTCTTCCTATTTGACCGGTTACTTACAAAGTTGGCATCAAAATAACCTATCAAGAAATTTGATCTATCTCTAAGGTACCATAATCTAATTTGAGATGTGCCCACAAGATATCTTAAAATCCATTTTACAACAATCAAATGTGATTCTTTAGGTTACCTTGAAATCTTGCTCACATACACACTAAACATAATATCAAGCCTATTAGTAATGAGATAGAGTAAGGAATCTATCATACCTCTATACATGATAATATCAACCTTTTTATCTTATTCATCCAAGTTTAAATTTATTGCAATGCTCATAGGTGTAGAATATTGTTTTATCTAATCCATCTTGTTTATCCTGATTAACTTTGTATACTAGGTTTCACTTATATATATTCCATTACCCGATTATTTAATTCATAAAATAAGCAAGAAATTTAACTCTCTTTTCATAGATAACTTAAATTCACTTTCCATTAACTTAACAAATTCTTTGCATATAGATTCATTAGTAGCACCAAATATGATGTCATCATCATATATTTACATAAGAAGAATATCATCAACTTTATACTTTATAAACAAAGTAGTGTCAACTTTTCTTCTTGAAAAACCTTTATCCATAAAAATTTTTCTCAATCTCTCATACCAAGTTCTAAGAGGTTATTTAAAACCATAAAGTTCTTTTCTTAAGTTTAAAAAGAAGATTAGGAAAGAAGTGACTTTTTAAACTAAAGGTTGTTTGACATACATTTCTTCTATAATTATACCATTAAAAAATGTACTCTTGACATTTATTTTATAAAGTATATACCCTTTCATGCAAGTATATGTTAATAATATTCTAATAACTTATAATCTAGCTACTAGTGCATTGTTTTCATCATAATCAATGCCTTCCTCTTAGTTGCAACCTTTTATAACTAATTAAGCTTTGTTTTGAACTATGAAACCATTCTCATCAAGTTTATTTCTAAACACTCCTTTAGTGCTAATAATTGGAAAATTATTAGGTCTTGGCACAAGTTCTTAAACTTCACTTTCAAATTAATTTAACCTTTCTTGCATGGCTAGGATCCAATGTTCATTAATTATTATCTCATTAATATTTTTAGTTCAATTTAAGATGAAAATGCTAAGTGATCATATATATATTTGAGAGAATTTCTGTTTAACCTTTAAGACATATCAACAATGGCTTGATTAATGGGATGGTTCCTTATGATATTCCATTCTTTTTTAGGTTTATGACTTTGATCTTGATTTGTGATGATAATGAGAGGAAGTGGTTCTTAATCTTCTTCATCTTTCTTTTAAATCTCTACATTTTTTACTTGATTATTTAAATCATTTTAGATAAGTCATGAATCTACTTTCTTCTTATCTTCATTAAATAAAATTTTCATATTAGAGGTAGATTCATCAAATACCATGTGGATGGATTCTTTCACTAGTAAATTTCTTTTATCGTAAACTTTGCTATTTGAAAAAAATCCAATGGATATGGTTTCATCGAATTTAGCATCAAGCTTTTCAAGATCATGTTTTCCGTTATTATGGATAAAACAATTATAACTAAAGATATGAAAAATATGATATATTTGGCTTTCTTTCTTTGTACAATACTAGGGGTTTTCTTTAAAATTGGTCTTATCAAGACTTAATTCATTACATAATTGTTGGGATTAGGAGACAAATAAACGTAGCAGAATTAACTAATCCTAGCCAAGGATCCATGTGAAATGATTAGATCAGGATAGGGATTTGATTACCTTTTGCAAATGCTTTAAGGGTTTGATTATTAATCACTTTTTTCGACTTGCTTCCGGTTGAAAACTCCAAGGTATCCATACAAACCTATGAATCACCAGCGAACATCTCACATGCACTGATTAGAATTTACCTCCTTTACTTCGTAGTGCTAGCTATGTCTCTTTTAGAATTATGGTCAAAGGGGGCTACTAAGGTTTTCTATATTTTAGCATATATGAATAATTAAATGCTATTATTACTTAACAATTCAATTTAAATAGGTGTATAAAAAAATCTTAACTAATTGGGCTTTGTTTCATGCATAATTATGGGCTTATAATTAAACTTAATAATTATAACATGAAATTCCCATATATTGGCCCTAACAATTTGACCCGTCAATTCCAAATCCACTAGGCTCTAAGTGTGTGTGTGATCATAAATCACATTAATGATCATAAATAATGAGCGATGTCTAGCAACACATCATTATTATCCAAGTAATCAGAAAGTCGATGATTCGACTGAACCTTTACATGTGATTATCATCTATATCCTTTTATTTTAGAAATTTAGATTAAGCATGAGACATGGACTATGTCATTCCCGTGTAGCTTAATTCAAAGATTTCTTAATTTTTAAGTAAGCTGACTAAAACAAATGTGATTGACATCTTATGTCAATTCATCTAAGTATAACCATACATTTTTCTCAACCATGAGTGACATAAAGTAGTATCAAAATATGAAACTGACATGTAGGGAACCTTGGCGATCTCAAGTCAAAGGACCATATCAATAATGATCATTAAAAATCACTCATGATACTCATATAACGATCCATATAGTGTTCTTAGAGTAGGTCAGTCTAGTATACAAGTTCTCTAACTTGTACTCATTTGTAGACTTAATATCTCATATAAGTCACTACACATGCTAATCTTAACATATCAAAGTAACCAAATCCACAATATATGACTAGGGACATTTAAGAATACAATTATTCTAAGGTTATTATTATAATTAAATATATTATGTAAATAATATATATATAAATATGATAATTAAAATTACCTTTAAAATAACATGATTTAAATTATCAATCATCCATATGGTTGGTTTTAGGGTATATACACTAATAATAACATGTGGTGCTAGCTGCTTTTGCCTAAAAGGGCTTAGGAAATGTAATATCCTAAGTTAAAATTTAAAGTTTTATAAATTTCAATGCTTATGAATAATTATTTATCTATTTAGTTAATATTTAATTTTAAATTTATTTTCTGTATTAAAGGTTCTAGAATATTGAAAATGATAACTATGATAATATTTAAAATTTATTTATTTTTATATACGGCCATTATTAATTTAAGATTAGTTTAAAATGATTTTTATAAGAAATTTCCTACAAGTTGAAAATATTTTCATGATTATGGGTGCAAGGATGTATGAAATAAATCATTATATTTAACAAATTATTATTGAGAATTGTAGAAGTTTGAAATAGACTTAATTTTTAAATGGTTATTATTAATTTGAGACTCGCCTAAATATTTTCTAGAAGGATTTTCTCTCAAATTGGAAATAGTTTTAGTAATTGGGAGTATGGAGATTTATGAAATAAATTATTTGTATTTGATAAACCATTTTTGAAAATTATGGGAGATTAATATATTTATTTAAGGATTTTCAATTTATCAAATTATTACAAATATATTTATGTATTGAGGGAATATTAAAAATAATTAAGTTAAGATTTTAAATAAAATTAGTTTTATGAAAAATGGATTTAGTAAATTAAATGGGTGGTTAAGATTTAATGGCATATGGTCTTATGGCACATCACATTATGCTAAATAAAAGCCCATAGCTCATTTTTTAACATTTCTCTCTCTTCTCTTTTTTTTAATATATCGACATCTCTTTCTACTTCCTAGATATTCTTTTTTTTTCTTGGTTTTTTCTCATTGACACACACATACTCAATTGGTCTTTTTTGTTTTCCCCCTTCTTTCTTCTTTTTCCACGGTGGCTCCTTCTTTCTTCTTTTTCTTTTTTTTGCGCCATTCTTTTGCTTAGAAGTTGTAGTATGTCTAGCTTGACATCATTCTCCACCGTTGGTGTTATTAGCTAGGCAACTGGTTTCCACCATTTACCACAGTTTCTTTATGTTTGAGAATAACCTAGTAAGTTAAGGGAAGTTGGCACCAGACCTACAACATCTGACCACCTAAAGTTGCTATCCACTTCCTCTTTTTTGATTGTTTGTAGCTTATAGCTATTAGGGAATTGCCAAAACTAGTTCTAGATAACAAGAGATGCCACTACCTTTCTTTAATTTTAAAGCACCACTGTGACTTCCGACACTAGAAAGCTATCAGTGGCCCTTTAGAAGGTGATAAAACACTTTTATAAAAGTAGCTTCTTTAATTTCTATTATCTGAAGTTAATTTGAAGATAAATCTATTTGTGTGTGGTATATATGATGGTTTGTATTAAACAAAAATATAACTTTTATGATGGAAAATGTTAAAATAAGATGATTATATATAGAGAGAACATTATACTATTATTTTGAAAGAATCATGTATGATTTAAAAAGAAAATCATTCATGGGTATTTTAAGTATATGATGATATCTTAGAAAAATTACAAATTTTATGCCATAAAATGTCTAATAAATATGAAGAGAATCATTTTAGAGTATTAAGTTTTAATATTTATGTTGATTAAAAGTTATTTCAGAGAAATCCCATTTTATTATTATGTTTTAATTACTTGTCATGAAATTAGTAAAATAAAAATTTTATGATATGGGATGCTGAAATAATATAATTGGAATAATCTTGAAGTGTCATTTCCTAATATTTTGAGGATTTGAGCTTGATTTAGAAAACTCTTACTCTATCACTTTATTTTAGATACTTGGTATAGTATTGATAAAACACGTATTTTATACTTTGGAGTAATAAACTAGTACATTTAATGTTTACTTACATTATTAAAATTGAATATTTTAATTATTTTGTACTTTGGATTGGAAAGTGAATTTCTAATGTTTCAATGATAAATTGGAAAATAAAGAATAAGATTGCTAGTATATCATGATATGAAATTAGAATTGAAATGATTAGAAAGAAAATAAGGAATGTTATTTATTTATGAATAAAAAGATAAAAGAGTTACATTTGGATGTTCTAGAAAACAAAATAGGTGGATCCTAATAGGTGACTATATCTCACCATAAATTAATATCTCATTAAAAGATAGTTTAAATATTGTGAATTTTATTCTTCTTATTGATAGTATAGATTTCATATTTATGTGTACATATTTATGTGTGAACTCACTGCCATAGTATAAGTACAATTAGCTATTTGAGGAAATGTTAATTGATCGAAGTGCGTAGTGAAAACATGGTACGGGTGTTTCTAACTATTGATGGATTGTGATTGAGTTCAATGAAATTTGTATGTTATAGCTATATAGGAGAGCATAATGGCATTGTTGTATATTCATGCATATACTATTATGTGCTTAGTATTGTTTAATGATGAATTTAATTACTTTGCATTGAAGTTCATTAAACAATTGTGATATAATAGTTGAGCTCTCATGTGTATATTATCTATGAATTTTATCATAGATAGCATTAGAAATTATGAACTATGTTAGAGCAATGACATTGGAAACTGTGAAATGTAATGGAGCAATACTTTGAAAGCTAGAAGGGAAATTATTGACAAATAGTTGCGAAGGATATAAGATTGATTTGAGAGCGAGATGGGAAGTTCTTGATGAACAATTGAGAAAAACATTGGATTAACATGAAAATTAAAAAGTGGCTATATGTATGTTTATTATAACTGATGTGTGATATGATGTAATATTGGAAATTATTTACGATTTAATATTATTATTGGTATGATTAAGATGATTTATTTGTATTTAAACCTTAATGGTTATTAGTGATTGTGATGTCTATCTAGAATGGGTAGTATATGATACGATAAGAATGTAGTGTACTAATAGATAGTGGAGAAATCTATGAATTGTGATATGAGATATAAGATTTAAGATATGTGCAGGAGAACTCCCATTTTGGGGCATGGTTTCATATATCTTAGAAATTCAAAAAATGGGTTTGCTAATATTTTCTAATTTAATATATGATTAAATTGTAATTATTATTATAAAATTAATCTCTTATAAGATAGTGGTAGATATATACTTACTGAGTTTTGATAACTCGATTTTATTTCAATGTTTTCAAGTTAAGATAGTTTATTTAAGCTACATTTCATGCATCGAGAATCAAATAATGCCTAAATTGGAAGATTTGAAAATTGGAATTCTCTTTGAATTAGGATTAGAATTTGAGATAGAGATGTTGTTGATTCAACATTAGATATGTTAAATTGTTTATCTATATATAAGTTTGAGATTTGTATAGTGTTGTATGTATGTTGATGCTGTCATATCTGGAATTATACAAGTTTTGTATTACAAGGTGTGTAACCCTCGAGAAGTATCCAAAAATAGGAAAAATTCTATCCATTTTTCTGTAAAAATTTTAAAGTGAATTTCGAGTCCCCTTGGAATTATTGAGACTTTTGTTGGATAGATTAGAGGAATCAATGTTAAGACTTTTGGAAATTGGTATCGGAATCCACATCGATCACAATTGGGATTAGGTTGTGACAAGAAAAGAGCTATCTTTAGCATAATTCTTACCATCTCTTCTAGAAAACTATTTTTCCTTTTAATAATTCCATTTTGTTGAGGTATTTTAGGAGATGAAAAGTTATGCTCAATGTCATTTTCATCATAATAACCAATAAAATCATGGTTTTCAAATTCTCCATCATGATAACTTCTAATGCTTACTATGATCATCCCTTTTTTTATTTTGAATAGATTTTGCAAGCTTTTTGAAGGCTTTAAAAGTCTTACTTTTACTAAGAAGGAATAATATCCATGTAAACCTAGAATAGACATCAACAATTATAAGTACATAGAGATTTCCTTCAAGACTCCTAAATTTTAATGGACTAATCAAATCCATATGACATAATTGAAGAGGCCTAGATAAAGAAATAATAATTTTTTAGTTTAAAAAATGCTTTTAATTATTTTCCTTTTTGGCATGCGTCACAAATTCTATATTTGTTATACTTAAGTTTTATTAAACCATTAATCAAGCTATTTCTTGAAAGTTTTTCATTGAGATCCATGCTAGCATGAGCAAGCCTTTCATGCCAAAGCCAAGAATTCTCATTCATACTTACCAAGTATTTAATATCAAGAGTTAGCTTATGATTAATATATATCATGTAGATATTATTATATCTTTTTCTAACTAACTTAACTTGCTTATTATTATGATTCTCAATATGCAACAAGTGGAATCAAAAGTAACTTTGTTTTCTTTATTACAAAATTGACTAATATTAAGCAAATTATGTTTAAGCCTTTTCACAAATAATATATCATTAGTACAAGATTTGGCATTCTTTCCTACTTTACCTATTCTTGTGACCTTACCTTTTGCATTTTCTTCAAAAATAACATTTCCTTTTTCTTTGAGTGTCAAGGAAAAAAATTTTGATTTGTCTTCAGTCATATGCCTTGAATGCCTATTATCCAAATACCACATGTCATTTTAGGATCTTATGCATACCTATAAAAGAGACGTCAATTTTTAATTTTTGGTACCCAAATAGCCTAAAATCCATTAGTGTTAGTAATAACATATGTCCCTTTTGGATATTAAATTTTCTTCACACTAATATAAGTGTTTCTTTAATAAGTACAAGAATAAATTACATGTCCTCTTTCCCGATAACAGAAACAAGTTATATTGGGTTACCTCTTCATGGTCTATTTAACAAAAAAGTTTTTGTAAAAGACATTTTTCTTATTTGGTATAAAACTAAGACCTTCTTTGTTAAAACTTGTTCTTTCACTAAGTAGAGAGTCAAGTGTATTTTTTTCCTTTAATGAATCTCTCAAGAGTTATAGTTAAATCATCAAGCTTTTGCTTAGGACTTTCATAAGAGGCACATGTTTGTGAGATTTTCTTGAGGCTTTCTATTTCTTATAGCAATTCATCATTTTCTTTTTCTAAATGCTCAGTATTTTCTTCCAAAGAAGAAATAACTTTTTTTGAAAGCTCAATTTTTACTTTAAGTAAATTAATATTAAGATTGGAAGCACATAGTTGGATTCATTATCAAAATTAGAGGTAGATACCTCTTTTCCATCATAATCTCTAATGGCCCTTAAGTAAAGAAGTGCTTCTTCATCTTTGTCATTTCCTTCATTAGAATCATCATCATCTCCCTATGTTGCTAGTTAAGCTTTCTTGTGAGAGCCTTTGTTCTTTCTTTTTTCATACTCTAATTACTTCTTCAAATATAAAGGGAATTCAAAGTTAATATGACCTAAGTTCTTGCATTGATAACAAGTTAGAATGGCTTGCTTACTTGCTTCTCCTTTAGTTGTGACTTGCTTGCATGAGGATCTTTTCTTCTTCCATTAATTCTCTTAATTGCTCTTTAGTATTTCTTAGAAAGAAAATCTAAGTCATCTTAAAATGAAGTGTCAAGAATATCCTCTTGACATTCCTCATTTCCTTATTAATAATTGCTTTAATTTTTAAAGGGAGAGATTTGTTTTTTCTTTTATTGTTATTTGCATATCTCCTGAGCTCTAAGTCATGTTCCTCTAAATTACTAAAAAAGTTTTGCAATATAGGCAATTCAATTTTCATAGCTTCCTTGACAATAGTGATATTTGGTTTGCATTCAATTGCCAATAATCAAAGTACTTTGTGAACTAATTCTCCATCTATATGGTTTATACCAAGAAGACTTGGTTGGTTAACAAGTACGATAAATCTTTACATCATATCTTTAATAGATTCTAATTATTTATTTTAAAAAGTTCATATTGATAGATAAGTGTATGCATCTTTCTTTCTTTAGTTTATGTAGTTCCTATGTGAACCACTTTAAGAACATCCCACATTTCTTTTGTTGTCAAGCAATTAGAAACTCTTTCATACTTACTAGGCTACAAAGAATTTGATAGAATCCACTTAACTTTAAAGTGAAGGTTAATGTTTCTTTTTATCATCATCACTCCAATTAACTCTAGGCTTTAAAATATCAAAATTGTTTTCTTTCTTGCTTAGTGGATCTTTTATAAATTATTTCCCACATATCAATATTGGTGAATTCTATAAAATCTTTCATCTTTTATTTTTGTATGTATAATGTTATCTGTTGAAACCTGAATGTTTATTCAATTGAGAACATTTAGGTAGAATACTAAAACTATTCAAATCCATAGGATCTTTTTGAGATCTCAAGATTTTACCATAAAAGCTAAGCTTGAATACTAATTATAACTAAGGATTCCACCCAAGAGGGGGATAAATTGGGTTTTAGAATTTTACCACTTTTAAAATCAAAATCAGTTTTATAAAATTTTTATAGTTAACTTTTACTTAAGATAAATAAACAAATGTTTATAGAATGCAATAATCAAGTTTAAACTAATTAAGGATAATGATTTAGTAACTTTAATAAGAAAAATGAAACGTAGTGTAAAAAATGTAAAGACATAAAGATAAAGAAGATTAAATGTAATGGTTTATAGTGGTTTAGCCTTGAAAATTCAATACTTTAAGGAGTACATCCATTACTAAGCCTATCTAACATAGATTTGTAAGAATCCATTATTTCTTCAAGTTTAAATGAGTATTTAAAAAAACCTCAACAATGTCCACTAATTATAAGCTAATCTCTTTAAGATTCCTCTCTAAAAAAATAATATATTAAGAGATTCCACACTCTTAATATCCTAGTTATACTATACCCTAAAATATAACAAAAGTCTTTGAAATTAAAAAAAAATGCACTTACAAATTGTCAAAGTTTGATTACAAAATGATGAGCTAAGAAGAGGAAATTTGAATATTGTGGGTTCAAAGGATTTAAAACATATAAGAGAAAAAAGATGAAGATCTTGTGTTAATGTAATAATGAAGACCTTTTTTTATGTATCGAAGTTAAGTTTAAGGCCCTATATAGGAGTTGGAAAGTTTAATAGTTCGTTGCACATAAAAAATAGTTGTTACAGATGTGTCAAAGCTTGATAAATCGATTGCACAATCGATTCAATTAGGCTTCAAAAATTTGAAATCATATAGGGTGAATCAAGTGTGCAATTGATTTACTAGGCTTTGAATTTTGAATTTTCATAGTGTGAATTAATTGCACAATTGATTCACCTAGAATCATTTTGTCTCTAAACATTTAGAATTGATTGTGCAATTGATTTATTGGGATGAATTTACAGCTAGGAAGCAAGGAATGCCTAGGCTTATTTTGAGTATGGTGAATTGTTTGTGCAATGGATTCATCCTACCTAAAATGTTACTAGAAGGCTAGTATCAATTGCATAATCAATTTTGTCATTTTATGACTTTGTTTCTGAGATTTACACCAGTTGAAACTTATTTTTACTCATTTAAAAGATTAATTTTGCCTTAAATTTTATTCCAACTCATGTAAGAATTATTTTGAACAAGATTTAATTTTAAAGAACATCTTCTCTAAATTTTAAATTGAACTCATTTAATTTAATTTCCTCCTGCACAGATGAACCTATAAAAGCAATAAAATCCTAACTAATATTCTTTAATTATCTTCAAGCTTCAATTTCAATCTAATGCAACAAGTGATCATTAATCACATTTAAACAAGTCAAAATATGTTGTTATCATTAAAATTATCATTTAATTGGGGCTAAAGGCTAATAATATGTACATCTTTGTAGATATCCATATAAGTCAATTTTTATTCAAAGGCCACAATTTCCTTTTACTCCTTCTAAGGTACCTAAAACCATTAGGTTTTCCCTTAGGGTTTTCCCCCCCATTATTTACACAAGTTTGGCTTTTAATTTGTTCAATGAAGGGTTAATTATAATTTCTAAATATGCAAACTATTTTATCAAACTCTTTTCCTTTCTTTTATTTTGCACGTTCTTCATTAATCTTTAGTATTTTCAATCCAATCTTTCTAAGTCATTTTCATTTAACTTTTAATGAGTAACTTAGAAAACTCTAAAATGAAAGTGAAGGGAGAACACTCACCTTAGAAAGCTTCCTTCAAATATAAAGAAGATGAACCATTAAGAATCATAGGAAAATTCCTAAATCCTCTTTGTTGGAATAAATCCATTAAAGTTTAGAATGGTAAGATATTTTTATCTACTTAAAAAAATGAATGATTATTTTCCTTTATTTTCTTTTCAATCCTTATTTATTCACTCTAATATTTAACATCCATCTATCCTATCATAAAACTTCTAAGGCTAAAACATGCAAGTCCCTAACTCTATATTTTTTTTATAAACATGCAACCTTAAATCCTTTTTTTCTTAATCTTTATTTTATTTATATAAGATACTTGAGATTAGTGAAGAGAATCAAATGAGTTAGAAGGGAAAGGATCACTAACCTTGTTGGCTTGGTTTTTCCTTAGATGAAGATGAGAGTTCTTTATAAAATTAAAGAATCTATAGTCATTAACTATTTTAGACCAAACCTAAAATAAGATCTTAAAGGATGTGAGCATTCTTACCTATAAGATAAAGTATTTCCTTGTCCTTGATTCTATAGTGCTTTGGTTATTCTTAAAGAAGGGAGAGAGAATATTTTATGCTATTGAGGGTAAGGGTGTCATGAGAGAAGGGGAGGATAAAGGTGAGTGTGGAGTGTTTTGATTAAAGCTTTCACTTTTTGAAAAATATGTAAATCCTGTAGGGTAAGCTTATTATAGGCTTACTCTCCAAGTATTAACTTGTTTTAATAATAAGTTGAAATATAATGCTTAACTCCTAAGTTTTAACTAATTTAATGTATGGATTGAGTCCCATCTTAGCTTCCAAGTTTTACTTTCTTAACCAAAATTTTAGGTGTTTCAGGGTCCAAAAAGGCTTATTTGGCCGTTCCTTCATGGGATGCTAAGTAGGCCATTTTTTTGGCCTATTCATTCTAAAAATCTTATTAAAAGAGCCTATAAACTCCATTAGGTCTTTTAGGGTTAGTTTTGAAATGTTACTTAGCAACCATTTAATGTAAGAGTCTAAGTCTAGCTTAATATAACAACCCCTTAGGAGAAATTTTGTATCTTTTTATACATTGTGACCTATTGCATGAAATTTTAATACAAAATATCCTTATATGTCTTCTTTCTATTAGTCCTAATTATGCATTAATTGGGCTTTCCAAGAAAAAGTTATGGTAAAATTACTAAAGGCTAGTCATTGTCATGATGCATTAATTTTGCCCCTAATTTCAAAAAATTATAATGTTAATTGGCTAAGAATTAAATCATGAAATTTATGTTGATTAAATATATTTTCTAAATATTTTGAAGGTTAGTCAATCATATATTTCAACACAAAATTATGATCAAAATACCATCAAGTGCATAGAAATTCTATAAAAAAAATGAGGTCATATCTAAATTTTTCGAATAATTAACTTATTCCTTGCTTCATTATTTATTTAGTGACTCTAGTCCCTCATTTACATCGAAATTTGTTCTACATTCTCCAAAATTTAGATCTCTTTACTTAAAGTCCCTTTACAATGATTTTTCACATGAACCTTCCATTTTACAAACTAGTTCTTTTACTTTTAAGTTCTGTGTCAAGTATCTAGAATCCTCACAATAAAGATTTATAGGATTCTTTCCACCCTAATCTTTTAACGTTCTCTCATTTTAACTTAATCCCAAACATTTATACTTTCATAAATGTACATATATATATATAATGTGAAATTTAATTTATATTTAGATTGACATACCGATTGAGGCATTTGTTCTTATATATGGATATTATTGTTATAATGATAAAAGATTGAAGTGCTAATTGAAACATTTGCTTATAATTTGTTAAATTATGTTATGAATGAGATTTAATGATGTCAAGGTGATAATTATCATGTTGTGACTTTATGCACTAAATTTGCTTACTCACTTATGAGTGTTAGTTTTTAGATGTAAATGTCACGACCTATTCTTATAGCCGTCGTAACTGGCTTAAAGATATCTAACTGATAACAATGTATCAATTAGACACCTTTACAAGCCTTTACCATCACAATTAACTCATATGTACACAAATATAAATATACAACTAATACTTTTATTAAACACAAAAGGGATAATATTACATCTTTTATACATTTTTAAAGTATATGTAGGACTATATACATAAGCAGGTATCAAAACAAACATGAACCAAAATATTATACAAATTAGTATATTGACTGACTAAATACTTATACTAATGTGTAACATAGTATCTGGAAATAAACAATGTATATGGTGACAGATAGGTTTTCATGCAAGTATCAGATTGTCGGCACCGGCCTAGATTTTTTATCTATAAAAAGGAAGAAAAATAAGACAAACAAGAATGAGTATTTATAATATTCAGTGAATGACAATTCACTTTCACCATAATCCCAATGTATTATAAATTTCTTAGATTTAAATTAGTTATTAAATGGGTCATTAATTTTAAGCATCTAATTGGAATGAAATTTTAATATACATTTAATAAATGATTAGTCTTGATATCAACAAATGACTTATAAGGGACGAGTTTCTCCTTATATCACCAATTCAACCTTATCCCCCACCACTCAAGGCTGAAGCCACCATTTTTATCCCTCCAACTCTTACCACACCTCTCCTTCTTTTAGAAGGATGTAATACTCCCCCACATAACATATCTGAGAGGGATTCAAAAACATTGTAGTGTTTTAGAATCCAAAAACTATTATAAGCATATTTATAATCTAATAATCAATAGTAAGGTCAAACGTACCCATTAGCCATTTAGGTAATATCCATTCTAATCATGCCACACAATGACAGACACACACATGCAAAACAATCATTTTAAGTTTACACATGAATAACATACATTCTAATAATGCATCTACATATCAAGAATTTAGAAAGAATAGCTTAGTTTATGTTTCAATTACAGTTTATTAATCCTATACTATATCCTTTTTCACTAAGCCCTTAACTTATGTTTAATTAATTCTAATTAAATTTTCAAAGTTTGCATTACTTAACTAAAGCCCTAATGGTGCAATTCCAACTAACTACCATTGAATTTGGGCTTAGAATCCATTACACTATGGTAATGTTCACGTGCTGGCTCAAAACAGGGCCAGCAGAGTGTAATAAAAAGTTTGGCCCTATTTAGATAATTAAATCAACTCTAAAAATTCCCATTAAATTTTATGTTATTACTAACATCTCAAAAAACAAAGTTCATGTTGTGACTTTTCTCAAAATCCCTACTGAATCTGCCCAGAAATTTGCTCAAGTTCACCCTCCCAAATTGGTTTCCAGATTTGGCAGCACTGGAGTCCCGAAATGTTAAGAATTTTTTTCCATTATAAAATGAGCTATAAATGATACGAAAATTTTTTATGTTTTAAATTACATATGGAAGGGTTTCCATGAATTTTTGTAGAATTTTTAGAGGCCATCTAGTGCCTCAAAAAAATTAAAACCCGAGACTAAATGCCCAGACGTTCTGTTTCTGAGAATCTGGACTACTTCCCAACAAGAACCCCATTCCGAAATTATAAATTATTCTAAAAATTATCAATAAATTATATGTTGATCCTAACATCACAAGAGACCATATAGTATTTATTTTTGAATTTTTAAGCAACCTATGAGGCCCAGAAAATTCTTGCACTCGAAGACACTGTTGTAGGTTTTCCAGAAATTTTCCAGCAAGCATTGTTCTTCATGAATTGGATTCACCACTCATTCCCAACATCAAAATTTGTATTCTCATGCATTCCTCATGATAATATCATGCTAATAACATTCAAAATACATGTCCAAAGGTTCAGAACAGCACCATACCCCTAATTGCATCTCACATCAAGCTAACAAATTAACCAATCTAGAATTCAAAATCTTATAAATATTGAATCAAAATTCTAAGAAAATGGTAAGGAATTGTCACTCACCTCCAAACTTAGTTATTTCAAAGCTTCGAACTCTTTTCTACAGAGATGGATTTCTGGTTTTAGGAGTAAGGAGATGAGATCTTCAAATTTGGAAAGATTCTTACAAGAAATCAAGAAAAAGGAGGTAGAGAAGTGGTTTACCTTGAAATTTTATGATCAAATCTTCTTATTTGTGTGTTTGGATTAGCTTGGAAGCTTGATTTCTTCCTCCTGTGGAAGCAAGGAGTTTCCGCTGGTGCAAGAAGAGAAGATGGTGCTAGAGTTTCTTAATTTTTCAAGAAATAATCTATATATATATATCTAGATATATATATATATCTAGATATATATATATATATATATATATATATATATATATATATATATATATATATATATATATATAGAGAGAGAGAGAGAGAGAGAGAGAGAGAAGGGCCTTTTTGAAGAACTGTGAAGAAATTTCTAGAGTCTTTAAGATTTGTTCCTTGATTTTTCTTAAAGTCAGCAGCAAAAATTGGGTTGATCCACATTCATCTTTCTGTCCAAAATTTGGGGAAAATTTGGGCAAAGCTAAATCTTTTAGGAAAAATTACAATTTGGCTCCACAATTTTTCATAATTCCACTTTTTCCCAACTTCCTTTAGCCGTTTTCAATTTAATCCTTGGGCTCACATTTGGGCTTTTTTTCCGGAGGTACTATCTAGGGATATTATAGTAAAAAACATAGCGGGAAAGTAAAAATTTCCAAAATGTATTAATAGACCTATGCGAAAGAAAAATAAATTGGTTTTAACATTTATAATTTTGCAGCATGTAAAATCTGAGATAGTGAATCCTAATGCAAGAAACTCATAAATGCATGTAAAATCTGAGATAGTGAATCCTAATGCAAGAAACTCATAAATGCATGTACCAATAGAATTTACATTTGACAAATACAAATGCTTTAATCATGAACAATAGATTGATGAATCATGAATGTTGTCCAAATTGGATAAAGTTGTTCCCTTTTCTAGTGCAGTAAAAGTTTTTGGTCAAATTGGATAAAGTTGTTCTCTCTTCTAGTGTAGTGCTAGCTGCCACTCTTTCTAGTTTTTGGGATTACTCTTAAAAAGACTCTCATAATCAATCCTTAGGTTTGGCTTATCTTATATGAGAAAAGTAAGGTTATTTATAAGAGATTTCTAAACCTTTCACCTTTAATATAGGAATACCACTAGCCACAATAACCTATATTCCATTCATTAGTAATTATCCACATTAAAGTCTCTCACTATATTCATGGACATAGATTTCATTAAAGATATTAAAACCATTCATAATATGAATAGAAAATCATATCTTTTGAAATTTCACTATTAAGTGAATTAAAAATCTTTTAAAAAATGTAATTGATTTTTTGAATCATAAAATTCTTTAAATACATTAAAAACCATTCATAATGTTAACAAGAAAATTATGTCCTTTGAAATTTCAATATTAAGTGAATTAAAACTCTTTTAATAAATCACAATTACCTTTAATAAAGGAGATAGTTGGACTTTGATTATTGATTAGGCCTACTAATGATTTTGATCAATAATTAGCCTATCCTTAGTATTAACTAATTAAGGTCCAACCTTATTGCACAACTACTTAGTGAAGCTAAATCATATTAAACTTATCTTAATTAGGAATAGCAGTCTCACTAAGAGTGCTTAATTATATTATGGCTCTATTTTTTGACTCAGTCTTTTCTATATAACTCTATAGGTTCTCATTACATTCAAAATAATCCTAAAATCATGTTTTAATATTACAAATAATAAGTGATATCTAGTAATACATCACTGTCACTTAAGTAATGAGAATGTTAATTATTCAACATATATTTTTTCCATCACCAATGTTTCATGAGGCTTAGTTTCTTTTGTTTAGATATCTAGATCAAATTTAAGGCATAGAATGTGTCACATTCGTCATAGTTCAATCAATTGTTTCTTGATTCTTGAGTAGATTAATCCAAAACAAATGAATTAATATCACATACTAATTCATTTGAGCATAACCATAAATTTTGTAGTCTTACTTAATTAAAGAGCCAATAAATTTTGTGGGCCTAAATCTCTAGGCTTTTAGGCTATTAGGGCTTCTAATTTTTTATTGGGACTTTATATAATTTTTTCAAACTTAGTGTTTGATTTTTAATTATATTTTAACTCATATTAGTATTTAATATAATTTCTAGAAAAAATTTAGTTACATATATCTCCAAACTATCTTTATGATTTACTTGAATTTCACTTGATTATCTTACCGAACTTCTGTTAGGGAAGTTTGTAGTTAAAATTCTTTCTTGAATTTTCTTGCTTAATTTGAAGTATTATAGATTCTTAAGGTCCTTTTCATCCTTCATGCATTGTAACAAGTTAATCATGTCATTGTGTATCTAGTAATGCTTATGGGTGGTTGTCGTAGGTAATATCCTAAATTGATCATGATCCAAATAGGTTCATGATAATAATCTATTTTATATTTTAATTAAATACCTTTTAATGGAATTATAAAAAGAGGTGTCCAATTATAAATTATAATAAATTGTAAGTACTTGGCGAGAGCCTTTGAATTAAGTGGCATTCGATGTCCCTTGAAGGCTTTGTGCCTTTCGTTGTATCTAGGGTTAGATCCTTGGTCCTTGCGTGTGCGCGTCCAGTGGTTTAACCACTCCTATAGTTACCAAAAAAAATTGTAAGTACTCAATTTAAAACTTTTAAAGTGTAGGTTTCTATTTAGAAAAATCCTTACATTGTAATTTTACCAATGTTATGTTAAAGCATCAGTAGAATACAAAAAGTTAAGGCCAAAAATGAAAACTTGTAGTGTGCAATGCATGCTTGGATTCCCTTCAAAGCTAGTGTTGGATAAAACAAGTGGATGAGTTCCGTGTGTTCGATAACTTAAATTTGAAATTACTTTTGATTCAAGTAAGTAAAATTTTTATTTCCATTTTATTTTACTTCCTTTCAAATTTAATTTTGAGCTTACTTGGAACTTTCTCAAGCCAAATTAATTTTGGCCAATAAAGTAAGCTAAAATTATTAAATATAATATGCCGTGCAAAGAAGTTTATAATGGAAAGCCATCTATTCCCACCTTATTAAACTATTTACTATTAAGGACCATGCAGTTGGGGCGAAACTACACGGGGCTTGGGGTCACGGCCCTCAATGTTTTTTCCTTAGACTCTTACATATAAATATTCGTGTTGCATGTTTACCTTCCCTTAAAAAATTGATATTGGCTCCCAAATAAAGATTTAATGGAAAATTATCTTTCAATCCTTTGTAATGCACAAGAAGGCCATTCTAAATAGATTTTATATATATATATATATACACTAGAATGCAACCCACGGATTTCAATGGGTATTTCTTGAAAATTATTTCAATTTTAAATTTAAATAATAGGTTTAAAAATTTTAAAGTTATATCATATTATGTAAAATTATAATTTTATTTCATTCTTATTTATGTATTAAATAATTAGAAAATTATCATTATTTATATTGTGTAGCAAATAATTATATTAGAATGATTGAACTTAAATTTTTATACTAAACTTACATAATTTTATAGAAATTAATTCCAAGTTATTTAATAAATATTTAAATTACAATTTTCATGTCATATTTGACAATAATTATATATAATAAATCATTTTCTACCAAAAAAATAAAAAAAGTTACCTGGTTAAAACATACTATGAATAAAATAAATTTAATGTGATTCTTAGGTAAATGTATTAATTTAGGAACTTTTTCCTAAATAATTTTTATTATCAACAAAAATATAAATATATAAGTTAAGATTGCAATATGCAAATTATAAATTTTCAATTATGCATTTTAAAAATTTGAAAGAATATTTAAAATTAATAAAATATATTAATAAAACATATAAATATAGATAAATTTCTTAGTGATTTATTTTCCATTAATAATTTGCTTTGCCCCTAAACCAAACAATATCATCCAATTTCTCATTTACTTATTTCCCATTTACATACTCATATTGAATCTTACATGTAGGTTTAAGAAATATTTTCAATATATGCTTTTTTTTTTTTGGTAAAGACATTCAAAATCATGAAATCTTTACTATTAGTAATTATATAAAAAATGTTTCCATGAGATCAATTCTTTCTTACCATGCAAAGATCAATTCTTTCTTCCTACACAAACTACAAAAAAGATAATTCAGCACATTCATGAATTATTATAGATCAAATATTATTCAGTCTCCATTTACCTTTCTTTGAAGTATAAATTGTTTTCAAATTAAATTCACAATGGAAGATATTTTGATAATTCTAGAAAGAGAATGGCTTCATCAAGCATTAGATTGTTTTCTTGTATCCTGCAGTATTTCTTACATGATCTTGATTACTATCTATTATATCAAATATAACAAATCCCTTCCTTCCACACATACGGTGCTCATATCATCCACTTCATTAACTTTATATATATATATATATATATATATATATATATGTACGTATATATGTATGTGCCTTTTTCTTGACTTTTCCCTCAATAGCTAGATAAGGCCTCTTAGTGCCTTTTCAAGCTTTTTATTCTTTAACAACTGCTCTCCCATTTCTACAAGAAGTCACATTAGTTGTCTCTATCAATTTGTCAATTTCTGTAAAAAATGGATGCTCTATGAGGTAGACATAAATGGAAGCCAACACTTTGAAGGCATTTTGGGTGTAGTAAGATGTTAATGTGCACATCTAATGCGATCAAGCCACAACAAAGCAAGATCTAATCTAACTTTATGGTTTGTTGTGAACACTATACACCATGAATAGCAGAAAAAAGATTATAAAAGGCTATTACCTTAAGGAAGCATAATTTTCTATATAAGGAAATACTTTACCAGTGAAAAATTCAATTAATATGCCCCATAATTCACGGCATACAAACCAAGTCTCATCATAAAATGATTTTTATGTATCAGAGTTCAAGGTCAATATGTATAAAGGTATATAGGCATATAAGCTTCATAGTTTAAGTTCACTTTTTAAGAGTTTGGCCTCAACTTTTACAATTAATCCTCACATGTATCCATCCACTAAATTTCAAAATAAGCACTCAACTATATATGAATACTATGCAATAGACACTAAAACAACTGGATATATGTTGCAACACATTGTAACGATTTACTTTGTAAAGTCCTCCTCAGTTTCCTAACACCAAAATGAGTCTAAAAAAGCTAGCATTTGGATTTAACAATAATTAGTGAAGTATAGTGAAGAAAGTATGGTGTTTTCCAAATGTTACAAAACCCATTCCACATTCAAGAAAACATGGTATTTTCTAAATTGCCTACTCTAAATTAGCATGTAAATAGAGCATTAAAATTAGTAAATAATTATAAAAAAGATAAAAAAAATGTTGGACCATTACAAAAGGATTGACAAAGAGAACATAGAAGTAAACAAAAAGTGGATGTAGCAAATGTAATGAGCAAAATATGAAGCATTCAGCATATACACATGGAATATAACAATATGAAGCTTAAAAAATGAACCTCACGTGGATAGAAACAATTTAAAAATTACATTATAAGAACCAAAATAAACCAAAAAGGTTAACTACCAGAGATAGAGGGTTGCACCAAGATTATTTTTGAATTCTGCCCTTTGCATGATGATAGATCTATTATATATATTAAGCAGAGAGACTAAAGCCAACAAAGTCCCCCTCTCCCATACAACATATGTTATCCACTCATTATGCAAAAACTAAACTTATCTTCCATTAATGTCTCCTCCACAAGGAAGCCAAAAACACTAATCCCATTACTAAAATTATATTTTTAAAGGATTTTATTTCCATTCTCATTAGAAAAATATGTAATTTTGTGAAAAAGTTGCATTTTTTTTCATAAAACTTGAAGTTTTTTTTACATAAAGTTTGCAAGCTTTCAAAAAGTTGTAAGTGATTAGAGTAAAGAATTATAATTTTTTTTCCAAAAATCTTGTAAGTTTTCATAAAAATTACAACATGAACAAACATATTTACAACACAAAAATATTTTAAAGCCTCCATAGAAGAGTCACAAACATTTATTAAAAAAAAAGAAAGGCTATAAAACTTTATGAATAAGTTGTGAGAAGTATATTAGTGCTCCTTTGAAAATCCATATATTCAATACACTTAATATTCAATAAACATCATAAATATACAAAAAAATCACAAAAAAAATCAAGTAACCTTAAAAACATCATGAAATGCATATCTTTTGCTTTTTTGTTTTCCCAATTTTGTTGCTATCGTTGCCAAAACCCATCGTTTCTTCGCCACTTTCATCTTTTAAAGGTAATGAATTGAGAACATCATAAAATTTTTTTGCCAAACCTTGTAACCTAGTAAAAAAATAAAAAAAAGCCAAAGTGAACAAAAAATGTATATTGACATTTGACAAATAATTATTCATATATTCAATGGCAATACTTCTTGAGAAAACCTACTAATTATTGTAAAATTACTTATTTATTGTGCCAATTCACATGTGTATAACAACGATATAGTCATGTTACTTTTGAAGTGTTCATAAATAGTTTGCACCATCCTAGTAAGGAAAACAACAAAATCACATCATAAATAGGATGATAAAATAAAAATGCAATATATACTTTAGCAATAACTTTGGATAGGTAATTTGTTCATGGTCTTGTTAACATACTGCTTGACTTTATCTTTGCTAAATTTTAGAATAGCTTGAAGCACACCAATTATATTTAAGATCACAATAAAGAGCTATTTATATTATTGCCTTTTTTAAGGAAGAAGGGAGTAAGCTTAATACCCAAGTAACCAAACTCTACTTTCCATGTGGTAGTGTATGATCAATAGGCTTTTTTTTAGTTAAAAGTTCAAGAAGGTCAACACTAAAGCTATACACATCACTCTTGGCATTCAATTATCCAATCATTACATATTTGTAATTCCAAGATCAAATAGATAATTATGTAGTAGTCAAGCCAAACACTTTAGATGTCAACAAAATAAGTCTAGCTTTCAAAGTTAGCATGAGTTAAATATGCCATAGAAAATAAACAGAGTACATGAATTTATAATCTTTTCAAGTTAATATTGCAGAAAGCAAATTTCTTTTTTGATCAAGCTTAAAATGAATTGAGTTAATGATATTAAGGATAAGATAAGTTGCATGATGCAAGATGTAATTTGAAAATCCAAATAAATATATTACTTTGTTGCATGATAATCAAACGTTCTAAGCACACAAGTGGAATGAAGATATGCAACTATACTAAGAGCCTAATTTGACAAATTAGAAATCTGTAATTTTAGCAACATCATCATCAAAGGGTAAGCAGGAATTGGAAAAAATGACAATAATACTCAAGATTTCGAATATTTACAAATAACAATACGAGAAAACAAACAATACACTGAACATATCAAACCATACACACCACAACTAATAAATATATATATTGAAGAAATGACAATGGATAGAAAATACAAATCCTTAAAGCATCTAAACAACAAACATAAAATAAAACATCATCAATCAATAAGGAACAAACTATGGACAAAAGATCAAAAAGGCAATTTAAGGAATCTCTTACCTCCAAAGAGAAAAAAATATTAGGGTACAATGAAGTAGAAGTTGCACATCTCATGAGATAAAAACAAAAGGAAATGGTTCCTCAATGAAAAAGAAGTAAAATAGAGACAAAATACACATTTGAAATTTTTAGAAACATCGAAACTATAAATACTTTAGCTGTTATTTAATAAACTCACAATATTGGAGTGGTGGTGACTATGCTTTACTCTGCAAAAATTGAAACCATTGAAACTTGAGCACAAGAAAAACAATCATATGAATATGCAGAATATACAAAGCCATTAAATCAAAATTATTACTTCAATCAAAGTTAGTTTGTATGACAAAAGCAGAGAATATCTAAAGGAGAATATGGAGATAAGAACTATCTAATACAAAAAAGTGCAATTCAAATTTCAATTTTTAATCTAAAGGAGATCACATAATGACATAATGAAATTAAAATAAGTAGGATATTGCTATTTACAGCAATGTTATAAAATTAGGGGAATTGAAAATGAAAAATTAAGGATATCGCTATCTACAACTTGGGGCACAGGCTTAGGGAATAGTGTACAATACACACAGATATGGTAAATACAAAACCAAAAAAAAAAATCAAAGAAATCAAAATGCAACAAATGGCAAAATCAATGGGAAAGAATATATAGAAAAACATAAAAGGGAATACTTAATACAACAGATGAAAGTAAGAATCTATTTTATATAACTTCACACTAAACACTCAGGAGAAAAGGAACTCGAATAAAAAAGAAAAAAAATACTAATATTTTCCATCAGCATAAGTCCTTAAATCTTTGATTGCAATTGATTGCAATATGCTAAATATTAATGGCATCTTAGAGGATTTACAATGGTGACTTGAGTTTGAGATTTAAAAATAAAGAGTTGGAAATGGAAAGAAAAGTAGAGATCCAAAATAAAGGCAAAGGATGTTTGCATATAAGAGGATTGTGGACATGATTTGAATGGACACGCATAGACAAAGAGTAGATTGCCCCACTTAAAGGGAAAAGACATTGCCTCACATACTAGTGAGTGGCTTCCACACAAGTAGAAGACTTGATATAACAACATAAAGAAGAATGGATAAAAATTACGGGAAATATATAATTAGATATAAAGGAAAATAAAATCTTCGAATAACATCATATATCACTCTAGCCAAAGATTCTTGGCATTCCAATTAAGATTTTAATGTAAAATACTTCTTTCATTTCTTTTAAATGCGTAAGAATTGAGTAAAGTATGAAATAAAGTTTGACTTTATTTTATGTAAGAAATTGATAAATTAATTGATAGTTAACATTTTAATTAATTATATAAAAATATTTCATAAAATTACTCATTGAATTAGCTGAAATTATAAAATAATATATTAATAAAAAAAGATATATAAATTAAAATAATTCATAATTATTTAAAGATTGAATTATATTAACATAAATAAAATATTTGAAAATAAAAATATAATATCTAATATTTAATTTAATTAATTATATTTCATAATATATTTATTTAATTATATAAATTTTATTTTATTATTATTTATAATGAAATTGTAATTATTTAAAATATAATTAATTATATTTTATGATATCATCCATTACATAATCTAATTAACTATATATTTTATAATTAAATTATGAAAGGCATGAGTCATTAATTAATAAAAAGGGATAAATTTAAAAAATTGAAAAGGTAGTAGCTTATAGATTATAAGTTATTTAATGTAGCTTATTAAATTAAAATTTATTTTTTTAATAAGTTAGTACACAAAATATCTCTGGAGATTAAGGTCAATAATTACAAGTTATTTTATTTATTATGTAAAAAGAAACCTTTATTGTAGGAGAAAAAAATTTGTCACTTACTAATTTGTCATTTATTAAAAATTAATTGATGTTTAAAGTTTTTGAGCATTTATTAATTTATATTGACAATATTTAAAAATAATAAATATATTCTTGATTTTGTAATAATAATTAAATAGAAAAAATATTTCTATAAAATGATAATTAAAGAAGAATGAAGATAGCATTATGTAATATGATTTTAGAATTTTTTTAATAATGTTATTAGCAATTTATTTTATTTGAAAACTTATAATTCATGCATTAACTTTATAAATTTTTATTTATAATAATATTATATGTACTAAAAGTGAGATTCAAAATTAAATTTTAAATAGAAATCAAAAGTTGTCATTAAATACTATATGTTTAATATATATTTACATGTATAGTATTTTTCATTTATCAAATTTTTTGGGTTATAAATACTTATATTTTATAATTTTAATTTTTATAAATTGTGTATAAATCTTGTAATTTTTATCACAAAAATTATAATTTTAAATAATTTTATATATAATAAGCATGTAAAAAATTAAAATTTTATTTTTAAAATGTTATTTTAAAAAAATTTAAAAGTTTATAAACTATTATAAAAAATTCCTAATTTTTTGTCTAAGAAAAACTTTAAAATACATTGATGCCAATTTTTCGAAACTTATAATTAAGTACAGTATAAAAAATAATATTTTATATACGTTCGTGCCCAAAATTTCTTTTCTGATTCGACGAGGCAGGAAATTTACGATGACAAAACACAAATACTTGAAGTTATCGCTAGGACTACTCTCCCCCAGTAAAAACCGGGCCGAATTAAGCGTTGACACTTGGCAACTTCATTGCCACTCAACTCAAGCCATGAAAGACAAAATAATCCGATTGTATTGGAGTACCGGCAACGGCTTCATTTTGTGAATCAAATGCTCATTATTTAGATTTGCATATTGGTGCGAAAAAAGCCACTAATTGCAAGCTGGTCCTTCTCCTGCAACTGGCCCAAAAGTAGATATGGCTTGATGGAAAAATGGAATCCAAGCAGAATTATTGCTAGATTAATGGTGAAAAAATTTTAAAAGAGCACGGACAGAGTCCCAAGGAAGGAAAAATCAAAAGAGGAAAATTAGATTACAAATTGGATTTAATCAAATCTAAAATTAAATTATAATAAATATAAATGAAATGCTTGTAATAACTTACAAGCTTAAGATAAGCAATTAAAAATTAAAATATTAAATCACATTATCTAAAAAGTAAAGAAATAAAAGTAAGTCTACAATTGTTATCGTTTATTTGTAATTTTATATTGGGGAAAAGTTTCATAACTAAATTATTATTGAAGAGAAAAATAATTTTTTTGATAAAGGAGTGATAATCCACTTAATATATACATATAAATTTTATAAATTTTAGATTGAAATCTCAAATATAATAACAAGTAAAACCCTTAAAATAAAATATCACCACACCACGGCAGGAAGTAAAATCCTAAAATTAATTTTCTTAGTTGTTGGAAAACCGAAAACGAAATATATACAAAGGCGGATTTACATTTAAGGTAGTGTGTATAATTTTGCTCCGTAGTCTTGAGAAAAATTTTCTAATATATATAGAATGTATTTTTTTCCCATTGGCATAATAATTATTTTTACAAAAAAGACATCGTTTTTTAATAAATAAAACAGTCTTAAGTGAAAAATAAGAATGCTATTTTTACTTAATTTCTCTTATAAATTTACAAAATATTATTTATTATATATTCAATAAAGTTTGATTGAAATTGACTTCGTTTCATAATTGATTTTACTCGTTTATGTTATTTGGCACATGGAAATTGGAAATTCACACTCAAATATATGTTATTATTAAGTAAATATTTATTAAATTTAGATAGAATTTAAATTTGACTTACGTCTATAAAATTTTTTATATTATCAAAGAATATAAAGATGACAACATATTAAAAATAATTTAAACTAAGAATTTTTATTAATAATAAAATATTTTTAATAATTTTTAATAATATAATAATATATGAATAATTGATAGTGTAAAATTAATTTATACTGATATTAAATTAAATTTAGATCATTTAGGAAATTACGCGTGCTTGAATTTAGTGATTTGTTATTTTGGTTACAAAAAATTATTTATCACATCAGATTAGAGTTAGAATATCTAAAACATTAATATCCTTCACTAGTCTTTGAAATTAATATTTTTACCGATTAAAATACATTGTTAGATTCATGAATAAATAACGATCTTTGGAAATAATTATTAGTTATGATCTAAATAATTAAGGATTAAGTTTAGTAAAAAATTACTTTAATAAAAGAATAAAACTTAGTTAAAACTCCTTATGTGCTTGCCACAAGATTCTCCATCATATTATGATATGTGTATAATTCTTCTATTTACTAATTGTTTTCTTTAAATAAGATAATTAGTAGATATGTTGTGAAATGATTAGAGAATCTTATAATGATCACCTAAGGAATTTTATATAAATTTTATCCTTAACAAAAAAAAAGATAATGAATTTAAAATAATAAAAAATTTATATTTGATTTATTTAAATTTATATGTTTGTCCCATTACTTAAAATTATTGAATTTGCTCACACACACACAAACATATATATATATAAACAAATTTAGTTAGTATAAATATAATTAAATTATTATAAGTACGAAGGAAACCCTCGTTAAATTAAAACACCTCATTCAAGTATAGTCAATAAAAAAAATATCTAAAAATGTTAAGGAAAAGAAGAGTAAAGTTCAAATAAATGCCCGTAATTAGTGATGGATGGATGATATTTTTACTAATGGCCTGAGAGAGAAAGAGGAAGAAGGATTTCTTTCTTGCAAGATAAAGAGAAAAACAAATTTGACTCCAATAAATATAAAATTAAATTATAATAAATACGAATAAAATGCTAATTAGGGTGAAACACTATATAGATGCTCAAAAAAGTCAATAAAATTATATTTTCAAAGGATAAGGAAATAAAAATGTAAATGACAGTAATGAATGTCATTAATCGTGAATGAGAAAACGGAAGCATCAAGGGAATAGCTATGATAGTAAGCCATTGGAAATGATAGCCTTTTGAAGGGGAAAATGCCTTCGCAGTAGATGCAGAGACAGGGCTTTTTTACCGTTGCCCTCGGGATGGGAAATGTATTTTCCAATAATCTACGCCGGGGAAGGTGTTTCTCAAAATATTTAAATTTTTTTTTAAAAAAAATTGCATTGGTCACAAGAAAGGAGAGCTCGTGATCAATTTTTTTTATTAGTTTTTTTTCCTTTTTTCTTATTTGATTTTGCATGCCATCCACTTTTGTTTTGTTTTATTTTGATTAGTTTGTTTATTTTTCCTATTATTTTAATCTAATTTGCATTAATTTTTTTTATTTCAACTTAGATCCAATTTTTTTAAAAATTTGTAGTATTTGTTGGTTTGTGCTCCTCTTATTTTCTAATTTTAAATTTTACTTAATTTTTATTTGATTTAGTTATTATATTTTAAATGTTTATTTGATACTAATTAATCAATATTCTGAATGATAATCAATACTATTATTAATTTTCATAAAATTATATAATATATATAATATAATAAAATTAGTAAGTATCGTAAGATTGGCACAATAATTATTATCTCAATAAATATAAATTTTTAAATTTTCTCTTGTAAATTTATTTCTTAACAGATTTAAGTCATAAAAATAAATTTTTAATGACAAAATTAAAAGAATTAATAACTACTTTAAAAAATAATTCTATTTTTAATGACTCATTGTTTAATAACTTCAAAATATATAATTTGTTATCCAACAATATTTCACTTTAGCACCTAAATTTAATTTTACACTTAGAGTAGCCAAATTATGATACAAAATGTGTGATTATATGTGTAAATAAAGGAGAAGAAGGCATAGCTCAGTAATAAAATAATTTGTATTAAATACAAATTTGTGGAGGCCATGCAAATTTTTTTCCCAACATAGATAAACACTTGCAAGTTTAGATCATACATTTAAAATTATTATTTATTTAGATTTAATTTAATGTTAAGCTTAATCTTTGATATATATTTGTATAGCTCTAGTGCTTATTTAGTCATTATATATCATTATTTTATATGTTTAGTGGATGTACATAAATTTTCAAGTAGTTATAATCATTCCAGTGAATTCAAAAAATAAATTATAATTAATACATGTTTTAAAATATGTTTGTTCATTTTTTGTGTAATTTTGATTTATATCACTCTATTAATATTTGATTATGTAAAATATTGTTAATTTAAATAATTAATGTGATTTTCATAATTAAATAAATCCATTAAATATTATAAAGTAATTTTTAGATGATTTAGGGGAAATTTTTTTACTGTGCAGTATAAGCGGGACTTGTTTTCCCAGACGTAGTGCTACAGTTAAAAAGTTAACATTTATAAAATATAACGTTGTAATTTCTATGTAAGGATAGAAAAAATCACATCATTTAATAAAATACTTAATTAATAAGGACTGCAGAATATTAAGTGTAAGTTTAGTAAAATTTAATCTGTAAAATTCAAATTCTTAAAATTAAACGGTACAAAATTTAATAATGTGATATCCCATAGTTACATATGGATATGTAATTGGCACCATTTCCTATAATTACATGTAAGCATAACTTTAATACAACACCAAAACGAACGATTTTTTAGAATGCTTTAATGAATTTTAAATAGCGATATAATGAATGAAATTAATTTATTAATGTGATTTCAATTAATCAATAAGAGTAAAATATATAATTGTCAATTTGTGCAATGTAGCTAAGAAATTGGATAATATGATAAATGAAATGTGAGATAATACTAAATTTGAAATAAAAAGGTTATGAATCAATTAAATAAAAAAAATTGGGTAAAACACTATAATACAATAATGAAACACTCAATCACCAAAATAATGATTCCTAGTCCCATACCAAGGGCTTCGCTTGCTCGTTGCGGTCATTGAGCTAGCAGTTGATCTTGTTCATTTTCATCGTTATCCTCATCATCATCTGCTTGAGTTAGGTGGGTTTAACTCCTAGAGAGTGGAGAGTTCAAGTCCCAAGGGTAAGATTAAAATGGTGGAATAGGATTTCCTGATGTAGAAAACCCTTGTTGTTATTGTTCTATGGATCCGTTTGCGTACTCAATAGTGAATACAAATGGGTCAACAAATAAGGCCATTAGAGCACCAGGGACTTGCTAAGTTAATTGTGATGGCGATAGGATGAAAAACAATGCCTGTGAAGCATCATAAAGGCGCTGTGGGGGTAATGTCATGCTGTATGATGGCCCAGCATCTCCTCTTGTGAAGAATTGCACTAATGGGGTATAAGTTGATGGACCCGCAACTTTTATATTAGCATGCATCGATGGAATGGTGTAGGGATAGGAGACACTTACTTGGGTCGTCGATTGATGACCATAAGAGATACTTTCATCATTATCCCCTTCCTTTGACAAAATGGGATCTCTAAAAGACATCAAGTCATTGGCTTTCCTACCATGCCTAGGCTCAGGAATAGGTGGTCTTAGTAATTCATTAGTAGGATAAGTAAGTTGGGCAGTAGTCATGTCTCGATGCTCTCTTAGTGCACGTAGCATGAGGCAACATTCTCGATCAACTGTTTGCCTAAACTGATTGTACGGCTGAGAGGGGAAATTCTCCACACTGAGCTTGTATAGTCTCTCAGCTATATCAACCTTCAAAGAAGTATATTTGATACATGTAACACATGTTATATCTAGAAGAAACCATAAAGAAATGTGAGAACATTATTGGTTACCATAAATCTTGGACAACTGCTAGTTAGATGGACCCATTGTCTAGTGTGTCTCTAGTACCATGTCATGTAGCTCGAGTCACGGTAAAGAGCATCTGTCTCTATCTCGGTCAGCGAAAGTATATTGCATCACACATTCCAAACATTAATGAATATTAGATGTTCTTCCCTCTAGTCTTTTGATGTCTTTTCCTGAAGCTATGGGGTATGACAAGAATTGAGATCAAATGGCGCTTGTGGGATTGATTGCCTCTTTCCAAATTGTTGGAGCACAAGATCTGCATGGTGCCATTCTAGGATGTGGAAGCAAATGATAGGGACTGATACCAGCCATATGTCAAGTGAGGTCAAGTAATACCCTGGTATAAGTTGTTGTACACTGGGAATGTCATAAGGGCATCAAATAATTTGCATTATACAAGTGTAATATAAATAAACATATCACTAGTTTTGGGGTAGGCTTCATTAGATATAATAAAATAGTGCTTCCTACCTTATCGGCCTTCATCTGATCAAGTAATACTCTGTACTGGTGTAAGGTCATCGATAGTGATCGAGGAGGTAGGCCAGTGTTTTTCCACTTATGAAAAATAAATATTGTGTGTTATTTGTTTGAATACTTTGAGCTATTGTAAAAAAAGCAATATGAAAATGATCGACACCTAAAGCCTAGTGGTGGGAGTAAGGCGTAGATGTCTAGTCAAGGATCAGGATACGGTGGTTTGGTCGGTGCTAGAGTGGGAAATCGATTCTAGGCCTATAAATGCAAAAGTGTAAACATCCATCAGTATTAATCTCATCACATTTTGTAGCGGTATACAACTCTCTATACAAGTATGCTAGAACTATAGATCCCTAACTATATTGACCAGTATCTACAAAGTTTTCCAGTAAGAGCAATACATCAATATCATTCTATAACCCGAAGTGTTGAGCATAAGGTAACCGTCTTTGAGTTTCAGGATGTAGGCACGTGTAAAGTGTTGCGTTTATTCATCATCTGCATCATCGGGTATGTGTCTAAAGATACCTACTAACTAAGTGATGCTCAGGCACTGGTCTTGTAAATATTTATCGGGCCATTTCATCCCAAGTAAATGTTCGCACACCCTTAGCCAATTAAATCTGATTCTACTAGATATGGAGACACCTTTGTTGGTGTGTATCCTAGGAGCTAATCATGAAGATGATTGTAATAATGCACAATGTATTATGTTTTATTTCCTGGTAATGTAATTATTATATTTTATTTTCATTTCTTTATTATTATTATTCTACGCAATTTATAACTTAATATAATAATTATCCTTGAAATAATTTTATTATTCCTAAAATGCTCTTAGTCAAGCATTATTGCGAAAGGGATAGTAATAATACATTTAGACTAGCATGCATAGTAACTGATAATTATGAATCATGAATATGTGATATCAAATCAATACATGAGTACATTATTAGTGAACAAATGTACTGGACTAACCCACAATAAGAAAACTACATGGATTGTCATATGTCATTAGTTATTTTCATGTGACCACAATGCACGTAGTCCTTTGACCTGAAGTCACTACAGTTCCCTACATGAGGAGTCACACACTTTGATGTCGTCTTATATCACCTTTGACTGGGATATATTGTAGGACGTTGATTGGGTATGTCATGAATCATGCAGAGGAATGTGAGTGATGTAGATGGGAATTTTGTTCCTATTACATAGTAGGAGTGATATCCATGGGCCCCATTGATTGAGTGAGATTAAGAAATGCATGACCCTACTTAAATAGATAAATATAAGATATTGATAATTTACTTAAGTTAGTCTACTCAGTATCAAGAAATATAAATTGAATGTCAATGAGGATGACGTATTCCATGCCTCTAGTTCGATTTAGATATCATTACAAAAAGGACTTTGTTGTAAAGTGTTATTTACACATTAAGTGAATATTGAGTCACTAATATTTTTACTACTTGGGTGGTAGTAATATATTGCTAGATATCGTTCACTATCTATGGTCCACAAATGGGCTATTACTAACATAGTAAAAACCTACAGGGTCACATAAAAAAAGTAGGAATAAGATAATAATTAATTGAGCTTTAGTTGGGCTAAAATTCCATTAATTGAGCTCATTTTCGTGCATATATATAATTAAAATAATAATATATTTTTACATAATATATATATATATATATATATATATATATATTATATGATATTATTTGATATTAAAGTAATATCAGATAATTACAAATAATATCAGATAATTACATTATTAGATATTAGATGATTATATTATAAGATAATATTATTTTCTAATATAAGATAACTATATGCCTTTTTAATATTAAATAATTATATTATGAGATAATGTTATTATCTAATATTAGATAATGGATAAGTCCTATCTCTCCTTACTCTCTCCATGATAAGAATAAGGTGATAGTTATCAAGTATGATTAGAATTTTTGAAAGCATTATCCTGGTAGGACTAGGAATATGGTTTACCTTAGTTCTATAAAAAGAAATTCAAAGCAGCACATTGTACGACACATTAGCTACCATTAAACCCTAAATTCACTTAGAAAATGCACCAATCCTAATCATTGAGAAAGAGACATATCCTAGTAGATTTGTGGAGGGTGAAAAGTCTTTGTTCACTCTGCATGGATACTATAGAAATGCTATACTTTTCGGCCGGTGTTGGATTTGTGATTCATCTTAACTCTGAAAGTTTTGTTCAGAAAGAATACAAGCACACAAAAGGTAAAACCCTATCATTGATTTATGCCTTTTTGCGTGGATCCTTACTGAGTTTTGGATCAAAATTTTTTATTTTTCACTATGTATGTTGATCCGAAAATCAACACTTCACATGGCAGACTTAACTGGATGAAGACATCTTGTAGGGTAATGGTACACTCCTCGGCGGTGGTATGGAAAGTATGTATCTTGGGACGCCATCGTTCAACTAGGGTGGACACCATAGCTGCATTGAAATCAAATTGTCTAATTCGGTTGGCGCTATAGAAGCCTACCTGTTGAAGGTAAGACATAATTGCAAGTGGTGGATTAAAGAGGCGACAATCATGCACGATGCATTGTAACTTCAGGATTCGATTCTCCTTTTGCCATTGATAAAGAAAAAGTTAAGACATTTGCAATGAAGATATTTCTATTAAAGAACTGAATTACCTGGCCTTGCTATACGGCCTATGAAATATGTCTGGATTGCAAGTACAATAGAGACTCATCATCAAGTTCAGGGGTCACAACACAACACTGATTGGCCATTATAGTCGAGAGGTATGAACTATATCGAACTGCATGAATTCAGTCAATTGCACAACCTTAAAGTTAGGCAAGTCTTTTAAAATAATAAAATGATGAAAATTAATTTAATATTATAAGTCAAGCACAATACACTATTTAGATACAACAATTTATCTAGCTTTTACCAATATGTCATCAAACAAATCATCTTATATAGCAATCCATACGAAAATCATGAGGAATGGTCAGCTGTTGGCTTCAACCAGGTTATAGGTGTTGTGACACATTCTACTGATTGACAGGTTGAGCGATTGTGCCCAGTTTGACAGCATAACCCATACCTTAAAGGTTCTGATGGACCCTGCTCCAATCAATTTCATTTCTTATGCGTGTGGAATAAAGTCAACCAATGGGATGCATCTGCACTGGATTTGGTACAAGGATGGGTCCATTTAATGGGGGCTAATGTTCCATGCCGCCGATTGGCCAAAACTCATAGTTATAAGCCTTCAGCATTATCTCTAATCGGAATACAGGATCAATAAAGTATAGTGGATCCAACGAGACCTTTGCACATGCTGCAAACACATGTTGGCAAGGTTAATGCTCTACTTTACTTGAAATTCACCACAATCATATGTTCGATCGCATAGGCTAACCTTGCAAGTCTGACCAAATGTTTCTAACTCGTGTCATACGGCTTATCCACCTCAAAAACTAACTTTAGGCTGTTAAAATGATGAACATGGTAGGCAGATGCTTTTCCAATGCGCTCTTGAATCTTTTTTCGGATGTCTTCACTGAACACCTCTCCTACCTATATCTATGCTGCAATACTCTTCGCTTAGTTAACAAAGTATGCATTTATTCGATAGAATGTAGCTTTGACTAACCTGATTATCGATAAAAACTTAACCCCTTTGAATATACTATTAACACACTCAGCCAAGTTAGTTGTTATTGATCCCATTGTCGGCCTCCCTCATCATAAGAATGACTCCATTGACTTCTTGGGATATTATCGATCCACTTAATAGCTTTGTACTGCAATTGATGCAATTCATCTAACTTGTTATCCGCAGCATGTCGCTCATATTGGTAACTTATACCATACATCGGTGTTATTAAATAAACAATAATCATGATAAGCATTGACAACTAATGATGTTAGTGTACGTAATATGCATAAATGCTAGTAAACATCTTCTTCAGTCATGCCATCCTAAACGTTAGGTTTAAATTGTTAGCAAGGTGTCAAAAGCAGAACATGTGATAACTATAAAGAGGTTGTCACTCTACACGTAGGTTTGCAATGACAGTTAGTATGCTAGGATATCTATCTGATATCAAGCAAATATCCTGTTTATCCTTAACAACACGCCATCAAATGTTTGATAGGAACTAAACCCAAGTCTCGTAGGTTTCCCCCTCTACCATAGTAAATGTGAGCAGTATAACTTTTCTATCGCCATCCTGTGAGGTTGTTATAAGTAGGACTCTTTTATACTTTCCATACAAAAAGGTGTCATCTACCTGGACTATTGATTTCAAATAGGGAATTGCCTTGATGCGTGACTTGAAAATTTAAAACACTCAATGGAACAATTTAAGTAGCCTAACTTCAAAGCTGCTTGGCGGGCATTCTTTACTAACAACCTCAAAGTAAGACTCAGGATTAAAATGTTACACTACTGCTAACCACTTTGACAGTATAGAATATGACTTCTCCCAATTTTCAAAAGCAAGCACAATAGCTCGTTGTTTACCTTTCCATGCCTTCTTATAGGATACTAAGTACCTAAAGATATCGTGGATTCGCTTAATGACTTCTTGAATGAACACACTTGGATTTTTGGTCACTATGGACACAATGTAGGATGAAATGGCATTTGTGTCTAATTTTGGATGATCACGGGAAAGAGAGGCAAAACACACGTATAAGGCCTATTATATTTAGATGTTTGCCAATGATTCTATCTCGGCTTATGGCATGCTCTAATCCTCTAATTGCATTGTACGCCATAATGAAGGCACCGATATTCTTCATATTTGACTGAAGAGTAGTGCACATAAAATGTGTGGTAAGTCCGAACTGAGTATATCTTCATTGCATGGTAAAATGAAACACAAACCTACATATGATTCATGGTTGTCATTTATATTCATGTCGTCTCCCACTTTAGGATAAACATGACTCACGACAACTTTTATATTTATTCAGAAAAAAAAAGCAGCAGCCGATTCCATATATTGACTTACCGGAGTTATTGGGAGTGTATTCGTAATGTCTTCTCCACCATCATCATTATTGTAGCTGTTGTCATCACCACCAAACCCCTCAGGAACATCATCATATGCATCTTCCTTTTCAAATTCATCCATTATATCCTATGTTCCTTTAGAGAATAGGGTGATTGAAGTAAACCATAATGGGGCTGAAAAAAACATGACTCGGGAGCATAGTCGATACTAGAGGTGTGAATCGGCTGGCAATATTCATTTTGCCTATTTATTCCACTAAAGTACGGATTGTAATATGATGGCCTTCATTGAAGCTGTGAGGTAGGTTGGTAGATGGTTGTGTGCATAGACCACAATCATTAGCTAGTTGACTTGCGATGTTCAAATCAAGTTTCCTGGTTGAGACGTATACATACAATTCGAGGTAAGATAATTGAGTGGAAAATCGTGCATTCACTTCCCACATCCGTTGAATGTCATCACCATCTTCCAATAGACATGTCTTATATCGTGTCGGATTTAATGAAAGAGGATGCTTATATACCAACTCAATTACGACTTAATTTTCATCAAGTCGTAACTTTTGTCCAACTAGATTTTTAAGATTATCTAGGGTGATATCTAATTTAATTCTTATTACCTTCACCCTGTTACATTTAAATGTGTCGGCCTGGTCTGTCTCATAAATTTCTCCATTCGTGTAAATACAAATATTTTCCTCTCTGATACTCATTTTAATTCCTACCATAGTCGGATTTACATGACACCTCAGGAATTAGAATTATACAATAAAGAAAAAGTTCCAAAGTTACAAAAATAACTGTAATTAACTATTACTACACACAAGCTCATATTTATTTCAATCTCAGTAATTAATTATTTAATCATCATTACTGCAATATTACATATTTATTGGAATTATTTATTAATATCTACTTACAAGTTTAATTTAGGTTCAATTCTAACATTTAAATTTTATGTAAGTAAATATCCTAGTACAAGTATGCAAAGAAGGATTATATACAAGTTTTTCGTAAAATGTATAGTTTAAAATATTATTCAAACAACATTATGTGTATTGTAATATTTTTCAAGGCCAATAGGTCAACCATGATATTACACACTTTCAATATTTGTTTTAACCTTAAGATTAGTACCAACAACAATTTTTATCACTGCAAAAAATTTAAATTTATTTAAAACATCCATAAATCAAGATTTATGGTTTGCAAAAATATTCTAAAAATCTCAGAGTATAACATTATAAGCTTTTTGACTCAAACACGCAAATTCCAATATTTTTTTCCCAAAACCTTACACATGCAAAATAAATTCTCCAATTCCTTAATTTTATTTTATTTTTTTAAATTTTGGCTAATCACGAGGAGGACAACTTCGTGATAAGGGCAACCCCATGATCTATTGGTCAGGTGGGCCACCTCCTATGACACATTTATTGTATTTAATTTATATTTATTCTTTACTTCAAATTGATACCATTTTTTGTAAAGTTTTACTTATTTATAATTTGTTCTCCTATTTCTATTTTATTTTTAATTTGTACTTAACTTGTATTTAATTTAATTTTTTACATTTTGAATGTTACTTTGACACTAATTATTTAAGGTTTTAAATAATAATGAATAATTATATTAACTCTCATAATATATATATATATATATATATATATATATATATAATTATTTAAGGTTTTAAATAATAATGAATAATTATATTAACTCTCATAATATATATATATATATATATATATATATATATATATATATATATATATATATATATATATATATATATATATATATATAACACAATGAAATTAGTAATTACAAAAAGATCATTAGAATAATTAAAATTTTAAAAAATGCTAGATTTTTACTTATTCTCTTGTAAACTTATTAGATGGAAGATTTAAGTTATAAAATTAAAATTTTAAACCATGTTTTATTGTAATGTGATGTATATATTTATAAAAATATTTAACTAAACATGAAATTAGAATATAATCTACATTATGAAAATAAATATTTTATTAGTAAATTATATTAGTCCACAATATGATACAATTTAATTTATAAAAAAATTAAGTACATGCAGATTACATATTTTTAAGAAATTGATAAATATAAATCATAATATTATAATATATTATTTATTTTTCATTTTATCACATATAATATTTATATCAAACAAATAATAAAAATAAATTATGCAAAAAAATTTGATTTAAATACTTGAAAATCATGTGTTGAATTGCATGCATGCAAATTATTAAAGAATTAATAAATTATAATATTATAATTCTTATGTAAAAATAAAAAAAATACATCATTTGATAAAATACTTAATTAATTAGGGTATTGAAATATTAAGTATAAGTTTAATAAAATTCAATTTGTAAAGTTCAAATTCCTCAAATTAAATTGTCCAAAATTTAAATAATGTATTATAATATTACAATTCATATCTAGCAATTTCTTAAAAATATATAATCTGCATGTACTTAATTTTTTATAAAGTAAATTGTATAACATTGTGGACTAATATAATTTACTAATAAAATATTTATTTTCATGATACAGATTATATTTTAATTTCATGTTTAGTTCAATATTTTTTTAAAAATATATACATCACATTATAATAAAACATGATTTAAAATTTTAATTTTATAACTTAAATTTTCCATCTAATAAGTTTACAAGAGAATAAGTAAAAATTTAGCATTTTTTAAAGTTTTAATTATTCTAATAATCTTTTAATAGTTACTAATTTCATTGTGTTATATATATATATATATATATATATTATAATATTATGAGAGTTAATATAATTATTGATTGTTATTTAAAAGCTTAAATAATCAGTGTCAAAGCAACATTCAAAATGTAAAAAATTAAATTAAATATAAGTTAAGTACAAATTAAAATAAAATAAAAATAGGAGAACAAATTATAAATAAGTAAAACTTTACAAAAAAAAATGGTATCAATTTGAAGTAAAGAAAAAATATAAATTAAATATAATAAATGAGTCACGGGAGGGTGGTCTACGTGACCAATGAATCACAAGATTACCTTCTCCTTGATCAACAAAAATTTAAAAAAAAAATAGAATTAAGCAATTAGAGAATTTGTTTTGCATGTGCAGGGTTTTGGGAAAACATTCTTGGGATTTGTGTGTTTAGGTCAAAAAGCCTAACATTCTACCTTCAACTAATATTTCTTACCAATAATTTATCATTAACTAATCTTACTATTTTTTTAAACATTTGCAAGTATTTGAATTTTTTATTTTCTATTTTAATAATGCCCATTCCACAAGCCTTGTAATTCAAATCATAATAATTTGTACAACATGCATAATCTAGTCAGACTAGAAGTACAATAATATACTCAGATATTATAATAATAATAAAAATTTAAATAATATAAGCATATTAAAATAATACACACAAGCATAATAATAAAAGTAAATTAAAATAATATAAATACTATAACAAATAGATCAAATTAATTAATTCAAACATAGTCAAAAAATACATAATCAAATGGAATAATAACAATCAAACTACAATGCCTACTGACAATGCAATTCAAAATTAGGGAATACTTGTAAAAAATATTAGATTGAACATATGTTATATTTTCATATAATCTGAAAATACTAAATAATCTTACTTAAACTAATAGATTTTATTTTCCTAAATAATCTTACTTGTATAACGAGCTTCTTAAATAATGCCACTACTACTGAAGACAGGAGACTCTGAGTTGTTGATGGAAAAGGATTGTTGTTGGGGGGTGTTTTATAGAAGGGCTACTAGGGAGAAGGGTTTTCTATTGCATAAGGGTGTGAAGGGTTGCTAGGAAGGGGGTTTTATAGGGCGTGCACATGGTCACGGGGGAACAGGGATGTGACACATGGCAATTGAGAGGAGGTTTGGGAAAGCCACCTGGTCATAGGGGAACATGGGCAAGACACACAGTAGGTCGAGGGACAAAGACGAGACATGTGGTAGCCAGGTGGAGGGTCTGGGCAAGCCGAGTCATGAGGAGCACCCAAGTGTGACCAGTACAAACTGATCATGCTGTCTGACCCAACGTGATCAGGTCTACACCACTGATCACGGGTTTTAGCCCAACGTGATCAGTCTGCCTAGTCACGTCAGGTTGCATCCCGTGATCGAAATTTTTTTTTAAAAAAAATTAAGCATCTTGATAAATATTTTTCACATTGCAATGTTTCGGTAAAATTTTTTTCTAAACCTAGGATAATGATCAAAAAGCCTAGAAACTATACCATACATGGCACCTTTGCATTTTGAAAAATATTTTTTGTATAAATATTTTATCTATTTATATAAAAATAAAAGAGTAAGATATTATCTCATATTTTATAATTAAAAAAATAATATATAAAATTATATCATAGAAAATAACTCTTTTTTAGAAAATATAAAAATTATCATTCATTAAATTTTTTATATTTAATATTAAATATATAAAATATTTTCTTATTTTATAATTATATTTCAATGAAAAATATTTCCCCTTAAAATTAGAGGAGAAGTTGGGTATATCGATGGAAAGGATGATAGAAGAAAAGGAGACCGCAGAGAGTTAACAAAGGCGATGGAGGGAGTTCGTGCGATGGCAGTTGGATTTAACAGTAAATTTGGCGAAGAAATTGGTCCAAAACGTACAAACGGAGAAGTCACGAATGAGAATGTCCAGAGAGGATGCTGGAGAATGCGCAACGACGGATATTCATATAATGCTTGAGCGAGTGATTTCTAAAGGGAGAAATAACAGTTAGATAAAGGATAAGTCTACAACGCCCACGTTAAAAACGGGTAAATATAACTTGTACTTCTGGGAAAATAAGAGTGGTGCATAGTACACAAAAATTGAGAGTTAAGTGGAGACAATTGAAACTTTCCATTTGCAGCTCAGAGATCTATTTACTCTCTGTTATAATTAAACTCAATTTGTAATTAGTTTTTAAAAAGAAAAAAATGAAAAAGTTCCTCCTGACACTCACACATCAGTACATGATTTATTTCTTATACACGATTTATATAGTTAATTATTATTTAATAAACTAATGGTAGAAATAAAAAATAATACGAATGATATTATCAATATAATTTTGAATAAAATTTAAATTTTAACTCTATAAATAAAATTAACAATTTCTTCTTTAAAATTTTATACTAGTAAATAGTTTTTAAATTGTAAAAATAGTTATAATAATTCAAGACTAATACTTCATTCATACTTGTCTTTATTTTTTTTTTTTTATTTAAATGACATGTTTTTTATATCTTATTATAACTTTTTTAAAAAGCAAAAATTTTATGTACTTTACATATGACATTAAAATAAGGAAAAATTATACTTTATCTACTTAAATTTTTTATTTAATTTTTAACGAAATATTTCATACTAAATAAGTTAATTGAACTTGGACCAAATTGAATGAGAGTAAAGTACAATTATTTTCATATTTAGGTGAATTGATGTTTACAACTCTCAATGAAGATTAAAAAAAATATATTAGCCCTATTTTCTTATTTTAATTTTACAAACTACATATTATTGTTATGTTCATATATAAGAAAATTATCCTTTAACCACGTATGATTTTGTCCAACTTGACTTAACTCACATGTTATAGAGTTTTTTTTATTAAAAATTGGATGAAAATTATTTAAACAAATAAAGTGTTAATAATAGAAATCATAAGCGGATAAATTTCAACATTTGAAAGTTTAAATGAATTAAGTGAAATTGATGAGATTACACGTGAGTAATATGCAATTTTTTCTGAAAATAATAGTTACTAAGAAATGATGATGATGATGATTATAATAATAAATTTTTAATTGAAATTTATTTTAAAATTTTTTATATTTAAGTCAAATGATTACATACATAATTTTGATTTTTTTAATTATGTTGTTATATATATAAACACACGTATGCACATTATTTATTATATAATAATATAATTATGGGGAATTGGGTAGTGTAATACCTATATCTACAAATGCATTTATGAAAATTAGATATGATAATTTTTGATATTATATGATAATCTAATATAAATATGAAACTCTTATATGGGTTAGAATTAAAGTTATATATGTTTGAATTGTATATGAATTATTTCGTTTGTTTGACATGATTAATAAATTGATTAAATTAGAATTATAAATGAGTTGACAAAATAATCTATATAAGAATTTATATTAAAATTTTAAAAATAATTTATAATTAAATTGTAAATAATTATATATAATAAAATTATAAAAGTTATGTATCAATAAAACGGTAAAAATACCACCAAGGTGGTTGGCCTAATAATACCAAGTCATTACTTCATCCTTGAAATCATGAGTTCGATATAAGAGAGCATTATGACTAATAAAAGGGTAGAGAACTCAGAGAATTATTAGCATTTTGGTAGGGATGTGGTAACGGACTTGTTCTTTAAGCAGTAACTATAGCTTAAACTAAATATTTTACAATAAAAAAAAGTATTTCTATGGCAATGTACAAGGAAAGTAATTAATGTTAGATGCCCTTACTCTCTCTTTCTCATAGTCAAAATTTTTCTTTTTTTTCAAAAGCCCTTATTAACATGTAAGAATGAATATGAGATCAATCATTAAAACACAATTAATTCCCTCATTTACGCGGGGAACTTCTCAATCCTTCCCTTATTTTTTTTATTTTTTATTTTTGCGGTGTGGGGTGCAATAGAAGTTGGTAACAGGTTGAGTCTGACCGGTCTTTAGGGTAAGGAACGTTGATTGTCTGCAACATGATTCTCCGTTTTTGTTTGGGGTCGATCCGTTAATTCGTTGCCATGTGTTAACGGCGAACTTGCCATGAATAGTGCTGGCACAGAGGCCTATTCCCGTAAATAAATCAATGCAGAAATACTACTGACACTTGAAAGGGGGAGAAAACGAACGATCAGGGAATCAAAATTGTAAATTCAAATATTTGAAGGACTAAACTGCAATTTTTTAATACAATACTCATTCACCAGATAAGTGGACTTTTATGGCAGGTGGCAGTTATTTTCAAACTCTTTAACGGGTCTTTATTATGAAAAAAATTAAAATTTAATTTTGCATAAAATTTGGGACACTAAATAATAAAATGAGTGTGAAAACATATTTATATTATGAATTATCTATTATAAATTTAATTATCATGTATAAGGTAGTATTTAGATGAATATTATAACTATAAATCTTCCTCTCCTTTTGATAAAGTGTGTGATTTTTAATGAGACTAACTAATGATTAAATTAAGTTAAAGATGGAGAGAGGATTTAACTAATATAAATAAAATTCTACCAGACTCTTCTATTATAAGTCAAGAAAAGTATAGACTTATATTTTAGATGTTAAATATATTAATATAAAATTAGATATCTATAAATCTAAGTAATAAATTATTTTAACAATTTGAGTTTCAAAAAAAAAAAATACTTTGGATTATTGTTCAACTAATTTTATAAAAAATAAAATACATACAATTAATGGTAGCCTATATAAAAATTATAACATTCTTTTATTTGAACAATATTAATTATAAAGGATTTATTATGAGGATTTATTTTATTTATTTGGTTAGTTTTTGATTTAGATTTCTCTTTTTTTTAAGAATCCTAGAATATTAAAATAATACTGATGATAATATTTGAATTATATTTATTTTATTTGGCTAGTATTTATTTGAAACTTGTTTAAATATTTTTTATAAGAATTTTCTCATAATTTAAAAATAGTAATTATGGGTATAAAGTTTTATGAAATTAATTGTTATATTGGATAAATTATTTTTGGAATTGAGATTAAAATATTATTTCATAACTTCTAAATTTATCAAGTAATAATAATAATAATAATAATAATAATAATAATAATAATAATAATAATAATAATGAGAAAATAGATTTGAATATTAAATAAAATCAATTTTACGAAAAATAAATTTTAAAATAAATTAATGGCTGAGATTATTTTAAATGAAAATGGAGGGTTGAGATTTCTTAAAGAAAATAAGCTTATGGTAAGAAACATAAAATCAAAACCATTGGCTACCTTTCCTTTTATATTTTTTCTTCTTTATTCGGAAATTTCCAATTTTTTCTCTGCTTTTCGGTCTCTCCTCTTCACTGCCTCTCCTTTCTCTCAGCTATGGCTCCGGTTGGCTACCTTGCGCCACCCCTGAAGGTCACTTCCTGTTGCACGTCTCCTTGCTAAAAGATTGCTGGCACGCGTTTGTTGTTGCTGCTAGCGGTGAACGAGGTCATGCGATGGATAACCATAGCGGCTGATTTAGCGGCATCTCCGTGATGAAAGTTCCGGCGATCTCCCAGCGGCATGTCCAGCACTTATTTTCCATTTTCGGCAGTCACAAGCAGTTGGTGTGGAGGAGTCGCAAGATATCTCCAGGCTGGACAGCAGCAACATGGGTTTCCAGTTACTGTGCTTTGCCAGCGATTCGGCGAGCCTTTCGCTGCCAATGAGCTTCGATTACACCTTCCAAATGTTAGTGAGCATACTTATATCATAAAATTTTAATTTTTATAATATTTTGATGCTTCATTTAAGATAAATCATTTTATATATATTGTGAATTTTTATTGGTACTTCTAGAAAATATAATTTTTATGTTATAAAATATTAAGACAAAGTATCGAAGTTCTAGTATTTTTTTAATTTGAGCTCAAACTAAATTGTTAGAATAAGGTGTGAAGTTATATGCATATTCTGAAAATGTTATGAATGCATCAAAATTTAAGAAAATGTATATATATATATATATATATATATATATATATATATATATATGAGACTTGAGCCGTAAAATATCTATATGATATGATTAATGTAATATTAGAATAACATATTTTAAAATTTTGATAGGGTTGAGGGTTCATTTAGGAATCACCATAGTTATATATATATGTTAAATTTTTTGATGTATCTTGTAAACATGATTTATCTATATTATGAATTATTTATGAAAATTAATTGGAGCACATATGGAATACCTTATTCCAAATACACTATAATGGTCCAAGAAAGTTCTCAATCATGTAAAATCTGATTTTGATTATCTTAAGTCAAAGTTAAGGATATTATAGCTATAGTGAAGTAAATGAGACCTTTCAAGATCATTAAGTATTAATCCCTCTACTTGTGTAAGTTAAAGAAAATGATGTATTTTAATTCCACTAACTGGTATTATAAAGAATAAGAAGTTTGGATATATAACATTAGAATGAAGTAGATAGATACTTTTTACAGCATTAAGTTGTGATATTTTGTTTATATAAGTTGATTTGAGAACCTTTACATTATAATATATTCTTAGTTTCTTGAAGTTAACCTAAGAAAAGATAGTGAGATATATTATATGAAGTTAAAATGTTATAATTAGACTTTGGAATAATAATTGGAAAGAAAATGAGTAATACTTATATGATTATAAATTATTCTTGTATTTTGTAAAATAGGAAGAAGAGATGATAAAATTAGTATAGGTGTAATGAAGCTTCTACAACGCATGTGTCCCACTTGGTGAGTGTATATCTTACTACAGCTCCATATTTTAATAAATACAATTAGTTTAATTGTGAAATATTATATTCCTCTTGTTAGTAGTGTAGATTTCATAATCATATGCATGTATATGTGTTTATATATAAACTAAATTTTATGGTGTATAAATACAATTAGCTGCTTGAATGAATATTAATTGATTAGAGTGCATAATAGAAGCACGATAATATTTTTAATGATTACTGAATGCTTATGATTGAATTCTCTTTATCACTGATATGCTAAGGATTATAGTGTGAATTAATATGTGAATAAGTGTTGTTGCCATTCATGAAGGCATGATAGTATTGTTATATAGATACTGTTAAATGTTCATGTTGCCCAATGTTGATAAACAAATATTTAAAATGAATTGGTATTTAAATTGAGATTGTAAAATTGAATTTATTGCAATGTGCATTATGCCATGAATTGAGATTGGAAAAGTGACGAGGCCATTGATGTTAAAGCTGGACAATAAATTCTTGGTAAAACAGTTCTGAAAGATAAGATTGATCTAAAAGTCAAATGAGAAATTCATAATAAATAATTAAGAAAGTATAGAAATGGCCCTGAAACAAAAAATGACTACTTGTATGTTCATTATAATTGTATATGTGATGTAATGTGATATTGGAAACTATCTATGATTGGACATTACTATTGGTACGATTTGGATGATTTATTTGTGTTTAAACCTCAATGGTTATTTTTAATTGTGATGTCTACCTAAAATGGGTAGTATGTGATAGGATAACGAGGTAATGTATTAACGGATAGTTAAGATTTCTATGAAATGTGATGTGAAATTTAGGATTTAAGTTTTGTGCAAGTGAACTTCTATTTGGTGGCTTAGTTTTGTATAATCCAGAAATTTAAAAAATGAGTTTGTTAATATTTTCTAAATTAGGATAAGATTAACCCATTCTTATTATATGCTCATTGAGTTCATGTAACTCACTTTACTTTATTTCCAATGTTTTTAGGTTAACATAAGAGTTCTTGAATCCTATTGCATCTATGGAGCTGCAAAATTGTCTTGTAAAAGAGTTTTGACAATTGGATTAGGATCAAAATTAAAGATAAAGTTTTCATTGGTTCATTCAATGATGTGTTGAATCGTTTAGTTGTATTTAAATTTGAAACTATATAATATTTGTGTTTGTGTTGATGATACTATTGTATATAAGAAAATATATAGGTTTTATTATAAGGCATGTGGCCTTTAGAATTATCTGAAAATAAGAGAGACTCTATCTATTTTTTTGTAAAAATTTTTAAAGTAAATTTTCAAGTACCCTTAGAATTTGGAAACTTTCATTAAATAAAAAGAGTGAAAATTGTTAAAGCTTATGGAAATCAGTAACAGGATCCACACCAATCTTAATCAAAATTGGGTCATGACAATAATTGAAACAATTGATAACATATTAGAAAAGTTATGATTTTATGCTATAAAGTGACTAAATAACATAAGTAGGATTATTTTAAAGTGTTATTGGTAGATGAATATTTTAGAAAACCCACTTTTAAAGCATTTTTAAGATATTACAAGATATGTAAGGAAAAATATGATCTTCATGTTGTAAAATGTTAAAATAAGATAATTGTGGCATTCATATAGCATAAGGCTATGATATTTCAAATGTTTAATGCTTGGTTTAGTAAATCTTATTTTGTCACCCTACATGGATAGTTGACATCACACTAGTGAAGTGATGGTTCGAGGCTCTAAAATATTAAATTGGTATATTTAAAGTATATTTATCATAAAAGGTTAGTATTATGGTGCTTTGATATTATATGTCCATATTAAAAAGTAAAAGAAGCTGATAAATTATAATATTAAAACATCATGATTTGGATAAGAAACCATGGTATTTGAAAATATAATAAATGATACTTTGTGTTTATAATTTATCATTGTAATTTCTAATTAGGAAAAAGAGAACTACTTTGAGTTCTTGTTATGAACGCACCCTGTCAGGTGAATATATATCTCACCATTGAATTTTTATTTTAATAAAAGATGATTTAAATATTGCAAATGATATCTTTTTATTAATAGTTTGAATTCTATATTAATGCATATATATCTACACTTATACATAAATTTAGTGTAATAGTATAAGTACAAATAGTAATTGATTAGAGTGCACAGTGAAAGCATAGTAATAGTGATAATTATTGATGGATTGTGATTGAATTCAATGATTTGTATATCAATGCATATATTGCTATATGCTTGATATTGTCTAATGATGAATTAGTGACATTTCATTGAAATTTTATAAAGAATTGTAATGTAAGAGTTGAGCTCTTGTGTATATTACTTATGAATTTCTGCCATGTATGGCGTAGGAAATTGTGAATTATGTTAGAGTAATGATATTAAAAACTGAGTGATGATAAAGCTATGATGTGTAAGTTGGATAGTAAATTTTCAGTAAACAGTTATGAAGGATATAAAATCGATCTCAGAGTTGAATGGAAATTTCACAGTGAGCAATTGAGATAAATATAACATCAATTTGGAAGCTAAGAAAAAGACTACAAAAATGTTCATTGTAACCGGATGTGTGATAGTAGAAACTATATGTGATTGAACATTACGGTTGATATTATTAAGATGATTTATCTATGTTTAGCCTTAACGTTTGTTTATGATTGTGATGTCTACCTAGAATAGGTAGTTTGTGATACGACAACAATGTTGCATATTGGCAGACAATTGATATTTCTATGAATTATTATATGAGTTATAGAGTTTAAGCCATGTGCAAGTGCACTCTTATTTCGAGGCATGATTTTGTATATTTTAGAAATTCAAGAAATGGGTTTGCTAACATTTCTAATTTATATGATTAATTTGTGATTATTATATATAAATGATCATTTGCAAGATAGTGGCATGTATATACTCACTAAGTTCCTATAACTCACCCCATTTTATTTCAATATTTTCAGGTGCAATAAGTATGTTTGAGTTTTATTACATCAATGGAGAATCAAGACCATTTACTAAAAGGTTTGATAGTTGGGATTAGTATCAACATTAAAATAGAGATTAATTAATTCATGTGATGTGTTGAAATGATTGTATATGTATAAGTTTAGTATTGTATGATATGATGTGAATGATTATTACTATCATATTTGAAAATAAAATAAGCTCTATATTATAGGGCATATGGTCCTTGAGAAGTATCCAAAAATAGGAAAAATTTTATCCATTTTTTTCATAAAAATTTAAAATAAACTTAAGTTTCCTTTGGAATTTGGAAACTTTCATTAGATAAAAAGAGTGAAAATTGTTAAGGCTTATGACAATCGATATTGGGATCCACGCTGGTCATAATTGGAAGTAGGTCGTGACAGGTAGCTCACATAAAAATTCTACCATATTAACCCTAAACAATGAAATAAATGATGGAAGGCCTAACCTTTGAGGAAGAGAGTAAATTTATAGAATGTAGTAGCAATTTCTCATCTTGAAAACGAGAGCAGACAAACAAAATCCTTATATATTTGAAGCACGAAACGAGGGCATTTTGCTTAAAGAATCTTGGTACAAGCAAAGGGATGATATATCTGAGCTCCTCATTCCCTTTTCAAGCAACCACCACGTTTAAGAGTAATCTGGCTCATAGTAAGTTGTTAAATTTTTAGTAAGTAAATTTTCTTATAAATTTTTTATAAGAATCTCTCAAATATAAAGTAAATTTTTTTTTATAATTGTTATGAGAGGTGTTTAAAATTATTTAATTGATAATAAAAACTAAAATTTATTACAAGAAATTATTCTTATGAAAGGTAAATTAGATAAACAACTTTCTTTATTTATAAAAGTGATAATTATCATATTCTTAAAATATCATAACTAATATTACTAATCCTTTATTTTTATCTTGTTATAAATGTTCATTCAAATAGATAGAAAATGTTAAAATGGATTGTTAAACTTTACTTTGTCAATATTATATAAACATTGGCTTTTTATTTATATTGTTTCTCTTCATTATTTATTTTAATGTTGTAAGAGAGAATGAAAAATTATAATAAAAATAAAGGTAACAGGCGACTAGCACTAGTTTTAAAATTTGAAAATATAATAATCAATACCCTTATAAATGGAAGTTAAATATTATGTTTACTTTATTCTTTTTTTTAATAATGCTAGGAGTAATTAAACTACTAAACATATATGTAACAATTAAATGATCAAATTTTGAATATAATGAAAAATATAAATTTTAAAAAAATATTATATATTAAATGTATTTACTCTCTCTTTTCTTAATCTAATTATATGCGAACAAAATTAGTACTACATAGAAATGGTCTATTAAACATGGGGAAGACTTTTATGGCACTAGAGATGATTGTGCCACAATGGTATGGTCTATATGCCAAAAAATAAGACAACATGTGTGAAATTGAATGGGTTATAGGAAATGGAGTTATTTATACTTATTGGGATAAAAGTTAAGGAATTAAAAAAAACTTAACCCACAGGTAAGTCTTCAAGATGAAACTAAGCCTTAAATGGTGAACTTATTTCATTTCTAGAAAAATATTTGAAATTAAATACCAATTGTTAAAATAATTTTAATAAATTTCTTTAATTCTCCAGGTGAATATGAACATATAGATGTAGAAGAAAATTCTTGACTTCTTCATCTACATTTTTTTTTTTGAAAAGCTTTTAGTAGAATAGGGGCAAAGCTTTTATTTAATATAACCATAATACTGTAATAGATATATTATATATTATCTCTTTATTCATATTTTTAGAGATTTTACATTATCATTGTCATCATTCTTATAAATACATACTAAACTTAAAAAATAAATGATATAATTTAATAGTTAAGTTAAACACAAAAGCTTATATGTTAAATATTGCAACAACTTAAGTATTAAAATAATTAAATTAAAACAAAATACTTATACAATTATGATAACATCAATATATATGGTATTTTTTTATTTAAAATACCTTTATACTATGCGATGATAATTGTAAATTTAATTTTGATTTCATAACATATTTTTTAATGTTGCATGTAATATTATAGACAAATAAAATTAATCTATTTAATTTCTACCACATAAATTATAGCCAATTAAAGAAAAAGTTGTTTATTAAAGCTTAAAATTTCATGTAGAAAATAAGTGAGCCTACAAAAAAAAAACTCTTAGGTGCCAAATCAAATTTTACTATATGTGCATGATGATATAGGTTGACTAATTAAAATAAGTTTATGTATTAATAATATTGGTTGATAATTAAAAGTTACCATGTGTCATAATACGTTATCTTGACCAAAAAGAAAATTATCTTTTAAATAAATTTAAAAATGATAAATACTAAAAATTGAGATACTTATCTCAAAGTATTTTTTACAGCTTTATCAATGGAGAGCCTATTCGTACCATTTATAACAATAAGTCAATAGAAGAAGAAATGTAAAGCTTTCTCAAAGCTATATTGAAAAAATCAAAGCATAAAAAATCTCTTATCTTAATTAGGAATGGTCATTCCTAGCTAAAGATTTCAATTGCAACATTTAAGTTCATGAGTCTTTTCAAGCTTCAAGCCTCTATGGAGATTCAACCTTTAATTGAAGATTAAACTTCTTCAAATCCTCCATTGAAGTCAACTATCCAACCTTCAAGCCAAGATCAAGCTCTTGTTTAAAGCTAAAATTCAATCATTTAATTGGAGGTCAGGGTTCCTAAAGTTCTCAATTAAAATTAACTTAAAGAGAAAATTTAAAGGATTTTATTCTTTGTCAAGAATTAAATTAGAGATTGTACTCACTTCACCAAATAAATAAAATTATTTATTTTGCATAGTTTCCTTTATTAAGAAATTTTATATGTATAAATTTCTTGCATGCCTTGTGGGACCATCTTTACTTCCTACCTCTTATTTTCAAAATCAAATTCATCTAAATAAGTTCAAATGGCACCAAAAAAGTAAGTCTATAGCAACTAGTTGTTTACTACATCCAAAATGAATCTTTTAATTAACTTAGTAAGTTTTAATCTCTAATATCTCATGACTCGAAGCAAAATAAGAGCTCTTGTAGATTTGTATGCTCAAATAGTTGCAATGCCAAATTCAACTTTTGTTTTCACAAGTTCATCGTCATGAAAGTCACCCTTGCTTGCAAATGTCATGGAAGCAAATTCAAAGGTAGCTGATGTTTTTAGTGATATTTCGACTCAACCTATTCTATCTAAAAATTCTAAATTAGTAACAAAAATTGCAATTAGTGGATAAGCTAGTAAAACTAATATTGTCTTTTCTACTTCAAAAACTTTAACATCCAAATTGAAGAAATTTTCTTTAAAAGATTACTCTCTTGAATCTTTTAGATCCTCAAGTTCAACTGTAATGCTTATCTTGGTGATAAATGTAACTTCTTTAAAGGAGTAAATCTTAACTATCACATGAACACTTGAAATATTGATGAAATCCATCTAAGATAGAGAAATTATAAAGGATAAATAGATCTTTGACATCTTGTAGAAGGTCAATGGCTTTATAAAGTCGCACGATAATTCAAGCTATGCATTTGAAGATAAGTCAGACCAAGATAAGTAAGATGAAACTACAATAGAATAAAATGGCTCAAAGACTAAGCAATCTTATCCAAACAATGTTATTTCTTCTGGCTAGCTAAAAGAATTCATCAAAGAAGCTATTAGAGAACAAGTGGAAGAGGATAGGCTTCCTTTCTATATGTCCAACCATATAGTTGAAGGATTGATCTACTGAAAATACCTTAGAATTATCAACCACCTAAGTTTTAGTAGTTTGATGGCAAAAGAAATCCTAGGCAACTTGTTGTTCACTTCATTAAAACTTGTAATAATGCTAAAATTGATGGGGACCTTATGGTGAAGTGGTTTGTGCATTCTTTTAAAGGAGATGCCTTCGACTAGTACATTGACTTAATGTTTAGATTGATTGATAATTGGAAGCAGCTTGAGTATGAGTTCCTAAATTGCTTCTATAGCACCCGTCGTACTATTAGCATGCTAAAGCTTACTAACATTTTCCAATGGAAAGATAAGCCTATAGTTGATTACATTATATGATTGAGAGATTTAAGATTTAACTTTAAGGATTAACTATCTAAATTATCGGTAATAGTAATGTGTATTTAAGGGATAGATTGGAGCCTAAGTTATATCTTTTAAGCCATTAAGCCATGAACATTTGAAGAATTAACCACAAAAGCATAAAACATGGAATTCAACATTACTACCAATGTAAGTTAAGGGCTTCTTCTTCATGACAAGATAAAGGAAAAACAAGGGTTTTGAAAGAATAACAAGTTTTCATCTTTCAAGCTTGAAACTAAGTAATCTATGGTTGTAGTCTCTTAACTAGTCAAGCTCAACATTAGTGAAAACAAATAATCGTAAAGCCATTAATGTTCCTAACAAAGGAAAAAAGTTTTCTTTGAAGAAAAGACATAATAAAGAATATTTGTTCCTTGATTTTGATATGGCATCGATGTTGGAATCATTGTTTAAAGCTAATTTGATCGAGTTTCCAAAAATGAAGCATCTTGAGGAAGCAAACAAGGTGAATAATCTAAACTTTTACAACTATTAATGTCTGATTGGCCATCAAATTGAGAAATACTTTGTGTTAAAAGACAAAATCATGAAGTTGGTTAGAAGATCACAATTGACGATAATAATGCAATACACAACTTAACAATAATCATTTTTTCTTTGCTAAGAAATTATCTTCCTTTTCAAATGATTTAATTTGTTATATTTATGTTGACCATACTAGGAAAGCTAAACAAGTTTCTAATAATTATTGCAACCTTTGTTGTCACTAGGGATAAGTCTGATGATGATTCCATCTTGAATAATGAAGAAGGATGAACCTTAGTCATGTACCAGAAAAATAAGAAGAAGAATTAGTATATGTCCTCTAAAGCAAGCCTAAAAAGGTTCAAAATGGTGAACAAACCAAAATGGGCACTTATCTAAAGAAAGAACAATGCTAAAAAGGAAGTAGATGTCTTAGCAAACAAGATGCTTTGGAGAACACCACATTGCTTAATTTTATGGAATAATAATTTCATGATCTGGAGTACACCACATGCCACAAAGTAAGTGATGAGGAAGAAGTTGATGATAAAAAATGTGAAAATAAGTAAGAAATGAGTAACCTATGTATGAATGTGTTGACATTCATAGATAATGACTTGCTTCTTGAATCTAAATGTCATAATTATCCTTTTTTGTCACTAGTTTCACTCTTGAGTAGAAGGTCAATCATATCCTAAGATAATTATTCCATTATTAACATCCTACCTTCAAAATAATAAGAGACTTTAGGATCCTTATGGATGAACTATCATATAGCCAATTTATGATTCAAGGTTTCAACTAAGGTGGACAATAAGCAATTGGAAAAATACTAGTTAGCCTTCAAATGAATGAAATGGAGTCAAGTTCTTTGTGTCATGTCATTGATGCTAGAATAACTCATAACTTATTGCTTAGAAGACCATGGTTACATGAATATGGAGTTATTCCTTTTACATATCAATAATGCTTCAAATATTATCATGATAAAAAGATAAAGAAGGTAGATATTGATGATAAACTTTTTTATTGAAGCTAAGTCCTATTTTATTGATGCCAAATTTTATTTAAAGAATAATGCAATAAATGAAAAGCTTTTTCTTACATTTGAAACCTTTCTTCATATAAAAATTGGCAAGAAAGATTTGAAGGATGAAACATTGATTAGGAAAGGGAAAGAAGTTACAAGTCTTCATAAAGATAGTGGAAAGAACATAAAAAGTACTATAATGCTTCATTATGTCCCATTCTTTACAATAAAAGAGAATTAATCTACCTTCATGTGGAATAAAAATGCTTAGTTGGAAAAGTTAAAAGATTTGATTATTCAAATATAAAAGCTTGAAACTCTGTGTAATCGATCCTTCACTCAACGAATTCTTAAAACTAAAACAAAGCTCCATTATTGATCATGCCATATTACTATTAAGGTGAACCAAAGTAGAATTTGATCTAAACGCTTACAAGTTGATGGCTAAAGTGGGTTGCAATAATTGAGAGTTAAATGTATTGAGAAAAATTCCTCTAGAGATAATGGAAGATAAAAGCCTTTTAAGTACTCAAAAGAATTTAGTGAAACAAGGATATGCTATTAAAAACCTGAGAATTAGATTAGGTTTTAAGGAATCAAGTCTATTACACATTTTAACAAAGAAAATGGAAAGCCAATATATCATTATCAAAGATGATGAAAATTATATTGATCAAACTCCACCTTGGCCTATTATCTTTAACCATCTTGGTGAACGAATTCCTTAAATATTCGTCTTTAATAGAATTGGAGAACCAATAACTAAAGAGGTTGCCCCTAAAAAGAATGCCTTTTCTAAATTAAGTCCTAACTTATCTCTTTGAAAGGGAAGAATATATAGTGGAGAAAAAATTTCCCACTTAGGAAAAAAGTATAAAAGTTTCTTGCCTTCACAAATAAAGTATTGTATAGAATAGGTTATCATTGCTAATGAAGTATTGAAAGGAAGAAAACAAATAATAGTGACCATAAGTGGAACATCTGATGAATTTCAGAATGATTCAATTAATCATATAATAATAGTTAAAATGAATGATGAAAAACCTCCAATTGAGGAAGAAATTACCCCATCATCATTAAAGAAAGGTGCTTAAGCTACCATTAATGCATTGAAGAAAGTTAACCTTAGCATTAAAGATAATCCTCATCTAATTTTCTTGAATGCAAATTTTACACCAAAGGAAAAAGAAACATATGTAAGTTTGTTATGAGAGCTCTATGATGCTTGGGTTAGACTCGAAAATTGCATTTCATTAGTTATCAATAAGGCATGGTGTTTGATCTATAAAGCAATTGTTACATCATATTTGTTTATATATGGTGTTGAAGTAATACTATCACTTAAGAAACAAATCCAATCACTAAGAATAGCAATTGAAGAAGGTCTCTTAAGTAAAAGGAGTACATGTTTGAGGCTTGAAAAGTCAGAAGCACTTGATGAGAAAAGATTTGAAGTACAACAACATTTAGAATGTTACCATGCTCATCTCTTGAAAGCTTTCAATAAAAAGGTGAGGCTACACTCTTTTCAAATTAGGGATTTAGTGTTAGCTATTAGAATATCTATCATCATAACTCATAGAACCAACAACAAGTTCCTATTAAAATGTGATGGCTTGTATGTGATTCAAGAAATTTACATTAGTAGTGTATGCAAGTTGGCTAATTGAGATGGATTGAAAACTGGTCCAATCAATGGAAACTCTTGAGACTTCCATGCATGAAAGTAACTACTTCACCCTCTTAATCACATAAGGAAAAAATACATGATATTCTTAGCCTATAAGACTATAAATACTGTATGGCTTTAAAAGGAATATTTGATGTAATATTTTTGGATTGCATAAGTATAAACTATGAACAACCAAATCAAAATCAAAGCACATGTAATACTCTTATTCTATGTAAGTATAAACTATGAATAACTAAATCAAATTAAAATAAAAATTGAACTACCTTTGACTTAATCCATTATTAAGTACATAAGCAACTTAACAAATCACTTAGTGCATCTATATAAATGAAAATAAATAAATGTCCTTATATAAATATAATCAAAGATGAAATCGTAAATAAAATTTCATTGATCTAAGCCTAGGTACATGAGTTTGAAAAAATTATATGCAAAAAAAAGAGCATAAAGAAATAATAAAAAATAGGGAAAAGTCAATCCATACATTATAGCTCTCTTAATTCTCAAAGTTCATTCTTTAAAAGTAACTCCATTACTTGCAAAGCCTTTAGTTCTTCATCACTTATAATAGGAGAAGATTTGATTGTTTCAACTTCTTTTTTCTTCTTTTCAACAAGTGCTCCATTGAGAGAATCTTCTTTGTTTACTTTAGCGATGATGGATGAGTTATTCTTCAAGTTTAGTCATTTGCTTGTTAATCTCACACTTCATTGCCTTTTATTATAATAACTTAGCACTTGAAGCATCCTTGACTTTCATAGCTTTAGTTAAACTTTTCTCACTTAGCCTTACTTGCTTAACTTAATTTTCTAGTGTCATATGTTATATTAAATAATATTGAGAATTAAGATACCCAATTGCTTTTTGAATATAATAATTAACATTATTTTGTAAAAGCCCAAGATCAACACCAGTACCTTTCATGGCATCAAAAAGTGATGATATACTTGCCTTTTAAGCATGGTTATCTTTAAAAAAAGACTTAAGAAATAGTGTTGAAGATATGATTTGCCAATTGAGTTGCACTTTAATCATATATAATGGAAACTGTACTCCTTGCTTGGAATATTGAATCTTTAGGAGTTTGAAAAAAGTCATATTGTTCTCTTAAAGGTGGTTCTGAAGGACAACATCATTATTTGCAATCACCAAATTTGCACTTTTTAAAACATATTTTGACATGGCTTTTGAAGTGTTAGTAATAGGCACCATCCTAGACAGTTCATTAGGTGAAGATATAAAAGGCTTCTTTCATTTCCTTTCCTCAAAATGAGATTTCAAGTGTCTCTAACAATAATCACAATCACTATGATTAGAGGAATTCTTTTAACCTTAATCTTATATTAAAGCCACATTTGAATGCGTTTCCTCAGTATCATTGAAGCCTTCTTTCTAAACATCATGTATCAGGATAGGTGGATCAATATTAATTCCTTTTGACTTTGGAGCAATAGCAAGATGCATATTTACAAGCCTCAATTTTTTGCCTTTTTCATGCTTCAATGGCATCTTTTTCATGCTAGGCCAAAAATAAAAAAATATCTTGCCATTTTTTAAATCATTAGTGAGAATATTCTTTGGTAGAAATAACTTGTATTGGTTGTGTAAAGGGCATTAACACCTAAGAATGGGTAATTAGTCTTGTGCAAAAATTCCAATATTAAACACTACTTCTAAAGTAATCTCACCAATGAGATATGACTAGTTGGTAGGTATATCTTGACAAAACCTAAATTGCTAACTAAATCTATAAAGATTGTAAGGTTTGATTAGGAAAGTCTAATCACAAGACAGGCTCAAAAAGTAAGAATGAAGAGTAATGAAATATTCCACCTAGGAATGAGATAATCTCCCATTGTCAAACAATGATGAAGCATAATCATTACACAACATTAATGTGTAAACATGAGCTATGTGAAGACTCTTGATAAAGGTTCTAACTTCATACCAAAGAAAAGATCTGTGATGTGATCTTAGAGGAAGTTATCACAAACAGTTATCTAAGAAAATCAAGGATATGTTTCAAAGGTCAAGTCAGTAAGTTTGGATACATAAATAAGAGATCTTGGAGATGCGCATTTTGGTTATTATGATTATTTTTTTGGCTACTTTGGTCATTTTGGACCCTAATTATGTTTTGTGTTATGTTCAAGTCATTTTGGATTTTTTATGTGTTAATAACCTTTTAGTCCATTGTTTTATCATTTTTTTATCTTGAACATTTACTATGATATTTTAGGTTAATTAATAGGCTAATTAGTATGTTGGTATTAGGCCAGTTTAGTTCAAGTAAGCCCAATAATTATAAATTGACTTATTGACCTTTTTGCTTATACAAGAGAAGTTATTCCTTATATAAAGAGATTTGGATCATTTGTGATGTAGAATTGGTTGTTGCCTTCTTTGTGAAAATGTGATTCTCTTTTGAATTTTTGAATAAATTTATGATTTATTAAAGAAATTTGACCCTTATGGTATCGATCTTTATTAATCAAAAGATTTATCCTTTGTAGTGTGATTTTTCTATGCTTATAAGAAGATTTTGTCCTTTATAACATATTATTTATCATTTATTGCTCTTACTCTTTCTTTTCGACAGTATGGTATGACTATCCTTCTATACTTAATTTACTTTTACTAAATTTTAGAACCATCCATTAATTAGCTTTATATTATTTGGTATTTAAAGCAAAATATTCTAATCTTTAGATTTATTTCTTATTCATTTGGTGTTTCTACCCTTCACTTCGTTTTTGTTTGAATTTCTAATTTTAATTGTTTTGTCTTTACTGTATTATCCTATCTAATTTCGTTATGTTAAAATTCGTCTTCAAATTGTTATTCCATGTTTCAATTCTGTTTCAGCTTTTTTGTGTTAAATACTAATAGTTAATTTCAATCGTGATACTTTGAATTGCAATTGTGTTATTAGGTCCATTTCGTTTTTTTCATTTACTTTTTATCAATTCTATTGTGACGTGTCTAATTTCGCTTAATTTGTTTCAATTCATTTTAGTTTGCGTTAATTACGTCAAATCATTGTTACTCTGTTTGTCATCCAAGTGTTTGCTTGTTTGTCATTTTGTTTGAGCTATTCTGTCGCATATTGAGCCCTGCTATTGTTGGTTTTAATTTCCAAGTCAATTCCGTGTGTTGCTTGTCTTTTATTCGAGTCATGTCCAGTTTCAATTGTGGCCTGTCCAAAGCTTGCTTTTGAGTAATCAGTGTTTGTCCATTTATGAGTAATTCTGCTGAAGTAATGTGCTGTTTCAATTAGTATTTGTGTCAATTCGCATTGAGTGTAATGTTCTCTCCCGAATGGTGAAAGCTTTTCTCCTCTGGTGAGAGTCCCTACTTGCCGTAGGTTTTCCTTCTGAGCCAAAGTCTCAGTTCTCTACCTTCCTCCATTGTTTTATCATTTCTTCAAACTCTCCCATTTCCCAATTTCTTTACCTCTTCTAGTTTCACAATGCGATTTCGAGGAGGACGAAGTGCCTCTGTTTTCGCAAGGTGAACTCTAACCCATCTTTTAATCATTCATCAGTAAACCACCAACTCTCATTCAAATGTTATCTTCTTCTGTGAGGTGGGTTTCAGTTTTCTAGTGAGATTATTTCCTCCTCGCCATAGATTTTCTTTTTGAACCCAAGCCTTAGTTTCTGCCATCCCCTCTAGGTCTTTCTCATTTCTTACAAAGTTTCCTTTTTCCTAATTTCTTATCCTATTTCAGTCTTTCTATGCGAATTCGAGGAGGACTAAGTGCCTCTATTTTCGCATGGCGAACTCTAATCCCCCTTCTCTTCATTTATTCGTAAACCACTCAACCTCATTACTGGATGAACAAGTTCTTAATCTATCATCTGATTCTTCTCAGGTTAAGCAGTTCTCTAAAACTGCTCTGGTGGGTCGCATTATGACATCTAAACATTTTAATCATCTCACTGCTCTAAATATGATCAAGAAAGGCTGGGGTAATCCACGAGGTCTCACTATAAGAGAAATAGGATCTCATACATATGTCTTTAATTTTCCCAATGAAACATTACCGGCTAGAATTCTAAAGGAGGCACCTTGGCATGTCATGTGGGCTCTCCTATGTCTTTAACCCTAGAAACCTCAAATGGCAATCCATGAATTGGAATTTTCACATTGCCCTTTCTGGGTTCAGATCCATGACTTACCCCTTGAATTCATGAATCAATAGAATGCTTGGATGATTGGAGCCCGTATTGGCCAGGTATTAATGGTAGAGGATTTGTTCGCTGAGAATGGGATAAGGTCAGGATTTCTAAGGTTAAAAGTTGCAGTAGATATAAGAAAACCTCTATCGACAGGCTTTTGGATTCAAAGAAAGAACAACACAAAATCATGGGCTAGCATCAAATATGAAAAACTGCAGGATTTTTGTTACAACTGTGGTATTATTGGACATGATCAGAAGCTGTGCAGTAAAGAAAGAATGCTATCAGTTGTTAATCCTTCCCAAGATAGATATTCCTTTAATTTGAAAGCTCTTCCTCGAAGATCCCTTAATCAGGAATTTTCTGTTAGATGAGAAGCTAGACTGGCGAGGAATGAAGGTGGCAAAGAGGTGGCGCTTGCCGAAGATGCGCGTGAAATATTTTTGAATTATCCTGAGGAGGTCCAAGAGCCAGAGGACTAGGTACAAAGGTACGAATGTCAGTATGAGAGGCAAATTGTCTAAATAGTAGTACGAGGGAAAAGGAGAGCGAATGTCATCAGGAGGATGGCTCCTCCACTAATGCTATTCAGAAAAATCCAACAGGTGAGTCATCGTTAATGACTTTTCCAAATCAAGACATCATTTCCAAATTGGGTCTAAAGGCTTCATCTCCGGGCAAATAAGAACCAGGATTAGGCCCAACTAACATTTTGGATCTGCATATAGAAAAGGAACACATTGGATAGAAGGAACCAGTAATATCCTTAGACATATCTAGCCCATCTCTTCATATGGACAATATGGATAATATGTATTTTACTCTTCTTGATTTTCATTTACAAAAATGCCGAAGGATAATAGCTAGTAAGTATCATTATCGGGTTGACTACCCCGAAGATGAAGACAATTTGCAATCTCCTAGGACACCTCCTACTAGTAATAACACAAAAGATAATGTCGATGTTCAAGAAGTTAATGAAGTGGCCCACCATTTAAATAGATTAAATCTCAAGCGGAAAGCTTTGGATCTTCCAGAAGATACTGTAAGTAAAAAGTTGAAAATTGGCCTACAAGTTAAGAAAGGAACTGGGAGGAGATTATGGAAAAGAAGAGGAAGAACTCAAAACCCCGTGGTCTTAAACGAATCTGTTTCAACAACAGAAACCAATCAGTCCATATTAGTGGAAGTGCCTATTGAATTAATCAACCATAAAGAAGCTATTCAGAAAGGCGGTGGTGGCTGACCTGAAACAGGCACAAGTCTCCAATGAGCATTTTATCTTGGAACTGTCAGGGGTTGGGTCCTACCCTAACAATTAGAGCTCTGAAAGAGCTAATTAAGAAGTTTGGGCCCGACATTGTCTTCTTAATGGAGACTAAACAGAAATCACAGGTACTTAAAAAGTTACAGATGTTAGGTGGATTTGTAGGCAATCAATATATTGAACTTGCTGGAAAACTTGGAGGTCTTTCTTATAGTGGTCTGACAAAGTGGATTGCTTTGTGTTACAAAAGAACCATCACTTCCTTGATGTCCAGGTCCATTTGCTTCGAAAAAATATTCACTTTAGATTATCTTGTATTTGGGCTCTTACTTCCCTTGATCACAAGACAGCTTTATGAAACCACCTTCAATCTCTTGCTTCTTCCACTCGTGATCCCTGGGTCTAGATTGGTGATTTTAATGATATCTTGCATCAATTAGAAAAGCAAGGTGGTACTCTGAAAGCAAATACAAAAATTCAATCCTTTCAGGAGTTAATCCTTTCAAGTCACATGCTGGATCTTGAAGTTAAAGGAAACTTCTATACATAGAGCAACAATAAAGTTGGCCAAGCAAATATACAACAAAGACTGGACAAAGCTTTTTGCAATGCAAATTGGAGATGCCTCTTAGAAAATGCACAGGTTCATGCTTTCCCCGCAGTTGGTTCTGACCATTCCCCTCTTGTACTCACATTATTTCCAACTGAGGCTAAAGTTAAGAGAGTATTTAACTTTGAACTCTTATGGACATCCGAAGAATCTTGTGAAAAGGTTATAGAAGATGCATGGAAGGATGATAATTTTGGGGAAACTTCCCCACTATTACCCCAAAGGTTGTTAAACTACAGTCGAGCACTTATAAAGTGGAGCAGGGTTACATTCCCAAATAATGCCCAAGAAATTGATAAGATTCTTCATAGAATCCAAGAGTTGTAAAATCTTCCACAATCTTCCTTGATCATTGAAGAAAAGTTGAACCTAATAGCAAGACTAGATAAGTTGTGGTAAGCAGGAGAAATGTACTGGTGTCAAAGATTAAGAATTAAATGGCATCGCGAAGGAGATAGAAATACTAAATTTTTCCACACTTCTACCATACAAAGAAGGTAGAGGAGTAAAATTCACAAATTAAAAGATGCTACTGGCTCTTGGTTAGAACAGAAAATGAAATTCACAATGCCATAAAGAAACATTTCAATGAGCTCTTTTGTCCTAGATCTATTTCTGTTGACGATGGAGAGGAAGTATTAAATGTGATTGACTCTATTATTTCCCCGAACATGAGTTAGAGTTTGTGTGCTCCTATTGAAAATAATGAATTTTCAACAGACAATTTTTCAACTTGGTGCTCTAAAAGCTCTTGGCCCTGATGGCTTCTTTGGGATCCTTTTTCAGAAATACTAGCATATAATTAGGGAATCGGTGAATCAAGCAATTATTAAATTCTTTTAAGAAGGTACATTACATCCTTCATTTGGTCAAAATAATTTAGTCTTAATACCAAAGATGGAAAACCCAGAAGAAGTGTCTCAGTTCAAACCAATCAGTCTTTGTAATTTTTTCTACAAGATCATATCGAAAATCTTGTTAAACAGACTTAAAAAAGTCCTTCTAGTATGTATTTCTCAATTCCAAAATGCTTTTATTGAAGGAAGATAGATTCAAGATAACTTGTTAGTGGCCCATGAAGCTTTTCATTTTATAAAAAATAAGAGAGTTAGAAAGAAAGGTTATGTTGCTATTAAATTGGATATGAACAAAGCTTATAATAGGCTTGACTGAGGATTCCTTGAGGCAGTGATGGTGAAAATGGGATTTAATCTTAAATGGGTGAAATGGATTATGTCTTGCGTGAAATCTGTGAAGTTTAACTTGATGTTAAGTGGTTTAAAAATTTGTACCTTATCTCTTGAGAGAGGTCTTAGACAAGGAGACCCACTCTCTCCTTTCCTATTTTTATTGGCCACAGATGTGCTATCTAGAATGATTATAAAGGTTGCAAATTAGAAGGATTTATCTAGGTTGAAAATAGCTCGCACAGCTCCTATTCTATGTCATTTACTTTTTGCTGATGATTCCCTCATTTTCCTTAAAGCTTCAGACTCTAATGTTGTCAAACTTTTAGCCATAATGGAGAAATACAATGGTGCCTTAGGAAAAAAATTGAATCTTCACAAATCTACCCTCTACTTTAGCCTAAATGTTCAATCAAACATAATCTCCTCATTTTCTAATACTTTTCAAATATCAGCTGTGGACAATCTAGGTAAATATTTAGGAATCCCTACAATTTAGGGTAAGTCTAAAAGATAAACCCTATCTTATGTTAGAGATAAAATTCATTAAAAACTTCAAGGGTGGAAAATGAAATTTCTATCTCAAGTTGCTAAAAAAGTCCTTATCAAATCAGTAGCTATGGCAATTCCTTCCTACCCTATGTGTTGTTTTAAGTTTCCTATAGCAACATGCAGACAAATAGAATCCTTTGTACAAAATTTTGGTGGGGGAAAACAGGATAAACAGAATAGCATTCACTGGATAGCTTGGGATAAGCTTTCAATTAATAAGAAAAATAGAGGCCTTGGCTTCAGGACTCTGGAATTATTCAACAAGGCACTTTTAGCAAAACAATGTTGGCGGGGCATTAACAACCCCCAAGCATTATGGTTTCAAATTTTAAAAGCTAAATATTTTCCCCATGGCTCCATTTTAACTGCTACTAAAAGAAATAATGCTTTGTAGGGATGGAGCAGTATCCTTGAAGGAAGAGAAGTAATACTTAAAGGCTCCTATTAGTAACTTAGAGATGGTCAGTAAATCCACATCTGGCAGGATCCTTGGATTCCCGATCTTCATAGCCATAAATTATCAATTCCCAATCATGTGGTTGAAGAATCTAATTTAAAGGTGGTTGATATTTTATCCTTAAATGGCAAGGAGTGGAACTGCAGTCCTATTGAACAATGGCTGAGTCCTTTAGAAAAATTTACTATATTGAGTGTATATATACCAGTAAGGCCTCAACTTGACTCTTTAATTTGGCTCCAAAATTCTAATGGCTGCTACTCTGTCAAATCTAGATATCATTTTCTCAAATCCTAACAAGTATCACTTTCTTGATTAACTTCATCATCTACCTATCCTTCCAAGTTATAATCCTCAATATGGCATATTAATGTTGTACCAAAAGTTAAACATTTCATGTGGAGGGCCCTTTCCAATACACTTCTAACTGGCTAGAATCTATCAAAATAAAAATGCACTTAATCCTCTTTATGTTATATCTGTCAATTTGTGGAGGAAGATATCCTTCATTGTCTCATTGGTTATAACTGGACTTCTAGAGTTTGGTTTGGATCCTTTCTATGCATTAGAATTGACAATATCAGCTTATCTTCCTTAGACAAATGGATTTTTGAAGTATGCTATCGTTCTAGCTGGAACCAGGAGCAAAGCAGAACTAGTTTATCTTTGGTAGCTAATATTGATTGGTAGATTTGGAAGACAAGAAATGATTTCTTTTTTAAGAAAACTCCAATTCAGCCATTGATAACTTCATCAAAAGGGATGACTAGTTACAATAATTTTTTGGCAGTAAGTAAGCATGGTAACATTCATAATCATCAACCATTGCCCATTTGTGATGTTGGTTGGAAACCACCTGATCTTGGGCAATTGAAGGTTAATGTGGATGCCTCCTTCATTCCATCAACTTGGAAAGCTTCTGTTGCAGCTGTGATAAGAGATTCATCTGGTGATCTTGTTTTCGGGAATACCCGTACAGTATTAACTTCTTCCCCTGCTATAGCAAAAGCTTTTACAATCCAAGAAGGAATTCAATTAGGAGCTAGCATCACCAACAACCCATTTATTGTGGAATCAGATGCAAAGAATGTTGTAGAGGCCATTCGGAATCCATCTATTACCTTCAGTTGGAATCTGAGACATATTGTTCAAGATATAAATTTTAGTCTTCAAAATCAGCATGGATGCTCAGTGATTTTCACTCATCGTTCTAGTAACAAAGCAACTGATTAGCTTGCTTCTAATTTCAATAGGGGTATGTGTCCTATAGACTAGGTCTCAAACCCTCCACCCCTTCTTAGATCAATTTTGCTTTAAGACAAGAGGCTGATTCCTCTATAGACCTTCAAGTTTGATATCCCTAGCTTGCTTTAGAGATTTGGGTTCTATCTAGAGTTTGTGTTAGTTGTTTACTTTCAGTTGTGGCCTATAGTTATTTTGTTTGCTTTATTTTGTAGTCTCTATTTTATCAATTGTTTTGGTTGTGTCTGGTTTCAGGTTGCTATTTCTATTTGGTGTGTCTTGTTGTTTCTGTTGTCTCTCTTTTCAATTGTTGTTATCCCTCTATTAGTCGAAAAAAAATTTGTTGAAATCAAGTCTTTACTATTTAAGTTCATTTCATTGCTTTATTGATGCGTTCATATCTTAATTGAATTGCATCAACTCCAAATTACCATCAATTCACTATTTAAAATTCCATTTTGTATTGCATTGCTCTATGCTAAATTGAGTGTGTGTCGATTTTGTTTGTATGTCTTGTGTTGGTGTGTTCTCAATTCATGTGTCTGTTTAGAATGTGTGTCTAAATTATTCATATTGAGTCTACTACTTCCATTTTGTCTATTCTGTTCTAATTTTTTTGTTATTTTCATCAATTTTGCTATTATTTTGAGCCATGCCTTTTGTGCTAATGTGCATCTGAGCTTAATTGCATGGCTTGGAATTTATGAGTTTGAGTGATACAAAAACAAAAGAATAGGTAATGCTAAATTAATTGTGAAAAATGGTAGTTTGGAGGGAAAAAGAAAAAAAACTACAAAAAAAGAGAGATAAAGAGAAATAAAAGAAAGAAAGAAGTGTAAGTGACAAGAAGTGAAAAAAAAAGAACAAATGAAAAGAATTAAAGTGAAAAAATGAATTAAAAAGAAGAACAAAAAGTGCTAGATGTTGTATTGAAAAGCAAAAACAAGTATTGGTGATTAAAAAAAAGTGAAGAAATAATTGAAGCAATGTTAGTTGTGAGGGGGGAGGGAAGAGTTGTTTGAAGTTATGAAAAGTAAAAGGAAGTTGGTATTGCTCAATATCAAAGCTTGAAATGATTCAAGCTGTTTTCCAATATTCTAAGATTTTTGAGTTCTTTTGTTTAGTCCTAATCTTTGAACCTTTTCCAATTCTCATTTTTTAGTCTTTTGTCCTTAATTTTTGAGTTTTGAAATTGGTCTTAAATCTTTGAGTCTTTAAGTTATTTTTGTCTTAATTTTTGAATCTTTAGTCTTTCTTTAACTGCTTGGTTTTAAGTCCCAGTTAGTCTTTTTTCTTTGAAATTTTCATTATTCACTCTTAACTAGTTTCCTTCTTGATTTTTCCATAGGATAAACTTTGGTACACCATTGAAATAGTGGTGTATTGGTGCACCATGAAATAAATGGCTTATAGACAATCTTGTGGTAGGGAGAAACAAGTCAGTGACTTGTATTATGCCAAGAAAAATGAATTGCATTACAACCTTTCAATTAAAGGGAATTGTAGGAAAGCTTGGCATATGTATTTTATAAGCTAAATTGCATTTAATGGATTGGATATAGAAGTAAAATCTTCATCAACATTATCATGCCCTTGTCTTCATCATCATCATCATCAATATAGTGAGATTTATAAAAAAATGGAGATAAAACACAAAGCTATAAGATAACAATATGAGATAGAGCAATGTGGAACTTGTGGATGCCCATAAGTTCAACCAAATCATATGAATCCATATTAGGGAATTTTTAGCAAGAATGACTGTAAATGGCATAAAGGGCTTGGAACTTATCAAGGTTAATGTAAGTCAAGTCCGTGGATATGTATATTAGGAAAATTCTAACTTTAACAATAGCTTTAGCTAAGGTTGTGAGTTTTTAGTGCTTCTCCCCTCACTCATCTCAATTCCATGGATGTGGAGCAAAATCCTTCCATTATGGGCCATTTGATTGAAGAAAGATAGCACTCAATTACTTATTCATGCATGCATTTAAAATCAAATTCAAAATTTCTACAAAAATAGCTCTTTAATTGAAGAAAGATAGTATTCTCTAGTAGTCTAGAAATAATTATTGAAATATGAAACAATAGTAAGTAGCAATATTTGCTTTTGAAATGGCTGACATTTTGCTTTCAATTTTTATTTTTCATTTTTCTTTCTTTACATTATACATTTGTGAAAATAACAAATAAGAGTATGTATTGTAGCATGCAAAGTTTCTTTGAGCATATTTACTTACTTTGCATTAGGATTACTTGGATGTTAAATCCTTTAGAAAGATTTTAAAATTGAAACAAGATTTTAAATTGGAAATTGTGAGAAAATTGAAAATGTTATGCGCTTAGGAGAAGAAACTAATATATACCTTATAGAAAGATTCTAAAAAGTGAATGGTTTTTTTCATGGAATGTTGTTTCTAGTTCTAAAGCAATGCTCTAATTGATCTTCATCAACCTATTTGAACTTATGGCATTGGAAAGATTCTTTTTCTTTTAGACACTGATGAGCACTATATTGGTTTGGTTTAACAAAGTTCTTGGCTCATGAATGGTCTCTAATGCAAATCATCATATTTGTTGGGATCATTAAGCAAATAATTTCTTTTAGGTTGGCCATATCACGTACAAACAAAGATTAAATCATGTTTTTACATCTCTTATCGCACCATGCACCTTACCTTAATGGTGCACTAAAGTTTTATCCTTTTTCCATTTGTTATTTCTTAGAGTGTTTTGTTTAATCCTTCAATTGTGTGAATCTTGATTGGTGAAATTAATCATCACAATTATTGATTTTTGTTGGTTATGTCTCTTAAGTTCTCCAAAAACCATAATAGGGCATGATAAAAATGAAAAATAGGCAAGAGTGTGTAAAATCATTTAAGGAAAAAGTCTTGAATTAAAGTGCAAAAATAAATAGAGTGCCTCTAATTCAAGTGAGAAAATGTGCTCTTATGATATTCCTTCTTTTATCTAACCCTTTCTTGCAGATATTTCTTCTAATATGTCAATAGGTAGCATGAATATTGATATTGGGTTAGTCTTGATTCCATGGAACAATAACTTGATAGGTTAACTACCGAATTTGGTGAAGAGAAAAATAGACTTAGGAAAGTTGAGAGTGAACACCTTATAGAAACCACCATGACAATATGAAGGGAAAAGGAAATAGAAAATAAAATGAAAGATATTTTAAAGATGGAAAAAGTAAGAGAGAAAAAGCACATCATGGTGAATCTACAAAGAGTGATAAAAAGTATGAAAAGGAGAATGTGAGAAGAGAAAATGATAAGCAAAGAAGAGATCATATGTATTCTAACCTTAATATTATGAAAAAGAGGATTCCTTCATTTTAAGGGAGAAATGATTTAGAAACTCACTTAGAGTGGGAAAAAATGGAGTTGATCTTTGATTGTTTTAACTATTTGGAAGAGAAGAAGGTGAAACCTACTGTTATTGAATTCTACAAATATGCTATTGTATGGTGGGATTAACTTCTAATAAATGTTTGTAAAATCTAAGAAAGACCTATTAGAACTTAGGATGATTTGAAGTTTGTCATGAGAAAGAAATTCATTCCTAACTCTTCTAGATATGGCTATGATTATAGTTCATCATAGGAGCCATGAGGGAAGAAGCTTGAAAAGAAGGAAGATAGGGACTATAAGAAGCACAAGACTAAATCTTCATCAAAGCTTAAAGGTGAAGTGTCAAAGAGTAAAAGCAAAGTTGAAAAGCATCAAAAGCATACTCATGATAACTGCTTCAAGTGTTTGGAGCATGGTGATCATGCTATTGATTGTTCAATTAAGAAAGCCTTAAAGATTCAAAAAGCCTTAGGAGAACAAGCTAAAGAAGAAAATAAAAAGCAAAAAGAGAACATCTTCCATACTGGATTCAATATCAAGGGTAAGATGTATAACATTATTATTGATAGTAATAATTGTGTTAATATGGCTAGTTCCTATATGTAAAGAAATCGAACTTGCTTACTTTTCCATACCTTATTTCATACAAGTTGTAATTATTGAATAATAATGGTAAAGTAAAGGTGACACAGCAAGTGTTAGTTTTTTTTTTTACAATTAGAAAATACTAAGATGAGGTGCTATATAATGTTATTCATATGAATGCTTGCCATTTATTACTTGAAAAATCTTAGCAATTTGATAAAAAAGTAACTCATGATAGAGTCCTTAATAAGATAAGTTTGAAATGAATATTACAAAAATAACTCTCAAACCTTTAACCATAAAACAAGTGTATGAGGACCAATTAAAAATGCAAAAGAAAATAGAAGAACAAGAAAAGGAAAATGGAAAGGAAGTTCAGAAAAGTGAGAAAAAAAAAAGAATAAAAAGGAGAAGAGGGTAGAGAAGAGTGCAAACTATGAAAAGTGAAAAAAATGGCTATGAAGAGAATGCAAGAAAAATTAAGTTAAAAGAAAAAAAAGTGATTGTGTAGAAAAAGAGAGAAAAATAATGTTAAGGTAAAAACAAAAAAAAAAAGAAAAATTGAGTGTGAATTGAAAAATAAGTAGGATAAAGAGTGTTTTTTATATTTCTAGGCCAATATCTTCTATAAGAAAGCCTATGCAAATGCTAATAATCTTAAAATTTTCTTACTAAGTATTTGTGATTTTATTTTATAGAAAGCCTAAGATGTGCTTCCAAGAAAATCTCCAAATGTGTGAGAGGGAAAATGTCTCAAGTGGAGCAAGGTAATAATATTGTGATGACTGATATGTTATCTTGGAGGTATACTCTCATCTTTGCTTGGCATGATAAATTATAGGGTTTAAATATAGTAAAGATACTTTATATACAAACTTGTTATGTTTTAAGTGCAATGAGAATTTGCATGTGAATGATTATGATTTTGCTAATGCTTCACTTGAATTTACTACTCCTCTGCATGTTGATTATGCTTCCTATGTTGAAGTTTGTGGGAAAATGGTCTTTGGAAATACTTTTAAGCACGATAATTTTTTTTTATGAGCAATAACTTGTGTGTGCTTAAAAGTTTTCTAAAAGATTTACTTGGTAGATAAGTCCATAATGTTAGTGATCTTGCTTTGGTTGATGACATGCTTGATAAATTACACTATCTTTATATGTTTCTCAAGATTGGTTTGAAAAGTGGAAATTATCAAATTTGTATGAAAAAAGATGTTAAATGAATAAATGCTTTCAAAACAAAATATGGTTTGCATGAATGGTTGATTTTGCTATTTGGTTTGTCTAATGCATCAAGTATGTTCGCAGGCTTAATGGATCATATTTTATGCTTTTTTAAGAATAAATTTGTTGTTATGTGCTTTTATTATTTTCATGAGCTTAAAGGATTAATTTAATTTTTGCTTGCCACATATTGCTAACATGTTTGTTAATGGTAAAATTATAAATGAGCATGTTTACTATTTGAAATGCGTTTTGCAAGTTTTAAGAAATGAAAGGTTATATGCTAATTTTGTGAAATGAAAAGTTATATGCTAATTTTGTAAGATGCTTGTTTTACATGGGAAGAATTATATTCTTAAGGAATGTTCTATGTGGTAAAGAAATAAAGGTGGATAAAGTAAAAGCTAAAGTAATTGAAGAATAGCCTCTATCTAAGTCCATTAATGAGATTATGAGCTTTTGTGGTTTTGTTAGCTCTTATGAAAAGTTTGTGAAGTATTATTTTACTATACCCATACCATTGATTTTAATTGCTTTCCCTAATTTTGCTAATTTTTTATTTGATCTGGGTGGTTGTTTATTGATTATGTGAAAGGAAAATATGATTCTCGGATTAAAGGAAACCAAGTTGCATTCAAATGGAAAAAGTTCATACAATGACTATAATTCTAATTTGATTTCTTATGGTGACTTTGATATAAGTGCTTCTTTTAGTGTTTCTAATCTTACTCTTTTTTATTTAGGTTTTGAAGATTCATGAATGGATCTTTTCAAAGAAAAAGGGTATAATGTGATCCTAAAGGAGGCAATCATAAAAAGTTATTTAAGAAAGTTAAGGATATGTTTTAAAGGTAAATTCAAGAGGTTTGGATATACAAAGGATAGCTTTGATATATGCATTTTGGCTATTATAATTATTTTGGCTACTTTACTTATTTTAAACCTTAATTGTGTTTGTTATGTCAAAGTCATTTTGGATTTTTTATGTGTTAATAATCTTTTGGCCTATCGTTTTACCTTTTTTTTTTTTACTTTGAACATTAACCATAATATTTTAGGTTAATTAATGAGCTAATTAGTATGTTAGTGCTTTGACACTTAAGTCCAAGTTAGCCCAATTATTATAGGCTAACTTGTTGACTTATTTGCCTATATAAGAAGGATTATTCCTTATAAAAATTGAGATTTGGATCATTTATGATATAGAATTGATTGTTGCTTTTTTTTGTGAGAGTGTGATTCTTTATTGAGTTCTTTAATGAACTTGTGACTTATCAAAGGATTTCAACCTTTGTGGTGTTAATCTTCACTAATGAAAGGATTCATCTTTTATGGCATGATTCTTTTGCACTTATTAAAGGATTTTTATCCTTTATTGTTTTCCATCAAGTATGGCATGACATCACGACCCGACTCCAATTATGATCGGCATGGATCCTAATATTGGTTTCTATAAACCTTAACATTAATTCCTCTAATCTAAATAAAAGTTTCCATATTTTTAAAAGGATTTGAAATTCACTTTTAAATTTTTATGAAAAAATAGACAACTTCCCCCATTTTTGAATACTTTCGAATGGCCACATGCCCTAAAATACAACACTTGCATATTTCTTAGATATAACAACAATCAATATACATAATACTACACACTTTTAACATATATACACAGGTAAACATTTCGACATATCAAATTCTCACTCAAAATAATTCCATTTTCTAATTCTAATCCCTATCCAAAAAAGTCCCCAACTGTCAAATCTTTAAATTAGGCAGTCTTTGTCTCTCTACAAAGGTAACAAAGCTTGAAAGCACTCTTTATTATATGAAACATTGATATAAAACAAAGTGAGTTGCCAGAACTCAATAAGCATATGTCCACCATTATCTTACAAGAGATTAGTTCTATTTATATACATGTGTAATAATCATAGGCTAATCAGGTATTAAATTAGAAAATCATAGCAAACCTATTTCTTGGATTCTTGTAATACACACAAATCATCCTCAAATTGGAAACTCACCTACATATAACCTAAATTCCATATCTCGCATCACAAAAATATAATAATATTAACTAATATCACACACCACCCACTCCTGGCAGTCCTCACATTCACTAATAACCTTTAAGGCTTAATCATGATTAAATTATCGCAATCATCTTAAGTTCTTGTAATCATACCAAATAGCAATAATCAATCACAAACAAATTTCAATATCACATCATATCCCACGTCTATTCATAGTAATCATACATGGAGTTTCTTTTTTACTTCTAGTCAATATTATATTTTTCTCAACTGTTTGTTGGGAATTTACCATCCAATTCTTAGATAAATCTTATATCTTTCACAATTGTTTTCTAAGAATTTCCTATTCGACTTTTAGATAAATCTTATAAATCTTTATATATTATATCTCTATTATAGTTCACAATTTTCAATGTCATTACTCTAACATAATTTCATAAGTTTCCAATGCCATCCATGGTAAGATTTGCTGATATTATACACATGAGGACTTTGTTCACATATCATCATTATTTATAAAGCTTTAATAAAAAGTCACTATTTCATCACTAGACAACACTAAGTACACAATAGTATATACATAAATAAACAATAATGCCATCATGTTCCCTCCTAGATAGCCATAACATATAAATAACATTGAAAATCAATCACAATTCATTATTAAATGGAAATATTACTATCATACTTTCGCTGCACACTCTGATCCACTAACACTCACTTAATAGCCAATTGCACTTATATCTTAGCAATGAGTTTACGCATGAATATAAAATCTGTATTTTCAATAAGAAAAATACAATTCATGACTTTTAAGCTATCTTTTATTATAATATTAATCTATGATGAGATATATACTCATCTGGTAATGCTAATCCACCATTAGAAGTATGCCATAATCATCTTTTCACATTTGCCTCATAATATCACCATTTACAAAGATAAATTATAATTATATAAATACTATTTATCTTTACAAATCCTTATTCAAATAAAAGTATAATAATATTCCTTATTATTTCCAAAATTAACTGGTAATCTAACTATGCCATTAAATTATCCTAGATCCTTACTTCCTTTATTTTTAAATTTATCATTGAAATATAAAAAAATATCATATATAATAGCTATTCTAAATTAAAGTACAAAACCATCAAAACATTATCACTCGCATTAATATATAAAGCTATACACTTATCTCCTTATATCTTTAACTTCCCATAAAGTACCTGAAAATTATTTTTATTAGGAACTCTCATCCTGATGATATAATTATGTTCTAAATATATTATTCTAATGCTTTTAATCATAAAATCCTTATTTGATAAATACTATACTAAGCATCCAAATAATATTATAAAATAAGGTTTTCTTGAATCCTATTAGAATCCTTCAAAATATAAAAATATAACACTTTGTAATTACTTTAAGCAGAGTATTCTACTAATCTATATCATAAAACTCTTATTCTACAAGGTCATCATCATATATGTAAATCTAATCACAATATGGATTTTTTAAAAAAATATATAACCATTATTAAAAAAATGTTGTAATATAATACTCTCTAGTGGTTTTGCTTGTACTATTTAAGCACTTGATAGTATAAAACACACACATATGAATACATTTTTATAAGTATTATCATATACTTAAAATACCCATAACTTATTTTTTTTAGATCATACTTGAATCTGGTACTCCATATATATTTTATTCATCTTATTTTAACATTTTATTGCATAAAAATCCTATTGTGTAAAAGTAGCATCATTTTTCTCAAAATATATAAAAATAGATTTTTCTTGGACTAAGCATCAAGGTAGCATAAATATTAAAATTTTATGATGTAAACATGCTCACCTACCTTTGAAATGCCTAGCCAGAGCTCATTAGCAGCAAAATCTTGTTGGATCGCTGGAAAGAGAAAAAGGTTGAATGGCCCTGCAATTCTACTTTCATTGTGCATTCCTTTAGAGTAAGAACAGTCCCGTGTCTAACCATTGCAAGCCTAGCTCATCAGAAATGGAGGTCGAATGGAGATTTATTAGAAAATGCTATGTTGGACTCACCTCGTTGCTGGTTAGTCATGGAGCTCCCTTTTACAATGAAAACTCACCAATGAAAACAAGTTTCTCCCATAACCATGATACATGACAACAAGAATGGTAGACAATGAAGGCTCACAACAAAGAAGAAGAGAGTAGAGGGAAAAAAAGAAAAAGGCTTTTTGGGAAGAGAAGAAAGAGGGAAAAAAGAGGGAGAAGTTGATGATGTGAGTGAATAAGGAAAGAGTCGATGTTGTATTTGTATGAGAGAAAAATGAAAAATTTAGAGAGAGAAGGGGTGTTGTTTGAAATTAAAAAAAGAAGAAAGATAGAAACATAAAATAAAAAAATAAAAAAATAAAAAAAAGCTTTGGGGTTTTACTCAATGCATTGTGGTGCATTATAACCCATTTTCCATATAAATCTCAACCTTCTAATTTTTTTCTATGAAATCCTAACCATTGATTTATTTTAGTATCTCACTTTTATAACACTCTTATTTGAAATTCCTAAAAATAAAGATTTTAACTCCATTGTTTCCAATCTTCCCTCAATATATATATATATATATATATATATATATATATATATATATATATATATATATATATATATATATATATATATATATAATTGTAATAACTTGATAAATTTGAACATCTCAAAATAAATATTTTAATCTCTTTCACTTCCAAAAATATTTCATACTTATGAGAAAATTCTTATGGAAAATATTTAAACAAGCCTCAAATTAATAATAGCCATATATAAAAATAAATATATTTCAAATATTATCATAGGTATCATTTCCAATATTCCAAATCCTTTAATACAAAAAATAAAATTTAAAACTAATTATTAATTAAATAAACAAATAATTATCCATAAATATCAAAATTTATAAAATTTTCGATTTTAACTTGGGATATTACACATGACTATCCTTCTATTTTTGATTTATTTTGCTAGATTTTGGGGTGACTATTTAGTTAAATTCACATCAATTTGGGCATTGTCTCTCCAAAAAAATTTACCATGATTGCATCACAGCTAATGTTAGAATGAGAATAATGAGTGCAAAAGTAAGTTGCTAACTAACCATAAACATAGTGGATTAGGAATGACACTATGCATTCTTTCAAGTTTATAAAGGTGTTGATTTCTTGCAAACCATTGCATATGCTAGCAAGTATAAGAATTGCTAAAGAGACGCATCTATCAGTTGCTATAACACTTTCCACTTTCAAAACACTTGGACAAATAAGGCTCGGTCCTTTATTCGAAAAGACAAGTTGGCAAAGCTAACAAGTAATCATCATTACTAAAAAACTTCTTCTTTTAGATGGTTTTCAACTTAGAGTTCTAATATAAGATTGATCACTTTACAATTTAGACGTGTGGTAACATCAATAACACTTGACAAATAACAAGATGAAAAAGTGAATGACTTGGTTTTACTTCGACTTAAAGGCTTATGGTATTTTTAAGGACCATGAAACCAGAATATTATCCAATTTGACATAAACATCTTGTAGTGATCATTTACTCTTTGAAAATATTTGTAGAAAGTAAGGATTATATATTTGAAGCTACCATAAATAAAGTAGCTCACATCATGGGCATTTTGTAGCTTGATAGCGAAAAGGATATGCTTAATATTTGTTACACTACCATAGATAAAGGGGCTCATGCTACAAGTGTTTCATAGCTTAATAGTAGTAGGGATGACTTCATCATGAAAAGCACCAGACCACCAATTCTCTTTAGGTCCTCAAGAGAAATGGATAATTCACCTATAGATGTAAAAAGATTATTTGTTGAAGGGTTCTAGAATTCACATAAAGCTTGAAGAGCATATATATGGCAATGATATTAGAATAAGAAGGCAAATAAGGGATAATATACTTTAGCCTTGACAAGGATGCCTTTGTTGTAACTTAAAATGTCTTCAAGCCATTCTTAATAAGTATTAATGTAGAGAGGTTTGTTTAATAACTAGGTCAGATTTTGCCAAACAACTTCCTTCTTGCAAATGCAATTGAAGAACAAAGAAATGTTCTCATAATGGTCCATCTGTGAATGAAGAGAATATTGAAGTAAGACTAAATTTAAATGAGAAAATTGTATCAGATTAGGAGTGCAAACATCACAAAATATGAGGTACTTTAGTGAGTGAGACTCAGTATAGGTGCAAGATCTATGGAGTGAAAGCTATAAGGACTTGTGATTGGCCGATAAATAGATAATGTTATCCCTTCTTCTATAGGATTATGTGGATTAGTTTACATTATCATACAAGGCTTTTTAAAGTGTAAGGAAGTATCTCTAAAACTTTGGATTGATAAGAAAAACTCTAAAAAACGCAAGCAATGAGATAATTTATATCCACATATTACGTAGACCAAAATTATGCAAGAAAAAAGAATAAGATTATTTTGTAACCGCAAATAATTAGTTATCGGAAAAACAAGAAATAAAATTTATTTGTTATGAAAAAAAGTGATAGATATGTTACCTCAAAAATAAAGGAAGACGCATTGCTAATACATGAAGCATGACTAAAGATGAAATTAAAATTAAAGGAAGCTATGAACTGTACCATAGTAATCAAATAAAAAGAGTGCATGATCAATAAATTATTTCAAGAAATAAATAGGAAAGTTATTATCAGTAGTTGAAGCTGAAAGATTACTTTAGAAATCAAGTTTTTTTTTCTATGTTATATCACAAATATATAAGGAGAATGAATTTTTTTACCTTCATTTGAGAGAATCAATACAAACATGTATCAGAAAATTACTATAATGACACGTATAAGAGTCATGAATTCTAACAAGGATAGGATATTAAAGGATCACATCAAAATTAAAAAGAGAAATTTTTGCGGAGGAGACACACTCTTTGTCGATGTGTCTAGAGAGGAAAGGATAATTATGACTGCAGTATCAAGATAATATCATCCTCAATTAAAAGTATATACTCCATTAATTGCATTGAGGAAACTATAAGTATATTGCTTCCTTTGCTTCTCGAGACACGAAATTCTTGTTCCAATCTAGTAAATGAAGGAAGAAGGTATTGTTAATGAATATATTTAGAAGAATCTTCAAGCATTTGAGAGAAAGAAAGTAAAAATAGATAAATAGCTTCTGAGGGTATTGAATAGCATACGACCAATTGGTGATGTGATAATAAATACAACAAGAAGTTATGTCTTGCATAGATTAAAGAACTAGAGGACTTCTGACAATTTTATCATGTCTTGATATAAAAATTACAATAAATTCATATGATGATATACAAGTTAGAAGAAATTAACCGAGAATTCACGAGTTACAAAAATCTTGGAAAATATTGAAGCTTTATTTTTCCACTGCGAAAAGATGCCAGAATTAAATTTAGAAAATCCCATGATGAGCAAAAGAAAATAATAAAGAAAGAGAGAACAAAGAAATAAGAATAGTTGAAGAGGTAACCTCAAATTCTTATGGTTTTTGTGATGTAAAGAAAAAGAGAATAAGGATGTTCTATTTATACTCATAATGCTAGTATCTCAAATGAACTCAAATTTCAAGATTACAAGACTTATCTTAACTTTTCGTAATTCAAGAAGAAAGAAGATAGAGAACAGAGATGATGCAGAAGAATTTGACACAATGTCAACTATTATTATTAGATGAGATAATGAAAAGAAAAAAAGGTGACATGATAAGCATGAATCCATGAAAATATGCATGGAGATGGTGATAAACATGTAGGAAGGCATGCGGTGAAAGCGTACGGTGCAATTGGTGTTTGTAGATAAATAAAATTAGTTTATTTAATTTTTCATTTCATAAATTATAATTAATTGAAAAAAAGACTATTTATTAATACATAAAATCCCACGTCAAAAATAAGTAGGGTTGCTAAAAAAATTCTCTTAGGTGACAAATCAAATTTCACCTAGTATGCACTATGATATTGGTTGAACAATTAAAATAAACTTATGTATTAATGATGTCAGTTAATGAATAAAAAGTCATCATGTGTTACTATGCATATTCCTAACCAATAAAAAATTTACATTTTAAATAAATTTCAAGGCAATAAATTTTAAAAATTGAGATGCTTATCTCTAAGCACCTTCTAGTAACTCTATAAATAGAGAGCTCATTTATGCTATGCATAACAAGTTGTCAGAAAAAAAAATATGAAACTCCTAAAATTTTGTTAACAAAAATTAAAGCATAAAAAATTAGTCACCTCTATCAAGAACAATTATTTCGAGTTAAAGATTTTAATCACAACACTTAAGTTCGTGAATCATTTCAAGTTCAAAACATTCATGATGATTCAACATTTGATTGGAGACCAAGTTTCTTGAAGCTATTACATCGAAGTTAACTATTCAACCTATGAGCTAAGATCAAGCATTTTTAAAACCTTCATTTAAAGCCAAAATTCAACCATTCAATTTGAGATCAAACTTCCTAAAGCTTTGGGTCAAAATCAGCTTGAAGAGAAGAATTAAAGTATTTTATACTTTATTAAGAATTAAATTAGACATTATACTCACTTTATCAAATCAATAAAATTATTTGTTCTATATAATTTCTTTACTGTGAATTTTTGTGTGTACAAATGTATATAAGTAAATAAAAATATATTTAATAGTTCAACCATTTTATTTAACCAATTGAATCAGTTTGACCTTGTGATCGAGTCCCTAATCGAACTAGGCTTTAAAATATTGCTTTGATTTGATGCCTTACTAATTCATTTCATTAACTTGTTTTTCTGTCTTTTTGACCACCATTATCAACGGCTCTTCAGCCAATTACTCTAGTCATGGTACAAGCCAATGACTTCACCAAAATCGTTATTGACATCTCCTTATCTTTTAGTTACTGCTCACTTACATGGGTTTTTTAGCATAGACAGCGTTGCAACCGGACTAATAATCATCAAAGTTGTGATTATTGTTTGCAATGGACTAATATAGATTTGGACAATATAGAGAAATTGAGTTTTCGGTTATTATAATGAAAAATATCTTCCATAATGTAATTATAAAATATTAAAATACTAGATAATGTTCAAATTATTAATGCTAAATGTAGAGTGTATAGATGGACTAAATGTAGCTATAAAATTTTAATAATTATAATATTAAATGTAAACCATGGTCATTATAATTTTTTTTATCAAAGATGTATAAATGACATGTCACTTTTTTATTTTATACTAAAAAATGAGATTTTTTTTCAAACAAAAAACAACTTCCAACAAAATGAATGGATATTGAGAGAATATTAAAGAAAATCACTGATATTTAGCACAAATCTCAAATTTTCTGAAAGAAATCATCTAGATTTAGGGAAAATAATCCTTCCATAGGTTGGATCATGATATTTAACTAGCATAAGCATGTGCTAAGAAGAATTTGACTAAAAAGGTACAAACTTGTTTCAATCACGATGATCTCAACATGATTACAATTAAATAGTGATAAGAAAATAGCAAGACTTAAAAATTATAGCTTGAGTAACTAACATTGAAAAAGTTCACTGCACCCTTTTAATGCCCGTTGTTGCTACTATTGTAGAATGTTATCCAACATCACTTCTTTGCTTTCACAAACTGAAAGATTAGGTGTCACTATGTATGTATCTAAACTTCTGAATTTTTTAGTCAACTACTACCAAGAAAAGGAAATATAAAAAATCTTTTGACCTCAGTGCAAAACCAAAGGGAAATCCCTAAACAGGCTGCATCACCAAATTGCGATGTTGTATAGATAATCAGACTCCTTATTCTCACATGAATGCACTTGTTGAACTAGTGAAGGATTGATAATGGTTGCTGGCATGGCCCCATTATCATATACATGGTTCTTCAAGTCCCAATGTCTTTGGAGGGTTTTATTATTCCTAAAGAGGCACCATCTCCAAATTAGTATGTTCGCCATCCTTGCGAGATTGTGAAGATGAAGAAGACTCCTTGTTCTCCTCAGAGTTCATCTCTTGAATTGGTGGAGGATTCATAGTGGTTTCTAGATCGATAGCATTATCTGATAGATGTTTCTTCATCTCTCGGTGTTCTTGACATATAGCACACCAGTGCATGCAGCAATGCACCATACAGGGATCACAAGGTGAATCCTAGAAAAAGTGAAGGAATAAGTCATAAAAGGAACTCAGATAATTTTTATAAGATTCCACCACAAAAAATGACAAATCCATTAACAAGTCTAACCACAGGACCTATGTCCCACAAAGTCTAACTAACAGAAAATGACTTGCAAATGCCTGACTTATTCCTTGAATAAAATGGGCCTAACTAAACAAACAATTGGAGTGCTTAGAAATATAGTCATGATCAACTTTAAGGTCAACTACATTGCTTCCCGTGTAAGAAAAACCAGTTAGCAAACCCTGTAGATAGAATGTAAATGGCATTTGCTGCACTTTAAGAAAGAAGCATTCTAGTTTTGCAACATTATTTATTTAGCTCTGACAATTGAGCTTCTTAAGATATTTGGACTGTGAATCAAGCATTATTAAGGGTTTATCCATATAAATTTTCCCTTGTCATTAAATTGTCATTGATGTCAATTATTAATTAGCTTAAGTCACTTCAATGGTCTTTTATATAAGACCAAAGGGATCTTATCTTCTATTTTATTCTATTTATCTAACCTATGTTTTGGTGTCCTACACTTGTTGGAAATACAATCTAATCACAATTTACTACAAGTTAAAATCTTATGCTAAAATCACAATTTTTACCCTAACACAAAATTCCCTTCAACATTGGCCCTCAAACATTATAAGAGGAAACTTTGAGACTATGATCTTTTCTTAAAAGTGAAGATCTTTAACTTTAACACTATAACAACAACAACAAAGCCTTATCTCACTAAGTAAGGTCGGCTATATGGATCACACGACACCATTGGGTTCTATTAGAAACCAGATTTTCAATAATATTATTCACCAAAAAATTCCTTTTTATAACCTCCTCTAATATTTTTTTTGGCTTCTCTCTATACTTTTTCACAGGGTTAAAAACTATGTGATCAAATCTTTTCACTGGTGCCTCCAATGGTCTTTTTTGCACATGATCCAACCACCTTAACTAATTTTTTATCATCTTCTCCTCAATACTATAGACATTTAATAGATATAAAGTATTGAAAAACCCATTCCTTTAAACCCAGATCCACACACTATACATTTAAGCATTTTCTCATCTTTAACCATCAGGTCCTATGTATAATTTCAATTTTAAACATATTTTAATTTACGTTATGTTGTTTCACTTTCCTTTAGTTACTGCTTGGTTGACTGTGAAGTTAGTTCCACTTCCACCCAACTCCGATTTTATTAAACAAAGGCTGGAAATAACAAATCAGCCAATAAAAACCTGCTTATTTTCACGATAGTAAATTGTAAAGCCTAAATGATCGTATAAGAAAATTACTTAAATAAAATTATCAAACATGATATTATACAGTCAATTCCTTTTAATTAGTAAATGTGATATCAGTGAAGCTCTTCTTGGAAAGAACATAATTTCAAGTCATAAGCAAGACTAATAAGGGGTAGTTTCCCAATTAGGGAGATTGGATCTTAGAGGCTTCTAATTCCAAGGTATGTCATATACCTTCTTCTTTGTTTACAACTGATCGAATATCATTTCTCAAAATTCTAACAGGCACTACAGAACTGCTTCTCAGCATCAATTCACTAATTAGCCTTAACGAAATTATAGTTTGTCTACACTAAGAAACAAATTTCACAAATAATTAAAACGAAAATATGATCTTTGATAAAACACAATGGCTTCGTTTGATCCATGTCAATGACCCTTTCTAATAGGAGAAGGCTTAATTGTTGTTACAGCAATTAAAATGTTGATAAATTGAACCTCTTAACATTTTTGATTTCTTGAATAGTAGTATAGGACTAACCCTATGTGCAACTAGAATACATGTGCATGCTTGTTTAGGTAACATATTATCTTTCTAAATACAATACATTACTTTAAGAAAATTTTGAGCAACCTATCATTTGTATAGCAAGAATTGAATCTAACCTACAAACAATAACAAGGTAGTTATGTCACCTTGAGATGATATTTCTTCTGTAACGATTGTCGGAATAGACCAGTATAGATGCCACACATCCACCAAGTAAAAAGCAGACCCTCGACAATGAGAAATGATGTCTGGGGATCAATACCGTTAAAGAATGCTGTTGCAGCTGCAAGTGCAATTCCACCTTCCACACACATAGCATGACAAACACAGGCATTGTTCCATGGAATATCTTTCAATGCTTCAACATTATGCCCAAACAAAACACAAGGGCAAAAGAGACCAGTCAAGCCTACCAAAAAAAAAAACTACGGAATGATATATGTTTATGAAGAATGACTATTGTTCATTAACCAAGTAAAAAATTTAAAATTCACTAGGCAGAGAAGAGTTTCTAGCTTTACATACACTAACCATAGAAAAAAAAAAAAGCATTCATGATAATTATTTACGCCCACTTGTTTGCCTTTGCTAAACAACTCAAACAATGCCCTGATTTAACCTAGTGCCCCAATAATCAATGCTTCAACCACCTCCATCCTAGAAAAAATTTATTCAAAGGATATAAAAAAAAAGAAGAATAACAAATAACCCCCTTCAAGTATTCATAATGTACGCATAAGCAACCAAACTATAGAAATATGTAATTGATTTTCCCCAACATTATAAATTGTGCAGATAACCCTTTATGTTATTTGTTCACTAAACTTAGACAAAGCAACCAATTTGTTTATTAGATGTTCAATTAACACTACAAATTATATATCCTTGAGGAAATTAATTGCATTGAGAAATTGCTATTGATAGGCATATTCAACTTTTAGAGTTAAACTCCAACATCCACAAATTATGAATTTTGGGATGAAAATGGTTGGACTAAAATTTTAGGGATAAAAATGGCGGATTTAAATGATAAAATGCCTTTTCTAGGGCTAATTAGTTACCTAAGAGGAAAATAGTTTATTTCATTAAATTTAGTTAACAAAAGGATAACAAAAAAGAGTTAAATGCCCAATTTATAAAGTCTAAGAGGGTTATCTACACAATTTCATAGTTTTTTTTTTTTTTTTTGGAGGGGGTGGGGGTATACACACATTGTGAATAATTGGAGGGGTTTTGTGTGTAATTTATCATAAAGAAAGTTCAGCAGGAAATGTAAAGGATACAATAAAAGTAAAATTTTTACAAAACGTAAAGCCAAAGATAAAACAAAAGTGATTATAAAACATGGAAAACATGGCTTTGTACATGGATAGTGAAAATACGATCTAATTTTAACCATAATCTAATAAAATTGAAAACTTACAGCAGTAGGCTCATATTAACTAACATCCCAGTCCCCTTTACCAAGATTTCATTCAAAATAATGTATGTTCTCAAGGTGTAGATTTGCATATAAATGCTTTAACTATGCATCTCACACACACATAATAAAGCCCAAGAACGTAGTTTATGTTAGTGTTAATTTAATTCAAGTTAGGTAGACAGAATCTTACAACTCTCACTATCTTCGAAGCAACCACAGATTCCAGTCATCCAATCTTCATCAGCAGGGGGTTGGTAGCTTTCAGGAAGGCTTTGTCCACATTCATGACATCGACCAACATTTAACTGTAGAAAATTAACATAAATCAGATATGAAAACCGAAAAAAAAAAAAGGTCATCCCATCAAAAAACATTTGGGCCAATAGTCTCTCACAGATAGTCATCCACTCTGCATACAAATCAATTATTTTGATACATATCACGCCAATGATAAAAGAAGGATACTAGCACTAATTCCAATCTCTTATCTCGCAATTGTTTTTCTTAAAATTCCAAACATAAAAAATAAGAAGTGAAGTATGTTCAGAAGCAGTCAACACGAAGCAAAATGCCAGGATTATCAGGACAAATTATTTGTACTTAATTTCTTATCACCTATAATATCAAGCACGTCCTAAACACATTGTTATTGCTGTTGTTGATATATTAACGATGCATTTATATATAAATTTAAAAATATGATAAAAATCTTCATTCAAATTTCAATGTGAATTGTATATGTTATATCCCCAATAAACGTAGAAGACCAAGTTATCTAGGTGGTCTGGTATCAACTAGATCCAAAAATCATATTCTACAACTATCATTTGTCAAGTAAAACATATATCTTGCCTTTATCACATGATACTTTTATGGTTTCCTTCTTTTCACACAAAGGAGCGGAAAATAGATAGGAAGGAAGAATCCCTGAATCACATACTGTTTCATAATGTTTCCTAGCCTAAACAACTACTTCCTTTCACCCCCTTAATGCACTCAGTTAAAAGACCAAATAACTCGTTTCTCTTACCTATTCCTTCCTCTCGTTTCATTTACATCTATTCATTTTAACCCATCCAATCTGAAAGAGGATTCAGCTGTTAGAACCCTGTCCTTGTTTCATAATTCTTCATTTTCCGAAAGAAAAAAAAGGAAAAAAAAGACATTTCAACATGTTCAACAACCAATACTAAAAAATTAAAACACATTATACCATCTAACAAGCACAGCCCCCCCCCCCCCAAAAAAAAAAAAAAAAGAAAAGAAAAGAAAGAAAAGGAACCATATTGACAATCTCCGAATGAAAATAATAAATAAATCATTTTCATAATCTCAAGAACAGATCTCAAGCAAATACTTAAATGTGAAGATAAAGAAAGAAAAATGGATACATGTGGAACATCAACAGGTTGGTTAAGCTCCCCGGGAGTAATATCCTCCAATGGCGCTTGATCACCCTTTTTCAACTTCACGTACCTCGAATGCCCTTCTGCCATTTCCAAATTACTCTGATACAAAACATAGATTTGTACAGAAACCATGACTATGACGAAGAAATGAATCGCAAACAGGGGAGAGAAAGAACAAAAAAAGATCAACAAAATGAGGAATGAAAAAAATTTGTTGGTGAAATTCGACAAACCTGAATGAAAATGATTCCAAAACTGAATGTGCTATGAGTTTTCAGAGAGAAAGGATTACTGGATCATTGATTTTATACTCTTGCCAATTTGATGGCACTTTTAGCATGACTGTGCACGCTACGATGTAGATTGACGGTTATCCGCTATTTCGAATCAAAACGCATGTCCATATATTGTTTTTTTCGTTTTCTTTCTTTTCATTTTGGACCTACAGAAATTATTTGATTAAAAAGGGTAATTCTATGGTACGAATATCAGTATCTTATGCAACAAAATTTTGGACATTTAGTTTCTTGCTCACACAATTAAGGTCGTTGACCGAATGGAACTTGACACACAGAATCAAATCCTTTTGTTTTGATTGATTTTACATATTATTTTGTTAAAATTCCTTTCCATATTTCTTAAGTTCTAAACAACCCATTCCATTTTCCATTTTCTATTTTTTATTCTTTTTTATTTTATAACTAATATTGTCTTGTTCATAAGAAAATTAAAAATAAAAATTTAAACAAATTAAAAAACCTTAATTTTTAATCTAATATCTAAGTTCAAAAGAAAGTAGATTACAGAACTAATAGAAGAATTATAATTGCAACAAGATAAAAGTACTCACTTTTAAATCCAATTAATACTACTTAAAGTAGAATATAAACAACAAGAAGATTTCTTAAAAAGGGAAACATATTTTAACCTCCTATGAGTTTTAATAAAATTATGTAGTTTCAAAACTTATTTAAACTTCCCTTGAAATATAAAAAAGGTACTATATTTAAACTTAAATTTGATATCATTATTGCAAAATGATGAGAAAAGAAACTATACAAATCAAAGATATTAGTATCAGATATTTTAAATATTTTATACAAAAAATATATGCTAATTAAATTCAAATAATTAATATATGATGAATACAAAAGTCAAATTTTAATATAAATATAATAATTTTTTGGCCGTTTGAATTTAATCAAAATATATATTTGATCATAAAATATTTAAAATATTTTATATTATTTAATTTGAATTAATAATCGTTTTTCTCATTATTTTATAAGTGAAATCAATGTTTTCAAACCCGACCTAACCATTGACCTAGCAAGATGAATGAATGAATGTCAGATCGGTTCAACCGGTTTAACTAGGTGATCGAACTGGTTAATATATATATATATATATATATATTATATTATATATACATATAAAAAAATTAAATTTATTTAAATTTTATAAGTATATTTTTGAAAGAAGATAAAATAAATATTAATCTTACTACAATCATAATCATTGACACAATTTTAATATTATTTTATAATATTAAAATTTATTTTATTTAAGTTTAGTAAAAATTTTAAATTAAAAATTTAATCAGTAATACAAATTTAATTATACATAGAATAAAATATAACTATCTAATATATGTTATTTATAAAAAAAATTAAATAAGGTAAAATTTCGAAAAACAAATCACGATATACATTATATAATGAAAGCACATTATATTATAAAAAATAAATGTGTCCAGTGGTCAGGTAGCTTAGCGCGGGGAAGAGACATCACGTGTTCGAGACTTCTGCAGACTACTTTCTTATTTTTCAAATGAAACACATCCAAATCCGTTCAGATTGGTTTGTGTCGGGTTAGCAGGTTTCCGGTTAAATACCAGTTCTGATCGAGCCAAAATGGTTTAACTAGGCCACCAGGTTCCTATCATTATTCGGACCGAAATGGGGTCCAATTCCCAGTTGAACTGCTTGAACTGGCCGGTCTGGTTCGAGTTTTAAAACACTGAGTGAAATATTAAAATTTAGGTTTAAATTTAATATTTTTTTAATTTTTAAGAAAGGTTGTGTAGGTTTTAAAATTAGAGGAGAGGTTAAGGCATTTTTCCCTTCTTAAAATTAAGATAACAAAGAGATAACAAAGAATCATAGTGATAAATTGCGAAGTATAATTACCTTTTTTTTCCTCCTAAGATATCTAACTCCAAATAATTTGACATGCAATTTCAAAATAATTAAATAATAAAATGGAAAACAAACTATTTTAGTTTAAATTTGGTTTATTCTTTACCTAAAACCTTTTAGGGCATTATTAAATAATTTTACAATCTCATTAAAAAAATAAGAACTAAGAGATTTTATTAGTAATAAAATAATTTAAGCAAGTTTCAACATATAAATAGGTGATAATATGAAACTAATTTATACTAATAGTGGCATCTCTATATAAAAAAATTACATAGATTATATAATCCCTTTCAACTATTAGCAAAAATGTAGGATGTCCAATAATATCTTATGAATTAAAATGCATTATACTACATAAACACTAATGTTTACTATGACCAAAATCTAAAATTATTTTAGGACACATACAAGTTTTAATATCACATGTAAAAATTCAACTAAGATCATATGTGTGGGAAATTAAAATATCACATATTAGTAATTAAATTATTCAATTGATGAAACATCAATGTTTGAAATGGTGAAAGCAAATGAACTAGTATAAACTAACTCTTCCCATTTGCTTTTCTCCATTACGAGGACTCTCAATGGTTTGAATTCATGCATTAGAAATAAAGAAGAAACCTAACTATATGTCCTTATTAATAATAAAAAAGAGCGGCTTGTTAGGAGTTAGACTTTGACAATCATTAAAGCACACTAACATATCAAAATGCGCAAAGTCCAAACTATATCAAATCACAATCAAATTTAAGCCTTATACATATTTCATAATAGGACTAAATTAACTAATTTTTTTTAAAAAAAATTAATTGAGAGATATTCATAAAAATTCTAATAATTAAAGCAATCTCATTCATTATACATATATTGCATTAAAAATTTTGGATCAATGTTACTTTTCGTGACTTTTTAATCTCATTATTATTATTATTATTATTATTATTATTATTATTATTATTATTATTATTATTAATGTGATAACTTATGTTACTTAAATGATTAGAAATGGTAGATACATGATGTGCTATCTTAGAGAATGTTTTTAGCATGACTCTAATGGACTTCAAATTGTAAATAACTCCCTAAAACTTGCTTAGTGACACAACAAACAAAAAATTATTTACCAATTACCACAAGTATTAAGGGAAACAAATTGCACATGAAGTAATGGATAGAAAATGATATTAATGTCAATTCAAAATTATTGAATTTTGATGTAATATTATACAATTATATTAAATGTAATAAATTACATTTTTTTTGCTAAAAACAAATTAGATATTATTATCTATTAATTAATATTATTAGCTGTAATATGTGAGAGATATTCACATTGTAATTCAGTATACAATACCTAAAATTTAAATTAATTCCATCACAAATATATATAATTATCTATTATTTGTTTTATAATTTATAATTATTTATAGTACATGATGTTTGCATAAAACCTTTGCATCACATTGGATAAAAATTAGTTCTTGTAATAAAAAACATTTGAGGATTGTCTTTCAAAAATGTTTCTTGGATTTTTTTACCGACTACAAGCTTTTTTAGAGAAAAATCTTCTATATATTTCACATTCACTAGTGAAGATTTTGTTGTATACAATATAACAAAATTACATCTATACTATAGAAACTTCTAATTAAAAAATATTTTTTGTTCTAAATACTTCTTTTTAAATATAAAAATTAACTTTAACTTTAATCTTTTGAGGTAAATTCAAAAGATAAAGCATAGATTTTAAAGTTTATCATTATGTTTAGCATAACAAATAAATTAGTTTATATCTTATTAAAGTGATCAATAAGTTATAAATCAATCTCTAAAAATATTTAGTATGCTAACTTATTATAAAAATGTCACGAACTAACCCTCATTATGATCAACATGAAACCTAACTTTTCAATTTCTACTAGCCTAGCCCATTTTCCTTATTCGATATTGTTATTTGAGGTAAATAAATTATCCTATTTTCCTTATAAAAATGTCACAAGTCAACCCTCATCATGTTTAGCATATCAATATTGTTATTTGAGGTAAATTTAAAAGATAAAGCATAGATTTTAAAGTTCATCATTTTGTTTCGCATAACAAATAAATTAGCATATATCTTGTTAAAGTGATCAATAAGCTATAAGTTAATCTCTAAAGATATTGTTATTCGAGGTAAATAAATTAGCCTATTTTCCTTATAAAAATGTCACAAACCAACCCTCATCATGTCTAGCATAGCAATATTGTTACTCGAGATAAATTCAAAATATAAAGCATAGATTTTAAAGTTTATTATTATATTTAGCATAACAAATAAATTAGCTTATATCTTATTAAAGTGATTAATAAGTTGTAAGTTAATCTCTAAAGATATTTAGTACACTTATTTATTATAAAAATGTCACAAACCAACCTTCATCATGATTGGCATGAAACTTAATTTTTCAATTTCTACAACCTAACCAATTTTCCTTATTGATATCCCAAAGTATATATAATTATTGGGGAGTATAATAATGCTATAAAAGACAAGAAATGAAATTTCATTTAATAAATGATTTAACATTAAATAAGTTAAATTTGTGTTTCTTTACCATTAATCTATATAGAACAAGGCTAAAAAATTTCTAATTATATCAAAATATCCAATATTGCCCTTAGCCACACTAGAAAGCTTCTTCAAAGTTCAACTTTGAGACAATGATAGAGGCTTAACATATAAATCTATAAAAGAAAAACATAAAGGGATGAGTTCAAATCTTTGTGAGTAAATATTCTAGTATTTATAAAGTTTAAAGAAATTAAACACTTATCGACTAGAATTTACTCTCCTTTAACCATAACATGTATATTTGACAATATCAAATTTAATTATTAATGATCATAAATTGTCATCCAATATTAGTATAAATACAATAATAGGAACAAGGTTCACAAGCTTGATTAATGCTCACTCATAACTCCACATACCAAGCATTATCAATTCATAATATTTCTAATTTAAGAAAAATAATTCAATAATATTTTATAAATAATTAATGCTAAAAAACAAGTAAGTCTCCTTGTGTTTCTTGATCATCTTTATCTCTTCACAAATCCAATCTTATTCCTCTAAGGCCAACCTTAGTCATTCACAAATATTTATTGGATCGAGTTTAATTCACAATTGTTATCAAATGTGACCTATCTTAATTTCTTGAATTATTGGCAAGCATCAATTCAATCATCACATTTTAACTTAATTCATATCACATTTTATAAACTAAAACTTTCATGCTTTTTTGCATGACTACACATTGACCATTCATTATCATTTTTATTGTACAATACTTATATTTTAACATAAAAGACTCAATTCATTCCTCAACATTTGAAAAAGGATGAAGTACTAAAGTTACATGGGTGATAGTCAACTATAATGATGTGAAAAATATTAACTATATTATTTCATCCTATTTCATATTTCTTAGTATGTTACATTTGCTTAATTTTATAGAATTGGTCTTGTTTTATAATTTGAGGTTAGTTTTACAATATTTTAAATTTATTCAGTTAATGTTAGATTTTTTACATTGTTTTAGGTTTTTGACTATATATTAAGTTCTAGATAAGCTTAGAGAAAGCCTTACAATTCAATATTTTGGTCAAATCTCAGTTTGTATTTCTAAAGGATTTTATTTAGTTAAGAAGTTAAAGCTCTATTTCTATATCAGCTTAGCTAATTTTGGTTTTAGACCATATCTAGAAATTTAAAGGTTTAATTGATGTGAAACTAGTGCTTAAAGCTTCCTAAGATCTAACTCTACAACTTTGACATATATGGTTTACCAAAACTATACAGTTTTAATGGTCATACACGAGGTGGACGTTACATATATATGAGATTGTTGTAACTGTTAAAATTTATTACTTTGTAAAAATAGATTATAAGCTTCCAAAAATGAGAAAAGCCCTATTCTTGTAACCCTAAAAGGCATAGGTTTCAAGTACAATAAGGCTTGAGGATTATCAAGCCAGATCAAAAGCAAGAACATGTTAGACTTTTAGACTACACACGATTTAGCAAGATAGTTTTTCTTCTTTTTCTAGTTTTCTTGCTATTCATCCATGAGAGGCTAAACTTTTAGAGTTAATTTAAGGATTTTGAGGCTTTTCTCTATTGAATTATGAGATCTTAACTTGTAATGTTGATTTATTCTTGTTAATTTCTGTTTTTCCCTAATTCTTTATGCTGATTGTTTTGAATTTACATTTGTCGAGTGTTAATTTAGTATAATTAACATTCAACCTCATGATTTTTTTATTCTTATCTATTTTTATGATAAATTGTGGTTAGTTAATTATAATTTTATACATAGGGATAGAGGGTTGATAGATTAATTTAGAGGTTTTTAATTTAATTCTTCAATTCAATTAAATTCTATCTTTAAATCAATTTCAATCTAACTTCTTTATAGATTATAGCAGTTGCTTTATTCAACTAATCTTAATTAATCAAATCCTAAATGAATATTTACTATAGGATTCATGAATTATTGTAGAGGTTTCGAATAATTCAAGATTAAAAAATTAATTAGAATAGTTAATTCTTTTGTGATCTATAATTAATCCATATTAAGAGCTATCAAATCCTTAGATTGACTATTTCACTATATTGATTTTCTTTCTTGCTATTTTACTTATGCGTTTTGTTTTGGTTAACACATTGTTTCAAGTTTCAAATCAAACCCCTTCTAATTTTAGTTTTGTATTCATCTTGCATTCTGTCTTTTATATTTTACATATCATTTGAATTCTGCCTGTATTCTATTTTACTATTATTGTACTTTTACTGGGGCTATAGTCAACTACCGAAGGCTTAAGAGTAATTCTAATAGCTTGTAGTTAACTATAAGAGGCTCGAAATAAACATTTCAACTTGGTAGTTGTTTACTTGCTCAAAAATTGATTTTTGGGCACTTAATTGACTATGTAATTAATTGCCACTTGGATTTCTGCAAAATCATTGAGAAATTCATTTTTCATATAGTATATTCTTATCCAAACTCATTTACTATGCCACCAATGCCTACCAAATCATTAAGATTCATTAAAATACATTTATTTCACTTCATTTATACTAATTTCAACACTAAAATCAATTCAAATATCACAAATCAACACATTCCCCATATATTCATCAAAACCTAGAAGCTTCAACTTAATATAGACCAATTTCAATAAAATCTTTAAATTTAAGCTAGGATATTTATTCACCTAGTATGGAATAGATACTTGAAAGCTAGGATTGAGATTTTCTTATTTTTAAATATTCAAAATTATCATTTTTGAGGTTAGAGCTCAAAATCCTTCTTTGGGCTAATTTGTTTAAACTTTCTCAATCATAAGGGATATGTAGATAGGAATTTGACAATGATAAAGATCTTATCTTTATTGTGTGAAGAATTTAATGTTTCCTTCCTTACTAATGTAGTAGTTATAAGGTAAGAGATGAAAAAAACCATAGAAAGTCGCTTAGTCACCTACAAGTAAGCCAAAAATAGTGTTTGGCGATCTTATTTTTTCCTTTCAAAGTTTATATTAGTGATAGAGAAAAGAGAAAATATAGGAAGTATATGAAGAAGTGAAGTTCGAGAATATACCTAATATAAAGACCAGTATTTATAGTGGTCAAACTATCTAGGGCATGATGGTTATATTTTAATATTACTAGAAGAAATTTAGCTTTTTTAAAGGATATAAGTGGTCTACTAAGGTAATTGCTTTCCAACTGTGTTAACTGTTTACGACTTTTGGCACTGCTCAATTAACCTTAAGTGATCTTTGTGGTGTGTCCAATTAGTACTAATACACAAATTTAAGCTAGTTAGCTCAAGCCCAAAGATTATCAAGATCGATCTAATAGATAAGCATTCATTAGAATTTAATAAGATTTGGCTTCCCTTGATCTTGATTGAAGGAGAAGAAGAAAAGATGAAGTGAGTGAGAGGAAGTAGAATTAAAGATTGGGAATTAGGGAAATAAGAGAAGTTTAGCTTATTTTTAGGGTGAAAAAAGGGAATAAGGGTGTGGATATTTTTAGAAAAGTATCCTAAATATCATCCATACTTACATCTAAAAACTTTCAATTTTTAAACTTTTTACTTCACACACTTTTTCTCCATCAAATCATACAAATTTTTCATTTCATATTCATTCAAACAATTAATTACTATTTAATCAATTTTACTTCACATCTTATCGCTATAATTTACTTATTTCTTACAAAATTTCATTCTAGTTACTATCATCATACTTAATTAATTATCTTTTGTCCAATTAAAATTTAGAAGGGGCATAGCTAAAAATAAAGTGTAATTTAATAAGCTTAGTTAGGTTGCTTAATATAGCTAATAGTTTATTGGTTATTAATTTTTTTTTCAAATTTATCCTTCTTCTTTTCATTAATAACAACTCATGCCTTTATAATTAATTAAATTTTAAGTAATTATATCCTTACTTTGAATCTAACAATATTACATGTACTAAAAATAGGGTCCAAAATTGGGTTACAAATATAAATTAAAGGTTGTTATTAAATATAATATGGTAGAGCAAATTTGTAAAAATCAATTCAATGAATATAGAAGATTTTGAACTTAATTTCAGATCTTATAGCATTTTTGTTTTGAATCATATAGAAATAAAAATATATATGAATAAATGAGTCATATCATAAAATATAATTAATCATATTTAAAGTAATTATATTCTTATTTTGAATAATAAATAAATATGTAATAGCATACAATATAATTAATTAAATGTCAATCAATTATATTTTTATTTTAAATATATTTATTGCAGTAATAACTTAATTTCAAAATTAATATGAATTAATTTAGTTCATATATCTATTTATATTAATATTTCTTCTTATATTATATTACATTTTTCAACTAGTTCAATAAATAATTTGACTAAATATTTTTAATATAATTAACTATTAACTAACAACTATCAATTTATAAATCAGCTTATCTACTACTTTTAATAAACATAGCCTAAGTAAAAACAATGTCACTAAACTAATATTTAAGAAGATAAATAAAAATTTTTCAATAAGATAATTATTTGTTTTATATTTTTTAATGAGATTGCACATTGAAGATCATGTTAAAATTTGTTCATGCTACTCAAGAGGTAAAAGTGATTACTTCATTTTTGCTTTCTTCGTTTATCTTAATGAAAAATATTTTTTTATAAAATATAATTATGAAATATTTAGATAAGAAAAATATTTTATTTATTTAATATTAAATATAAAGTTATATACGCAAATCATATTTTTCTAGAGAATATATTTTTCGATGAAATAGTCTAAATACTCTAAAAATAAACATCACATAAAATTAATAGTTATAATTTCTTATATGAAAAATAAATATTTATTTATGCTATACAACAATAACAATTGTCTTCTCTTCTATATTATTTAGTGAATTTAAAATTGATTCATTAAATTCATTTTACATTATCTTTCACTAATGTATTGTTTCATTAATAAAAATTATTATAAATTCTTTTTTGTTGGTAAAAAAAATTGTTATAAATATTTATTTATATGAATATTCATAAAGTATTTTTTATTTATCTATTAGTTATTATAATTAAGATTTGCTCAATATCTGATGATAACTAATAATAAATAATTATTGATAAGTGATAGTTATCAGTTAAAGATAATTATCATTACTAATTATGATAGTTATCACCCTAGTGCTTAGGAGTTTATAAATATTGAAGATTATGAAAGAGTTTTATATATTCACGAATAAGAGAAACTGCTCCTTTTGTGATATTCTATTCTCTTCATTTATTTTTCTGTTACTCTACTTTCATTTTTATAATATGTTAATTATCAACAAAAAACTCTTTTAGATTGAGCTTTTAGGATTGATAAATTTTCCTTCCATTTCAAAGCTTGCTTCTAGATGTTTGTACACATATGTATCAAAACATTGTTATTTTCATAAGAATGTATGATCAAAACTCATGCTTTATATATTCTTTGTATTTATTTTATTATATCCTTTATATTATAATTTTCCTATTACCAGACTAATAGTAGTGTTGCACTTTAAATTATATTAATCTATCCCTCTCACTCTTTAATAGTATAGTTGTTTTAGCATCATCAATTTTGGCTTTTAATCTCTTTAGTTTATGATCCCTATAATTTTAACTAGGAATCCAACTAAATGAATTTAGAAATGGAAATTGAACAATACGGTTTTAATATTTATATTTATGTATATGTATATATATTTATATATATATGTATATGTGTGTGTATGTGAGTGAGTGAATTAATATAATGGTAAGAGACTAATTAGGAATGATAGTTTTGGTGTGAAGGATTCATTTGAAAGGAAAACTATTAATATTAGGCTAGACTTAAAGACATTCACTAAATCCATTTGAAGCACAAACTAAATCCATGTTCTTTTCCCTAGTTTTGATTTAAAGTAATCTTAGTGAATGTTATAATCTTTAATTTATCAATTGATTATATGACTAATAAGCATAATTTTGAGAATTATTCTTATTTCATCTTTCTTTATGATGCCCTCATTCTTATTTTGTCTTATATTTTTGTTTTTATTTGACATTCTTTTTAAACAATTCTAAAAATTATTTTGAATGTTTTTAAGGATGATTTCCTATACATATATTATACTATTACTTAAAAGTCTATCAATTTGAAGTTAATCTTGGAGATCCAATTTTAGTGGAGCACATTATGTATGCAAGCTTTTTTACAAAGATTAAGTATTGAATTCATTTAAATGGTATGGATTTCACAGTTTCAATTAAATAAAAGAAAGGTAAATTATCAATGTAAGATATAATTCTTGCTTAACTTTTTCATTTTTTTGTATCGCATTTTAAGAGTCTTATACAAATATAAGTTATTTATTCTTTCTTGTCATACCTACTTTGAATTTGATTTGAACTTAGTAACCTTTTATGCTGATTTATGTTTAAATGCTCATTTCTTGCATTTTTTTATGGTATTTTTGGTTAAAGATTTCATTTTGTGTTAGATATGGTTCAGTTATAGGTTTGTTTCATGTGTTTTTTCACTATAGAAATAACTGAGATTGACTTGTGATGAACCTAATACTTAAACTTTGATTTATTGTTATCTCATTTAGAGAATCAATGGATTGGTATCACCTTACTCTTAATGTTGATGTTGATGTTGCTATCCATTGGGATTTTGCTCCAAATCGAAGTATTCCAATTAATTCAATGACATGTATTTATTACAAAGTTTATTTTTGCTTGATTTAAATTAATTTAAATGTTCATATAAAGGAACATTTTAGCTTTCATTTGTATCACTTATTGAATCCATCATCTTTTATTTTTATAAAAAATATTGAAAATGAAATATCTTAAAATTAAAAGACTTCCTTGTCCTTGAATAAATTCAAAAGAAAGATGATGTGAATGAATTATGTCCAACTAATTTCATTGCATTTCTTAAAGTGGATGCCTTAATGATTAAAAGGTTCAAATGTGCACGAGGTTAAGGTTATAATCATGAACATGAAAAAGATCAAATTCATGACCATGTGGTGGTTCTGAGAATAACACAAATAACCAAATGATTATTTTTCAACACCAAAGGTGAGAAAATATAAAAAGAAAGTCCTATATAATAAGAATTTGAAAGGCTCCGAAAGTATATGTTAACAATATGATATGAAATGCCATTAGTTTCATATGTATGTCTATAAAGAGAAAAATGTTAAGCCAAATTTTGTTTATGATAATGATGCTTTCAAATATAATCTTTATGATATAATACATTTGAATATGACATATTCCTTTAACTATTTTGAATAAAGAATTAATCATTTGTTATGTTAACATAATAGTTGGAAGTAGAAAGTTAATTAAATGCTCTAGAATGGCTAGTATTATTCTACTAGAAAGGATGCAAATAATTATTAAAGATGCATTGCTGCCAATTAAGTCTCAAAGAAGTTTATCAAGTTTTAAAGGTATAAGATGAAAAAGATACTACATTGAGACAATAAGATATTAAATATATTTATATTATAGTGGCTATCTTAAGTAGAAAAAAAATATATATTAAAAAAATTACTATCATTTTCTTTTGATGTGTATTATATATATACAAAACTAATTGAAATAAATATGAACTAGAAGTTTACTGATCAAAATATTTTCATTATTTAGCATGATTGGATAGGCCATTTCAATTCAATAATTATGTAAAAAATTAAATGAAAATTCAAAAGGTTATTTGTTAAAGAACTAAAAGATTCTTGAATCTAATAAAATAGTCATATATGTATTTATGTTAATCCATAACTGAGTGTTTGCGAGATTCCTTACTCAAATAATTTGCTTTTAAGTACAATTTCTTAATTATACAATTAAGGCAATATGTTTTATAATGTTGGTGAAATTATATCTAAAGTGAGTTATTGATTGTTATTTGTCAATTAGAATAATTGTTAAACATCTTGAAGTATATTCATATGTAAAATGATTTTGTTACTATACTTTTAATGTCCTAAATTATTAGTTGTATCTATATTTAAGGGAACAATATCCTTTGTATCACTTTAAGGGATATGCAACTTTGCATGTTGCAATACTTATTATATGTATCAAAACAAGAAGATATAGCTTCCCTTTATAATGAGCTTCATTAGAAGCTAAAATGTTTCACATATAGAGAATTTTTTAATATGCAACATATTTTTACTTTACCATAATGCACATAAATGATCTTGACAAATGACGAAGAATATTCATGAACTTATATTCTCAAAATCAATGAAAAAATATGTAGTTGTACAAATAAAACGATATTCAATTTGTTAGCCTTTAGTTAAAATTTTCAACCATGAGGCCAAGAATGGTTGAAGTTAAATAGGATTAATTTAATTAAGCAACTTCTTAGGCTAAAATAGTTGGTAGCTTTATAAGTAGAAGGATAACTATCTACTATTAAGCTTGTTCTGACCAAAAGATTGAATATGTGCCATCACTACAATAGAATAGCTAATAGATGTCAAATGTTTTGGGGATTACACATTGAAAGATAACCCACGTGTGATCGAGTATTGTAGTATATGTGATTTTAATATTAGTTAGTAAACTATTGTAAAATATAAAAATAATATCTATTTTTATTCTAAAAAATCGATGTCATTTATATTTCTATTATCTTGAGAAATAATATTAAATATCATTTACTTTCTAAAAATCAATCTCTAATAGCCACAATATCATCTCAATTCTTTTAAATAATTGACATTGTATTCTTAACCTCAGGCACCTAAGCCTAGCCCTCAATTCCTCACTTCTTCATCTTAAACACTAACCTCATCCTCATGCCTTACTCCTTGATTCCTTACTCCTTTGTTCCAAACCTTAATCCTATCCCTATATACTTTGTTTATCCTCCTTATTTTTCTTATATTCCTAACCAAATATAGAAAGCTAATATCTCCCATTACTCTAGAGAATTCTAAATTAAATAACTTTAAATAATGAACTAAATAATAATAAATTGAAAATGGTGAATCAGAAATAGGTACTTTATTAAATCTATCCTAATATCCATTGCTTGATATATGATGTTTGCACTCTCTAAGAAAAGCTTTTTTAATAAAATACCTATAGATGTAATGACCTTAATGAAAAATTAGTTTATTACACATTTTTATATGAATAAATAATAAATAATACAAAAAATATGATAAAAATGAAGAATAAATTTCTTACTTGTGCAAACCTATAAAATCTATATCAAAATGATAGTCAATAAATAGGATCGATTAGGAAACTAGAAACTAAATTGCAAGAACAAACATAAAAAATAAAAAAAATCCACACATTTATATTCTATGCTTTTCTAAAAAATATTAAACCTCATATATTTAGCTATAAATTAATTGAGCTTTCAATCTTATAAAATAATTAGTGAGCAAAAAATGCAATCGAAGATAATCATCTTAAGATTAGAATGAGAGCATGCCTTATTAAATAGGGAATCACATTAAGGTTGGAATGATTTTGAGATGAAACTTGTAAATGACATTATGCTTCACTCTTTTTATTTTGAATTTATGTTATGCTTTATCCTTTTCATTTTCAATTTACATTTATAGTCAAAGATTCCATGTTAGTTACTACATAACAATTGACATCTCAAATTTATATTACACATTAGTTATGAACTATGATTTTTAATACAATGATATCATCTTATTAAGTAATGTTTAACATAAATTACAATAAAAATTGATGTCTAGATAAATGAATGTATTTTTTTAAAAAATTGAATTTCTTTTCTTCTTATTATAAAATTAAATAGAACAACAATAGATTGAAAGTAAATGAAATAAAAAAAATAAGAAATGGGATAATATATTATGAACATATATTCTGCTATTTTATATATTTCCATATTAGTGCATGGACATATATAACTAAAAAAATATTATTTCTAATGAATGATAGATTTTATATTTATAATACACATACATGGCATCTTACTAAAATTAAAAAGAAAAGTGATTATAATTTGCTCATAAATCTTCCATATTGCTTGATAGCTTCTGAGGCGTATGATTCAATTAATTTTATATTTATTGACCTTGAAATGCTTGATTACTTTATTTGTTATGAACCTTTGAGGATTCTTATATTTCAATGTGAAAATAGACATGCTTCTTACTTTATGTGTATCAAGGTTTGACATAGCATATAAAGTAAGCAACAAGTTAATTTTCACATTAAAATATAGGAAGTTTGAAAGGCTTATAACAAATGAAGAAATTAAGTACCTCAATGTCAATTAGAGGATAACACATGCCATCAATGCTACATAGTTACAAATGCTTTGAATCTTATAATTATAACAATTACATCAAACCAAAGATATGCTCATAATTATCTATTTAGGTATAGAAGATAATCATGATTTAACATGATGCCCATGACCATAAAAGATGGTTTTTGAGATTGAGATGAAGGGTAAAGATCTTAGTATTCAACATTGAGAAGTAATTAAAATCTACTAGCATTTCATTAATTAAAGGACTTCTGTCTGCACTTTGACAATGAACACAAAAATCTACAAACAATTTGGAAGAAATCTTATTTTAAGTCTTCATAAATGCTTTGTAAAATTCTTGTGTTTATGGTCAAATCATGGATACAAGCTCTTAGATAGAACTTAGATTAATTCAAAAACTTCTAAAAGGACTGGTCTTTGGAATCCATTAACAAAGAAGGCTTTTAAGATGAAGTGTATAAACCATAGTATTAACATAACTTGGGCTATTAAGAAAAAAAATCAAGAATCTCTTAAGGTTCTTTTTAAGGTATAAGAAACTTTGACAAGTTCTTGAACTTTCTAAATAGCAATGGTAATACCGATTACCAAGATTTACCCACTAACTTAGAAGCTTTCTTTTTTATGGAAGGAGATTTATTTAGAAATATGATATATTTATTAGTGTATATGCCCTAAAACTAATCATATTGATGATTGTAAATTTGAATAATATTATTTTAATGACAATTTCAATTATCATATTTATATATATATTGTCTGTGTAATATATTTAATTATGATGATAACCTTAGAATAATTGTATTCTTAAATGTCCCTAATCATATATCATTGTGGATTGAGTTGCTTTGATATATTAAGACTAGCATGTGTGATGACTTATATGAGATATTAAGTCTACACATAAGTACAAGTTAGAGAACTTGTATACTGGACCGACCCATCCTAAGAACACTACATGAATCATTATATGAGTATCGTGAGTGATTTTTAGTGATCATTATTATGATAGTCCTTTGACCTGAGATTGCCAAGGTTCCTTACATGTGAGTTTCATATTTTGATACTATTCTATGTCACTTATGGTTGATTGAATGCAAGGGTAGTTATTGGATATGTCACATATCATGCGGAGAGATTTGTCTGATCAAGATGGAATTTGTCCCTCCTATATAATAGGAGTAACATTTGTGGGTCCCTTGATTAAGTAAAGCTGAGAATATGCATGGCTATGCTCAGATGAATTAACATGAGATGTCAATTACATTTGCTTTAGTCAGCTTAGGAATTAAGAAACCTCAAGATTGGGCTATACGGGAATGACAGGGTTCATGTCTCGTGCTCAATTTAGATATTTAGGACAAAAGGACATAGATAATGATCACGTGTAAAGGTTTAATCAAATCATCGATTTTCTCATTACTTAAGTAACAATAATGTATTGCTAGATACCGTTTATTATTTATGATTATTAATATGATTAATGATCATTACTAACGTGATGAGAGCATGTAAGGTCACACACTTAGAATCTAGTGGATTTGGAATTAATGAACTAAATTGTTTGGGTTTAATATTTAGGAATTCTATGTTATAATTATAAGGCCCAATAATAAGCCTATAATTATACATGGAACAAAGCCCAATTAGTTAGAGTTTTTTATGCACATATTTAAATAGGTTTGTTAGGTAATAATACATGATTATTATTCACGCATCCCCAAAGCATAGAAAAATCCTAGCACCTGTCCTTGACTATAACCCTTGAAGAGGCGTAGTTAGCACTACGAGGCTAAGGAGAAGGATTCCAACCAATGTTCGTGTGGACATTCATTAGTGATCTACTGTTTTGTGTGGATACCTCGGAATCTTTAGCTGAAATGAAGTTGAAGAAGTGATCAACAAACAAGTTTCTGAATAATCTGAAAGGTATTCAACGAATCCCTATCCTAATCTAACATTTTACATGGATCCGTTGGTTAGGATTGGTTAATTCTGCTGCACTTATTTGGCTCCCAATCCCAATAATATTTATTATCACAGAGCCTTATTTATAGGATGTGAGCAAAATAATTAGATGTAAGTTATTTAAAAATTAACATTATAAGTTTGGCTGTGCATAAGTTTGGCTGTGCATAATTTAAGTAAAACAACATACATATGAATAAAGAGAAATAATTCTATAAATTTATAAAAAATTAATTATCATTACTCTATTCACGACAAAAGAACAAATGGATGAGTAAACAAAAATAATATGTCTAATACTTTATACAAAATAACTACACTAAATCATTAATAAACAAAAACTAAATATTTATATATGAATACATAAAAACAATAAAAAATATTATGTATCAAAATCTTCATCCTTGATGCAAACTTCATGTCACGACCCGTCTTGGCCATACCCAACGTGGATCCCATTACCAAAGCTTAACAATTTTTCTCTCTTTCTATTTTATGAGAGTTTCTAAATTTTCAAGAGTACTCAATTTTTCACTTTAAAAATTTAACAGAAAAATGGATAGAGTTTCCTCTTTTTTTTTGGGACACTTCCCAAGAGCCACATGCCCTAAAATACAACACCTATTTTATCCAGATATAACAGAATCAACATACATATAAAACAATATAGTTTCACATTTATACACAGATAAACATTTCAATTCATCAAATGATAGATCAGAAATATTTCTATTTCAAAGGCTAATCCTAACTCAAGGAGAAACTCTAACTATCAAATATTTTCATAAGGCAGTCTTGATCTTCCATAAATACAATAAGGATCAAATCTTAACTTGAAAACATTAAAGATACAATAAAGTGAGTTATAGAAACTCAATGAGTATACATTTACCATTACTTGCAGGAGATTTAACTTTATATATTTGTAAATTTTCATACTAATCATGTTTTTAACTAAAACTAATTAGAAATCCATTTCCTTGGATCTCTAAATTACATAGCACTAAACCTTAGGTCGAGTGTGCACTTGCACACAACTAGATTTCATATCTTATATCATATACTACTTATTCTAGGTAAATACCACAATCATAAATAGCCACTCAAGCTCAAACATAAATAAATCATTACAATCATATTAAGTCTTTACAATTATATCAAATAGTGATACCCAATTACAAGCATAGTTCTAATATTATATCACATCATGTAATCATTTATAATAACTATGCACTTATCCATCTTTTTGATCTCTTGATCATTCTTATATCATTCTCATATGATTTGTCGAGAGTTTCCTATCTGGCTTTTAAATCAACCTTGTATCTTTCACATCTATTTGTCGAGCATCTCTCATTCTACTTTTGTATTATCTCTTCATCTTAGACCATAATATATGATGTCATTACTTTGGTATAGTTCACAATTCTCCAAAGCTTCATAAGGCTTAATTCATAATATAATAGATCCACTAGACCTTCACTCTATTTATATCACTAGATCCAATACAAGTCCACATGGATAACTATTCCATAATTATGGGTAATCAGATAGTAACTATTATAATATAATCTATTATAATTTTATCATAATTAAGTAGACAATAACTTATAATAACATCATGCTTTTGTAGCGTACTCTGATCAATTAACATTCCATTAATAGTTAATTACTCTTATGTTAAGAAATTGAGTTTGTATATAAATATATAGACATGAATATGAATATGAAATCTATACTATTAACAGGAAATATACAATTCATAATGTCTAAATCATCTTTTATTAAGATAAAATCAGTGGTGAGATATATACTCACCTAGTATCACGCAACAGCACTAAAGATTCCCAACTCTTTTACTTTCACCTTTTGTCTTTTCCTATTTCATAAGTTATAATAATGAATTACAAATATAGGGTTATCATTTATTCTTCTTTTAGACTCACTACTTACTAAAAAAAAATATTTACAAATAAAATATAAATTTTAAGTTTTATAATTTTGTGGTGTGTCCACCCACTACTTTTAAGCTCCTTAAGCTTGGCCTTAAGCATTTTGATTCGTTTGAATTTTCTTTAAGCTCCAAGATGACATATTAAATTGTCCAAATATCTTGAACTCTTAATGCACGAGCAATATAATTCTTCTATCTAATTCTCAAACACATTCAAAATAACTATTTTATTTGAAGTCTTAATTTATATTCAATTATATCCTTAACAAGCTAGCAACACCAACTATTTGACATATGATTGTATAAATCATTAATAACAGAACTATATGTCCTTACATTACCCTTTTTTTATTAGAATTATGATTTTAGACATAAAACCCCTTTCAAGACTTACCTTTTATTATTCTTCCTGGATGAATTCTTTCTTTACTTAACCTAATAGCTTAATCTCCAATAGCTATTTGTTTGTGCAACTTGCACCTTAACCACTAAAGCTATTAAGTTTATAAAACAATTTACACTATATTTCCACTCATGGTTTAAGTTGGAAATAAAATTTTCACAATCCAACACTAGTTAACTGCTTATAATACTCAAAAGAGTTAGCTTCAAATTTGTGTGAAGAAAGCCACCTATAAATTTACAATATGATAAAATACAAAAATGTTATTTTAAGAATATAATTATCCCTAAAAGATACCAAATTATATGATTCTTATAACAACATGAAATCAACACTCCAAACATTGCAAAATAGGCTAGAGTTTCATATACTAGTTCTCTCATAAACTAAAATGTTTATTTAGAAATTTAGAACTAATAAAATGTAACATATCACCTCAAATAATTATACTGCCCAAATACCTAGCATCCTTCACTCGTAGAAATGAATTTAAATAGAACAGGGGAAGAGTGGCTATGACACAACATAATAATCAACCAACAGCAAATCACTCTAGTCAGTGAATGGGATGGAGTTCCAGAAGCTTTTGTGCTTACTAGAATAGCATCCTTCCATGCTCACGGTTGGTTTAATGTTGCTTATGGAGAACCTAGCACATTATTGCGTTTGGTGCAGTGATATGAATAATATTTTATTAATATTTTTTCACATATTTAAGCCTTTTAGGATGAATATGATACTTAATTGAATCAATTCTACATTGATTTAAGACTAATTGCATTAATTTGAACTTAATTGAATTTTGGGCTTAGTGTTGAATTTTTGGCACTATTTCAATTTTCTAATCATAACTTGAGCTCTGAATGTTAAATTTGGACAATCCTTATATCGTTGGAAAGATAAGAAAAAGTTCTACAATTTTCTAATCTTTTTGAAAACCCAATTCTTCCATCTTAGAGGTTAAAAGTAAGCATAAATTTAGCTAAATGTTACTATTCTGATCCAGACCCGACCTTGTTGCAATGATTAATTTATATATGGAGCTCCAAGTATCCAATTAATGCAAGGATAAGTCCAATTATTCCATAATATCCATATCTCATCGTTCATGAAGTCTTTTTGAAGAAACTAAGTTATTTTGAAGGTTAAGGAAGACAGCTTGATGGCTGATTACGTTAACTTAGACTAGATTAAGTTATTTGTAGTGTTTTAGCTATAACTTGAGTTAGGAATGTCGAATTAGGCTGAAATTTTGAGGGTAGATTCTTAAAATACTAAGCTACAAGTTTGTAATTGAGGCCTAGTCCAAATTATGCCTCAAAGGGTAGCAATAATGGGAGGGTAGATCAGAACAAAAAAGAAAAAGAAACAAATAGACAATTTTTTTAGAGTTATATGATTTCTATTGTGTTTTTCTCTCTTCAATGGAAGGCTAATTCCCTCTGAGTTGATTCAAGGAATTTTGAGGCTCTTCTCCTATTAAATTATGAGATTTTGAATTGTATGGTGATGTTTGTAATTGATTTCTCTTTTTCTTCATCTATCTTCTCTAAATTGCATGAGTTGGTTGATTTGAATGTTGATTTGATATAATCTTGATTCAATTCTGAAGTTCATGATTTGAAATTGATAGTGAATTTTAGTTGATTAATCATAATTCTTTATGAGAGAAAAAGGAATGAATGGACAGTTTAGGATTCTAAATTAATCCATTTAATTTAGCTAAATTCTATCTTTAAATTGATTTTAATCTAACTTAGGGGTTTTAGCGATTATCTAACTTTGTTAATCTTAATCAATCAAACTCTAAATGATTATCTAACTTAGAGTTCATGAATTATTGTAAGGATTTCAGATAATTCAAGGTCAAATAATTAATTACAAAATTAAGTTTATACTAATCTATGATTAATCCCCCGAAGAGACCTCAAATTCCTTGGATCGACTATTTCTATTCATTGATATTCCTTGTTTTATTGCTACTGCTCTATTGATCCTGCTATTAATCTTTTGCTGTTATTTTTCACTTGTTTTGAACTTAGAAGTCCTTCCCCCAATCTGGTTCTACATTTATTTTGAATTCTAAATTCTACATTGCATGATTATTTTACATTCTGCATTAGTTTAAAGTTTGCACATTTTTTGTTTGATTAATTGCATAAGTAGTTAACATTTTATTTTTCTTAGGTATTTCAATATAATTTCACATCATAAACATAATTAGTAAGTAATCATAAAGGATTAGTTAAAAAGGATCTTTAGAGGTTCGACCTGATTCACACCATTTTGCTACAAACTTTCTTAAGAATCAGTAATTTTAATTTAGTGGGTTTGACAGCCGCGATCATGCAGTTCCTAAATAGCATTGTTAACAGCATTTAGCTCCAGCAAATAGCCACCACTAGATGGCAACCTTTACTCCATACATGTGAAACAACAGTGCATTAAAGAGAAAAGAAAAAGGCAAAGGAAAGAAAGGGGCTGACGGAAGGAAAGAGCTGTATGAATGAGAAGGCGGTGATTGAGAATAGGAAAGAGAGAAAGTTAGTGAAGAGAGTGAGAAAAGGGATGAAAATCTAGAAAAAAATAATAAGAGGGTGTTATTATTATTCACATAAAAGAGAACCCAGTTAAAGAGGGAGGAAAGAAAACACTATGTATGGCTGAGAGAAAAGGAAGGTGATGCTAAAAATACATAAAATAAAGAAGGTCAGCTTTCTTTTTTATAAAATGAGTTGCTAACATAAGAAAAATCAAAAAGAAAGGCACAACAATGGGACAACAATCAGACAATTAAAAAAATAAATAAAAAGGATGAGCACAAAAATCAAGAAAGAAGGAGAGCTATCTGACAAGTGTAAAATAAAAGGAGAAGCTGTGAGTTTTGCCACCATATTTCTCATCCTATTGCAAGCTCATTTCTCTAATCAAATCTCAACCTTATATTTTAAATTCAAGATCATCCTAACCATTGATTTATTGTAAGAATTCATTTTTATTAAAATGATTTTATTTGAAACTTCAATTGTTTTTAACCTTCCTTCAAGATATAAAAAGTATAAAAAAAATTATATATATTTGTAATAACCCAATAAATTTCAAAGTTCCTAAAAATAATTTTGTCAACAATATTATCAATGTAAACAATTTATTTTGTAAATTCCACACTCCTAAATTTTACATATTCTAATAAAATATTCTAATATAGCTTTTGATAAATAAAATCTGAATACTCACATTTCCAATAAAATATTGTAATAACATGATAAATTAATAAATATTTCAATTTTCACAAATAATTTATCAAATATAAATAACTAATTTTATACCTTTAATTACTAAAAACATTATCCACTTGTAAGAAAATTCTTATTAAAAATATTTAAAAAAACCTTTGAGCTAACACTGGCTCATAAAATTCAAATATCTAAAGAAATTTAAAATTATTTATTATTCGAATAAATAAATATACATTAGCATTGAAATTTATAAAACTTTATTTTAGGATATTACCTTCAATGTTGTTACTTAAAATTCTCCAGTTTATATACTTTATAGGAAATGAATAAGTATACAATAGGAGAGGATTAAAGGTTAAAGTTCTCCTATTTTACACTCTTTTAATGAAAAAGGACTAAGAGTTCAACAATTCTTCCATTCCACATTTACTACATGGAAAATGAAAAAGTATATAATAAAAGAAAATTGAAGGTTAATGTTATTCCATTGTACACTTTCTCAATGAAAATTTAGTGAGATGTTAGTAGTAACATTATGTATTAACTCATCATATTCAAAAGTATATTGGAGAAATATTAAAAGAGTTCATATAGAAAGATAGTGTTAAAGTGAAGATTTATAGGAAAAAAATAGATGTTAGCTATTAAACAAAGTGGACATCATATTCTTTTTTAGTTTTTGACAAGACTCCTATGCTTTTGCAATTTCCAACGAGATTTTTGAAATACTTTTTAGACTAGCTATTAACAAGGAGCAATATCCTGTGATTTTGCAATTTCCAATGAGGCTTTTGTATTCATTTTAGACAGTGGTTATGTATAAAATTGATGTTGTAAGTTTCAGAGCAATGTTTAGATGTCATTTGTATTCTTATCCATGGTCTTAAATTTTTGTATAATTTCAGAAATGCCATCACATTAAAATAAACATCTATTTTATTGTAAATTGACATCTATCCACTGGTGTAAATTATCAATTCTATACTAGTGCATATAAGGAAGATCAAAGGCATAAAGGAGGTCGATAAGGCTATAGTGACTTATGAAGTGGTTATAGTAAGATAATGTGTGAGTGTCTCACATGGATGTCATGTAGGTGACTAATAGTTGTCCTAAAAAACATGCAACTACTCCTCAGATAAATTATTGCTTAACCCCAATGATATAAATAAGTTAAATGCAAAGACAAAAGAATCCATTTTGTCAAATTTGCTACTAAAAGCATATATACATATTCTATGTCTCTAAATTCTAGTAATCTGTTACTATCATCATAGCATTTGGCTATCATTTTTTATTTCAAAGCAACTTTACTATAATTGTTCTTCATAGTGTTCTTTTGCATACTATTCTTAGAGGTAAGGATCTAAGTTTCTAACTAGCAAATCCTGCATTTTGTAGTGTTGATACACCATTTGCTCTAGTTTTTTTTTTATAAATAATAGTTTACAAATTTCATTTAGTTACCTTATTTTAATATTCTAAATCATTTAATGTCTAATTATTGGTTATTTTAGCATTTAATTCTTCATTTATATTGATTGATTTTGTATTGCTTCTTTATCTACTTTTTAGACAATCATTTAAAACTTCACTAGTCTACTAAAGAGCCCTTTGCTAAAGAAAAAGTGTTAAATCCCTTTGTTGCATTTTTAACCTAAAACAAATTAGTATACTTAGTATAATCTAGTTAAGGTACATGATTTTAACACTTTCTATATATATAATTAAGAAGTGGTACAATCTTATCTCTTTTTATCATGAATATCAATGTGGTTTCCACTTTTGGGAATAGTCATGATAACCTTTTATTTTAAGAAAGGGTTATTGAAAATGCCAACGAGCTTTATCCATGAGTAGTAGTAAAAAAAATTAAAGCCCATGAATGTGGCTTAAAACATAATTAATCAAAACAATTATGTGCCAAACACAGCACAAAATATGTTCAATCAAAATAATGTTAGGCCAAACAATAGCCAATGTCAATAAAATCAAAATCTAATAAATTAAATTCGAAATTAAAATCAAAATCAAAGCAATGACCACTAAAAGAATAAGCAAACCACATAAAACTGAAACAATAGAATCCAAGGAATAATAATAATAGGCTAAACAATGGTCAATGAAATAATGTTTAGGGGCCTAATCGATTACTTATTAGGATGCCTTGTGATATGCTTCAAACTGATGAAAAAAATAGGTTTGTTACTTATAATGACCAAAATCTTAAGGCCAAAAAAGCTAAAACATAACTCATGAAAGTTATCAAAGATAATGGAAGTAACAACCTTACTCTTCCAAATGTGGTTGTGATAAAATAACAAATAGATTAGAGTAATCATGAGATGGTACATTGCTCTCACAAAATATATCCACCATATTAAGGCTAATCATTGAAAATGTGGTCACTAGTCAAGATTGAATAAATCAAACTCAAAAAAGAATGGCACAATATCTTAATTCACAACATGGTAAAGAATAAGAATTAGAAAAGGAAGAATCTAAGATCGAACTAAAGATTGATTAAATTGAAGCTAAAAGACTAAAGTTACAATATAGCCATGTAAAACTTGCCAAACTTAACTAGAAAATAAGAAAGGTTTAACTAAGTAGACATATAAATAGAGGTGCATAGGAGAATACATAACAATTGAACTAAAATGTACAAAACTAGTAAAATGTTAAGCATAATCAAGGCTTGGACCAAAAGTGTAATTCCTAGTTGAAAGATAATTAAACTAACTTGGTCATTAAGGGACATACCTAAATTACTGATAAGCATTCCTAAAATGGATACATTAAACCGAACTACTAAGAGGATTTAATATACCAAATTTCAAAACATTCTTAAGTGAAGATGACTAATCCACGATTGAACATATTACTTAGTTTATAGTTGAATGTATAGAACTCACTAGGAATGAAACCTAAACTACTTTCTCTTGGTACTTCGGATTCCTACCTAACTTAGTTCACTCATTGTTACATATGAAAAGGATGTTTCATGATTAACCCTACTAATAAAATACTAGAATAAATTTGGTTAACTTAATAAATCTTTGTAAAAGTTTAATGAATTCAGTTGAAGACTACTTATTTTTGCATTCAAAAGCTTGGAGTCATTGCTTTACTTAAATTGTCAAGAGTGAAATGGCTAAAATAGCAATAGCAATAACAAGATTTCACTATGCCATTTGTAAGAAACAATTAAATCAAAATATTTCTAATGTTGCTTATTAGCGAAAAAGTATGGAAAATAAAGTAATTGGAAAAAAGATAGAAAATTGAGGATAACTTATTTTAAAAAAGAAAATGTGGCTTACATCAAAGAGGATAAGGTTAATGAAGATAGCAATACTAAAGTCCATATGGTTGAACTTAAACCTGTCCCTCCATACACTTGCTCATTGTTAAAAAATATTGAAAAGAAAGATAAAATGGATCACATTAATAAAAAGATTTATTCTTTTGATTTAAAAAAGTCTAATAAAATATTTAACTTTTTGTTAAAAATAAATAGATAAAGTTATTTGAAGGTCACAAAATTTTGTCAAAGGAAGAAATAAAAGATAACAAGTATTGCAAATATCACAATATGTTTGGTCATATCACTAACAATTATTTGTTTTAAGAAAATAATTAAAATGGCCACTAAATAAGGAAAGATAAAAAAGGCAAAGAGATGCTAATAAAAAAGGCTTTTTTCCAATTATGTCTAATTATGTAAAGCCAAAGAAAGACTTTAATTTATTTGATGCAAATATCAATTAGTTTATTATGAGGGTAAAAAGCTTCTTAGTTATGTTAAGTTGAAAGATGACATTGACTTATTCGAACAAAAAATCAACTTGGCTTATTGCATAGAAAAGGAACTTTATAATCATGTGAGCTAAAAGATGACTTCGCTAAGATGACTTCACCCTATTCAAAATAGACATTAATATGGTTTGTTACTATGAGTATGAGGATCCTTTGCACATATCCTTTTTCTTGAAGTTTATCCTAATGAGGATGAATTGAATATTAATTTCATTAAAAGGATTCAAGTTAAAGAAGGCCTAAAGATATGCCCTCAATGTGAAAAATATGATGATTAATTAAGGGTAGTAATATGTGGCAAGCAATCAAAAGACCATATCAACCTTGAAGTATTGAAACTAGTTGATGAGGAAGAAAAAAACTTTAAAGAAAGTTAAAAAGTATGAGAAGAAGAAAGGAAAATCAAAATATGTATTTCACATATTGAATTATGGGGAACCAAAATTAGCACTAAAAAGTTAAAAAAAGGACCATCTTAAAGGAAAATGGATAAAAAATGAACCTTGTTATAATAAGAGGAAGCAAGCATGGAAGCCAAAGATCAAGAAAGGTAAGAACAAATGGTATAACCCTTATTATGAGCAACACCACCTATAAAATCCTAGAAAAGATGAATACAAAGATATACCACATACATAAGGGGAAAAAAGGAAGGCTTACTACAAAAGCTACCTTTGAGATGAAGGAAATCAAGTAGTAATAAAGAGGAAGAAGAGAAAAAAAAGAGTATTTTTTTCTTAACTCAAAACTTATGGTAAAAAAATAGACCTTGATTATGATGTTGTTATAATTCTATCACTACCTTTACTTCTTCCTAAATAAGTGAGCTTGAAGATAATTTAATAGCTATAATGGTAGAATTTCCTGAAGATGTAATTAGGAAATTTGAGAAGTCACTTGAGACCTCTACATATTAAAGCCTATGTAAATAGATAGCTATTGAATAAGGTACTAATGTGTGTCACTTATACCAAAATTATTAATCAAACTTACTTTAACTAGTAGTAAAGGTGAGTTTAGGTCAAACCTAAGGGATTAGCAATTATATTTTAGGTTGCAAATTATAAATAAAAAAGAAAGGATTTGTATAAAACTATTAAACTAAATAAAAATTAAAAGTATTAAATGAAAGAAAGCCTATAATAATAAAAGCTTCAATTCAAGGAACATTACACTCTAATTCTCAAATTTATCATTGACCCTAATAGAATTTACAATTAATTTAATTGCTTAATCAAATATTACCTCAAAATTGACAATAATAATTCAAAGTTCCTAGTGATTATTAATTTAAAACAAGTGCCTAAATTAGTCTCACTACGAATTTTAATTTAGGATATACGTCTAAATCTAATCAATAATAATATTAAAGAACAAGAATAAGGTTAAAACTGAATTAATAACTTCACATGCAAAAATTGCTAACTCATCATATATTTTTCTTAAGTAATTAATGATTAATACATGCATCAAATCACTAAAGCTTAATTGCTATTGATTTTAATCAATCACAACTAACTCATATAATAATATAAGTTAAATAATTAGAACAAAAGCTTTAAAATTTATAGTGTTGGATGGTGAGTTATACAAAAAAAAATCTATGATGGATAATTGCTTAAGTGTTTAAATGAACATGAAGCTATTTTGATCATAAAAAAGGTACACAAAAGAATATAAAAAGGTATATCAAGCCAAAATAAAAATGAAATAAGTGATCATTAGACAAGGGTTTTATTAGTTGCAAATGATTAAAGATTACAAAAACTTTGCTAAAGGTTATAAGGAATACTAAAAACATGGGTAAATTCAAAGAGTGTCAACCACCAAGCTAAAATATATTATTAAACCTTAACCATTTAAAGATTGGGCTTTGGACATTATTGGCAAGATATACCTTTTCTTGACTAAAGGTTACCATTTTATTTTAATGGCTATAGAATACTTTTTCAAATGGGTCGAAGTAATTGTTTTTAAAGAGATTAAATAAGTAAAAGTGGTCAATTTCATAGAAAATAAATTAGTGTGTGAATTTAACTTACCTAAAATGATAACAACAAACTGTAGGACTAGATTCATATGTTAAAAGGTGAAGGATTATGCCAAATCAAAGGGAATTAAAATGTTAACATCTACACTATACGACACCTAAGCAAATGGACAAGTTAAAGCTACTAACAAATTAATCATTAATTTGATTAAGAAACATGTAGGCCAATATCCTAAAAAATGGCTTTGAATGCTTGAAAATGCACTTTGGGCAATTCAAAGTCCACCATGAGGTCTGACCAAAGTTACTCTATACAAACTGGTATTTAGACATGATGTAGTGATTTCAATCAAAGTAATAATGCAAGCCTTGAGGGTACAAAATGAATTGTCACAAGGTAATTATCACAATTTGATGCTTAGTGAATTAGAAGAATTAGACAAAATACATTAGGATGCTTTATATGCTTTAGTACATAATAAAGAAAAATTAGTTAAACTTTATAATAAGCATGTTAGGGAAAAAATTTTCCCAAGGCCAACTAGTTTGAAAAATTATTTTACCAATGTAAATTAAGTTAGATTATAGGAAATAGTTACCTTATTAGGAAGGATCATTTATAGTTATTAAGTGTTTTGATAGGAAAAATTATAGGATTGAAAATGCAAAAGATAATATGATTAAAACTATCAATGGTAAACAATTAAAATAGTGCCAACGAAGCATTCATGAAGTAACTACCAAAAATATATAAAACATTCATATAAAATTGCAACAAAAATATAAGCTAAAAATATGGCTATAATATCCATAAAATATAAACATAAAATCAAAATATAGGTTAAAGTATCCTAAAACTCTAGCCAAATTAATTGATGGAGAATATTTACAAATTCTTGAAAAAGGATTTAAAACTAACCCAAAACTTTTCCTATTTAGCTATAGTTGAAGTTCTTAACTCAAGCATGGCTTCATGTTCACCTTCTATTGCGAATATTTTGTCATTAGCCAACTTATAATATTTCACTACCTTTTTCCTTTCTATTAAAGCTTCTATTCTTCTAAATTCATCACTTATAATTTAAACTCTAGAGCTAGTTGAGCTTTTTAAAGCTATTTTAAATTTTGTTAAAGTTGAGAAATTTTCTCCTTTAAAGTCAAAGTTCTATCATTATAAGCTTTACACTTATCAATAAGAGTTTTTTTTATGTTACTTACTAGATTTGTAAAAGTAAATCAACTTTTACTTTCTTTGGTCAAGAGATTGGTAAGCTTTTTCTATGGTCGAAGTTTTAATTAAATTTTCTGTCTTAGTGGGGATGTTTTCAGCCATGTTAAGAATATAAGGCTTTAAGCATATAGTAATCTGAAGGTCCAAATCTATAGTGTTCTTCATAAGTTTCAAGCTCAAGTGAAACTTCTCTTAGTTTTCCATGTTTTCAAATATAACATTCAAGTCTTGACCAAGAATTTACTCTTACATAGTCATACCAACTTTGATTTCTTCCATGTATTGCTAGTCAAGATCAAAATCTTTAGTTGTTTGGATAGTTAATCAAGCAAATAAAGTTAATAGTCTATATTTGGAAAATAAAAAGTTTAAAACATTAGTAGGGTTCTCATTACTTTTATCCTCTTGATTGAAAGTTTATCCTATTGAATTATAACCAATGTCAAGCTAATCAAGCTCTGTCAAATTGGGTTCAACATCTAAATGATCTAGGTCATTGCCTCCTAAGTAATCATTAATGTTTAATTGTTGTTCCTATTTACCACCATTCAAATTAAGTTGTTCATTTTTAATACTTTGGTTTCCATTATCTTGCATTTGTACATTTTGAGTCAGTTTAATTAGGGGAGCCTTGTTAGAAGCTATGGATAAGTTATGGATTAGTTATTATTAGGGATAGCTTATTTGGATTTCTAGCACTAGATTAAAAGTTTTTTTGGTAGCCACAAGAAAGTCTTTTACCATTGGTTATTAAGTTTCATTCTCGAGGACTTCTAAGGTTGAATCATTTATACCCAAATAAGAATCAAAATAGGTCTTCTTATATTTAATTGTAGAAACATTGTATAGTTATTTGACTACCTAAAAATGAATCACATTAAACAAAAAGTGAAATGAAAGCAAAAAGCCAAAAGTCAGAAATAGAAGCCATAGATGAAGATGACATATGATCAATAGCTAATGTTTTCACTTAGACCTTCTTCAACTTAAGGTTTGTTGTATCCTTTTTAGTTAGTTTATCACTAGTTGTAATTGATTTACTTTTCTTAAACCTAGAATGTTTTCTTTTCTGAACCTATATGTTCATTTTCTCCTCCTTGGAAAGCATTTAATCAACCTCTTTATGCTTTTTCATTAATAATTTAGCTTGTTAAGCAGCATACTCCAATCGGTCATAGTTCCTAGAATATAGTCCAGAGGTGTGGCCAAACTTTTAACTAAAAGATAAAGTTAATATTTTAAACAATTTTAATAAGATGAAGTTGTGGGGGAAATGAGTCAAATTTACCTAATAGTTGAATAATTAAAGTTTAAGGTAAGGTTTTGGTTAGTATAGCTATTTTATCAAAAGTGTAAGGCTAAAAAAATGCAATAATCACTCAAAGGGTGTGTTTATTTGATCACTTTAGTTTTAAATATTAACTAAGTTAAAAATGCATTTAGTAAAGGTATTAATTTAGGTTGAAATGAAGGCTTGATTAAAGCTAATTTAGAGTTTAGTTCTTTTATAAAGTCATTAAGATATAATGCGAATTGTATTTGATTGTGAACGAATAAGGTGATTATGTGAGAGAGCATGTGGTGAGGCCATATGCATACTATTATGTGTTGGAATCGGGAGCCATACAAGCATAGCAGAATAAATCGATTCCAGCCAACGGATCTATACAAAATGTTAAATTAGAATGTAGGATTCAGGTTATACCTTTTGATGATTCCGGATTTTATTTGTTGATCATCTCTTTGACTTCCTTTTGGCCAAAGACTTCGAGGTATCCACACGAACCAGCAGATCACCAATGAACGTCCTCATAATCACTAGTTGGAATTCATCTCCTTAGCCTCATAGTGCTAGCTACGCCTCTTCAAGGATTATGGTCAAGGAGAGGTGTTAAGGTTTTTCTATGCTGTATAAGGATGCATGAATAATGAATCAACTATTATTATTACCTAACAAGCCTATTTAAATAGGAGCATAGAAAACCTAAACTAATTTGGGCTTTAGTCCATGTATAATTATAGGCTTATTATTGGGCCTTATAATTATAACATAGAATTCTTAAATATTAGACCCAAACAATTTGGTCCATTAATTCCAAATCCACTAGACTTTAAGTGTGTGGCCCTTCAAGCTTTCATTATATTGGCGATGATCATTAATCATATTAATGATCATAAATAATGAGCGATGTCTAGCAACACATCATTGTTACCTAAGTAATGAGAAAGTCGGTGATTCGACTTAACCTTTACATGTGATCATCATCTATGTCCTTTTGTCTTAGACATCTAAATTGAGTACGAGACATGGACTGTGTCATGACCCAATCCAAAGGTTTCTTGATTCCTAAGTAAGCTGACTGAAGCAAATGCAATTAACATCCCATGTCAATTCATCTGAGCATGGCCATGCGTTTTCTCAACTTTACTTAATCAAGGGACCCACAGATGTCTCTCCTGTTATATAGGAGGGATAAATTCTATCTTGATCGTAAAAATCCCTCTGCATGATATGTGACATATCCAATAATTACCCTTGCATTCACTTAACCATAAGTGATATAGAGTAGTATCAGGTGATCTCAGATCAAAGAACTATATTAATGATGATCACTAAGAATCACCCATGACACTCATATAACGATCCATGCAGTGTTTTTAGGATGGGTCAGTCTAGTATACAAGTTCTCTAACCTGAACTCATGTGTAGACTTAATATCTCATATAAGTCACCACACATGCTAGTTTTAACATATCAAAGAAACTCAATCAACAATGATATATGACTAGAGACATTTAAGAATGTAATTATTCTAAGGTTATTATCATAATTAAACATATTACGCAGATAATATACGTATAAATATGATAATTGAAATTATCATTAAAATAACATGATTCAAGTTTACAATCATCTATATGATTGGTTTAGGGCATATACATTAACATTATGTGTTTGATCTTGCATTGTGATGATGGAATGGCATTTTCTTAATTAAATTACATTAAACCTTGTAATATGTAAGGCTGAAGTCTAATGAACTTATTACATTGAGAATTGTGCTAGAGTGGCATTTAAAATGAGAAAAGTGATAAAGGTACTGATATAAAAGTTGGATGGCAACTTCTTGGGAACAGATGTGAATGATTTAAGGTTGACCTAGAAATTAAAAGGATGGATAAATGTATCTCTATTATAAATGGTTATGTGATGTGATGTGATGCCAAAACTTTGTTGTGATTGGATATTCCTATTCAATATAATTGTGATGATTTAATCTATCTATGTTTAAGTCTTAATAGTTATTTATGATTGTGATGTTTACTCAAAATGGATAGTATATTGTAATATTTCATATTAATATTTAAATTTTCATAAATATCAATGTTCATGAGTATTTATTTAATTGGTTAATATTCATGTTTTATAAATTTTGATGCTTATAAGAATTTATTTTATTTATTTATTTAGTTAATATTTGATTTTAAATTTATTTTCTTTTAAATAATTTTGGAATATTAAAATAATGTTGATGATGATATTGAAAATATATTTATCTCACAATAATTATTAATTCAAAATTAGATTAAAATAATTTTATAAGGAATTTCTTACAAGTTGAAATAATTTTAGTAATCTTAAGTGTAAGGATTTATGAAATAATTTGATTGTATTTGATAAATTATTTTTGAAAATTGTGATAGTTTGAAATAAATTATTTTTTAGGATTGAGGAATATTAAAATATTATTTTACTATTTCCAAAATTATCAAACTATTACAAATATATATATTTATTTATATATAAAAAGGGAAAATTAGAGACAATGAAATTGAGATTTTAAATAAAGTAAATTCTATAAAAATTGGGTCTTTATTTAAATGAAAGGCCATGATTAATTCTAAATAAAGTTGGAGGGCTAAGATTTCAAATGATGAAAGTGGGTTCAAAGTATTGTAATGTATAAAATTATTACCAAAAGCTATTTTTTTTTACAAAAATTTCCTTTATTCTATTATTTTATTTTCCTAGCTATTTTTCTCTTCCTTCTATCAACACTTTTTTTTTTTAAGTTTCCCTCCTTCTCATAGCATTCTTGATTTTTCTCTTGTTTCCTTCTTTTTCCTTCACACCACTACTTTCCCTATCTCTTCCCACCTTCTAGCAGCTTCTACCCCTTCTCTCTTTTCTTTTCACCATCGCTTTTCATTATTGTGTGGTAAGTGTCACTAGTGATTTTCCTTCATCTAGCCACTAGTACTAGTAACACAGGAGAATAAAGAAAGAGCATGGTTGAAGGCAATAAAAGGATGTGGTTTGGCCTATCCTCCCTTGTTGAGCCAACAATTTCTAGTAACTTAAGATGGAGCTCTATCACCATAAGAGCATTACTATAGCATGCATTGCCTTACTGAGAGCTACTAAACATTTATGACAAAAAGGAACTGCCAATGCATAAGGGGAGCTACTCCTCTTATCTGACCAACAAAATTCTAGTAACTCATGAGAATTGGAGTAGTATTGGTGTGTAATATTCGAAGTGCAGAAATAAAAGAGGACATGAGTTATGCTTCCTTAATTACTATTCTCTTTCATTTTCACCAGAGTTTGGTGGTATTCTTGCTACCATTAAGCTCTAATTAGCTTTGAGAAAAGTAGAAGTGGTAATTCATAATTGCAAAGTAACAATTTATATGATGAGCTTCTAGATGGATTCTAATAAGTTATAATTATATGAGTTAAAGGAGCTCTCTTAAAATGGTATGATTTTTTAAACTTTAGAATCAAACTTCTTACATTCAAAATGTTATTTAGTTCACTGTTGGAGTAGGTATGTATTATCTGGATGCTTAACTAAGTGCTTTAATCATAATTGCACATAAAAGGTTTAATGAAATATTTGATCGAAGTATTGTCTATATAATAAACTAGACCCTTACATAAATTAACCTCAATCACACATAACGTAGTTATGCTTTTCTACTGCATATGGAAATTTTACACTAGCCACATGACTTTTCTAATATATTTTGCATCTTAGTGAATTGTATAGTTAAAATTATCACTTATACTTGTGCTAGGTTTGCCATTTCTTCCATTTGCATTGAATTCTTGTTAATTATCTATCATTTATTATTTGTATTTGCTATCTACAAAAAAAAATATTTATATTGAGAAAATTTTCATTAAGTTAGGATTCAAACTTTCCTACTAATTTTTGCATATGAACTTGACAATTTATGAATTATTCAATAAGAAAGCATTAAGAAGGATTATATTTAAAATTCTATCAAATGTATTTTAGTGCTAGAAAGTTTACATAGTTAACATTGAGGCATAGGTCAATTACACAAGTCCATTGCCCCTACTTAGATTAGAAGATCTTTGTCACTATTATGTTGTTATAGTTGTTTAAGCCCATAATGATCCTAATTTAATTTCTTTCTTGGACACATTTATATGAATAAAAGTACTTCAACCACATAACTATAAATCTTGTAAAGTATGGTATGTATTTTTGGTTAATCTTGCTAAAGAGAATTGATAATCTAGAAAAGTCTAATGGCATGAAATGAGATTTTAGAGCATTAGTATTCTTAGTTTTTTATGATTAACTTAATAAAAGATGAATAAGTTGCATGCTTGAATTACCAAATAATATTGAAAAAAATATAAGAAGCAAGTAATAGGGAATGCTATTATATTATGATCAGAATATAGATTTGTAATATGTGGAAGGAAAACAAGTAATGTGTATATAATTATAAGTTACTATCATGTACTAACGAATAGAAAGAAATGGAAGGTGAAAGCAGAAAAGTTGGGAACCTTTAAATTTGTGGGATTCCATCATGTAAGTATATATCGTACCACAGTTTTATATCTCAATAAAAATTTAGTTTAAATGTTTTGAATGTTATTACTTTTAATGACATTACAGATTTTATATTTATGTATATATTTATGCATAGACTTAATATCGTAGTAAAAGTACTATAAGCTATTTGAGTGAATGTTAATAGATTGGAATGCATAACAAAAGCACGATGGTGATATTTCTACCTAAAGTTAAATTGTGATTGAGTTCTATGATATCTATACATCATGGTTGTGTGAGTGAACATGATGGCAATATTATATATATATATATACTAGCATATGTTTAATATTACTCTATGACGAATTAGTTATCTTGCATTGAAAATTTTATAGATAATTGAGATATGAAAGCTAATGATGTGAAATTATGTTAAATCTATCCTAAATCAGATGCAATCAAAGAAAAGAAAAGGAATGATATTCTCGCCATACTTCAAAAAAGAGGAAGAAATTGGAAGCAATAAGAGATATATTTGATGCCATAAAGGTTGAATGCTCTTTACTAAGTCTTCAAGTTCATACAAAAACTTAGAGAGGAAACCCTTATAAGCAATCAGCTTGCATTCATGTTTAAAGTCAAAATCTCCCTTAGTATAAGGAACAAGCCTCCTTATATGACTATTTAAAACCCTAATTGAAGAATAGGCTCCAACGACACAAACTAGGCCTAGAGTGCTTTAAAATGATGTAACATAAAATAAATAGAGATTAAAGGCTCAAATGCCATATTCAAATCTAAAACACCAAATAATAGAAAAATGGGATGAGGTGGCACTAATTAAAACTATGGATGATATGGCAATGATATGGCACCATCTCTATGATGATGTGGCAATGACATGGCTTATGACTGATATGGCTCTACCTCCTTGATGATATGGCACCAACTTAGTGAAATTATGGCACAATTTAAATGCACTTGAACAATTTCCTCCAAGTTCACATCCTTGTGATTGACCTCCCTTAAAATCACATTACCATAAGCTGATTGTATGACCTTTTCCAAGTTCCAAGCTCTCTTTTTAAGCATACAAGCTTCTTGAATTAACCATTGAAGCTCTTCTTTAATTCTCTTAATTAGTTCTCCGTGGTTACCCCTCTAAGATTGCATCATGCCCCTTTCTTTGAAATGATTCATCCTCAAATCTTTAAAGCCTACATCAAGTGGGATAGATTTAAAAACACTAAAAGAAGCACTCACATTAAACTTACCATGGGAATTCAAACTAAAAAAATAGTTGTTGTCTTTTTAAGAACTTAGAATAAAGTATCTCCACTTGGACTCTTTAAGAACTTAAATTTCTTTGGATTTAGAAAACCTCCTTTTCCACTCATATCATCAAGTAACAACCACATGGATCAAAAACAAAATAAGAGTCCATAATTTTATGCAAAATTATCAATTGTAATAAGTTTATCAATGAAAGTACATAGAATATGGTTCTTCATAAGTTTTTTTATAAAAGTTAATGAAACCATGAAAGCTTTCAATTTTAGCAACTTCTCCTATTGTTTTTTCTACATTCACCTTTATTGCTTTACCACACACAATATCATCTACAAAATACTTCTCATGCAATATGAGCATTTCTTAAAATTAGCACATAACTTCCTATTCTTTAATATTATGCTCAGTTATTCTTTTACTATCCATAAGGATGTCATCAAGATGTGGTAATCAATCTTTCCAATTCTTTAATTTCTCAAACAGCAATAAGATCCCTTCTTTAAACTCATGAAAACAATGGAAATGAACATAAGCAAATTTATCAATAAAAATATATGAAACATGATTCATTAAATTTAGGAAAGTACTTGGTGCATTAGACAAACCAAGCTTAAAAACTAACCATTCATATAAATCATGCTTTGTTTTGAAGATGTTTTTCCATGAATTTGTTATTCCAAAGCAAAGTTAAAATCCACCTATCAAACCATGCTTGGAAAACACATAAGGATCCAGCAACACATAAATCATATTATTTAAAGTCTTTTTAAATCCAAAATGTCTAATCAAATTAACTTCTTTGATGAAAGAACTTCTACAAAATATAAAAAAGTTAGGCAATATATCATGCAAATTGCTTAGAGTTTTTTTAATCTCAAAATATATTATCAAATCAAAATCATAAGTTTCTCCAACAAACAAATCATTTAGAGAACTTTTAGGCAGAAACAATTCATTGCCTTCACACAAAATCTTATCATGCTTAAGCATTTCTCCAAAGACTATTTTTTTACAAACATCAACATTAGAAACAAACTAAACTTGTAGAGGAATAACAAAATCATGTGAAAAGGTAGCACTATCAAAATTATCTACATACAAATTCTCAAGGAACTTAAAATCTAACAATTTTGTATTCAAATAATCCTTATGCTTAGAATTCAATGATTTATCATGGAAAGTAGAGATAAGAGTATACCTTTGAGTCAAAGCATTATCCACCACACTACTTTTACCTTGATTACATTGGATGATACATGGATATGTTTCATTAAATTCTTCCTTCTTAGTATGTTTTTCAATCCCATGATCTTCATCGATTTGAGTTAAATATCCAAGGATGAACTCTACATGATGTTCTCCTCTCTTCAACGGTAGTACTTCTTTAGAGCTTTCCTTTTGAAAGTGTATGTTGATATTTTTGTAAAAGAAATTTTCCATTTGAAAAAAAAATTCAACTTAGTATTTTCATAAGCTTCTTTGTATAACATTGGCCTATAAATACATAAGGCATTCTTCACAACATTTATTTTTGCAAATACACTTAACTTTTCTTTTCCTTGTTTTGATGACTCTTCTCTCTTATGTTTTTTCTCTTCTTTTTCACAAGTATTCTCTTTCTTTTTACTCACACTCTTATTCTTTTTATCTTTCTCATTTAGCTTCACTCTCTTTTTCTTGCTCTTCTCTTTTCTTTTATATCATTATTTGATCTTTATAAACCTATTTTAGAGTTAAAGACCTAAGAGAGAATTTCTTACCATCTTTGACAAGCTTGTATTTGTTGATAACACCATCATGAGCAACTTATCTATCAAATTACCATTATTTCCCAAGCAAAAGATGGTAAGCATGCATGGGAACCATATCACAAAAAATCTTATTATGGTATCTCTCAATAGAGAAAGAAACCAACACTTGTTTATTCACTTTTATTCACTTTCAACTCTTTATTTTCATTTAACCATTGTAGTTTGAAAGGAGTAGGATCCTGTAAAGTAGGTAAATTTAACTTTTCAACTAAGGTAGTGCTAGCCACATTAGTATAACTCCTACTATCAATGATGACTTAAGAAGCCTTCCCTTGGATGTTGCACCTTGTATGGAAAAAGTTTTCTCTTTAATTCTCAATCTCCTCTTTTATTTATACATTTAAGACTTTCCTACTCACCAATACACCTCCATCAAAAGGATTATCATTATTCACACTATCTTCATCAGATGAGGTAGCTTGTTCTTTTTCACTTGTAAAATCCCATTCTCCATTATCTTTTATCATTATAAGCCTTTTGTTTAGACAACTACTAGCAATATGTCTTCTTTTCAAACATTTGAAATACTTCATATTAAAACTACTAGCTTTTTCTTTTTCACTTGTAAAATCCCATTCTCTATTATCTTTGATCATTATAAGCCTTTTGTTTAAACAACTACTAGCAATATGTCCTCTTCTCAAGCATTTGAAACACTTCATATTAGAATGTTTTTTATTTTTCTCCACTTTATTTTTGCCTTTAGAAGATTTATCTTTTAATTTTGAAAAGAAATCAAATTTGAATTTTCTTCCTCTTTCTTCTCTTTTGTTACTCTTCTTGTTCCAAGACTTCCATGAAGAGCTTGATTATGATTAATATTTAGATAAGCTCCTCCTTTTAAGTTGCCTCTCTACTTTCATAGCCAAGTGTACTAGGTTTTCCAAAGTTTCATGGTGTTGTAACTCCACTACATTAGCAATGTCTTTATTCAATCCATGGAGAAATTTAGCCATAATTGCTTTTTGACTTTCTTCCACATTAACTTTAGTCATAGTGATTTCCATTTCCTTGTAATAATTTTCAACACTCTTGGCCCCTTAAATCAGACTTTCAAATTTTTAGTGCAAATCTCTTTAGTAATGGCTAGGGATAAATCTTCTTTTCATGACAAAGTTCAAGTCTTCCCAAGTTGTAATAGGTCTTTCCTACTCTTTCCTTACATTTATTATTAATTTATCCCACCAAGCAATAGCATAATCAGAAAATTCCATAACAACAAGCTTCACCTTCTTTTCCTCTGAATAATTATAACAATCAAATATCAATTCCATCTTCTTTTCCCACTTAAAATAAGCATTTGGATCATTTCTTCCTTGGAATAATGGATTTTTCATCTTAATGCTGTCAAGATTAGTATTTATTCTTGCTCTTAGCCTATCTCCTTCTCTTCTAACATGCCTCATTTCACCTCTTCTTCTCTCCCCTTCATTTAAGTCATCTAATCTCTCACTTCCACCCTTAAAATTTTCAACTCCTTCGTCTTTCACATGCCTATTATTTTGTTTTCTTTCTCCTTCTATCCTTCTAATCCTTTCATTCATGTCAACAATTTATATATTTAATCTTTTAAAGCATTAAAACATAGCTCTCATAGTGAAATCTAGATTTTTAGGTTGGTATGTAAAGCTATCACTTCCACCCATCATCCTTAATGTTTGAACCTGCAAGAAAGGTTAGATAAAAAGAAAGGACCTCACAAAACTATACTTCTCGCTTGATTTAGTGGCACTCACACTCATGTTTGCACTCTAATTTAAGCTTTTACCCTTAAATGAGCTCACACATTCTTGCCTTTTCCCACTCCTTTCTTTTTCTCTTTTGTGATTTTTTTGGAACTAAAATGACATAACTAATAAAAATCTAACAATTGTGGTTATCACTATCTCAAATTGAATGTCAACATAAGGTGATAGCATAATATCATGGAAAATGGAATTAATACAATTGGACTTCAAGAAGAAAAATAGCAAGGGCTTAATCACACAAAATAATGAAAAGGAGGAATAAATAAAAAACAAGAGATGCTAATTTGAGAACTCATGAAATTGAAATAGACAATGAACAATTAATTTTAAAATGAGAAGTTCAAATGTGAATAAAGTATATCAAGAATTAACAATAACTAAAGGCAAATAACTTCTCTTTTGATTTTGTTTCACTTTATTTTCAACAATTCAGCATTTTACTTTTCTTGCCTTTTCTTTGTGAGTTGCCTTTTAATTCACTTAATTGACTTTTCTCCTTTGTTTCTTGCTATTTTTTTCTTGTCAATTGTTTTTTCTTTCTAACTCACTGTTACTTAGTACTATTCTTCATTTTTTTCTCAAACACAGATTCACCATGCAACATTATATATGTCGATTGTAAGAGTTTTCATACAATTCAAATTTAGCACTCTTTATCTTGCTTTAATTAATTACTATATTCAACTATAGCACTTTGAAGGTGTGCTATTAGAATATGACAATTGGTTATTGTAAGTTAAACTTCTTCATTTTAAACTTTTAACAAATATGTTCAATGCACCTTTTATTCACTAGACTAGTATTGATATTTGGACCAAAATTTGAGCTTAACAATAGTAAACAACACAAAAATAAAGAAGGTGACCAAGTATCAAAGTAAATTTAGACTTACAATTGACTTAGACAACTCATCAAATACATAAAAGGCAAAATTGAAGAACGACTGAGATTTGATACAATGATGAATCAAAACACATAAATTTGACACAAACCAAATTAAAAATGAAATGGATACAAAGAAAAAAAAATCAAAACAAGATAGAAATGAAGAATTATAATACGAATTGCATGAATAGTGATAAAAAATTAAGGAAAAGTGAAACATGAATTTGGGAACCTTGCTCTAAATACTAAATGATGTGAAATTGTGTTGGATCTATCCTAAATCAGATACAATCATAAAAAAAGAAGGGTATTCTTGCCATGTTTTAGAAAAGAAGAATTTGAAAACAATAAGAGATATATTTGATGCCACAAAGGTTGAATGCCCTTTGATAAGTCTTTAAGTTCATACAAGAACTTATACAAGAACTTAAAGAGGAAACCCTCATAAACAATCAGTTTGCATTCATGTCAAAAGTTAAAATCTTTCTAGAATAAGAAACAAGTCTCCTTATAGGGCTTTCTAAAACCCTAATTGAAAAATAGGCTCAAATAACATCAATTAGGCCTAAAATGTTCTAAAATGATACAACATAAAATAAACACAAATTAAAAGTCCAAAATACCAAATAATAGAAAAATGGGATGAGATAGTGTCAATTAGGACTATGGCTGATGCAACAATGATGTGACACCATCCCCATAATGATGTGGCAGTGACATGGCTTATGGCTAATGTGGCATCATCTCCTTGATAATGTGGTGTTAATGTGACGCTAACTTAGTAATGATGTGGCATAATTCAAATGCACTTGAACAATTTCCTTCAAGCTCTCTTCCTTGTGATTGACCTTCCTTTGAATCACATCACCATGAGTTGATTGTATGGCCCTTTCCAAGCTTGAAGCTCTCTTTTGAATTAACCATTGAAGTTCTTCTTTAGTTCTCTTAATTAGTTCTTCGTGATTGCCCTATCTAAGATCACATTAGCTGAGCTCTCATATGCATACTATTTGTGAATCTTACTAATAGCGTATAATATGTGAAAATTTAAGTTTCATAAATTTCAGTGCTTGTGATTACCTATTTTTATTTAATATATATTTGGTTAAAACTTAATTTAAAATTTCTTTTTTTAAATAATTTTAGAATATTAAAATAATATTAATATTAAAGTTTGAAATATATTTATTTTATTGTGATTATTAATTTGAGAACTTATTAAAATATTTTTTCAAGAAAATCTCTCATAAGTTAAGAAATAATTTTTAGTGAATAGGAGTATATAGATTTATGAAATAATTTATTTGTATTTAATAAATTATTTGTGGGAAATTGAAATATTTATTTTAGGATTTTTCAAATTTATCAAGTTTTTACAATATTTTGTTGAAAAATATGAGTATTAAGATTTATTTATCAAAAGCGATATTTAAGTATTTTATTGGAAGATGTAAAATTTGAGAGTGCAAGAAAAAATTAAAATTAATCTTTTAATAATTGTGTATAATAAAATGTATTTTTAAAGGAGTATTATAAAGTATGAGTATTTGATGGTCAAGATGGATTTGATTTAAATAAAGGGCTAAGTTTAAAAGAAAAAATGAACTTATGGTGCACCATGTTACATAGGATAAAAACCCAAACCTTTTTTAAATTTCACCACCTCTCATTTATTTGAGCGATTCTCTTTGTCTCCATAATTTTCACCAACTGCCTCTTTTTTTATGGTTCTGGCTGCTTCTCTTATGTGTGTTTCTCTCCTCACTTTTTCTTATTTTCTCTCACCAACTTGTTGGTATATTCTGCTGAAGTCGGTTTCTTTCTCGGGGTTCCAGCAGTTTCTTCATATCTCCTCCTTCTTTAATATTTTTATTGTATTTTCCCCAACTCCTTCTCTCATTATCCATCCATCCACTGCCTCTCTCTTGCACCTCTCTCTCAACGCACGTCTCTTCTTTGTCAAACAACCACCATATCGCGCTTGTATTTCTCGTCGCCGATTTTGGTGTTGCTATTTCAGAAGTTGGCAACTACTTTTGTGCACCTCTAACAACCCCAAGCCGCCTCTGCCTTTGCTTATCTTCGACATCCATCAGCTGAGCTCAAATGGCAGTGGAGCTGCAGTATGGGAGCTGGCCTTTCTCGGTTACTACGCGCTTTACCCACGGCCAGCAGTAGACAGATCACGGTGGTGAAGCTGCTGTTTGTGGTGGAACATAGTTGAAACAGGGCTTCAGCTCTTTCTTTCTCTCACCGGAGTTTCAGCAAGGTTTTTACCGCCAACGAACTCTGGCAAGTTTCTCTGGAGGTTGGTAAATTTATTCATATCATCAGATTTTAATATTTAAGATTATTGCATGCTGATTCCAACAAATCAGATTTTATACATATTTGAAATATGTGATGAGGCATGAGGAAAATACAATTTATATGCTATATAAAGTTAAAATTGAATGATTCAAGTATAAATAGAATATCTTATTCCACTTTCATGGTAGATTTATCTAAAAATCATAGAAATCCATTTTTGTTGATATTTAAGATAGGTGATGATAATTTAAGAAAACCTATTTTTGCAAGATTTGGAGATACAATATGAGTTTGAGAAACGGATATTGTATGCTATGAAGTGATAAGTTAGTCAACAGGTAGCATTTTTGAAATAATAGTTCTTATGATTTTTTATGATTGGAAGTGATTTAGAAGATTTTATTTTTGTATAATTTGAAATATTAGATAAGACTTAAGAAAAATATAATTTTTAATGATATAATTAAAGTAATTGTGACATATTATGTTTTCATATTCTAAAGGATTTGAACTTGATTCAAAAATATTGTTTTATCATATCACTTGAATACTTAGTGTAATATTGATAAGATAATAATTTTATTTAAGAATATTAGATTAATAAACTTAAAATATATTCATGCTATCATAATCTAATATTTTATTTGTTATATGCTCTAGAATGGAAAAGTTGTCATATACAAGATTTCTAATTTTTTATGATAAATTTCAAAATAAAGGATGTAACGATTTAAGATGAACTAGTAGCATTAACTTTGTTTCTAAAGTTGGAACTTTTTATATTTTCACATTCGTAAGCTTAATTTCAGATTACTATATGATGGCATATTTTAGTTTGTGAGATATTATTAGAAAGGATGGTAAGACACATTAAAGGAGATTATAATATTTTGATTGGACCTTGGAATAATAGTTTGAAAATAAAGTCAGTAAATCCGATACATTTATAAGTTATCCTTATAGTTTGTAAAATAGGAGGAGAAATTATAAGTATAAATGATGCAAACTTCCAAGAGAGAAGAGCTTCAGGTGAGTGTATATCTTATTATCTTAATATCTTAATAAATGATAGTTCAAATATTATGAATTATATTCTTTTACTTAATAGAATAGATTTTTTATTCATGCATATATATTCATGTGTAAATTCAATATTGTGAAATAAGAATGATTAGCTATTTAAATAAATATTAATTGATCATAATGTACAGTAAAAGTGTGATAATAGTATTTCTAACTATTAATGAATTATGATTGAATTCTCTTATTATTTATATGCTAAGGATTATAGTATGAATTATGCTATAAGTGGCGTTGAGATTAGAAATATGACAAGGCCAATGATGTGAAAACCAAATGTTAAATTTTAAGCAAATAATCGTAAAAGATAAAAGAATTAATTTGAGAGCTGAATGGAAAATTCTTGGCAAGCAGTTGAAAAAATATAGTATTGGCTTGAAAATCAAAAGTGATTATATATATGCTTATTGTAATTGGATATATGATATAATGTGATGTTGAAAACTGTCTATGGCTGGATGTCACTATTTGACATGACTACAAAGGTTTGATGTGATTGTGATGATTTATTTATATTTAAGCCTTAATGACTATTTATGAATGTGAAATTTACTCGAAATGTGTAATACATGATATCATAGCAATACTATATACTAATAAATATTGAGTCTTTTATGTTTTGTGAAATGAGATACAGAGCTAGGTTATATGTAGGAAAACTTTCATTTTGGAGCATGGTTTCATATATGTTTATGAAATGTAGGAAATATAGGTCTATGAATATTTTAATGTAGTATCGGTTTAACTTACAAATGTTAATTATAAAATTGCTCTCTTGCAAGATAGTGGTAGGTATATACTCATTGAATTCTTGTAACTCACTATGTTGTATCTTTAATGCTTTCAGATTAAAATTTGAGCTTTATTGCTTCTATGGAGGATCAAGACTACCTTACGAAAAGATTTGACAATTGGAGTCTCACTTTGAGTTAGGTTTCATTTAGAATGGAATCAAAATTAAAATAGAATTATATAATATGTTGAATCAATTGTATGTGTATAAGTGTGAACCTATATTATGTGTGTGGTTGTCACCATCATATCTGGAAATTAAACAAGTTTTAATGTTTAGAGCATGTAGCCCTCGAGAAATATCCAAAAATATGGAAGACTCTGTCCATTTTTCATAAAATTTTAAAATAAAATTTCAAGTTCCTTTGAAATTTGAAAACTCCTATTGAACAAAAAAAGTGAAAATTGTTAAGACTTGTAGAAACTAATATTGGGATCCATATTGGTTATGATCAAAATTGGGTAATGATATAATGGCATTGGAATCTATGAATGATGATGGAGCAATAATGTGGAAGTCGAACGGAAAATTCCTAGCAAATAGTTATGACAAAGATAAGATTGATTTGAAAATCGGATGGGAAATTTCTAGCAAATAGTTAAAAAAAGTATAGATTTGACCTTGAAACCATAAAGTAATTACATGTATGTCTATTATAGTTGGATGTATGATATGATGTGATATTGGAAACTATTTGTGAATGAATATTACTATTAGTGTGATTAAGATAACTTATCGGTGTTTAATTTGTGATTGTAATGTCTACTTGGAATAGGTAATATGTGATTTGATACTGATATTGTATACTAACAGATAATTGAGATTTCTATGAGATGTGATATGAAATACAAAGTTTAGGTCGTATGCAAGTAGACTCCCATTTTAAGACTTAGTTTCATATACCTCAGAAATCTAAGAAAATGGTTTTGCTATTGGTTTCTAAATTAATACATGATTTACTCAAAATTTTTATGTACATATATTTATAAAGTAAAATTTTCATAAAGTAATGGTAGAAACATATGCTGGTTGAGTTCTTATAACTCACTCCATTTAATTTTTAATATTTTCAAGTTATGACTTGACCTTGTTGTATTCATGGAGATTTAAGGCTGCCTTACTAAAAAATTTTTGACAATTGGATAAGGATTAGAATTAGAGAATGAAATCTTATTGAGTTAGAATTTGATATATTGAATCATTAGTTGTGTATATATGATGAAATTGTGTAGTATTATATGTTGTGAATGTTGTCATATCTAAAAATAACACAGATTTTGTATTTTAAAGCATGTGGCTCTCGAAAAGTGTCTAAAAAAATAGGAGATTCTATCCATTTTCCTATAAAAAAACTAAAGTGAATTTTTAAGTCCAAGTCTCCCTAAAAATTTGGAAACTCCTATTAGATAGGCTTATGGAAATCAAGTGTTGAGATCCATGCCTATCACGATCGGAATCAAGTTATGACATATACGATATGATAACGATGTTGCTTATTAATGAATAAATGAGATTTCTATGAATTGTAATATGAGATACAGAATGTGAGTTACGTGTAGGTGCACACTCAATATGGGACTTGGTGTTATGTAATTTAGAGATATAAGGAAATAGATTTGTTATTAGTTTCTATTTTAAATATGGTTAGTATGTAACTATTATATATAAAGCTAATCTCCTGCAATGTAATGGGAGGTGTATGCTTATTGAGTTTTTGTAACTTATTCCATTTATTCTCAATGTTTTTAGGTTAAGATAGTTTACTTAAGCTATGCCTTACACATGGAGGATCAAAGACTACCTTATGAAAGGATTTGACAGTTAGAGTTTCTCTTTAGATTAGGATTAGCATTTGAAATAGAAATGTTGTTGATCCATTACTTGATGTATTAAATTATTTATCTATGTACAAATTTGAAACTATACTATACTATCTACATGTTTGATGCTGTTTTGCATTTGAGAAAATATACAAGTTTTGTATTTTAGGGCATGTGGCTCTTAAGAAATGTTTAAAAACAAAGGAGACTCTATTCATTTTTCTGTAAAAATTTAAAGTAAATTTTAAATTCCCCTTAAAATTTGGAAACTCTTATTGAATAATTAGAGTGAAAAGTGTTAAAACTTATAGAAATTAAGTATTGGGATCCACGCTAGTCACGATCGAAATCGGGTCATGACACCTTTCTAACAAAAACTTAGTAAGGTAATTGGGTGAAATTTAGGTAAATCATAAAAATAGTTTGGCGGTATGACTTGTTATAATTTTCATAGAAATTATATTAGACATTAGTATGGGTCAAAATATAATTAAAAATATAATACTAAGTTTAGAAAAAATTATATAAAGGCTTAATAGAAAATTAGGAGTTCAGATAGCCTAAAAACTTAGAGATCGGGCCTAAATTTGAAATAAATCAACTTAGTTCATTTGGGCTAATTTAGTTTAATTATTTTTTTCCCAAATATAATTTTAAAAACTAAAAAAATAAGGTCCAAATAAAGCCTAATCTTGTGAAGGAAGCTAATGGCAATTTGATGAATAAGTGGAAAATTAGAGGCAATTATTAGTACTTTTTTCTAGACATTATATTTAGGTAAATGTAAGTGGATTTGAGCAAATTATCTTCTAATTCCAACCTTGAGAAACCATGCAACATGTTCCAAAATTTTCACTAGAATTAAAAAAAATTATAGTAAGTGTGGCTTATGAAGGAAGCTTTAGGTTAGGGCTTTATTTAATGCTTTTGGGGGCATTTTTAAGCAAAATATCTTCCCATCTTTAGCAGTAAAACCATAAAACTTATACGGATTCTCTACTAGGGTTTTCAATTTTCTAATAATTCCCAAAAGGTTCTCCAAGTATTTTCATGCAATTCTTGCAAAGTGCTTATGTTTTCTTTCATCTCTTTCAAGTTTTTATAAAAATTTTATCTTCAAGATTCCTAAAACTTAGTTTATTTCAGTGAAATTGCTCTTTTATTGCTTTAAAATGCCTTTGAAAAGTTAGAGAATCGAGAATTTAAGGTAAGTGGCAACTATCCCTTGTTCCTTTAAGTTTTCCCATGAAATATAAAGAGTATGATGATCTATGCTATTATATATGTTAAGTTAATTTATGGTGCTATAGGATTTAGTTTTAGTGTTATATAAATATTAATATGATGAAATGATATTGGTATTTTAATCCTAAAATTGGTTGGAGAGGATCCATTAAGTTTCCTTCCATAAAAGTTGATAATTGAGTTTTTTATTGAGTTTGGAGACAAAACTTTCAAGGGAAGGCCATAGTATTTCTTTGTTACTCTTTAGAATCAAAGGTTAGGAATTGCTAAAATTTCAATTTTTGGTATATAAATGTTAGAAATAGTGTTAGGATAGGTATGGAAAGAATTGAAAGCTTTTGAAAAATTTTAAAATATTGAAAAGTGAATTTATATGGACCTTGGTTATAAGAGTTCAAAATAGAATTCTAGATTCTATATTATAAAGTTTGGTACTAATTGGCTAAGAATTTGATTGAAAAAGGTTAAAGTAATTAATCTTCTTTAATTATTAACATGTTAATAAGCTTATATAAAAATTTGGTGGCAATTAGAATTGATTTAGATGCCAAGAAAGCTCCTTTTTGGCAATAACTCCAAAATTACCCAATATTAGTAGTTTTGTATTTTTCATTCTATATATAATAGTACCAAGGTGATATTTTTGTAAAATAATTGAAATTATTCATTATTTCATATGTTAGGGATGTTGTGTAAAAGTTTGATGATAATTAAAAGTAATTTAGATGTTGAAAAAAAGGCTCTTATTGCAATTACTCATATGTTGTTCTATTTTGAAATCCATGGTTTTGGTACTATGTGAATGGTACCTAAGAATAAAGCAATTACAAGAAAATTGATATTTGATGCTTATTAATGTATTAGAAGCACTAGCTAAAATTTTGGTAACAATTTGAATTGATTTAAGAGCTTAAAAGGTACTAAACCATGGGAGTATTCATACTACTTAGTATGTTTAGTGTTTGATATTTCTTATTAAAAAATGTTACAAGTAATTGAAAACTTTGATACATTTAATAATGCTTGATTTATAAAGTGTTATTCATTTAAAAGAATTAAATATTGTCATTATCTTAAATGGAAAGATTATACATCAACCTTGGATATGATAATATGTAATGGTGAATAAATACATGAAAATGGCAATTTGTGTTAACAAAACTTTTATGGCATAGTTGGTATATTGACCATACCTAATGAAATGAACAATTGATGCATATGGCCGGTATCTTAACATTGCTCTTCTTGAATATCATATATAGAGGAAGATATACATCCTTTACAAAGAAGGAGAGGCATGGTAAGAGTTTAAGGGATAAAGTTTAGCCTTGTGATTAAGTTGGCATGGGATGAGGTTAAACTAAAGATATAAGATAAAACTTATGTACTAGCTATAGCTATTCTCTTTATCAAATTTAAAGAGTGACAAGTTAGCCAATTTGTTACCAAATATTACATATAAGAGTGACAATAAGTACACTAGGGCTTCAATTATTAATTATACACTATTATAAGTATATTAGATCTTCTATGGCAGAAACTCTCTAGAAAAAGGAGAAGAGTAGTCATTCACTGAGTATGTCAATACCCACTCTCTTTTTGTTAAACTTTTATTTACAGATACTAAGGATGGATCTCTCAAAGATGACTAACACCTATACTAAAACCTTCCTCTCACTTTGGAGTGTCTTCCAAATAATATTTTGTTATAAACTACAAGTGCCATAAGTAGGTCCCTGAGTAGACTATACTGTAAAGTTTTGAAAAATAAATTCTGAGTTTAATCCTTTTATTGTCAATCCTATTCATTGGAAGGCATAGCCAATAGTTTTGGTTCAATTAATATGCTAGATCCTTCTTCCTCATTTATAGAGTTAGGCCTTGAGGAAGATATTGAATGGAAAAAAGATGATCCTAATTAAAGGTCTTTCTTTTGATAGTATTTATGTGTAAACTTATATTTTCAGAAAAATTATGTACTCTTGCAAAGACATATATGGTATCTATAAATTAAATTTTGAATTTCCTTATGCACATGCAATCAATATTATTTTCTATAAATGTTTATTTATATTCTTAGAAGGTTAAGAAAGTAAGTAAGTTAGAAGTATCTTAAAAGCTTGTAAAAACATATGATTAGTATATTAATATGAGTTAGATGTTTTTATGCTAGTTACAGTATCTAAGAATCAGGTTATGACATACTCATTTTAAAATTTATAATTAGAAAAAGAAATTATTAGAATAATTTTACCAATAACAAATGTGAATAGATAAATTGTAATAATGTAAATTGGGAAAGGCTAAAATGAAGAAATTTAAGTTAAAAAATTTAGAAAAGTTAACAATATAGAAAGAGTAGAAATTATAAGCATTTAAAAATAAGTATATAAATATGGAGGAGTTTTAAAATAAATCCCTAAAAGACATTTGCCCATATAACATAAAACATAAATGCTTCCTTCCATTTTCCTCATTTTTCCCTATTAACTCCTAACACTCTTACCCATACCTCTCATCTTCTACATCTTATATTCTCTTTAAAAAGATCAAGTAAAGGAACTAAAAAGTTTCTTTAATTTCTCTACATAATCAATCATGGTAAAGACTTCAAAATCAACATTTCTTTGAAGTTTAATCTTAATTTTTCTTCTAAGATTTGAAGAAAACAAATTATAAATCCAAAATGGAAAATAAACCTTAACTCCTAACTATATGATCTTAATTGATTAGAAACTATTCTCCATTAATTATAACTTTATTATAACTCCTCCATACTAGTTGAATAATTATCTTAAGCTAAATTATTTGAATTGATCAAAATTTATGGTTTAATGATATATCTCTTAGGTTTATAATGTTTTTGTTATTGATGATTAGAATGGCGATAATTAAGGTAGCTATTATGATATAAATGCCATGAATAAAGTGATAAATGCATGGATTAATGATGAGATGAGTACTTATGAGGAATAAATGTGATAAATACATCATATGATCACATACATAGTGTTTTCAAATTTGGAATTCCTAGAAATTCAAGTAGTATTTGACTATATAATTAACTATAGCTAAAAAATTTGCTTTTAAAGGCTCATAGTTAACTACCTTGAAGTGGAATTTACCTTTAAATGGCTATACATGACTATATAATTAACTATGGCTAGCAGGCTATAGTATAGTCAACTGTTAAGTTACAAGTTTGCCTTTAGATGAATATACTAAATTATATAGTTAACTATGACCTACTTCTCAATAAGCCTATAGTTGACTATAGTTGTATGTATGATAAACTCGTAGTTGAGTATATAGTCTACCATTATTAAGGAATTTACCCTCGGGTTGCTAATAATTGAGTATATAGTATATTATAGCCCCTTGGTTTATAAGAATGAGTTCTTAAAAGAATATTTCGATATGTATGAGCTTATGAGGCATAATACATATGCTTTAGTATATAAGTAAGAGTAGATGAGCAAATCCATTTATACTATATACTAAGAATAGAAACTCACCTTTATTTGAAGATAAGATGTTGATTAAGCTACGTCTAAATTATTACATGTTTTATGTATAAGATTGAGATTGACTAAGAAGGAATTGTATGATACTATTGCATTAAGTGAAAGAAAGACTTAAGGATTAAGAAAATGATTAGAGGAAATGTGAAATACCATGTGTTATTGATTGATATTAATTTGTGAAAGGACAAGGCAAATCCTAGAAGGACAAGTGTAGAGTTTATGAAGGGATAAAGATGATATGAGAGATATAAAGAGGACAAGATACTATTTGAGTATGAGAAATTGCTTGTGTATATTTATATGTTATTAATTAGTAAATAAATAATGCTATTGTGATGAAATGTGTAATAAAGGCTTATGAGCCTTTGGCATTGTTTTTCAAAACTTAAAGATTGATAATGCTTTATTTAAATTATAATCATGAGATGTAGGAACAAGATGAGTAGCCTTAGGACAATAAAGATTGTTCTATATCCATGATCTTTATTTCATTACATTAGAATGATTTACTCATTATGCCGGGACAATAAAGATTATTCTATATCCTTGATCTTTATTTCATTACATTAGAATGATTTACTCACTATGCCAAGACTTACTCTTCTATGTTTCTTTTGCCAAATTTGTATGCTAAGCTCATACCATCACTTTTTCAAAGTTGGAGTCACCAAGAACTCCACAAAATGATTTAGTAGCACACGATGTTTTGGTTAGCTAGTGTTGGAAGGCCTTACTCTATATAAGGAAAGGATAAAGGACACATAACTTATATTTTGTGAGTTAGTTAGACTAGCTTATCCTCCTTATAGAGGAAATAAATATGTTTAACTTCCTTTTTTATATAAATATTTTTGATGAATAAAATATCCTATTCTCATTCTTAATAAAATATGCTCATTTAGATATTATAATGGAATACTTGTTTAAAAGTTTAGTTGAAGGAACTAGGATAGGCTGGTGAAATCGAATGATAGATTCCACATTAGTTATGGTTTAGATTGGATCATGATATAAGGATATTATAATAGTTTATTTAATTAAGATAATTTTTTTAAATATTTAAATTTACATTAAACTATAAAGATATTTTAAAATAATATTTTTTTATTTTATAATAATTTGCATAATGCTAGAGTATCTCATGAAAATATAAATGGATAAATAATTATTCATGAATTGACTTAAAATAATTTTTATTTGACAAAGTCAATAATGACACAATCCATTTAGTAAAAAATTAATACAAACAATATGTATAAGTCTAAATGGAAATGAATATGATTTATAGTTACCAAGTGCAATTATCATTATTAAGAAAAATATTTTTTATTTTTTATTAAAAAGGTTTAAAATTATATTTTATGAGTGAGTCCAAATGGATGCATTTTAGATTTTTTAATCAAGTCTTGTTAAATCTTTAACAAGTCTGGATCTTTAACAAGTCTAAAGTAGAAGATCCTCAATGGATCTAGATCTAATTAAGTTCGATTTGGGTTTATTTAGAACCAACCCATTCAGAGGACCACAACAAATAAAGAGAGTGATATGATTTGGTTGACAAAAGTAATATAGGAACTGCAACTTCACAGAAAATAATAAATCCTAGAGTTGATTGATTGGCCATAAACTACCAAAATCGAAGAAATAAAATCTCTTAGAAAGTTTTGTTTCCCACAAATCATGAAAAGTTGCTTACTCACACTTTTGTGGTTAAAAGAACATCTTATATCATTAATAGATAAAAGTGCAAAACTATTATGACTCAATTTAACTAATGATTACTTTAACTTTTTAATCTTATCACGAGTTTGAAAATTATAATAAATATTTTATTAATTATATAAAATATTATTATTTTATTAATTATATAATAATTAGAATGAGTACTATATAAAATTATACAAATTAAATATTAAATATTATATCATAAATATAAATTGTAAATATAATCATTAATATAATTATAATAGAAATGTAATTCTATTTAGAATCACATTTATTATACTTATTATTTATTATTTTAATATTCTATTAAAATAAAAAATTATGTATATCTTTTCTATCTTATATAAATTTAATAGGATTAATTATTTATTACATTGATTATTTAACTAATATTTTTTCCTTATTTAAATTAGATTCCATTTTAATTACTTTAAGATAATTTACTACATAAAGACATCTTAATTTTGTTATATAAATATGCTTTTCTTCTTTCTAGTAAATTGTCAAATAAGAAATTAAATATTTAAAAAAATTATGATTGATAGATAGATTAGAAATATAATTTAAAAAATAATTAAATATAATTAAAATTTATTAAAAGTTCTTTTTCTTATCACAATTTTGTATGATATGTTAGTTAATTTGATAATTGTTCTTATGAATATGATAGACTACACATGAGTAACCGAATATGATAATTGACTATTAGGTTCAAAGTTCGTTTCCATCTACTCATAGTCAAATATCATATTCGATTATTAGGCTTCGAGCTTGTCTTTGCTTGCTGATATTCAAATAGCATATTTGAATACTAAGGGATTTTCCTCAATATTCAAATAGCATATTCAAATATTAGTAGTTTGATTTGTTTTTCTTGAATTTTAACTCACTTTGGGCCTTTCATTTGTTAATGTAATGTTGGCCAATTATATTTGTCACTTTATTTTAAACAATATTAATAGCTTAATTAGATTCCAAGGTTAGGCCTAATTTAAGTCCATTAAACCCAATTAGTTTTGGTTAACTTTTGACTTTCGAACTTATTTGAAAAAGATTGTTCCTTATTGTCACAACTTTTAATGAATTTAAAATCAAAAACTCTGTATGAGATTTTTCTAATGGTTGTTGCAAAAACTTCTAACTTATTAAAGGAAATTCAACCTTTGTAGTATCAATTATTACTTATTAAAGGATTTATATCATTTTTTGGTGTGATTTTTCATCACTAATTACTTCCTTTCTTCTCTAATCTAAAGCATGACATGAATATTCTTTTTTTTTTTTTTAGTTTGGTTTCTAAATTTTGGGATGATCTATTAGTAGAGATTCATATTAATACCAACACCAACTTTTCCATGAAACCCAAAATTTTGAAATGGATCCTTTGGGAATAAAGAATCTTCAAATAGGTTTTCTAAATGCTACGAATAAAACTCCATTTACTTGCTAGCACACAACCAAAGCATGAATTGTCATTCTTTTTCTTCTTTACTTCTTCTATAGAATGTACACAAAAACATCAAAATAATGCATAAAAGTAGAAGGGTTCAAAAAATAACAAACACATAAAACAAATGTAAAAGAAAGGATGGGGAAAGAAAACAAAAAATAGAACTATGAAGAAGGAGGGCAAACAAGTTGAAAAACATAGAGGATAACAAAATAGGGATTATGGATAGAAAGTGAAATAAAAAAAAGAAAACTAAAGGAAGACAAAAAAAAAAAACATAAAGGAAAGCACAAAGGAAGGGCTATGTAAAGAAGGTGGAAAAACAAAGGGAATATAATAGAAGATAACAAAGAAAGGATTGTATATTTTTAATTAAATTTATGCCTTTTCTATATATATATATATATATATATATATAGAGAGAGAGAGAGAGAGAGAGAGAGAGAGAGAGAGAGGTATTATGTAAGCAATGTGATCTTCTTGAGGCTTTCTAGCAGATCTTAGGTCCATGGGCATATGGTCTTTCTTAAATTGCTTTATAATTAATATTAATATTCTTATTAAAGTCATTAAAGTGGTTAGGTGACTACTAGTGTTGGATAAATTTGGATAGCATGTTGCAGGTTTTAGTTTTAAATTTTTTTTATTGTCATTGTATAAAAAAATAATTGTCATTGATATTTATCAAATTTTGTGTAACTATATATTACTAAATAGCTATGTCAAGCATATGCTTAAATAGTAATTTGAAACTATAAATAAATTTAAGATACAATAGATTAAATAGTACTAGTATATATTAAATCTAATTTAAAATAATAAATATAAATAATTATATAAAAATTTTGTCAACGCATCCCACAACTTCTAAACTAAATTAGTTATATTGTATACGCAAACTAAAACATAGGAAGATAATGTATCTCTTGCGCAAGGCTACAGTCAATGCCTATAATACTGCTTTCATTTACCTAAGTTAATATCCCAATATCATAATGAATGTATAAATATATCTCAAACATGGAGAAAAAATTACTTCTAAAGTGAGTAATCAAATTATGCACGCAAAAAAAAACCATTATTCTTAATATTTCATTTTTGAATAACTAATCTTTTATTATAGTTTTGAAATCAGGATGGTTGCTTAAAAAATTATTAATTCATCAAAGTTTAAAATTAAAACTATTTAAATATGATCCTCAACTATAAAGTTGGATTCTCAATTTTAAATATTGGAAAACTACGTATTATTTTTTTTTATTTTTGAAATTCCTAAGTCATCTTCTATCTTCTAAGCATTCGATTCAACTAACTTTCTTATATAAAAAATTAGAGTAAATTTTATTTTTCATCCCTGTGGAATTAATTTTTTTATTTTTTTCTTGTAAAATATTTTGTATCAATTTTGTTACTATAAAAAATTAATTTATCAAATTTTATTTTAATAAAAAATTGAATAAATTAATTTTTTAACAAATTAAAAAATTATAAAAATAATATTTTATAGAAATAAAATTGATATGAAATATTTTATAAGGATGAAAGTGAAAAATTAATTTTACAGTAATGATAAAGGAGGTTTTCTAAAAAAAATTGAATTATCTAACTATTCGGGACCAGGTTAACGTGATTAAAAAATCGAGAGCCAGCCAGCCCAGCATCTGTGAAACCCAACGGATCTAATGTCTATCCCAATCCCGCCGCAAAATTTGACCCAGTTCCAATGCCACACTCAGCAAAAGAAAAGCCTCAGACAAAATATTTACCAAAAAAACTGCCAAAAAAAAGGGCAAATGCAATGGACCAAAGCAACCGCTTCAGCAGAATATGGATAACAAGAGATGGGCGCATGCCCTTTTTAAAATTTTGTCCATAGTTGTACGGAGACAGACCATTCATGGCTGAGACCTTCCCATCATGGTTTTAAAACTTAAATCAGACCGATCCATTGGACTGATGAATAGATAGTCCAGCCAGTGAATAGGTTCAACAAGAGATATTAAATTAAACATGTATGTGAATCGATAAAATTCATGTAAATTAATTAGAATTAGTTTAAACTAATTAAAATTATATAAATTGATTAAAATCAATATGAATTGATTAAAATTAATGAATTAGACTGATGAATTAGTTCATTACAAATTTTGTGTATTTTTTTATAAAAAAACAAAATTTTTACAATTTCAAAATAATTGAAGTATAATATCTTTTGATTTAATATTAATTGAATTTACGATATTTTTCTCAAATATTTGTAATATAGATTATTATTTTATTACTTATTTGTTTATATTTAACTTGTGTTGTATTATATTTTTAGCCTATAAATATAAAATATTAATATATATGTATGTGTGTGTATATATATGCATACATATAATTTAAAATTTTAATTAAAAATGATTTAATCAATGAATTAATGGTTGAATCAGTAAACTAATGAACAATGACAAGTGAAATTCTAAAAATTATGCTTCAAGGTTCAAAAAAGGGTTTTGAGTTTGGTTCTTATAGGCATTATTGTTAGAAAGGATTTACTTTTTACTATTTTCACCCTAAATAAAAATTAATTTTATACAAAAAAGTGAAAATATTGAGATAAAAAAATACTAATTAAATGTTTTCCTTATGATTTACTAAATATTTATGTCAAATTATGCTGAAGCTAATTATATTGACCCAATCTAATTATATGAATTAATTTTTATAAGTATTAATATATTAAAAAAATTCTCAATTTAATATAATTAAATAATTTATTTGTTTAATGTTTAATTATTTATTTAAATATATAAAAATATATGTTTTTTTCAAAATAATTGAAAAATAAAATAATTAGATTTTCAAGGCAAAACTTGGACCTTGTATAATTTCAATTAGGTTGGAGTGGGTGAAAATTCATTAGTTTCGTTCAACATGTAATTTTTTTGGAATTAATTTTATTTCAATAAAAATGATTTGAATTCATTTACAACTAAATTCTATTATTTAAAAATTTTATAAAAAAATAATTTTAATTCATTTATAAATCAATTATTTTATTTAAAATGTATTGAAAAATATATAAAATTTAATTAAAAAATAAATTTTAATGGTATTATGATAAATATAATGCTAGAAAGAAGATAAAACTTTTATATAAAATATTTTTTTATCAAATAAAATGAATTTTAGTGAAATCCTTATTAAATTAGATGAATTTTATAATGACACAAATATAATTAAAATAGGAATGATAATGAAATGAAATTCTTTTTTATTTAAAGTCAAATATCATTTTTTTAAAAAAAATATTATTTGAAAATAAAATGAAATCTTATTTTTAATCTTGCTAAACAAAGGGTAATAGCTACGACAATATATTTCATATAATATAATTATATATAAAAAGCATAATTTGAAATTTGATGATCTAATCTAAATACTGTTGGTGTGTATCTTATGAGTCAATCATAGAGATGATTGTAATATTACACAAAGTATTACGTTTCGTTTTGGCAATACAATTATTTTATTTTATTTTATTTTATTTTATTTTGTATAAATTATAACTTAAATATAATAATTATCCTTGGAATAACTTTACTATTCCTAAAATACTCCTAGTCAAGTATTATTATAAAAAAGATAGTAATAATATATCGAGACTGACATGTATAGTGAATGATAATTATGAATCATGAATATATAATATTAAATCAATACATGAGTATATTATTAGTGAATAATGTACTGGACTGACCCATTGTAAAAATATTGCATGGATAGATGTGTCATTAATTATTCTCATTCGACCACAAATGCACATAATCCTTTGACTTGAAATCACTACGGTTCCCTACACGAGGAGTTATTTACTTTGATGTTGTCCTATGTCATTTTTAATCGGGATAACGAGTAGGATGTTGATTGAGTGTGTCACGAATTATATAGAAGGAAGTGAGTGATGTAGATGGAATTTTGTTACTCTTGTATAAAAGAGAAATATTTTTAGGCCCCTTGATTGAGTGAGACTTAGAAATGCATGGCCATACTTAATTGGATCAACATGTGATATTAATAATTTATTTTAAGTCTACTCAATATCAAGAAATATAAATTGAACATTGACGAGGATGATACATTTCATGCCTCTAGTTCCATTTAAATATTGTTACAAAAGGGATTATGATGTAATGTGTTGATCATATAGTAGGTAGATGTCGAATTACAAACATTCTTACTAATTGAGTGACAGTGATATATTGTTAGATATCGCTCATTGTCTATAGCCTAAAATAAGTCATTATCAACGTAGTAAGAACTTATAGGGTCACACAAAAGGAGTAGAAATAAGATAATAATTAATTGAATTTTAGTTAAACTAAAATTCAATTAATTAGACTTATTTTCATGCATATATATTATTATTAAGATAAAAATATATTTTTCACGTAATATATATAATATTATGTGATATTATTTGATATTAAAGTAATATAAGATAATTATGTTATTAGATATTAGATAATTATATTATGAGATAATTTATTATCTAATATAAGATAATTATATGCTAATAATTAATATTAGATAATTATATTATGAGATAATGCAATTATCTAATATTAGATAATTAATAGATAAGTCTTATCTCTCTTCACTCTTTCTAGGATAAGGATAAGGTGATGTTTGTTAAGTGTGATTAGAATTTTTTTAAGCATTATCTTAGTAGGACTAGGATTATGACATGCTTTAGTTCAATAAAAGGGATTTGAAGGTAGCACTTTGATTCACGCACATAAACTTCAAGAAAACCCTAAATTACTTAGAAAATGCCCACTCCTAATCCTAATAAGAGAGACGAATCTTAGCAGCTTCGTGGAGGGGAGAAGTCATTGTTCACTCCGTATGGATATTGTAGAGATGTTGTACCTTCCGGTCGGTGTTTGATTTATCTCAATCTCTCAAGGATTCGTTCAAAAGAATACGAGCACAAATAAGGTAAAACCCTAATACTAATTTATGCCTTTTTGCATGGATCCTAGGTAAGATTTGAATCGAAAATTTTAAAATTTTACTGCGTATGTTGATCCAAAACCCTAACAAATACAACTCTAATTGAATAGAATTTGCATCAAGCTAACATTAATTGTAATTTATATTAATTTTATTTATATATATTTTTAATAATTATTATTATTTTGATAGAAAAAAGCCTTTATTAGTGCTTCTAAATTTCCTGAAACAAATTGTAAGTGTGTATTTAGATAAGAGATAGACATAAGGTTTTTTTATTATTATTAAGAAAGTGATCTCAATATAAATGATCATAAATTTGGTAATTAAAGATTGTTTTTTACCCCTTAGTAATTGGAAATCAAAGAAAGTTAACATTGTAAAGAAAAGGAAAAATTATATTTTACTTATTTATAGATTGTTAATTTTCACTTAATTAATTTATATTTTTAAGTATTAAATTTTATTTATTTATTCTTTCCATCATTAACACTTTACCTATTTAAACTTTTTCCTAGTTAGTTTTTAACAAAAAATTTCATAATAAGTGAATTTAATAAAATCAAGCAAGACCACAATTGAGTGAATTGTAATTTTCCTATATTTATGTGAATTGGTATAAAAAAAATTTTAATTTGAACCCAAATAAATTAATTTTGTCTCTTTGAATTAATACCACACTTTAAATGAGAAAAAATATATTATAATATATAGTATGAATAAAAAATTAATTAAAATTCCTAACATATATAAATAACAAAGTTTATATATTACATTCATAATAATTAGAAAATATAACAATAACATATAACTTTTAGATTTAAAACAGGAAGATAGAGTTGATATATGAAAAAATTATACTTTACTCCCTTATGGTTTTATTTGAATTTATTTTAACTTAGTTATTATGAAATATTCTATTAAAAATAATACAAAAAAATTTAATTAAAAAAAATATTAAAGCTTAAATACGAGTAAATTAAATAAAAATTATTGAAATCACAAGTGAGGCAAAGTGTAAATTTTCATGTAAAATATCAAAGAATCTGAGAAGTCCATAAGTTTCCAATGCTCCATTTTCCTTTTTAAACTCCTTTAACGAATCTATCTATTACTATTGTATGAAAGGTAAAGTTAATAATTTTATTTCTAAAATTATAAAATACTAATAAAATTATTTTTAAATTATATAAAATTATAATTTTATTCTAAATAATAATTTATATAAATAATTTTATTTTTTAGATAATTTAATCTTAAATTATTATAAAAAAAGATAAATTATATATATAAATTATTATTTAAAATTAAAATTTTATATAATTTGAAGATAATTTTACTAAAATTTTACTGTTTCATGAAATTATTAATTTTGCGATGTGTGAAAACTAGGAGCACCTATGACGTGCGCCCACACAAATCATTTCCAATCAGATTATCACCACTTTCGGTGGATATATCAGGGGGTCACTTCTCTGCGCTCTTTCTGGAGAAGCCATGGGAGGTGGAACTATACCTCATCGACATCAGCATCTTGAGCTTTCTCTACCAAAGTCCAAGCCATCTTCATCTTCTTCAAATCTGAGGCTTCCAGTTTCTTCTGGTTGTGGCTGTCACAGTGAAAACAATAACAGCATGAAAATGGAGCTTGTGAGAGGAAAAGAAGAGGAAGGGCCAGGTGGGTGTCTCTATAATCATCATCAGGTCTTTGATTCAGTCCCTTCTCAATTGGAAGTTGAAGATGCTTTAGCTTCTCTGAACAAGTGAGTGCTAATTAACATACTCTGTTTTTATCCTTTTTTTTTAAAAAAAATGGAATTAAGTAAACTCAATAATTTTGTGTATGAATTCGATTTTAAGTAACTTGAATTTTTGTGTTATTTCCATTAACAAGGAATAAAAGAAAACTGATTGGGTAGTGGGTATAAATATACTCTGCTTTTATCTTTTACACGAAAAAATGGAATAAGTTAATTATATAATTTTACATACAAATCCAATTTTAAGTTTATTGAATTTTCGTGTTCTTTGATTTCAAACGAGGGATAAAGGGAAATTGAAACCATAAAAGATAAAAGGATATTCATTGGATTGGAGTTCGATAGTTTTAAACTTACTCCCACAGTTGCAGCTCACAGACGTTTTTGCACTTTCATAGGTTACACAATCTTATTTAGGGTATTGCTCATTGCAAGTTTTTATATAAATTCAATGTAAAAGTTATAAAATTTACATTTTTTCTTAATAAAATCAAGTATTTACGAATTCTACGTGTAATAAACATATAAACAGTTGTAATAAAAAATTCAATTTTTTTTTTATATTTTTATGCAAAAGTTGCAGCATTCGATAAAAAAATTATAAAATTTTGTATAAAGAATAATAATTCTTAATGAAAAGAATTGTAAGATTACCGATTGATACAACTTCTATCAAAGACGCATCAAAGCATAATTCATTTATTTAATGCAAGTGAAACCATTTTACTTAATTTTTCTCTTGCTTTACAATTTAATATAAGTGGAGTCAATCTCCCTCCGATCTAACATTATTCTTTGAGATTTTATGAAAATTTAAATTTAAATATGTTGGTTCTAATGGAAGATGTCTATATTAGGAGAAAGAAGCGTTGTCGCGTTTGATTTCCGTGTCCTTTGATTATGTGTGGACAGTCAATACCTCTAATGTTGTTGTTAACAATTTTCATTTCTGCTAATGCTAAGCCAAATTCTTGGTTCTCTCTGCAACACGCAGTATTTTGTGTAATATACTTATCTTTTTGGTTTATGTTGCAATTTTGCTGATAATTACCTGCTAATGTCAAAGAATGACTACGGAGAGGGTACATTGGCAGGGAAATAAGGTTTTCGTATCTGTCTCTTTATGGAAATAACCTACAAATCCTCGTCCTGTGCCTTTTATGGAGAAGACCTCTCCATTTCTATCCTCATTTTCTTCAAAACCCTGACTCTTGAACTTGTTCCCAATTTTTTATTTTATTTAGATAATATATGTTTATTTATATTTTAGTTTAACTTTTTGTAATAATTAAAGTTTAAATATAACAATAAATTAATAGATATTTAAAATGCTAATTATACTAATACAACAAAAGATAACATGAAGATTTTTTTTTATTAAAGGTTATCTTTTATATATATATGTATATATTTTAATAATGATAAAAGTGATAATCTACTTGAATGTACACATATGATTTTGAACTCAAACTCTAAACATAATAAAGAATAAAGTCTAATTATCTTAAATATTTTATGTTTGAATCAAATAAATACCTTATATTTCTTATTATTATATATAGATATATAATAGTATATAATATGAATATAGAAATGGTGGGATAGTATATTCTCCTCACCTGCATTTGTATTTATTTTTTAAGACCCATGCTCATCCTATTAATATTTGATTTTCGATTGATTTTTTTTAAATAATAAAAGGAGTGATTATACTATTAAATGTACAAATATAAAGCTTTGAGATCAAATATAAGATATAAAATGAAAAAAAATAGAACTTTCAAATAATATTATACAACTGAACTATAGACTTTTAGCCTCCATTGACATATTATTGGTTGTTCATGCATTATGCATTATCTTTAGCATTACTTGTTTAAGAAAAAAAAAATCTAATCTAAAATCTGAAATCCCTTAAATTTCTGATCAAATTCCACGAACATCTTTATCAATTTAAAACTTTGTATTGACTTTTCTTATAAGATCCTCTCTTGAATGATGAGAATATATTACATTTAAATTTAAATTTTAATCAGTTATATTTTAACAATTTAACATCAATTTAAACTTATCTTGGACTACAAAATAAAAAAAAAACCTTCATATTTTTATTTGAATTTTATTGTTAATTATTATTTTTCACCATTTTATTGATCATAAAAATTTCAAATTTAATACACATTTATTTTTCAATTGAAATCTGAACAAATCTTTGACTTAGATGAGTGGTCCTCAAATTTTCAAATTTTGTGAAAAAGGATAAGAGTGTCTTCTTTTGTATATACGTAACGTAATTTTTTTTGTCTTTAACGAGAGATTAGTCTAGATTGCAGCTTTTGTCACCGGGAATTCTTTATTGATTCTTAGTTGTAAGATGTTTTCTTCTTTAAATCAAAGTTGTAAGAATTGTTCGATAATTACAAAATCATAAAAAATGGATATATTTCTGATTAAATTTGTACATTCCCCCCCCCCCTAAATTGGCATGTATCAGTTTAATGCAAGCAATGTCGACATCCTCGAGCATACTCCAGCAGATCTTGGGCTCTAATGATTCAAGAATATTGCTATATCAAGGATATAGAAGAATTTATGATGCTTTCTGGTTACTGCAATCTGATCCATTAATTAAGGTTCGTCCTTAACTCGTAAATTTTGGAAGTTTTTTATGAAAGTTCAATGTGGTATTTTTCTTCTTCGTCATGTGGCATTCAAAATTCTTCTAGATTTTGTTTTCCTATACAATTTAAGTTCTTCATACGGGTAAGTTTAGTAACTTAGTCACTTCTATTAAAATTTATAGGATTAAGTATTAATATGAATCTTCTCGAATAGATATCGACGCATAATTCAATTAGTTATCATGAATAAAAATGTTACTTTTTTTTTTTTTTTAACTCAAGACTGTCTATTCAGTCAACCGTATTTTACTAAAAAATATTCTTACTTGTCCGCTGAACACATAAATTATATGTTTATTCTTACTAAAAATTGGTGACTTCATTATTATTAAAAAATGATGCAATAATTAATTCTTCAACTAACCATCTTTGAATTTTTCTCAATTTTCAATAGCGGGGCTTGAGTAGGTAAGAATTTCTCTTCATTTTATGAGTATAAAACTATGAATTAATACTTATCATTTACTTAATTAACTATTTTATTAAATCATGTATTTTTTATAAATTTTTTAAACAAAAATTACAATATCATTGTATGTTGGTCATCTCATCATTTTTCATACATAAATTCTATATGATATCATTAATAAAAATTAAATTAATTGTGCAGAATTTTAATTAAATATTTAAAACTGAGTTGTGAAATTATCTTTAAAAATGGCATGTTAAACTAATATGCAATAATATTTGTGATTTTTGCTTCAAAATATTATTAAAAATTATGCAATTTTATAAAATGATTAAATAAGTGGATGATAGATGTTAGTTCTAAGTTTCCTATACTTTAAGAGATTGATTTCCAAGTTTTCAAAGTTAGAAGAAACAAAATGTTAGGAAATTTGATATTGCCTTAGATGCAAACATAGCAAAAAATTTTAAATGTTAAATTAATTCAAATTTCCTTCCTAAAGATCATTTGTGCAATTAATTTGATTCATTAATATACAATCAAGAAAATGATTTGATCTTTTAAAAAGTTATATTTGTTCTTGAACTTCAATTAAGAGAACCAAGCATGTTTGCTTTAAAGTTAGTCTATACAATAAACCTTTACTCCATCACACTTTTGTACTAGTATCAATGAGTAGAGATTATAGAAAGAATGAAAGAAAAGATTATAGTCATTTCATAACTTGCCCATCAAGTAAGTTCCTACTAAAATCTAATAAAGTTTTTAGGAATCATAGTAAAAACAAATAACTTCTTAAAACATTGTCCAACAATTTATTTATTTATTTATTAAAATCCTAGGCAACTATTCTTTGGTAAATTAGGAATGTCCTAAAACATTACCTGATGAAATAAATAAATAAACTTTTTTTCATTATTTATTTCTAAGAAGTATTGTTTTGATAAAATAATTAAATAAACTCATCATTTAAATTTATTTCTTTTTTATCAACTATCTTATAGTTAAATTATCAATTATCTCATAATTAAATTAATTCTCTCTAAATAAATAAATGTAAATACATTTGATTTTATATTTGTGACCTTAGGTTCATCATTAAACTAGTAAGGGGTCATGATTAAGTTAAATCCTTTTAATTTAATAATTAGAATAGATCTAATTAATTCAAAATCCCAAAAATCATAATCAATGTCTAGCAACATGTCAAGAGAAGCTAGTTAGTGTAAATTATAAATATGAATCTTTTTAATTACAATTACGATGCAATACAATCTTTTCATTATACAATGTCTTGATTGAAGTTAAAGCATTGTGTATTAGTTGAAACATTAGTCATTCAACTATTATGAATGTAATTTAAAATACATAACTTATTATGTGAAACTCACTCAATTTCTAATTTTACTTCATCTTGATCAAGGATTTCCAAGTCATGATTCTTAAAATAACATGTCACATTCTTTTTTCTTTATGAGAAATGATGAATTCTTTATTGACAATCATAAAACTTTATATATAGTAAAGCTACACCTAATAGGTATCCTTTGGATGGCTCCCAAGAATCAGGATAATATCAAAGTATAACATACCATACATAAGACTATCATGATGTCTCATGTTAGATGATCAACTTTACACTATTGTAACATAAGGATTTCAATTCAACTTATCCACTATTGTAACATAAGGATTTCAATTCAACTTATCCACATTAGAATTTTGAAATGTGTTAACTCAATCTTCTAATGAGCACCTACATATTTGCACTAGTCTCACCACACCAATGTCTATGAAATGAGGCATCCTTCTACTTGATTATGCATCATATGTACTAGATTATTTGAGTCATTAACATCCATTCCTAATAACTTTATGAGTAGGAGTATTTAAGATATAGGATTGTGAGAAATGTTTCATGATTGTCATCTTTATACATGATCATATTTCATGAGCCATTTTAACCTTTAAAATTTATTAAAATTAAATAATAAATAAATAATTGATAAAAAAGAATAAATTTCTTTTTACTAATTTTTGATTAAATGAAAAAGTTTGCAAGAAGTGTCCTGCTACATCATATGCAATAGTTTGTGGGACACAATTCTAATACAAAATTCAAAATCCTGAAAGTTGAAAGAAGTGTTTTCATTTCCTTTTTTAATTAATGACAAAGTATATATTTAGCATGAAAGCCCTCTACTTGTATAAAATCAAATGAGATATTCTTATTAAAATTGTTCTTCGATAAAATACTTAAAGCAAAAGATTTTAAACCACTTCTAGCTTCCTATAACTACTTTCAACAAGCACTTCTATATGTCTAATTTTTTTTAATTTCCCCTTAATTTCACATGATTTTGAATTTACACCTTAGCACTTCAAGAAGTTCTTGCTTTTATAATTTTTTTAATTTTTCTTATTAATTTTGTTAAATGAATATCTCTTATTGCACAATTTGAATGCAGAGATTAGTACTATCACTTTCATCTGATAAAGCTATTTGGAATGCTATCATGAGAAACATTTCACTTCAAAAACTACAAGAGTTGCCTAATTCAGGTTTGTGTATTGTACTTTTTCTCATTCTTGTCTATCTATATAATATATGAAAGGTAGACTTAGGATGCATATGTGTCCTTTATGCATTGCTACTATAAATAAATAAGTAAAAATATGATATATTCTTGTTTTATGGTTTACTTATTATGCAACTATGTATATTAATTGGAGCATGATGTAAAAAGGAACATATCTCAAGAAACATCAATACTATATGTATCAAAAGTTGAAATTAAATTCTGAATGTAAATCAAAAGTTGTCATTAAATACAAGATAGTAGGGAATATTTTCAATACTCAATCTAATAGATATAAAATATTCAAATCTTGATTTTAAATCCTATATTTGGTATCTATAATATTTTTTCTTGAGAAAATATGATTTCTTTTGCAGATTTTAATCGAATTATATGTTTTTCTTATAGTTTAAAAATTTGTACAGAACTCTCTTGAAAGATTAAAAAATATTGAACTCAACCTTGAATTTTCCATCAATGAAATAATAAGAAAAGATGACAATAAGGTTCAAATCAAATGGTATGGGATAGGTCTAAACTCAATCAATTAAAATATTAATAATAATAAAAAATAAACTTAAACTTGATTTTAAGTATAATGCCTTTTTATATTTTAAGTAAGGTTTTTGTAGATTCTAAAAGTATAGAGTAAGTTAAGGTAGATTTGTCAATATAAAAGAAAATATGCATAATTTCATTAAAACTAAGAGAAGATTAAATTATTTTTGTATAATTAAATTAAGGGGTTTATTTACATAAACTCACTTACACGGGAACATATTATGAACTAACTTACAACTAAATAAAGGCATAGGCCTTACAATGTCTAGTTGTTAAGTGGTGTTATATGCAACTAGTATGACTTGCAAGAAAAATATGACAAAAACAAGATTCACAAGTTCAAACACTTTGCATTGCAAATAAATTGCAGCTTACTTCTCTTTGCTAATGCATTTCTTTTACTTTTTTTTAGCTGAATATGGAAGACCTTATATTTCTGATAATGAAGAATTCAGCATACATATATTAAATTGGATAGTGGAGATCATAAAAGGAAAGGTTCTGGAGCTGATAGAAAATTTCCAATCACTTATGAATGATTTGTTTCAGTCTCCCAAAATGCAAAAGTCCACAACAAAAGCCACAGAGTTGGAAGGAAAAGTTAGGTCATCTTTACTTCTTTCTATAGTAATACTTTTGGTTGTCATCGTGGCTCGTGTCCAAAAGTTTTAATGTCTAATCCCTCACTTGAAAGCAATAAAAAAATTAAATTGAATTCTAATTTTTTTTATAATTCAAATTAAGTGATAATAGTCTATTTGAACAAAACAAAGGAAAAACTATGATTATAGATGAAAATGAATAATTATGTTGCAAATTGAATTAAAAATAAGGATATTGTCCTTTATGTTTTTTGCTTTTGCTTTATTTTTCTCTATTTTTTAGTACTTTAACAAACCAAAAATTATGTAAAAGTAACTCATTATTGATATTAATTTCATTATGTAAGATAATTCATGGGTGCTTATCAAACTTTGGGATTATATATATTATATTTTATGAAATATTTGTATCACTTTAAGTCCAAAGGCTTTTTCTCTAGTTTTTTTACTTCCAATTTAATTATAACTTTGCTTAACTTGAAAAGTTACTAGAACTCTATTTTAACATTAACTTATATGAGAAAAGCATAGTAAAGGTAAATTTACAATGAAAAATATGGAATGACTAAAGTATAAAATTGTTAAAAGCCTTTATGAGATTTATTAATTTTGAGGATTATAACATAAAAAAATTAATATACCTATAAAAACTACAAAATTTCAAAAAGTTTAGGGCTTATTCAACAAGGCTTATCCATTGCTTAATGATGTATGTGTGTAAGCTTCATCAATGTAACCATGAATTGTAAGATTACATCTTGTTTAGTAGCCTATAAATATTGCAATTATCTCATAAAACTTATGATTAGGATTTTGACACAAATCCTATTCTTTTGTCAAATAAGATAGTCTTTTATTTTTTGTATTTATCTTATTTAAGTTTGAATTTAATTTGATAAATATTTAATTAAGTTAAAGATGTCATATTATTTAATATTGTGATCAAGTTAGATTTATCCAAGAATTTTCATTTATAAATACTTGTATTATACAAGATTTATGTGGCATATGAGAGAGTTGATATTTATAAAACATATATAGATTATGAGATCTCACAATTTGTTCTTAATATTTAAGTGATTTTTTTATATTGAGAATGAAAGTGCATACACACCATTAGTGAAAAAATGTATCATCTATTAGAGAAAGATTATAAGATTTTTTTAGTGTATTTGAAATATAGGTTTGAAAGTAATTAAACATTATGTTTTCTTTAAGATTCCTTAGTGGATTTGTTTTTCTTTTTCACTCATGGAATAGGTTAAAAGTAAAATCATATTAAATATTTGTGTTTAGGTGTTTTCTTTCTTCTTTTAACTTGAATTATACCAATACACTTCCACATCATTAGCATCTTAACTGATTTCATAACGCTTACTACAAAGAGTAAAGTAGGTTTTATTGTCTTCTTTTCTCATCCTATAATTCTTTCATAAAAAATTAAAATGCATGTGTATATAAAGAAATAATCCATTAATGTAATCTGCTAGTGAGAAATTGGAATAGATTGTTAGATATCTCAAGTTTGAACTCTTTATTGTTAATACATAAAAAATAAAGAAGTAAATCAATAAAAGAAAAAACTTGTAATAGGCTAATTTGAAGGATCTAGAGACCTTTAAAAATATAGAAAATAAACAATAAAATAAAGTAATTAACTATGTCCTCACTCACAATTTGTTTAAATTATGCAAATGCTCTTATAATTTTTAAACTTAGATTTCCATTAATGTTAAAACATATCTATATATTTGGCTTAAAGTGAAGGTTTTTGATTCTATGAAGTGGCCATTTAAAACTCTATATTAATTTGATTAATTATTACCTAAAATACCTTTAAAAAATATCTCACAAAATAGGGTTTTTGTTCTTGTAAAAGTCTAGATGTGAAACATCAACATAGAAAGATGATTTATTGAGTTGTAAGAAGGTGAAAGTTAATGAGATCTTAGATTCTAATATGGATGATTATATGAAGCATACATTTAAGCATGTAGAGTTGAAGAATGGTGCAAGCTTTATTACTTAGCTAATTTAGAATAAACATGCAATATCCTATAAGGAAAAACTCCTAAGCTATAATGGATGCAATGATAAAGATGGAAATGAAGAAGAATTTATTGTGATGGAAATTGATATAGATAAGGGAAATGAGTTTGATAATGATAACAATAATGATTAATAGAACAATGCACTATATCTAGTCATTAAAATATTAAAGAAGGAATGGAAAGCTCTTTGTAAACCATGGAAACTTTGTCTAATGGTCAACTTGTAAAGGAAAACATTTGACTTCTATTTTTTAAAATCATAGCTTCAAAAATTATGGCAAAAGGAAAGAGTTATAGACTTTAATAATTTAAGGAATGGTTGCTTCCTAGAAAATTCTCTAATCCAAAGGAATATAACTTTGCATTAATATAAGGATCATAATTATATCATATCATTATTGAACGGTGCAAAATTGGAATCCATATTTCAACCTATATAAGGATCAAAGTAGGAAAATCACTATATAGGTTTGTGTGCTTAGGATTTCAATTATTTGTTATAATAAAAAAATTTATGGAGGCTTAGGAATAACTTTAAGGGGACCATTAATGTAAATGATCACACATTGTGTGAAGGACTAAAAGGACTTAATGTAGAAAGGGGTAAATTTGTTAAAAATTCACTTTAAATTTGATTTAAAAAATAGTTAGATACAAATATGAACTTAGAAGAAAGGTGAACATATCGAGTATGTTCATTATAAAGACTATTGCTCTTTATTGCAAACTAGTCTGAATGTTAATCCAAATATAGAGGTTATTGGTGGTTTTCTGGTAGATAAAATTATTTTTACTATTTAAGGTGCTAGCATTTAGGTAAGGAAGAAGGATAATAGTTTATGGATGATTCTGCAAAGCCTTAGGCATAATTCAAGTATGAAACAAAGGCAATCACTCATTGAAAGATTGAAAAGGAGTAAGAATCAATAAAAAATACCAACATGCAAATATTAGTACAAATAGAGTTCAAAATTCAAGCTCAAGTTTTATTATATTTAACTTTATGCTAGTGATTACGAAAGATATGGATCAAGATGGAGAGGATTTTTATGTAGTCTTATAATATGGATTTAAGTCAAAACCTCCATAGTAAAGATGGGGACTAAAAATATAGGAATGGAAAAGCTAATAATAAAGGAAAGTTAGAACTAATCATAAGTTCAAAGAAAATTATTCCTACTAAGGAAATTACAACCAATAAAACTTTAAAGCAAGCTTTGATGGGGAATCCTAATTAGATAATGGAAGTTCTGAAAATTAAGGAGAAAACCTTGCCAATGAAAGAGCATTTTAGGCTTGGAATATAGCACATTTGAAACATTTAAAGAAAATATCAACCCTAATCCTTCTAAGTTGATTGTGTAATATTAGGCCCTTCAAAGCCACCTAATCAATCATATTTGGAGTTAATTAAATATGATAAGAGAAATACAGAGCTCTTGAATAAGAATGTTATTATAGCAAATTTAGAACTACAAGGATAGATACCATTTAATTTAGCCAAGTTTTTTTTCTTTTTCTTAGCTTATTTATGAATTTGTCTAATTGGAATCATAAGTAGTAGGCAAGCTTACCTTCTTAAGACTATTCAAAATAGGATTAAAATTCATGAGATTGATGATATCTCTTTGTTAGAGACAAGAAATAGTAGTGAATAAGCTAATATGATTATTAAGGAGATTAGCTTGCCTAATTTTATTCGGGTTGAAGCTAATAGTTATGGAAGAGGCTTATGGCTTTTGTAGAATGTTAATAATACCTCTATTAAAATACTTGTTATGCCTGACTAATCCATTTATTTTAAAGTGGAGGATAACTTGAAGGGTAATTGGCTATGTGTTATTATTTATACAAGTCCTAAATGTCATATTCAAGCTAAATGCCAACAAATGCTATCACAAATTGTTTAATTAGATGACATTTACTAACTATTAGTAGGAAATAAGATTTAGCCTTCCATTATTTTGTAGGTTAAGTAACAAATTAAAAAGTGCAATTATTTTGTAATTATGGAGATTTGTAGACTTACTAGCCAAGGCTATACATATAGTTGATAAGATTTAGAACTATAATAATAGAATATATTCCATAGAAAATAATAGTTATATGGCTTAGTTAAATCAACTTTTTCCTTGTATCATTAAAGTACCTATTTATTAAATTATTCAAAAGTAATGGAAGGGATAAATTATAATTTTTAATGTTATTCTACTTAATCATATGTATGAGAACCCATTAACTCCTAGTGAACAGTTTCCTTTAGTGCTGATCCTAGGTTAGGCTAGTAAAATTAACTTTAATGATTTTGCATTTATCACGACCATAAGTAGGTTGTGACAAAGTTGGTATCATAATATAATCTAGAACTTACCTGTAAGATGATGACTAAGGTTAGTTAGTTTGCAAGTTATACTTGTTTCCATATTAGTGTTAATTAAAATTGTACCAGTAGCATATGTGCACCTAAGAACATGTACCACTAGTGCCATTTCAATTAACTTTACAATGATTTGTAAAAGTAGATGGTGGATTTTATCATTAAGAATTCCTATTGTTGATATTGGTTTTTTTTCTAAGTGTTTGAGAACTTTATGAAATAGGATATGGTGAATACAAAAAGTTAATGAACCAATAAATCCAATAATGAAGAATTATCCAAAGGTTCTTAGGCTCAATATAGTCAACATGAGGAAAAAGTAGATGATTAACACATACCTCCTTAGGTTGCAAATTTCATGTAACAAGTTGTACATAAAAAAGTTAGGGTTCTCAATTAAAATTGAAGGCAAGATTAGCATAGAGGGCAAAATGATCATGATTTAAATCAAAATAGGGATAGAAAAAGGGGTCTAAACCCCTTATAGGGGCGATTCGAGTAATAAGTTATGAATCATCCATGGATATATTAAGTTAAAGCTAACTTGTTGTATAAGTATAGATCCAGCTGTAGACTTGTATCAATTTCTTGCTTAAATAAAGTTTTATGGGAAAATGATTTGAATAACCTGACTAGCTATTGATAGAGCTTATGGCTTATTAGTTAAATGATGTAGCACATTACTAGTTCTTTACTGCTATAGAAAATAAAGATTCAAGCTTGGCGCCCTTGATTAGGATGACTTTTCAAGAAAGCTTCATTGATTGATTTTTTCCTTCCAACGCAAGGCATGTAAGGATATGGAAATTTAAGTATTCAAAGAAAGGTTGTCTTTCTATTAGTGAATATGACACATAGTTCACTTGCCTATCCCATTATGCAGGGTATTTGATTCCAACTAAGAGGGCAAAAGTGTACAGATTTGTTTAAAAGTTAAGAGATTATTACTTTAGGTGCTTAAATGTTATTGATGTCACCATTTATCAATAGGTGTTAGATTAAGCATTTCAATTCAAATTCACAAAAGAGAGGAAAAAAATGAGAACTACAAATAAGTGGCAAGAAATAAAGCTAGTTGGGAAACTTAATTTTATACATTGAGTAAATGGAATGCCCTTTCAAAATACCTCTGTGGATGAGGGTAATTGATTATTTATAAATCCAACCTCTCTAAGAAGTGTTTTAAATGGCCTATTGGTTGCAAAAGATCAAGGAAGTCAACTAATTTGCCTAAAAATTTCTTCAAGCTTTAAAAGGAGTGTATCACAAAGGTGGAGCAATTTCCAAAGCGAAATTGTAAAGTGTGTCCATTGCAATAACAAGCATTAAGGACCACATAATTGAGGTGGCATTATGTATCTTAGATATGGGTAATTACAATATAAGGTGAGGGAATGTTTGAGAAAGCTTTCTAGCTATAGTGTAAACTATTCCACTTCTTAACTAAGTGCACTTATACTGCACTTTACTATTATAGTGGGAATTAAGTTATTTCAGGTTGAGGTAATCATTAAGGCACCTAAGGGGAAATATGATCAAGAATCAAGCTAGGGTGTTCACTTTGACTCACTAAGAGGCCTAAACATCAATTGTTTTGTTGTTAAATACTTTTAAAATAAATAATTTGTAAGATATTGTATTATTTGATTCGACCGCTATTAGTTTATTTGTCTCTAAAAAGTTTGTATCATTTTTAGCTAAATATTATAATGAGTTGCAAACTCCTTTAAGGGTGGCTATTTTAGTTGATAAAACCTTAATAGCTATCTTAATTATTAATGCATGTATTGCTTAATGCTTAATGATCTCATTTTACTAGACATGGTAGTTTATGATATGATGCTAGGAATGGATTAGTTACCCATGTACTTTGCACAAATGGATTGTTTAAACAAAACTATGACCTTTTTTGTTGAAGGATCCCTGCCAATCGTGTTTCAAGGGGAGAGGTTTACCAAAGCTATAGGATTGATCTCCAGTACTAAGGCTTGAAGGCTTACTAGGAAAGGATCTATTACTTGCATGGCTATGGTTAAAGACTTGAATCATCCCACCACAAATACAAATAGTGTTTTAGTTGTACATGAATTTCCATATGTGTTTCCAGAAAAATTATAAAGACTACCATATGATAGAGAGATCAAATTCAACTTTAATAAACTTTTAAGTACCAAAACAATTTCTATACCTCCTTAATAGATAGCCCTAGTTGAGTTGAAAGAGCTTAAAGTGTAGTTACAAGTGCTAATGGATAAAAGGCTCATTCATCCTAGTTCATTACCTTAGCCAGTATTTTTTTTTCAAAAGAAGGATGGATTTTTTTTGGGTATGCATAATTAATGATAGTTACACAAGGTGACAATTAAGAACAAATATCTTCTACCTCATATTGATGGCTTACTTGACTAGTTACAAGGTGTGAAGTATTTTTCAAAGATAAACATGTGATCTAGATATCATCAATTATCAAGAGGTGGACATACCAAAGATAGCTTTTAGGACACAATATAGTCATTATAAATTTCTAGTAATGTTCATTGGCTAAACTAATGCATCGATGACATTTATGGATCTCATGAACAAAATGGTCAAATCATTTTTAGTTAAATTTGTGATCATGTTCATTAATGTCATATTGATGTATCTAAACAATGAAGAAGAACATGCTCAACATCTTAAAATTATGTTGCAAACTTTGCATGAACATTAACTATACACCAAATTCTCTAAATGTGAATTCTAAATAATAGGTGTAAAGTTCTTAGGGCTTGTAATGTCTTAAAATGAGGTATAGGTAGATTGATAAAAGATTAAAGTCATTGAGAACTAGTTGAGGCTTCTTTCTATTACAAAAATTCAAAGCTTCTTAGGCTTTGCAGGATACTATGGGAGATTTGTGAAAAATGTTTGAAGACAACAACCCTATTAGCTAAGTTAACCAAGAAAGGAGTTAACTTTGTCTAATGAGATAGTTATGAAAATAACTTTTAGAAATTAAAAGCATGATTAACTTTAACCCTTTATGCTAGCTCTTTTATATAGTGTTGAAGGGTATGTAATGTATTGTGATTCATCTAAAGTTTATTTTAAATGTGCATTAATGTAGAATGGGAAGGTAATTGTCTATACATTTCAATAACTAAAGAAACATGAGCTTAGCTATGTAACACGTGACCTAAAAATGGTTATAATAATGTTTACTCTAAAGTTATGAAGGAATTATTTATATGTGAAAACATGTGAAATCTATACAAACCTTAAGAGTTTGAAATATATCTTTGATTAAAAGGATTTGAATTTGAGGCAATCAAGGTGAATAGAACTGTTATACTTTTAAGTATTTGAAATTTTTGCGTTTATATAATTAATTGATTTCATATAAATTAAATGTGATTGATTTACTTAACTGATGTATTTTGAACCATGAATGATATATTTAATGTTTTAGAAAGTGAAGGAATAGGGATTTTGTGACAATTAGATAAAAAAAAATATATAAGTAGTGTAGTAAGGTTTAAGGTTTTAATTTGTTATGAGTGAATATGTGAATATGAAGGATATTTAGAGAACATTTTCAAAAATGCCCTTAAATACTATTTCTCATTTTATGGTCACCTTCATCATTCCCCCTTCATCTTTCCTAATCTCCACAACTCCCACTCTCAAATTCTCTTAACATCTTTTTCATCGCCTCACTAAATTTAACAAGATTAATTGTAATTCTCTTTAATTTCTTTATCTAATTAAGGTAAGAGTTAAAGTTGTTGAAATGGGTCTAAGCCTATGATCCAACTTATTAGCCCATGGGCTTTGAAGGATTAGGATCACTATTTTGGTAACTCATATAAATACATGCTGAATTTGGCTTGGCTAGCAACTCATGCTAACTAACCTATGAATAGGCTAAATTAACCCCCATATATGTATATATATATATATGTCACCTATCGAAAAACTCACTTTATTAGAATTACTTAAGGTAATTAGAAGTACAATTAATAGTAAGTGAGCAAAAGAAAAACCCATTAGTAAAGCTTAAAAAAACACCAATTTAGAAGTTTAGGGGAAAAAAAAGGTAAAAGCCCACTTAAGCCTATTAGTAATTTTTGTAAGGTTTTGCCAAAAAAAAAAGTAAGATATAAATAATATATTATAAAAATAAAAAATAACCCCCCAAACTCAAAAAAAAAAAAAAAAGTTTACGCTTGGGGAGTAGTTTTTCCATTAAGGCAATACAAGGACTTTTGAAACCAAAACTCTAAGAAAGTAATGACAAGTAGTTAGTCCTATGAATTTTAATTTATACTACATTTAAGACTCTTTAATTTCTATAAAATCATAAAAATATCGATATGTTTTGAAAAGTAGATTTCAAGAGGAAAATTTTCATACTAAAATCATAAATTTTTTACTTCATTTCATATGCAATATTTAAAAATATGATATAAAGTTACAAGTAAAATTAGTGAATTTCATAAAATTGAAAATAGTTTTTGGATCATTGAATTTTGTTTATTCTATCTATATAAAAATTTTACATGAAAAATATTATTTTATATAGATACTAATACTGCATTATATTCATACTTAATTAAAATGGGACAAAAAAATAGTTTTTTGCACAACCTTATCAAACTAGCCGCCCTTTTTACTCATTTTTTTCTTTTACACACATTTATTTGAAAATCTTGCAAATTTAAAAGTGATAAATGTGTTGTCTCTTTTTTTTTCCCTTTTTTTTGTTGTAAAAGCCAAAACTAAATCAAACCATCACATTTAGTAACCTGACTTCTTCAATCTCAAGATTCTTTCTTTCTTACTTAAGATAAAGCCAATTTAAAACCTCACTTTATAGCATTCCAATCTCTTAGTTATCTTAGCATGGTAAAATTTCTTTCTTATTTATATTAAATTATTTTACTAAAAATATGTATTTACTTATTTAAATGAAAATAATATGACTTTTAATATTTTTAAATACTTCTCAAAGATCTTTCCAAAATTTTCATGAGTGAGAACTTTCCTTTTTTCTTTTTGGTTTTTGTTTGAAAATTGTATGTATTGGACATATATATATTACTACATTTTTTCAGAAATGATGTTGCAGTAATAATTATATAAATATTTATTTCTAATCTTTTAAAAAATAGAATTTTAAATATATATATATATATATATATATAAAGGTTGGAGGGTGGCATAAGCTATACATCCAAACCTTAATTAGTTTTCATATGAAAACAAAAGATAGGATGGTGGCTCATGGGTTGTGAGCCATCCCTCACTTTTTTAATATATATATATATATGTGTGAGTTAAATTTAATAAATATAATAATTTGGAAAAGTTGAAAATAAAAAGTAGTAAAAGTAATGCTTTGCATACATTTAGCTTAGAAGAAAATTACTATTTTATACTTATTTGTATAAGAAAATAACTTCTTAATTTTGGAGAAATATTTTTACTCTAAAAAGTTGACCTTGGATTCACTTAAATTATTATAAGTAAAAGAATCTATAGAGAAAACTCATAGGAATAATTGAACATATGAGTATTACTCATGCTTTCTTGCATTACTTTGACTTATTATAAGTTATATGGTCCTAAAAGGGAAAATATAATGTTTAATATTCATTTTTAGATTTATATATGAATATTGGTAGCTTAGTTATGATAGTTTGATTATGATTTTGAATACTATTGCAACTAGCCTTGAATTTATTATTGTAGATATGAAAATTAAATTTTAAGCCTATATGATTTTGAATTTATCAAATGTCAAAAAGTGCTAGTGAGAATTCCATTATTCCTAACATTTTTTATATAAGTTTGTCTAGAAAAAAATCCATCATAATAGGGGTTAGGTGATGATTTATTGAGTATTTAGACTCATTATCATTGAATGATATTCTTTTTAAATACTCCACCAATCTTATAGATACTCTTGCTCTTACTGGTTATCAATAGAGACCATATTTCACTTTATACAATTATGTATAATTATTAAAGGCTTATAATCGAAGTTTGATACTTTATGAACCTGGGTTGTAATAGGCCACAATGCCATACTATGCACTTTATTCTTGTTATAGCATATTTCACTTCTATTATATTTGGAGTATTAGTCTTGCATGATTTTTTCCCTACTAATTATTTCACATAAGATTATATATTTAAATTTTGACACTTTTATATTTTTATGTACAATAAAAATATATTTTTATATGTACCTAGGGAAATAAGGGAAGAATTTTATGTAAAAATGTCAAATTTTTAAAGAACTTCCTTAATTTGTAGTTATGAAATCCTTCCTTGAAGATTGTTAATTTTCTCAACAGAATTTTTCAAAAGGAATTTTTCCAGGAGTTAATTTCTATATATCAAAAGTCCTTTTTTTAAGAAATAATAATTTGATTTTAAGTAATCATCATTAATTTTTCTAATTTTTACTTTGTCCTATTCTATTGTATTTATTTTACAGTAAGATAAATTTTCAAAGAAGTCCATCATCTTTCTTCTTTTTGAGTTCTATCATAAATTTATTTCAATAAAATTATCTATTTCAAAGGTTTTAAAAAAATTAGTAATATCCTCCCTTGTTGTTTTTCCTAAAAAAGTAATAGAAACTTCACAATACTAGTTTTTTCTCATTTTAAAATTAAAGTTCTATTATTTGTTCTTATTATCATACTTTTCAAAGAAAAGATTTTTCACCTCTAATTCCTTAAATATTTTCATTGTTGGATCAATCTTTATCAAAAAGGTAAAATCTCACAAGTTTTTTATAAAATAGTATCCTTATGAAGTTTTCATCCACCACAATATCTTATAAATAACATTTTTAAAAAGTATAGTTGCCTATATGGTTTTCAACTATGTTTCTAAATTTTGAATAGCATACCTCCATATTCTAATTTGATCATTATTAAAGTTTTCAAAAGTATTATTATAAAAAAAGGCTCACTAGTCAAAAGTCATCAGGAATTCTGTACTTCATAAAAATAATAAGAATTTTTTTAAAAAGGAAAAAAGAAAAGCTAGAATGATGGACCAAAAAGTAAGTTATAATAAAGTTAGTATTAGAGTATAGTTTAAGAAATGCAAAAAAAATTTCAATTAAGGCAAAGGTGGAACTATTAAGAATAAGTAATCAATAATGAGGACAATGAGGGCATAAAGCTAGTAAGTATCTTTTATTTAGAAAGAAAAATTAGTTTGTTAACTTAAGTTTCCTTATAGGGTATAGCTAAGGGAAGAAGGTGCATTAGGGCAAATCTTAAAGTGATTGAATACAAAAGATATACAATATGACTTGCATGAAATAGATGTGAGAATAGAGATGGTGAACATGGGCAACTAGAAACACCAACTTAGGTCAATACCTTGTAACAAACCTTAGAAAGAATAAATGACATGGCAAGTTAAAGCTAAAGAAATCCAAACCCAAATAAAGAAGAGGATAGATAACCATGATTTCCTTTTGTACCCCTAAGAAATAGGCTGTAAATTATCCATAAATTCTTAACATGAAAACACTTAAGGTATGATGGCACTGATCCTATGGTTGATCCATTCTAGTTTCTTGATTAAATAAAAAAACTCTGTAGAATGTTAGGATATAGTGAAACCATGTTTGTGGAATTGGTTGGTTATCAGCTTGATGATATAGCACGACTGGTATGCTTAAAACATATAACATATTCTAATCACTAGGGAATAATTCCAAGTTGATTAGTGGATAATTTCTACCCTTAAATATTAAAAAAGCTAGAGCTTGGGACTTAGAACAATTAACTTATGGAGCGATGAGATTTTCACAATATGATGCTTAATTTATGTAACTATCCTATTATGTTGGACATCTAGTACTAATTGAAAGAGCAAGAGTGAAAAGGCTTGTGAATAGGTTTTGTGATTATTTCTTTGATTAGGTCAATGTTTCTAATAATACTATATATTGGCAAGCTTTAAACCAAACCATATAGTTAGAATTGTGTTCAAAGGAAAGGCAAGAAAGAGAGGTAAGCTTTGGATGGAAACGAATATGATTTGAAGGAGGAAGTAGTAGGAAGATGGGAAAAGCTGCCACTATACTGATGAAAGGAGCAAGCAAACAACTCGGTAACTAGAGTTTTCAAAGGTAGAAGACTATTCAAGGTACTAACTTAAACTCTAGATCAAAATCTATGATGATAGCTCCTAGTTGAGCTTATTCAACATTAAATCAATCAAATAGACTACCCTATTGCAATCAATGCAAATTCAATCATTTTGGATCCTATAGACCAAAAACTAAAGCTTGTTTTAGATACAGACAATTAGGCTATAAAGCTTGAAATAGTATAATAACTTAATACATGAACAATGCTATAATAATAAGCATACAAACAACTTAGAACATGATTTTCTATTAGATCATTGAAAATACCTAGCTAAGGGACAAGGAGGACTAAAAGGAAGGAGGTAACGAGATCTTAAGCTTAAATCTATATTATAAAACATTAAGAGACTCAAGCTTTAAATGTAGTGGTGATAGGTACCTTATTAGTGAAAAATTTTCTAGTAAAAATATTATTTGATCTTAACACTACCTACTTATTTTTATTTAAAAGTTTTATTGCTAAAGTTTTGAAACCTAAAAAAGAATTAAAAAAAAGTACTAGTAGTAACTACTTTTATAGGAAATGCTATAATAGCTACTCAAGGAGTTAGTAAATATGAGATTTAGATTGATAACTACCCATTGATAATAAATTTTGTAGTTTTAAACATGATAGATCATGATGTTAATTTAGGAATGAACTGACTATCCAAATATCATGTTTGCGTAGATTGCCATAATAAGACAGTAACTTACTAATTAAAGGAAGAAGTAGCACTAATTTTTCAAAGTGATAAGAGAGTAGAGATGCCTAATTTTGTCTTTTGTACATAAGTTGGAAAACTTATACAAAAAAGCTATGTGGCATGGGTAGAAACAATAAATTAAGTAGAAAAGGAAGAATTGGAAATTAGCAAAGCTTTTGTAGTAAATGAATTCCAAGGTGTTTTTTGTAGAAAAATTACTAGGTTTACCATTTAACTATGAAATCGAGTTCATGGTCAATGTAGTTTTAGACACCAAACTAATATTGATTCCTTTATATCAAATGGCACCAATAAAACTAAAGGAGTTGAAAGAGTAATTGCAAGATTTGGTGGACAAAGGCTTCATATAGCCCAATGTTTCACCTTAGGGAGCTTTGGTGTTGTTTATTAAGAAGAAAAATGGAATGCTATAACTATATATTGATTACTAGTAACTAAATAAAGTCACTATTAAGAACTCATATCCATTACCACAGATAGATAACCTCTTTGATTAGTTACAAGGAGTATAACACTTTTCAAAGATTGATTTACAATTCAGATATCATTAATTGAAGATTCAAAAGGAAAACATTCTAAATATGGTGTTTCCATACTTGTTATGAGCACTACAAATTTTAGTGTTATCTTTTAGGTCAACAAATGCACTAGAAGCATATATGGACACAACGAACAATTTTCAAGCCTTTCCTGAATAAGTTCATCATCATGTTCATTAATGACATCTTAGTATAGTTCAAAAGTCAAAAGGAGCATGCACAACATTTAGAAATTGCATTATAAATATTATGAAAGCATCAATTGCATGTCAAATTCTTAAAATTTGAATTTTGTATGATAAGTGTTCAATTTTTAAGACATATAGTATTTCGAGAAGAAATCCAAGCAAACCTTCAAAAGGTGGAAACAATAGCTAAATGGCTAAGACTATTCATAGTGATAAAAATACATAATTATCTTAGATTGGTAGCATACTATAGATGGTTTATGAAAGACTTTTCGAGGATTGCATCATTATTAGCCAAGTTAATGCATAAAAGAGTTAAGTTTGTATAGGATGAAAAGTATGAAACGAGCTTTTAGAAGTTAAAGGAGTGTCGAACATTAGCACTAGCCTAATGGAACATAAGGATATATAGTGCACTATGATGCATCAAGAATTAGATTAGGATATATATTGATGCAACATGGGAAGGTGATAGCCTACACATCAAGACAATTGAAAAAGCATAAAGTGAATTATTCAACACATGACTTTGGAGATGGTAGCAGTGAAGTTTGCCTTAAAAATTTAAGGGCATTGGCTCTATGGAGCAACTGTGAAATCTACATTGATCATAAAATTATGAAGTACATTTTTTATTAAAGAGATTTAAATATATGCCAATGGAGATGGATAGAATTCATAAAGGACTATGATTGTTCTATCATTACCATCCAGGAAAGGCAAACATGGTAGCAGATGCCTTAAGTTGAAAACCTTAAAAGAGTGGGGAAGTGCATAAAAGGAAGATGTAGATGGAGTAATAACCAATATAAAGATACATTTCACCATAGTAGAGCAAATTGAATAAAAGCAGCTAAAGGACTCCAAGTATGATCAAATGAACAAAAAAGCAATGGTGAAGGAAGAAACCTACCTAAGTATAAATGATGAAAACATAATAAGAAATAAGAAGTGATTATGGGTTCCAAACACAATGAGGAGGGCAATTTTGAGAAAAGCTCATACTTAATACATTCTAGAGCGATTAAAATGTTTCAGGATTTGAAGAACATATATTGGTGGGAAGGAATGAAGAAAGATGTGATTAAATATGTGGTCAAATATTTTCCTTGTCAACAAGTCAAGTTAGAACATTAATGACCAATTGGATTTCATTAAAACATATACATCTACGTGGGAGAGCATCAATATGGATTTTATTACTAGATGACCAAAAACTAATAAAGGTTATGATTCTATATGGGTAATTATGGATTGCCTTACAAAAATGATATGTTTCTTACCAATATGATGATGTATTCAACATCATAGTATGCTTAACTCTTCTTAGACAAAATCATACTTCTGCATAGTGTATCAACCATAATAATTTCATATCATGGGATGTAATTCATATCTTATTTTTGCTTATTATTTTAAGAAGTGATGGGTACATAACTTTGTTTAAATACAGTATTTCATCCACATATGGATGAATAATTTGAAAAAAAAATTGTTCAAACATTAAAAAATATGCTTATGGCATGTACAATAAAGTTTAAAGCAAGTTAGGACAAGTGCCTACCTCTAGTAGAATTTACATATAATGACAACTATGAAACAAGTATACAGATGGCTCCTTTTGAAACATTGTATGGAAGAAAGTGCAGGTTACTAATAGAATGGTTCAAAATTAATGAAGCAAAGATAATTGGTCCTGATTTTGTAGATGATGCAATTAATAAAGTTTAAGACATTAAGGAAGGATTACATATAGCATAAAATTGGCAAAAATCTTAAGCAAATATGCATCAATGAGAATTGGAATTTCAAGAAGGATAGTGTGTGTTTCTAAAAGTTTCATTGATGAACGAAGTGATGCACTTTAGAAAGAAGGGAAAGTTAGCACCACAATATCTCAAAACATTTCTAATAATAAAAAGAATTGGAAATGTGGCATATCAATTGGAATTACACAACAACATAAAAGCAATACATCCTATTTTTCATGTAAACATGCTACAAAAATATGTACCTGATGAATCACATATACTAAAGGAAAAATTAATATAGATGGATCAAAAGTTAACTTACGAAGAGCAATCAATGTAAATAATGGATAGATAGATCAGAAAATAGAAATCTAAGTAAGTACTTATAATAAAAATGAATTAGAAAAAACATGGGGAATAAGAAGTAACTTGGGAATTAGAGACAATAATGTAAGAGAAATATCTTGAGTTATTTGGAAAGACTTAACTTTGATTCCTTAGGTTAAACATAGGTCGTTGACAATTCTATGCATTTCTATGTCTCAAATTGCAAATTGGGGAATGAATTTTTTTTAGAGGGGAAGAATTTGTAACACTTACTAAAAGGCTCACTTTATTATAATTACTTAAGGTAATTAGAAGTATAATTGGTAGTAAGTGAATAAAAGAAAGAGCTATTAGTAAAGTTAAAAAAAAAGGCCCACTTAAAATTTTGTAAAAAAAGTAAAAACCTACTTGAGCTTATTAGAAACTTTTGTAAGGTTTTGCAAATAAAAAAAAGAAGTAAGATATAAATATCATCTTATAAAAATAAAAATAAAAAATATAACCCCCCAAACTCACAAAAACAATGTGAGCCTAGGAAGTAGTTTTGCCATCAAGGCAAAATAAGGACTTTTGAAACCAAAAGTCTTATAAAGTAATGGCAAATAGCTATTCTGCTTGTATTTTAATTTATAATACATTTAAGACTCTTTAATTTCTATAAAACCATAGGAGCAAAAAAAATTTTTTGAAAAATATATTTCAAATAATAAATTTCGTGAGAAAAATTCTAATATTAAAGTCATATTTTTCTCACTTCATTTTATATATAGTGTTTAAAAATATGATATGGAGTTATGGATAAAATAGCGGATTTCACAAAACTAAGAATAGTTTTGGGATCATTGAATTTTACTTGTTCTATCTCTATAAAAATTTTACATAAAAATATCATTTTATTTACACTTTAATATTGTGTTATATCCATGTTTAATTAAAATGAGGTGAAAGAAAATCATTTTTGCATGAGTTAGTTAAACCAACTACCCTTCTTACTCATTTTTTTTATTAACATTTACTCTAAAATCTTGTAGATTTTAAAGTAATAAATAAGTTATCTTTATCATTTTCCCTCTCCCCTCTTTCTTTCTCTCTCTTTCTTTGTCTATAAAAGCCAAAACTAAATCAGACCATTACATTTAGTAACCTAACTTCTTCAATCTGGAAATTCTTTCTTTCTTACTTATGACAAAGCTAACTCATAACCACAACTTGCAACATTCCAATCTCTTGGTTATCTTAGCTTGGTGGAAATTATTTTATTAAAAATATGCATTTACTTATTTAAATAAAAATAATACAATTCTTGACATTTTTAGGTACTTCTCAAGGATCTCTCTAGAATTTTTGTTCTTTTTTATTTTTGTCTAAAAAATGTGTGTATTAGGAATATATACGTATATGTATGTATGTATTACTACATTTTTCAAAAATGATATTGTAATAATAATTATATAAATATGTATTTATAATATTTTAAAAACTAGAATATATATATATAAGGCTAGAAGGTGGTGTGAGCCACACCTCCAAACCTTAATTAATTTTCATATGAAAACTAAAGATAAGATGGATGGCTCACAGGTTGTGATCTATCTCATCACTTTTTTTATAAAAAAATAATATATATATATATATATATATATATATATATATATATATATATATATATATATGTATGAATTGAATTTAATAAATATGATAATTAGAAAAAGATGAAAATAAAAAGTAGGAGAAGAAACTTGAGTGCTTCAAGTACATTATGCTCAAAAGAAAAATATTATTTTATATTTATTTGCACAAGAAGAGTAACATTTTAATATTAGAGAAATATTTTTACTCTAAAAAGTCAACCTTGGACCCATTTGAATTATTATAAGCAAATAGAATGTGTAAAGGGAACTCACAAGAATAATTGGACTCGTAAGTATTGCCCATGTTTTCTTGCATTACTTTAACTTCTTGCAAGTCATGTGGTCCCACAAGAGAAAAGATAATACTTAATACTCATCTTTAGATTTATATATGAATATTGGTAACCTAGTTAAGATAGTTTGGTTATGATTTTGAATTTTATTGTAATTGGCCTTGAATTTATTATTTTTAATATGAAATTAAAAATTTAAACCTAGATGATTTTGAATTTTATTTAAGGTTATTTAAATGATGGCTATGACAAATATGCTATTTTAACCTTACTATGAAATGAAGGCTTATAATGACCTATCTAATAAACTAAAATAATGTTGGAAGCTTGAATGGTTGTTTTTCCTACAATGAGGATAAATTAAAGTTGTGTTAAAAGCCTAAGTGGCTATCTTTACTATAATTGTCTAAAAATGTGTATATTATCTTAAAATATGAATGGAAAAGTTATAGCCTAATTCCTTTTTTATACTAATGAGTGGGATAAAATTGGCTTGGGGGTAAGGATGGTAGAAGTAATAATGCGGTAACCTACATAATTCTTACCATTTATTATGAGATATACAAAAATATATACATACATTTGTGAATTTATCAAATATTAAGAAATGCCAGTGAGAATTCCATTATTCCTAATATGTATTTTTGTGTATATTTTTTTGGCTAAAATCCATCAAAATAAGGGTTAAGTAATCATTCACTGGATATTTATACTTACCATTCAGTTATCAATATTTATTTTTAGATATGTTGCTAGTCTAATGGATGCTCTTATTGTTATTGATTATCAATAGAGATCACATTTCCCACAATATGGTTATGTATAATTATTAAGGGCTTGTAATTGAATTCAATACTTTATGAACTTGGGTTGTAATAGGCCATACTATGCAATTTATACCTATTATTGCAAATTTCATTTTTATGATATTTAGAGTATTCATCCATAAAATTATATTTTTAAATTTCAAGGCTCTTATATTTTTATGTATAATAAAAATATATTTTTATATATATCAAGGATAAGGAAGGAATTTTATGTAAAAATGTTAGAGTTTTAGAGAACTTCTTCAATTTATTATTATGAAATCCTTCCTTAGAGATTGTTAATTTTCTAAGTAGTATCTTTTTGTAATGTTCCTAAAAAGAAACAACGAAATTAGCAAAGGAAATTTCAATTATAATTTTAAATAAAATTTATTAAGTATTGTTATTGATCATTAAATTCAAAAAATATATATATAAAGGCCCTATAAGAAAATTTCAGCACCAATAGGTCAAGAAATTGACATTTTGAGTTCAAAATTTTGATATTTCAATCTGAACTATTTGGTTTTGATTTAGAATTGATTTTGTCTAAATTTTGGAAGCCTATGAATAATTTTTATGTAATTGGGCTTAAAGAAAAGAAATGAAAGCCTAATAAAAGATTTTTTAGAATTAAACCAAAAAGTCCTATTAAGCCTAAAAAAATTGGTTAAAGCTCAATAAGGATACAAGAGGCTCAATAAGGATCTAATTAAGCTAAAGCCCAATAAGAAATCTACCAAAGGCTCTATAGTGGAAATAGAAGGTCAAATGGTAAAAAAATGTCTAAAAACCCAAAAATATTTTAAGAATGAAAAGTAAGCTTAAATATGCAAATGGGCTTGAATCCAAAATTAATTAGTTTGAGCCTATTTGAGAGGCTTTATGGACATTAGAAATGAATTACATGAAGGTTCAAATGGAAGTGAGAAAATAAATTATTCAAAAATCTAAAAAGGAAATATTAATTAAAAAACTCGTTAAGTAGTTAATTGGATAGTGTAATTAAGCAAGATTCAAATAGGTTGCAGAGAAAATTAGGATATGCACTCAATTAGAATTTGATGAAAATTTTATTAGGGACTAATATGAGTCAAAAAGAGTTAGAAATAATAAAAGAAATCACTAGAAGATAATTTATTATATTTTTGATTTAGTATGTCAAAAATTCACTTTTTTAAGCTCGAAATTGAGATATATTTAAAATAGAATTAAACTAAGATATATTTAAATTAGGTAATTCTATTTTGTTTTAGGTTCATTCAAATTAGTTTTTGAAGGCCTAAATTAAGTTTTGGAAAGGGCCACAAGTGTAGCAAGTTATCAAAGAAAGTTAGGATGTAAATGTCATTAAGTGAAAAGTCAAGGACATTTTTTAATAGTAAGACAAAAATTGCAATTTTTGTAAATTTAATTGGCCCAAAAGTGATAAGATGGTAGAGGGGATAATAAGGCATGCGAGCTGCACTTAGCCATGTTTATTATTTTATTTTATTTTTTATTAAATTTAAAATGGGAAAAATGTGGCAAATTATAATTGGTTGGAAAGTTATATATAAAAGGAAATTTATGTCAAATTTAGGGAAGATCTTTAGCCATTTTTCTTCAAGAGAGTCATAGATCATGGGAGAGCTTAAGAGAGGGTTATTCACACTTTAAAAAAATTCTAAGAAGTTTGAAAATTTATAAAAGAAAATTACTGCCCTTTGAATTGTGAGAAAGAAAATAGCAAAGTAAAAAAAGGAGGTGAGTGGAATTCTTTTTCATTTTTATGGATTCCTATGGTTTTAAATATTTGTAGGTAATTTTTGGTGTTATATTATGATGTGGAAATTATGATATTTTTTAATTTTTTTTTATATATTTTAAAGATGAATTTTCAAAAACATAAGTGAATTAAGCTCAAAAAAGGGAACTAGGTTCCACCCCTTCTATTTTTGGGATTTTTGGCCAACCTATTAATAGTTAAAAATTGTAAAAAAATATTTTTTTGGAACCATAAGATGTTAGGAAACTAATGGTGTAAATTTCCTCAAAATCGGAGTTACTATGAGTACCAAAAACAGCCAATTTTGATAGTAACTCCAATGCAGTCTAAAAATGGTAGCATTGGATGGACGAATTTTTGTGGCCAAGAAAATCATAACACATAGATGGGATAAAATTTTTCTTGATTAAATAACATGTTGGCAATCTCATATATTTTTATCTAGAAATTTTTGAAGATCATTTGTATATTTCAATTTTTTTTTGAACACTACTAGTGTTGCACTATTTTTACTATTGTGGAATGAGCCTATGTGAACAGTCCCTAAAAATCTTGAATTTGTGTCAAACAATTGATATTTTGCAAGTTATATGTGTTAGATATATTCTTTCCCATTTTAGGGATTTATGGTTAACAATTTCAATACCCAAAAGAAATTTATTTAAAGATTGGTAGTCTAGTAGGATAGTATTTTGGTAAAACTTTTATGGTTAATTGATAATTATTTGCCACACCTATGTTTGATGTTTACTATGAATTAATACTATGTATTGTGAGATGTGATATGTGGTAATGTGATGTATGGTGTGGATATGATTTTATCCTTCACAAGGAAGGATGGCTATGATTTGATATGATATAACCTAAAATGAGTGGCAATTTCTTCTTCTTCTATTGAGTTTTGCATGAAAAGTTGAAAAAAATTAATGGTTTGGTTATGTTGGAACATGGGTTAGTTTGATCTTGATGATGTATAAATGTTAATATAAAGATATATTATTGGTATTATGATGTTGAAATGTGTAACATCCCAAGTTGATAGTTAAATTTTATAAATTTTAATGATGAAAAATATTTATTTTATTTGGTTAATACTAATTTATATTTATTTCTGAAGTTAAGGTTCTAAAAAGATTTATGATAATGGTTGAAAATTATTTATATATGATCAATATCAATGTGAGATTAAAATAAAATTAATTTTTATAAGAAAATTTTCTTAAATTGAGAAAGTAATTTTAGTAATTATCGGTACAAAGATTTATGACAATAGTTTGTTGCATTTGATGAATTATTTTCAAGAATTGTGAAAATATTAAATATTTATTTTAGTATTCTCAAATTTATCAAATTATTATAAACATATATAAATTCATATTTATTGAAAAAAAGTTAGAAATATTGGAGTGAAAAATTGAAATATTTATTTTAGAACTTTTAAATTTATTAAACTATTATAAATATATATATTTTTATGTATGAAAGGAAGAATGAAAATGACTGAGTTGAAGTTCTAAATAAAATTAGTTTTATACAGATGGGGCTTTAATATGAAATTTACTGGTCAAGAATTGGAAATCATAATGAAAGGATGAGATTAAATATAGTTGATTCTTGTCAGTTCTTTCTCTAAAGAAATCCCCACTGCCTATGTCCATTTTTTCCTTCCTTCTTCTCTTCCTCTTGCCTTTCTACTTGGAAGCATCTTGTGGTCATCACTATCAAGCAAAGTTGTGGCTAGGCACAGAAGAACCATTGTTGCATGCATTATTGTTTGCTAAGGAGTCACTATTCATGTGATGGATGCTGTTAAGGAGTTGTAAACAGTAGCGAGCAAGGAAGCAAAAGCCTGTTAGCAGCACAAGATTTTTAGCCACCATTCTTGCTTTTAGCATGCTTTTTTCTAGATGTTATGAGTCTAGGGTGTAAAAGAGGTTCCAATTTGTAGTATTGAAGAAAGTGGGTGGTAGATTGGAAGCTATGATTCCGATGAGCTCCCTCTCCTTTTTTGAAGCTGGAAGAAAGGGTGAAAAGATGAATGGTGATGTCTTAAAGCTTCCAAAAGATGGATCAACATTACCAGGTGAGTATATATCTCACCACTATTTTTATTTTAATAAAAAGATAATTTGGATATGGTAAATTATATTCTTCTTGTTGATAGTACATATTTCATATTCATACTTATGTCTATATTTATATATAAATATTCTTCAGTAATTAGCCACTAAGTGATTGCTAGTTGATCAGAGTGCGTACTAAAGCATGATGATATTATTAATGATTGTCGATGGTTAAACTATTTGCCACTTGTATGCTAGAAATGATGGTGTGAAATATGATTTGAGAGTTAAGCTCTTATGTATATACGATATATACATCTTGCCATAAATGACATTGAAATTATGAATTGTGTTAGAGTAGTGATATTAGGAACTATGAATCATATTAGAATAATACTCTAAAAGCTGGTTGAAAAAATCTCGGCTAACAATTATAAAGGATATAAGACTAATCCAAAAGTCGTATGAGAAATTTCTAACAAATAGTTTTGGAAGAGATAAGATTGATTTGAGAGTTGAATGAGGAATTCCCTGTGCTCAATTGAAAACAATAAAGAATTGACCTAAAATTAAAAAGTGGATTATATGTGTGCTAATTATAGCTGGATGTATGGTATGTTGTGATGTTGGAATCTTGTTTGTGTTTGAATACCATTATTTGACCTGATTCTAAAAACCCAATGTGATTTTGATGATTTGTTTATATTTGAGCATTAATGGCTATATGTGAATATGATGTCCACTTGTAATGGGTAGTTTATAATATTGAGTTCTAACAGATAGTTAAGACTTTTATTTTTGTGATACGAGAAATAGAGTTCGAGTCATGTCCATAGGAACTCTCATTTAGATCATGGTTTCACATGTTTCAGAGTTCCAAGAATTGGATTTATTAGTATATGATTAATGTGTAAATGTTATGTATAAAATTGATTATCTGCAAATTAGAGATAGATATATGCTTACTAAGTTCTTATAACTTAATCCATTTTATTTCAATGTTTTTAGGTTAAAACTTGAGCTTGATGCATCTATGGACAAACAAGACCACCTCAGGAAAGGATTTGATAGTTGGGATTGTCTTAAATTAAGATTAGCATTTAAAATAGAGTTTTAGCTAATCCAACAGTGGTTGTGTTGAAATTGTATTTGTGTATTTATTTTGAGATTTATGTTGAATGATATATGTATAAGATTCTATCATATCTGAAATAAACAAGTGTTATATATTAAGGCGTGTAGCCCCTAGGAAGTGTTTGAAAATAGGAGAAGGTTTGTGCATTTTTCTATAAAACTTTAAAATAAAATTTAAGTCCCCTTAAAATTTGGACACCTTAGTTAAATAAGAAGAGTGAAAATTTGTTAAAGCTTGTGAAAGTCAGTAACAGGATCCATGTTGGTCATGATCAGGAATGGATCATGACAAAATGAGTATGAAATGTTTTATAGGATCTTTCCTTAGAAAATTGATATAGGGAAGTGTAGGGAGGAATTCTGTTAAAAAAATGTTAAGGATATGTTTCTGTTTGCCTTTCGAATCATAGTTAGGAATTTTTAAAATTTCAATCCTTAACATTTTAAGGTTATATTTAGTGTTGGGATGATTGTAGATGAAGCTAGAAATTTTTGGAAATTTTTAGATGTATAAAAAGCCAAGTTATATGTGAGATGCTCAAAACTATCCATTTCAAACCCCTGTTCTAGTTGCTCTCAGGTTTGAACATTTTTAAGGTACTAAATAAATGATAAAGATTATGAAATTTTTTAAACATAATATTTCGTATGCTAGTAAGCTTGTCTTAAAATTTGGTTGCAAACGGAGTTGATTAGGTTGCCAAAATGATAGTTTAGTTTTGATAGCTTTAGTGCTGTCCAAAGTTGGAAATTTTGAGTTTATGCCTTTAGTGCATAGGACCAGTTATGATATTAATTGTAAAACACTTCTATTATTCCTTAATTAACATGTCAGCAATGTTATATAATTTAGTGATGATTAGGTTACTCAAAAGAGGTTTAGATTACAAGTGCCCCTATGTTGTCTTGTTTTGCATTTCACATTTTGGTTCTACATGAATAGTGCCCATGGGAAGAAATGAGGCAAATTAATTGATGTTTGATTTGTAACATTATGTTAGGAATTTCAAAACAAATTTTGATGAGATTTAGAAGCCTTAAAAGGAACCAAAACTATAATACATACAAGGTAATAAGCAATAGGATAATTGTAATTTCTTTGATAAATGATTTGAATTTATAAAAGGATTGATCATGTTGGAATCATGTGAAAAGGTATTCATTAAAATTGTATATTTCCATAATTGAAGATAGAAAGGTTCTATGTAACAACCTTGGATATAACATAACATGATCATGGACCATGAATGATGCTTGAATTACAATTTACTAGCCATTCAAAGAATTGAATGCTATCACTACTTGAATGGAATGCTTGAACAGCAACCTTGAAATGTGATTATATATCAGAAATTGTGAAATGGGATTATGTATGAGAATTGTGATATGATTTATGATGCTTAAGATATTTTTCATGAATGAAAAGATTGTATATCAATATTAAACATATTAATATATGTTATTGAAAGGTGAATACATGAAATTGACAAATTTTATCAACAAAACCCTTATGACATGGTATTTTGACTATACCCTATGTTATGTGATACCTACATGGTTGATGCCTATGGTATCTTATCATGGTTGATGCTTATAGTGTCCTATCATGATTGATGCCTATATATGCTAATGGTATCCTATCAATATGCATTATAAGTATGATTGCTTATCTTATATCCAATTTATGAGGCAAGTTATTTACATTTTTTGTAAAGGAGAAGAGAGGTAAAGATAGAGGGACAGGGTTATGGCTTCATGCCTAGGTAGGGTGGAGATAAGGCTGAACTGAAGATATAAGGAGAAACTTAGATACTAACTATGACCATTTGGTTAATTTTTGCTAATAATTACTATAGTCATTCTCTAATCAGAAATTGTAAATAATACATATTATGGGTTGTCACATGTTAAGTTGATTAATAATAATACTTATTGGAAATACCTATTAGAAAAAAAGGTAAACATTTCTTCTCACTAAATTTTTTTGTATTCATCTTTTTACTTATAGTGTCCTATTTACAAAAAATAGGATCTGCATCTGGTGCTACTATTTGACACATATACCAATACCTTCCATCAAACCTAATACAAAATTAAGGATTTTGCTATTTGTATCAATGTTTTCGTTTATATACTAGGTTGTCAAATACTAAAAACAACATGTAAATTGTATTTGTTGCACATAAATTTGTTCTTAATTTTTTAGATGTGCACTTTTTATAAAATATATGTGTATAAAATGTTTTTGAAAATCAAAGAAAAATAAAGGATTTAGTAGTATTTGTAAAGCTTGTAAGGATATTTAACTAGTACAGTAATGTTAGTTATGTGTCCTTACATTGGTTACAATATATCTTTACATTAGTTATGATGCTTGAAAAATGGGTCGTAACACTTTTGAAAGGAATTTTTAGGAGTCATTTTCGATAAATCATGACTCTTATTTTTAGAAATAATAATTTGATTTCAAATAATCATAATCAAATTTCTTGATTTTTACTAACCTGGTCCTTTTCTAGTGTATTTGTTTTATAGTAAGATAATTTTTAAGGGAAGCTTATTGTCACGACCTAAAAATCGATCGTGATTGGCGTGGAACCCTCTTTTCCAATTTCCACCAGCTTATGTGTGTGTGCTTAACTTAGTGTTGACCTAATGTTATGTGAGACATTCATAGAGGAGAATAGTATTTCAAAAATAGCATTCATCCAAAAAATTTTTCTACAAAAGACATGAAAGTTAGAAATGCTTATGACCCCCCCTAAAATGAAGATAAGTAAGTCAAACTAACTTTTAAAGAGTTAGTTCAACAATCTATTAATCAACACTATGATAGACAAGAGGCCTAAAACATTCTATATACATGGATTGTGCTACCAAAATACCGTTAACGAGTTTCCACGAACTCTAACTTTGAAGAGTTGGAGGTGGAGGTTCAACTTGTGAATATGTAAAATAAAATACGGAGGAGTGAGCTTAAGGCTCAATAAGTAGATAATCTATAAGAATAACAACAACATACAATAACTTACCCACCGGGTTGTCCTCTCTTAATAAAATTATATCATAAATAAACATATTGGTAAGTAAGAGCCAACAACATTAAAATTATCACATGCTTATCTCAAGTTCAATGTATCATATAACAATACTCATAATTATTGTACCCAACATTATATTTCATTGAATGGACAAATAGTAAATAAAATACATTCATCCTCCTTTTAACTCCTGGGCCAACCTTATACCCTACCCGCCTTATTATCGGGAATTTCCCATCGATATTCATAATATTGCCCACATCATTTTTCTCACCTTTAATGTCACTCGTGGTATGGTTCTTAATACAATTTCAACATTAAAGCTCAAGCTCCAATCAATATAATCACAATTCAATTTAATGTACCTCACAATATCTATCAACATCATTGTACTCTCTTGTATAGCTACAAGTATTTACATATGTCATAGTTATCATACTATAAATTGTCCTAAACCAATACACTTTTAGTACTTACAGGTTAAATATCCATGATAGACCATTATGAGGTGTGGAAACATAAAATAGATTGAAAATGAGTTATATGAAGACCATAATTCTGACCTATGAGTGATATTTTAAGAATAACTCATAAACTATAGATGTATTATGTATGAGACTCTTTTTGTATGAAAGTAGGTTCAGTCACATTTCCATAAATTACTTATTTGCCTAAATCAACTAAGTTTTGAAAGAATTATGTCCTCTTGAAGTTAGGCATAAAAGTTAACTTTTTAAAATTCAAAGTTTCTAACCTTTGCTCACTATTTTGATAATATATCAAAACATATAGATGATTTTGATTTGAAACTAATTCCATTTGAAAGTAGACTCAATTACCTTTAAAACGGTTTGTTTAAAATGGATATAAGATGAAGGAGTTATGCCTCCTTTAATTTGACATGAAAATCTGTAGTCGATGAATCGATTGGTGAATCAATTCACTAACCCAATTTTCGCCTCTAGATCCTTGGAATCGATTGGCCACTCGATTCACACATGAAAAACTCAATTTTTTGAAAAATTTTCACTGTGCAACCAATCCAGAACACCTCATAATCATATATAATGCACATTAAACCTAAGCATGATCATTAATATACCTATATAACATCTCATATCACTTCTTTCCATCATTTATCACTTCCAAAACATAAGATTAAATGAAAATCAAGCAAGGTCTCAAACTAACTCATAATTCACATATATATTCATATAACTTTAAAATCTATAGATTTAGCTAGATTATCCACTCACCTTGTATGGAAGAAGATGCTAGAAGACAAATTTGAAGATCTTTCAACCCTAATGACATCAAAATCTATGGTTTCTAGAGTTAGGGTTTGCAATGCTTAACACATTCAAATAAGCTTCAAATCTTTTATTAACCAAGAAGAAGTAGAAGGGATTCTTGATGAAAACATTATTTTTATCTCAATTAAATGAAGAAATTAAGAAGATTGGAAAGTCTTGCTTGGTTGGTGAAGTGGTGAGAGGATTGTTTAGAGTGAGTGGAAGAAAATGGAGAAATAAGAGGGTGGGGCTCTTTAGGGTTGAAAAAAGGGGAAAAGTAGGGCCTCAGGGGCATTTTTGGAAAAATGCTCCTACACCTCTTCCATACTTATATACTCGCTTATATTAGTGTATAACTTTATACCTCAAAATTCTAATAAACTTTTCGACAATAAATTTCACACAAATTACATTCTTATACTCTTATTTTTATCAATTTTATTTTATTCCATAATTCACATATAAAATTCTTAATTTACATGAATTTACTGATTGCTTAAACTACTCTCCCTCATAACAAAATTTCTAATTTATTTATAATTAAGGAGGGTGTAACAATACTTCCCCCCTTCAAAATAATTCATCCTCAAATTCTCCACACATACGATATTGTGAAGCTAATATAGATCATTACTATGTCAAGGTCACCACTTACCAAATAAATGAGGATATTGTTGCTGCATATCCAACTCTAACTCTTACGTAGCTTTTTCCGTTCCATGGTGTTCCTAATGAACTTTTACAGAAGGAACCTCTTTTGATCTTAACTTTCGAACTTGGAGGTCTAAAATCTCCATTAGTTGTTCCTCATATGATAGCTTAGGATCAAGTTATAGTGACCTATCTCGAATGACACGGGACTCATCGAGTAGGTATTTTCTGAGCATAAATACATGGAATACATGGTGAATGGCTCACTTATCTAGCAACTCTAATCGATAAGCTACTACTCTAACACGCTTGCGAATTGAGAAAGGCCCAATGAAACGTGGTGCTAATTTACCTTTTCTCCCAAATCTCATTACACCTTTCATGGGTGAGACTTTCAAAAACACCATATCCCCTACTTGAAACTCTAGTTCCCTCCTTCTTTTGTCCATATATGACTTTTGTCAATCTTGAGTTGCTTTTAATCGATCTCATATAATTTTAACTTTCTCCAAAGCATCACTCACTAAATCTGGTCCCAAGAGTCGTGCCTTCCTAAGTTCAAATCATCCAACTGGTGATTAACATTTTCAGCCATAAAGGGCTTCATAGGGTGCCATTTGAATGCTAGACTGATAGCTATTGTTGTAAGCAAACTCTATTAATGGTAGATACTTGTCCCATGTACCTTCAAATTCTAATGTACAAGCTCTGAGCTTATCCTCTAGTATTTGAATAGTTCTTTCAGATTGTCCATCAATTTAAGGATGAAAAACAGTGCTAAATTGTAGTTGAATGCCTAACACTTCTTGGAATGATTGCTAGAAGTGATATGTGAATTGAGCACCACGATTTGACATAATAGTAACTGGTGTTAGGATCGGGAGCCAAACAAGCACAAAGGAATAAATCGATCCCAGCTAACGGATCCATGTAAAATATTAAATTAGAATAAGGATTCATTCAATACCTTTGATGATGACTTAAGAACTTAGTCGTTGATAACTTATTCAGCTTCTTTTTCTGCTCAAAAAACTCTAGGGTATCCATACGAACCTGTGAATTACCAATAAACGTCCACACGAACACTGGTTGGAATTATTCTCCTTTGCCTCATAGTGCTAGCTACACCTTTTCAAGGGTTTTTAGTCAAGGAAAGGTGTTAGGACTTTTTTTTATGCTTGTGATGCGTGAAATAATCTCTATTATTACCCAACAAGTCTATTTAAATAAGTGCATAGAAAATCCTAACTAACTAGGCTTTGTTTTATGTATAATTATGAGCTTATTATTGGGCCTTATAATTATAATATGAAATTCCCAAATATTATGCCCAAATAATTTGGTCCATTAATTCCAAATCCACTAGGCTCTAAGTGTGCGACCCTACAAGCTCTCATTATGTTAGCAATGATCATTAATCATATTAATTATTATAAACAATGAGCGGTGTCTAGCAACACATCATTATCACTTAAGTAATGAGAAAGTCAGTGATTTAACTAAACCTTTACACGTGATCATCATCTATGTCTTTTTATCCTAAACATCTAGATTGAGCGCAAGATATGGACCATGTCATTCTTGTATAACCCAATCTTGAGGTTTCTTGATTTGTAAGTAAGTTAACTAAAGCAAATATTATTGACATCTCATGTCAATTCATCTGAGTATGGCCATGCATTTTCTCAACTTTACTTAATCAAAGGGCCTACAGATGTTACTCCTATTATATAGGAGGGACAAATCCCATCTTGATCACAGAAACCCCTTTGCATGATATGTAACATATCCAATAACTACCCTTGCATTCACTTAACCATGAGTGACATAGAATAGTATCAAAATATGAAACTCACATGTAGGAAACCTTGGCGATATCAGGTCAAAGGACCATATTAATAATGATCACTAAGAGTCACTCATGACACTCATATAACGATCCATGCAGTGTTCTTAAGATGAGTCGGTGTAGTATATAAGTTCTCTAACTTGTACTCATGTGTAAACTTAATATCCCATATAAGTCACCACACATGCTAGTCTTAATATATCAAAGCAACCTAATCCACAATGATATATGACTAGATACATTTAAAAATATAATTATTCTAAAGTTATTATCATAATTAAATATATTATGCAAACAATATATATAAATATAATAATTAGAATTATCATTAAAATAACACGATTTAAATTTACAATCATCAATATGATTGGTTTTAGGACATATACACTAACAACTAGGACTCCATATAATGGCACAATCTTGTCAAGATACACTTGGGCTTATTAAGTTACAGTAAAAGTGGTTCTAATGAGGAGAAAGTGCACTAACTTTGTCAACCTATCAATAATAACCCAAATGGAATCATACCCTTTTTGCGTCTTAGGCAATCTGATCAATAAGTCCATTGTGATACTCTCCCATTTCCACTCCGGTATTAGGAGTGGCTGATGCATTATGGCTGGATGTTGATGTTCCACTTTCACCTATTGACAAGTAAGGCATTTCACCACATAGTTCAGTACATCTCTTTTTATTCCCCTCCACCAGAAAACTTCTTTCAAGTCATGGTACATTTTTGCTACTCTTGGATGCATGGTATATGATGAATTATGAGCTTGATGTAACAATTCATTACATGTGCTTGTTGGAACCCAGATTCTCACTTGATGGTGAACTACTCCTTTCTCATCAACAGTTAGATTAGACTCTTGTTCCTCAGTTGCCTCCTTCACCAAGGCTGCATAGTATGGATCACTCCTTTGTGCATCTTTGATCTTTTCTATAAGGATAGATTGAATGGCTACATGGGCTAACACTGCACCGGAACCCTTAGTTGGTGCCTCTTTCTATTTGCTCATAGACTTCTCACTAAGCGCATCTGCCACCACATTAGCTTTACCAGGATGGTATAAAATAGAGCAATCATAGTATTTAACTAACTCTATCCATCTCCTTTGTCTCAAATTAAGGTCTTTCTGCTCAAAGATATATTTCAAACTTTTATGATCAATGTAGATTTCAGTGGTTTCTCTATACAAGTAGTGTCTCCATATCTTCAAGGCAAAAATCATTGCTGCCATCTCCAAATCATGTGTAGGATAATTTTGTTTATATTTCTTTAATTGTCGAGAAGCATAAGTTATTACCTTACCATGTTGCATGAGAACGCAGCCGAGTCCAATCCTTGATGCATCACAATACACCATATATCCTCTAATACTCGAGGGAAGTGCTAATACCAGTGCCGGTGTCAAGCATGACTTTAGTTTCTAAAAACTATTCTCACATGCATTTGTCCACTCAAATTTCATTCCTTTTTTTGTTAGTTTAGTTAATGGTGTGGAGATTTTGGAGAAGTATTTAACAAACCTTCAGTAGTAACCTGCTAACCTAAGGAAACTGCGAATTTCTGTGACAATGATGGCCTCGGCCAATTCTCTACTGCCTTAACTTTTTAGGGATCTACTTAAACCCGTTCCTGTGTCACTACATGCCCCAAGAAGGTAATATTAGTAGTCCAAAACTCACATTTGGAAAGCTTTACATACAATTGATGCTCTCGTAAGGCTTGCAACACCACTCGAAGGTGTCGAGCATACTCCTCCTCACTTTTTGGAAAAATGCTCCTACACCTCTTCCATACTCATATACTCACTTATATTAGTGTATAATTTTGCACATTAAAATTCTAACAAAATTTTTCACAATAAATTTCACCTAAATTACATTCTCATACTCTTATTTTTATCAGTTCTGTTTTATTCTATAATTCACACATAAAATTCTTAATTCACCTAAATTTACCGGTTGCTTAAACTACTCTCCCTTGTAACAAAATTTCTAATTTATTTATAACTAAAGAGGGTGTAACACCTATCATCTATCTTTTTCTTGAGTTTTATCATAAATTTATTTTTATAAAATTATAAGTTTTGATATTTTTTAAAAATCAATAAGATCTTCCTCCGAATGATCCGAAATCTCTATTTTTCCCAGAAGCATCACGATACTAGTTTTCTTTCATTTTTATAATAATTTTTTATTATATTATTTACTCTTATATCACACTCTTCAAGGAAATATTTTTCACCTCTGACTCCTTAAATATTTTCAATGTTGAATCAATCCTCTTTAAAAAGATACAATCTCATAAGTTTTGCTATAAAACAATACCCTTGTGAAGTTTTCATCTGTTGTAACATCTTATGGATAACATCTTTAGAAAGATAGTTACTTATATGGTTTTCAACTATTTTATCATTATTAAAGTTTTCAAAAGTATTATTATAACAAAAAATTTACTAGTTATAAGTTATTCGGGAATCCTATACTTTACAAAAATAATAAGAGGGTCTGAAAAAGAAAAAGGAAAGGCTAGTAAGGATGTTTGTAGGATTTTTTCACACCGATCATAATGGACCAAAAAATATGTTTTGATAGTATATTACATTTTATAATTTTTATATACATTTAAATAAATATTCCATACAAAATCACACTCCCTTTTTTTAATTTTTAGGCATGTAGGGTTATGTTATGAATAATTTATAGATGATATTTTTGTTTTAAGGGTATTTTCTCATTTATATTTTGTATACATATATTTTTTAAAGTTATATATTGATTTAAAATGTATTATGACTTATTTATGGAGTATTTTAGAATAATTTTAAAAAATTTAAAAAGTAAAAGAGGTTTATGGGCTAACTTATTTACTTATAGGCCTACAAAGATCAAACAAGGGCCTTTAATATGGAGGCTCGTGAAAAATGTGGATACTCCCAACCTGGTCCGTGAAAGTGTTGATCCTCACAAGTAAGTTAAATAGGCTTGTGGGCCAGCTTAGCCGATCCATTCAATATCACTACTAAGAGCATTATCATCATTATAATTTCTATTTATCATTTTCTAGTTTAATAAATATTAGGGGTTATATGACTTCAAAGGAAAATTTAGAAACCTTAATAAAAAAAATTCTTGATTTTGATGTTATTAAGACTAAGGAATACCAAATTCACCCTCTTAGAATCATTCTTTATATTAAGTGAGTGAATATTCTAACTTAATGCATTAATTTTTTTGGAAAATTGTTATTTTGTATATGGTTTGAGTTTTGTTTAATTTTGTTGAATTATGATGATTTAGGATGAAATGATTGAATCTAATGTTGGAGAATGCTTGTATGGGATATTGGATATGTGTATCAATGATTATATGATGACATAATAGGCTATAAATGAGCTTGGAATGCATTAAATGTTAGATGAACAATAAGCTTTCAAAGAAAAATGTAGGAAACTCATGCATGAATCAATTCATGCCTTCCAGAATTGGAAATTTTGCCTTGAATCTGTTCCAAAATTCATTTATCACTCCTAAAATTGAATTTTTTTTCACCTTGAAGCACTTCAATTCACTTGGCCTTGTTTCTCATTTTAGCAACCTAAATAACTATAATTGATCCTTTAATGCATAATTAACCATGAAATTGATGTACAAACATATTATTAAGGATTTTAACCACTTCCAAGCATGTATATGATTATTGCATCATCAAGTGTATTGAAAATGTCATTGTTATACTCCTATATGTTAAAAAAAAGGACTCAAACATGAAGTACCACTTGGTATATGATATGATTGAATATAATTGAGCATATATAAATTAAAATGAGTTCTATGGCTATGCATTGAGACATGGTGTCATGAGATATGATACAAGAAAGAGATGCATTGTGACATGTGAAATGAGAAATGCAATAAGGGAGATTATGTGAACATTGAATGCTTAATTCTTGGTATAATATTTGTAAAGAAATAAGGTTAACCTAGGAGACACAAGGATGGAGTCTATGAAGGATAAGATTGACTTAAAAGACATAAGGCAAAAACTTGTTTAATTTATATGGTATTGATATTACTATTTAATGATTTGAGATGTTCTTGTGTTTATATATGACAAGTGAAGCTCCAAAGGGGTAAGTGAACATAACTATGATCATAGTGATGATAAATGGCTCAACATTCAATGATCAAGGTTCCACATAACATAGATGTTTAAGGATGTATATAATTATTTCTTTACCTTTTTTTAAATCTTTCTAGATCATAACACATGGATTGATAAATAGAATGTTCCTCACTAAGCCTTATACTTATTATTTTATGAGTCTAACATTTCAGATACATCACAAGACTTTCCTCCTCCACCACTATAGTAAGTAAGATACCTTTCTCTAAGGGTCAACATCCATCTTTTAATGGATTGGTAGCAAAGTATAGAATTTGTTACATCTGTAAAGGTAGAATAGTAGAAGTAAGCAATACAATGAGCTAAATTGTTTTTGTGACTAGGTTATGGATATTAGTCCATGATTTGCATAGTTAAGGTAGCTTTTGCTTAAATATTGAAGTCCATAAGCTAACCTAACTAATATTTGATAAAGCAATTATTGTGTAATAGAATTCTTGATAATGTATGACTGATGGATGTTTCTTGATGAATGAGTGCAAGATAAGACTAGAACCTTTGTTATGTTTACCAATATCCAAAAACAGGTTAATTGGACTATTGGAAGAATAATACTATGTTGATCATAGCTAAATGGATCATGATAAAGTTAGTGTTAGAGCATGGTCTAGGATTATCCTATAAGGTAATAGCCCCAGGTATAAGTCAAGTTGTTTAATTCCACTTGTTATCAAAGTGTGTTAACTAGAACTATATTGATGGCACATGTACACCTGAGATCATTTATCACCAATACCACTTTGACAAATGCCACATTACCTGTGGTTAGAAATGGTTAGAAATGCACAAATGCCACATAACAAGGGCCCTAGACCTTTAGAGTCCTTATTAAGTCATAAAATCAAAGGAGTAACTTGATCAAGTCACTTCCCCATAGGTTGCTAGTCTTTTACAAACCATAAACCTCCTATAGTAAGTTGTGTTTCAGCTTGTATAACAACTCAACCTTGATAAATATTATGAACAACATGATTAAACTGATCATAAGGGTAAAAGAGAATAAGAAAGAAAGAAGGAGAGCACTTTACTAAAGGAGGGCCCTAGGAAATAATTATGCCTTGTTTGTAAATTTTAAAAATTGAAGCCACCTCATTATTTAGGGAAGGATTTTTTAGTCGATCCTTACCAATTCTTAACTTAAATTAGGTGATATAAGAGAATACTAAAATACCTTAATTTTTTATTCATAAAACTAAAAGGTTATCAATTGGATAACTTAGCACATTATGAGTTTCTCCATACCATTGAATAATGGGAACCAAAATATAATACCTTTCACTTGGGCCACTTTCCAAGATATCTTCCTTAACTAATTTCTACCTTTAACTATGAGGCAAGCTAAAGATTAAGAGTTTGAAAACTTAAAAGAAAGGAACCTCACTATAAATGAATATTGATTTGGCACCTAGCACAAAACTAATTTCTATGCCTTTATATGGATAGCAACAATTAAATTGAAAGAGTTAAACGTGCAATTACAAGAATTGTTAGATAAATCTTTTATTAGGACTAATTCATCTTTTTAGGGAGCTTCAATGTTATTCGTCAAGAATAAAAATGGATTTCTTCATCTATGTATAGAATACTAATAATTGAATAAAGTAATCATTAGAAAAACAAAAACCCTTTACCTCATATACATAATCTATTTGATCAACTATAAGGTTCCATGTAATTCTCCAAAATAGACTTGTAGTCGAGATACCACTAGTTGAGAATTTATGGGTTGCATGTACTAAAGGTGAATTTTAAAACTTAATATGGGCACTATGAATTCCTAGTGATGTTTTTTAGTTTAACCAATACACTGACAACATTCATGGATTATATAAATAAGGTGTTCAAACCCTTTTAGACAAATTTATTATTGTGTTCATAGATGATAAATTGGTGTACTCCAAAAGTGATAAGGAGCATGCATAGCATCCTCAAATTATAAATCAAACCTTGTAGAGCATCAATTGTTTGCCAAAATTTTGAAATGTAAATTCTAGAAGACAAGTATAAAATTTTTAGGGCATATGGTGTCACAAAAAGGGAGTTCAAGTAGAATGATAGAAAATTGAAGTTATGGAAAGTTAGCCAAGGCCCACTTTTGTTATTGAAATTTAAAGTTTCTTTGGATTAGCAAGATATTACTAGCATTTTATTCAATATTTTTCCAAGCTAGGTGCATTGTTGACTAAGTTAACAAAGAAAGGAATTAAATTTAAATGGAGAGATGATTATGAAAGCAATTTCCAAAAGTTGAAGGTGTGTTTAATTTTTGCTCTTGAACTAGCTTGTCATGACTTATTCGTAGGGTATATGACCAACATAGAAAGTTATTAAAGGCAACAACCTACCAATATTTCCTATAATGTATCTAAAGTAATATTTCATATCAAGCACATCATGCTTTCAAAGATTGAGCAATTTTTTAAAAAAACAATCATAATTTATATTTAAAAATCATTATCCAAGTTTATTTCAACCATCCTAATGCTTGCCTTGGAATCAAAATTTTTAAGCAGGCTCACTTTCATCCCATCTGACAATAGCTAGACGTTTAAGAGGAACATTCCTTAAGAAGATAAACAATAACAAGGAAAGAGTGAGTTTTCTTGATACTTAATGACTAAACATAAATCAAATAACGGTCATTAAAATTAGAGTACTAGTACTAGTATACAAAAATTTAAAGTCAGATCATAAGAGGACATTTTAGATTTAGATCCAAGATAGATAGTTGAATTCCCATACTTTTATTAAGCAAAGGAGAGGAATAAATGATGACTTAACCTGCCTATTCTGAGAATACAATGCATGCATACATACATCATATGATCCCATATAAGATTTAATCTCATAATTTTCTAGTAAATAAACATTTCATTACAAGTAGTTTCTTATTTATGACATAATTTTTATTAGTAATATCATATTCGATTATACATTACTTATACTTTTAATGTCATTATTTAAACATATATAATGGTTCATGCCATAATCTCACGAGGTCATATGCACAATAATATGAGAAAGAAAACAAGAAAACCTCCTTATGACTTTTGTCCTTCTAGCATTAGCCTTATATCCTTACAAGCCAAATCCTTATCATGGATCACGATCCACATATCATAATTCATAAATCTTAATCCTGATGATTTTATTCATATAACACATTTCATAATTCATCAATCATTATGCCTTTTTACATGGTCACACAATTTGATTTATTTCAATAATATAATAATATTCATATTATACAATAAACAACAACATTTTCATTATACTATTCATTAAACCATTAAATAAGTATCTATAGCATTTTTCACTCTCACAGATAATCTTGTATACATAAATACTTTCATATATGTATAATCATAAGAATATAAATATTCACTCAAGTGGAAAGATAATAAATTAAAGACTTTGATGCATTAGCAAGGTATATATTATTGTATTGATTAACTATTGCAATCCTTCTATATCTAATCCTTTATCCTATTTCATTCATTAAGGTCATAACCATTGTATTTTAATCCCACTCCATTCCTTTTAAACTATATTAGTATTAATCTTGACAAGTGAGTAAAACATGGAACAAATGATCTACTATTGGTGGCCTAATGGATGACTATTTGCGTTTGGGGAGTAGTCCTTTTAGTAGGCAAATGGCTAGGCCATCCTCTGAATTCTAGGATAATGATTGGCCTTTGTAAGCAAATGATTAACTATTCTTGTGGGATTCTGTAGAAATCCTAGCACAATAAATACTTTTCACTCGACAAATTTAACATCCTAATGCATTCACTAGGAAACTAATCTATATTAAATCATTAATACACATTTATAACACCTCATCTAAGCCACTTCCATTATATAATCAAATTAAACATCAAATATAGGCCTAGTTCAAAGAATTTACATTAAAACCTAAAACCTAAACATAATCAAGTAACTTCACTAAACCTTTAAGGTTAAGGTTAAGATATTCACTCATTTGGGTTTGGAAGGCCAAATTTATTATTTTTCAGCCTTAATCAACTAAGATTCCAAAGATTTCCAATTAAGGTTTATATTTGCTCCCTTTGGGTTTCATTCCTACATCATTTCAAATTTCAAGAATACCATGAAAAATATGGATACTGAGAAGATCTTACCACATTTGTGTGAAGAATTTGACAAAGATTAGTTCCTTTCTAGCTTGATTGATAAAGAAATTAAGATAAAGGTGGGAAATAAGAAGATAATGAGGAAAAGGAAGTTAAGGTTTTGAAATAGGGGAGAAATGAGGAATTTAGGGCTGATGTTGGGTTTATATAAAGGTAAGAACATTTTTTAAAATTTTTTCCTTAAGTCTCTTTCATACTCATATTCTTACTTTTAACCACTTATAATATTTAATTCTATTATTCAAAGCTCTTTTCCTTAATTAACCCCTTTCAAGTTTTCTTTTTAAACCTAACTTAATCAATTTATGTCTATTTACCTAATATTTTATTCAAAACTTATTTAAATTAATTAATTCTCTTTCCTCAATACTTTACTTATAGTTTTCTTCTTGAAATTTATTCATTCCACATAAAATCTCATTAAACTTATTTATTGAATTTTCTTCATGAATTAAAATCCTAAAAATTCTAGAAATGGTGCAACATGGCTTTGCCATCTAGAAATAGAGGATACATAATATATTGTAATGCCTTTAGGATTGGTTTTGGCTATGTACTAATGCAACATGGGAAAGTAATTGCTTATGCCTTTCATTAATTTAAGAAGTATGAAGTTAATTATCCAATTCATGGTTTAGAAATGGTTGCAGTAGTATTTACATTGAAAATATAGAGCAATTACCTATATGAAGAAACTCGTGAGGTATATGTTTATCATAAGATCTTGAAATACATTTTTTAGCAAAAGGATTTGAATCTAAGGCAATAAAGGTAGATGAGCTAATAAAAGACTATGATTATTCAATTCTATATCATTCAACAAGGTCCATGTTATAGCTGGCACTTTGAGCAAGAAATCCTTTTATGTCTTTGTTAGGATATAAACAAGCAGATAGGAAGTATTACATGCAAAAGTGGTAGCAAAATCAATACTAGCAATGAGAATCAAAGAATCCCAAAAGAGTGACCCTAATACATTTCCTTATAAAAAGAAGCAGTCATAGATCAAAATGAAGATCTTACTATTGATGAGAAAGGAATAATTTACTATTAGAAATAACCTAAGGCTCCTTCAAGTGAGTGAAATGAATTGTTTCACTAAGCATATTACTCCTTTATGTGATGCACTTAGGTGTGTCTAGGGGTACAAATGGGCCGAACGGTCTATCGGGAGCCTATAGCTTGGCCTAATTAAGGCCTAGTTCGGCTCGACCTATTTAACTAAATGAGTCAGGTTAAGGCCAGTATAAAAGCCTTTTTAATTAAACGGGCTAAACTTTTTTATTTTAAGCCTAGCTTACAGGCCTATCGGACTGGCCTATTTAATATTTTTTATTTAAATTTATTTACTATAAAGGCAATGACATATAGGCTTTTTTTTTCAATTCCATTATATAGATTAAATATTTTTTTTGATGTTATGACAACTTAATGTTATTTTACTTTTAATTAAATATTGAATATTTAAATTAGTAATTTTATGTTATGAGTATATGGATTTATTTCTTTGTTAATTAGTTCTTATATAAAATTTTGTATTAATTTTAGTATTATTAGGAGCATTTTAAGAATATATTGATATAAGTTTATATAAGTTATTAGTTTATTTAAGGCTTTTTTATAATAGGCCTTTTAAGTTTTAAGTTGTTAGCCTATTTAAAAGCTTGTATTTAAAATAAGCTTTTAAATAGGCTAACAAGCCAGGCCAGGCTTTTAAAATAGGCCAGGCTCGGGCTTGAAATAAAGTCTTATATAGGCTTATAGGTCAGGCTCGGGTCAATGTTTTACAATACAAGCCCGGCCTATTTAAGGCAAAGCCTACCTCAGCCCAACCTATTTGTACCCCTAGGTGTGTCTATGATTTACCATGATCTTTGAGAAGTCTTCTTGTGGAAAGGAATGAAAAAGGATATGTTAGAATGTGTAACTAAGTGTCTCACTTGTTAACAAGCAAAGGTTGAGTATCAATAATTAGTAGGATTGCATTAAATCTTGGAAATTCCAAAATGGATATGGAATGCATAATTATGGATTTATTGAATTCAAGTCCTAAGAAAGGTATTACTCCATTTAGGTGATAGTAGACCATTTAACCAAGATAACCCATTTATTGCTAATCAAAACCACCTTTTCAGTGGCATAAAATGCACAACTACATTTGGATAAGATTGTACCTTTACATGAAGTTCCTATTACCATCATCTTTAATAGGGGTACTTAGTTCATTCCCCATTTTTAGCAATCTTTCAAATAGGCATTGGGAACTTAATTGTGTTTCAATGCCACCTTACACCCACAAATGGATGGACAATTAGAAAAGTAAAGTAATACTTTGTTTCATTGGACCATTCCTAATTATCAAGCATGTTGAAGTTATGGCATATCATTTAGAATTTCCAAATACTTTGAAATCCATTCATCCTACATCTTATATGTTGATGCTATGAAAATATCTATAGTAGATAAGTCTTATGTAATTCAAGATGAACTATTATAGCTAAACTCTTAGTTAATGTATAAGGAACAACTAATTGAAATCTTGAATTGTTAAGTTTGAAAGCTAAAATCCAAGGAAGCTCTATACTTAAAGTTCATTAGGAAAGCCATGGAATGGAAAAGGCAATATAAGAATTAAAAATAGATATGCAACATCACTTGTTTGGTGAATGACAAGTTTAATTTCCTTATATATATTCTTGTAACACTATTAGAATAATGAACACTTTAAGAATTCAAGGATGATTTTTTTAAAAGGAAAGTATTGTTATGCTTTCTTAAAAATATAATAATTTGGAATTTACTTTGTGATAAGAATAATTGAAATAGTTGGTATACTATCACTTAAAATAGAACTTGAATATGTATGAGAAAATTTTTAGTGAATAACTATAAACAAATTATTGAAAAAAATAATATTTAATATTTTAATAAGTTGTGAAATGGAAATTTAATAAGAAATAGATAAGGAAAAATGTGTAGAATATTAAGGTTTAAGATTAGATGAGGAAAAATGAGTAGAATATTAAGTTTAAGATTTTAAGGTATTATAATTGAGAATGTTAGTATGGAGGAGATTTAAGAAACATTTCTAAAAATATCCACTATTCCTCCTTTTTTAACACCATTCATCTTCTTTCCTTTTCATTTTCCAAACTTCACCTAAAACTCTTCAATTCCATTTCTCCTCTTTTCCCTTTCTCATCCTTTGTTCAAATCAAGCAAGAAAGCATCAAATCTTTTTAAAAAATTTTCAACTAATAATCAACATGAAAGCATCATCACCACTAGATTCCTTCTTCATCTCTTGATTTTATAAGGATGGATTTATTTTGGTTTTAAAGGAAATTTGGACCCTAATTATGGTAAACTTTTGATTTTGATGTGATTAGCATTAAGGAGTATCAAATCTATATCTTAGCATCCTCTTACACATTAGATGAGTAAATATTCTAACTTAAATTGATTGAATTCAAGTGGATTTGGTTTGTGTCTCATATTTAGGTTATTTTTAGTTCTTAAAGATGATTAATTGAATAATGTCTAAATTAATGAAATTTGTTGGATTAAATTATGCAAATGCCATTAATGAAGTGATATAAGGCTTAGTTTTGGTGGATGAAAAATGTTTTACAAAGAACATTCTATGGAACCCAAGCTAGTGGCTAACCATTAGCCTATAAGTTCAACTTCTTACAAACTTCTAGTAGATAATGGATAATTATTGACCCTAGTTGCCAACCAATGACCTACTAGGAAAAAATTTCATTTCCCATTCAATAACTAGTAGAAGACCATTAGCCTTAGTGGTTAACCATTGGCTCATCAACACCTAGGTCCACAAGTATTTAAGTACAATTAATTATTTAATGCATATTTAACATTGAAATTAATTTTTAAACATATTAAAAATGATCTTACTCCTCTCAATGCATATATATGATTATTATATCTTGAACTAAACAAAAGTGATACACATTATGACATATAATGTGTTGTGATTGAATTTGTTTATTCATTTATTAGATAAGATGAAAAATATGGTTGTGCATTAAGACATGGTGTTACTATAAGAACATAATGACAATGCCTTAAGAAATGATATGGGAAAGAAATATGATAGAGAAGATGATATGAACAGTGGATGCCTAATTCCTAGTATATTGCTTGCAAAAGGACAAGGATAGGCTTGTGAAGGGTATAAAGTTAACTCAAGAATCACAAAAAGGATGTACGTATTTTATTTATTATTAATTATGCATTGTGATATACAAAATGTTACAAGAGGAATGATATGAACACTGAATGCCTAATCCTTGGTATATTGCTTGGTGAGGAACAAAGATGGGCTTGTGAAAGGCATAAAGCTAACTTGGGAGTCATAAGAAAGGCATATGTATTGTGTTATGATGTTAGATTTCAAATGTTTATTGGCTCTCCTAATGTGATGTATTTGTGATGATTAGAATATGATTGAGCCTTTTATGACTTCTTGAAATTGAATTGATTAATTTATATTTGGTGTGATAAGTTTTACAAAAGGATAGTTCAATTGGTAATTTAATCTGTGTGTGTGTGTGTGTGTGTGTGTGTGTGTGTGTGTGTGTTTATGTTTACCAATGTTAGAATAGTTACTCATTGAGCCTTAGACTTACTCCTTCACATTAATTTTGCAAATACATAGGTTGAATCTCCACCATCACTACCTTAAAAGCTAATCCCATTAGAAGCTCCCTTAAAATGATTTTGGTAGCATAAACATTTATAAATAGAATTATTTCAGGGCCTTATTTTATATAGGCAAAAAAGGTAGAAGAATTATGTACTAAATTGTCTAGAGTTAGTCAAATTGACTTATCCCCAATTTAGGGGATTTATAAGCAAGCCTAACTTTATCTTATCTTTTAAACATTATTTTTAAATGCTAAATGAAATGTTACTTCTTTGCAAAGATTGCCTTTCTTTATTACTATGCCTTCTTGATAATTAACCAAGGTTATGACAAATGAACAAGATTAAACTAGTGGAAACTAAATAATGAGTTCCATGTTAGTTTTGATTGGGTTAGGTTCATGACATTATAAGATTTAGAACTATAATTGAATATATTCCATAGGAAAAAAATAGTTATGGGGCTTAGTTAGATGAACTTACACCTTGTATCATGAAGGTATATAAGTTAATTAGACCAAATTATGCCTTGTATGTTAAACTATTCCAAAGTAATGGAAGAGGTAAATTATAGCTAGCTGGTAAATTATAGCTAGCTAGTAAATTAATACTAGTCAAGTGTTTTTACATTGGTCACATTATTTGAAAGTTAGGTTGTGACACACTATTAAACTTTCTTAACAAAATCTTATTTTTTACAATTTTCCTATGGTCATTTCTTAAGAAAAACTTAATAAATTATCTCATACTCATCTAACATTATAATACCAATATCATAACCTTATATTAACATTTATGCCATATCAAAATCAAACCATTCAACATCATACCTCAGTTTTCATCTACAATGACAAATGTTATCAAGTCTCTTCATCTTTCATAGAAAATTTAATAGAACAAGGGGTAATTGCCGCTTACCTAAACTTATTGAATCTCAAACTTCTTAAAAAACCATTTAGAACAACAAAGAACAATCTTATTATAATAAACTAAATTTTAAAAATTTTGAAGAGAAGATGATCATTAAAACTTAAAGAGAATGAAAGAAAACCTAAGTTACCTTGCAAATGTTAAATAAAATCTCTTGAAAAGCCTCTTGGAGATTATTAAGGCTTATATAAAGCCATTTTAGATCATTTTTTTTGCATACTTTTTCGTTCCTTTTCCTAACCAAAATTGTGACTCTTTAGGGTTCCCTTTAATGGAGCTTTTAACTTCTGATAATCTTTAAGAGGCTTTTCAAGAGATTTCATTTAACACTTGTAAAGTAATTTAGGTTTTCCTTCATTCTCTTCAAAATTTCATGATCATCTTCTCTTCAAAATCTCTAAAATTTGGTTTATTTTAGTAAGATTGTTCTTCACTGTTCTACATGGTTTTTAAGAAGTTAAACACTTAATAAGTTAAGGTGAGTGACAACTGCCTTTGGTTCTATTAAGTTTTCTATGAAATATGAAGAGACTTGATAACATTTGCCATTGTAGATGTAAAATAAGTTGTGATACTGAATTATTTGATCATGATGTGATATAAATGTTAATATGAGGGTATGATGTTGGTAATATAATGTTAAGATGAGTAGGAGATGATTTATTAAGTTTTTCCTTAAGAAATTACCATAGAAAAATTGTAGAAACAAGATTTTGTTAAGAAAGTTTGGTATGTTTCTATTTCAAATTGGAATTAAGGGTTATAAATTGTTTAAATTTCAAATTTTAATATAATTATATTATAAATAGTGTTAGGAGAGGTGTGGAAAGAATTAAAAAATTTTGGAAAAATTTTAGAGTTATTAAAAATGCATTTAAATGGACTTTAGTTACAATAACTTAAAACAAAATTTTAGATTTTGTATGCTAAATTTTGGTTTTTTTTGTGACATAATTTGATTAAGAAAAATTAAAGTAATTGATGTTCTTTAATTATCAATATGTTAAAAACCCTACATAGAAATTTGATAGCAATTGAATTTGTTTTCGATGACAAAAAAGTTCCTTTTCCACAGTAACTCTAAAACTTGTTTAGAATTGGCAATTATGAGTTCATGCTCTATATGAACAATAACCGCATAAAATTTTAGTGAAATAATTGATTTTTTTCTTTAATTAACCTGTTAGGGGTGTCATATCAAAATTTGGTAATGATGTTAAATTTTTGCAAAAATTATATTATGCATTAATAAAAATTAAAATGTTATAAAAAAACCTAATATTGAGTTTGGAAAATTAAGGGTTCAGGTAGCCCAAAATTAGCCCAAATAGTTTGAAAATCTAAAGATTAGGCTTAAAATTAAAATAAATAATTTTGGCTTGCTTAAACTGACTTAGCCTAACCTTTCTAGGCCTAAATATGATTTTAGAATTAAAAAAAAATGAGGCCTAACGAGGCCTTATCTTATAAGAGAAGCTTATGTCATTTTAGAGAAAAATTAAAGGTATTTGTTAGCAAATATTGCTAGGCATTTTATTTGGCTAAATTTTGGTAGATTTGAGAAGAAAATCTTTTGATTTTAAACTGGAAAAATCTTGCCTTATATATGGATTTATCAACTAATTTTTTTACAAAAATAAAAAATAGGAAGCTTATGATGGAAGCTTTAGAAATTAAAGTCTTATATAAAACCATTTTGGATCAAAATTACATATTTTTTTGCTCATTTCCTAACCAAAACCGTGACTCCTTAGGGTTCCCTTTACAATGATTAATTTAGAAATGTGTTAAATTATTTGCCATTTTATTTTAATTTTTTTAAAATCAAAAGCATGTTGCATGTAATTGTACCATATCATAAAACTTTATATTTTATTATATCATAAAGAAATAAAATTTATTTTTATTTAACTCTCTATTTTAAAATTTATAATTTACACTTAATATTTTACTTTTTTGAATTTCTTCTTTTATTTAACTCTTTGTTACCATTTATTGTTCATGTATTGAATTTTCCTTATTAGATTACTTTTTAGTTAACTTTTCTTTATATTTAAATTCCTTCCATAACTAATTTTTTCTTCTCTTTTTTAGTTATAAAGGGAAAAAATCAAATCAGATTTATTTAAAGTATCTAGATCTGTTTCTAAATGTTAATTATGACTTAGATAACACTTTCATAATTCTCTCATTTCCTAAACACAACAGAGTTCCTTATTTCTAAATTATTTTCTTCATTTTATATTATTTCCTCTCATTTTTTTGCCTTAAAAGTCATGTACAACCAGCTCAGTTAATTTCTTTATGTGAGATAATACAGAACAAAACACACTTATGCCTACCAAATTACACCATTTGTGCTCCTTTTCTTTGGACAAATCAAAGCAACATTCCCTCCTTTCACTTTGTATATCTGACAAAAGCAAGGAATGGTGCGTTCCCTTCTTTTGACAAACAAATCCAACTCATAGCATTGTCCACTCTCTAACTTTAGCAACAATCAAATTACTTCATTACATCACATCAAATTTGTTGAATTGTTAAAGCTTTACTAACTAATAACTAATATAAAGAACTCTTCTACTACCACTAATGAGCCTAAAGGTAGCAATTTAGCTATAGCTTAGTATAGATTGATTTGTTTTCTTACTCTTAACTTCAAGATAATAACACTTATAGCATTCTATTGATGTGCACATCGTTATACACCAAGATTAGTTAAAACTAGTCTTCTAAAGGAATAATGTAATATAGTAGAACAACTAGGTTATACCCTTAGTGATTTTTTGATTTTATCTTTTCTAAATAAGTTTCTAATAATATCTACACAATTGTGACTTATTGATACAAAGAAAATGAAGGAAACTAATACAAATAGAATGCAAGGCAATGAAATAGAATGTTAAAACAGAAACAAAAAATAATATGTTGTATGCTATATGAGAGATTATGTAAAACATAGAATACAAAATCAGGGAGGGTTAGTTGAACAAAATTAGAATAATAATAATAAAATAAACAAGCATAAAATAGAAGTAAAACAGTAACTAAATAGAAAAAATTCAATATATAAAAGCAACCGATTCAAGGATATGATAGCTTTTAATGTGGATTAATTCTAGATCAGAAAATATTTGATTGTTCCAATTAATTTTTCAACTTTGGATTACCCAAAACCTCTACAATAATCCATGAATCCTATACTAAACTACCATCTAGAGTTTGGTCAATTAAGATTAGTTGAATTAAGCAACTGTCATAACCTCTAAACTAGATCAAAATTAACTTAAAAAGATAGAATTCAGTTGATTTAGAAAATTAAATCAGATACCACTGAAGTAATCCTTTAACCCTCTATCCTAATATGTAAAACCATGATTAATCAACTATAATTGTACATTTAAATACCAAAAGAATAGAAATCACAAGATTGAGTACTAATTATACCAGATCAGTACTTAACACAAATGATCTTAATAATTCAGTATAAACAACTAGAGAAAGAGGAAAATTAATAAGAGGAAATTAACATTACTGATCAAGATCTCATAATCCTTAAAGAGAAAAGCTTCACAATTCTTGAATCAATCAAGAGTCTTTAGCCTTTCATGGCTTGAAAGAAACAAAAGAAAGAAAAGTTATGCTATTAAGTCTATGTGTAAAGTCTAAAATTTAATAAGTCTTTCTCCTATTTATTTAATCTAATTAAGTTAAAACCCTAGTGGACTAGGATTGTATGACTCTTAGGATTATAGTAATAAGGCTTCCTTAATTTTTAGAAGCCCAGACCTATTTGTTACAAGTCAATTAAATCTAATAGATAAATCAGTAAATTCCCACAAGCTTGACTTATAATCAAAATAAGACCATGAAATCAAATGCAATTTGGATAAATCATAAACATCAAAGTTGTATGCTTATGTCTTATGAGAATTTGAACACTAGTTTTAGGTTAATTGGACTATTACAACTCCAGATATGGCCCAAATATAGAAGCAGGTTAAATTAGGACAAAGACATAATTTAACTTCTCAATCACATATGACCATCAAAACGCTTGAATTAGGTTTGGACCAAAACATAATAGTTGTATTTCTCTCTTTTAGCTTTCTAGAAATATAAAGTTTGCCTCAATCTGACACCCAAAGCCTAAGATATGACTAAAAAATAGAAATAGTATTAAAATCTAATATTCACTTAATAAATTTACAATATTGTAAAATTGACCATAATTTATAAAATAAGGCCTAATCAATGAAATTAAGCAAATGTAATACTAAAGAGACATAAAATAAAATAAAATAATAAATATTTTTCTCATCACCTATCCTAGTTATACGAAAATGACTAAAGAACTTGAAAAAATTTTCTTGTATGGTTTTGGCAATGTAATTGATTTCATATGTCTTTTATATATTTCTTTTCAAGATATTATTTAATGACAATGTTGCTGGAATGTCATACATGAAGTCGTGAGTTTCAAAAATATGACTAAATGATCAAATTGTATTGAAATTTATGCTCCGAGATAGCTTAATTTCTTGAATGGACTTTCTATTCATAGAATATAGTATTGTTGTTAACTTAATTGTAATTTTTTAAAAGAAAAGAACTTGGATCCTTAGTGAATTTCTTGAAAGAATGCACTGGAAATTGAATTGTATTGTGAAAATTGAAATTGCTAAAAGGACAAAAGGAGATTGAAATTGATAAGAAGATAAGGTGAAGGGCGATATTGAATATTAAGTATCAAATTATAATTGTTAGTTCTTTATGAAAATTACCAATGGATCCAAACTCATAAAAAAAAGATTTATTCATTATATAATTGTATGAAAATAAAACTATAAGTTTTTTAAATCAAATTCTTTTACCTTATATCTATAAAATTGAGGTTGCTTATGCTATTATCCTTTAGTTTTCATAAATGATTGTATTTTATGTGAATTTGGATGAATCTGTAAAGTATTAAATACATTAAATTACTTATGCAATGGCACTTGTATTAAAGTCATTTATTTAACTAGTTTTGCATTTGTCGTTTGTTATTTCTTTTGAAAGAAATATGATTTCCTTGATTTCATTGAATTATGTTTTCAAGTCATGGATTTGAGTAGCATATCCACTCACTGAGTCCCTATAACTTACTCTTTCCACTTTCTAATTTTCTAGGTCTTAAAAGGTAAACAAAAGTACTTGAAACCATTTCAAACTTTATGGCATTATGACAAGCAATTGGACAATTGGAATAGGAACGTCTGTAAATATGCATTTTGTATAGTGTGGTTACTCTTAATGTGTATTGTATATCAACTTTATACATTTAAAGTTAGGCAAGTAGCCCCTTTTAATTGTGTTAGTTTCTTTTAGCTAGTATCCAAAAGTAGATGGATTCTAGCAAAATTTTGGTAAAATTTGATTGAATATGTGGTTTATGATTGATTAACATAGAATTTGGTTATTTAAGTCTAATTATGTTGCATTGTAGCATGTCAAGTCTTGGATCATTCATGACTTAGGATTGTAGAATGTTGCTCTATGGCAACTTCTTATATCGATTACATGGTTGGAATTAAAGTGTGATAAAGTTAGTATCAGAGCCATATGTAGGTCCATGTGCATGAATTTGTCTAGGGACATGGTCTAAATATTTCCAATTATTTGATTGTGACTTGATAGATTTAATTCTTGATAACGTACCAAGAGCTATCAAGGGTGAGGTTATACTAAGTTTTGCTTCTAAATGCACCATACTCTTTAAATGAATCTCCTTAAACCATAACTTACCATTAGCTACCAACCTTGATTCTATCTCTATTAGAGGTAATTTATTCCTAAAGTTAGAATCTAAGAATCAAATAGCATGTAAATAGTTGGTCATTAAGGAGTAAGAAGTAACTGATCTTATTATTGTTATATGAATGATGATAGCAATTCTCTTTTCTATTTTCTTAGTGAAATTTCCTTTATTGTCCTAAATTAAACTTAAACTTATATAGACTCCAATGATCCTTTGATTTAGCTTCACTTGTCCTAATAATAAACATCTAAGGATCAATGAATAAAATTTATACTTCTCACAATTATGTATGGGTACTAACTCTACTCTTATTTGTGATTTGTTAAATATGAGAAGTTATTAGTGTTCCTCAACTAATATTCTTTGCCACTCTAAGGCTACATGTGATATATTCTACTTCTGATCTAGTTTTCCATACCTTTCTTGACTTTTCTCAATCTAAGTATAAACCTTAGAATTTATCACACCTACTACTTTATAATTGTAGACTCCTTGTAGCCTTTCAATATAATGTTTAACCTTACTTAATGACTTGTAATTATTAAGGTCTTAAGATGGCTCACAAACTCTAAAAAACAAACCTATAGAATGTTGAAAGCTGAATATGTCAACATTAGTTGAATCTTTTTGCACTATACAAACACTACCCTAATAAATTAAGGATTTACTTTGACCTTCCACTATTTTAATTATTTTTCATTACCCTAATTAGAATCATCAATTTAGTATCAACATATCAAGTGCTTTAGTTTAATTTCTAATTTCATTCCCATTACTAGATTTCAATTACTAAGTACGATCAAAATTGTTATTTTTGGAACTCCTTTATTTAATATTTTTTTATTTACACCCCAACATCCTACTTTCTTGATGAATCTATATTTCAATTGTTATTGTTTAATCTACCTATAATTTTGTTTTCTTTGTATACTCTATGACTTTTTTTTCCTAATCAGATGTTTAGCCTAAAGCCTTTCTACTAGTCCAACCATCTTAGCATATTTTTTTCTTTTATACCATATTTAGTGAATAGTTAAAGTACTTCTTTTTCCTTTTGCCCATGTGCAATTCATATTTTATAGCATATGCAAAGGCTTAAGGCTTATTAATTGTTCACTCTCAAGAATCTACTCAATTTTAGTGAATATAGAGTAACTTAATGTCATAGTCATTGATCCCTTTTGTTTTATCAAATATAAGATTATAGGTTTGGTAAAAAAGAGTGATGTTTGATGCTATCTGAGTTGAATTTCTATCATGTTTATTGTTCATTTTAATCATAAATTTAAAAATGCTTTTATCCTTTTCAATTAAAAAACTTTCATGTGGTAGTAAGTTTTTGGTAATATCCTAAATTTCTTTTACTTTCTTATTTCAATAACTAATTTTCATTTGTCCTATCAAGGTACTTCATTCCACTTAGTACTTTGATTTTTTTAACATCGGCCATACTCCTAATTGTACGTTTGATTTGTCCTTCACTCTACCAGGCTACATGCCATTGTTTCCTACTGTACCTTAAGAGGAATTTTGATTTGGAATGCTTTCAACCTTCAAAGTACTATCTTCTATATCTTATTAGAATCATTACCCTTGCCACTGATAAGATTTGTAAAAGAATCAAACTGTAAGAAATTTGAGCAACTAGACAAAGAACTTTTATCTTCTAACACCTATCAAGTATTCCTAAATGATGACCTTACTTTATTTATCCAACATCTTGAGGAACTTTAGGGACTAAGTTGATTAAGTGGTTTAATTGAACATGAATCATGATCCTTACTAATTGAAACAATATTCATATTCCTTTAAACATCACAAGATTCTTGAGTTTCACAGTAACATTAAAGTAAGGTAAGTAATCCCACGATAGTTGAACTAAAGACTGTTCACTTCCTTTTCCATTGTATTTAGCAACAAAGAACTTGAGTTCCTTTTTTATATGAGATTAAGAGGTGAAATAACCATTGTTCCCTTAATCTTGACTTTACCATCAAAATTCCTTAAACCTTAAGTGCAAATTATGTAAGGTAGATTTAGAGTTCAAGTAGAAGTCACTAATCCTTAAGAGGATGATCCAAAGGGATATAAGATAAGCACACATAATTAGTTTTGGAGGTAAATGAGTATGGAGACAATTTCATTTAAGTATTACTTATGGATATGTTAGCATGATTTTAATAGTGACTGATGGATTGTAGCCATGGATGCATGATTGATAAGGAGTTATAGCTATGAGTACTTTGTATGTTAGTTTAATTCTAGTTCTGATTTATAGAAATAAAGAAGAATCCATTGGTTTAGAAATATTTCATTAGCAAAGGCTTAAGAACAAGTGAGTTAAACTTAGATTACATCTTAACTATGAAGTTATCACTAACTTTTTTGGTGTGATATGCTTCAAGTTGTTATAATAGGTGTATTATCACATCTTATGGCTTAAACCTTAAGTTAGTAAAATGCAATGTATTTAGCACTTTGGTTTCTCATGACATTATTGGGAGAAGGAAATGAATATGAATTAAGGTTCTTTATGAGTGATAGGTTATATAAGGATTTGATAAGGAAGCAATTAAGGTCTAACTAAAACAAAGGCTAAGGTTGTGCCTACTTCTTCACTAACTTACCTTATGTGAAAATTTTTGTGAGGATGAAACATTATTAGTGAAATATTCAAAAAATAGGTTTGTATAAATTAAATGTTATTACAAAGTAAGCTAAGTGATTTTGAGTAATTAGAAGCCTATAGAAGAATATAACATTATTCAATTAATAACCTTAGAGCTAGGAGTGTTGAAATGTTAAGTATAGTAATTGGATAACACTAAAGGAGAAGATAGTTGGCACCAAACTAAATATACAGGTGACTCTAGAATGTTGTAGAATGTAGTTTGGGATGGTAATGGTCATTCTTGATTAGCTAGGTACTTAGGAGTGCAAAATGAACATGTAGTATTATTGTAACTAAGTGATAAAATTTGATAATATGATTGGAAAATTATTATACAATGGTGAATGACCTTGGATAAGGTATAGACAGTTGCCCTTTTCCTTTTCTTTTACTTAATTGTGTACATGACCTAACCAATACTGAAACTCTTCCAATAGTTTTATGTATGTCCCACTAATATGAAGTTACGATCATTTTATTCTCTTGAATGCAACTTTAACCCTTTTAATTTGACCCTAAACTATCATTATGGAGGCTATTCTACTTCTATTGCCCTTCTTTAGGTGTAATTAGCTTCCACATACTATCTCACTCTTATTTTTATTTTAAGACTTCGAGAGCCAATTCTTTTAAGGAGGGGAAAATTTGTAATATCCAATATTATTAAACAAATTTTTATTATATTTTCCCCCTCAATACTTTTTATTGAAAGTTTTTTCTTTAATTTTTTAATGTAATTGAGTTATGATTTTTTTGCAATGATTAATTTAGAAATGTGTTAAATTATTTAGCATTTTATTTTATTTTTTTAGATTAAAAAAAGTTTATATTTTATTATATCATAAAGAAATAAAATTTATTTTTATCTAATTCTCAATCTTAAAATTTATAATTTACACTTAATATTTTACTTTTGTGAATTGCTTCTCTTATTTAACTCTATGTTACAATTTTATTGTTCATATATTGAATTTTCATTATTAGATTACTTTCTAGGCAATTTTTTTTATATTTAAATTTCTCCTATAACTAATTTTTTTTTCTCTTCTATAGTTGTAAAAGGGAAAAAATCAAATTAGCTTTACTTAAAGTATCTAGATCCTTTTCTAATTATTAATTACGACCTACATAACACATTCCTAATTCTCCCATTTCCTAAATATGATGGAGTTCCTTAATTTTAAATTTTTTTATTCATTTTATATTATTTTCTCTCATTTTTTTGCCTTAAAAGTCATGCATAATCAGTTCAGTTAATCACCCTATGTGAGACAATACAAAATAAACCACACTTATGCCTATCAAACCATACCATCTAGTGCTTCTTTTTTTAAACAAATTAAAGCAACACTTTGCCATTTCACTTTGTATTTTTTACAAGAGTAGGGAATGGCATGTTTCCCTCTTCCAACAAACAAAGCCAGCTCGTAGTGTTGTCCACTCTCCAACTTTAGTAGCAACTGAATTACACCAATTCTATCACAACTTGATTTTTGGATAATGTGACTGGTGTAAAAACAACTTACTAGAATTAATTTACTAGCTAGTTATCCTTGGAAGCTTTTAAAACATTTTTAACTCTTTACTAGTTAACTTTACCAAAGATAAAAATATCTATTTATAAAAAGTAGAATTAGCTATATGTGCAATTAAAAATTTAAATTATAATTTACATACAAAAAAAGATTTATATAAGAATATTAAAGTTCTTCAAAAACAAATATTTACATACAATGTTGTAAGTAGATAAACTCTTAATTTGACCTATCTTGTTTCTATTCAAGATGTTCTTCAAGTTTCAATTTAATAGATAAGGAAGATAGATGTTTTGGCATATTAACAAAACTAGAACTAATGATTATGTCCTTCTGTGAATTGTTAGGTAAAATAGAATTAATGAAGAAAGGATTTAATTTAGAATTTAGCTTTTTGAGTCCTATAGAATAATTAGTACAAGGCCCTATCATTGTCATCTAGAATCCATAACAAAATATAACCTGGAAAGTTCCCCAAGGTAACGAGAAAGTCCTTGTACCAACATTAGTTATTTTTTGGTGATCCATATTCAAATTTTGTAAATAAGATATTAACAACAGAGAATATGAGTATTAAAATACTCAATAAATGGCTATTTTTCTCCTTTTTCTAAGGAGCTTTCACCATTATAGATTAGGGACATAGATATAACAAAATAGAATAGTGAACAATTAGAATTCTTATGTAAATAGTTTACAAATTTTGTTAGAAAGAATAGAAATAGTTAATACATAAGTTTCTCATTATATTTTTGGTTCAACCTTATCCCCCGCCACTCTAAGCATAAAGCCACCAACCTTATCCCTCTAATCCTTACCACTCTTTTCCTACTCTGCAAAGGATGCATATCTTCCCTTACAAATCAAATTCAAGGTGAGTAATATCAAGATGCTAACTGTAGCATTAGTTGCTCATTTTATTCATTTCATAGGGTATGGTCAAAATACCAACTATGTTATAAAATTTTGCTATTCTTATACATATCCAAATCTTATCATCATATGACATCATATCTAAGATTGATACATAACCTTTCCATTTAAGATAATGATAACACTTAACTCCTTAGAATAGTTAACAATTGTAATCCAAATATCATTAATTACTTCATACATTTCAATGTCTTATATCATTTCTCAACAAGAATATTTAAAATTCAACTTGCTATGTAATATAGAATATTTCCACAGTTTGGTGTCTTTATAAGCAGCTAAACTAATTCAAATTTTTATCAAAATTTTATCTAATACTTTTAACAAATTAATAAATATCAAACATAAATTTTCTTACAATTTGATCATTCTCGAGTATTGTTCACTCAATACCAAAACCATAAAGATCAAAATAAGATAATGCAAAAGCAATTATAATATGAGCCTCTTTTCAATATCCAAACCACTTCTAATTATCACCAAATTTTGATACAACACCCCTCACATATTAATTGATTAAAAACATCATTTATTTCACAAAAATTTCACATAGTTACTGTTTATACAAAACTAAAAACTCAGAATTGCTAATTTTGGATAGTTTTTGTGTTATTATAGAAAAAGGATCTTTTAGGCATTCAAGTCAAATCTAATTGCTATTAAATTTCTACATAAGGTTACTATTACTAATATATTAATAATAAAATGATATTAATTGTTTTAATTTTTTTAATCAATTTATGGCACAAATAACACCAAATAGCAACATACAAAATCTAGAATTATGTTGTAAGCTATTGTGACTAAGGTCCATTCAATTGCACTTTTCATAGCTCTAAACTTCTCTAAAAGTCTCTAATTCTTTCCACACCTATCCTACCACTATTTGTAACATGATCATACCAAAAATTGAAATTTAAACAATTTCTAATCCTTAATTCCAATGTAAAATAGAAACATACCATTAAATTTTTTTAACAAAATTTTGCCTCTACAATTTTTTATGGTCATTTTTTTAAAGAAAAACTTAATAAATCATCTCATACTTATATTAACATTATAATACCAACATCATAGCCTCATGTTAACATTTATACCATGTAAAAATCAAACTATTCAACATCATAACTTAGTTTATATGTATAATAGCAAATGTCATCAAGTCTCTTCACCTGTCATGAAAAACTCAATAAAACAAGAGGTAGTTGCTACTCACCTTAACTTCTTGAGTGTCTAACTTCTTAAAAACCACTTAGAATAGAAAATAATAACCTTACTAAAATAAATCAAATTTTAAAAATTTTAGAGAGAAGATGATCATGAAAACTTAATGAGAATGAAGGAAAACCTAAGTTACCTTACAAGTGTTAAATGAAATCTTTTAAAAAGCCTCTTAGAGATTATTAGAAGTTGAAAGCTCTACTAAAGGGAACCCTGGGGAGTTATAATTTTGTCTATGAAAAGGAGTAGAAAAGTGTGCCAAAAAAAACTTAAAGTGGCTTTATATAAAATCCTAATTTCCAAGCCTTCCATCATAAACTTAATTTTTATTTTTGTAAAAATTTTGATGATAAATTCAGCACATAGGGCATAGTTTTTCTAGCTTAAAATCAAAAGATTTTCTTCTCAAATTCATTAAAATTTAACCGAATAAAATTTATAGAAACACTTACTAACAAATGCTCCTAATTTTTTACTTCTTTACCAAAATGCTACAAGCCTCTCTTGTAAGATTAAGTCTTATTGGGCTTTGTTTTTAGTTCCAAAATGATATTTCTACCTAAAAAAGTTAGATTAAGTTAGTTTAAGTAAGCCAAATATTTATTTTGATTTCAAGCTCAATCTTTAAATTTTCAAACTACCCAAATTGATTTTGGGCTACCTAGGCCCCTAATTTCTTACTGGGCCTTGTATAAACTTTCCAAACTCAACGTTAGGCTTTTTAGATGTTTTGATTCATATTAATGCCTAATATAGTTTCTACAAAGAATTTTAGTTAGGTTAACCTTTATACTATTAACCTTAACCCACTAAGGTGGTTTTGATGATAACAAAATATTTTGATATTCCTAGAGTTGGCACTTGATCAATTAGAATCCTAATGCAAGAAGTGGAGATTGAAGGAGATTAAAGATTGAAGAATGTGATTAGTTTACTTAGGATTTTAGTTAAGATCATATTGAACATTTAATCTTATGTCAAAAGGCTTTTAAAATGAGGTTGGATTGGCCTTCAAGAAAGAAAATCATATTTCAAAATAGCTCTTTTTGAAAGACTAAAAAATTAAGGTATGAATCAATTAATTCTAAACATTCAAAAAATAAACTAGAATACATAAATTGATTGACCAATCAATCGATTCCAAGCATCTAGAGAGCAAATTGGAATACCTGAATTAATTGATTAATTAATTGTAGGTATTTAAAGAGTAAACTAGGCATCTTGAATCAATTGACTAAATGATCTAGAGGTCCAGAAAGTAATCAGGGCAAAATGAATTAATTGACCAATTGATTCAATATTTCAAATTTTCAAAAATTAAGCTTTACAAATTGATTGATAAACCTACTCATTACCCTATACATTTTATTCAAAAGCAAGTTTTAACAAGGCAGAATTAATTAATCAATCGATTCCGCATATCTAGAGTTGAATTAAGGTTTGGTGAATCGATTGACCAATCAATTCACCATGTATTGAATTCAAAATGTATAAGCTAATGAATAAATTGGCCAATTGATTCACCATGACTTTTTTAAAAAAGCAACTTGAATCAATTAATCAATTAATTCACAAGGTTCTAACTACCTTGTAATGACTATATTTTATTTGTAATGGATTTTTTACCTTTCCAACCTTTATATAAAAGCTTCATTTCTATTTCAAAAAAATAAAAAAGTGCTATTACTATTACATAGACACAAGAAACTTCATTTTCTCTTTTCTAAAACTTGAAAATCTCATAAGCCAAACTGATTCAAATTCCTTTCTTAGTTCTTCATTATGTAATCCAACTTTTATAGTTTGTGAGCTATATCCTTGAATCTAAATCATACATTTATTGTATATTAAGGTGAGATATCCCTAGGAATATCATGTGTGCTAGATCTTTTGATAGACATAAGCTTTGAGAGAGGTTTTCCAAAAATATTATACAAGAAAAGTAGATACTTGTATTAAGGCTTCTTCAAGTGCCTTTAAACTTAAAGAGATAGTGGATTAAAGTTCAAATCCAAGTCAAAGAAGTTTGGTAGTAGATGTACACTTTGAAGTGTTAAATCTTCAAGGTTAGAATCAATATAAATGGCAGTGTTTGAATATTCTCTTATTTATCTCTCTATTTACTTATATTGTGCTCTATTTTTCTAAAATATACTTATTACTATACTAAGCTTGCATTTACTTAATTATAAGTTTATTTATTGAATCATTTATTAACTATTTATCAAAATTAAAGTACATTACCATTATTTTGTAAAAAGTTTTTATATCCAATTTACCCCCTCTTGAGTAAAATATTAAATAACATTTGGTATCCAAGCTTGGCTCTTAGTGTAATGTCCTGAATTTTTAATTCTATCATTTAAATCTCTAAATTCTGAAGTTATAGAAATGAAGAGCATGTTTGAATTAGCTTGGTGGGTGAATCTTAAGTTGAAAGGAATTAAGTGTAAGTGTAATCGAAATTTTGAAGGAAAAAGGATAGTAGGAAAAGAATTTATTTTCCTAAACAGTATAGATGATCAGAGGAGGTTAGAAAACCCTAAAAAGGGGAGTTGTCTAACTCTGACAGTGTAAGAAATTTTAAACAAACAGAAACCTTATGGACTAAATTGCAAAAGTGCAAAATCGAGTGTGGTTAAAGTGTGAATAACCAAGAATTTGGGATCTAATATGAATAATCAAGAATTTGAGGTGTAATATGTAATTTTATTTAGTGTGACTAATAGACACATGACAAGTGTCATTATTAGAAAAAAAATGGCAAGAATAGCCTTACTAATTGGTGAAAAAGGACTAAAATATCCTTAAGGCTTCATGAAAGCTCTTCTTCCTTCTCCTTTCTTCTCCAAGCCGTGGACCACCTCCATGAAAGCACTAAAAACGTGCAAGAGAGAGAAGGAAGAGAGAGAAAATTTTCTTTTGGCTTTTTCACCCAAAAATAGTGAGAATTAGGCTTAGGTGTAGAAGACAAAGTTGCTCCTCTCATCAAGCTCTACTTATTAGTGTATTTAGATTGAAGAAACCTCAAGTTTGATCAAGTTTGGTGAGCTCTAAGTGAGGATTTTCAAATTGCACCAAGAGGCAAAAATGTTCTCCTCTAAAAATTCTTTAATGTACTCTTTTTAGTTTCTTGAAATTTTGATATTGGTGTGGTCAAAGGTGGTTGACCATGGAGTTTTGGATGATTTGAACATGTCTAATGGTGTTTTGGATGTTGTTATGTTGATCTATGGCTTTGGTTTGGTGTAAAAACAACAAGAAATCATGATGTACACACTAGGGTTTTAGAGGCATAATGGTGCATGTATGGATTTGGCATAATTTGTTTGGAATTTGGCTAAATTGATGAAATTAGAATGATTCTTATGAATTATGAAGTCTATGGAAGATGAAATTTTGAATTATGAAAGTGTGTGTGAAACTTCGCTTTTGAGAAGCCAAAACCGTGAATATGGAAAAGAAGGAGGGAAGGAGATTTAGCTATTTAAATTGTGTTTTTGGAAGATTGGAATAATGTATTACAATGAAATTTAGGAACTATTGGAATGTACATTAAAATTTAGGTCACTTCCTTCATGGTTTGGTGTATGTGGAGGAAATGAAGAATGCATGAAGTTTAAGGAAAATGATGATGTTCTAATAAGAACTATGATGTGTATTTATGTAGACTAAGAAGTGACAAGTTGGAAAAGCAAGAGAAATTGTAAAGAAGTTTTTAAGTGAGGGTAAAGGAAACATCACTATTGGAAGCTTTTAAAAGATAGCTCACTTTATCCTTAAGCTCTGTTTTCTATTTACATACTTTTCTGTATCTTGTGTCATTGTATGAAATGTGTACAAAATTGCTGTGTGCGGTACTTATGGCCTGAGTACCTCAGGAAGACAGTGAAATGCAGTATGTGAGGCCTATGGCCCAAGTACCTCGGGAAGACAATGAAATTGCTGTATATGAGGCCTAGGTACGATTATCTGTTATGGCCATCTAGATATCTATATGAGTCCTTGAATGGACTTGATGATTGCTGTGTGCGGTGCATGATTCCTACAATGGTATTAGATGACAATGATATGAAATAATGTGTTACATGATTGATTAATTGGTTTTGGAATGTATATTTTTATTGGCTTAAGGATCTAGAATGGCTTGATATGTTTTTCTTGAAATAGCTAGCTACTGGGAAACCTTGTTTCTTATGTTTCTATATTGTTACTAACCATTCCAGGTGATGCTTCTAAAGGTCCTCTTGACAAAGAAGAATAATGTTTTGAAGTTGTATTAAAAATGTTTATATAGTTTGTGATGTTAGTATGTGATGGATATATATTTTGTAAGTTGAACTTTTTGTATAACTATATGACCCTTGCCTATATCATATGAAATATATGAATTTGATGTATTGTGAGTTGGTTTGGAGTAGAAGGCAATTTAGTATGCAATATGTGTGAAATTGGAAATGACTAAATGAATAGTAAATGACCAAATGAACAGTGAACTCGTAGGCAGCAGGTTGAGTATGTTTGCAGGGACTTTTGGTAGAGTTTTAATTATGAGAAAATTCAGGAGTGAACTTCATTTATTTACCGTCCTCTGTGACAAAATTCAGCTTAAAATAATCTCTTCTTCTGTGTGAATTTATTACACGTTTTGGACTGCCCTGTTACCATCACAGTGCTGAGTACTAATTGTAACTCAGTGATCAGAAGGAGTAAATGAATGAATTTTGATCTGAAAATTTTATGGAAATTATATAACATGTTAATAAAGTTCCATAATAAATTTTAGCTTATTCGGAGTTGATTTACCCCATTAAATAAGGGTTTAATTTTACAGTTGTGAATTCTGGACAGTACTGGGACAGAAACACTTTGCTGTGAGTTTTGAAAGGCCTAATGATCTCTAAATAGTGTCAAATTTTTACAGGATAAATTTAACACGTGAAAGGTTCGTAGGATCAAATTTCATGATTTTTGGAGTTCTGAAATGTAGTTTTTCATATTTTTGAAATTGGTCCAGTAATTCTGGAAATGAGCAGAAAATTTCTGAAATTCAAAATCTGTAATATTTTATTTTACAGAATCATAATTTGGTCTCAAAAAGACCTAATTGTGCAATAATTACCTATTTAATGAGGATTAAGGTGTTAATAAGTAAGGGAGTTATACTTAGAATAAAATCTTAAGATCTCAAAATGATCTAATTGATGTAAATAATGTCAGTATTTTACCTAATTATCCTCCATTAAACAAACCATTAAGTTTTAATGGACAACACTATACTTATTAGAAATGAAAAAATGAAAGATTTTATAGAAGCTACTAATATTGATATGTGGGACTTGATTGAAAATGGGTATAATCCACCAGCTAAAAGGGAAATAAATGTAGAAGTTTTGAAACCAAAATCTAAATGGAGTAAGGATGACAAAAGAAAACATTAACTTCATTTTAAAGCTAAGTGAATTTTATCAAATGCTTTATTGCCTAATGAATATGAGAGAGTATCAAATTGCTTAATTGTAAAGGAATTGTAAGATATGCTTGAAGTAGCTCATGTAAAAACCATATAGGTCAAAGAAAGTAAGATACATACATTAGTTTATCAATATGAATTGTTTAGAATGAATGATGGAGAATTTATTAAAGATATGATGCAAAGACTTACTGCTCTTGTTAACCAATTGAGTCTTCTTCTTCGGCATCTTACAGATGGAAAACTTATTCATAAATTACCTAAGTCACTAACAATTGAGTGGTAACAAAAAATAACTGCTGTTAAAGGAGGAATGAAAATAAAGATACTAACTCTACAAGATTTATTTAGAAATTTGGAGGAGCATGAACTAGAGTTTAAGAGATATGCTAATAATAGTGAAAGAAAGAAAAAAGCCTCTTGCTATTAAAGCTAAAACAACTACATATGAGGATAAAATTGATGAAGATTGCTAAAAGGAATTACTCTACACCTCATTGGAAGATAACTTAGCTCTCTTCACCAAGAAATATCAAAGAGCACTTAAAAGAATTAGTGATAGAAGAAGAGTGCCTTAAGCAAACAAGCATGCAAGTAAACGAGAAGCTAACAAGCAAGCTACTCCAATGTACTATGAATGCAAAAAGCAAGTGCATATCAAAATTGACTGTCCCATATACTTGAAAAAGCAGTTGGAACGTGAAGAGAATAAGAATAAAAGTGCCTACAAGAAAGCACACTTAGCAACTTGGAGAGATGATAATAACAATGATTCATGTGATGGAAATAACAAAGATGAAGAAGCTCTTTTGTGCTTAATGGTTTTGGTAAAACAAGATGGAGATGAGGTACCTATTTCTAGTTTAGATAATGAATCATATTATGCCATTCTTTATTTGAATTTAGATTTGCTTAAGGCTAAAAGGAATATTGAACTTTCAAATAGGTTAATCTTTTCTTTGGAAAACAATATTGAATAACTTGAAAAAGAAAATGAAGAATTGATTCAAGAAGTAGAGGGCCTTAAGAAAATTACTTAAAAATGCACTTCTTGTGAAAATCTCGAGCAAAAAGTTAATGATCTAACTGAAACTCTTGAAAAGTTCACAAATGGAAAAGATTCTCTAAACATTTTTCTTGGTCAAAAGACTAATTTTAATAAAGAAGATCTTGGTTACATACCAAATAAAAAGAATCATTTTTACAAGAACTTCTTTGTTAAAAAAACTATGAAAAGACAATAAAAAAATAACATGTTTCTATTGTAGAGAGAAAAGGTATGGAATTTATTCTTGTGCATATAGAAAAAATACAAATGTCAAAACAAAGAAAATTTAGGTCCTAAGGCGATATATGTGCTAACTAACAAAGATGAACCCAAAGTTATTTGGTTACCAAAAGTTAAAAATTAATATTCCTTTTATAGGTATGTTTGAGAACTTAAAGTGAGATATGGTATTTGAATAGTGGTTACTCAAGACATATGATAGGGGATAAATTTAGGTTCATCTCATTAGCATTTAAGGAAGGAGGAAATGTCACATTTGGAGATAACTCAAAAGGAAAAGTGATAGGAAAATATAGAGTAGGTAAGAATTCTAAATCTTATATTGATGATGTCTTGTATGTCAAAGGGCTTAAGCATAACTTCCTCAGCATCAATCAATTCTATAACAAAAGGAACAATGTTACATTTGATTCCTCTTATTGCATAGTTGAAAATCAAGATGATAAGTAAATTAAGTTAATTGGTAAGAGATATAGAAATATCTATATGATATTCATTGATAATGAGCCTAATCTAGATTTTAAATCCTTGGTTAGTATAAATGATTATTCTTAGATTTAGCATGAAAGGTGTGCTCATCCAAGCATGGATCTTAAAGGAAAACTTTCCAAAAATGATTTAGTTGATGGTTTACTAAAATTGAAATTTATCAAAAATAGAATTTGTGATGCAGGTAAAAAAGGAAAACAAGTAAAAGTCTTCTTTAAATTCAAAAATCTTGTTTTCACCACTAGGTCACTTTAATTACATCATATAGATTTAGTTAGTCCATCAAGAATTAGAATTCATGGAGAAAATCTCTATATATCTATAATTAGTGATGACTACTTAAGATTTACATGGACATTATTCCTTAATTCCAAAGATAACCTTTTGATGCTTTTCAAAAGACTTGCAAAAACTTTACAAAATGAAAAAGAAATGTCTATAGTAAGTATTAAAAGTGATCATGGTAGGGAATTTGAAAATCATGATTTTACTTATTTTTGTAATGATAATGGAATTAAGCATAACTTCTTATCTCTTAGAACACCTCAGCAAAATGAAGTTGTTGAAAGGAAAAATATGTGTCTAGAAGAGATGGCAAGAATTATACTTAATGATAGCTCTTTTTTTAAATCTTTTAGGGCTAAAGTAGTAAACACCACTTGTTATGTAATGAATAGAGCCCTTATTAGACCAATTTTAAAGAAAACTCCTTATAAGCTTTACAAAGGAAAAAAGCCAAATATTTCACATTTTCATGTTTTTGAGTGCAAATGTTTTATACATAATAGTGGAAAAGATAACATTGAAATTTTTTATGCTAAACCTAATAAAACTATCTTTATTGAATATTTTTTTAATAGCAAAGCTTACAAGATTTACAATAAAAGAACTTTGGGAGTAGAAGAATCTATACATGTTGTATTTGTTGAATTCTCTCCTAGCATGAAAAAAGTATCAAATGAAGATAAGGAGCAAGCTAACCTATGGGTGATTCAAAAGAATTCAAATGAGGAGATGAAAGTTGAAGAAAAGAATGAAGAAGGCAAAGAAGTAGCTTTATCCACAGGAAGTGTAGAATAAGAACAAACTCACGGAACTAAAAAAGAATGGAAGATAATAAGAGGTCACCCTATTGATCAAGTTATTAGTGATATGATTGAAAGAGTAACTAAAAGTTCTCTTAAAAATATTTGTGATCATTTAGCATTTTTATCGTAAAATGAACCTAAGAATATTAATCAAGCAATAATTAATGAATATTGGGTCTTGGCATTACAATAAGAATTAAGTCAATTTGAAAGAAATAAAGTTTAGGAACTTATGCCAAAACCAAATGATTATCCAATTATTTGCACAAGATAGGTGTTTAGAAACAGGTTAGATGAAAATAGTATTATAATAAGAAATAAAGTCGATTGTAAAAGGATGTAACCAAGAGGAAGGCATTGATTATGATGAAACATATACATTAATAGTTAGACTAGAAGCAATTAAAATGTTATTAGCATATGCCTGCATGAAAGGATTCACACTTTACCAAATGGATGTTAAAAATGCTTTTCTAAATGGTATAATCATAGAGGAAGTATATGTTGAACAACCTCTAGGTTTTGAAAGTCACTTCTTTTAAATTATGTATTTAAATTAAAGAAAGATTTGTATGGCCCAAAACAAGCTCCTAGAGCTTGGTATGAAAGGTTAAACAAATTCTTGATCGGAAAAAGTTTTTTAAGAGGAAAAGTTAATACCACTTTATTCATAAAATATAAATTTTAAGATATCCTTCTTGTACAAATATATGTTGATGATATCAGATTTAGTGCTACTAATGAGTATATATGTAAGGAATTTACTAAGTTAATGCAAAATGAGTTTGAGATATTGCCATATCCCAAAATTTAAGTTTCATAAATTTCAATACTTAGGAATAATTATTTATTATTTGATTAATATTCAAGCTTTAAATTATTTTCCAAATTAAAGGTTTTGAAAAATTAAAAAAATTGATATTTATAGAAATTATTTATTTTTATGATCATTATCGGTGTAAGAATAAATTAAAGTCATTTTATAAGAAATTCCCCATAAGTAGAGGATAATTTTTGTAAATATGGGTGCAATTATTTTAGAAAATAATTTTTTTATATTTGAGAAATTATTTTAAAAAATTATAGAATTTTTTATAATTTAAGAAACAATATTTAGTGATTACAAATGCAAGAATTTATACAATCATATGCTTGTATTTTCTAAATTATTTTCGAGAATAGTTTCAATGAGACTAAGAGTACAAAGATCTATAAATTGTATGTATTTAATGAATTATTTTTGTAGGAGATTAAAATATTTATTTTATTTTAGGATGGTTAAATTTATCAAGTTAATACAAATTTATATTTATATATATATATCGAAGAAGATTAAAAATAATTAAATTGAGATTTAAATAAAATATATTTCATAAAAATGAGCTTTGAAAATATAAGAATAGTTAAATTATTTTATTTAAAATGAATGGCTTAAACTGAAGTTAGGACCAAGCTTACTAAAAGTGAGAAACATGTTAGCAAAGCTTATGACTCAATTCAGTTTTTCTTTTTTCTATTTTTACGTATATTTTCAGTTCTTTATTGAGTATATCAACTCCTTTTTTTTAATATATTAATTCGGCTAGTGTCTTTTCCGCCAGCATTATTTTTTTTCTCTTTCTTCCCATCACACTCTCTCTCCTAGCCGGGTATAACTTTCTCTTTCGGCAAAAGTATCAGATTATTATTTTTTCGAAAACTTATTTCCGTTTTACCGTTGTTTGAAAATATATTACTAAAATACACGCGAGGGGAGGAAGCGCCAGGGCAGGTGGCGCTCTTGGGGAGGAGGCGCCACTCCGGATGGCACCTCTGGTGCACCTTGAGGGCGCCATTTTGAATGGCACCCTCACTGTACAATTTTTCCTTTGAAAATAATTAATTTTGATTCCATTTTAAAATAAAAATTTTAAAAATAAATAATATGTGATTGTGATTCAAAATAAATTTTTAAAAATAAATGACTAATTTCATAATTATATTTGATATCATAAAAAAATATTTTATTCCACTTTGATATTTAATACATAAATTTATTATAGGAATTAAATAAGAAAGTAGTTAATAATAATAATATATTTAATAAAAATAATAAATATTTAGTAAATAATTGAATATTATTAAAATAAAATATAGGATCAATAAATAATAATTATGTAATTTATATTAATGTCTCTCAAAATTTGATCCCATGACACTTAATATTTATCATTTTTCAGAATTATATACTTCCACCGTTCGGAATTATATTATTACAAGTAATTATTTAATACGTTATTACACATAAGCAAATTTATTGAATTATTCGATAATATTCTTTATATACGAAGTTGAAGATTGTTAAAAATAAAAAGAAATATAATGAAATAAATATTTCTTTGTATTTTGTATATATTCCAATAATATTCTTGTTACTTTGTATTTATTTCAATAAAATTATTTTTATTTTATAACAAAAAAAGTACGAAATGACGAAGTTGAAGATAGTTGAAAATTAAAAAAAATGTGGTTATTTCGTTGCAATAATCTTTTCATTTTGTAATAAAATTAAGATTATAACATGAATTAATTCCATTTTATTTCATCACAATGATAAAATATTTTAACAATGAGAGGCAAAAGTACCGATTTACTATTTTTTTAGAAACTAATATTCATTTTACCGTTCCTTCGAAATATTTTATCAAAATACGCACAGCGGTGGAGAGACGGCAAATGGCATGTCGAGGGACGCTAGACGAAATGGCGTCGTTGGTGCTCAAGGGAAGGGACGGCAAGCAATATGGCGCCTTTGGCCAACGACACCCTCGTTCCTCATTTCTAAGTTAATTAGCCGGTGACCGTGTGTACTGTGGATCCAAAAGACTTGGATTTTGGAATTGTACATGGCCAGCATCCCCATTTACATTGACAATTGTGCTACATGATTTGACGTTAATATTTGATCGACTCAACTCATAACGTATTGAATAAACATAGCATTTAATATCATTTACAAGGATGATGATTATTTATCCTTCAGATATTATAATTAATATTATTAATTTTTTTATATTTATTATAACTATTTATTCCTTTCTTCACTAATAATATTAAAATAAATAATGAGAAAAAATTTAATAAAAAAATAATTACATATTTCATATTATGAAGATAAAATTTATTAATTTATTTTAATATTATTTATTTATTTTAACATGGTAAATAAATAAAAGAATAGATAATTATAACAATTGTGAAAATAAAAAATTAATAATGTTAGTTAATAATTTTGGGAGATGTCATTATCATTACTTTTATAAAAAAAACTAAATATTCTAATTATTTTAAAGTTTATTATTTTCTATTATTTATATATTAACTTAAAATTTGGGAGATGTGCCTCGACCGCCCTCAGAGGTGCCATTTGGTTTGGCATCTCTCCGCCGCTGTGCATATTTTGGTAAAATGTTACGAAAGATTGGTAAAACGAAAAATAGTTTCTAAAAAAATAGTAATTCGATACTTTTTCCCAACGAGATGTGGAACATGGAATAATCCTTATCATTAGAAAAAAATAAACAGACATTATTTTAAAAAATTTGTAATTAATTTATGTTTGTTAATAATTTATAATGATTAAAGTTATGAAAATAAAATACCAGAAGAGAGAATAAAATTCTAGTTAGAAGGATGTTATTAGAAAAAATTGCATATATTTGATGCGTTATATGAGAATTGAATTGATTGTGTATTTGTGAGAAGAATTGGTAATTAAAATCGATATAAGTACCTATGCAAGAAGATAAAAATATCATAATAATCAAAACCATCCTAAATGTTGATGTTTGGTAATAAAGTAGTAAGATAGATGTGCATAAATATACAATAAACATGAAAAAGGAAGCTAATGCCTACGTAAATGCTGTCCAGTTTCACATCTAGGATCGGTAATGTGGCGGCCATATCTACTAGCCCTCTGCGCAGGCTCGGGAGTCACATCTCCGGTGTTTGTGGCTCCTCTACCTCCAGCCCCCGCTCTGCCTCTGTCTCTGGCTCCCGCTCTGCCTCCACCTCTACCTCTATCTACAAGCACTGAGTCATCTGTCATCATGCCACCAAGGGCTAATCCCCAATCCTGAGTATGTAGATCAAATGCTGGACGATATGGCTGTGATGGACCAGTATCACCGAAAGGAAAGATATGGAATGAAGATGAAACTCCTAGTATATGTGGAAATACCTGAAATGAGGATGGAACACCATAAGTAAATTGGTACATCTATGATGATGACGGACCATATAGTGCAGCCGGGAACATGGTGGAGGATGAAGGATCATCAGGTGCAATAGGGTACATATGAGATGAGGCAGTCATATCTGGCATCATCATCATGGTGTCCTGGGCAGTCAATGGTGGAGTCTGTTGCACTGTCGAAGTGGACGGAATATCAGCCTGCGATGCAGGTCATGGAGCAGTGCGACGACATCGACGAGAACAAGGTTGATCATGGTCACCCTCCGCAGGGTTTGAGATATGATGGGCATGAGGAGCTGGCTCCGCATGTGAGTCAATAATCACATGATCAACCTCCTGAATGGCATGAAGGATGGAGTCCGTCGCTGACCTAAGCGTATCGAAGGTGAACCTAGACTGCCCCTCAGGTGTAGTGAAGTCCTGTAGTGTGGACACCTCATCTACCTGTGCAAATTTTTGACATTAAAGTTAGTTACAATACTAATGCACAGGAAGAAAATCAAACACAGAAAACTAGCACGCAGTATTACCACAAGGTCTAGTGCTCCCCCAATGGGTGTAATAAATCGTCTAGTAACCCGTCTGTACCATGCCATGTACTCGGACCGTGGGCCTAGGACTAGTCGTGCAGTCGGCTCGGTGATAACGCACAAGTCTCGCTGGATATCCCAGAGAGCAATATACGGATGATGCCGGATGTGCCACTCCTCATCATGCCGACTAGACAAGTGAAGGCAATGGACCTCCGCCACCTACTTTGGTGGCTCAGGAATAAGCTGGCGTAGTCCAAACTACCACAAAACCCTATCTAGCTGGTGCCACTCGACAATATGAAAGTGAATGAGTGGCACCACTATTGTCCATATGTCACTCCCGTCAAAACAGTACTGAGGAAGTGATGCGGTGACCACCTCAGTGTACGGGATCCAGGCGATCTGAGATTACACATTTATATTGTCATTTAAATGCGACAATGAAATGGATAAAGGACTGAAATAAAAATACACATTAGCCTCTACATACCTGGTCGAGACGAAGACGGTCCAGCATGTATCTATAATAGGGTAAGCTATGTGCCGAACTATCCTGGAATGTCTTCTAATAGTGCCACCTACCAAGTACAATACCTAAGTTAAACAACTTAAAAGTTAACTTAATTACAAGTGTAAATTGAAAAATTTTCTAACCTACGGGCCAGGGGGCTAATCCCTGCATCCCCCTTTGGTATGTTTGAAACGGTAATCGCAGGGGCGATAGTGGGAAATCTATCTCATGCCCACAGTTGCAATAGTAGGCAACACCCTCTTATCTCCCTGTAATCCAGAGCAGTGGCATTACAGAGCTCTCTGTACAGATAGGCCAGGCAGGCAGATCCCCAACTGTACGTCCCAGCCTCATGGAAGTCTCCGAGCAAGGGTAAGTGCATGAGGTGGACATACGTGCCGGAGTGGTATGGAAATAACGTCCCACCAATGAGACGCAAAATGTAGGCCCGGGTGAATCTCTGTACTGTCACCTCATCCGCCTTATCTGGAAGATTAGTGAAATGCCTTTCCAACCAACTCATCCTCAGTCGCTCCCCTCTGATGACATTCTCGTCCACCGGTAACTGGAGTCCCAAATACTCCTCTATCAGGACTTCCTATCCCCACACAGTGGGCCCCGTCACTGCTCGACCGTCAATGGGTAGGCCGAACTGAAAAGCAACATCCTGCAATGTAATAGTCGTCTCTCCTTGTGGCATGTGAAAAGTTTGTGTCTTCAGCCTCCACCTCTCTACAAAAGCACTGATCAACTGATGGTCGATCGGCACAAACTCGCACATCGCCAGGCCGTAAAAACCTACCTCTCGTAATAAGGGGACAATCAACTCTAGCGGCTGCTGGTGATGGTAGTTATGAGCCCATCGGATCCTCAGCACACGGTCAGGCCGCAAAAAAAATTTAATAATTATTGCGTCTCACAATGCAAAAAATGTTCAACCAACTTTAAGATCTGACTATTTCCATACATGGCCTGCTCAAATCGACTGAGATATGTGTGAGCCCTGAGTCGTCAGCAGTGAAGGATCCTGTGGTCCAGGATCAATGCGTCGAGAAGTGGATGCCACCTGCCACCATAAGAATTACATTAGGGTGGAATTTAAATAAACACTAATATAACATACGTGTGCAATTTAAGTACAAAGATCCACACAAGAATTTATAGCACTTGGACGATTAAAGTAATTTGTTCACATTACTAGTAATAGGGTAACATATATATACATAATGACGTACAATTTTACAACAATCAAATAAATCACATCATCCGACCGTTACACTTATGGCATTAGTTAAAATACTTCGTAACATTTCTGCAAAAATAAATAATCAAAATCAACGTGAGGAAGGGCCTTCATCTCCATGTAGAAGTGGACAGCGCCTACGATTATGACCTTCCATCTTACAATGACCGCATTTTTGGTTAACACCACTCTCTTGAGGCCAATCCATCTCATTTCTTATCCGTGTAGACTTCAGTCGTCCCTTTTCACGCAATCTTCCATAATTTGGAACCAGTACAGGAAATTGCGGTAGGTTATTCCATTGCGACCACTCCCCGATCGGCCACCACTCAGATTTATAGCAATTAAATAGGGTGTCAAGTCTGTATACAGGATGGATATATGGTTCCCACGATATGTTGACTGAGGCACAAGCAGCAATAATATGAGCACAAGGATACCTATATGCTTAGAATTGTCCACATTCACATTGCCCTTTGTCTAATAACACTTGGACGACCTTTCCACATGATCCCCTGGCCATATCAGGGCCCTCCACCACTTCAAACCTAGTTCCTTGTCTATTGTAAGCACGAACGTGGTAAGAAAACGCACGCGACTGGATAGTCGCAAGCTCCTGTCTGAATCTGCTTGCGTATATGTGACCTTGTTGTAGTTCATCATGTGCTTCTTTCACCCTTTCCATAAAGTACTTGACATATCTATAGTATGTTTGTTGAACAAGGCCTGTGATTGGTAGCTTCCTTAATCTTTTGAAGAGGCCATTAATGCACTCTACTATGTTAGTCGTCATATGACCGTATCTTCTTCCTTCATCATAAGCAAGCGTCCACTTCTCCATCAGAATAGTGGTCAACTTCTTGTGGATCTCCTCATTGACTTTGCTCAGGTTGTACAACCTCTCCATAACCTTTTCTCGATTTGGCTCATATGCTGAACATAAGGAGACAAATAGGTTAGTCGGGTTGAACTACCAAATATATAGATTTACAAATGAAAGGTTTAACAAAAAAGTTATGCTGTAAGGCGTACCAATCTTAAGGACAGCTTTCTTGACATTGTCATTCCTGCACTTTTTGCGAACGTTGCTGACAATATGTCTGATATAGTACCGATGAAAAGCATGAGGAGGCTGTCATCCTAGACATTTGTTGGCTACAGCATCTTTTATAGCTCGATGTCGATCTGATATCAGGCATATTCCTTGCTGGTTTATAACATTTACCCGTAATAATGCCAAAAACTAACTCCAGTTTTCATAGTTCTCCTTTTCAACAATGGCAAAGGCAAGAGGTACGGGACATTTGTTACCGTCCTGCGTCGCAGCAATAAGTAGCACACCTCTGTACTTGCCATACAAAAACGTTCCATCAACTTGTATGAATTGCTTGCAGTAGGGAAACACGGCAATACATAGCTTGAAAGCCTAGAAAACTCGGTTGAAAACATGTTTTTGTGGATCAACACGGTTGTAAACTGTGACGAATTCTTATGACTCCAACTTGAACAGAGCTTGGTCATAATAGCCTAAAATGTCCAACCATTTGGGGAGCACTTCATACGATTATCCCAATCTCCGTACACCTTGACAATTGCCTTCTGTTTTGCCTTCTATGCTTTTCTGTATGAAATCTTATACCCATACATGCCTTCCACCCTCTCTTGTATAAGCGAGATTGGAATATCTTGCTTCACTTTAATCATCTCCAGTATCAAGGAACTGATATACTCGGAGTTAAGAGACTTGTGATCCTGTGTTAAACTGGCATTAACACATGTGTGAGGCCCTGAAAATCTAGTTATTGTCCAAGTGTTAGAATTCTTTAGATTTGTCACTCTAAGGCGGAATTTGCATTCATCCCCATAATTGTCACACTTCACTTTCAATCTTCTACTATTTGATTCCTCCACATAATAACTATGGTGCCTTCTGATGTAGTAATGCTTGGTTGCAACAATTAATGCCTTCTTGCAATCAAACTCTTGCCCAATCTGTAAGTCCTCCATGCCGTAATCATAGCTTGGTTTCATTATTTCTAGAAATTCATTAGCATTCCTTATGGCATCCCAATCAATGTAAGAGAAGACAGCAGCTTGAGGGACACTGCATGATGTCTGTGCAGCATTGTCACTCCTCACACACTGCGTTGCAACACTGTCTCCATGTGTAGTTGCACGTTCTTCATCATCAGTGTCACAAGCATCATCGCTACTGTAAGAAACCTCATCATCTTCGAAACCAGACTCAAGGTGGGCATCCATGAATATAGGATTAGTGGATTCTTCCTCTACGACCGGTAAGGCACTTGTTGAACCCATCATGGTATGTGATACATTTCTCGGGAAAACACCTGCAACAGATGAGTCCAATGCATGAGTATAACTATCAGAAATGTGGAACTCGATTCCACCTATGTAAGGAGGGCCTTCACACACCATCGAACAACTAGTACTGACGTGAGCCGTTGGATCTGTGGGTGGTCTAGTTATTGAGACTCTTTCTTCTGAACCCAAGTTGGCAGCATGCAGTTCGGATGTGATCACCTCCACGTATAATTCCATTGCTGTCATCATCGGATGTTGTTCGTAACTTGTTATGGCACATGCCAAGTCTTCATCGACGTCCAATTCGTATGCCATATATTAAGCCTTTGTTTGATGCTGTAGAAACCTGTAAACAATTTTCTCCACAGCTTGATCTTGGTGAAGCTTCAGTCGGGCATGAATCCTCTCCCGCAAAACATCTATAGTGTTGCATCCTCTCAATTTCAATGCCTTCGGGGGAGGTCCATCGTACATTACCCCCATTGATCCCTCAATCATTGTACCATTTGAATATATAAAAGCAATTAAACTTTTCTTCATCTTGTTACTCTTAGCTGCAAAACACTTACTGCACCCTCACAACTGACACATATTATCATATACAATTTATGTTCTTATAAACGAATGAACTAATGTTTAATATTACAAATAAAAATGAACGGAATGTGTTACTATTTTTGTAAGGTATTTATTTAATAGTACGTAATAATTTACCCGCACAGGCCTAACCTATTCCGACCTTTACAAGCCGACATTTTTTCCCAATAAATTTTTAAGCTATTTTTACACTCATTCGTAATTTCCCATACTTCATACAGTTTTAATGTTAATTTGCAAGTGTGATTTAAATAATTTAATTCTAATTCTTCTTTTTTTTGCATAAATTCTGATGTAGTATAAATAAATTATTACAAAAAAATAAATTTATATTTCAAACAATCATTTGCAACTTTCGCTTATTACAAGTAAATGTTATTTCTATTTAAAACTAATATAATATTTGGCTATATAATCTTATCTATAATTTAGTTTATCTTTTTCAATTGTCAATTTTTTTTGTTTATTCTACACAAATTATACTAACTAAATTAATCAACTTTTTCAATACACTATATTTTTTATTTTCACGACAATTTTCTCCCTTCCCACCTATTACTAAATAGCAACCAAAATTATTTACACACTATTGTTTGTATTTTTTTATGATTATAGTCATGAATTCTTTTTTACATACATTGACTTCGTCTAATACATATATTACAATACCTCCATATATATTTTAATACTTTCTGAATAAACCTATGTATAGTATAATTTTTCTGAGTACTTTTATTATTTCTATATTTTTAATATCTACTATTTAAATAGAAAAATATTCATATTTTCAATAACAACATCCTATTTTTTAAAGCTTCTGGTTACATCCACATATCCTAAAATTTTATTTTTAGTACCTCTCTTGTGATATATTAAAATTTCACATCCAAAAATTCTCTAAATATAACTTTCGCCTAGGTCCTAAAACCTATATTAGGACACCTTTCTTTATCTCGTTTGTTCTTCTTTTAATAGCACAACCTATCACAGTACATATAAATTCCTACAAATTTTTCATAAATCATAATTTCACATCTTAAATCATAATTTCACACCCTAAACCATAATAATCAATATAAAGTAAAAAAACTCATATTATTAATATCATAATATTCTAAACAAATTTCTCTACTAATATAAAAGATATTTTCATGATAACTAATAAAAATTATAATATAAGCAAAAAATTTATAAAAATACTAACCGATAAGTATTAGGAAAAGCAAACAGAAAAAAGCTTCTGCATGAAAGAAAAAATTATTAGATATTTTAATAACTTTAATCTCTAAGTAAAAATTATTAGATATTATTGTATCATTAAAAAAATTATACAAAAATCACGAACAGGATATATTTTGCAAGACAATATATTAAAGGAACAAAAACAATAACATACATAAACTTTTATTGCTATATATTTAATTTTAAATAAAGTGTTTGAATTTTTATATCAAGAAAATATTAATAAATTTTAAAAGGAAATTAATTTTTATTCTTAAATACTTTTATTAAAACTGGAATATATAATTAATCCTTATCAATTAACGCTTCTCATAATATTAATTTTTTTAAATAAAATATTTGATAATTAAAAATAATTTTATGTTAAAAAAATAAATTTTATTATATTTATATTATTCAATATATTGCATTTGAACTTTTAATAGAATGATTGAAAACATAAAGAAGAAAAAATTAAACAAAGTAGATGAAATGAAGAAAAAATAATGTACGAACTGTAAAACCCTTGGAGAAATCTTAGTTGATATATTTTAAATTTAAAAAATAATATTTAAAAATTATTATCAAAAAAAATTTGAAATAATTTATATAAATAAAATTTAATTTAATTACTAAGTATTTTTTCAAAAAATATAATATGAAATTAATTATTTTTATTAGTAAAATGTATATTAAAGCTTTAATTTGCTTAAAATATTATAATAAGCTAAAAAATTACAACTTATTATATTTATGTTAATTAATGATGTTGATGTTTTAAACCATAAACAATACGAGTAGATATAAAAAGATTACAGTAAAGTAAATAGGAAATAAACAATACGTACGGTATAAAGTATTAAAAAATTGATTGTATAATAAATTAATTAATTAATTAAATTATATAATTTATATAGAATACATTTATAATCTAAAAATTGATATATCTTACTGCTAAAAAATATTAATATATATGGTTTAAATACCATGAGTTAATAAAAAATAATAACAAAAATGTACAATAAAAAGGATAAAATAAATAGAAATAATACATAAAATATCAAGTCTTTACAAAATACCCTCAATTGATATTTACTTATTTTGACATATATTCCTTTAAAATTAACCTAAAAATATTGATCAATAGGATAATATATTCTCGTAATAATCAACATATAATAAAAATAATCTTATTTTTATCATATCCTATATCCTAAAAAATTTTATATTTTAAAAATATCTAAACATAATTTTACCTAAATCGTAAATTTTATTTTAAGATAATTTTCTTTAACCCCTTTGTTCTTCTTTTAAAATCACAAGTTATCACAGATCATATAAATTTGTACAAATTTTTCCTAAATTCTATATCATAATTACACAGTAAAAATCATAATAATCAACATAAAATAAAAATTCTTCTCTGACTGTAGAATATATTCTTATAATAACTAATAAAAATTATAATATAAATATAGAAATTATAAAAATAATAACCAGTAAAAATTACAAACTATCACAGACCATATAAATTTGTATAATTTTTTTCTAAATCCTAGATCATAATTTCACATCATAAATCATAATGATTAACATAAAATAAAAATTCTTCTCCCACTGTAAAATATATTCTTATAATAACTAATAAAAATTATAATATAAATATAAAAATTATAAAAAAACTAATCAATAAAAATCACAAACTATCACAGATCATATAAATTTTTATAAATTTTTCCTAAATTTTGGATCATAATTTCATATCATAAATTATAATAATCAACATAGAATAGAAATTTTCCTACCATTATAAAATATATTCTCATAATAACTAATAAAAATTATAATATAAATATAGAAATTATAAAAATACTAACCAAGGAAGAGCTGAAAGAAGATCAGATTTACTCCAAAAAAGAAAATATTGCCGGATGAAATACACAGAAGTAAGAAAGGATGAAGGTTTATGAATGAAAAAATGGAAAATGGTGCGAATGGCTTCGAAGAGAGAAGGGAAGAGGTGCTGTGAGACTGTGAGGTAGGGTTTGTGCTATGGCTGCGAAGGGAGGGGGTGGGTATATATAGGCAAGGAGGCACCATTTCATTTGGCGCCTCCAAGGTATTCGAATGCACTATAGCGCTACTTGAAATGGCGCCTCCAAATTCAAACTGCAATGGGAGGCATTATTTGAAATGGCGCCTCCAACAATGGGAAAATACAAATCGCAATGGGCGCTACCTTGAATTGTGTCTCCAAGGTGAAGGCGCCATTCAAAATGGCACTCCCCAAGTTTTTGGTGCTATAAAGGCGCCAAACGGTGTGGCGTCTCCGTGTTTTACGCATGGCGCCTTACGTATTTTGATAAATTATTTCAAAACTACGGTAAAACAGAAAAAAATTTACAAAATAATCGTATATCAGTATTTTTGCCTTCTCTTTCCCCCTCTGCTTTTTTCTTTTTTCCAGTAATTTCCTCCTCTCTTCTCCCACTCTTTCTCTCTCTGCCTGTCCTCATCTTTCTCGGGCTCCTTGCTGCGTGCTATTCGAGCAGGCACTACTCGTAAGAGAGAAAGGAAGCCACGTTATGCGGCTAGAAAGTAAGGAGCTGGGCAAAGCTGCATTACCCACATCGCCGTCGACTCCAACTACTATTTCCGGAGTGAGTTCCACCTAACATCTGCCAGCTGACTTCTTCTTCCTTCAACTCTTTTTGTGTGTTGCAGTTCGTGGAGGGCAGAGGGGAGTCACTAGTCTTGTGTGGCAGTTGAGCTCCCAGCGTAGCTTCTCGCCAGCGAACCATGGTACTCTGGCAACAATCTCACCGCCAACGAGCAGGGGGCGTCTTCTTCGAGCTGCGGTAAAACCTTATATATTGCGTTTTGTTAGTGTTTCTAAAAAATACCATTTTTACATCATAAAATGCTAATATATATATATATATATATATATATATATATATCAGGATCCATTATTTTGAAAAAATCATGTATAATTTGGAAAGAAAATGATTATTAAGTATTAATCATTCTACAGGTTAATTCAAAAGATTCTAAAAGATTACATATTTTAATTATACCAATTAATATTATAAAATATAAAAAAAAGATGATATTGGATGAATGGATGATGGAATAGTATAAATATATACTTTTATAATATGTATGTTATAATATTTTATTTGTAAAGTCTTAATTTGAAAGTTTCTATGTTACGATGTATTTTCAATTCTTGTAATTAACATGAGAAATTGGTATATAGCTATATGAAATAATATAGTCTTTTTGGATTAAAAATTTAAATGTGAGATTTGATAGTTTTACTAAAATAGGGTGGAGAATGTAAGTAAGTGTATAGAATTACTAAATAATTTAATTAGAACACTATTATGGCATAAAGATAGGAATATATAAGGAATGGGTGTTTGATTTCATGAAAGTGAGAATTTAGAATAATTAAGCAGCATAGTTAGATTACCAATTAATATTGGGCAATATAAGAAATGAGTGAGATGAAGTGCTATATGGTTAGAATTTAACGCAATAAGCTTGGAAAAAAATGAGTAGTATCAATATCTATAGTTATAAGATTATTCTTATAAGCTATGAATAGGAAAATTAGGGAAAGTGGAATTTGGAACTGGAATGTTTCAGAGTAACAAAATCGATGAATTCGAGCAGGTGAATATGTACCTTACCATAAATTTTTATCTTAATGAAAGATGATTTATATGTTATAAATTGTATCTTCTTATTAATAGTTTAAATCTTATATTTATGCATTTATATCTATACTTGTGCATAAGTTCAATCTTATGGTATAAGTATGAATAGATGGTTAAATGAATGATAATTGATCAAAGTGTATAGCAAAAATATGATTATGTCATTACTATTTACGGACCGATTGATTGTGATAGGACTGCAATAGATTATATTGTGATTATGTTATATACTTTGATTGCTTGTAATTGTTGAATAATTATCTATGTAAACTTGTATTGGATCTGGTGATATGAATAGAGTGAAACTTTAGCAAATTGATTACATTGAAAATTGAGCTTTACGAGGCATTGAAAATTATAAATGGTGATGGATAGTGTGAAAGTTGAACAAAGCATTCCTGATAAATAATTATGAAGGATATAGAATTAATATGAGAGTCGGATGAGAAATTTTCAACAAAAATTTAAGAAAATGCAAAATTAGCGTATAAATTAAAAAGTGACTACATGTGTGCTTGTCATAATTGGATGTATAAGAAGATGTGATGTTAGAACTTTGTTTGTGTTTGGATGTCACTGCTTGACATGATGTGACTATGATAATTTGTTTGTAATTCAGCCTTGAAGGTTGTCTAAAATTGAGATGTCTACTCGGAATAGGTAGTGTATGTTGTGATGATAATGTTATGCATTATCAGATAGTTGTATCTTCCCTGGATCTCTTGCAGGAGAACTCCCATTCGAAGATTTGGTTTCGTAGTTTTCAGAATTTTAGGAAATGGGTTTGTCAATATTTTTCTAAATTATTATAGGATTAAACTACGATTTATTATATATAAAATTGATCTCTTGTAAGGTAGTAGTAGATATATGCTCACTAAATTTTCAAAACTCACTTCGTTTAATTTCCAATGTTTTCAACTTAAGAATTAAGTCTTGTAGCATCCATAGAGAATCAAAGACCACCTGGATTGGGTGATTTGATAGTTGGTAATCATTTCGAATTAGAAGTAACATTAGGAATAAAAATGTTATTAATTCAATATTTGATGTGTTGAATCATTTATATGTGTATAAATTTAGAATTGTATTGTACTATATGCTTGTTTGTCGTTGTCATATCTAGAAATATACACAGGTTTTGAATTATAAACCATGTAACTCTCAGGAAGTGGTAAAAAATAAAGGGGATTCTATCCATTTTTTAATAAAAAATTTTAAAATAAAATTTTAAATATCCTAAAATTTGGAAACCCTCGTAAGATTGAAAGAATGAAAAGTGTTAAGGTTTATAAAAATCGATAATGGATCCATGCCGGTCACGATCGGGAGTGGATCGTGATAGATATCCATGATAGGATAGGTGAATTTCTTTCTTAGGTTGCAAATTAAGCAATCAAGTGGTGAAATCATCATAAGTTAAACTAAGTACACTAAGAAGTTACTGAAGAAATACAAAATAAGTGAAGCCAAACCATCTCCTACCTTTATGAATATAACAACCAAGCTGGATCTAAATGAAGAAGTAAAAAGGTAGAGGTTATAATTTATAGAGAAATGATAGGATCCTTACTCTATCTAACTACTAATAGATCATGCATTATATTTAGTGTGTGCATGTGCACAAGATTTTAAGCTAACCCAAAAGAATCACATTTAATAATTGCAAAAAAGAATTTTAGATATCTTATGAGCACACCTCACTTTAGTTTATAGTATCCTAAAGAAAAATTGAATTTCCTAATAGGTTATTCAAATGTCAATTTTGCTAGTAGCAGATCAAATAGAAAGAGCACTAGTGAAGTATGTCAATTTCTTAGACATTCACTAGTCTCTTGGTATAGCAAGAAATAAAATAATGTGGCACTATCTACTATTGAAGTAAAATACATAGCAGTAGGTAGTTGTTATGCTTAACTCTTATAAACGAAGCAACAACTATCTAACTATGGACTGAATTTTGAAAATATTCCCATAAAATGTGATAATATAAGTGCCATCAATCTAATCAAGAATTCTATCATGCACTTAAGATCCAAGCATATTAAAATAAGACATCATTTTATTTATGATCATATTTAAAAAAGAGACATTTCATTAGAGTTTATCCAAATTAATTTTCAATTAGCAAACATCTTCACTAAGTTTGTTTCAATTTTATAAGAAAGGAATTATGCATGTTGAATTTTCTTGAGAAGTAATTTATGTATTAATTTCATATTTTTTTTATCAATGTATTAACTTAGGCATCGGAGGTATCCTAAAAGTTTATTTTATAGGTACCGTCCTTCATTCTTAATAATCTTAACTCAAAATCAAGCTTCAGTCATTCATAGAGTTAAAAAGTTAAATCATAAGTCATTTGAGAAATGGAATGATAAGATAAGACTTTTCAACATACAAGGAATTGAGTGATCGATCAATTCTAGCGTGATGAATTGAGTGACCAATTGATTTGGGGATTTCATATTTAAAGGAAATGAATTGAGTGGTCAATTGATTCCAACAATGTTAGTCTCTGAAGTCTCAAATTGATTCACCAATTGATTGATAACATGTGGAGGGAATTCTGAAATTGAAATTTTTTAGCCATAAGTCAAGTGGTCAATCGATTCACAGATGAATATATTCATTTATGAATCGATTAGTCAATCAATTCCACAAGGCCTCTATATAAGCCCTATCGCATGGTAACTGTGCCATTCATTCCCCTATTTCTCACTTTAATCGCTACATGTTTTCTACCCCTTCACCTTCCTAAAATAACCCTTGATCTTCTTCATTAAAAATACCTAAAAATACCATTTAAAACCATTCTCCATCATTCCTACCATCATTCAACACATCAAAATGCTAGCATTATTAAATTTCTAATTCAACCCATATCACACTAAAACCTTTCAATTGTAACCCATTCCAAGATTCTTGTTCTCCTACCAAAGCTTAGTGATCATCAATCTTATACATAAGAAAAGCATGGCAATGAAGTGTCCTTCTATTAAATCAAGTAGAGGCAAAGGAAAAACCTTAAGATTATCATCTCAACCACTTCTTTTCATCTAGAAAATATTTAGTACTCTAAGGTAACTGCTTTTGAAAGATTTGTAGAATGTATGTTTAAGGAAATAAAATCGAAAAACTATTGGGATATCAGATTTCTAAGAAATGAAAATATAGAGATATATCATATATTGGAACACTTAAGTCTATTTAAATTTACTGGACATGCTATTGATATCTATCCTAGCCTAGTGTATCAATTTTGTGCCAACCCTAAGAAAAGTAGGTAGGAAAGTTTGCTTAAATGGATCACCACTTTCAAGATTGAAAGGTTTTTTCTTGGCATTCATGAGTTAACTGCAATTTTTGATATGGATGCAAATGAACCCTTCATAGGTGCTAGAAACAATGTAAACTATTCTAAGGCTGTTGCTATAAGATTATCTTGGCCCCACTCTTATCCTAAAATTATAAAGAACAAGTTACTGATTATAGGGCTATCAATGGAAGATAGGATTCTATATTATACCATTGCCAAAATAATCCTTCCAAAAAGGCACAACTTCACTTAGATTGATGATCACGAGTTATTCATAATGTAGGCCATTAGACAGAACATTCGAATTAACTTCCCCCACCACATTCTGCTCCACATGCATACCCAAGTAAATAAAGACTTCCTTCTTTATAAAATGATCCTCACATAACTTTTTAAAGTTTATGGAATTAAACTTGATCAAGAGGTTAAAATGGAGAAGTTAAGGAATTGAAAAGATTGAAGATCAAACACATGAAACAAATATCCTTTCAAAAAATAAAAGGAATTTGGCACTTCATTGAGAGAAGAGATGTTATTAAAGAGTTTGATATGCAAGCCTTAAGGGATCACATCACTGCATTGCATTAAGAGACATAGAAGGAATTGAAGTCTTACATTAAAAATCAATTTAGGAAGCTCAGAGGAAAATTGAACATTACTAAAGAAGAAGAAGAAGAAGATAGCTCTCTTAAAGAAGAAGAACCAAGGGGAAATAAGAAACTATACCTTCAAAGGAGGAAGTAGATGAAGAAGGAGACTCTAAAGTAACTGCTTCAGATAATGAAGAAGCTAGGGATAATTCAAATAATATAGTATAGTTGTTCCCTTAATCCTATTATCCCCTTAGGACTTATTCTTCTTATGTTTCAAACTGTTGGATATTATGTTTTATGGATTTATGCTTTACTAGTTATGCATATTATGTTGGATATTGCTACTCCTTTATTGCTTATTATGTTACACTAGTTGTTTATGCCTATTATTGGTTATTTATCTTTATTAATTATGCTTTGCTACTTTCCTATTTCACTTTTTGATTGATGGCAAAAAGGAGAAAAAATTAAGAGATCTTGAAATTAAATGATATGTTTTGCAAGGGAGTATTCTAGTTAAGGGGAGTCATCATATGGAAACTTGATTTAATTTCAAAATATTTTGTCATCATAAAAAAAGGTGAGATTGTTAACCTTAGCCCCATTAAGGTGGTTTTGATTATAATAAAATATTTTAATATTCTTAGATTTAGCATTTGATCAATTGGAACCCTAATGCAAAAGTGAAGATTGAAGGAGATTAAAAATTAAAAAACATAAGGATTTTAGTTAGGATCATAGAATGAAATTATATAAGATGAATTAATCAATAAAGGATTTAGGTTTTTCATGAAAAAATGTTAACCATTAAGATTAATCTTGTGTCAAGAAGCTTTTAAAATGAGGTTGGATTGTTTTTCAAGAAAGAAAATTGTAGTTCAAAATAATTCTCTTTGAAAAACTAAAAAATTAAAGTATGAATTGATTGACCAATCAATTCCATGCATCTAAAGAGCAAACTGGAATACCTAAATTGATTGACCAATTGATTCTAGGTATCCAGATAGCATACTAGACATCCTAAATCGATTGACTAATTGATTTAGTGTTTCAAATTTTCAAAAATTAAGTTTTACGAATTGATTGATAAACCTACTCATTACCATATGCATTTTATTCAAAAACAAGTTTTGAAGAGACAAAATCGATTGATCAATTGATTCTGCACATCCAAAGTTAAATCGAGGTCTAGTGAATCAATTGACTAATCAATTTATCATGTGTTGAATTCAAATTGTATAGCCAAGTAAATCAATTGACCAATTGATTCATTGTAACTTTTTCAAAAATTTGCAAGTAGCTTAGATTGATTAACCAATCGATTCACAAGGTACTAACTATCCTATAATAGTTATATTATATCTATAATTGATTTTTTACCTTTCCAACTTCTATATAAATGGGTTCATTTTAATTTCAAAACATAAGAAAGCGCTCTTACTATTACATAAACATAAGAAACTTCATTTTCTCTCATTCAAAACCTCAAAATCCCTTAAGCCAAACTAATTCAAATTCCTCTCTTAGTTCTTCACTATGTAATCCAACTTTTAGAGTTTGTGAACTACATTCTTGAATCTAAAATCATACATTTATTGTATATAAATATGAGGTATCACTAGGAACATTAAAAGTGTTGGATCTCTTGATAAACACAAGCTTTGAGAGAGGTTTTCTAAAAGGATAATACAAGAAAAGTAGAGACTTGTACTAAGATTTCTTTAAGTGCCCTCAAACTTGAAGAAATAGAGGATTAGAGTTCAAATTCAAGTCAAAAAGGTTTGGTACTAGATGTACACCTTGAAGTGTTAGATTTTCAAGGCTGCAACCACTACAAATAGTAGTGTTTGAATCTTCTTTTCTTCAAGTGTCTTCAAATTTGAAAAGATAGTGGATTAGAGTTCAAATCTAAGTTAGATAGGCTAAGTAGTAGATGTAACCTTGGAGTGTTAGATCTTTAAGAAACCATTATAAATAATAGTATTTGAATTTTCTCTCCTCCATTTCTCTATTTATTTATATTATGCTTTATTTTTCGAGAATATACTTATTACTATGCTGAGCTTGCAGCTACTTGATTATAAGTTTCTTTATTGAATTATTTATTAACTATTTATCAAAATCAAAGTACATTGCCATTATTTTATAAAAAGTTTTTATACCCAATTCATCCCTCTTTTGGGTAAAATATTAAATAACATATACTATTTTTACAATTTAATTAAACTTTACCTGATTACATTACCAAATTTTTATTAGAGTAATTTCTATTCTATTTTTCTTCTTAGACTTTTTTAACCTATTGGGGTATTACAACTTTATTTGTTAGACATTTTTTTAAAAAAAAAGGTTGTTAGAATTTTAAATTTTATATATATAATATTTTATCTTTAAATAAAATTTTAGCTTATTTATTCATTAAAAAATAAATAATTTATAAAATAATTTTATTTTTCACTTTAATACATTAAAATTGCGCTGTTTTCAAATTTTAAGTTCATTTCCGGATAGTTTAAAAAATTTACTTTAATTTATTATCTTCTTTATAATTTTAATTGTAATTAACACTTATCATTAATTTAATTAATTATTTTATAAAATAATATAATTTTTCATTAATTTTTTAAATATAAATTACAACATTTTTCATTTTCATATCATTTTTTGTACATAATAATATAACTTATTTTCAAACATTTAATTATAATTCTATACATTTAATTTCATTTTTATTAATTACATAACATAAAATTTATGTAAAAAAATAAGTGCTTGCTATGGTGCCCCTAGGGGTTTGGTACCTGGGGTGGTGTAGCAAAATATGAGCCACTGGATGAGATTACAAAAATCTTAATATTGACTTAGTAATCTCATCTAATGGCCTGTATTTTGCCACACCACCCCGGATACCAAATTCCTAGGGGCACCTTAGAATTCACCAAAAAAATAATATCGTAATGAGTGTTAATTATGAATTTCATCTTTAAATTTTTTAAAAACTACATAATTTAATAAAATAGTTAATTAGTAGATAATAAATGTTAATTACAAATTTTATATAATTAAATAATTTAATTTGTAAGTTTTCATAATTAGTGGAGCAAAATGCATTCTATGCAGGGGCAATTTACATTTTTTTTAATATTTTTTATTAATTTAGTAATGATAAAGATAGAATCTAAATTTTGTGTTGTTTCAGAATAGTATACATATTTTTATAATTCATTGAATAAAATTTAACCACTCTATAATTACTAAAGTAATTTACATTTTTTTTTAAAAAGCCATTCCACAATTCAAGGCTCTGTACGCTTGTTATGATATCAATACGTAAGCAAAACTACTACGGAAGCAACCGCAAGATCTAGAACCTTAGATTATTGTTGGATTTGTACGGCTTATTTATATGACTTGAAAGTGATGCTAAAATCGTAATTAAATTTTGAATAACAAAAGCTGGTACACGCACACTCTAACTATGAAAGATAATGTTATTAAGAGAAAAATATTCTACATAACTAATCATTCCGTTTTTGCACGGCAAGTAATATAAAACAAAATGCTCTTTTCTTTCTTTCCATTTCTAATACATTATTTATACAAAAAAAATTACAATTATAGCGAGCTTTTATGAAGCTTTCATTATGGAATAAAAGAAACTTTTGCTATTTTATTGTAACAGTTAGAATTTTGATTTAATTAGCAGCCCAAAATCCATGAAAGCCAAGAGGAAAATTCAAATGCCTTGGGATCTCCAGTCTGGCAACGAGGGCATTGGCTTCTCCTATCCTTTTTGGATGTAAAATAACCAGATAGCATCTTTGAACTGAAACAGCGTACTGCAAAACGAATAAAATCAACATAAACATTCTCCAAAATAAAGTAATTAAATTAAAATAAAAAATTTATTTGATTAATAAGTTAATTTTACAGAAGAGTTCAGTACACAGCTTATACCTTATAAATTCAATTTAATTATCGCGACCGTTTAATCAAATAATTTGTGAATTGTTAATCCAATTATTCAAATAGATTATAATATTTTTTAAAAATCAACTTTCCCTTGTCATAACTCATTTATTTGTTAATTTTATGATTTTTCTCCTTCCATCATAAATTGCTTGTTCAAGTATGTGCACCTGAGTTTACATAAAGTTTTAAATATGGAATTTTATCCATCATATGACAATTGAAATTTGGACAAATTATACTTATTTTTTTCTGAAATTTTGTATAATTATATTTGCATATCTTTTATTTTAAAAAATACACAACGATCACTTTTTTCTTTGTATACTCACCTCACTTTCCTTTTCATCTAGTTTAAACATACATCATCTCTTTTACTCCTAAAAAAGTAAAGATGAGAGTATATTTTAAAAATAAGAAGAGTATGGATGCAATTAAATTAAATTTTAAAAGAGACCGAGTGTAATTTTCTCTTTGAATTTTTATATTCGACATTAAGAAATTTTTCCTGTGTGTATTAATGCACTAGTAATTTTCAAGAAGATTTCTCTACAATAAATCGAGTAAATTTATTTAAATTTATCTTTTTCTGGCATCTTGTCAAGAAATTTCAAAGAGAGGTATACAGGACTCTCTTTGGTTACGGTTTTTTAATTTTTAATTTTTATGCTTTTAAAAATAAAAATTTTGTTCGAGTGGGAATTCTTATAATCAATTTTTAAAAATGTGATTATAAAAATTATAACTCTAGAAGTAACTTGAAAACAGAAAAATCAAAATAATTTCTAGATATTTTCATAATTTAATTTTATTATTATTATAATATTGTAATTATATAAAATGTTTTCTTATTCATTTCACTAACCTCATTTTATTCTTCCTTGAACTCAAAAATAATTTTTGAAAATAAAAAAGAAAGCACAAACCCAAACAGCAATGTACAAAAGCACACAAGAACACGAGAGCTCACTACTCACCTCAACAACAAGAAGATATCCATCATCTTCTTCATCACCTTTAGGAACAAAAACAGGTTCACCAATAAATCTTCTACTGCCAACAGACCAGGTTCTCACAGAATCACCTGATGAACTTAATTTCACGATTGTATCAAAAGGAAAATGTGGCAGTGTTCTTCGAGATCCTAAGGTTGTTGCAGCATACATATATTTATTCTTTTTCCCAGAAAATGCAGGATTTATGACAGGAAAGTCGGAGGATTTCTTCCATTTTTTCATAGGCTTCACAGTACCTTCTTGGCACTTGTAGTCCGAATCTAATTTTATAGACACCTGCTTATATAACAGAATCCTCACAAATGTTAGGCAAAACAAACTTATAATTTTACAAAAACAGTTCTCAAGCAGGAAAAAAAGTTTGTTAAATTCTTCAAAGTGGTGTCAAATCATATCTTATAATGTCACTAAAGTAATTCAAATACTATCATTTCAGATTCATGAACGTGTTCCAAGAGCAGCTATATTCAAATCCTTATAAATCCCTTTTTCCTATTCGTATTATTTTTGTCGGTAATTAATTATATTTAGAAGTTTAAAATGCAATTGCAATCACGATACAAAAACTTTAAAATGATCTGAAATACAATTGCGATGTTTGTTGTAATTGCAATATTGAGATTGCATATTCTGATATCAGTTGCAATTGCAATATTGCGATCATATAAATATTTTCAATTTAAATCTTGGATTATATATATGGCTTTAGTTTGACCCCATTGTACACAATGTGATATAATTAATAAAAATTTCAATAAAAACTAGGTAGGATTTATAGGAAAAACTGTTAATTTTGATGAATAGTGAATACAATACAGTGCTTCTGGCTCTACTTAACTATGACAAAGAGGCAAGTATGGCTTTGAGTAGAAAAGCAAGAGTGTTTATACCTGAACAAGATGAGGCAGCAATTGACTTTCACCGTTGATGTTCATAATTGAAGGGTCTAGCTTCTGCTTTTGCCAATTGTACCCTGATATTAGGACAGCTTCATTATTAGAAAATGTCTGGCAATTTCCCTTTTCTCATTTAATTTACTAAGATGAAAATAACCACTATTATTTGAGGCGAAACTAGAAGCCGAAATTTGGAGCAGCTGAAATATAATTTATCAAGGGTGCTTACTAAAGTACCCTAGGAGTTTAGTATTCAGAGTAATGTGATAAAATACATACCATTGAATGAGATTATAAAAATTTTAATAATGATATAATAATCTCATTTAGTGGTTTGTATTTTGTCATATCACTTCGGGCACCAATTTTCTAAAAGTACCTTAGAATTCACTTTTATCAAGATAAAAATATTTTAAATTTCAGATATTATATATATAAGTTTTCTTAAAAAAACTTAAACTTGTAGGAAAAAGTTTGAAACTTCCTTATTTTAAAACAGCTGAAGTCGTCGATTCTTTATTAGTGACTATTACTATATTGTTGTAAAATTTACGAATAAATATAACTGTTGAGGAGTAAAATTGAATATTGTGATCGTGAGTTATAATGTAATACCATATTTGTCATCAATATCAGCAAAAATTGCAGTCGTAAATTTTGCATTCAAATTCGTTAAAATGTATTCATTACCTTTACTCAAATTTCAATTTTATCTAATGTGTCCCTTAATTATTTTTTGGTTCAATTAGCAATGTTGCACTATTGCTACCACCTCTGTTAACGAAGTCCGATTTCATATTTGGTCAATTCTAAATTTATAGCTAGAAGAAAAAATTGAAATTTCTAAATTTTTATCTACTGGACAAAATTGAAATATGAAAGTTTTACAATTCTGCCATTCGAATTTCAAGAAAATTTAATAATTTTCATAAGGAACGTAAGAGTTTTACAATTTTTCCAGTCGAATTTTTAACAAAATTTAATAATTTTTCTTTCTTTATGAAAGCACCTTTTATCCCAATTCATTCCTAACTTTCCTAACTGTTAATCCTTTATTAATAACTAGAGGACAAAATTGAAACGTGATAGTTTTACAATTTTGCCATTCAAATCTTAACAAAATTTAATAATTTTTCTATCTTTATGAAAGTACCTTTTATTCCGATTCATTCCTAAGTTGATCTTTTATCGTAATTTATATTAAATTGTATATCCTCAACAAATAAATAAATAACTTCAAGGTGCATACCAAATAGCTTTCGGAAATTGAACCATTGGTAAGAGCAAGCAGCAGCTTGTATTTGAATATCCAAATTGCCTTGAGAATCCACAACTTCAAAGGCATTGCCGACGTGAAGCAGCCACATCTGTGAAGAAGCTTCAACGGGCACTCTCCAATCTCTCTCTTCGCATTTAGATTTATACTTGTTTGGAAATCGAGGAAGCAGATATATGGGGGATGTGGGCTTGCTTGGGTTTACAGTTAATGCTGATATCATTGGTGATATTCCACATACTGCTCCCATTGATCCTGCACATTGTCCATACAGTTATGGATTTGGAACAATTCGAACGATATATTAAATAAATATTTATACAAATATATTAAAAGTTTAAATAATAGCTAATTATATTATAAATGAGTCCATAATTTATTAAAAAATAAAAAACGAAGTTAATTAATATTAATATTTTTTAGAAAGTTAGATATTAAATTTCTTCATTTATAAATTTTTATTTTTAGTTACACATAAATTTATTGGACCAATCCCAGGAAAAAGATAATAATAATTTAGAATGAATGATCGATTTTTTCAGTTCTTGCTGATACATATAGGTTTTAGCGATCAAATAATGGTTTTATGGAATTAACTCAAATCGGATAATACAACTGCATATGTTGGATTCAACTCTTGGAGAAAAAAAAATCGGATAATGCAATAATTATTTATTGAACCAATCAAACATTCAGATCCAACCGATTTTTAAGATACTAACTACATAAAAGGGTAGCGACGAAAAAATAGGAATCCAAAATTACTCTGTATGAATAGACTAATTATACATAAATTGTATAAAAAGATTATTACAAGGTGAGAAAATTATTACTAAAGCTGCAGCATTGAAAACCCATGTATAATGATAAAAGTAGATATACAATTTTTTATTCAATTTAATGACAATATATAATGAGATTAAATTTGATGTGGTGTAAAATATTTTATATTATTAATAAGTAGGAAAAAATATGTCATTGAAAAGTTAATATTAATTAAAAATCTTTAATAATAGCAAAGAAATTTTAATATTTTTTAATTAATATGATATAGATGATTAAATGATAGCGTGAAGTTAATTTATATTAATAATGAATCAATTATGACTATTCAATTAAAATCTAAAGATTAATTTTTTTTTAAATTAAATTCAAGGTACCAAATATGACTTCAACTAAAGGTTTGAGAGCCCAACTAAATTTTTCTTTATTTCTAATAAATAAATAAATTTTATAATTAATAAATAAAAATATAAAGATTGAGAGAATATTCTTACCTGGAACATCAAGTTTTATGCGATTTGCAAACAATATGTAATGCGTATCCGTGAAAGCCCAATCATGAATCATCAAGTGGTCAGGTATTCTAAATTCTTGCTTTTGTACTAACTTGAACTTGGAATCATATTCTACAAAATAAGAAAACCAATTAATTTAACACAAAATTTCTAACTTTAAAAAGAAAATATATACATATTTTAAAATTCCAATATATACCAAATAAGTACCACAAAATGTAAAATTACTGCGCGGGAGCAACATATCCTCTGCATTGCAAGCCACTGTAAGTAGCCTGTCCCTGCTTGCATCAACCTTGTAATGAGACAAAAGTCTCCTAGGTGGCATCTTAAACACTCCTGCTCAAGGACAAAAATATTGACGAATTTTAGGAATTGATAAATCCAATGAGAATAATTTAACCCAATTATGTGCATATGTTTAATTAATTAATATATTTGTTAATTGTTAATTCCACCATGCGGGTATGCTGTAAATTAATAATTCATCACAGTATATGCCAAAGTCAGAAAGGGTATATTTCTTGTATTTTGATGTATTAAATTATAATTATTTATTGCTAAAATACTACAGAAAATCCTTTTGCATTCGCAGCGGAAAAAGTATTTCCCATCTCACTTCTTCTTTATTGTCACATCACGCCTTCTCATAAGCAAATACAATAACACATATTTGTTCACTATTTTTAAAAATAATTTTTTATTTTTATATTTTTAAAAATAGTTTAGATAACTATTTTTATAATTTATTTTTGACAGTTGTAACTTGAAATGTTTAAATTAAAAATAAAAATAAATATTTTCTTAACTTATTTTTTAATTTTATATTTTTTATAATTAATTAAAATATTTCTTTATTTACTCCATAACTACTTTTTATTCTTTATTTTTATTTAATTCAAAAATAATTTTAAAAATTTTTAAAAAATCCAAATGCTCCCTTAAAAATTCTAAATCTCACTGCTTGTGACATTAATTAAAATAATTCTGGGGCTCCCCCCTATATATGTATTATACCATAGAATCTAGCGTATTTTCCCAAAATTTGTTAGAAAAATTATAATTGTGTGTAAAATCTCATGGTTATAAATTTAATTTATTGTGTAAAATATTTTATACTATCAATAAAAAATATATATCATTAAAAAATAATAGTAATTAAAAATTTTTAATTTTAATAATTTTTATTAATATAGTATTATATAATTAAGTAATAGTATAATATTAATTTTAAATTTAAATCCAAGTCTTGTATGTCTTCACAAACTTTACAAGTAATAAGTACAATATAAATTATAGTTTCATTAACAAAAGTTGCATCTATTTTTCTAAAGAATAAGTTTTCTAGAAATATAAATTTTAATACAAAAATTGTCTAAAATATAATTTTTATGAAAAAATAAAAACATATAGAGATATAAATTTTTTTAGGATGTATGAAAACAAAACTAGTATATTATAATTAAGAAACAAAGACCGATATTTGATAAATTGCCAATAAAACCAGAATTTGAGATCGTGCTCATAAACTACTACTGTACATAGGACACCTGGTTTGTCAGTTCTGCGGCTAACTTGTATGTATCTTTGGAAGTAAATGATAAACGAACAGAGAGTGTGGACGAGAACATGGTAACGTACGGTATACTGGTTGCAACGTGTTTGATTATATTTTTATTTTTTAAAATTATTTTTATATTTTAAAAAATTATTTTGAAATAAAAATAATAAGTAGTAGAGAATATTTAAATAATAAAAAACTTTCATTTAATTAAAAAATTATCATTAAGAATAAAAAATAAATTAAGAAAATGTTTAAAAATTATTTTATATTTTTAAATTATAAAGTTTCATTTATAATTTTTAAATATAATTACCATACAAAAGCTTTTACTTTAAAAAATTATTTTTAAAAATAGTAAACAAACAAATACTAAAATTTTCTCTCTTTATTAAGTGTTTTCTCAGCAGAATGTAAGGGTTATAATTTTACAGGCTTCATTCTGCGTTAGAGAAAAAAGGTATATAATATATTTTAAAAAAATAAATAATAGAATCCACCTCACAACATTGTTCGACGGATAATGCTCTGTCCCACTCAGTTTGCAAACAGAAGTGCGTGAAATACATTTGTAAATGACATTTATGCTCTTGTTGATGGGTTGCTTAGTCCCATTGGTTGTACTACATCTCCAACCAGACTACCAACACTCACCAAAATTGTTTAATATTCTTTTGGCAAATTTCAAATTAATTGCTTACCATCTTTCAGCCCCATTTGGCCACATTCCTTTTTTTAATTATATTTTTCAACTTTAAATCATTAAAGTGGGAAAAAAATCGTCTTGCAAAATAATCATTGAGACAGTTTGAAAGTTCTAGGGAGACATCTATATTTTTAAATATTGAGCAATGAACACTCTTACTTAAAATTTTTAATTTTAAAATTGGGTCAAAAATGTATTAAAATGAGATTTTTGAAGGAGATAAACCACTTATAATATAAAATAATTTAATTCGAATATCCAAAAATATATTTTAAAAAATTAAATGGGCGTCAGACTTGTCATGTTATATGTCATGTGAACGTGTATAATGGTTTTTATACGCAATTATGAAATCAGTGTTACTCCATAACTAATTAACTATCACTTTATGATAATCATTTTAAAAATATATAAGTAATAATTTAAAAAAAAATGGAGTCCACAAGTAGTACAATTTGTTTTAAACTAACCTCCTTCCAAATATGTCTATTATTTTTATTCAAATTTTGTCATTTAAACAAATATTTTATACGTTTTTTTTTTAAAATTGTGGAAATTATTTTATTTTATTTTGAATATAAAGTATGAGTAAGAAATGTTACTCCATCTCAGACATATTGCAGGTCGGGCTTTGACTACTTTTAGTAAAATTTACAAATTATTTAACTATTGAAGCTTTCTTTGATTCACAGAGTGTGTACATACAAGAATTCCGGACGGAATTTAGAATATTATAGAAGTTAAAATTTTCAAAGGACGTAAAGTATTACTTAAATAAAATATTCTCCACAATTTCAAGATTGCTTATGATGGGAGATTTTGCAATTTAATATTTATTTATTTTATTCATGTTGATTCATGATTTTCTCTCAACCATTTGGATTTTTACGACATAATTAGTTATTATTGTGAAAACCAACAACTTGGGTCCGTCATTTCCAACAAGGTCTACCTACAGAAGATGATAAATACGTACCAAACAAAACAGGTTTCAAAAGGCCGGCAGCAGCATCCCATACATCACCACTGCGGTTCCCCTCCTCCGTCTCCGAATGACCACCGCCTTTCATCGCAAACCGTCCGACAGTACCCAACGTACCCGGTTCGATCTCATACGGATCCCCACCTTCCCACAAACACAGCAACTTCTCTCCCCACCTTAACACACTAGTATTAGCCACATTTTTCATTACCTTGGTATTTCCAACTTTCCTCCCACCTTTCAACACAGAAAACGGACCTCTATGCGTAAACCGCCACGTGTTAGTCTCGGGATCATGCTCCTCCACTTGTGCCTCCGTCTTTATGTACTTAGCCATATATTTGACTTCCTGAGCAGCATTGTCAATAGCGAATGCCCTCAGGTATCCATGGCCATCCAGTGGATGCACCGTGGAGCCATAGTCGTCGGAGAAAAGCCCCGGTCCGGTCAAATAGTACGTGCCGGAGGGAAAATCGGGCGGTATGGCACCGTCCACCACGCGCAAGGTTACCGGCCGGGTTGTTTCCGAGCGTTGCGAGACAAATAGAAATTGGTAGTCCCAGAAGGCCTCTGTTGATTCATCAACTCCAGTGCTCGGAGGAACTGGTAGGGGTAAGGGGACGGGAACGGAGATGCGGGTGTCCGGTGTGGAAATGGATATTGCTCGTGCAACGGTGGCCGGCGGAGACGGAGCTTGTTGCACCGGAGGTAAGTCTTTGGTTGGAGGGAAACTTGTGGGGATGGCGTAGAGTGGCTTGGCTTGCATTTTTGGAAGTGAGGAATGCCTTGTTTTGGGTGGACAACGGCTATGAACTCCACATTTAAATAGGAAAAAGGTGGCGTCTAAATTATTTGTTTTTCTAAATTTTTTTCTTACAATTATTTACACAATTTCACAAGTGACGCAATATGAGTAAATATAACTGTACTTGCTGAGATGTTGTTGCGTACCCGTAACCTTGTATATGTTTTTGTCCAGGGACCTACAACCTAACAAGGGTCCTAAGTTTTGATGCGTTTTCATTGGATGGGATGATTATCTATCACTTTCGCCTTGAATAATTAGAAATAAGAATAAATTTCCATTTTTTATTTTTGTTTTTATAAACTATTTGTATTAATTTTATTCTTGTGAAATATTAATTTGTCCAATTCTATTTTTAGAGGAATAAAATTGAAAAAAAAATCATCTTTGTAAAATACTAGTTAAAGTAAAAAATTAAATAATTTAATATTTTATAATAAAAAATTGATATAAGATATTTTACAAGAATAAAAGTGAGAAAACTCACAAGATGAAAAAGGGGATTTACTCTTTAATTAATCTCATAACATATGGGAATACTTTAGGCGTAAAAAAATCTAGTATATATTTTACTACCATAAATAAAACAAACTCATTTATTAATTTTATTATCCACCTATCAATTTTAAGGGTATTTGGTAACTAACTAATCATTCATTTTTAAGTGATTTAAGGCTTTTAACTAATTGATTAAATCAAAAAATTATTTTAATTATTTGATAAACAACATTGATCAATTAATTGACCCCTAATTAGTCAATTTAAAAAAGTTGAAAAAAATAACATTTTCAATTAATTGATTCATAAAAAATATGAAAAAAAGATAAAACTAACCCAAATTGTATAATTATAATAATTTATTATTTCACCTAGAATGTTATTGAGGGAATCTAGAGTGCATAAACAAGAGTTAAACCATTTAAACCACTAAAGATTTTTAATTATATATATACCAATTTATATTAACATATATTATAATGTAATAATTCTTTGTAAATAACAAATAATCATTTAAAATTTCATTAACTAAATTTACATAACAAAGTATATATTATAATATGTAAAAAAACATTATTATATGATTTTTTTAGTAAATTTAAATTGTTTTCACATTAAAAATGAAAATTAATAAAATTAATGTGTACACATATATGATATATACGTATATAATAATTTTTATTCAATTTTTAAAACATAGTCCAAATAAAAAGGGATTATATGAAGTACAAAACATTATAAAATTATAAAATGATTTGCTAATGAAAATATGCAGCTATGGATATAAAATAGGTAAGCTACTAATTGGCGGACTAATGTAACCGATTTGGATAGAATGTTGAGGGTGATAAATTAATTCAGACTTTCAATCTATCAATGTATCAAATAAAAAAGAGGGAAAAAAATACACTTCACCTACTTTAGTTGTTGTCCTATTTGCGATATATTCACTTGTTGTTTAAACTTTAAAGTATGAAAAAAAAATGACATGTAATTTATACTATTAATATTTTATTTTATATGTAGTTGTTTATTTCTCTAAATATAACGAAATTTGTCACATATCTTTCATGTGAACTTCTTCCTATTATGTTAAATTGAAATGAAGTTGTAAAAATATAATTTATGTTGTCCATTTTTTTCATTGTTCTTCCAATCTTACTCAAAAACCTTAATTCCAGAAGAATAAATTGAAAACCATATTAAAATTAGAAAAAAAGTAAGACTTTGTTTATTTTAATAAAAATTAATTTTTGTAAGAATACGATTATAAAATATTAAGATAGTGAAAAATAATTTATACTTTTAATATTAAATATAAAAAAGTGATGAAAGACAACTTCTTCTTTTTCAAAGAGGAAATTATTTTCTTCTACTATCATGCCTTTTTAAATATTATTTTTTTAATCGCAAGATATAAATATACATAATATTCTTTCATTTATATAAAAAATAATTTTATTTATAAAAATAACTTCTAAAAAATAAATGAAGCTTAAGATGAAAGTATATCAAATTAAGACTAATAAAAAAGTATGTGATTTATATATAGACTTTATTTGACAATTAGCTTATTATATTAATGATTAATTAATTTAATTAACTGTTAGTTAATAATTAATTATATTAACTAATTGTACTAATTATTTGAATAAAAATGTTAGATAAAATTAATTATTTATAATTAACTATTTATATATAAAACAATATATAAGAACATGAGTATATTTAACGACTTATTTGGATATTCTTTTATTTTAATATTTTATTTAGTGAATTAAATATTTTTGTAAATAATATATTATTATAATTGATTACATATTAAATATTTCTTTAAAATTATATTAATATAATTTTATAGTTATTAATTTTTTAAAAATTTTTTAGGAAGGACAAAATAAAAAATATAAAAATTTATTAGCAGCAATATAATCTTTTTTTAGCATTTTGAAAATGGCATATTAGAAGCAAACTAGCTTATCTAATTAGCTCATTATCAAATGCTAAAATCAATTAATTTAACAAGTGAATCAATTAATTTTGATTAAATTAGTCAAAAACCATTAAAAACACTAATCGTCAAACATGTCCATAATAATTTTCATTACATTTAAACAAAAATATAAGATAAGTGGACAAAATCATAACACAAATAAATATAAAAAATTCAGACTGCAAATTAACCTCTTTTTAATATTTTAAATCACATGAGCAGATTATTAATAAGGCCATACCCAAGAGTGTAGGTTAAGTGTATTTTTTCTTTTGAAAAAAAAATGGTAATCGACGTAGCCTCGTATGTAAATAGCCTTCTGAATTGGCCGTAATTACAGATTTGCTACCCTCAAAGGCATTGCACTTTCCATTGCATGGTTTGTTTGTGCGATTGTGCTCTTTCAATGTTCATGTGGGGTATATGGTAGCATCTAATTGAAATGTGGAGGACACGAAATTACTTGCAGTTTCAGTGGCAGACATAATTTATGTCAATTTTCATTGCCTGTGCTTTTGTTTGGAGGAGAAGAATATGCCCATAAGTTAAAGCTCTTATGGCCAAAGATATTTTATAATTTTATTAGTAGTTTTTTTTTATTTTATTTGGTCTACTTATAGTTTGAGGGGTGGCATTCATCATAAGAAACCACAATCACTACTTGCCAATTATGATGGTTGAGAAGAAAAGGTGCAACTTGTATTATTATAACTCAATGATTAAATATATTTTACTCCACTTTTTTCGTTTTATATATATTTGACTTTTTTATATATTTTTTATTTTCAATGGGTGTTATGTAAATTGTTACAGGATCGTGATTCAAGTTTTTATATGATTTCTTTTGGGTTTACGAGTTTCTGTATGATTTGAAATAATAATATGTTCAAAGGCCATGAATATGATGATATAATTCTTGGTTTTTTTTTTTCAAAAGAATATAATTCATGCTATATATTAGGCCAATGTAGTTCCTCTTTTTCTCAGCCTTTGTATATATCTTCTTGCTAGCTTTCTATGAATATCTGAATGCAATTCAGAGAAGCAAGTATTTTCAAATTAAATCAGTTCATGACGTTCTAATAGGTTTAAGTAACTACCAAAAATATTTGAGTTAATTAGGATTCATATTTCATGCACCGTGATATAGTCGTAGTTATAACAACGGTCCATATTAAATATTATGTCACATATTTTACATTATATTGCAACTGAAAAGATATAACATGAACGTCTAAAGATATGAAATATGTGACAATATTTATATATCTTTAATATAAATATAATTACATCGGTTATATATGTATGAAATATAAATTTCATTACCATGCTCAAGCAGAAATACATACATAGTTTTTAATAATTTAAGTCAAACTCTCTAATACACACAAGAAACACAAACTAAATTGTGAAAAATAAAAATTCTGTGGTATATATTTTTTGATACTATAAATGATAAATCATTTAATATGGCATATACAATATTTTAGATTTAAATAAAAACACTAAATAACTTTGAATATCATTATACTATTAAACGGTGGATATTCTTTAATATTTGTTTAACCAATTCGTAGCCATTCAGCCCACGTGTATATCAATCTATTCAGGTAAAGAATATAATAAGGACCCCTTGTTTCTTAACTTGGACAAGCTTTTGCCGACTAGTCCAGAAAATTTATAATGCTTCCATTACCTTTTGTCTCCGATCTCCATTTGTTGTATGAAACGATATATATATATATATATATATACCAAAAGGGCAAAAGAAATTGTTAAAAAAAATTAGAGAGAGAAGCTGAGATAGAGAAAGAGCATAAAAGAAATTCAACTTGCTCCAAAATTCTTCCTATTCCACAAAGTAATCAATAACATTTCCTTACCCAACTTCAACACTAGAGACCAAAAACAATGACAATATGGTGGGAGATGCACGAAGAATGTTGTATGGGCTTTGAATACATAATTTATATAAATGAAGTAAATTATTAATATCGATTTATAATTTATATAACAGAAAACGCATTAAGAAGTGCATTTTTTATTTTTATTTTTAAAAAATAGAGCTGAAAATTACAAAGAAACCACATGGGTCCTGGAACATCATCACAATTATAATTGAAAAAAATCATTAACTCAGAATTTAATAAATAACAAATAATTGAATTTTTTTTAATTTGTAATTATTTATTCTTTTATTTGCTTCCATATAATTAAAATAAAGATTTTTATTCTTTAAAATGCGTTTCGCAGTTGGACGGCTAATCCCTGCGAATATGTTGGAAAGAGATGAGATTCGGGTTCTACTGACATTGAAGTCGCATAACTTGTGCTTCGAGCATTTATTCCGTTGTCCGTTAGTATGTCTTATCCGCACTCTTCAATTTCATTGTAACAAATGACAAGAAGATTAATCTTTGTAGGGGTTATCGGGAAGAGATGAGTTCCCGGTCCTATTGAAATTGCATAATTTGACATTTAATCCGTGCATTTGTACCACTAAACAAGGCTTCATTTATTTCATTGAAAAATATTTTTTATAAAATATAGTTATAAAATATTGAAATGAATGAAAGTATTTTATTTGTTTAATATTAAATATGAAAAATTTTGAGAAAGTAACTTCCCTAATTTTAAATAATTTACTTTCTTTCATTTTTAAATTTCTAGGTATCATATTTTTTAGTTATTAATGAAAATAGCATGTCACCCCCTTATTAATATATATGCAAATAATATTTTTTTATGAAAAATATTTTCCTACCAAACAGATGGAATCTAAGTATCTCTTCAATTTTTCTTTTACAAATAATGTTTGTAAGTTGGACATCTCAAAATTTAAAGAACTGTCAAACATCATTTGAAGAATAATTATTTATATATACATATATATTGTTAAGAACAATCAAATTAATTTTTAAAAAAATAAAAAAATAAAAGAGCAATAATGCCTACAAATGAAGCATTTAGCATTGAAACCATATGCATTTATATTATAGCCAAAAACCCTTTTTTTTAGCAGCAAAACCACAAGCAATGGTTTAACAATTATATAATATTGTATTTGGGGAAAATATTGCCCACTTCAACGTGCTATATAATGCCCATTCTTCTTACAATTAAAATTAGATTGGCTTGAGAAGAAAATTCAATCAAGTGTGAGTGAGTAAAAGCTTTGGAAAAACAAAGCCATAACGCTAAAATATTGCTCCACAAAGCATGTGTAGTTTTGTCTTGAGGTATGAAAAGAATATTGAGTGTTATTTGTATTAGTATGTGAGTTATTGCAATTATAAAAAAAGAAGATTTTCTATCATTTCTACTTCTTCTCCATAACTTTTTTTTTTGTACCAATATTATTAGTGAATACATTGATTCCAACATTTAGTATCAATGCTTGGTTATACAATGGCAATAAATTTGATGCAATTGCAACTTTTCAAATTTAGCAATAAAAATTTTAACAATGGAAGCATTAAGTTGAGAGTATTCTTTAGATATCAAAATTTGTGGAATTTGGTGAAAAATAGCTATACTGAGGTAAAAAAATAAAAGCAGTTTGATGAATTAGAAAAAGATAAGAAAAATATACTATTAAAGACTTGAAGAAAAGATTAAAAAGCACTATACATGATCTTTGAAGCTGTTGAAGAATAGATATTTGAAAAAATATCATTTGCAAACAAATTAAAAGAAACATGGGATGCTCTATAGAAATCCTACAAAGGTCATGATCGTGCCAAACAAATATAACTACAAACACTACAAAGTAATTTTAAGTCTTTAATCATGAATGACTCATAATCTATTCTAGCATATTTTGATCAAGTTTAGACTATTATTAAGCAATTAAGAGTTAATAGTAAAGATATTTTAAGCACCAAAGTTGTAAAAAAGATCATGCAATCTTTGATTGCAAAATTTGAATATGTAATTGTAGCAATTGAAAAATCATAGGATATATCATCCATGTTAATGGATAAGTTAATGAGCTCGTTGTGCTTACATGGACATTAAATAAGCAAAAAGGTCATTAGCTCAAATTTCAAGCAAGCTTTGCAAAGTAAGGTGGTTTAAAAAATTTATGGAAGTTATCAAGGCAATTAAGGTTATGGAGGCTATTAAGGTAGCAAATGAGGTCAAGGATGTGAAAAATGTGATCATTTTAATACCATCAACAAAGAAAGACAAATGATGGCAATCCTTTTAAAAGTCGAAAAGGTCATGGTGGAGCAAAAAATAAATCTAATATTTAACGTCATAAATGTAAAAATTCTAGACATTATGAATGTTACTTTAAGATGGTAGATGAAATAATAAAACATGCGAATGCAGCAGATGTTGAAGAACATATAATACATGCATGTAAATCAAATGAGTCAAATGCGAAGCTTGCAAATATATAGTGCTTTGATATTAGATGTAGTAATCACATGTGTGGAAAAAAGGGATTTTTTTCACATCTGGATGAATTTGTATGTGTAGAAGTTAATTTTGGAAATAAATCCAAAATTTTTATTATGAGAAAAAGTGACATTAATATTCAAGCCAAAGATGGTACAAATATTACTATCACCAATGTTTCAGGACTTTTGCGGTACTTACTAGGTGCAAGCCAACTTTCTAAGAAAAGGTACAAATTTGATTTCTACAATAAAGTTTGCACAATTGGAAGCAAAAATAGCAAGATGATTGCAGAAGTGCAAATGACACTAAACCATATGTTTCCTTTGAATTTACAAATAGAAAGCTTGATGAATCTTTCAACAATCTTAAAAGATAATAATTAATTGTGGCATCTTCAATTTGGTCATCTAAATGTCTATGGATTGAAGCTATTAGCTTTAAAAAAGATAGTTACTGGCTTACCAATAATTAATATTCTTAATCAGCTATGTAAAGGATGTATTCTTAGAAAATAGCACAGAGATTCTTCTTTAATTGGGATAGCAAGAAGATATAGACAATTGTTGGAGTTATTTCATACAAATATCTATGGTCTAATTGAGGTAAAATCACTTAGATGCAAAATGTATATTCTAATTTTCATGAATGATTTTAGCAAAAAAAAACTTGGGTATATTTTCTTAAAGAAAAATTAGAGGCTTTTAGGAAATTCAAATAATTTAAAGCTTTTGTTGAAAAGCAAGATGACTTTTATATGAAAAACTTAATATCTAATAGAAATAAGGAGTTTACATCAAATAAATTTTCAAACTTGTATAAAAGTCAAGGAATTTAGCATCAACTAATAGCTAATTATAATCCTTAATGGAATGGCATAATTGAAAGGAAAAATAGAACAATTTTTAAAATGGCCTGAAGTTTATTGAAAGCTAAAGCTTTATCAAAATCTTTTTGGATAGAAGCTATCACCTCTACTATATTTTTATTGAACACATGTCTAACAAAAAGTGTTATTAGAAGAAATCCTAAAGAAGCTTAAAGTGGTAATTGCATATCCCTATATTCTAGATAAGCAAAGAAAGAAGCTAGATGATAAAAGCCAAAAGTGCATTTTCATTAGCTATAGTAATGTGACCAAATATTGCAAATTATACAATCCAATAATAAAAGAAGTAATTATCAGTAGAGATGTCTAATTCATTGAAGATGAAGCTTGGATTTAAAATCAAAGTGATGAACAGCAACATCAAGGAGTCATTATAGAAAACTAACTAAAGTCAACTAAAATAAATAACTTTATTCTTAACAGTTTATCTCCCATCAAAAGCTTTCTTCCAATAACAACAATTCTAGAAACCTCAAAACATTCTCAATGAAAAATAGTGATGCTATTCCATTTGCATAATTATGTGGTCACATCAAATAATGACAATAATGATACAACTATTAATGGATCAATTGTAAATTTTTCTCTATTTGTAGACTATGACCTAATTTTCAATGAATGTGCAACAGTTAATGAATGATGGGTTCAAACAATGGATGATAAGAGCCATTCAATCTTGAAAAATGACATCTGGGACTTGACAACTTTACCACCTTATAAAAGGCCTATTGGTATCAAGTAGGTGTATAAGACAAAGTACAAACTTGATGATTAAGTAGATTGTTACAAAGTCAAAATTAGTAGTCAAAGGCTATAAGTAGAAACTAAGAATTGACTATTTTGAGGTATTAGCACTAGTCCATAGAATGGATATCATTCAAATAATTCTTATCCCCACAGCACAAAATAAATGGAAAATCCATCAAATGAATGTGAAGTCAACATTTTTCAATGGTGTCTTTGAAGAAATATATATAAAGCAACCACCAGGTCACATAAAGAAAGGACATGAAAAAAAAAGTCTACCATTTGAAAAAGGCTTTGTAAGGATTAAAACAAGCACCTCGAGCTTAGTATATGTGAATCGATGCATACTTATTGTAAGATAGATTCTAAAAATGTCTTTACAAGCATATATTATATATCAAGTCAAAAACTAATAAATATATAATAATTGTATACCTTTATGATGATGACTTAATATTTACAAGATATTCTGAAAAAGATGTTTGCATAATTGAAGGAAGTATAACTAGCCAATTTTAAATGACAAATATAGGACTAATAGCCTATTTCTTAGGCATTGAAGTGTAACAAACTAGTAAAGGTATTTTCATTTCCTAACAAAATTATACCAATGATATTTTGAAGAAATTTAAAAGGGATTCAACAATTCCAATATGAACCCCAGTTATTTAACACCTTGAAATAAAAAAAAAGGTAGTAAAGAATTGATTGACCTAACTTACTTTGAAGGCATAGTTGATAATCTACGCTATTTAACTTCCATTAGGCTAGATATTGTTTATAAAGTTGGAACTATCAATCATTTCATGAAAAATTCATATCAATCACACTTGCAAGTAGCAAAATAAATTTTACAACATGTCAGTGGTACTTAAAATCATGGACTTTTGTACACTTATTCTAATGATTTCAACCTAATTAGATATATAAATAATGACTGGGCAGGTGATATTGAAACTAAAAAAAGCACATCTGGTTATGTTTTGTATCTTAGAGATAGTGTATTTTCTTGATTTTCAAAGAAGCAATAAGTGGTGTCCTTATCAACTGCAAAAGCTAAATACATGGTAGCAAAATTTATAGCATGTTAAGCGATTTGAATTTGCAAACTACTTGAAGAGTTAAAATAGGTGCAAGAATTCTTAACAACAATTATATGTGATAATAAATTAGTAATTGTATTAACCAAAAATCCAATTTTTCATTATAGAAGCAAGCAAATTGGAATCAAGTATCATTATATTAGAGAGTTAATCAAGAATGAAGAAATAAAGCTTGAGTTATGCAAGCCTGATGAAAAATTACAAATATTTTGACAAAGCCATTGAAAACAAATGCATTTAAAAAGTTAAAGATAATACTTGGTATTATTTCAAAATTAATTTAAAGGGAGACTATTAAAAATAATTAAATTAATTTTAAAAAATAAAAAATAAAGGGTAGCAATGCTTATAAATGAAGCATTCAACATCAAAATTACGTGCATTTATATTATAGCTAAAATCTTTTTTTTTATCAACAAAGTCGCAAGCAATGGTCTAACAATTATATAATATTGTATTTGGGGAAAAGATTGCTGAATTCAATGTGCTATATAATACCCATTCTTCTTGCAATTAAAATCAAATTGGCATAAGAAGAAAATTCAATCAAGTGTGAATAAGTAAAAGCCTTGGAAAAACAAAGCTATAGTACCAAAATATTGCTCCATAGAGTGTCTATAGTCTTATTTTGTGAGTGTGTAAAAAATATTGTTTGTTATTTGTATTAGTGTGTGAGAAAAAAATATAGTATATTTATATTTTGTGAAAGTTGTTACAAATATAAAGAAAGAAGATTTTCTCTTATTTCTACTCCTTATTCAAAATTTCTTTTTAATTTTTTATACTAATATTATTAGCAAATCTATTAGTTCTAACATATGTATATATAACAATTGTAAATAATTATATAAACATATAAAAGGCATTAGATTAATATTGTCAATTGAAAACACCTTAAACCTTGTGAAAGCTGATATGATAATAAGATGGTTGCATCAAAATAACCCATCCTTAATAGATTGATTGAGAAATTTTTGTATATTCTAACTATGATATGCATCTTTAATTATAATTAATAAATAAAGAATAATTATGAAACTACCATTTATTAATTTTATGGGATATATATATTAAAAATATTAAAAATTATTGATAATTATCTTTGATTTATTAATCACAATTAAGAATGCATAACATAGTTGAAACATGTAAAAAAATTTCAATATCGATCACTTAATCTTTGAAACTACGTGATCACATGATCATAGGTGAATTATATGGCACCCTTATGGGTTTGGTACCCATTAGGGTGTGATAAAATCCAGACCGTTAAATAAGATTACAAAAAATCTCAGTAAAAATTGGTAATCTCATCCAACAGTTTGCATTTTGTCACACTCCTATAAGTATTAAATTCATAGGGGTACCATAGAAGTCACCCATAATCATATTTAATTAATTATAGAACATTTCTCGGTTGCTATAAACACTTTAAGGTATGCTCACAATTTTCACTAATGTTTACTTTCACTCTTGTTACTAATAAAGTTATGTTCACTAGCTTAAGTATAAAAGGGGTTTTCGATAGCTACTCCTTTGAACCTTGCGTGCTGATTTCTCATCCATTTCAAATAATTGTATAGAGTGATAGTATTCAACAGACTACTAATTTTATAAACTAATTAAACCAATATAGGAAGTTTTCATTGATGCAGACAAAGAAGAAATATGGATTCCTCAGTTTCTCAAAATAAATGAAGGGATGAGTTTAAGGTAAAGATAAATATTGCGTGTTTTAAAATAAAGACAATTTTTAAAAATTGAGTATATAAAAAACTAGAGTAATACAAATTGAGAGAGAGAGAGAGAGATTTGTGGCAATGAAGTTAATTGTCGAAAAAGAAGGGGCATTTGTGTAGGATTGACTTTGAAATCCTCATAATTAGAAGCACTAAATGGCATTAAACTAACGATAAAGAACTATGATTCCAAAATGTTTAGTTGGTGGGATTCTGCTTACACAAAGACAAGAGTGAAAGAAGGCCCCACAATTCCTAGCTTTGGCCGTCTATAGAGGAATCTGCTGATTTCAGCCTCTACCTGGCCAACTACTAATTAATTAAGATTCCCATAATTTAAAGTTTGCTTTTCTTGGACCAACCCATCGCCCATAGTTACTTAAGCGTTAAAATCACTGTTTAGTGTAAGTTTTTGCAACCTAACTTCATGTTGACCAAGGTAACACTTAGTCATATTTCTTGAATTCTATTGGTTAGACGGCTAGTGGCCCACTTCATTTTGCGTGGTCCATTGTTGACCGTGTACTAATCCCTTCCATTTCTCCATCAGAATTTGTGTTTTTGTTTTTAACTATGTGAATAGTTTTGCTTGCAAAGTTAATACAATTTTTTTAGCAAAAGATGCAGCAATGAAAAAAAAGCTGAACTTCTTCGACCAGTTCAGTTAACAAGATTCGGTGTCTCCACACTTGAGTCTTACTATCAGCAAATTATATATATATGCCACCTATAATTACTGAGATAAGCTGTTAGTGTATTACATTTAAAATGGAAAATTTTATTCTACTTCTAATAAATATTTAAGAAAATGAAAATAAAGATGACAAGCAATGGCGAAGGGTGGTTCATGACTGGGGGTTTTATCCCCCAAATTTTGGCAAATTACAATAATATTTTTATTGTAATTTTTAACCTTTTCAAATAACGATCCACATTAAGCCCCTGATAATATAGTTATTTTCATTACAATCCTTGACAAATTATGTTTTAGCCTTCTCAAAAATTTTTCCTAGGCTTCACCAATGATGACAAGGGTAAATTAAAGGTAATCTCTATGATTTGGGTTAATAACTTAATTGACATTATTCATTAAATATAGAAGCATTCACATAAATTCTAACAAATGTTTATGGGGATTTATTAGATATATATATATATATTAACTTACCACATCCTTATAAGCTGATTAGAACTTATTTATTGAAATTATTCATGTAGCTATTTCAAAGGCTAAAAGGGTTTAATGAGAAGTTTTATTATAATTATTTTTATAACATTCCAAAAAAGTTATCATAACAAAGAACTAGACATGGGCTAAGACAAAACAAAAAAGAAGGAGACATAATTGGTCCTTAAACTAGTTGGACTAGAGTTTTGAGTCAAGCAATTGGTTGATCAAGACCCCAAACAATTAGTCAACTAAAGGTCAACTAAACTTGTTCATTTGGTTGGTAGTTAATTAAACTGATAATCAACAGGCTACTTCCAAGGTTTTATACAAGGGAGAGTCTTCTCAATATGATTTACAATCCCATTTCGTAATTAAGGTGCTCTAAAAGAGTGTAAGTGACATAAATAAGGTGTTAACTTATGGTATGCAAGTGTGTAGGCTTAAAGCTTTTTAGCCTAAAAGACTAATGTATCTTAGACTTCATTTGTTTTATCGGAAAATACTTACTATAAAATATAGCTGTAAAATGTTAAAATAAGAAAAAATATTTTATTTGTTCAATGTTAAATATAAAGAATTTGGAGAAAATAACCTCCTTTATTTTAAAAAAAATTATTTTTCTCTATTATCATAATTTTTGGTATCATTTTTTTAAACACAAGCTATATATTGTATGTTACTTCTTTGCTAATATACATGCAAATGTTACTTTCCTATGAAAAATATTTTTCAACAAAACAAACAAAACCTTAATGTTTTGCTCATTTCTAACTTTCTTTTTATTTCTCTTGTGTGAGATTCCTTATTACCTTAGGTAAGAGACCTACTAGTAGAGTGTAGGAGAGAACACTCTCCTCCTAAGGTGTGTGGGAGTTTTGCCTTATTTCCAAAATAGCTAAGTGATTTTCTTTGTTAGGATTATGGATCACTTAAAGAAAGATTATAAGTAATGAAGTTAGATACTAAAAATGGAATTAATGATAGTATAGGGATTAAACTTTCATGAAAGATACAATGATTAAAAGGATAATGGAATTAATGATAGTACAAGCGTAAAATGGTCTTTTCACTTGAGGGTAAATAGTCTATTAACAATAAGGTAGAATGGTTGTTTCAAAAGATAAATATAGAGATATTGTATTTTGTTAATTAGTTGATTTAGGTATGATTTGAGTGCACAAAGTACATAGCAATAAAACTTACATGAGATGTGACAATAAGACCTAGCAAATGCAAGTTCTAGTATAAGATGGTGGAATTAATGGCCTATACCATGTGAAAACAAGTTAGAAGTTATGAATGTTTGCATGTTATATAAGAACTCATTGAAATCTACTTATATTTTCCATGTTAATGTGCAATATTAATTGTAACATTTAATTGGCATGGTTAGCAATATGATCTCATATCAAGTTTGAAGGACTTTGGACTCCCCCAATAATGTTATATAACCTTTCAGTTTCTTCTTATAATGAGATGACATGATTATAGGAATGATAACGGAGATGATATGAATAAAGGACTAAGATCCCTATTTAGAAATAGTCGACTATTCCTCATTCTTATAGCCATATGGGTAGACTTATTAATACCTATCTCTATCTCCATCAAATTCTTGTACCCATCTCCATTTCCTTATTTTGTTCAAATAATGTATATTTATTTATTCAATTATAATTTTTTAATAAAACTAGAAATTTCACTACTACATAATCGTTAATAGATGATGGTGAATAGATATTGATTACCATTCTTATTAATGTTTATTTTATATAGTGATATTTTTGAAATTATATGAAAACTTAAAATGGTATTTTTTTTTTTAAATAGAACCAATGTCTATATTACTATAGTGACATTTTTGAAAATTTGGGCAAACTTTAATATGTTAGTTTTACATATAACTAACATCTATATTAACATGGTACTATTTTTAAAATTTTGGACAAATTTTAACACATTGTTTTTTCAATTCACCATAATTTAAACATATGTCATTTATGATTATGGGAACTACTTGAGATGTTTATTTTGCACATAACAATTATCTAAAAGGCATTTCATACGTTTTATTAGGAAATGTAAAAAGTTTAAACATTGATTTTTTTAATTAACTAACATCTAATAGTATAGAAAATGCTAATATATAAGACATCAGTTTTAGTTAATAATTGATATCTATTTTTTATTCATTTTGCCTATAAATTATCATTCTAAAATCTCACTTTTCTTACAAAACACTTTTAAGAATGGATGCATTATTTCATAACACATTTATAATTTTCATACAATTTTTTTATGTATTATCTCACTCTCCAATATTTCAATGACATTTCTCTAGTGACCTCCACTTTTATAGCCAAAGTGTAAATGGAAAAACCACACTAATCTTTAGTTCCTCCATTGTATATTCTTACTATTGAAATCAAGAAAATTAACAAATTAAAATTCCTACTCCATTTTCATCACCGAAGTGTATGTGGAAGAATCAAACTCTTGTGATTAAAATGGAAAAAATTAAGCTATAAATTGGAATTGCATCTTGGATTATGATTTTAATCAAGTGGTTTTGATGTAGTTTTTGTATGTTGATGTAAATATGTAGTTTTTGTTTATTGATGATTTAATGTAATTTTTATATGGGTTATTTTATGGAATATAGATATATGTATATAATCATTTAGAAAGAAATAAAATCATATTATAAATTTTCAAAATTATTTCTCTTTACTCATCTATTTGCACTTCCATAATAAGTTGTTCAATATCAATCAAATTTTACATTAAAATTGTATAATAAGCACTTGTATTACAAAGATTACCAAATAGAAAACATTGAAATAAATTTAACCTTATGCTTAAAATAGTTCAAAAATAACTTTCTTTTTCATATTCACAATTTCAATACAGATATCTAGTGAAATTGATATGAAAAAAATTTTACAATAATAAAAATATCAGTTATTCATAGAAAGAAATGTCTAAAGATATTTGGATGGTTACTATTAAAGAAATGGAAAACTTAAAAACATTAACTTTGGTCTTAATCTTAAAGGATGACATTAATGAATTTATGAGGAAATTATGAAAATTTTAAATGTTTGTTGTTGAAATGACAATTGTTTAAGGCCATTTCAATTATTATGATAGTTCATTTGAAAAGCTTACACATCAATGAAGTAGTTTAATAAAACATATTGAATTTATTTATTTATTTATTTATTTATTTATTTATTTATAAATCATTTGGCAAATATAAGTTAAAAGTTAGGTTTATTAGTTTTATTATGGGTTAAAAATTAATGGATTATATTTTTCAAACCCATCAAATATTTAATGGACTTTGGGCTATCATATTTCTATATTTGCAAAACCCAAATTATTTCATAAAAGTATATTTTTTCATGTGATAAAAGTATTTTAAAATTTCTCATTTATTTTTATTTTAAAAATGTCAAACTTACTTTCTAAGTAATAATATTATTAGCTACAATTAATATCCATTTTTTTCAAAGGAAAGATGACTAAATCCAATTGTCAATATTCAATGGTTATTTTGAGCTTTTGATTGGATAAGAGTGGAAAAATTAAATTAAGAAAAATTTTTAAATTTTAAATTATCCAATATATGTAAAATTAGTAAAAATATATATATACTATTATGGCATTTCTTTTACAATTGGATAAATAGTTTCAAATAGGACCCATAGAGAACAAAATAGTTAAACCAGATTCCTAGGGAAAAAATCTAGTTTTAGCAAAATAGTAATATGGTTGCTATCTTGGCAAAATTCAAGAAAAAGTAATTGAAATCTAACATATATAATACATATATGATATTTTTAACTTATATGATATTTCAAGAAGCTTTTAAGACAAGCAATCTTTCTTAGTGCCAAAAGTTCAATTTTTAAATTATTGTAAAAATGCTTTAGAGCCTAAAATTCAATTTTCATATCATTGGATCCTAAAAGTGACTTAAAGCCAAAAATTTAAACTTAGAGCCAAAGAAAAGATGACTTAAAGCCAAAATCATTTTACCATCTTTTTGCCTATAAATAGGCTATATATCTTTGTACAAGAATATGAAATTGCACTTTTAACTTTAAAATTCTCTCTAACTCTCATTCTAGAAAATTTGTAGTTCTTATTTTCTTCTTACTCTAGAACTAAAACTTGCATATCCACTGTAAGAGTGTTATTGAGTGAAAGCTTGTAAAATCTCTTTAAGAGATTATAAGAAAAATCCTTTTTATATTTTGTTAGGAAATCCTAGTGAAAATTGTGAGAATCTTGTAAAGTTAGGTGGTTGCAAAATCCTAGTAGAGATTTGTGTGAATCTTGTAAAGTTAGGTAGTTGTGAAAATCCTAGTATAAATCGAGAGAATCTTATAAAGTTAGGTGTTGTAAGTTTATGAAAAGTTAGTAGATACCTTAAGTTATACTTGGTAGCTTGAGAAGAGAAGACTAGACACAAAAGGCATTCCTTTTGGACAATTGAACCTTCTTGGTGTTCTTTCTCTACTATTTTACTTACATTTTGTTTCAAAAATATTATTTCATCAAGAAAAGAAAGTTCATGATTTTTTAATATTGATTAAAGAAACTTTTTTAAACCATCAATCAAAATACTTTCAATTATTATTAAAATATTTCATATTTTTTAAAACTATATATTCATTAAAATTCTAAGAATTATTTCATTACACTTTATGGTTTTTATTAAATTAATATTATAAGTTTTATTCTTAAATTTTTGAAAAGGCCAATTTACCCCCTCTTAACCTATAAACTCTATCACACTTTACTAATATCTTAAAGTATAACAACTACCACTTTTTTAGAAATGATCAAACCTAGGACATCAATTTTCTATTAATAATTGATGTATAAGATTTTATATATGGATTATAAATATCACTCTCTCTACTAATTCGAAACAAATTGATGATATATCAAGATAGCTTACCTTCCATCAAAAATAGAGTTTTTGAGTTAAAAGGTTAGATCATCGTATTTAATATTACTAGGCTATTAAGAAGGTTTTTGAATCAATAAAAAGTCCTTATAGGGACTTATGCCCACACTTCAACTATGAATATAAGTATTTCACAAAGCATTTGGAAGGACTTTCATAAAAATCCTTCCAAATACTTTGTAAAATCCTTGTATTCACTATAAATATCACTCTATTAGTATCACTCTCTTTTCTAATTTGAAACAAATTAATGACATATCAAGATAATTCAGCTTTCATAAAAAAATATTTCAAGTTAAATGGTGTAAATCATAGTATTTGACATTACTAGGCTATTAAACAAGTTCTTGAATTGATCAAAAGTCCTTCTAAGGACTTATGCCCACATTTTGGGCATAAATACAAGCATTCTACATAGCATTTGGAAGAAATTTAGTAAAAATCCTTCCAAATGCTTTGTAAAATCCTTATGTTCACTGTTGAAGTGCAAATACAAGTCTCGTAAGGGCTTTTAATGCCAGAACCTTCTCAATAGTCTTGGTAATATTGAATATAATGATCTATACATTTCATCTTAGAAGCCATTTTATTACTCTTGGAAGCTATCTTAAATTATAACATTTTTAATATATATGTCGATGTAATGATTTGAAAATAAGTGAAATTGTAAAATATTTTTTTGTAATTGTCTATCTTTTTTTTCTCATTTGTTTATACATTTACATTCAACTTTTTTGTTATTTGTATATATTTAATTGTATAAGAAAAATATTATAATGTAAAAAAATTAATGTTATCAATTTCATTTAGAGTAAGTTAATTTAAAAAAATTAATCAATTCATAAAATGACACTACTATAAAATAACTAATTAACATTAAATATTTAGATGATTATTTGTCAAAAATTGATTGATATTTAATTAAGTATTGTTGTATATCTATTTTTAATGTTAGCTTTGAAACTATCATAAAATATAATAATGATTTTAGTTCTTTGTTGAAAACAACTAACATCATTTTTTATCATTATAGGAAATAACATTAAATGCCATTTATTTTCAAACAATTAGCATTTAATTTCAATAATGTCATGCTAGTTTATATTTATAATTGACGTACTATGTCCCAAAAACCTTACCCACCTAAATCCTATCCTCTATTCCTCATTCCCTTATTTTTCTTATTTCTCCTTTATTTTTAACCAAGTATAGAAGCTAATATCTCTTATGAGTGTAAAAAATCCTAATTTAAATAATTTTAAAGAATAAATTGAACAATAAAAGTTTGAAAATAATGAAAGATTATATATAATACTCCAATTAGAGATAGATGTTTCATTGAATCTATCTTAATATCTGCTACTCAAGATGTAAGGTTTGCAATCTTTAAAATGGCCTTTTGAATACAATACTTGTAGATGTAAAAAGCATTCATGAAAAATCGATGCATGATATTACACATTTTTATATGAATAAATAGTAGATGAGAGACAAAATGTCAAAAAAAGATGAATGAGAATAAAAAAGCAAACTTGTAAAAGTAGCATCCAAATAATATGTAATAAAATAAGATTGATTAGGAAACTAGAAACTAGATTATAAGAACAAAAACAAAAGTACAAAATAAAATTCACATTTATATTCTATATTTTTTCAATGGGTGTTAAATCTCACATATTTAACCATAGGCTAATTAAGCTTCAATCTTGCAAAATAATTAGTCAGCAAAAGAAAAAAACTAAAAATAATCATCTTAAAGTTAGAAGGAGAGCATACCTCATTAAACAAATAATTATTTTAAGTGGAAGATTTTCAGGTTGAAATATGCAAATAATGCCATGCTTTACTCTTTTTATTTTTTATCCATGTCATACTTTAGCTTTTTCATTTTCAATTCATGCTCAAAGCCTAAGTTTTCATGCCAATCATTATGAAAAAACCAGTGTATAAAGTTAAACATTAGATGTCAACTTGAAAAAAATGTTGTCATTTTTTAATACAATGACATCATCCTATTAAGTAATGTTTAATTTCAATTACTCATATGAATTGATGTCATAATGAATAAATGCATTTTATTAAAACATAAATTTTTTGCTTAAGTAATTTTTTCCATAGTCATTCCAGAACAATCCCAAAACCTTTCTAAAATTATTTGAGAATGGTCAAATATTACAAACATATATATTAGAATAAAAATGATTTAATTATATGCATCATGCTTCAGAATTTATAGTTTACAATTTACATATACATCTCTCTCTCTCTCACACACACATACATATATATCAAACTGAAATCTAAAACATAATTTATATATACTACATATATATAGGCAATAATTTTATATATTAAGTTTAAATTTTGTAAAGAACACTAACATCATTTTGTTGGAAAGGGATTCCCTCCCGTAATTACAACTACAGTTACAAGCAGGAACCATTGATATATATGGCCCCCTGCATTATCAGTGGGTTCCGTAGAATATCAACAGTTATCTCCTGCAACTACAACTGTAGTTAAAAGAAAGGATCCCGATCCTATTTTGTTAGCTAATCTATTTTTTTTCAATTTAACTTACTTTAAATAAAATCAGTAGCATTAGTTTTTTTTTTTTGCATTATGTTATTTTTATTATACAATTAAATGGAACAACAAATAAATTGAAGGTAAATGAAACAAATAAGAAAGGAAACAATCTATTACGAAAAAAATATTCTTCCATTTTATTTGTTTCCATATTAGTATATTGACATATACAATTAAAAAACTGTTATTTATAATAAATGATAGACTTTTTATTTACAATAAACATATAAAGTATCCCTACATAAATGAAAAGGAAAAGTAAGTATCCTCTAATTATAATTTCTTCATATTACTTAAAGGTTTTTGAGTTATAGGGTATAAATGGTTGCAAACTAGTAATAAATTATAGTGAAAAAAAGTAACATCACCATTCATACAATGAACATAAGCCTATATATGTTAAAATGATCATATGGTTTCTTTTCATAATAATTTATTATCACTTTACAACCTATTTTTGCATTTTTCTCAATACAAACCAACATAAATGGCTTTTGAGATGGAAGGTGTAGATTGTTACAATTTGATGATAAATTATAGTGAGAAAAAGCAATGTCATCATTCACGCGTTAAAAATAAGTGTATCAATGCAAAAATGGATATGTTACTTCTTCTAACTACAATTTATCATCACTTTACAAGCTATCTTTGCATTTTCTTGATATATACCATATGGCTTCTAAGATTTGAGATTGAAATAGAGGGTGTAGATTGACAGTATGTAGAATACATCAAGAGATGCCTTTTAAGATAGAAGGCATAAATCGCCATATTGACTATTATCAAAACTACTGAGAAGGTTATAAAATTTCTTAAACTTTCTTTTAGGGACTTGTACCCCACTTCAACAATAAACATAAGAATTCTACAAAGCATTCAAGAGGTTTCTTGTCTGAAATTCATCCAAATGCCTTGAAGAATGGATGTACTCATAACCAAAGTGTGAGTCCCTAGAAGGAACTTTAATCAATTTAATAACTTTCTCAATAACTTGATAATTTTGAATATGAAGGTCTACACCCTCTAACTCTTTTTGATATATCACCAATTTTACTATTATAGAACTATAATTCTACGTCAATGGATAAATGTCAGTAGAAGGCAAAATTATCGTCTATATTAATGTGGTAACATTTTTAAAATTAATAAAATGACGATTAGTAAATACAATTAATATCTATTTTGAAGTAGTAGAATTTTTAGAGTTTTTTAGAAACTTAAGATGATGATTTTTTATTTAATTGATGTTATAAAGTATAACATTTTAAAAGATGTTAGGAAAATGAGAAAATTTAAAATATCAATTTTAAAATTAACTAACATTGATTTAGACATGGTGGCATTTTTGGAATTGTTAGAAAACATTAAACAAGGATTCTTTACTTAACTGATATCATAATATATGTCATTTGAAGGTTGTTAAGAAAATGAAAAAACTTAAAATGTCAATTTTAGAATTATCCAATATCTATTTAGATGCAGTGACATTTTTAAAATTATAAGATAACTTAAAATATTAATTTTTTATTTAATCAACGTCATAACATATGACATTTAAAGGTTGTTGGAAAAATAAAAAAATTTAAAATGCTGATTTTAGAATTAATTGATGTCCTTTTAGATATAGTGACATTTTTTAAATTATAAGAAAACTTAAAACCTTAATTTTTTATGTAAGCCACATTAAAATATATGGCATTTAAAGATTGCTAGAAAAAATAAGGAAATTTAAATAATAACATTTAAAGGTATTGAAATCTAGTAAAAACCCTTAGTATAATGATATTTTGTACTTTATACATTTTATTCTTTTTCTCATTATCACTCTCACTTTTATTCTTATTTATTCTTAAGCTCAATCTTTATTTTTGTCTAGCTCTCTCTCTAGAAGTCTAAATGTTCCTTGGTCCTCCACCACACTTTAGTGAGCTGTCAATACTTTGTCAAAACATTGAGCACAAAGTAAATAACACATTAGTTCAAAACATAAAAGGTGTTTTTTCTTACTTCTATTTCTCTTAAATTTGATTTTCTTTAGTGCATATTTTTAATAGATTTTTATTTATGTTTTTCTTGTATAACTTTCAAGGTTGTCTTTGAGTATTAGATGCTTATTATATTTTGATAAAATATTGCAATTGAAACTAAAGCATCTAAACAATGATAAAAGATAGAGAAAAAAATGAAAAAGTCTATGAAAATGCACATTTTTAAGATATTGGAAAAAGTAAAAGCCTCTACAAAACCCTTCATGATTTTGCATACATAGGTAAATCTCAAAAAGTTACACAAAATTGATATAAAATTTACTTTAAATGGACAACTGAGTGTGAAGTTATGGTTTTTCAAAATTTTTAACTTAAAATACATATTTTTATACTAGATGTTAAGTTTATTCAATTTTAATTGTAAATATTCTAATGGGAAAGCTAAAAGCTAATTAAAAAAATATTTAGGCAAACATTTTATATTAGTTACTTATTAGAAATTGATGACTTTAACTTTGCATGGGTTATTAGGTAATATGTCTTATAGAAAATGAAAATGATTTTTTTTTGTTATGAGAACCAATGTTATTTTCCTTTTTCACATAAATGATATTATAAAATATTTATTATGATAATTAATAAAATGTTAGTACATAAACTTCTTTAACCTTAGTCAACTTTTTTACAATAGTGTTTGTTTTGAAATAGGAGGGTGAAAGATATTTATAAGGCATGGGGCAAACATTACACATCAATTATTAATGACAAACCAACATTTTAAGCTTAACAAAGTGGCAGTTTCCATACCTCAAGACATTGGTTAAGTACCTTGCTAATGTATAAACTTTTGACATAATTGTCATGATGATTGAATTGTCATTAGATAATGGTCAAGCATAGACAAAATTAAAATGTTAATTTTTCACAATTTCACATAACCCTATAATGTCATTCAAAGCATTTTTCATTTTTCAAGCTTTTTTCATAAATTCATAATGGCCATAATTTTAGATAATGATCAATTAGAAAATTAACTTTTTTTAGTTTGCGATTTCATTAATAGAGACCTTTTGATTATCTTTAGACATTGGTAATATAAATAGTTAATTCTAGAATCATTTATAACCAATGTTTTAGGATAAATTTTTAAATAGATTTTACTTTTGATTGATTTTAAATTGAATGTTAAATTTTTCTCTTTACCTTCTTTTTGGTACTCTTTATAATCCAAATGTTAATTATAGAATTTTAACACTTCATTATGAAAGTAAAATTAGATAAGGGAAAAGAAACAATTTTGCAAATTTATATTATGATTTTATTCATTTTCATGTCATTACATACATATATGTAATCCATAAAATAACCTACATAAAGATTACACTAATTCATCAATGAACAAATACTACATATTTACATCAATGCACAAAAATAATTGAAAAACCATATATCAAAATCTTCATCCTTACTTATTTTATATATACAGTATATACAACAAGAAAAATTAAAGAACTAGGCCCTTCTATATTTTATTATTGTAGAAGGAGGCTTTACTCATATAGGAAGGATACCATCTCTCAATGGCGGGAGATAAGTCTTTTAGGAAGATCCACATTTCTAAATTTGTAGGTAGATAAGATAGAAGGAAAGCTATCATTAAGTTTGATCCAAATTTTGAAATTAGATAATAAAGACAATGGTATTATCAAGATGTTTAAGATGGAGACTGAGATGATTTTTAAAATGGAGATTGAAAGGAAAATTTATAAGCAATAAGTAAAACATTAAGCATTGGTTATGAAACCAAAATCAATGTCTAACTTATAAATTTAGATGTCGATTTAGTCTAAAACTCACATGTAATTATTTTACATTTCACATAATGGCTTTTGAAAACCCTTTTTGTCAATGATTTTGTAAATAGCTAATGTCTTAAAGTTTCATTATTTACTAGAAATATCATAAATGCCATGAAGTTGGGCATCAGTTAGTTCTTTAACCATCATTTTCAAGATTGCATCTTCTTGATTGAAACATTTGGTTTACTTTTAAGCTTTAGATTTATTAATGATTGACATCTTATAAATTTGATTGTGTTTCATTACACTAGCTATCTATAATCAAATTACAAATTTATACAAAAGGTTATTTGTTTTTTGATATTTTCTATTTGGTAAAATTTATTATTAAAGTACAATTAAATGAGAAAAAAGGAAAATAATTCTATAAATTTATTATAACATCTTTTTTTTTAAATCATTAAATCTAATTGTATCCTTAAAACAGCCAATGCCTACAAAAATTAAACTAAATTATCAATACATAAAAAGTAAATGTTCACATTAATACACAAAAACTATAGCCATATGTATCAAATTCATTATCCTCGATGGAAATTCCCATTTTTAATTGGTTTTCTCCATTTTAATCATTCAAAGTAAATGTTTACCTTCAATTCTTCTATGCAAACTTTGACAATGAAAATGGAGGTTTCCCAAAATACTGGAGAGTGATAATAAACCATAAAAGCATCTTATCCTAAACTCTAATCTCTCATGCCAATCTTAAATGTTGGAGAGTAAAAGACATTGGTGTTCTAGATAGGGTGCTTCCATAAGATTCGAAACATTTCTGAGAATTACTTGAATGCAAAAAATAGTGAAAGAAAAATTTATAGAAAGTATGAAAAATAAAGAACATCAACTATTAGATCAAGATAGATGTCTTATATGTTAAAATTTCAAAGAAAGAATAGCTGCCATACCTTTCAATTTTAGTAATTTAAAGAACCATCATGTGAACTTTTTAATATTTCCTAATGAGATGCTACAAATGCCTTTTTGGTTAATGATTTTCAAAAGTTTTCATCCTAACGATTAGTTTTAAAACTAATATTGTAAGTTTTAATCTAATTACAAAATTATCACTACATTAATATAGATATCAGTCATAATTTATTTCCATTGTCTTAAGTTCTCATATAATTTAAAAATTGCCATTGTATCAAAATAGACATTGGTGATAGTGGTAACTTACGTCTATCAACCAATGTTAATTAGCTATTTTATAGTAGTGTGATGTTAGTGTTCTTATAAAATTGTTGCTTGATACCACTTGTAAAATCATAAATTGAATCATTTGTTTTATCTATTGTAATATATGTTTACACAATAAATAAAATCATTTTTCTTCTAGATTAACTTGTATATAAATGTGATATATATAAATTTTAATTTAGATTTTGGTTTGATATATATATATGATAGGACTTAGATCTGTTTCTTTTTTTAATTATTTTTAGAGAAATAAAGATATAATTTTTATCTTAGAACTCATTGCTTTACTTATTGGGACCTATAATTTCAAACAAAAAAATCCTATATTTATCTCTTTTCAAAATTCAACCTATGCATTTCCCAAGACATGCACCAGATTTAAATCCTATATGAAATATGTGTAAATTGCTGTCTAGTTCTAGTCTAATGCAAATGCTATGTATAATTGAATCAATTTTAATTTGGCTTACTATATATGTGATATCTATATTGTTATTTCTAGCCATTCTAGAATGATTCTAGAAAGGTTCTAGGATTATTCTAGAATGGTTCTAGAATTAGCAAGATTGGTAGCATATCAAAGAGATTAAAAGGGATTTATTATGAAAAAAGTTGCCAAAGTGAAAGAAATTAATTTTTTAATAATTGACATTCAATTATTATAATGTTGGCTCTTGTTTAGTAACAAATGCTAAACTAATAGAATTACATCATCTTATTAAAGATAATAGTATTTTTATACTTAATTGACATCTAATATTTAACATGGTTTACTTGAGTTAACTTTAGATGCTAGTGTTTGGTGATAATTGATGTGGAAAATTCTCTCCTTAGGCATGAATTGAAAATAAAAAATATAAATCATGGCACAAGTTGAAAATAAAAAGAATAAAGTATGATGTCATTTGTAAATTTTATCTTGAAACTCTTTCAATCATAAAATAATTTTTTATTCAACGAGATATGCTCTTTTTTTAATCTTAAAATGATTCTCTTTGATTTTATATTTATGTTCACCTTTCAACCCTAAAATTATTTTGCAGAACTAAAGTTTTGTTAGTCCATCACTAAATATGTGAAATTTAGCACTACTTAAAAAAACACATAATATAAATGGAAGGGTTTGTTTTAGTTTCTATATTTATTCTTACAATTTAGTTTCTAATTTTATAATTAATCATATTTTGTTATTATCATTTTAATACAACTTTTATATGTTTGTACAAGTAAAAAATTTAATTTAATTCCTTTTTTTTTTCATTCAGGGGTATTATCTACTATCTATTTATATGAAATGTGTAATATTATAAATTAAATTTTCATGAATATTCATTGCAATTACAAATATTGGATTGAAGAGTACTTTTTCTTAGGAGTGCAAACCTCACATATTGAACAATGGATATCAAGATAAATTTAGTAAGACACTTATTTCTAACTAGGGTTGTATATAACCTTTTACTATTTTCAAATTTTTATTATTCAATATATTCTTCAAAATTGATAAAGTTGGGATTCTATAGTGTTATAAAAAATATTAATTTTTTATTTTTGGTTACAATATTTTGTAAAGAGAAATACTAAAGAAATAAGGATTATGAGTAAGCAAGGAATAAAAGGATGGGATAGGGTAGGGAAAGGGTGGGATATACTATGTTAGTTATTTAAAAATACTGAAGTGGTATTATAAAAATTGTATGCCATTATTCTAAAGAATGGCATGTAATACTATTTCCACAACAATAACAAAAGAAATGACATTGTTTACAATATAATAACATATATTATTGTTATAATTTATGATAATTAGACAATCGACATTAAAAAAATATATAATAATAAATTAATAGTTATAGTTGTATTATTATTATTATTTACGACACTCAATTTCAAAAATCAATGTTTAATCTTTTAAATAGCCAACATATATCAATCATTCTAGAATAGTATTTACATATAACAATAAATTAATAGTTATCTAAATATACTAATGTTGCTAACACAACAATGAATAACATAATGTTTTTGTTGAAATTTATCTTAAAAATCTTCTTATATTTAAATTAAATTATGAAATATATACTTTAGTTTTTCTTATTATTATTATATAGTTAAATTTATATATATAATATACATTAATATATTATATAATATGTGGAGGATTGGGCAATTAATGTAGTTCCCTTAATAATATCCATATCCATTTTTAAAGTTTCATATCTATACCTAAATGGGTAAAATGTGTAAATACCTATTAAATGCAAGTGAATCCTCCATTCTTACATCACTAATGAAACAAATAATGAATATGTACATATATGGTAATTATTACGATACTTTTGAAATTTTAAATATTTATTTTTTTAATATAATTTTAATTTAATAGTTTATGTGATGGCCATATCATCATAAATTTTGAAATTTTAAAGGTATTGTAAAATTCACACACACACACACATATATATATATATATATATATAGTGAGGATCAATTGACACCAATTCAAAAATTACACTCTTATACCAAATCTAAATCATTCATTCTCATTTCATCTAATCTAATGATTACAAATAATCTTATTTAATAGTGCAGTCAGAATTTAATAATGAGAGAGAATTAGCATATTGGCCCATTTAATTACATTTTTTATCTCTCTTTACATCTTTTAATTTTTTTCTCTCCTAATTTATTTTATATTTTTCTCTTCGTCCATCTAAATAAATGTGTAAATTTTTTCTTATTTTTTACTTGGCCTTATAATAAAATTCCTTGAATAAAATACATGCCAATCAAAATTAAAAAAAAAAATTCTAAATATATTATAATATAATAAAATATTATAATTTACTAATTATTAATTTATAAATAACATATCAATGAAACAAAAAACTACTTAAATGATCGTACATGCAAGATGCAAGGCCATTAAGGATATCATAAAATTTGATAAAAATAATTATGGGAGTGAATGAAAATAGAAAACTACTTAAAATTTTTCTTGCATTCTTACATTATTAATTATTAATTTCAATATATTACTACTTGGTGGAATAAGTATTGGCTTCATCTATGATCTGTTTAAAATAATCAATGGCACATCATTATAGAATTACCTGATGAGGTCCTCAATTTGAATATTATTTAAGAATCATGTTAACGTATACATGCCTAGAATATTCTTGCAAATCTTCATATAAAGATTGTATTTTTTGTGATAACTTGTTAACAAAACTTTTATCTTTCAAAAAAATAATAATAATAATTTGAAAGAAATTGAAGTTGTCTCTAGCTAACAAAATTGTAACTTTCTAGTTTTTATGAATAAAATTGGATTATTTAAAAGTGTAAGATATAATATAGAAGGTAAGATGAGATATTACAATCCTTTATAGGAAAATTGAGAATTTATAATTTAATAGGTAATAACTAATTAAAAATAATTTTAAAATGCATAATTATTCACTTTCATAATTTTTTTAATTAAATTTTATGATATCTTTTACAGCCTTGTCTCTTCCATGTACGACCATTTAAGTAGTTTTCTATTTTTGTTTTACAACAAAGTTCCTAAGTACTATTCTATTTCATTGATACGTTATATATAAATTAGTAATTAATAAAATATGATATTTTGTCAAATTATATATGTTTAAAAAATATTTTTTTAATTTTGATTGGGATGTATTTTATTCAAGACATATTATTATAAGACCAAGTAAAAAAAGAAAAAATTTGCACATTTATTTAGATAAATAAAGAGAATATTGTAAAAAAAAACTTCAAAAAAAATTAAGAATAATTAAAAAAGATACAAAGGGAGAAAAAAGATAATTAAATGAGTCAATATGTTAAATCTCTCTCATCATTTAATTCTCATTATACTATTAAATAGAATTATTTATAATCACTGGATGAAAGAAGAACGAATGATTTATATTTATATTTGATACAAGAGTGCAATTTTTATATTAATATCAATCGATCCTCACTCATACATATATATATATATATATATATATATATATTGCACACGTTAGATGCATCACTTTAAAATTTCACCGCCCAAGGGTTGCGGGAGCCTTTCATTCATTGAGCAGTGATTGCTTACTTTATAAGTGATGGCATGGATGTAGAGTTATAGATAGCACATACTCCCACGATATGTTTACATGTATGAGTTATATATGTACGTGACTTTTGATCGTGATGCCTTAATGATAACCAATGCTTAATCAGGTTGATTTAAGAAAAGTACTTTTATATTTTAAAAGTTATATTTTCTGGTTTTCCAAATTTACATTAAAAATTTTTAACAATTAATTGCACTTATTTTAAAAAGTGGGCAATCAAGTTTTCATATTTAGTACGCCGGATTTCAAATGGAAAATAAAAGAAAATATTTGAGAGATTGAAAAAATGCTCATGTGTTCTGGGAGCATTATCAGGATGATTCGAGGCAATCATATACACAAAATTCGAAATGCGAAAATTTTAGACACAAAAATTCTTAATAAAAATGCAAAATTGCAAATCCATACCTACGAAAAGACCAATGGTATCAGAAACTCTTAACTTTCTTCTTTCCCCAAAATTTCCAAAAAAGGAAAAAACTATTACAATATCAAAAAAATATTATAAAATAAATTAAAGTGCAGAATCATCAATCATGAAATCCAAAGCATTTGAAATCTCCATTCTATATTGTGATTGAATGACGCATTTAGTAAATATTAGAAAATTTAAAATTTTGCACTAGAAATGAATAATTTTACTTAATTTTTATAGATGAAGAATAATAATTAATATAGTATTTCAAGAGTAAATGTAAGATTTACAAAATAATATCTATTTTGATTAAATTTAAAATACCAAATTTGATAAATTAAATTCTTTGCTAATTATAATATTTAAATAATTTATAAGTTCTATTTATTTATTATTAAATAAAATATTTGAGCCCATAAGACTTAAATTCTTTAGTAATTAAATTATTAATTTTAATTTCCAAGTCCAAGTATAACATAAATAGAAGGTTATTTAGAATTCTAATTAAACATATGCATAGGTTAATTGGCCCAAAAAAAATATAGAATTTGGACTTTATTTTATGACAATAGTATTTATTTGACTTTTTTGTCATACTCTGATTAATATTTGAATCGGGATTGGGTCATAATAATAGAAATGGATCCACCAAGCTCAATTATATAAATTTATTTTTATTAATATGATTATATATTACAAAGATAATCATATCTAATTATTTTTAATATTAAAAATATTTAATTTTATATATTTAAATATTTCGTTATCTATTTAAACATATATTTTTATATAAAAATTTTATTTTTACTTAAAATAATAATAAGAATAAAAATAATGAAAATTTTAAAATAGGCTTTAGACTATACATAATTCTAATTAGGTCAGGTTGGGCCATTTTTTTAGAACTAAATAAGCAGAATTCATATTTAAACAATTGTATTTTATACAATTATATATAAAATTGAAAAGTCCAAAAACTCAAGTCGAAATTCGACAATCTGACTTATAAATACCTCTGATTCTGATTATGCAAATATGCCTACTTTGTTTCCTATGGTGTACTCCTCATATTAAAATTTTTTAATAATTATATTTACAAGTAAATCGTTCTATTTATGTTCAAAGGATATTAACTATATATTTAAATTATATAGTAGTAAGGAGATAAAATAATGGGTAAGGCATATAAACATATATATTTTTCTTATTTATTTAAAATTTTATAATAATACGTATTTACTATTGTTCCTTTCAATAAATTCAATAATTATAGATTTTTTAATAATTATATATCGAAATAGATATACATTAGTTCTTATTAAAATATATGTATTTAAATACAAATTAGCTTACTTTAAGCAGTACCCGTAATAATATATATATATATATATATATATATATATATATATATATATATATATATATATATATATATATATATATATATATATATATATTATTTAGGCTGTTCTCCCCAAGAACTAAATAACATGACAAAATTGCCACAACGAATATTCTGGATGAGGCAGTAATTGAATTTAAAATGCAATGGGTTCCTCATGAACGATGAATGACACACAAAGTAATTTTCAATTAAGTTGGAAAGAATTTATTTAATCCTTATGTTTGGATAGCGGAGAATTGTATTCATAAATCAACAGAGATGCTTTTCTTGATCTGAAGATGTTGGCAGCACAATGCGTTTGTTGTTTTATGACAATTCTTTAAAAAAAAAGTCTTATGTCTTGACTCTAGTTTTTGGCTTTATACTATGTAATTTACGTATTCATATATGGTGACGTAGTTCATATACATTATAGATTGGAGATAGATGAGGAGGGTACCATTAAGCCTTGGCCAGATTTTTTAAAGTAATAAAAACATTATATCCATAGAGAGAGGAGGATATCAAGCGATAACATTATTTTTATCAAATTTTTTATTAATAATTAGAATTAGAATTAAAATATAATTAAAAACTTATATAATCATTTTAAGAAATCACGTAGTATTTATGTTTTTAGTCTATTAATACAAAATATAAATTTATTATATCCAATCCGAATTCATTAAAAACTTATTATTTAGACATTAAGAACTTAATAAGATTCGATAAAAAATTTTGAATATGACTTGTTTTAGATCTGTTTAGATTATGAATTATTTTCATTGAAAGATAATAATATAAAATTATTTTTTTATAATTAATAATTGATTAGCTATAAAATATGCTATTTAAATGAGACTAATATGATACTCAAAGAAATTAAAGGTTTATTGAATAAATATTCATCTCTTCATATTAGATCACTGAATTTAAATAATAATATAAGTTATGAAGTTTATGATTTATTCCATCTACTTTTATTTGATATATTAAAATATTTGGTTTGAAATATTTTTCAACTTACAAATTTAATAAACCGATTTTAAAATTATTGGATTGTAAGGAAAAATATTTGAGAGCAAGAGAGAGAAAGAGGAAGAGAGTTATGTATGTTAAGTCTCAAGATATGAAATGTAATTTACCCAAAATTTTATACAAAATTTTAACAGTCTATGAAGTGCCGTGATTACCTCCAATCCTTATACAATGCTCCACCTTTGCTGATTGCCATAGCAGTTGACTTTTCTTTTTTTTTTTTTTAAGGGTAATAAGTGATTTAAATTTAGAATACCAAGCTCTGATTTATTTTTTCCGAAGAAATTTGTTTTAGGAAAATTTAATTTAATTATATATAAGTGAAGTTTTATGCTATCTATATACCATACGATTAAAAAAATAAAGCATGACATCATAATAATGGAAAAAACAACTCTCTACAAAGAATGTTCTTTTTTTATTATATTTTTTACATTTAATATTGAATAAATAAATTATTTAATATTATTTTGATATTTTATAATTATAAATATAAATAAATGAATTTATTTGCGGAAAATGTACTCTACCAAAACAATGAGATCCTAAAACCAAAAAGAATCTCAACGTAATCAATTGATGCAGTGCGGCTTCTTCTGTTTTCTCTATATATCTTTGTACATTTTAATGGCTTCATATTCCCCAATTATAACTGATCCCTTCCCCCAGAAAAAAAAAATGAAAAAAGGGGAGAAAAGCCCAAGTGAATGACCTAAAAGTCTTATTCCAAACTTAATTAGAAGTTAATCGTGCCTTTCTTAAAAAAAGGCAAAGCTAAAGCAAAGTTACAACACAAAACAAAAGACAAAGCAAGGAATTAAGCCAAAAGAATTGTTTCAAAAGGAAGAAAAAGAATCCTTTTGATCTTATGAATAAGTTGTCATATACCTGCAAGAAAAGAGAACTACAACTTCATAAACCACATCAGACAATCAAAATGGCAAGGTTTGAAAGAAGGTAAGCCCCAAAAATTATGCAATTAACGCGCATAAGATTGGTTTCAAATCAATCTACTCGTATCTCTGTATTCATTTATATTTATGGAAATATTTCCAATTTTATTATATACTGAGAATTTCAATACCACTGTCTATTGTTTTTATTTTTACAAGTCAAAAATCCTTTTTTAATTTGAATTTTTTTACTATAATATCAAAATATCTAAGTTATTAGAAGTTAATTAAATGGTAGTATTGATATTTTAATATTACAGAAGGACTAAGCATATGTGAGAACTCTAACTTCTTTTTTTTTTTTTTTGGTTAAATTTTTGAAAATTTTATGCAATTCTCCAAGGCTTAGTCGTGACAAAAGAAATGCTGCCTGCGATATCTACTATTTGGAAGAGAATCTAGAGTTATTAGATCGTAAATGGGGCGATCTTCTGAAAATCAAACAAGCATTGAAGGCAAGAATTGATGAAGCTGAAAGACCAAGAGAGATCCTAAAGACAGATGGAGTGAAAGATTGGCTACACAAAATCCGCATCCTTGAACAGGTAATTAATTAATTCATGTAATTTTTATATTAGTATTTTTAATTGTATTTACCCTTCATGTGTTTTGATGATTGAGTAATTAGTAGTCTCTTATACTTTTCTATTTATAACTTGGTTTCTTTGTTAATTTAAATGGCATACATAGCTTGATCCTTATGTTGGCTTCTTTAGACGTAGGAAAAATATTGTGATACTCTCTAAAATTTAATCAAAATTTTCTTATTATATTTTACCCCTTGTTTGGCAACACTAAAAATAAGATTTCATTTTATCTTCAAATAATTTTTTTTAAAAAATAGTGTTTTACTTTAAATATAAAAGGATTTCATTTCATTTGCAATTCCTATTTTAATTACATTTATGTCATTACGAAATCTATCCAATTTAGTAAGGATTTCACTAGAATTCATTTTATTTGGCCAAAAAAATATTTTATACGAAAGTTTCACACTTTTTCTAACATTATATTTATCATAATACCATCAAAAATTATTTTTTAATTAAATTTCATATATTTTTTCATGCATTTCAAATAAAATAATTAATTTACAAATGAATTGAAATCATTATTTTTAATAAAATATCCAAATGATGGAATTCATTTATAAATGAATTGAAATCATTTCAATTAAAATGAAATGAAATCAACTCTAAAAAATTACATGCCAAACGAAGCATTAATTTCAAACTTGGTATGAATTTAATTTCAAGTAATTTTAAAATTTACCCAAATCTTTACTTTAAAAAAATAAAGGGATACTACATTTAAATTTAAATATTGTGATATTCTCGTCATTGTTTGAAATTAATCAAATCTTATATTTGGTCATAAAATATACAAATATCGTTTCACGTGAACTTTTATGGTAATTTTCAAACTATTTTACAAATAAAAAATTCAAATTAAAATTTAGTGCTAACACTTTTATTTTTCTAATGAGGTTTGTTGTATAAGTTTTGAAATTCGATTGGATATACCCATAATTTAAGTAGATATGATGGATCTTGAGTTAATATTGTAAAAGAGTCAAATGACTTGTATAAAAATATTTTAAAATTTTTTTACATATTTACATAATATTAATATATAATTTTAAAAATTTGGAGGGAAGTCTCCTATGTCCCTACAGCACTGTATGAATTATTTTCGATCATTTTTGCAATAAGATTTTTATTAAAATTAAAGATTAATGATTTAGGGAGTGGAAAGAAATAAGAAGGATATCACCGTAAAAGGATAAGAAAACAACTTAACCCTTTCATAATATTTGGATAATACATTGAAGGTGGTAGGTTTAAACCTCATCAACATTAATGACTCGAAAATAATATTTGAAAACGATAATTGCGATTAAATTGATAGGTTGAAAACTCTCATCCAAATTTAAAATGACAATAGTAACCATTTTTATTTACTATTTCATTTGGTTCATTTTTTTAATTATGTAAAGGGTCTCCACAAACACACACACACAACAAAATTGAGCGCGCACATGTGTGTGTGTATATATATATATATAATATCATGCCCTTAATTTCTGATAGCAAACTATTTAATAAACAAGGGAACCTAGTGTTATTTCCCAAGTGTATAGTTATTAAAATATATATACAGCAAAAATTCATGCACACTCGATATTATTATTACAAACGATATTGTTGTCTGTATAGAATTGTGTCTATTGCATCCTATATAGACAACATTTTTCTTAGTTGCTTGTGTAGCCTAAATCTATACAAATCACAAGTGTCATTTGTGTAGGTAAGTCTATACAGATGATAAGGGCTATACAAACTACTATATCATCTGTGTAGGTTTTGACCTACACAGACGATAATGGCTATACAAACCACAATATCATCTGTGTAGGTCGGACCTATACAGGCAACGAAGGCTACATAGACGACAATTATGGTCTGTATAACTATTGTTATCTATATAGGTCATACCTACAAAGATGACATTATAGTCTATATAGCCCTTATCATCTATATAAGCCTACCTACACAAACGACACTTGTGATCTATATAGTCATTATTATCTATATAAGTCCAACCTACACAAATAACATTATGGTCTATAGAGCCCTTATCATCTATATAAGCTTGACCTACACAAATGATATTGTGGTCTATATAGCCCTTATCATATTTATAAGTCACCCTCCATAGACAATATTGTAATTTGTATAGCCCTTATCATTTGTATAGATCATTTTTTTAAAAAAATAATAAAATTATGTGTAGGTTCATAATTTTTTGCTATCATAATTAATTAGTTATTTATTTTTTACATTTATATTCATTACTCTTTTTACATTTATGTTCATACTTAGTTATTTATATATAACTAAAATAAAATGATAATAAATCTTTAAATTCTGTGGAGTTAATAATTATCTAACACAATCGATTATAATTATAAAAATAAATGAAATATACATTAACTCTGAAGAATATATAATAAAAGCAAATAATTCACATACATACATATTATAAAGTATTAAAACAAATTTATATGATATAAACTATCTAAAATAATAGTCTCTGTTGCCATCATTGTCATCGTCCTCTCCATCATCTGAAGGTAAATGCCAAAGCCGGGGTGGAGGTGGAGGTGGGCGCGATTGTGGTTGGGATTGAGGCAAGGGTTGTTGCTACTGAGGAGTCAGGGAATGCTGTGAACTAGAAGACAATTCAAAAGCAAATCTAGATAGTACTCTTAGTTGATGGATTCTCACCAAAGGAAAAGATGATGCCTCAAGTGGAAGGAGAGAAAATCCTATGGACTATAAAACAACATACATGCCCTCAAGGAGAGTATAATTCTTCTATTGCCACTCCTCATGATAACAAATACGCTCATGCGTACTAGCCAAAGCCTCCTGAGTCTTGGTGACATAGGACTGCATCTCCTCCACAAATGTTGTATCTTGATGTAGCCTCGAGGGAAATGTTACAGTGAATGAACTAGTGCTACTAGTGCCATATGCTGTTGTAGTAAGTAGATGACCAATTACCTTTCCATGCCCTCAGTGAATGTTGAACACCTCATCAATAATAGTAGGCTTATCAACACCTAGCGAACCTATTAGGAAGCTGCTAGAGGAAGCATTGAACTGTGAAGAACAATTGATGACCAATTCCAACATCTTAACCTTTATTTTTTGAATTTAAACATATAAGTTTAATGAAAAACTTTTCATATAGTAAGCAAAATTATTTAATCAAAAAGTAGTTACTTATGTAAGTAGTTTGAACATCTGGATGCACCCATTTTCCTATATGATGTGTATCACGCTCATGAAAGTTCTCCCTCACCGGCTGCCATTCACCTATATCCTTATTTCTCTATACCAATTTCAAAACACGATATTAATAATTAGTAACAATTAGTAAGACTTTGGATAATAACACCATGCAAAAATTTTAATATACCTTGTCATGTCATACCGCCATAATAGACTTTGATCCATGGTGATCATTGTATAACTTTTTTGATCTAATCTCCAAATTTCTTCTAGATAACTCTTGCGCATTTAAACCAAAATATTTGTAATTAGAAGACAAACAAAGTGAATGTCAAAAATGGCAATTAACTAATTGTACTTCAATTTTATCCTATGCTCATCACTGTTAAAGTATGTACATAACTTATCCCAATAATTTGTTGAAATATTAGCGAGATAAGCTTGCCTTGCATTGTTGAGATCATAAACGTCATCCTGACCACCATATTGCAAGAAATGCTAGTAGAGCACAGACTTTCAATTTTTGTATCGATTAGCTACTATCTGTTGGATACTAATAATAATGCATCCCTACTCCTCGAGCTCAACATTCACATATTCGAAGTAGGACTACATTAGAATAAGTGAAAGCATTTTCATTTATTATTTCTATCAATCTTAATATAAAATAAAAAATAATATCAAAAATTTATCATAGTACTCACACAGACTCCTTGCACAACATGCTCTTGCTGTTCCTCGAGCATTTGCCCCTAATTTTTATGGAAAGGCTCATAATGCTACCTAACCAATGCTCTTATATCATATGCAAAATGTTTTGAATTTAGACTAACTGCTTACCATGTACTCGTCTTATCAAAACAAACAAGTAATAAGCTCCCATTATTCTTTTATATTTTTTAGTGAAAGGTTAAAGACCTTGATTTATTATGATACTGTCGACTTGGTGCAACTTTTAAATACAAAACACTATTAAGAATATACATTTGCAAAAAAATATAGAGTAAAATATTTTACTATAACCAATTTCATATATCTCACACTAGGAGGGGATATAAGTGGGGTCTGGCAGTGGATCGTGTCCATTGTTTCCTCTGTGATAGTGTAACATAACACCAATCATGGTTATCAAGTATTGTTATACATAATCAAACACATATAATAGTTATTATCTCTTGTAAGTAAGTAATACTTATGATACACAAAATAATGTATCCTTCCATGACAACTTACAATTGCATGTACAAAATGAGTTATTCAAAAATAATTAGTGTAGCTAGCTACAAATAATACTTAGTACAAAATCCAGGTTGTCAAAATGTAATACCTAATAACTACTCAGGAAATCAAAATGTCTTGATCCTAATCAAATTCATCATCAGTAAATGTTGCAAGGTCATTATCTTCTTCATCTATTAAGTCATTATTGTTAGACTCTAAAGTCTCATCTTCTGTGTAATTCCTAACAGTTTGATCTTCTATATCATCATCATCATTTATAAAATCGTCAAACATCTGTGAAGTAAGATGAACATTTTTAGAAAATTAAACAGAATAAGGGTCATGATTCTAATCTTGTAAGGTAATCAAGGTAAAATTTTCAAGATCTACTGTGAGGATAAAGTTTGCAGAGTTATCATCCTCCAAATAAGATATGCCATTGGCATTAATATTATCATCGTCAAGAATATCCCATACATCTTGATGTGCCATATTATTTATAAATTGCCAATTCGGTCCATTGGGAGGATCATCAATGTAAAAAACTTGTCATGCTTAAGATGTAAGTATATACGAATCATCTCTATACCATTTAGCACTGATAGAAATGCTTGTTATATTTTTATCTGTGATAATTTTCTTTTTTCTACGATCAGTGTCATACCATTTACATTTGAAAAGAATCACAGAGTTGTGATGTAAATAACTCAACCCTATAACTTCCTCTAAAATACTATAAAATGTGTTATTTTTTATATCAAACATAAAAACTCTACTGTTCCGTGTCTTATGCTTTACATCTTAAGAAGCAATTATGAAATGAACTCCATTTACCATACATGTTAAACACGACATAACCGTAAAGCCTAGTTCAGAAGTTAAAGAGAATAGCTTGTCAATCATCTCAAAGGATCCACTCTTGTAAAAGCAGTAAATCTGTACAATTTTTGAAAGTAAACAATAAAAACACAAGTATAAACATGCAACATTAGGTTGTAACAAATATGATAAAGAATTACCTTCAAGTAAAGCCATGAAGGAAACTAGGTTCTAGGCAAGTGTTTAATGTTCTGGGAACCACTTACTTGTAATTGTCATCTATGTTCACTACATTATAGAATAGGCTCATTAGGAAATAGAATGAACTGGATGAAATGCAAAATAGTTTGAGAGACTTACTCTAAATACTTTTAAATTTCAAGATAGTTATTGAGGATGTACCATATTGCTTTATCACGATCCTTCCTGTCCAAATAAATAACGTGCTTTCTACGAATAGGTTGACATTGAGATCTAAAAGTCGACAGTCGCCTTTCTGTGCTCACATTGGCTATATCCTGATTACGATGAGGTCGATCGAATTTTGTTTTCACCCCTTGTAGATACATAGAAGAAAATGTCAATGCTTCATCTATAACATACCCTTCAATGATGGAACCTTCAGGTCGAGTACGATTCCTAACATAGTCCTTCAACTTCTTTATATATCTTGTTAGGAATTCGAATTATCATATGCAGCGAAAATTCAAAATTTGATCCGAATTCTACCTAGAATCCATGCAAAAAGTATAAATCAATGATTAGGGTTTTACCTATTAGGCATTCATGTTTCTACTGATCAACACTTGAGAACGGATGAATCAAACACTGGCCGGAAGGTACAGCATCTCTATGGTATCCACACGGAGTGAACAATGACCTCTCGCCCTCCACGAATCTGCTAGAATGCGTTTCTCTCTCTAGGAATTAGGATTGAATATTTTTTGAGTGATTTAGGATTTGTATGGAAGCTTTGAGCGTGTATCTTATGTGCTGCCCTCAAGCCCCTTTTTATAGAACTTAAGCAAGCCACAATCCTAATCTTACTAGGATAATGCTTTTAAAATCCTAATTACACTTAACAACTTATTTTTTCCTTATCCTAGAGATAATGAGAAAAGATAGGACTTATCTATTAATTATCTAATATTAGATAATATTATCTCATAATATAAATATCTTAATATTAGATAATTGTATATAGTTATTAAATATCAAAATAATATTATCTCATAATATATTTATTTAATATCTGATAACATAATTATTTGATATTATTTTAATATTAAATAATATCACATAATATTATATATATATATATATATTACGTGAATAACACATTATTATTCTTAATAATAATATATATGCACGAAAATAAGTCCAATTAATTGGATATTAATATAATTAAAGTCCAATTAATTATTGTCTTATTCCTACTCCTTTTGTGTGACCCTGTGGGTTCTTATTACATTGACAATAACTCATTATTGAGCCATAGACAGTAAGTGGTATCTAGCAATACATCACTGTCACTCAAGTAGTAAGAATGTCTATGATTCGACATCCACCTAATACATGATTAATATTTTGCATCATAATCCTTTTTGTAATAATATCCAAATTGAACTAGAGGTATGGAATGTGTCATCCTCATCAATGTTCAATTTATATTTCTTGATATTAAGTAGACTTAAAATAAATGATTAATATCACATATTAATTCAATTGAGCATGGCCATGCATTTCTAAGTCTTACTCAATCAAGGGGCCTAAGGATATTTCTCTTTTATATAAGAGTAACAAAATTCCATCTACATCACTCACTTCCCTCTGCACGATTTATGACACACCCAATTAATGTCCTACTCGTTATCCTAATTAAAGATGACATAAGACAATATTAAAGTGAGTAATTCCTCATGTAAGGAATCGTAGTGACTTCAGGTCAAAAGTTTATGTGTATTTTTTATTATATAAGAATAACTTATGATACGTCTATCCATGCAATATTCTCATAGTGGGTCACTCTAGTATATTGTCACTAGCAATGTACTCATGTATTGACTTAATATCACATATCCATTATTCGTAATCATCAATCACTATATATGCTAATCTCGATATATTATTACTATCATTTTCATAATAATGCTTGACTAGGAGCATTTTAGAAATAGCAAAGCTATTCCAAGGATAATTATTATATTAAGTTATAAATCGCGCAGAATAATAATAAAATTATGAAAATAAAATATAATAATTAAATTACTTAAAATAAAATATAATACATTGTGTATTATTTCAATCATCTATATGATTGGTTCCTAGAACACACATCAACATATCTCTCATATGGATACATCCACCTAAAATGAACAAGACCTTCCAATGGTGCTTCCTTAGGCAAATGCATCACTAAATGGACTATTATGTTAAAGAATGCTTGAGTGTATATCCTTTCAAGTTTGCATAAGATCAATACAATATCTTCCTTAGCTTGCTTCACATCTTGCTTATTTAGAGTTCTAACATAGATTTGGTTGAAGCAATTGCACAACTCAACAATTGGTAGTGCTAGCTCTTTAAGCAAAAATGCTTGCACTGCAAGTGCCAATAACCATTGCATAATTATATGACAGTCATAAAACTTTAACCCCTTGATTTTGGTATCATTGTCGACCACATTCTTTCTCAAACTTCCAACAAACCCATCAGGAAACTTTACACTTTTAATAAACTGACAAAATCAACATTGATTATCCTAACTAAATGTGTATCTAGGATATGGTTTCATGCACCTTCTTTTTTCCTCGTATAAATGCAATTCTACCTTTATATTCATGTCAGCCAGGCCACACCTTATATTGTCTATGTCTTTTGATTTGTTCAATATCCAAGATTGTACCCACAATACTGTCATATACATTTTTCTCAACATGCATCACGTCAATATTATGCCTCAAGATCATTGTAAGCTAGTATAGAAGTTTAAAGAAGATACTCTTCTTACTCCAATTAAATTTATCTACACCTCTCTTTCACTTAACTCCATCCCATTGCATGTGTTTTGCAGGCACTCTCTAACATACTTTATTTCATTGGTCTATGATTATGTCATTAGTAAACTATCTCCAAGAGGCTTTCCTTTTAGTCTTTCCATCAAAATCTTTACTATTTTGCCAGTTATGGCTCCTAGGAAGGAATCGACGATGACTGATATAAATAAATTTTCCTCTAATCTGCATTAATGGTGTGTCTTCATTATGGGTGGGATAGCTTTATACCCTTGTCTACTTCAACTTAACAGATTACTTCGAACAAGAAAGTTATTCACAATCCACATTAATGCCACTCGCATCTTAAACATGCTATTCATAGCAGTATCTTGAGTTTCAACTCCAATCTCGTACAATTGTTTCAATTCTTCAATAAGTGGTCTTAAAAAGACATCTATGTCTTTTCTTAGAGATTGTGGCCTAAGAATAAATAGCGTTAATATGAAATATGACTCTTTTATACAAAGCTAAGATGGCAAATTGTAAGTGGTTATCACAATTGGCCACATGCTATATAACAAGCTTGTCACCAAAAGGATTAAATCTATCCACACTCAAACTTAACTACATATTCCTTGGCTCCATGGAGAAATCAGGATACCTTCTATTAAAATACTACCATGCTTCCCCATCAACAGGATGTCGTAAAAGCCCATCTTCGGTAGATCGTCCCATCTGCTACCATGTCATATTTTTTACCATGTGCCTCAATCCATATAGCAGCTTTAACCTAGGGGTCAATGGAAAATATCACAACAACTTTTAAAGTACCTTTTCCCTTCTACATTTTTATCAATCCATCGACTTTCCTTACAAATTGGATAGATCTTATCTTTGGCATGCTTTCTCCAAAAAAGCGGACAATCACATTTACAAGCATGAATTTATTTGTACCTCAATCTTAACTTATTAAGCCATTTTCTTACATCATAATGTGATCCAGGCAATTTATTATCCTTCGATAGTGCCTTTTTTAATAATTTCAATAAGGAATCAAATAACTTATTCATCCATTTATGAAGTACCTTCAAGTGCATGAGCTTAACTAAGAAGTTTAGTGAAGAAAAGCTTGTGCAATCGGGGTACAATTATATTTCAACTTCTGTAAATAGGTCATCAAAGGCTTGTCCATAACATATGTCCTTCCCTAAAAGTGTCATCACTTTAAACTCTATCATGGTTATTTACTTCATCAATGGCATCAAGGCCAATAAAGTCATGATACCAATCATCTCATTAGCATCATTAGCAGGGGCTCTGCACATACCCTTCACCCTAAATACATACCCTTCACCGTGATGAACCTAGTTCATGTACAATGAATTAAATCCATTGTTTATTAAGTGTGCTTCCATAGTCTCCAATGTCTAGTACAATACAATCAAACACTTCTTGTATGGACATCTTACTATCCCTTTGTCATCGATAAAATTTTTAGCTTTATCCACAAATATAGTAACACTATTCCAATATGCATTGGATAATCAATCTCGTAAGTTTATCCAGCTTTTGTCAATAGACATGGTATAACTAGCCTACAAGGTTACAAGACATCATACAATTCAATTATGTGTGCAAGTTTGCTTTGTGTCCTAAATCCACCTTATCACTCCAATTCTAACGGGAAAGGCCTTATCCTATTCAGAACACTCCCCCAATTATTATCTCCACTTATCCACAATGTGTTTCTCAAATGATAAAATTTTGGCAACATCTCCCCTTTATTCTCCAAATGTGCATACTATACACTTATATAGTACACATCCGAAGAACAATGGAAAAGAAAAAAATTTTAATAAAGTGAAATAATAAGTAGATAAGGTTAACACAATAATTAAAGAACATATCCTAAACTGTCCATATTCTCTGGATAATTCAAGGGCTAGTTCATCTAAGAATGTCAACCAACCGATATAGTATACACCCGGAGAACAATAAAAAAAAAGAAATTTCAATAAAGTGAAACAACGAGTAGATAAGGTTAATACAATAATTAAAGAACATATCCCAAACTGTCCATATTCTTTGGATAATTCAAGGGTTAGTTCAAAGTAAACATGGTGTAATTATTCAGCCTAGTAGTATTGACAATGACTAGAAGATATATATCATACTATTAAATGACAACATTTAACAAATATATTTATAAATAATATATTAATGGCTTCTCAATATGGTAAAATTTCTAAACTACATTGATGTAATTTAATTCTTAATTTTTTCAATATATTAATAGCCTCTTAATATGCTAAAATTTCTAGACTACATTGATGTAGTTTAAATCTTAATTTTATTCTTAAATTTTTTCAATGTATTAATAGCCTCTCAATATGCTAAAATTTCCATACTGCATTGATGTAGTTTTATTATGAATTTTATTCTTAATTTTTTCTAATACATCAATAGCCTATCAATATGCTAAAATTTCTATACCACATTGTTGTAGTTTAATTCTTAATTTTTTTTAATATATTAATAGCCTCTCAATATGCCAAGATTTCTATACTACATTAATGTAATTTAACTATTAATTTTATTCTTAATTTTTTTCTAATATATTAGTAGCCTAATATGTTGAAAGCTTTAAACTACGTTGATGGAGTTTAATTCTTAATTTTATTCTCATTTTTTTCAATATATTATTAGCCTCTCAATATGCTAAAATTTGCAAACTAGAAGACCACATTGACTATGTTAAAAAATGAGCCACGTATCCAACAAATCATTAGAACAGAGGAATCATAACGATGAAGACCATATATATATGTGACAAAAAAGTAAAATAGAAAAGCACAAACAATACCAAAACATGAATGGATAACACTCACCCATTATGTGGTTTGGCATTAAAATTTTTTAAGATTAATTTTATTTAATTATTAGAGAAATAATAATTTATTTTCAAATAAATTTTATTATTTTAAATTTTATGAAATAATAATAATTTTAGTTTATTAATAAATGAATTCTTTTTTAAAATGTAATAATAATACATATAATTTAATTAAAAATAAATTTTAATAAGAAATATGATAAATTTTATCTTACAAAGAAGGATAAATTTCTCCATATAATATATATTTTCAATCAAATGAAATAAATCTTAGTTAATTTTTATTAAATATAATAGATTTTATGATAATATAAATATAATAAAATATTAATTTTCTAAGAAGTTTTTAAGTAAAAATTAAAATATAATAAAATATTACTTTATTTTATTACTTTTTGAATAATAATTTTGCAACTTATATATAAGTAGTTCATTAAACTTTTTATATATAATTTAATTATTTTATTAATTATATAACATAAAAATTACAAATAAATACTAAGATAAATAACATATAATAATATATTTTATAATTTACAAATATTATAAAAGATAATAATTTCATTTATTTGAAAATATATTTTATAATTCCAAAATTATTAAAAATACAAAAAATTTAGCTAAATAGAGCATTTTGATGGTATTATACTAAATGAATTAAGATAAATAACATATAATAATATATTTTATAATTTACAGATATTATAAAAGATAATAATTTCATTTATTTGAAAATATATTTTATAATTAAAAAATTATTAAAAATACACGAAATTTAGTTAAATAAAGCATTTTGATGGTATTATACTAAATGCAATGTTAAGAATTTCTACATAAATTTATCGTATAATATGTATTTTAAGTTAAATATAATGATTTTAAATCATTCAACCTAGACATCGCACAAGAGAGAAGGGAGGATAAGAGCACGTAGCTAAAATGGCTATAAATGTGGGGGGGGGGGGGGAAGGGGCCACTACAAGAGTTAAATACATGTTATTTGACCCTATACAAATGACATGTGTCATGTCATTTGTATAGCTCTAAGATCGCCTATATAAGGGGCCATAATTTCGAGCCAATGCAAACATTCCCACCACTCGAATATGCTTCTCGCCTCACCTTTCTAGTCCTTGCCACATAAATCAACAAAATGTAAATCATGTTATACAGGGGGATCGAACCCCTGACATTAGAGTTGATGCTCTCTTCACTAATCGCTTGGACTAACATGACCCTATTTGAAGTTTTGCATTTTATTTATATAAGGTGTCTTTACCACCTTGCATTACCTTTATGTAAAATAGTTTTAGATAATTTATATTAAATAATACTTTATGCAATAGTTAAATCATTCTTATTTAATAAATGTTATCTCCATTTAAAATAATAGATTTAAAATTTTTAGTAAATTGAAATGAAGGATAATTTTAATATTATAAAATTATCTTAAATTATGTTGAATGTTTGTAATTATGAAAAAATTTCTCATTTTGCAGTAATATTGAAATTTTAATACTACTTCCTATTATAATTTAATAAATTAATAAATATTATTACAATTGAATAACTCTTAAAATTATGATTGAATAGATTTTAAAAGTATGAAAGTAGCTTTCTAGTTTATATAATGATAATGCTTAAACCTTATTTTATAATTATAATAAAATTAATATTTATTTATTGTATTTTTAAATTGTACTTATACTCAGAAAATTAATATCACAAATCCATTAGAAAAATTATTAAAAATTTTTAATTTTAACTTTTAAACACTTTCATTAAATAGGTTGTATAATTAATTATTTTAATTGACACTTTAATACATTTATTTTTTAACATATTAAAAATAGCCTTTCATAATATATGTAAATATATGAGATCATATATGTATTATTTAATGATATTAGCTACTAATATATTAAAAAATAGAGTAAAATAAAGAAAAAAGGAAAAGGACCCACAATGGTACGTTGTAGGTAACATAAAAATTAAAAATAGAATCAAGTTAAATTAGATTTGTAACTTATTTAAACAATTTCATACAAATTTAATTCTTTCTAAACTTAGTATCTAAATTATAAGAAATAAGAGTGAATGTAGAAAAAAAGAAGAAGAAAAATGTGAAACAGATTAATTAAATAAAGATAAATAGTCAGGAAATTGCATAGTAAAGCAACATGAAAAATAAATATGTTCTTAATTGATTAAATTAAAATTTTCATTTATATTAAGTTTATTCTGCAATATAAATTATTTGACATATATATATGTATGTCAATGATATTGACATGTGAACATTAAATAGTTAGGTAAATATAAAGATAAATATATAAAAAAATAGATAAAAAAATGGAACAATACATAAACCTAAACAAAATCTAAATTAATTTAAAATTAGTTTAATATTTAAAAAATTATAAAAGTATTAAAATTTAATACTTAATATCTATTTTATTATTATAATTAGATTTAAAATTAAAATTTTTTAAAATATGATATAAGAATTGAAATATATGATATACAATAGAATAATTTAGTTAAATTAGATCTTCAACTTAGTAAAGAAATTATTATGAAAAACTTCAAATGTTGTATAGTTATAGTAAGGGTCTTTATATATCTATTAATAATTAAGAAATGACTCAAAAAAAATCTACTTGACTAAATTTTATCTTATACTTAAGAATTCCATTGAATTTAAAAATGATATATTAGAATAATTTTTTATCTTTCAATATCAATGTATTAATTACTTTACTCTTACATTTTCAAAGGAAAAAAGATCTCTATTATCTCTTCCTTAGATCCAAAGATTTAAAATATAATGCTAGAAAATATATAAAAAAATATATCAATAAATTTTATTAAATCAATTTATTCATAATATAAACATAAAAGGATACTTGTCAACCTCCATCCTATTATAAGTAAAATTATTTGGTTATTATTAAAATCAAAAGAATAAAGTATACACCGTAAAAGATGTATCTTTTAAATTATGTTAGGTAATTTTTTTTTTGGTAGAAGATGTTAAGTAGTTTTAACTTCTTTGGAATATTGTGAAATGATAAGTCAAATATTATTCTTAAGTATGGCACAATTTAATATATTATCTTCAATAATTGAATATGGGTTTAAAAAGATTGATATGCTCTAACTCTACTTTCTTATCATTCCTATCACTATATGCTTTGAAGATACCTAATAATTATATTGATGTTCAATAAATATTTGGAGTTAAGTTACTTTTTTATTTATTATTTTTTCATTCAAATCATTAATGGAAAAAAAGTTTGTGCTATTAATTTTTTCAGTGCACTTATACAAATTTAACTTTTGAAACCTAACTTTACAACCAAAATTAATGTCAAACTAAAAAATGAAAACAATATTTTTATTTCTAAATCTAGTAATTAAACATTAATTTATAATAATTTTTCCTAGTCCATTAATACAAAACAATAATTGTCATCAATTATATTTGAAATTATTTTTATACAAAAAAATTTTAAAAATATTTAATTTTTTATTTTAATTCATTCCTCTAAATTTTAAGATGATTGAAATGGTAAGATGTCTTTTAAAATGATTTGGTATAAGAAATAATTTTAAAAATAAATAATTATAATTTGATATTTTATAATTGATAATAGTAATTAATTGTTGTTTTTTAATGGAAAATTTTTACTCAAAATTTTTATGTTAGGAACAATTTTTATTACAAAATTACTTTTATATGATTAATTTCTATATAATCAAATAAGCTAAAAAAATTAAAAAAATTCTCCATTGAGGATGTGAAATAAGATTTAATGGGAAAAAAATTTACATAAAGAGTATAATATTAATATTTAAATAGAGAGTTTAAAATATTTTAGTTGACCTATACAAACCATATATGTGGTCTATATAACTTTGAAAAATTTAAGGGCCTATACAGATAACATTATGGTTTGTATAGAGTAAACTTATACAAACCACATGTGTAGTCTATATAGCTCCACTCAAAATTTCCTAGGCAAGAAAATTTGAGGGACATATATAGACAATAATATGGTTTGTATAGGCCTAATTTATACAAACCACACTTGTGGTTTATATAAAGCGAGCCTATATAGACCACACTTGTGGTTTATATAGTCCCAATCTACACAGACTACATGTGTGGTTTATATAGCTCCACTCAAAATTTTTTGGGCAAGAAAATTTGAGGGACCTATACAGATGACATTATGGTCTGTATAGCCTAACTCTATATAAACTATATATGTGAGCTATATAGATCAAAGCTATACAAACCACAGGTGTGGTCTATATAGCTCCGCTCAAAATTTCCCATGCAAGAAAATTTAAGGAACCTATACAAATGACATTATGGTTTGTATAGATGGTCTATATAACCTAATTCTATACAGACCACAGGTCCTCTCAAATTTTCATTATGATGGACCTATATAGACAATTATGTCGTTTGTAAAACCCCTGTCTATACAGACAACATTACAAATGTCGTCTATATAGGTTTTTTATATTTTTTTCAAAATCAAATTTCTGGAAGCCTATACAGACGACTGAGACTTTGTTGTCTCTATATTCCCAAATCGTTGTAGTGTCATAATAATAATTGAAAGAGAACTTGATAACTTTTATTTTAAAAATGGGTAGACCCTTAAAATAAAAATATGAAAGGGTAAATTAGTCATATCAACAATATTTGAAAACAATTATATCACCAAAAATATGAAAATATTAATCGTATGTACTCAATTTCTTTGAGGGTTAGAAAATTCCCGTGCAAATTACACAAAAAGGAAAAAAAAAAAAAACAGGCTTCAAGGTTGTAAGATTTCAGCTTTTCTAGTATGCAAAAGCATGTTAGCTAACTGTTTATGTCCAACATTCACTTTTATGCAATTCTATTGATATGGATATCTAAATTTTCATGATACATAATAAATTAACTTCATTCTGGCAAAGCGTTTTCATTTTGAATAATACAAGACCCATTTTCCTACTCTTGAAGGTTTATTGATCATTATTATAAAATTGTATTTTAGAATGGAAAACTTTAATGTCTTTTACATATTAAAATTATATTTCCTAAGTAGCGGGTTGCTTGTGTACCGCTGCAATTGACTATATGCCATGCTAATATCTACATGAAATAATATTATAATTGAGTCAATTAGATTTATTTCTTTATTTAGAAATAATATACATTTTCAAATTTTGGTTGAATAAATTTAGATCTATATTTAGTTAGTTTCTGCTAGAAAAAATTTTACTAAAATTTTCAAAACTACAATTGGACACCATTTTGGATTTTACTGAGGACTAAATGGATATTAAAATTCTTTTCATAAGAATAGTGATGCAAATCACGTGTGTAAAAGAACAAAAGAAGCATTTTTCTTTATTTGATTAATTGATGGTAATTTAAGATTAAATTACATTTTTTTAGGAAAAAATTGATTGGATTTAACTTATAAATAGTTGCTAAAAAATTGAACTATTAAAAAGTGTGTGTAGTTTCTACAATATTTTTTTCAATATAATTTTTTTCCATCTAATGCATAAAAAAAAACTAGTTAAGTAGAATTTAAGGATTTTTTTACTGTTTTTAAAAATAATTTATATTTTTTATATTTTTAAAAATAAAAAGTTCCTATTTGATAACTATTTTTATAATCTATTTTTAAAAATTATAATTCTAAATATGTAATTTAAAAATAGAAAAATAAAAAATTATTAAATATTTTTGTAATTTATTTTTTTGTTATTGATGGCAATTTTATAATTAAATAAAATTTTTTCTTATTTGCTTCACTAAAACCCCTCTATTATTTGTTTTCCTTACATTGAATAATATTTTTGAAAATAAAAAAAATAATTTTTAAAAACAACTCTTAAGAACTACTTTTGAAAACGAAAAGATGAAATTATATCCTCACACAATCTAATATATTATTGACTAATAAAAGCCTTAAAAAGCAAAGAACCAATTTTTATAACGAGTGATAAGCCATTTCACATGTACAAATACAATATGTATTGGGTTTCCAAGTTCAAACTCAGAAAACTGGAAAAAAAAAAAAGAAAATCTAAAGAATAACAACTGATGTAGTACACACGAGCAAAACCAAATATTATCGAGTCTAACAAAAATGTAAAGAAAAAAAAAAGATTGAACTAGAATAATATAAAGTTCTTAGTCAAAGTCATCTCCAGTGCATCTATGTTGACTTCTCCAGTTTTTGTTTTCCGTCAATAAAGTTCTTCAAAAACATTAGTTCTTTAAAATTTTCACATTTTAAATCCCCTTGTTTTATTTCATTCCTTTAGAATATTCTTCACGTTTTTTTATACCCGTAACAAGTCAAGATTTGTGAGTTGCTATATGTGCTAAAATATTAGATCTATCAGCTATTTGTTGATAGTATAAACATCAATAAGTCAAGTCAAAACCATGCTTCAATATTAAATCTTGCTCTTTTTCATTAACTTCGAAGCACAAACATGAAAAAACTTGAAATTTTTAGTTGATTATACTTCATTATTCCAGGATATCGAGGACATTCAATTTGCCCAAAGTTTTCGCAACAAATGCCTAAATTGTTGCCCAAAATATTGTGTGCCAAGCAAGAAACTGAGGAGGAATGTTGTCAACACGCTCAATGAAGTAGACGAACTACTGACCACAGGAAAACACCTTTACAAAGATGATAATCTTGCTTATAGGAATACATTGCTCAATAGAGTTTGGCATAGTATTGAAGATGAAAATGTTGGCACCATCGGTTTATACGGGATGGGAGGAGCAGGAAAGACCACCATTCTGAAGAGAATTTGCAAAGAATTTGAAAGGAGAAAGAAACATTTCGATGTTGTGATATCAGTGACGGTGTCCAAAGATCTTGATAAAAATAGTATTATGGACAAAATTAGAAGAGTATTAAACATTGGTCACGATGTTTGGAATAACATTAAAGAAAGAGCGGCAGAAATTCACAATGCCTTAAAGTGGAAAACATTTGCTTTGTTGTTAGATGATGTATGGGAGCCATTGGATTTAGAAATGCTTGGAGTTCCATCTCCAAGATCTACTAATAATAAATCAAAGGTAGTATTTACAACAAGGCTTGAGGATGTGTGCATCAAAATGCAAGCTCAAAAGTTTGAAGTGGGATGTCTAGCAAACGAAGCAGCTTTCGAATTATTTTGCATTCAAGTTGGAGAAGAAACCTTAAATATGCACCAAAATATTTGCCAGCTAGCACGACAAATGGCTGCAGAGTGCAAAGGATTGCCACTTGCATTGGTGACAGTTGGAAGATCCATGGCTGGGGTGATGAGTGTGGAAGAATGCAATGATTCAATAAGGGAGTTGAGAAGTTCTTCTCAAGTAAGTTCAAATTCGGACGAAAACATGTTATCGGTCATGAAGTTTAGTTATGACAAGTTGCCCGATGACTTGCATAAAATGTGTTTCTTGTATTGTGCTTTATACCCAAGTGAGTATGAGATTCGAGTTGAAAATCTCATCGATCGATGGCTTGGAGAGGGATTTTTGGGTATAGATAAAGCAATGAACATTCATGATATGTATATATGGTCAAGGAAAAAATATAATTGAAAGCTTAAAGCTGTTATGTTTGTTGGAGAGTGTTGAAGAGGATATATATAAAACACAGCCCATGGTTAAAATGCATGATGCCATTCGAGATTTGGCACTATGGTTACTTCGTGATCAAGATCAAAACAAGAACAAAGTTCTAGTCCAAAGGGAAGCGTTAAAAGCATCAAAATCTGATGTTGAAACATGGAATGGTGCAGAGAGAATTTCAATCATGAAAATTGAAGGAGATTGGAATGTACCACCTTGCCCTAGCCTTCTCACCCTTTGTGTGTCAAAAGAGGTGCACGTAACAAATTTTTTGAATATCAAATCCATGAGAAGATTGAAAGTCTTGGATCTATCAGGACTTTGAGGGTAAGCTTGAGATTCCAATGGAAATGGCTGAATTAATCAATTTGAAATTTCTTAACTTATCAAAGACTCGAATTGAGAAAAGGATGCCAATAGAGTTGAAAATTTTGAAAAATTTAAGGCTGTTTCTAATGGAATTTGTTTATTTTGATCTTGAAATCATTCCTTTGGAAGTGATAACAGGTCTAGAGCAGTTGAAAGTGTTCAGATTCTTTCTAATCGAAGCACCTAAAGATAAGTGCTTAAGAGAAGAATCTGAAGAGAAGGCATTCCTTGAGAAGTTGGAGTCCCTCCCATACTTGGAGGAATTAGTCATCGAGTTGCAAAGCATCGTTGGTATGGACAAATTGCTTCATTCCACCAAGTTACGACGTTGCTCGAGAAAAATGATGCTGTCTGGAATCAATGGCTGGACAGAGATGCCATCATTTTTGGCAAATTTGTCAAAAATGAAGAATCTAGAGCTCATAAGATTATCTTGTCTGCATCAACTTATGGAAGATTCATCGATTACTCACTCATACCATCTTCTCAAGCTCCAATGGGTGCTAATTGAAGATTGCAGTTCACTACTTCATTTGACATGGCTCAAATTTGCTCCATTCCTCCAAGTCCTTTGGGTTAATAATTGTGAGAAAATTGAAGAAATGGTTAAGGGATACGACGATGAAGATCAAGCATATATCCAAGATGTCGATGATATTTTCTTTAACCTTAAACGCCTTTACCTCTTCAGTTTGCCAAAGTTAAAAGAGCATTCACAAAAAAACATTGTCTTGTCCATCTTTAAAGTTCATCCATATAACTGATTGTCCATATCTGAGGCAACTTCCTTTTAGTGCCAATTCGGCAAGGAATAGCTTGATGGTAATCCAAGGATGCCAACAATGGTGGAACAACTTGCAGTGGGAGGAACCAGCCATTAAGAAAGCATTCCAATCAAAATTTCGATGTGATTCTGACTACCCAGATCTCTCCACATAATTTCTCGCATGTCGTTCTTTTAAATTTTTTACTACATTAATCTTTGTAATGATATTTGCCATTTTAATAAGGTTTTTAATGTGTTGAGCTTTCTTTAACTTGAGGTTGTAATTTTCATTGTTGTACTTCATTAACTACATATTATGAATAGAAAGTTATTAATTACCCATATTGAACTATATTTATTTTTTTAAATACTAAATAATATAGTAAGTATAAATTACTCTTCTACTTAAAAAGATTATTAATTTTTATTTATCAACTTTTGAAATTTGAAATTTACACTCAACACTTATACACCACTCCCACTACTCACTAATTCAACTTTTTTATTAATCATGTGTCGGTTAAAACACCAAAATACGATTATTTCATAAACTTTTTTCCGCTTTACTGCGGTTTCGAAAGTATTTACCAAAATACGTAGGGCGCCAAACTGGATGGCGTCATTGGGCAACCGCTGAAGGCGCCTTTCAACATGGCGCCTTCGTGCATCCAGCAAACCCATACAACAAAGCCAGCAAAGCCACCTCCACCAACAAAGCCTCTATCCATGCAGCAAAGCCAGCAAAGCCGCCTCCACCTACAAAGCCCCCATCCATGCAGCAAAGCCAAAGACTCATGCAACTGTGGGGTTGGGAGGCGCCATTTCACTTGGCGCCTCCCCTAGCCCCATTTCTTTACCGTATGAAATTAATATTTAATTAATTAAATTTTATAAATTTATATATTTATTTACATAATTTTTATTTTATTATTATTTATAATAAAATTATAATTTTTAAAATATAATTAATTATATTTTATGATATTATTTATATATATTATAATTTAAAATTAAGATATAATTATATTAAAATTAAATTAATTACATTTTATAAAAAATATTTTTAATATAATTAATTAAGATATAATTTAATTTTAATTTATGAAAGAGGGTTGGGGGAGGCGCCAAGTGAAATGGCGCCTCCCAGCCTTTCATCAACTGCGGTAAATCTAAAGGCGCCTTTCAACATGGCGCCTTCATACATGAGAGGGTGTGGGGTTGGGAGGCCCCATTTCACTTGGCGCCTCCTCCAACCCCTTTTATAAATATTGCCGCATTTCATAATATTTAATATTTAATTAATTAAATTTTATAAATTTATATATTTATATACATAATTTTTATTTTATTATTATTTATAATAAAATTATAATTTTTAAAATATAATTAATTATATTTTATGATATTATTTATATATATTATAATTTAAAATTAAGATATAATTATATTAAAATTAAATTATATCTTAATTAATTATATTAAAAATATTTTTTATAAAATATAATTAATTTAATTTTAATATAATTATATCTTAATTTTAAATTATAATATATATAAATAATATCATAAAATATAATTAATTATAATTTTATTATAAATAATAATAAAATAAAAATTATGTAAATAAATATATAAATTTATAAAATTTAATTAATTAAATATTAAATATTATGAAATGCGAGAAAGAAATGGGGCTGGGGGAGGCGCCAAGTGAAATGGCGCCTCCCAGCCCCACAGTTTGCTGGCTTTGCTGCATGAAGCTTTGGCTTTGCTGCATGGATGGAGGCTTTGTAGGTGGAGGCAGCTTTGCTGGCTTTGCTGCATGGATGGAGGCTTTGTAGGTGGAGGCGGCTTTGCTGGCTTTGCTGCATGGATGGAGGCTTTGCCTTTGCTAGCTTTGCTGCATGGATGGAGGCTTTGTTGGTGGAGGTGGCTTTGCTAGCTTTGCTGTATGGGTTTGCTGGATGCACGAAGGCGCCATGTTGAAAGGCGCCTTCAGCGGTCACCCAATGACGCCATCTAGTTTGGCGCCCTGCGTATTTTGGTAAATACTTTCGAAACCGCGGTAAAGCGGAAAAAAGTTTATGAAATAGTCATATTTTGGTATTTTAACCTCATGTGTCTATCACATGATTTTTCTTTGTTGTTTAGATGTGGCTAGGTAATAATTATTTTCGTATCACTTCCCACATCATACTAATGAATCTCATGCCACATTCTCCCTAAAATCAAAGTATTTCCATACATATAAAGCAGCAAATCAAAGAAAAGAAGGACGCTTTGTCACCGCATTCTCTTTATTCTCCTTTTCCCTCTCAAGGACCATGTAAAACTTTCACACCAAAGTTCAAAGTTTTGGTCAATGAGATCTAGTCAACGGTTGGTAACACATGCGAATTTGAAAACCAAAATGCCAAGCTATTTGGAACAATTTTGTATAGGCACTCGAGTGGGAGCAAAAAGGCAAGCCTCGCGGCAATGGATTTAAGAATTGCCTTCTTGTTTTTCATGAGCATTATTCAATTAGGAAGCCATTCCTTAATCTTTTCATCGCTTGTGAAATTCTTTCTTTGAGATAAAGCAATTATGATTCAAATGCTTCTTGGATTGTGATTTGTGGATTTAAAAATCATAAATCATTCATCTTACATATCCTCCAATAATAACATGATATCTACAGCGAGACCCATATTATTAGTGTTATATGATATGTGATGCATTTAAGTGAACATGCTACATGGTATTATTTGGAATCCTATTATTCATTAACTATTTAATTTGTTTAGTTAATTAATAAATTATATCTTGAGTTGATTTTTTGTGATGGTGGTTAATTGTTTTAATTATGATAAGCACACTATCTCCAAATTTGTTTTGGGAATAATCATTCCTTATATGTAGCAATCAAATTGATTGTTTACTAATTATTACTTTTTACAGAGAAAAATAGATTAGCAAAAGTAAAGAGTGATTTCTTGTGTTCCAAAAAAATTTCTACTAAAAGAATTTTCCTTTTATATTGCTCTCATTGTGGTGATTTTTTCAGGAACCATCTTAAAACCTTAAATCCTAAACTTGTATCATATATCACTAGTGGCCATTTTATAACCACCAAAGAAGTGTTCATTTACGATTGCAAATCTGAAGCAAATCTAGAGTTTTTTATTGTAAATATGAGATGGCTCTGAACAAAAAGTATGTGAATGTTTTTATGTATATGTGGATATGATTTAAGCCAATGTAATAAAATTTCTACTATGGAATCTGAAAACTATATGAAATAGATATCAAATTTCTAAAACTTTGAAGATTAGCTTACCTCATTTGGAGCCCTACGAATCAATTAGATCCTTTTAAGTAGTGATCTAATATATTTTCCCACTCACAGAGACCTACAAAATAGTATCTGCCTTTGAAGCTTCCAAATTCGCATAAAAAAAATTGCGTACACTACTATAAAATTACAATACAACATCAGTATATCAACATCAGGCAGTTAAGGTAAATATATATATATATATATAATAATGTGCTAATATTTTTCATTACAAAAGAAATTGTAATTTGAGATAGAAAATTCCATCCAAAAATGGTAAAATTCCACCTCAAATTGTGTTTGGGATGGAATTTACAATGAAAATTTTTTTCCATTTTCTCAAAACAATTTACAACAAAATTTTTGCTCCATCCCAAAAGACAAACTTTTGTTCCCAAGGATTAAAAAATTTATAACATTATAAAGCATTGAGACAAAAAATTCCTTCAGAAGTATTTTTTTAAAATAATTTTTTAACACTTGAGATGGAAATTTCCATCCCAAAACACACAAATTCTGCCGCAAATCCAAAATCTTGCAACCTTTAGTGTTTTGGGACAGAATTTCCATGCCAAAACGGAAAAATTCCATCACAATTTAAAAAATTTTCAACACAGTTTTATTTTATTTTATTTTCATATTTTTCTAGCCTCTAACACTACCTGTAAGGCTGAATCATGCCTTTTATTCTATAATACATATTTTAGAATATTCAAATTAATATTTTATAACTAAAAAACCTACAAAGATCAATAATCAATTATATTTTCATATAGTCAAATAGTCAAAATTACATTTTTTTATATAATTCCAAGTTAACAACTTTAATAGTTTACTAAAATATAAAACACGATCTTACAACTAAACTACAAAGACTTCTCTTGCATTCTCATCTCGCACGCCAAAACCTGTCCTTGCTATGATCTCCTTATGCTGTATCTATAACCTCCCCCTTCACATCGAGATTTCCGGGTTGCCAGAGTTTATTTGGGTAATCCATATGTCCATCATGTGCTTCATGGACTCTAAGATCATGCTTCCCGTTGCCTGTCACATAAGATAATGTATTTTAACCCACCAGAATAATTCCCAATATATAACATTTAGAAAACATGATTGGGAAAAGAAAATCAATACTTTGATGGAGTTAGCTTGCTGAGCCATTTCATGGCTTTGTAAAGTTGTATGATTTATAATCAGTACTTTAGTCAGTTTTCAGGAAAGTTGGCTCAATCCTTAGATCCCACTCTCGCTTTCAACATCATTAAGAGTGTAATCTACCTTCATGATGTGTGAACTAACACGATCAAGGTCATATAGATAGCATATCTCTATGTTCTGCCCGGATTAGAATGATATGTCTATCACAAGTATATAAAACGAGATTAAAATTTAAGAGAATGTGACATGTGAAACAAAATATAACAGGGCAGCAGATGAAATAAATACCTTAAGGAGCATTTCGTTGTGTTGAACAGATTGCCTATACGATAAACAGTGTCCACCACCCCAGTAAGGCCACGTCCAAATAAATACAATGCACTCAGAGCCAAAACAACAACGAGTCCATTCTCCAAACTAGAAACATGATAAAGCTTCAAACAAAAAAGCATGAAATAGATATATCAGATCCCAACAACAGCAATACAGATTTGATGAAGCTCCAACAACGGTACTGATCCAGAAGCCAAAATGCACAAAAAATGATGGCATCCAAAAGGGGAGGAGGCACTAATTTGAGCCACAGCAGAACCCACACCACGTAAGGAGTCGACAACGTACATCGGTGTTGGAAGAGGAGCACTTCGAATATAGGGGAGGTTCAGGTTGAGGTTTTGCCTGCGAAATGCGGTGGTTCCAGTGGAGGCAAGCTCCCTTCGTATGTTCAGATTTGAGATGCAGAGAATAGAAGGGGAAAAACTATCGAAAAGAGAAAAAAAGGAATTGATAAATCTTGGCCGTTCTCTCCAACGGTCGTGATGAAAGATGGGATAGCTGCAGAGCTGGCGGATGGCAGAGGTGATGAATCAAAACCGTGGCTGGTGGCCTAACGAGAGCTGCGAGACGATGGGGGCAGAAGATTGAGGGCTAGGATAGAAATAGAATGAAATGGGAGAGAAGAATCGATTTGAGAATAGATGAAACGCATTTTTTTTCAGGTTTTTTTTTGTATAAAAAAATAAATTAATAATATAGTTTTTTATTTTTTTGAATTAATGAAATTAATTTTCTTAAAATTATATTTTTCAAATTCTTTCACAATTTTACAAAATAGTTAAAAACTATAATTAATATTAATAAGTAAATAATAAAGTTGCTAAAATTGTAATATAATTTTTAATTTTTAAAATTAATGAAATTAATTTTAAAAAAGGAGAAAATTTTGAAGTTCCAACTTAATTTTTAAAAAAATTAAAAAAATTTCAAAATTTTGATTTTAGGAATGGAATTGGAACAAATTTAACATTTGCAAGGAAGAATCCATCCCAATTCCATTGCAATTTTAAAAAAATCAAAAAAATTCAAAATTTTCATTGTAGAATAGGTTTATGTTTGCGATGGAAATTTTGTCCTAATTCTATTGCAATTTTAAAATATATTTGAAAAATCATTAATAACACAAATTTCATTGCAATTTCATTCTAAATAGAGATGAAAAAATAATTTATCCTAAAATTTTGTTGCAAAAACACAATTTTCTTGTAGTATTTGAAAATAAGTACAACTCATCGCGTTAGTTTATATGAAAAGTTGATGCTATAAAACTAAAAATATTGAATAGGAGATGAAAAGTTAAAACGTTGAAAGCTTAAGATAATAATTATTATTCACAATCAACATTTATTGTTTTTCTTACTCATTATAAATTTTAGTCTCACTCCTTGTATATATGTTTGTGTGTGTATGTGTGTCTTTAGATAAGAATTCACTCTCACTCTTTTTGTGTTTATCTTCAAGTAAATCTTATAAATGCTTCAAATCTTATGGAAACTCCCCATCTAGTATTCTAATGTCTCTTGCTTTCAAATATTTTAGAGTCTATGGTAGGATGCTTCTAAAGTTCATTATTTATCTCCAATATTCCAACTAAATCTTCCATATATAACACTTTTGGCATCTCATTTTTCAATATTCTAATAACTAACCTCTGATAATCCTTTACTTTCATTACTAAAGTTTGTGTAGAAGAATTGAAATTCAATTTTTTCATACATATTATTGTGATGAAAATGGAGAAAATTAAGCAACAAATGGGAATTTGTAGCAAGGATTTATTTTGGGTTCTACATTTATATACATGGTGATTATGCTATAAAAGTATTTTGTATTTTCATTTGTATTTTTCTTTGTATAATTGAAGTCTTAATTTAATCTTTACTTTATTTGTGCATAAGCAATTATATTTTATTTTTTCTTAATATCATCTTTGATCTTTACTGTATAATGATATTATTATATAAAATTGTTTAAAGATTTTGAAGATTTCATTGTGTAAGATTGTATGTAAAGTATATTGTATTCATTAAAAAAAATATAAGAAAACCACATTAGTTATTTAATAAAACTTGATGTAAATATTGAAAAGAAACTTATTTCTAGTTTATCACATCAATTTTTAAGTACCTATTATTTAAAGGAATACCAAACAGACAAAAAGAATGTATGGAAAATTAAACATTGATTCTACATAAAATTAACATTTAAAGGTATATCAATAGCTAATTAATTTTTTTATTTACAATGTTATTAGAAACTATAAAGAATATTTGTAATTTACATGTTAGTTGTACAAATGAACCGATGTCAAAATGTTATCTTCAACCAATTAATGTTTGTATTTACGATGATATTGGAAACTATAAAAAAATATTTATATTTTAGACATCTGTTGTAAGTAAAAATCAACATTTAAAGTTTATTTATCAAAAATTAATTTGTACTAATGATGTTATTAAAAACTTCATATGAATTATTACATCAATTTAAGTTGATAATTGACTTGTAAAGTTATATCAATGATCAACTCATTTAAACTACAGTATAACATTCATGAATTTATGGGTGACTGTGAATACTTATAATGTTAATTGTTCAAATAATCAATATCTTAAAGAAGTTTAGGTGCTATAACTTTAACTACCAAACCTTTAGACATTACTTATAAGATGGAATGAATTAGAGATAGCTCTCCTTCTATCTCAAAAAACACATTTAAAAATGCTTTAGTTCTTTTTTGAAAGACTTGCCTATTTCAATATCCTAGGTTTCTAAGAATAGGACGCCATAATAGTCAGCTGGAGAAACCTAAGATATCAAAAGAGGCAAAGCCTTTGACATGAATTGAAACATCTCTAAATATACTTCTTGAGATGGAAAAGCATCCTTATATTTGATCCACACTTTTGTATTGGTAATGGAGATAAATGTATTATTTAAACTTTCCCCACACCCTACTTCAATCCATAAGGAAAGAGTTAGCCTCCATAGTATAATTAAGCATAGGAAATATGAGTTAGTTATTTATTTTTTTTCTCGTTGTTACATGAGGAAAAGAAATTGAAGAACTAAGCTCTCTTATGTTACTTGCACTATGAATGTTGATCAACTAAGATAGGGAGTCACATATACCCTCTAACTCAAAAGTAGCCTTAAGGAATGTGAAAAATATGGGAATCTAGTCAATGAGGAGAATTAACAACGAGGATGGAACATTATGTTTGTTGATGTGCTTGATGTAATCTTTCATAGAATATGTAATAAAAAGCTAGTTGTTTATTTTATTTGTTGATTTAATCATGTAATGATGTATATGTAAATAAATAAAATTGTATTTTTTTATAACTATTTATCATCTCCTTTTTCATATTTCTAAATTCACTTTATCTAAAATTTATGTTCAGTTTTCTTGTATCAATAACATTATTTTGTTAAGAATAGAATATATATGCCATTTTCAACATAAGATAAAATTAACTCTATGTTTGTTTAAAACATTTATACATAATAAGATAAAATTAACTTTATGTTTGTTTAAAACATTTATACATAACTTTTTTTTGTTATCATATTTCATCTAAAATTTTAATTATAACTCTTTTTTTATTATCTTTTTTCCTCTAAAATTTCAAAGATTTTGGATGTTAAAAAAATAAAGAAACCACGTTGATTTCTCTTTTTACACTAACATCTTTATTAACTCTATGTTTGTTTTAAACATTTATACATAACTTTTTTTGTTATCATATTTCATCTAAAATTTTAATCATAACTTTTTTTTATTATCATTTGTCCTTTGAAATTTCAAAGAATTTGGATGTTAAAAAAAATAAAAACCATGTCGATTTTTCTTTTACATTAACGTTTTTATATTATGACATTCCTTATATTCAATGCATTAAACTAGGTTTATCATATTCAGGCACAATTGTTCTGTATTAAAAAAACTAGGAAATAATGTTAATTATTTTTAGTAAATTGAAGTTGAAGTTAGAATATAACACATTGATTATTAGTTACAACTAACGTAGAAAGTAATTAAGATAGAAGTTGTTATGTAACCAATGTGTTACATTCTATCATTAACATTTTAAAGATAATACGTTGGATGCACTTCATTGGTTTTAATATAGAACTGATGTTGAAAGTCAAATGATGTCATATTACTCATTAATTAATTCATAAAAACAAGGGTCGGAGTTGAAATAGATAATAATCTCTAACTCGATGCCAAACTATAAAGTCCAGAATCCTTTAATCTTCCTTAAGAGATTATTGTCTCTTGAGAAAATATTCCCACCAAAGTTTAGCATAGCTCACATTTAACCCTTCATTCATCCTTTGGCATACTGAAGTCTTCTTTTCTATATTAAAGTGCATTCGAATGTCTTATTTTTCTTTTAAACCTAAGGAAAAATACTTTGATGTTGTGATTATTGTGCTTAATTTGTTTGAATTCTATAAGTTTGATTTCTTTTACTAGGATTTTGGGTGGAGTGGATGTTAATATATGTTTAGCAACTTCATTAAAACCCTCATATTGTTTATAGGTTAGTGTGTTATTTGATGTGCAAATGTTTCTTATACATTTATTGCATTTCTAATTTAGATTAGACAGTCATAAACTATGAATAAATGTTTACTCATCGTATAAGCCCTGAATATGCCAAAAAGCTTGATGAGTATATTAGATTTGCTATAAGTAAAGAGAAGGAAAATGATAATAAGCTCATTATGTATCCTTGTGAGAATTGACTTTGTATAAGGATGCTTAATCTAACAAGAATAAGAAAGCATATATTTTTCAATGACATTAGCTAAAGGTATATGTGATAGATATGACGTGGGGAAGATGAGTTATATGATTCATCTTATATATATGAAGTTAAAAGATTCCATGAAGATGATAACATAGATTTAAAAGCAGATGATTAGTTAAAGAATATGGTGCACAATGTTGAAGATAATTTCACTAAGCACCCATATATCCTTCATAACTAATTGAGTGATGTAAGAAGCCTTTGTATTTGGTTGCATCGAATTTACATTATTATCTACTATGCTAAGATTATTCAACTTAAAGATAGGGAATGGTTGGAGTGATAAGAGTTTCATAGCATTGCTACAACTATTAAAAAAATGCTTCTCGAAGGTAATGAGATACTAAAGGCTAAGGAAATCATGTGCCTAATAGGTATAAAGTATAAAAAGATATATGTTTAGCCTAATGATTGCATACTGTATTTAAAAAAGAATAAAACTTTAAAGAAATTTCCAAAATGTAGAGCAACATGTCACAAATTGAGGAAGAATTTTGATAATACTAAGGCTTGAACAAATGTTTGCCAATGTGAAGAATGCTAAAAACTTAATATGGCATGCGGATCAGCACTACCCGATAATAAGTTTCAATATTCGACTGATTTTCCTTAATAACGAATATTTAATACATTCTTCTTTGCATTTGATTGTGAGCCAAGAAACCTTAGACTTGCACTTTGCCTTGATGGAATAAAACCTCATGATAACATGAGTAGTAAACTTAACTGTGTATGAAGTATAAGTTTATCATATTATCCTAGTTGATTTTGAGGCCATGTAATTAGGAAATAACATATATGTCTTCTTGGCATCGCTTATTGAAGACCTAAAGATAATGTAAGAAAAAGGTGTCTCAGTCTTTGATGCATATCATTAAAAGTATTTCATTTTGCATGCAATGCTCTTTTGTATAATTAATGAATTTCTAAATATGATAACTTGTTTAGCTACAATGTCAAAGGGCACAAAGCATGGCCTATTTGTGAAAATGATACTTTTTTTATTAACTAAAGCATGGAAAGAAGATAATATATCTTAGTCATTATAGATTTTTATCTTATGGCCACCAATATTGAATACAAAGGAAGGGTTTCAATAGGTTGTCAAAAGAAGCACTAACTCTTTTAATTAGAAATTAGGTTTATAAATAAGTGTAATTGAATTTTCAAAATTATTACTCATTTTATTACTGGCAACTAACAATGTCTTTAATTCATTTATTAGATATTATTAAAAATTTTAGGTTTATGACTAAGTTAAAAATGTTAATGTCATTTTTGGTAAACCTTACAAATCCACAAATGGGGAGATCTTATGAAAGAAAAAGTCCATATTCTTCAATTTTCCATACTAGAAAAAGCCATCTATAAGACATAACATTAATGTCATGCATGTGGAGAAAAATATTTATGATAATTATATTAAAATACTATTAAATATACTTGAGAAGAGCAAGGATGGAGTCAAAGTTAGGTTAGACTTGGTTGAAATGTCTATTTGGAAATAATTAGCTTTAGAAACAAGGGGTCAATATATGTATATTCTATTAGCTTACCATACTCTATTAAGAAAGGAAAAGACAAGTTTATACAAGTGTTTACTTGGTGTTAAGGTGCTACAGGAATATTCTTTAAATATTAAGAGTCTTATCTCAATGAAAGACTTAAAGCTAATCAGTTTGAAATCTCATGATTATCATGTATTAATGCAACAATTGCTATTAGTGGTTATTTAATCAATCTTGGCAAAACATAATCTACTACAGAAATGCTATTTAATGTTAGTTATTTAATGCATTCCATGTTAGTTATTAATAAATGCATATATAAGTGTTTTTATATGTCTATTATATTCAATACCGATTTTTGAATTGACATTATATCTCAATAATGACTTTGATTTTTTTACTAGAAAAATGTTGTTTTTTAGTTTCTAAATACTGTTGAATAATTAAAATATGACATTAGTTTTTTATTTATTAATTAATATTATTATTTATATAAGATGTTAGTTAGTAAACTACCATTGAAAATTAGTTTTTTCATACCTTAAATTTCAAATAAGATATCAATTTGTTTTAAATAAGTAATATTTAGTTAGTTATAGGACAAAGATTTTATAAAATATTTGTTATTTATTGATTTTTCATACTTTAGAATTCTTTTAAACTCCATTATCCTTAGAACAATATTCAAACTTAATCACAGAATCCAACGAGTCATATTATTATATAAGTAGGAACAATGGTATTTAAGACCTCTTTTAATGTCTCTATGATAAAAAATAATAACCCAAGTACAATAAATACTTAATGATAATAATTTCATACATTTATGTAGGTCTAAATAATAGAAGATATATAATGTATAGGTGTTATAAAAATTGAAAATAATACCTCTAATTACCACAAAGGAACTTACATTCTCTTCCAATAACATAGATATAAACAAAAATTATTGTGAATCCCATTGTGGCAAAAGAAGGGACCCAAGACTTCAGAATTAATGTTATAGGTGAAACATTGATACAATATGTTTTTATTGGAGAGAAATTTATTTCCTGACTTATGCTATTAAACTTTGTTAGTATTATATATTGTTTGTATAATGCTTTTATTATTCTAATCTTTTGTACAAAAATGCTTATTGATTTACTTTTCTAAGTAAGAAAGTTGCCATCTTTTCTTTAAAAAACCTACACTACCTAAAATCCTATATAATGAAATAAAAAACATAGAATCTAATCATATGACATAACACACAATAAAAAGATGTTCTTCACTAAATTTAGAGGAAAATCAAGGCATTTGAATAGCCCTTATAGTTGAGAAGAAAATGCCAACAAGAATAAATGCATGGTTGAACTTGATAAAATGTAATCTTTTATGTGAAGAAATTATAGTAGACTTCTTGTTTACAAAAGAAAATCTATTAGGTGATTTGTCTATAAGGCATTACAAATCTCGCTCTTTAATATGTAGATTTACTTTTCTTTAAAACTAAAATCCTAAATAATGAAATTAAAAATGTAGAATTCAAACATATATCAATATAATTTTACATTTAAGGAGAGAAAAATGATATCGTTTAAATATTCTATATTAGTTATAAATTAAAATTGACATCGTATAATTTACTTTACCATATCGATTGTAAAATAAAACCAATATGGAATTCCACTTCATCAATTTAATGCTTTAATTGCCTAAATATAATTTTACTTTTTCACATTAACTTCTAGTATAGAATAAATGTTGTATATCAACGATATTTGTTATTAATAAACAATGGATATGATTTATCATTTTTTTAATAAAATAAGTGTACTTCTGTTATTGCCTTAATGACAAAAATTAAACCAATCACATAAACAACAAGATATATACACTAGCTAATGCAAAACAATACCACCTTTCAAATAACATTAAATCATACAATAACACATATAAATAACTTCCATAACAAATACAAAATAATATATATATTTACAAATAATTGCACTAAGTTTTACAAGTACAATGATATATAAATTTTTATTTACAGTTGCACCTAATAAGTTATACATTTGATAACATCCCTTAATGCTACCACTTATCTCTCTCCCAATACATATGCCATCCATTCCTTTTGCAAGGCTGTAAATCTGTTTCACTATAGGGATTTGTCTTTCTTTGGAAGAATTGTATGTTTACACATAAAACTTAATAAGAACACATAACTAAATGATTTCTATAAGTGTCTACCAAGCCAAAATTTAAACAAATTATCATGTTAGGCTTTTAATTACTCTTCGTGTGTATGACCATGTGTTACATATATTTCATTGTGAAGTAATCGCACTTAATGTTGCCTATTTGTTTAGGAAATTATAATAAATTAACTCAAAATAGTGTCTATTTTATGTAATAATAATCAATCACTATGTTTAGTATCTAAACATGCATAAGAACATTACCCTCACTTATACCCATTTAATGCCAATTATCTTGCTAGAGCTTTCATTTTGTAGTATACATTCATTGCCTTTGTAAAAGTGTCCTTCCAACCTAGTGTGGTTCTTACCATGGCAAGTCAAGCCAATAGATTATCTTCTCTTTTAGATAACTAATGTTTAGTATTCAGTGGTGTCTACAATATTATTAATATCCAAGTAAGATAATAAAAGAGAAAATATAATCACAATTGAATTAAGGCCCATCTTTACACCTACATACTATACCATGTAGCATTATCACTTCTCATTCATGAACATGGTCTAGTTTATGTACTTGTTCTGATATGCCGCTATAGACCTCAAATCTTAATCCTATTTAGATCTTGGAGATTGAAGTAGGAACCTAATTTCTTCTATTTGATGGCATAGTGCAAATAGTTAGTGCAAATGGTTATAATTTTCAAAATGTATAGGAAATGGTTATAATTTTCAAAATGTATAGGAATTAGAATGTATACTATCTTATATGTGCACCAAACTAGGAAAGATGTAAAGTGTAAAAATAAACACTCTTAATTCAAGTCATGACAATAGAAACATTTAACTCCTCCTTATTTAGAAGTTACAAGATATGATCCTTGGACAGGAGAAGTTACAAGATGTGATCCTTGGACAAGAGAATGTCATCATCATATTCCATAACATCTAAGTTAATAAGTAACTAAATAAGATTAGTATTTGACATGTTTTATGGAATGAATTGGAGCTCTCCCTGAGATATGCCCACCTATGTTTTTTTGTTAAAAATGAGCTATCAAAGTCTTTGATTCTTTATACTTACTATCCTTATCTTTTATTATCTTTTACTACTCTCTTACCTTTTTCTTCCCATAAAGATAGCTAAAAATATATTTTAAAAAAATAAGAATTAGACATACTATGTAATATTTTATATGACTGTAAATAATAAAATTGAAGTAATGAAAAACCTTGCCTCTAAATTAAAGCCTTTAGCCAAGTTATGCAGGTGCCAACTGCTTAGGCCACAATGATCACCTTTTTTATTAGTCTTATAGCAATGCAATAATTTGGGGAACACAATTAGGGAAAACCATGCCCTTTGTCACTTATCTAACAAAAGGTTCGACAATCAAAAGTATGCATCTATATCCAATCTACAATGATAAATAAAATAGTTAATTAATATCAATGTAATCCTCTAATATGATTAAAGAGTACTTAGCAACAAGAAATAGGGTTATAAAAATTTACCTATTATAATTAGGCAAAGGGATCAATGGCAACAGCTGTCTTGCTATGGCATAAGGGTTGCCATTCATATCTTTTTCTCCTTTATTAAGGTAGCTAGTAACTTATTGGTCTATAGGAGGATGAACAACACATGCTATAAAATTGATCCTATGATTCCTCCCTTAGTTTTGCTCTTTCTTGCTTGAATAGTCATCCATTATAAGAACATTTTAAAACTTCCCTAAAGTATTTTTTTTAATGCTAACTATTCCTCCAATGCCCCTTACATGCTTAGTATGCTTTTAAGTTCCTAAAATAACAACTAATATATCCATCTTCCTTCCTAACTGAAACTTTCCTTAGGGTGGAGAGTTACACAAGTTTATCCTAAAATAATGTAATTAAATATGATTTGTCGTGTGCTGGTAAATGAATAACACATTTCATATTTGAGAAATAAAATAATAACATCAATTACTATTCATTGGGCAAGCTATTGACTCTCCTTTATGATGCATTTAACTTTATTATTGATTTTAACTTTCTTCTTACAACTTAATTTTTTATGAGGTTGATAAAGGCAAATACTTGATCATTAGATTAAGTAGCAACCTTTTTAGAGCCTAGAAATCCTCTTTAAGTTTCCTATATCTTCCTTGAAATAACTTATGTTTAAACACATTTTTGGCTTAGTTCGCTAATTTTATGATTGACAAAAAAATAAAATGAGTGATGAGAAAATGTTATTCACTATTAATAACAGAATATATGTATCTGCCTATATAGTTTCTGAATGCCACCCTTTCGTTTACATATATAAAAATCATATACTTGCACATATATATGAAAAACAATATTCATATCAAAAAAGAAAAAAATGAAACTCACACTAAAATGATCTCAAAACCATAGTAATAAAACATGATATTTATCATGCCAAAAATAAATAAATAAATAAATTCTCAAAAAAATAATCATTAATTCATCCAAAAATACATATAATATATGGATGACTCATATAAAAATTTCTCATATATACAATATGTATATCCTTCATAAGAAACAAAAATAATACATATATAAATACAAAATAAATAATATGAGCGCTATAAAATAACTCTAAAATTCATAACAATTTTCATTCAGGATAATTTATCACAAAATATAATATAATTCAAAAGATAAAATTTAATTCCTAAATCCATATAATAATTTATACGATTCATACAATTCACATAATTCACCAACTTTGATATAATTGAATTATATGAAAAGATAATATTAAAGATGAATAAAATAATTTATTATTACTTAATGAATCCATTATGAGATGAATATAGAATTAAGATTTGCTACATGCCATGAACTATTCATAATTAGTTTTGATCATGAACTCCAATAAGGATTTATTCTCCTATTAACCTTAGATAAGAACTTAATTGATGAGATTTTTTGACGTTGATAGGGAGTGTTTATAATTAATCATGGAGTTTAGGAATAGCAATCCTTATTTATATATTAATAATATTGATAGGTCAACCTATCACTGAGAGTCACTCGTTACCTCATTAGTTAGGTTAGATTACTACTATGTTTGAACTATTTAGTCACTTTAATATTGAGTTAAAAATTTTTACATCTTATTTTATTATTAAATTAATAAGTACACAATAAAAATTTAACATAACCACCATTACCTTGCCTTCTTTTCTCTATTTCCTTCCTTCTCACTCTTTGAACCTTAACTTTATTAATACTTTTGGTTAGCTTCCTTTAAAACTTATTGCGTAATCTGGATGATATATATTAAAAGAAAATAAGAGAATAATGCTTGAAGCCATACTCTCACAAAAGGCTGGCATGTCTATTTATAATAAAATATAGGTTTACAAGAGATAGGCTCATAGCCCATACATATCTAAGTAAATAAGAAACTAATAACTTAACCCTTAAATCACTAACACTTCCCCTCAAGTTGGGGCATAAATATCAAACATGCCCAGCTTGTTACAAATATCACAAACTCACTTTCCTGGAAGAGCTTTAGTAAACAAGTCAGCCAATTGATCCCCAATTCTAATGTGTCTCAAATCAATAATCCCTTCTTAAAGTTTCTCTCTAATAAAATTACAATAAACTTTTATATGTTTTATACATTCATGAAAAATCGGATTCGTAGCAATATAGGTAGTTGTTTGATTATTACACCATAGTTGCATAGTTTTATAAGGCTCAATTTTAAGTTAATGAAAGAGATAGGAAATCCATATAAGCTTAATGTGGCATAGGCTATAGTTCGATATTCAGTCTCTGTACTTGAATATGATGCCACTACTTGTTTCTTACTTTTCCAAGATACAAGATTTCCACCAATAAAGACACAATACCTAGAGGTGGACCTTCTGCTTATAGGACATTCAGCCTAATCTGCATCAGAGAAGCCTTCTGTTTTGCAATGACCATGATTTTTATACAAAATTCCATGACCAGGGGCCTTCTTGAGATATTTCAGAATGTGTATTATTGCATCCCAATGAGAAGTTCTTAGAGAGTTCATAAATTGACTTACTACATTTACCGAAGAGGCAATATCAGGTCTAGTTATGGTAAGGTAGTTCAATTTACTTACTAGTCGTCTATATTGTTCTAGATCTTCTAACAATGCCCCATTTTCTAAGTTAAGTTTAACATTCGGAATCATAGGAGTACCATAAGGCTTAGACTTAAGCATCCCTATTTCTTTCAAGATATTAGAAACATATTTCCTTTGAGATAAAAAGATTCATTTCCTCCCTCAAGCAATTTCAATCCCTAAAAAATACCGAAGTGTTCCCAAGTCATTAGTTTGAAACTTGGTTTAAAAAGAAATTTTAATTTTGAAATATGCAATTGATCATTGTTGGTGATCATAATGTCATCCACATAAACAGTTAGAAGAATACAATCAGAATCTGATTATTTATAAAAAACTAAATGATCATGGTTACTTTTTTTATCTCAAATTCTCTCACCACATCACTAAATTTTTCAAACTAAGCTCAAAGATATTGTTTCAAGCCATACAAGAATTTTTTTTAGTCGATAAACTTTGTCATACTCCTCTTGAGTAATAAATCCAGGTGGTTAGTCCATATATACCTCTTCATATAAATCACCATGCAAAAAAGCATTTTTAACATCAAGTTAATAAAAGGGCCAACTATAGGATGTAGTAAGAGAGATAATCAACTAAACAATTGTAATTTTGGCAACAGGGGAGAAAGTTTCTGAATAATCAACACCATAAGTTTGTGCATGCCCTTTAGCCATTAGACAAGTTTTTACTCGAGCAACAGGACTATCAGGATTAACTTTCATAGTATACACCTATTTAGACCCAACAAATTATTTACCTTTTAGTAAAGAGACAATATCCCATGTTTAATTTGCAGCAAGAGCCTACATTTCTTCTTCCATAGCAACACGTCACCTAGAGTGAGATAATACTTCCATATCAGACTTAGGAATAGTAATGGAATTAAGTAAGATAATAAGGATTGAGAGGATAAGGGCAAGAAAGTGTAGGACACATAGTTAGAAATAAAGTAAGGGTGATTAGTGTTATCCCGTTGAGTGTAAGTACGTGTACCTTTTCGATGGGCAATGAGAATATCAAGATTAGATGACAATGAAAGAGGATCTGATGAGGAAGAAATTAGTAAAGGGGACGAAGCTAGTGATTCATCAATAATTAGTGCAGCTCTAATATTATTGGCATTGGCAAGTGGGGAAGGTGTTACTGTTGGTACCTACTTTCTACGAGAGTAAACATTTTTAATAGGAGGGTAAACCTAATTGTTATCTGGAGGAACTGGAGATATCTGAGGAGTAGAATACATAAAGAAATGGTCATCAAGAGAATCAGTCTCAATTAAGGAGGATGAAGACTCGAGGGAGCCACAAAAGGGAATGGACTTAAAAAATGTAACATTAGACAAAATAATATAATGATGCAAATTAGAAGAGTAACATCGATACCTTTTTTATGTACAAGAATAATTAAGGAAAACACACTTCAAAGACTGGGGATCAGGTTTAAATACTTGAGGATGAAGATCTTGAATAAAATAAGTACACCCAAAAATACGTGGAGATAAAGGAAACAAAGATCTGGAAGGAAATAAAATGGAATAAGGTACCTGACCATCAAAAATTAAAGAAGGCATTCAATTAATCAAGAAAGAAGCTGTGGAAACTGCATCTGCCCAAAAAATCTTAGGTACTTTCATTTAAAATAATAAAGCATATGAGATTTCCATTAAGTGTCAATTTTTTCATTCAGTTACCCTATTTTGCTATGGAGTAATTGCACAAGAAGATTGATGAATGATTCCATGCTGAGACAAATAAGATGCAAATAGAGTTGAAAAGTATTCTTTAGCATTGTCACTACAAAAATGATGAATAGATGTATTAAATTGATTCAAAATTTCAGCATGAAAAGTACGAAAAATATCAAATAACTTTGAATGATTCTTCATTAAATATAACTAAGTAACTCTTAAATAGTCATCCACAAAAGTAACAAAATACCAAAAATTAGACTTAGAAACTATAAGGCAAAGACCCCAAACATCTGAATGTACTAACTCAAATACGGATATAACTCGCTTATTGACTCGAGAAACATATGATTGACGATATTGTTTAGCAAACTGACATGACTCACAATCCAAACTAGACAAAGAAGTAAAACTAGGAAATAATTTTTGTAAAGTGGATAAGGATGGATGACCCAACCAATAATGAAGCTGGTGTGGAGTGATGTAGCAGCAGTAGTAACTAGCCGAGAAACTTTCTCTTCGAGAACATACAGCCTATTAGATTCGTACCCCTACCAAAAATCTTCTTTATTATAAGATCTTGAAAACTACAATAGTTAGGGGAAAAGAAGACACCATAGTTATAAATACATATTATTTGCCTAATTGAAAGTAGATTAAATGGGGAGTTTGAAAGGCATAATACATTAGATAAGGATATATCAGGGGTAGCATCCACCACACCACAAGCAATAACAAATGCTTTAGATCCATTGGTTAAAGTAACATAAGAAGAAGAAGAAGTGGGTTGAAAAGAAGATATAATACCTATTTGACTTGTCATATGATCAGTAGCAGTAGAATCAATGACCCATCTATAATTAGTATAGGAAAGGCATGCAGTAGGATTACATGTTTGTGCTAATGTAGCAGCGGACTGAGTGGGTGACTACTGTCGGGATACTTAGAACTGTAAATGCTCAACATACTCATTTTTTGACAAACTAATAATACCATTATCATTATTATCTTGTGCTTGATTATTTGTGGTAACATGCGCAAACTGAGTATTTTTCTCAAGCAACTTAGGATAAAACTTCTTAATATATTCAAGCTCTTTATAGTAGTAGCAAGAAATAATTCCACCTCCACTAAAATTACCTTGCCCACTAAAATTTTGTCCACCAAAATCACCTCATCTCCCTCTACCACCTCGAGTACTACTATGACTACTAAAACTAATTAAAGCATAAGACTCATTTATATATGCAGAAAAAGGAGATGAGTCACTCTATGCTTGTTGAATACGATAAAAGATAGACTTCATAGTGAGAGAATTAGAACTGGACAAAAGTTATTAACGGGCAATACTCAATTTTAAAGGCAATACCATAAGAAAACACACCGCTTCAAATTGTTCTTATTGAGAACGCATTGCATCAACATCAGTAGTAATAGGTAAAAGAGAATTTTATTGTTGAAAGGTGCAGTAAAAATTAATATAGACTTGAGATGGGTTTTTACTAGTTACATCAGGATGAATCAATGATTGAGTCAAATCATAAATTTAGTGTATATTGTCCTTTATAGAATAAAGTAAGCCAAAAGTATCCCATAATTCTTTGATTGTTTCATAATGTACAGTATTATCATCAATCTTAGAAGTTAAAGTATCACAAATTAATCGAAGTAATCATCGATCTTCTATAATCCATCTTTTCTTTGTATTATCTATAAGTGAATCTTTAGCAAGATGATCAGTCATACGAACTTCATCAAGGTAACACTGAATAGCCTTCTTCCACCCTATATATTATCGACTTTCCAAATTTAATTTTCATTCAGTTATTTAGCCACTAATTGGAAGCAAATCAGAAACTATTTTTTCACCATTATTATTTTTAAGTGGGCTACATGTATCAGAATCAGAAATTTCACTAGCCATAAGAGTAAATTTATAGAAAGAATAAAAAATATCCAAAAAATAATAATAAAAAATTAGAAAAACCACAACAGAGTTGCTAGATTGCTCGAAAAGTCACACAGATGAATGTAGAAAAAGCCGGAAAGTCACTGGTCAAAATTCGATTGCAAGAAAACCTCTCACGTGCTTACACATGCTGGAAAGCCTCTCTACGCGTAGTGCTCATGCGCCTCTCAAGAAGCCACGTGTGTTACTCATGCGCCAATTTGTGGTGGTTGCCGGTTGTCGATTTGTCCAGCCATCAACCCGGATCTCGAAAAATAGCTTGAAAGCTCCACCAAATGCGCTACACAACAGCTCTGTTATTCTATAACACTGCACACTATGCAGCCAGATCTAGGTTTATGTAATTACATCTTCCATGACTTAGGGTTTAATCATGCATAAAAGAAATTAAAGGAAAAGAAAGAAGGAAAAGAAAGAAAGAGGAAGAAGAAAGTAGGATTTTCTGGCTTTTTATGTTTTGAGAAAGATATCTAAAGAGTGGCTCTAGATACTATATTAAAAGAAAATAAGAGGATAATGATTGAACCTATACTTTCACAAGAGGCTGGCATGTCTATTTATAATAAAATATAGGATTACAAGAGAAAGGCCCGCAATTTATATATATCTTAGTAAATAAGAAACTAATAACCTTACCCTTAAATCACTAACAATATTCATGCTATCTATTCTTTTTCTTTAAGCTTGAAATTTACATGTTGTTAATTTGCTTTGATTTTTCTTATTACAATTCTATTTGAATTTTCTTTTATTGTCATTCTTTTTCTCTTCCCTTGAAACCAAAATATCAATCACCAAAAATAACTTTAGCTCTAAACCTTGAATGTCAGGTGTACAAGGCTAAGTACCTAGAGGTTGACATACCTATCATGATACAAGTAAAAAACATTACTGATATCTATCATGATACAATTTAAAAACATTATCGATATAGGCACATTCTATTTACTTATTCGAGCTTCATTTTATTTAGTGCGTTTCATTGGAGTTTTTCTTATTTATGCATATGGGAGCTAAGCTTTGATTGAAGATAGGAGGTTTTGAATTTGAAGTCAAAATAGAGCTTTTAAAATTATTAATTCTGCTCTCAGTATTTGTAGTTTTTTTTATCTTTTTTTTAATTTTGATTTTCAAACACTATTTGTTGTTTTTCTTTATATAATTTGGATTAATGCTTTTGTTTAAATTGTTTAGATTCTAAAAATTTGAAATTGGTTAGTGAGGTTTTTAAAAGGTTTGATTTTTCAATTTTTTTACAATTGTTAGAAAGGTAGCCTTTTATTGACATTTTCCTTTATTTGATGTTAAGATGTGATCAAAAGGGCAACTACTCAAGCGACCGTATGGAATTAATGATGTGGAAGCTCTTGACATTTCCATTTAATTCACCATTGTAACAGTAGTTATTGTTGACATTAATAAAGGAAATGGAATAGAGAAATTTCTGTTTATAGTTTGTTGCCTTGGGCACAATTATATATAATTATAGATGGATAAATACTAAAGCTCCAATTTTAGTTTAGGTTAACCTAAATTTAATGTATAATTGTAACATGTAGAAATTTGATCTATAAGTTTCAATTTTATACTATCTTTCTCATTTAAATGATAAGATAACATTGGAACTTAGATAGAAAATAATGTGACACTATCCAACTAATAATTTTTTTTAATTTTCTTTTTGAAAATAGGCAAAAGCTAGTTTTAATATTCTTCAATAAAATGTTTAATTCATTTATGTGTTAAATTATTTATAAATGATTATTGATAAATATTTATACATGAATAATGAATAAATATTTGATATATGAAGCCGTTATATTAATAATTTTGACTTTAATCATGACATCAAATAATTAAATAATTAAGATTATATCATTATGCTACTTATATCATTTTCAAAGTAAATAACCTTGTTATTGCATGGTGTTATGATGTGTTCTTATTCTATACTTCTTGTTGCACATGCTACAATGGAGCCATTTTTATTCTACTTCAAATGTTTATTTAATGTTATAATGTGGTAAATTATATAAATCACCTATATCTTATTTTTATTTAACTTTTTTTTGTTGTTATAAATGCATTTATGGAGGCTATCTTACTTGTATATGTGATTTATGTAGATGAATGTGAGAGGTTGTCTTTCAATTTCTAAGTGATTATTTTCCTTAAACTTCAAAATAAGAAGTTAAGGTGCTTTTACATTTCCTAATACTATCTATTCTTCCAATGCATTGACATTGATTCTAAGTGGGGGTAACTAACTATTTTCTCTATTTGAAAGCTAGTAAAAAATTTCTGAAATTTCTACTAGCTAATGCATTCAATGGGAAAATAAAACCTAACTTGTAGAAATTGATGTAATTAGATAGGAAGATGAACTAAGTAAATTTCAATGAAGTGAAAGTTAAACTTTTTAATCTTAGTTATGTATTTGAAAAATTAGAATTTGAGTCTAAACCTCACAATGTGTTTATGGTGATTTGATTTTGAAAAGAAATATTTACTAAATAAAAGATAATTTCCATAGAATCTGTGGTATTTATAGTTTGCTTGTCCAGCTACATGTGACCTAATAAGATTATTTTAGTTTAGAATTATCTATTTATATACTTAAACATTGTGATTTACCTACCACATGTCAGCATAATGAAGCATGTTTTCTTGCTAAAATTTTTATTGAACCTCACAATTTTCTATCTTCTTATGCTCTAATTCTTTTATTTAATTATTGTTACTCAAATTTCAAGTTTTGAATGATAAATAATAATATCTTTTTGAGTTTCTCTTTCTTCTTTTTGTTAACTCACGTGACATGATTTTAGCCATATCTTTTTTTGACTTTGTGACAGCTTAATCATTATTAATTTTTTATTATTAAAATAAGTAGCTTTATTTCTTTTCTTACATTTATAAAACTTAACAAGTTTCCAAGCAAGTAACTTTGCTTTTTATGCTTGAAGAAATGAATGGCTTTCCTTCACCATTTTTTCTTTTCTTCTCCCTGCTATGGGTTTTGATAGGAACAAAAAATTTTATTGAAAAAGAAAATCTTTCTATCTTTTTGTTAGAAGGTTGCTTTAATTATAGTCTAATGAAAGGGTATTAGTAAAGATGGAAGATATGCTAAAGTTTCCTTCTTGTTTTTTTCCTTCTGTTCTATGTGCAATGAGTTTGTTTCTGCAAAGATAGAAATTACATTCAAAGATGAAATCTTACTATCTTCTTGCTAGGATGTTAGTTTGATTGCAATCTAGTGAAAGGATGTTAGTTAAGATGGATAATATGCTCAAAATTCCTTCTGCTAGAGATCGATGAATGACTCTATAAATGCATGCGTGAAGAAGTATTAGGGTAAGTAATGTAATGTTTGTTTGATTGAAATTTCAAACTTCGAATTTCAATTAAGCATGAAATTTATTCTTTAAAATCTCTTTGTTCTTTTAGTTCTTTATACGAAGGGTTTTGATTAAGCATGAATTTTATTCCTTGGAATTTCTTTTGTCTTTTTGTTCTTTATGTGACGAGTTTCATCAAATGATGTGCTTTATTGATACACTTTTATTTTGTTCGTTCTAAATAAAGTCCTGCAAGATGACAATTGAGTGTAAATTATGGTTATGTTGCTTCAATTGCAATCCTATGAAAGAGTATTGGTGAAAATAAAGGATGTGTTGAAGATTCCTCTTTATTCTTTGTGCGGTGGGTTTCACCAGGTGATGTGGAAGATGCACTGAAGATTTCTCTTTTCTAAAGATGAGTGGATAGCTCTATGAATACATGCATTAAAAAGAATAAGTGTAAGTGATATAGTGTTTGCTTGGTTAAAATTTCAAAATTGAAACTTCAAAATTTTTAGTAAGATTTTATTATTATAAACATAAATATAAATTCTTCTATGGATATTTGTTATAAATTTATTAATTAATATGGATTTAATTTAACGATGCTTGGGGAAGTTTACTTGTAATAAAATAAAGTTCAATTAATATTAATTTTTGTATCTTTTACAATTGCAGACTAAAAAGGGGGAGTATTGGAAGATTTAAGTTGGGGTAGCATCTTGAACTTACAACACCAAATAGGATACTGACTAAAGGAAAAAAAATAGAGCCTAAGATTCAAAGTGCGTATTATGGACATCTTGTGAGGTTCCTCAAAACATTTTTCTTAGTTTGTATTACTTACCTAAATTGTTTTTGTTAGCATGGCTTCAATATTGTGAATCTATAATTTGTAACTTGCAGTTAATTATAACAAAAGTAATATAAAAGGAAAGTGAAATTTGATAAGAGTAAACTATTCATACTAACTTAGTCTTAAAAAGTAATTTTCCACTCAGTCATTAATAATAATTAGGATGGATAACCATTTTCTAGCAATTAGAAGTGTTGGAGAATTGCATGGCTTATGATTTCAAGCATTATATTAGCAAAATTTAATGAAAGTGACAATTTGTGAATAAAATTCAACACAAACAAAAAAAATTAATCATTTTCTAGAGCATTATGCCTTAATACATGTTACATATGTTTCATCTAAATAGAATGTTAAATTTTAACCATTATGTGAATGAATTACTAAAATGAAGTTATTTAAGTGGATAAGTTGGTATTGTTATATCTATGAATGTGAAGGCCAACAGAAGAATATTGCCTTCCTGAAATAAAAGCTAGCAGATGCATTGGAGTTAAGAAATTCGAGCCTTCTAGTTAGCCATTCACAACATATCTCCAAAAATAAAGATTGTGGTGGTTAACTTCATCTGGCAAGGAAAATGTGAAAATAAACAATACCAATGAAAGTTTCTTTTGTGAGCACATGTATAAAAAAAGAAATGTATATTGAGCATAAATTGCTTCTAGCTTGTATGTTTTAATCAGCTAGATTATTATTATTATTATTATTAGGTGCCTTTTTTTTACCTTGTATACATTCAAGTTGCCTTTTATCCTCATTTTGTGCACTTAATTAAGCAAGTGAAATATAAGAGTTGAAGTAGAAGGTTGCAAAATTGACAAAACTAGAAGAGCAACTAGAGCTTGGAAATTAGAGACTGGCAAAAGAAAGTTCATACGCTAAATAGTTAGCTTTTGCTACAGTTGTTGAGCTGAAGACATTATTAAAAGAAATTCTTTAGTTCATAGACCATAATGAGAGACTAGTTGCTGCATCCAAGAATTCAACCACCAACATAAGAATAGTGAAATAGTTTGAAATAGGAGGTAAGGAAGTGACGTTAGACTAAACTCAGATATAAAGAAAGACCTAACCTTGAGTAAAAGAAAGAGAACTTTGATATGAAATTGCACTTTTAGAAAAGGATTTGTAAAAGGATATGCTTGGAAAAGGATTCATTAATTGGATTGCCAAGTCTAATTCATAATTGTATTTAGGTGGTGTTCAATTTATGAAATCTTTTTTAAATTCTTAATAATATTTTAAAAGAATATGATATTTACATGTTTAGTTTAGATTTTAGAATATTTCCTTAAAATATTCTATAAAGAGAGGTGAGTATTTTACATTCTCATGATATAGAAATATTTAATTAATATAAAAGATTATTTTATCAATCTCATCACTTATTGCGATCAATTACTATATATTACCATTTACCATTGTTAATTATTGCTTATTACCATTCATCACTAGTGATTATTGTCACTTACTACCTATTGTTTGTAATCATTATCGGCCATTGCTTAATGTTAGTGATCACCTTTTATCACTACTCATTCCACCATCATTGATCACCGCTCATTGTTAATAATTATTATTAGTTATCATTCATTACTAGTGATCATCGTTTATTATTACTTATTGCTAGTTATCACCATCTACTTCCATTTATTCTTGGAAACCATAATCGACTACCACTTATTATCAATGTAAATAATCACTATTAACATTATTCATTGTTAGTGATTACCGTTGACCATCATTCATTGCTAATAACCTGCGTTGATCACTATCAATCCTAGTGATAATTACTGATTATCACTTATTTTCGATGATTACCATTAGTCATTGGTGATTATCATTCACGACCATTATTGCCATTGACAACTATTATTCACCATTATTGCTATTGACCACCATCCATTTAAAATTACTCATTTTCGATGATTATCGTTGATCACCATCCATTGCCAAGTCTTGATCACTATCCATTCTAGTGACCATTATTGATTATCAATCATTTTCGATGATTGCCAATAGTTACCAATGACTATCATTCACTTTTTTACTACAACTATCTATCAATAGTTATTATCGCTGATTATTATATATAATTAGTAACTATTCAATTTTTAATAAGAATATTTTTTATAATTAAATAATATTTTTAAAAATATTTAAAATAATTAAAATATAAAATTATGACATCCTTAGAAATATTTCTAATTGAACTAAATATAAGAATGTCATATTCTTATGAATTAAATTCGTAAAAATTATATTTCTTATAATATTAAGATTCTTAAAAATATTTAATTTTTACGAACCAAATGCTAATTTAGTGGGAATACCTATACTTGCCGTCTTTACTATTACCTTCCTAAATTTTACTTTATAAAGTTATTATTTTTAAAGTTGTACATCTGATAGAAAAATAAATATTTAAAGCTTGATTTCAGATGACATCATAAATATTCTAATTTTATATTATATTTATGTTTTTTGTATACTAATTGTAGTAAAATTATTAATACTTGTGCAGACGCACGTACTTCAAACTAGTTAAACTTAGTAATAAGTGGTACTTCACCCAGAAAAAAAAAAGCCAAAATCCAGTTACTTTAACTAAAGCATTAAACTTTTTTTTTTATAGTCTCAATGATTAAAACTATGATTGAATCTTTTCATGTAATCATGAACAGTTCAAGTTAAATTATATAAGACTTTCAAAATTCATACATTAATCAATCTCAACTTATTTTTAATTTAATTTATTTAAAATAAAATCTGAATTGAATTTTTTTACGAAATGCACCGAGTCAGTATCAACTCTCCACCCGGGCACCGTCTTACCGGGCGAAGACAAACATACCCTTGGGCATTCTGCGGGAATTAACGGACGCGAAAAGGCTATTTCTGTCAAATAAGTTACCGAATTCCCTCGTAACTTCTTCGTTCAAAAACCCCTTCAAATCAGTACCCACTCCCTTAGCTATGATCAGCAAGTTTGTAGATTTAACTGTTCTTTGTAGACATGGAAACGAACTACGAGAAGAGGATCAAAACTGCGGCAAAAATCATCCTCGACCACGATGCACGCGCCAGTGACGCGCCGCTAGACTACGAACCGCTTGGGCTTAGGGGGACCCTCAAACCACACCAAGTGGAGGGAGTTTCGTGGCTTATACGGAGATATGAACTCGGTGTCAACGTTATCCTGGGTGAGATTACAGCTTTAATTTGTTATTTGGCTGTGAAAGTCGGGATATTCAAGCGGGAAATAGGGTTTTTAAACAGATTATAGTGATCCAGCTTGTCAAAGAATCTTTCGAAAGGAGGTTTCTTTTGAAATTTATGAAGTTATGATACACAATGGAAATTCTTTTTGCACATTTAACTGACCCTACAATACATGTTCTTTTTACTCCATTGATAATTAGTATCGTTCCCAATAATATTATATTCTTGCTTTCTTCATGATGTGTTTAATTTGGTTTTACATTTTCTGAAATTATTTGGAAACAGATTACTGAGTGTTCGAAGTTCCTCCCCCACCCCCTCTTTTTTCCTGTCATTTGTTACTTTGGACTTCAATCATAAACTATAATCCACTAACCAATTTAATGTGATTTAAATATTATTTCTAAAGGAATGTTTTTCATCATATCATTGATCGAATTATCTCCTTTGTTTACAGGGGATGAGGTACGCTTTATTCATTTCTCCACCAGTGCCTAATAATAATATGGCAGGGAAAAACATTGGCCTCTGATTGGTCTTGCACTCATTAGAAATTTACTCATTGACAGATGGGATTGGGCAAGACTTTGCAAGCTATCTCCCTCTTAACCTACTTAAAAGTCTTCCAGTTGTCACCTGGGCCATTTTGTGAGTGAACGAAACCTTTATTTGATTGGAAAGTCATGACGTTTTGTTGTAATGTTTAATGAAAGAACTTTTTCCTTTCCTGACTTTGTTTTATGTTTGCAGTGGTTTTATGTCCTCTAAGTGTAACTGATGGTTGGGTATCAGAGATAGTCAAGTTTTCTCCTAAACTAAAAGTATTCAAATATGTTGGTGATAAGGAACACCGGGTTAGTTTACGTAGGACCATCCATGACAACATAGAAGGAAAGTCATCTGCATTTGATGTGAGTGTAGGGTTTTAATTCTACTGCACCTTGTGTGGATCATGATTTATCTTCTACTTTATTTGTCCTTTTACAAAATTATGATCTCAAAAGTCCTTTAGATTTCATATGTGCAAGATTTCCATTGGTTATTTTTGTAATTAAAATTTTTTTGGCAGGTCTTGTTGCCTTTTGATGTCCTGCTGACAACATACGAAATTGCACTGGTGGATCAGGATTTCCTCTCTCAAATACCATGGAAGTATTCAATCATTGATGAAGCTCATAGACTTAAAAACCCTTCAAGTGTATGTTGCAGACATTACTATATGCCTTAGTATAATATAATGTTTAACTAAAATTGAAGCTCCATTACTTGCCTAAATATCAGTTTGTATCATAAATCACACTAGTGTTCATGTATTATATTTATCATTTATGTATTTATTCAGTTTGAAACTTATTAGTAACTAGATAAATTCTACCTATAGGTAATTTGGTTCCTCTTTTAATTTTTTATCTCTCAGGTTTGTGAACCAGTTATTAAAAGGCAATAGATGTAAAATATAATGAGCCAAATTGTTTGGTTATCAATTTTTATGTAGTTATCTGTTAGATAGTATTGTAAATATATGTGTTTGTTAGGTTCTAATATTATTAGGTAGTCCTACATTGGTTGCTTCTAGTAGGTAGTCATATTACTACTTGTATATAATGTATCTTTGTTATGTTATAGACAGGCAATACTTTTTCCGTCGTGTGTTCTATCTAGCTTCACATGGTATCAATAGTTAGGTTATAAAAACCCTATACTCTCAGTTTTTCTTTTCTTTTTCTCTGGCATCATTGCTGCTGGTCCATTTCTGGCTGCTACCGCCTACCAGTCCATTTTTAACCACTGCTACCTGCCGGTTCATCTCTGGTTGTTGCTGTTGATTTGTCTCTACCTCTCCTCTTCAGCATCTCACTGGAGTTTCATCGCTGGCGAACATTGCACTTGTTGTCATGCATCCAATCTCTGATTTGCGATCTAGTCTCTTTCTAGTTCTAATTTGCCTTTTCTGACAGCTGTTTTCTTGCATTATGAGTACCATCCTGCTCGGTGTAATCTCCTCTATCAAACCCAGGTGTTCAACTACGGATCCAACCACCAAGCACTGCCTTAATCATTGCACTGTGCCTGTTGTTTCTAGTTTGCTCTTTTGATCTTACTTCACATCTTTCTTTGGCTCTACAATAACTTGTCATAATTCTTCTACCAATTCTAGGACTTTTATTGTGGCTCCCAATGCTATCGGAAAATTTTATCCTAAGAGTACTTACTATCAACAATGGGGCCACACTGAGGATCAATGTTTTAAACTACATGGCCAACCTCTTCATGCTAATCTTGCACATATTGAGGATTCTCCATCTAAACAATTTGATAGACAACCCCAACATTTTATCACACTTATTAGCTTTGACTATGATAATTATCTCAGGTATTAGGCATCTAAGTAGTCATTCTCTTTATGTGGCGTTTGGTTCGCGGAATATTTTTAACATTTCCGGGAATATTTTAAGGGAATATCATATTCTCATATTCGGTTCAAAGTTTGAAAAGAAAAATACCTGCTGAGAATTTTGTTGGCCCAACATTATCCCAAAATATTCCTATGGGGAACGTGGGTATCTCATATTTCCATGGAATGAGAATGTGATATTAAAATATTTTCAGGAAAATTTATAGTGAATCAAATATAAGAATATTACATCCTCGTTAATGAAATTCTCAGGAATCACATTCTCAGGAATATATACTTTTTTAGGAATGTAAGATCCCATGAACTAAACGCCACCTTAGTTATTGGTAATTTCATTCCTTGTCTTACTCAGTTTCCTTCTTTAGGACCATGGGTTCTTGATTTAAGTGCCTGTAATCATATCTTTGGTAACCTTCTCTCACTTTCTTCCTTTCATGCATCTAATTCTTGGCCTTTTGTGACTTAGTTGATGGATCAAAAATGGTTGCAACAGTTGTAGGCCATGCTGAGCCTATACTTGCTATGCCTTTAGACTTTATCCTTTGTACACCTTATTGTTCTCAAGATTGTCAATATCGAGGTCCTACCAAGGATCGAAAAGGAGGAGTGGGATCGTAAATTGTAGGATTGTAATAAGATTATAAGATCCTACTTCAAGATCCAATGTATATTTTATATACCTGTTTATGACTTAATAGTATGAAGAAATAAAGTTCTAGAGTATTTAAAATTAAGTATAGCAATTTTGTAAGATCCTACCTCCAGATCATTTTTTTTCTCTTCAACTAAAAATATTCAAGGCACCAATTCCACACTTATTAGAGCAATTCAACACTCAAGACAAATTAAATCAAGTGCTGACAGCAAAGAAACACACTATCCAACGGAGAATAGTAACACCCATTTGATTTTTTTTAGTGGTGAAATCAAAGCCTGAAAATGGGCTTCAATACCTCACAAAATAAGCAACATCTAAAGAGTCATTTATTTATAATAAAAGCAATATTGATTGACGATTGCACAGTAGCGACCCCAATTCCTTCTCTGAGACTTGGTCTATTATTCTTAGTTTGGCTCTCAACCCACAATAGCAACCCAGCAACCAATGATAGCCGGCAAGCAAGGCGGAGGAGGCAGCGAGTGGTGCTGGCAGCAGTAGCAGCAAAGTTCATTCACTCTTCTCTCCTTTGTCTGAACACAATTTCTCAAGTTTTTAGGTTTTCAACTTTCATTCTTCTTTCTAATTCTTGCAATTTGTGCAACAAGAGCTGGAAATCAAGTTTTGTTTGGTGGGACTTCCTTTTTTTCTTTTTTAAAAAGTGCTTAATGCTTAAGAGAATAAGATTGATTTAGAAAATGTGAGGATCGGTCAACTTGGTTAGATCTTGCAATCCCACCAAGTGAATCGATCATTCATTTGTAAATTGCCAATCCCATCTTCTTCTGATTTAGATGGCATTTCAGCATGATTTGTTGAGCTTTTGTTGTAGAATTGTGCGATCCCATAAGTGGGATTGCAATTTTTAGAACCATGATTTTTCTTATAGTCTTATATTTGTTAATAGACTTACTTATGATCTCAATTGTTCTATCATATTGACAAATGATATTGTTCTTATCTATGATTGGGGTATAGGCCAGATAATTGGTGAAGGACATGAGACAACAGGTCTTTATCATCTGAACCTTCTTGTGGCTTGCATTGCTATTGAGTCTTTTGTTCTTCTCCACAGTTGTTTAGGCCAACCTAGTTTATGAAAGCTTCAAAAGAAGGTTCCTAGTGTTTCTACCTTGACTTCTTTTTGTTGGGATCCTTGTCAACTTGGTCTTGAACTTACTTTCCAAAGAGTCAATAATCGTGTTGCATTTCCATTTGCTTTCGTTCATTTTGATATATGAGATCCTAGTCGTTCGTGTTTTTAATACTTTATGACTTTTATTGATGATTATACCTTTGTTGTTGTTGTTGTACTGATGATTATACATCACGTTACATTTGGTTATATTTAATGAAAAGTCATTTTGAATTGTTTTCTCCTCTTGAATCTTTTTGGGTTGAAGTAAAAACCTAGTTTAACATATCTATTTAGATCTTGTGCAATTTGAATACTTTTCTAGACTACAAATTTGACTAATTTTTTATCTTCCTAAGGAATTGTACATCAATCAATGGGATTGTTGAATGTAAAAATAGACATTTGATTGAGATTGCTCACACCTTCTCTACCATAATAATGTTCTTGTTGATTTTTGGGTTGACGTTGTTCTTGCTACTTGTTACCTTATTAATAGAATGCTCTTTTCTATTTTTTAGGGCAAAGTTTCTTATTCTATATTATTTCTTGATCAACCTTTGTATGATCTTCTCCTCAAATATTTAGTGTACATGTTTTGTTTATAATATGACTCTTGAGAAGGATAATTTTTTATCTAGATCTATCAAGTGTATCTTTCTTGGTTATTCTTGTATTCAAAAAGGTTACATGTGTTATTCCTTAGAAACTATCAAATATTATTTGTCCATTGATGTTACATTTTTTGAATCCTCTCTTTTTTTACTCCATCTCTTCTCAATGTCTATCTATATCTAAAGTTTTACATATTTCATTTAATTCTTCTATTTCTACTTTGGTTGTATTTGAGTCTACCACATCATCTGTGCCTCTATAGGTTTATCACAGATGTACTATACCAAAAATCCTATTGCCCCTACACCTACTCTAGAGACTCTTGTTGACATAGAGCTTGTTGATTCACTTCCTACTCGACCATCTCCAGCTACCTTGGGCCTATCTTCTGAATATTGTTAGTGATTTAAGGGTTAGGTTATTAGTTTCTTTTTTACTAAGAGATGTAGGGGCCGTGGGCCTGTCTCTTGTAACTCTATATTTTATTATAAATAGATATGCTAGCCTCTTGTGAGAGTATGGATTCAAGAATTATTCTCTCTTAACATGGTATCTAGAGCCACTCTTTAGATATTTTTTCACATAGAAAAAAAGGAGAAAACAAGAAGCCAGAGAATCCTACATTCTTCTTCCCCCCTTTTTTTTTTTCTTTTCTTTTCCTCCAGTTTTTTTTTATGCGTGACTGAACCCTAAGTCACGGAGGATCCAAAATTATAAAAAAACCCAAATCAAGCTGCTCACAGTGCAGTGTTGCAGAACAACAGAGCTATTGTCTGGCGAGTTTAGAGGCGTGTGGAGGCGTTTCTAGAAGATCTAGGTTGACGGCCCGACAGATCGACGACGGTCGTCAACCAGGGAACACCATAGACCGGCGTGTGAGGAACACGCGCGGCTTTCTGGAGGGCGCGTGAGCACCACGCGCAGAGGAGTTTTTCGGCGCGTGCAGGCGTGTGAGGAGTTTTTCGGCGATCGGATTTTGACTTACGACTCCCCGACTTTTTCTGCATTCATCTATGTGCTTCTTCAAGCAATCTAGCAACTTGGGTGTGTTTTTTCTAATTTTCTGGATATATCTTTTTGATTCTTTCTGCAAGTTTACTCATGGCTGGTGAAAATTTTGATTATGATATACACAATCCACTTAGAAATAATAATGGTGAAAAAATAGTTTCTGATTTGCATCCGGTTGGTGGCCGAATAATTGAACGGAAATTGGATTTGGAAGGTTTACAATATATAGGGTGGAAAAGAGCTATTCAATGTTACCTTGATGAAGTTCATATTACTGATCACCTTATCAAATATCCACCTACAGATAATACAAAAGAAAGATGGATTGTGGGAGATCGACGATTGCTTCGGTTAATTTGTAATAATTTGACTGCTCAGGTTGATGATAATACTGTGCATTGTGAAACAGTCAAAGAATTATGGGACACTCTTGGCTCACTTTATTTTGGAAAGGACAATATACATCAAATTTATGATTTGACCCGGTCATTGATTCATCCTAAAGTAACTGGTAAAACCCTATCTTAAATTTATACTGATCTTTATGCACCTTTCAACAATGGAATTCTCTTTTACCTATTACTACTGATGTTAAGGCAATGCGTTCTCAACGAGAACAATTTGGAGCGATGTGTTTTCTTATGACATTGCCCTTAGAATTGAGTACTGCCCGTCAACAAATTTTGTCCAGTTCTGATTCTCTCACTATGAAGTCTGTCTTTTATCGTATTTAACGAGCATATAATGATTCGTCTCCTTCTTTGCACATATAAATGAGTCTTCTGCTTTAGTTGGTTTTGATAGTCGTGGTGGTACTCGAGGTGGCAGGGGGAGAGGAGGTAGAGGACGAGATGATTCTGGAAGACAAAATTCTAGTGGACGAGGTGATTTTAATGGAGGTGGAATTGTTTCTTGCTACTACTACAAGGAGTCTGGACATATCAAGAAGTTCTGTCCCAAGTTACGTGAGAAAAATACTCGATTTGCACATGTTACTACAAATAATCAGGCATAAGATAATGATAATAATGGTGCTATTAGTTTGTCAAAGAGTGAGTATTTACAGTTCCAAGCATCCCGACAGCAGCTACCCACTCAGTTCGTTGCTACATTAGCACAAGCAGGTAATTCCATTGCGTGCCTTTCCTATACTAATTCTAGATGGATCATTGATTCCGGTGCTATTGATCATATGACAAGTCAGACAGGTATTATATCTTCTTTTCGACCTACTTCTTCTTCTTATGTTACTTTAGCCAATTGATCTAAAGCCTTTGCTATTGGTTGTGGTGTGGTGGATGTTACCCCTGATATATCTTTATCTAATATATTATGCTTTTCAAACTTCCTATTTAATCTTCTTTCAGTTAGCCAAGTAGCATATACTTATAACTGTGGTGTCTTCTTTTTCCTTGAGTATTGTATTTTTCAGGATCTTATGACGAAGAAGATTTTTGGTAGGGGGTACGAATTTGGTGGCCTATATGTTCTTGAAGAGAAAGTTACTTGGCTGGTTGCCACTGCTATTGCTGCTGTTACTATCACTCCACACCAGCTTCATTGTCGCTTGAGTCATCCATCCTTGTCCACTTTACAAAAATTATCTCTTAGTTTTACTTCTTTGCCTAGTTTGGATTGTGAGTTATGTCAGTTTGCTAAACAACATCGTCGATCATATGTTTCTCGAGTTAATAAGTGGGTTACATCTGCATTTGAGTTAGTACATTCAGATGTTTGGGGTACTTGCCCTGTAGTTTTTAAGTCTGGTTTTCGGTATTTTGTTACCTTGTGGATGACTATTCAAGAGTTACTTGGTTATATTTAATGAAGAATCGTTCAGAGTTATTTGAGATTTTTCGTACTTTTCATGCTGAAATTTTGAATCAATTTAATACATCTGTTCGTCATTTTAGTAGTGACAATGCTAAAGAATACTTTTCAACTCCATTTGTCTCTTATTTGTCCCAGCATGGAATCATTCATCAATTTTCTTATGTAGTTACTCCACAGCAAAATGGGGTAGCTGAACGAAAAAATCGACACTTAATGGAAGTCTCACGTGCTTTATTATTTTAAATGAAAGTACCTAAGATTTTTTGGGCAGATGCAGTTTCCACACCTTGTTTCTTGATTAATCGAATGCTTTATTCAATTCTTGATGGTTAGGTACCTTCATTTTATTTCCTTCCAGATCTTTGTTTCCTTTTTCTCCACGTATTTTTGGGCGTACTTGTTTTGTTCAAGATGTTCGTCCTCAAGTATCTAAACTTGATCCTCGGTCTTTGAAGTGTGTTTTCCTTGGTTATTCTTGTACACAAAAAAGGTATCGATGTTACTTTCTTGATCTACATCGTTATATTATTTCATCTGATGTTATATTTTTTGAGTCTATTCCTTTTTTTGGCTTCCCTGAGGCTTCATCCTCCCTAATTGAGACTGATTCTCTTGATGACCATTTTCTTGTGTATTCTGCTCCTCGGACATCTACGGTTCCTCCAGATAACAATTTGGTTCACCCTCCTATTAAAAATGTTTACTCCCGTAGGAAGCAGATACCAGTAGCAGCACCTTCCCCACTTGACAATGCCAACAATACTGGAGTTGCACCAATTATTGATGAATCACTAGCTTCGTCCCTTCTACCGGCTTCTTCCTCATCAGATCCTCCTTCATTGCCATCTGATCTTGATATCCCCATTGCCTATCGAAAGGGTACACGTACTTGCACTCAACGAGGTAACACTAATCACCATTATTGTTCTTAAGTCTGATTTGGAAGCATTATCTCACTCTGGGTGGCGTACTGCTATGGAAGAAGAAATGCAGGCTTTTGCTACAAATCAAATATGGGATATTGTCTCTTTACCAGAAGGCAAACAATTTATTGGATGTAAATGGGTGTATGCTGTGAAAGTTAATCCTGATGGTACTGTTGCTCAATTAAAAGTTCGGCTAGTGGCTAAATGGTATGCACAAACTTATGGCATTGATTATTCAGAAACTTTCTCCCCTGTTGCTAAAATTACATCTGTTCAATTGATTATCTCTCTTGCTACATCCCATAGTTGGCCCCTTTACCAGCTTGATGTCAAAAATACTTTTTTGCATGGTGATTTATATGAAGAGGTAAATATGGAGCAACCGCCTGGGTTTGTTGCTCAGGGGGAGTATGGCAAAGTTTGTCGGCTAAAAAAATCCTTGTATGGCTTGAAACAATCTCCTCGAACTTGGTTTGGAAGATTTAGTGATATGGTGACAGAATTTGGGATGAAAAAAAGTGATCATGATCATTCAGTTTTTAATAAACAATCAGATTCTGGTTGTATTCTTTTGGCTGTTTATGTGAATGACATTGTGATCACTGGTAGTGATCAATTGGATATTTCAAAATTAAAATTTTTTCTTCAAATCAAGTTTCAAACTAAAGACTTGGGAATACTCTAGTATTTTTTAGGGATTGAAATTGCTCGAGGGAGGAAAGGAATTTTCTTATCTAAAAGGAATTATGTTCTTGATCTCTTGAAAGAAACATGGATGCTTGGGGTTAAGCCATGTGATACTCTTATGATTTTGAATGTTAAACTTAATTTGGAAGATGGATCATTGTGAGAAGATCTAGAACAGTATAGACGACTAGTGAGTAAATTGAACTGCCTTATCATAACTAGATCTGATATTGCCTTTCGGGTAAGTGTAGTAAGTCAATTTATGAACTCTTTAAGAACTTCTCATTGGGATGCAATTATGCATATTTTGAAATATCTCAAGAAGGCTCTTGGCCGTGGAATTTTATATAAAAATCATGACCATTGCAGAATAGAAGGCTTCTTTGATGCAGATTGGGCTGGATGTCCTATAGACAGAAGGTCCACCTCTGGGTATTGTGTCTTTGTTGGTGGAAACGTTGTATCTTGGAAAAGTAAGAAACAAGCAGTAGTATCACGTTCAAGTGCAGAGTCTAAATATTGGGCTATAGCCCATGCCACATTAGAGCTTATATGGATTTCCTATCTTCATCAATTTGGAATTAAGCCTTATAAAACTATGCAACTATGGTGTGATAATCAAGCAGTTACCTATATTGCTATGAATCCGGTTTTTCATAAATGTACAAAACATGTAGAAGTTGATTGTCATTTTGTTAGAAAGAAACTTCAAGAAGGAATTATTGATTTGAGACACATTAGAACTGGGGATCAATTGGCTGACTTGTTTACTAAAGCTCTTCCAGGAAAGCGGGTTGATGATATTTGTAACAAGCTGGGCATGTTTGATATTTATGCCCCAGCTTAAGGGAGAGTATTAGTGATTTAAGGGTTAGGTTATTAGTTTCTTATTTACTAAGATATGTATGGGCCGTAGGCCTGTCTCTTGTAACCCTATATTTTATTATAAATAGACATGCCAACCTTTTGTGAGAGTATGGTTTCAAGAATTATTCTCTCTTAATAAATATCAATTTCCTATTGCCATTTGCAAAGGTACATGTTCTACCTGCAATCCCCATGCCATTTATAATTTTCTTAATTATCATCATTTTTTTTCTCCATATTATGCCTTTCTTTCTTTATTATCCTTTGTGTCCATTCCTGAAACAACTAGTGAGACACATTCCTATCGAGGATGGTGACAAGCTATGTTAGATGAAATGATTACTTTGCATATTACTGGTACTTCGGACTTGGTTCCACTGCCTTCAAGTCAATCTCTTGTTGGTTGTTGATGGATTTTGTTGAAAAAAGTCAAAGATATTAGATGTGTATATTATCTGTAGGAAATCTTTTATTTTAGGTATTATTTTTAGGAAATCTTTTATTATAGGAAGAATCAGGCTAGTCTATTTCTAGTTATTCTTTTTTTGGTAGATTTCCTTTATGGGCTCTCAATTATAGAGATTTCCCATTCTGTAAATTGGCTATTTAAGCCACTGTAAAGTAAACGATAGGTAAGAAAAATAAATCCTTTTTCTTCCTTCACGCTTTAGATTTATACTGTTAAAGTTGGCTCTAATAGACAGGTTGATTGACTTAAGGCCTATTTAGTTATCAAAGAGTACATATAGGTTTATGAACTGGACTATGGTGGTACTTTCTCTTCTATGGTTAAGATGTCCTTTATTTGATTCTTTCTATCAATGGTGGCTATGCGTAGTTAGTTGTTATATTAGCTTGACATTAAAAATGCTTTCTTTCTTAATGAGCTTCAAGAGGATATTTATATGGAGCAACATCCTAGCTTTGTTGCTTGGGGGAGTTGGGTTTGGTTTGCAAACTTCGTGGCTTGAAGCAATCTTTATGTGCTTATTTTAGCATGATTTAGTATAAATTTGATCACTCTATTTTCTACAAACATACATCCTTAGGGAGGTCCATTTACTTAGTTGTATATGTTGATGATATTATCATTAGGAATGATTAGGATGGAATTAGTCAGCTAAAAACACATCTCTTTAGTCATTGTTAGGCTAAAGATTTTTGGCCTTTGAAATACTTAGTTGGCATCGAGGTTGTGCAATCCAAGTTGAGGATTGTCATTTTTCAAAGGAAGTATGCCTTAGACACATTGGAGGAAAATGGTATGTTGGATTGCTAACCAATAGATTCTCCTATGGATCCCAATACAAAACTTATTCTAGGACATGGGGAGTCTTTATTTGATCCTCGATGATACCAAAGATTGGTGGGTAAACTAAATTATCTGACTATTACTGTGCTAGATATCTCTTTTGTTGTTAGTGTTGTTAGCTAGTTCCTTTAGTTTCCATGTAACAGTTATTGGAATACAATAGTTTGAATTCTTCGATATATTAAAGGGTCACTTGGTCAAGGATTGTTGTATGAGAACAAGGGACATACTGAGGTGATTGGATATTTTGATGTTGATTGGGCATGATCTCTGTTTGCTAAATGATCTACTTCAAGATACTGTATATTTGTTAGTGGTAATCTTGTACCATGAAAAAATAAAAAGTAAGAGGTTCTAGCTAGATCAAGTGCTGAGGTTGAACATTGTGTTGTGGCCTTGGCAACTTGTGAACTTATGTGGAAAAAACAATTGATTCAAGAATTGGAATTTACAAAAGTGTCTTAGATGGAGTTACTGTGTAATAATCAAGTTGTACTTATGTATTGCATCCAATCTAGTTTTTTATGAGAGGACTAGACACATAGAAATTGATCATCATTTTGTTCGAGAGAAGGTGCTATCCAATCGTATTGTCATTAGCCGTGTTAGTTCATATGACTAACTTGCTAATGTTCTTTCTAACTCCCTTAGAGGTACTCACATTGAGTTCATTTGTAACAAGTTTGGTGCATATAATCTATATACTCCAACTTGAGATTGAGTGTTAGACAATATTATAAATGTGTTTGTTAGGTTCTCATATTAATAGGTAGTCCTGCATCGGTTGTATCTAGTAGGTACTTGCATTGAGTTCATTTGTAATAAAGTTGGTGCATATAATCTATAAGCTCCAACTTGAGGGAGACTATTAGACAATATTGTAAATATATGTGTTTGTTAGGTTTAGTATTCATAGGTAGTATGGTTGTGTCTAGTAGGTACTCCCATTAGTACTTGTATATATATATGTTTCTTTGATTGGTTATAGACAAGAAATACTTTTTCCTCCATGTGTTTTATCTAGCTTCACATTATCTATATAAGAAATTTTATGGCATCAATTGGTTTGACTCACAAGTTATGGAAATATGGGCGATATGATAAAAAATTAGAAAACACAATTATGAAATTTTAGAAATTAGAAGCATATCAATATCAGTGATTACATCTCTAAGAGTGTTGGTGTTGGAAGTGGGTTTTTTTTTTTTGGGGGGGGGGGATAGATTAGTGTTGGAAGTAATTAAAATGCTGGAACTTTAACAGGTTTTATATAATGTTCTTAAAGAGCGCTATATTATTCCAAGGCGGTTGTTGATGACTGGCACACCTGTTCAGAACAACCTTTCAGAACTGTGGGCATTGATGAATTTTTGTATGCCTTTGGTCTTTGGGACAGTGAATCAGTTCCTTTCCACATTCAAGGATATCAATGATCCTACATCAGGTTATAATAATCATTTCTGTTTAACTGTACTTGGTTGTATGGTTTTTGGATTCTTCAAGTAGTGTGCTGCATCCTTGCTGAATCTGAACGTTAAGGTTGTTGACCTTCATTAATTTTTTGTTAATTAAGATCAATGGTTTGTATTTTTGCCTTTTTGGTAATTTTAATTTTTGCAATCTTTATGAGAAATATAAAAAGGAGCCTTGCCATAAGTTGGAAGCCTTATCAGCACAACAGGATTAGCTTCATGCTTATGCCCTCATCTAAGTTGTAGCATTTCTGGTTTGGAGCAGTTCATGATGGATCAAAAGCAAAGGAACAACTAAAAGTTCTGAAAAGTATATTGGCAGCCCTCATGCTTCGGCGAACCAAATCTAAGCTTATTGAGTGTGGAAATCTAGTGCTGCCTCCTCTTACTGAGATAACTGTGTATGTTGTATATTTACTCCAGATATTTCTATGAAAATTTAAATATCTAGTTGCGATGTATTTTGTGATACTGGAAGAGGTTAAGTTGCCATATTGGATGTTGGAATACATTTTCTTGACAGGATGGCACCCCTTGTAAGCCTGCAAAAGAAGATCTACATGTCAATATTGAGGAAGGAACTTCCTAAACTACTTATGCTATCTTCTGGAGCTTCAAATCATCATTCACTACAGAATATTGTGAGGAAAAGTTTTTCCTTATGCATTTTACTCTGTTTGGCTATTTAGTTTAGTGGTCAGCACATTCTGTGTTCATTATGGTTTTCATATTTGGTAATTTTTTTTAGGCCAACAGGTTTTGTGGTAGGGTACATCTTTTCTAGCTTCTGCTTATATCCATGCATATATATTGTACCTGTCATTCAGTTTACAGACACATGAAGAGCATTATAATATAGTCAAATTATGTCTATAAATATTGTCTTCATTGTGCTTATGCTTGTATAAAGTCATTCAGGTTTTGTGCAGTTTGTTGCTCTCACTATTAGAGGTATTGTGCACTTGGATCAATTTCTTGACCTCTGAAAAAAATTGGGCTTGAACGAGGCTCAAGCCAATTTGGAAGTGAGAACTCTGAAAGGAAGGCTTTGATTTCTGTGATATTTACTAGTCTCTCCTTGGTCCTTAATAACCTTATTTAACACATGTATGGCCCTTATTCTTTTTTCCTGCCTTCCCACTTGCAAATTTGGGTTCAAAATAAGCCACTGATTTTGTGAATATTGCATGCCTAGTCCAATTAGAATTCAGTCAGTACTATTAAAAACCTGGTCCTTTAGCATTATATGCACACCTTGGGTTATGGTTCCGATCAATTTTTGAATGGTGGCTACAACACTCTGCAACAGGGATCAATTTCAAATTCGTTTTTGCATTGCTGTCTCTTTAACATCTGCACCAGCCATCAAACCATGAAATATGTACTTACCTAAGAGAATACTTATATTCTTTTGTGAGGCTGTAGGGTGTCCTCTGTTGAATTTTTAGCCGAGAATGATTACAAAACCCAGTGCATTTTTTCAAGCTATTTCTTTGATCTGTTTATGTATTGCAGAAACAACAATAAAACACAGCCTTACCAATAGTTACATGAGCCAAACAAATGCCATTATGCTCTATCAAAGATTGTATAATATGTATTGCTCAAACAATTGATTATATCCTATGTTTATGACTACTCCATATTGTGGTCTTTTGTCATATTCTATATATTCTTTTCAATTTTATGTTACAGGTAAATATGTTTCAAATTTTCAGGTGATACAGCTAAGAAAAGCATGCAGCCATCCTTATCTCTTTCCTGGTATAGAGCCTGAACCTTATGAAGAGGGTGAACACCTGGTTTTGGTAACAATTTCTCATTTACTCACTGCCTAATAACTGATGACTTAAATTCTGGGAGTTATCTTACCCTCTTCTTAAAGGGTCTGTGGTGGCTGTAACATTTAAGTGTCTCTTTACTGAGTACTCTCCTAAACCTAAAAGAGAATACTGAAGAATTGAGACAAATTGCAAGTGTTTTCTGAAGTGTCTGACCACGCAGCATTCTTACTACATTATCACATTCACATATTTTATGGCCTCATCACAGCACATTCATCAAGCCTGATTCTGATGCACTAATGGATGAGTCTACAAGACAGAATTGCATAGTAGAAAAGTGAAAAACTTGGAGTATGAACAACCTGTGCAGTGCACAATGTCAAAATCTAATATCTCAGCTCTGTAACTAATCAGTGATCAATGGGGGGGGGGGAGCAAGTATCATATTTGATTTCTCCTCATAACTCAGTTCCAGAAAGACACCAAAAAAATGTCCTCCATTGAAACTTGTTTATGTAAATATGCGCTTTGTGTTTTCATGTCTTTTTGCTTACCACATAGCTATCTCTCTGCCAATCAGGCTAGTGGTAAACTACTGATTTTGGACCAACTTCTTCTGAAGCTAAAGAATTTTGGACACCGTGTTCTTCTTTTTGCTCAAATGACACATACACTTGACATTTTGCAGGTTAGATTTGCCCAGGCCAATGCACAGAAGGTTTCCATTCTATCAAATAGTACATATTTTGATTTTGATGGCCTACTTCTTCATGGTTCTTATGTAGGATTTTTTGGAGCTACGAAATTATTCTTATGAGCGTCTTGATGGATCAATTAGGGCTGAGGAGCGCTTTGCTGCAATAAGAAGTTTCAGCTGCCAATCTTCCAAGTCGAGTTTGAATTCTGAGGCTGATCAAAATGGAGCTTTTGTTTTCATGATTTCAACAAGAGCTGGGGGAATTGGCTTGAATCTTGTGGCTGCTGATACTGTAAACCTTAACCTTACATCCTCCCCCCCCCCCCTCTGAATGTTAATCTTCTTCCTTGTGTTTGTGTGTATGTGTGATCACATATGTCCCTACGAGCTTTCATAAGTTCATTTAAGGAATTAAGAAGTTTCAACTTCCTTTTGCATCTATTTGGGTTTAATGGGTCTTCTGTTCTGAATTGCTTTTGATTGCATAAATGTGGGGTTCATATGGAAATGGGAATTAGAATGTTTCCATAGGTTATGCTTCTTGAACTTTCCAAAATCTGAGTACAATCTTCATTTTGTAGACATTATTTAACATTGATACTCTTTTGTTTTAAACTTTTTGGTTGAACAACAACTATAGATTGACGGTAATAGTGATTGGTGAATTGCAATTAGAATGTTCATGTAATTGTTTTTTATTATTATATTATAGCCTAACTGGTAATGTCACTGGGTCTTTATCATACACGTTGCATGCTGTTAATTTTGCTTTTATTCAACATTAATTTGAAGAAACTTATAATGTCTTTGAAAAGAAACATGAACATCCATGAAAATAAAAAGGAAAATAGGAAATGATATCATGCATATATTCATTATATTGTTAGTAGTTTGAAAAAGAATATGAAATTTTCCTGAACAATTTGTGCATGAAATTATTAAGAAGACCTTTGAAGAAAAAGGAAAAAGGAGAAGTTAACTTTAGAAAGAGAAAGAATAGACTCAACCATTATTTTTTGTTTCAACGCTGTCTGCGTGTAGTTTCATTTCCACCAATTTGACTTAGAAATGCTGGCTGATTAAGGCTTTTGAATAATGAATCATGTTTTAAGAATTCATTGTTCTGTGCTCATTCTAGGTTATATTTTATGAGCAAGATTGGAATCCTCAAGTGGACAAGCAGGCCTTGCAGCGAGCACATAGGATTGGCCAACTGAACCATGTGTTGTGTATAAACCTTGTTTCTGAACATTCAGTGGAGGAGGTATTATTCATTTCACTCATTTACTTTCTGAGCTTTTCACTGTGAAGGCCATTTAGGTGCACCTAAGAATTTCATTTGTTAAAATGCAGATAATTATGCGAAGGGCTGAGAAGAAATTGCAGCTTAGTTTCAATGTTATGGGTGATGGTATTCTGGAACACAAAGATGAAGAGACAACTGGAGTTGGGACTAGCGATCTGAAATCTATTATATTTGGGTTACATATGTTTGATCCCACTGAGATCAGTGATGAAAAAGCAGGGGACTTGGATCTGTCAGAGATTAATTCAATGGCTGAAAAGGTGATTGCCATGCATGACAAACAAATATCTGACAAGGATGATAGGAAATTTGAGGTTAACCCAAGGGATATTCAAAAACGATATGATGCTATGGAAGGAGGTTCTGCTTCTCTCTCTTTTGATCCTGATCTTGATGAGGTTTCATATCTCGCCTGGATTAAAAAAATTGAGGAAGTGTCAAAGTCAAGTGTTGACTTGGTCATGGAGTCAAGGAACAGGCAGAACATAGATAAGGAAAAGCACCTAAAACTAGAGGCTGCAAAGAAGAAGGCAGAAGAGAAGAAACTGTCTCGGTGGGAAGCCCTTGGATACCATTCATTGAATGTGAAAGACCCTATCAGCCCAGAGGATGGTGATATCATGTTAGATAATGGATTAGTTCAGTTTGTTTATGGAGATTGTACAGATCCATCTAAAGTTTTCCCATTTGAACCCACAATAATACTCAGGTCAGCTTTTTTGTTTTGTTATTTATGGGGCACCTTGAGGCAGCTTTTGCTCTGTTGCACTAAGATTTTAACTGGTTATTGAAAAAATTAATCTCATTGTTGAACTTTCAATACAACAACAACAACAAAACCTTATTCTATTAAGTGAGGTCGGTTACATGTATTGCACGACGCCATTGGGCTCTATCAAAAATTAAGTTTTTGGTGATATTATTCACCAAGAGATCTTTTTTTATAATTTCCTCTAAAGTCCTTTTTAACCTCTCTCTGCACTTTTTCACAGGGCTAAAAATCATGTGATCAACTCTTCTCACCAGTGTCTCTAATGGCTTTCTTTGCACATGACCAAACCACCTTAATCGATTTTTTATCATTTTCTCCTCAATAGGTGTCATGCCAATATGTCCTCATATGCAGTCATTTCATATCTTGTCCTTTCTTATATGACCACGTAACCATCTTAACATTTTCATTTCTACTACCCCTATTTTTTGCTCTTGTTGTCCCTTTAAAGCCCAACATTCACTACCATAGAGCATAACTGATCATATAGCAATCCGATAAAACTTCCCTTTAAGCTTAGTAGGTACTTTACGGTCATAAATTACTTCAAATGTCTTTTTCCATTTTAACCATTCAGCTTGTATCCTGTGTGTGATATCTCCATCAATTTCCCCATCGCTTTGTTGAACTTTCAATGTGACTAACATTTTCTATAGCGTCATAATGGTGACCTTCTATAGATTTAGCCTGATTGGCATGCATGATGGTCTGGTACCATTGATGCCTTTTTGAAACATTATGAGGAAGCTGCTCTGTGGGGCAGCTGTGTTTTTTTTTTCACTGTTTGTGTAAAGAAGCTGTTATGCCACTGTTCTTATTTTATTCTTAAGCCTTAGGGTTAAAATGGTGAGATCCATGATTTTGAATGTGTAATAAGCTGATGCCTGTTGCTATGAGAAGAGAAATTACACTCATTCTAATTTTATTTTGCCTTGTGACATCTAGTTAGAACTGTGAAACTGTCTTTAAGTTATCATGGCTGAAATTTTGAGAGGCTTTAGAACTACTAGAACAGGATTGATTATAAATGTTAGAAGAAATTAGGATTCTTTATTGATTATGATTGATTTGGGCTTGTTTTTCTTGCACTAAAAGTTAGGGATATTAAAGTTTTTATATTTCTTAGGAGCTCTATATAAATAGAGCATTAGGTTAAGTTTTTTATTTTATTAAGTGAATATATCATTCAATAATATTATTATAGTTCTCTCTAGCCTTTCAACTTCTCCCTTCTATCTAAATGCTAATTATCTTTCAATATGGTAACGGAGAGATATCATCTGTCTTGAGGCCTTAGGGGTTATCACCTTTGATGCAACACTCTTCTTATATTGTTGCTTTTCAGCTTTAGTTATAGCTTACTCTACTATTCCTTCATCCTTTTAGTCCCTGACCGTTCTGCTGATTTCTGGCATTGTTCTTTTCCTGTCACTGTGCATTCACCAGTGCTTCTGTTGTCTCTGGTTGCCCTCTCTCCTAGCCTCCAATCACTGCAGCGTTGCCATCACAATGCTCGGAGTCATCTCATTGGCCACCAACTGGAGCACCGCGACTACCTAGGTCCTTTCACCATTTGTTGGATCATCAATCTTTTCTCTGGTTGATCTTCTTCCTAGTGTCAAATCATCTCACTACTGGTACCATCTTGCTTGAGTTTTTGGCACCGGGCAATCACCGGAGCATCAGTGTCATCTATCCACCCTTGTGCTGTCGTTTGCTGCCATTGGGTTACTACACCTGTGTGCTTCTCTGGCCCCGATCTCCTTTTTTTGGTGCATCTCACCTCATTGTTGGCACTACTATGCTTGATAGCCTTTTGTCAGCCAACCACTAGAGACCCATCATTATTTGGTTATCCATGTGCTATCAGGCGCCAGTATAGCTCGTTGCGATTTCATGTCTGTTCGACTCTGATTTGTCACCTCTGACACGTGTCAACTCTCACCACTAGCACTATTGAACTCAGCAACCTTCCATCTACTAGACCTAGCCCTCCATTGCCACATGCCAATGTGCTGTTGCAAACTTTTGGGCTCCTATTTGCTTGTTTTCTGCTGTTCACTACTGTTTCTAGTCTATTTTTGTTTCATCAACTTCATCCATCATACAATATCCCTCGGTTACATTAGATCTTTTGTTGCATCAATATTCTTTTGAGCAACAATCATTCTAGCAGTATTTTGAGTTGATGTTTATTCTGACAGCACTTAAACAGTCGTTTTAGTTGTTTTGTGCGCCATTTTTTGTTCAATCAACACTTCTTGATGCTAACAGTTGTTCTGGTAGTACTTTTGTTCCAATGATCATTCCAACAGTTATGAGATCGCCTTGCATTTGAGGGGAGTTATTAGCATGTGTTTATTGCAAGTTGTTCAAGGATTAAGTTTTCTTTATTATATTCTATTGCATTTTTATTTTTAAGGGGTTCTAATGTATGTTCCAAGCTTAAGCTTGAGGAGGAGTGTTAAGATATGTTAAGAAATTATCTTTATTGATTATGATTTATTCCAAATTCTAATTCTAAATTATATATATCGTGACTGATTACAATTGATTGGGGCGTGCTTATCTTGCACCTTGTAGATAAGAGAGAGAAAGGAGAAAGACTTGGAGAAAATGCAACCCCAATAAGGGTTCTAGCTTGAGTATATATTCATTAGGGCAAATAATACACAAGAAGTGATGGGACTAAAGTACTCTTATACTGAACATATACTAATATATGATCTAACACTCCCCCTCAAGTTAGAGTATAGGTATTAATTATGCTCAACTTGTTATAAATATAATTAAATTCATTCCTATTGAGTGCTTTAGTGAAAATATCAGCCAACTGCTTGCTAGTTCTAACATGGCCAGTAGAATCAAGTCCTTGTTGAATCTTTTCTCCCACAAAATGACCATTAACCATGATGTGCTTTCTTCTCTCATGATAACATTGAATTTGATGCTATATGAATTGTAGCTTGATTATCACACCATAGTATCATGGGTAGAGTCACTAAAACCATTCTCATCAAGGAAATGATGAACCCACGAAATCACACATGTGGCTTGTGCCATTGTATTATACTCCGATTTTGTGCTAGATCATGAGACCACATTTTGCTTTTTACTTTTCCAAGGAATTAGGTCTTATTTAATAAAAATAGTTGTTGACCTTCTATCGAATGGAAAATTTGCCCAATCAACATCATAGAATCCTTACCGCTTAAAATGACCATGATCACTAAAGAGAATCCAACATCCTCGTTCTCCTTTTAAATAGTACAAGATGCCTAAAATAGCATCCCAATGAGTAGTTCGAGGAGGTGTCATAAATTGACTTACCACATTCATTGGCAAAGTAATAACTAGACAAGTCACTATCATATAATTCAACTTAGCAAGCATCTTTCTTTGTCTTTCAACATCTGGAAACTCATTACCATCTTTTGTTGTGAGCTTAACATTAAGAACACTTAAGATAGTTGGGAATGATTTGAGAAAATCATCTCAACCTTGATCTTTTATATAGTAGAATTACAATTAATATATTTTAATATTGACAAATAAAATTTCAAGAATTATGCCTAAACATTAATTAATTTATTCCAATTACTAGCTAATTACAACATATACAATTAATATTCAATTACATTTATTACTATTTAACACTCCTCTTCAAGTTAGAGCATATATATCATATGTACCAAGCTTGTCACATATGTAACTTATTCTTAGACCTTGTAGGGACTTTGTGAGCATATTGGCCAATTGGTCACTAGAATTTACAAAAATCGTGATAATTTCCTTTGCAACAACTTTCTCTTTTACAAAATGGTAGTCAATTTCAATATGTTTGGTTCTTTCATGAAAGACAGGATTAGATGCAATATACAAAGTTGCTTGATTGTCACATACAAGCTCTATAGGACCAAGCATATAAAGTTTTAATTCCTATAATAATTATTTTAATCATGAGTTCACAAATAGTCAATGTCATAGTTTGATACTCTGCTTTTACACTTGATCTTATTATTATACTTTGCTTCTTAACTTTTTCAAGAAATAAGATTTCCTCTAAAAAGAATACAACTTGAAGTAGAGTGACGATTATTCAGAGAACTTGCCCAATTAACATCTGAGTGAGCAATAATTCGAGTGTGCCCTTTATTCTAATATAACAAACCTTTCCTTGAATTTCTTTTTATGTAGTGAAGAATTCGAACAATTGCATCCCAATGAATATCACATAGTGAGTTGAAGAACTAACTCACCATACTAATTGCAATACCTAGTTGAGTGATTGTAAAGTAATTTAGTTTTCCAACAAACCTGTGATATCTTCCTGGATCTAAGAGTAGTTTACCTTGATTGACAATATTTTAATATTTGGATCCATAAGAGTATTTATAGGTTCAGAATTTATCAATCTTGTTTTATCTAAAACATTAAGAGCATATTTGTGTTGAGAGATAGAAATGCCACAATAGAATTGAGCCGCTTCAATACCAAGAAAATACTGGAGTTTTCCTAAGTCTTTTATTTGAAAGTGACGGAAAATATACTACTTGAGTCGATCAATGCCAACCTGATCACTCCTCATAATAATTATATCATTGACATAAATAATGAGATATATAGATTGAAGGGTAGATGAATGATGATAAAAGATAGAATGATTTGCTTCACTTTGACATATGTCAAGACCTTGAATAAACCTCTCAAACTAAGCTCGAGGGGATTGCTTAAGATCATATAGAGATTTCTTCAATTAACAATGTCACTTTCCTTCGGAGCAACAAATTTCGGAAGTTGCTCCATATGGACTTCTTCTTTAAGACCCCTATATTTTTTATATCTAGTTGATGTAAAGACTAATGATTAATGGTTGCAAGAAACAAAAACAAACGAACTGATGCAATTTTGACAACAGGAAAGAAAGTGTCACCATGGTCTAGGCCAAAAACTTGAGTATAGCCTTTGGCAACAAATTTAGCTTTCAACTGATCTTTTTTTCTATCAGGGCCAACCTTCACAGTATATACCCAACAACATCCAATAGCATATTTGTGAGAAGGTAAAGGAACCAGATCCCATGTGCCACTAGTTTCTAATGTTGCCATCTCATCAAGCTTTGCTTTACAACTCCTTGGGTGGGAGAGAGCTTCCTGTATAGTTTTAGGAATAGAAATTGAGGACAAGGTAGAAACAAATGCAAAATGAGGTGCAGATAAACAATGATAATTCAAAAAATTATAAATAGAATAAGAGTTATGAGTGGAATGAATACTTTTACGGAGGGTAATAAGATTGTTAGGTAGATCTGAGGTAAAAAATTCCATGGAATTGGATGGTAAGTCAATAGATGGATCATCATTAGTTACTTGAGGTGCATTTGGATGAGAACGTCGTTGATAAGTGATAAGAGGCTGATCTTGTGGTGGATTTGAAGGAATTGAATCAAGGATTAGTAGTGGGAAAATCTCAGATATGGAAATAGATCCTCCAGAAGAAAGAAAAAAAAACAAGAAGTTTCAAGAAAGGTAATATCAGTAGGTATTAAGTACTTCTTTAAACTTGGAGAATAACACTTATATCTTTTTTGTAGCCTCGAGTAGAACACAAAAACACATTTTATAGAATGTGTTGATAATTTATCTTTTCCTGTAGTGAGATTGTGAACAAAATAAGTGGATCTTAAAATACGAGGAGAAAGCTTATACAAAGATTTATTTGGATACATTAAAGAATAATGAATCATATTTTTCAAAATAGATGAAGGCATGCGATTAGTTAAATAACAAGCTATTAAGATAGCATCGCCCCAAAAATGAAATGGAATATTAACGTGTAATAATAGAGTTCTTACAACTAAATGACGATTTTTCCTTTCAATAATTCTATTTTGTTGTGGAGTGGAGAACATATTGATTGATAAATAATACCTTGTGATGACATGAAAGAAACAAAAGATGTAGAAAAATACTCATGAGCATTATCATTACGAAGTGCTTGTATAGTTATTCCAAATTGGGTATAAATCTCAGAAACAAAGGATTTAAAAATTGAAAATAATTTAAAATAATATTTCATCAAATATAACCAAATACATCGAGAATAATCATCAATAAAAGTTATAAAATACTGAAAATCTAAAATGGAACTGACATGATTAGGACCCCGTACATTAGAATGAACTAAAGAAAATAAGGACTTAACTCAACTAGTAGCTTTATTAGAGAAAGAACTACAAACATGTTTACCAAATAGGCATGACTCACAATTTAGGAACTTCAATCTTGAAAGACTTGGAACCATTTTTTATAGTTTTGAAAGAATTGGATAACCTAGACTATAGTGGATTAATTTTGGAGACTTTATAGCAACAGAAGTAATTGATGATGTCGGTTGAATGTAGTAAAGTTCTCAACTCATATTTGGTACCAATCGTTTTCCCTGTACCCCAATCCTATATCAAAAAAGCATCAGAAAAGAATGTTACGGAACAATTGAGAGTTCAGGTAAGTTGATTGGTAGAAATTAAGTTAAAAAGAGAATTGGGCATGTAAAGAATAGATTGTAAATTTAGTAGAGAGAGATGTTTAGCTTGACCAATATCATGAGCGGGTATTTTAGAATTATCAACCAATAAAATTGAAAGAATGGATTTAGTAGTGCAATCAAGATGAGTAAAAAGAATTTAATTACCAGATATGTAATTAGACTCTCCTAAGTCAAGAATCTAGCAATCCCGAGATGTAGAATGAGATAAGCAAGCAATAGAATTACCCGTGTTTACAATGAATGTAGAATGTGTTTGTTCCTGTTTGGAGGTCTTATATTGAAGAAATTTTTCTTTCAAGAATTTTTGGTATTTTGGTTTAGAGAAGAGATAGGATTGATCAATTGATTTAGAATCAGATTGAATCATATCATCAGAATCAAATTGAACAACATTGGCAGATTCAGGAGGTTGGCCATGCAAAGCAAAGTATTTATCTCGGGTTTGTCTTGGCTTATAATAGTAAGTACATTGAAGTTGATTGCTCCGACCACTACCATTATGTCTGCCTTGATTGTTGTGACCACCATCTCGTCCCCCTCCTTGATCGCCAATATGTGCCATTAATGTAGAGTTTTCAATATTAATAGGAGTGGTTGAAGTGGGTAATTGTAACAAACAATTTATTAACACTTCTATTGTAGGAACCTATGCATTGCCTAATGTTTGTTAATGAAAAGTGTTAAGATCAGAATTTAAACCACCAAGTATAATGATCATATGAAACTTATCTTCTTGTTTCTCTTGCTCTTTAATGTCAACAATGATAGGCAAGTTTTTTATATTGGGTTATTGTTGTTTTGGCAATGCTAACATAAGAAAATAGATCTAATTCTTATTTTAAATCCTTCAATCTTGTCACAATTTCATACAATTGTTGAATATCATTGGAGTATAGATTCTTGACTTCCTCTTAAAAAGTGTAGCGTCATAGGGTTGAAAAATAGATAATAAATTAGGATCAATGGACTGCCATAATATTGCACATAATTGTGCATCAATTTTGTTTCACTCACTCTATTTATTAGCAAGAACATCTTCAACCTTTTCATTCAAGTATTCAGAATAAGCTTGTCTTTTGAATTATAATAAAATAGAAGCATTCCATGAAGAATACTTAGGGCCATTCAATTTTATAGAAGTAATTGTGGGAGTATCAGAAATTGTAGAAGAGAAAATATTATTAGAATTGTTGAATTTAGAATTAGACATGATGGAGGGTAAAAGAGAAAAGGAAGCTACTGATTGAGAAAGGTATAGAAAAAGGTGGAGAAAGGGTGTTCAGAAAGGGAGATAGATAAGGTGTATTGTCTATCTTTGGTTGAAAAATGTGAAGTGATTTGATTTTGTTCTATTCTATTTTGTATTTTATTTTCTTTTTTAAGGTTGTGAATGTACAAAGGAAGGAGATAGGATGTTTGGATTGGTAAATTGAGAATATAGATGGAGTGAGTAGGAAGTGTTGGTCAGCTTGTTGTGGCGTGGGTAGCACACGTGTGCCTAGAATGGTGGAATGTGGATGCCATGCACTTGGGGAAGTGACGTGTCTACGACATGCATTAGTTGGGGTTGTTGAAAATTCGCTTGTGACACTGATTCTAGTGGTAGTTTTTGAAAAGTTGCAATGCTGTTTCGGGAATGAAGGCAACAAGATTGGGTGCTGTTTGAACATTCTGATAAAAAAAAAATCCTGTGAAAGAAAATGCACAGTTTGGAAGTTTAGAGGGTGGGTCTATGTTTAAGTAGGAAAAAAAGAAAGTGGTTTTAAATTTTGGAGGATGAAAATTAGAGTTCTCGGTAGGATGGTTTTTAGGTAGACAATTTTGGACAGAGAAGGAAAGGAGCTTGAAGCTTAGTATAGGAGAAATAGAATAGAAGCAAAGTCCCTCAATGTGAGGGATCTGATACCAACTTGAGATTGTTGAAAATGATTTGAAAAAATCATCTTAGTCTTGGTCTTTTATGTAGTAGAATTATAATCAATACATTTTAATGCTGATAAAAAAAATCTCAAGAATTATGCTTAAACATCAACTAATTTATTCTAATTATTAGCTAATTATAGTTTATACAACTAATACAATTCAATTACATTTATTACTATTTAATAGGAACCACTGGAGTTTCACAAGGCCTACCTTTAAGTAGGCCAACATTTACAAGATCCAAAATATACTTTTGTTGTGACAAAAATATACCTTTCTTGTTTCTAGACACTTTTATCCTTAAAAATTACTTAAAATGGCCCAAGTCCTTGATTTGAAATTTGGATTAAAGGAAACTCTTAGAGCAAAAATACCAACAACATCATTTCTAGTTATCACAATATTATCAACATACATAATTGGAAGAATGCATCCTCTACTAAATTGTCAAAAGAAGATCGAATGATCACAACTATTTCTTTTTAGTTCAAATTTAAGAATTACCATACTAATTCTCCCAAATCAAGCTTAAGGAGATTGTTTTAAGCCATACAATGATTTGTTGAGCTAACAAACATTCCATACTCCTCTTGAGCAACAAATTCTAGGGATTGCTTCATATATACCTCATTTTGTAAATCACCATAAAGAAATGCATTCTTCACATCTAACTAGTGGAGAGGCCAACATGTTGCTACTAAAGAAATAAATAACGATATAGAAGCAAGCTTAGCAATAGGAAAAAAAGTTTTAGAATAATCAACTCCATAAGTTTGAGTATAACCTTGACAACCAATCTTTCAAACGGGCAAGGGAATTGTTAGGATTTAATTTAATAGTGTACACCCATTACACCCAATAACCACTTTACTAATTGGGAGATGCACAAGATCCTGGGTTTGGTTCAATTCCAAGATTGACATCTCTTCCTCCATTGCTAACTTCCATTCCAAATGGGATAATGCCTAAGATACTAATTATGGAATTGTCATCGAGTCAAGAGAGAGGAAGAAAGATAGTCATAAGAAACAAAAGAGGAAATAATGGCATTTACCTTTTCGAAGGGTAATAGAAAGATTAAAAGTTGGATCTTGAAATGAAGCAGCTAGTGGAGACGGTGAATCACAAGTCTTTAGATTGTGATTTTTAACATCATTGGGTGTCACATTTGATGTCATCTATTATGGTCAAGGACATCAAGAGTAGACATGGATGATTGGCAGTGGAAGAATCTTGGAGGTAGTGAATAACATTTCATGAACACAATGTATTAGAAATCTATCCTCAAGGTCAAATGAAGGTAATGACTCAAAAAAAGAAAAGAGTAAACTTAATGAATATGAGATTTGCAGAAATGAGATAATACTCTAACTTGAGAGAAACATTTATATCCTTGATGTAAAAAAATCTAGAAATATACATTTTAGAGACCATGGTGTTAGTTTTATAACTTGGGGTTGAACATCATGAACAAAACAAGTGTAACCAAAGATGCGAGGAGGAAGGGGATAAAAAGATTGAGAGGAAAAAAAATTTGACCTTACAACACAAAGGAAGGCATTACATTTATAAGAGAATAAGCAATAGACATAGCATCAACCCAAAACTCTTCAGGGAATTTTATTTGGAAAAGTGAGGCCCTAGGTATTTCCATTATATGGCGATTTTTTCTTTCATGGATCTCATTTTGTTGGGGTGTCACACACAAGAAGATTGATGAATCATGCCATCATCTATAATAAAAGTGCATAAAGAAATGGAAAAATATTCTTTTGCATTATCACTTCATAGGATTTTAACAACATAATCAAATTAAGTTTTAACTTTTGAATAAAAGGCACAAAATATAGAAAACAAAATATAGAAAATAATTCATTGCAATTTTTCATTAAATATAACTAGGTAGTTCAGGATTAATCATACATAAAAGTGAGAAAATAATGAAAACGAGTCCTAGATAAAATAGGACATGAACACCAAACATTAGAGTGTGCTAACTCAAAAAGGGATGTAACTTGTTTATTAACCCTAGGAAAATAAGAGACTCAATGATGTTTAATAGATTGACATGGCTCATATTTCAAAGTAAATATTGGACTCAAATTTGGACATAACTTTTTCAAACTCATGAAGGAAGAATGACCTAATCAACAATGAATTTGAAATGGAGGGATTGGAGTTGGCAATTGAATGTAACACATTTTCAAGAGGATACTCAAGGATGTACAAGCCATTTGATTCACAACTTCTACCAATAATTTTCTTCGCCCTGAGTTCCTAAAAGTAACAATAACCAAGAACAAAGGAAACACCACAATTTAGATCATGGATTATTTTACTAACATCAAATTAAATGGAAAATGTGGCAGGTACATAATTTAAGAGAAGGAAACTGATGAGATATAGCAAGAAGTACCATTTCCCACAACAAGCGTAGTAGATCCATTAGCTAAAGCGATAATAGGTAATTAAGATTTGTTATATATTAATAAATGTAATTGAATAGTATTAGTTGTATTTGCTATAATTAGCTAGTGATTAGAATAAATTAGCAGATATCTAGACATAACTCTTGGAATTGTATTCATTAGCATTAAAATGTATTGATTATAATTTTACTATATAAAGGACTAAGACTAAGATGATTTTCTCAAGCCATTCCTAACAATCTCAAATTGGTATCAAAGACTTCACATTGAGGGACTCTACTTCTGCTTTATTTCTCCTATACTAAGCTTCAAGCACTTTTATTTCTTTGTCTAGAATTATCTACCTAAGAACCATTTTCTACCTAGAACTCTAATTTTCATCATCTACATAAACAAGCACAAACACAAATACATTCCCATCCTCCAAAATTTAAAACCACCTTTTTTTTTGCTTAAATATAGATCCATCCTCCAAACTTCCAAATTGTACATTATTTTTTCACAAAAACCATTTTCTAATCAGAACATTCAAACACAGCTATTGCGCGCCCAATTTGGTTGCCTTGATTCATGGAGTAACATTGTGATTTTTCAAAAGCCACCATTTTTGGCCACGTTCGTCAACGCATGTCATCAACATGCCACTTTCTGACGCATGTGGGATCCATGCACAACTGTCCTAGGTGCACATGTGCTCCACACGCCAATACAAGTTGATTGCAGTTTCTTCCTGACTCCGAGACCTTATTTTATCAATCCAAGCACCATATTCCTTTTCCTTTGTCAATTCTTACCAGAACAAAATTGAATCACTTCTCCACCTTTCTCAGCCAAAGATAGACAACACCTTCTCTTTCTTTGAACACCCTTTCTCCACCATCCTCTCTACCTTTTTCAACCAGTAGCTTCTTTTTCTCTTTTACGCTCCCCCATTTCTACTTCTAAACTCAACAATTCTAGCAATATTTTCTCTTTTGCAATTTTTGGTACTCTTACAATTACTTCTTTAAAATTGAATGGCTCTAGGTGTTCCTCATGGAGTGCTTCTGTTTTATTATAGTTCAAAGGGCAAGCTTATTTCGAATACTTGACTAGAATGGTTGAAAATATTCTTATTGATAAACAGAGTGGAACAAAATTGATGCACAATTATGTGTAATATTATGGCAGTCCATTGATCCTAGTTTGCTACCTATTTTTCAACTCTATGACACTTGCTACACCTTCTAGGAGGAAGCTAAGAACCTATACCCCAATGATATTCAATTGTATGAAATTGTGGCTAGGTTGAAGGATTTAAAACAAGAATCAAATTTGTTTTCTTTTGTTAGTATTGCCAAAACAATAATAGCCTAATACAAGAAACTTTTGCCCATCACTCTTGCCATTAAGGAGCAAGAGAAACAACAAAATAAGTTTCTTATGGTCTTTATACTTGTTGGTTTAAGTTTTGATCTTGGCACCTTTTGTCAACAAATATTGGGCAATGTAGAGGTTTGATTACCTATTTCGACTACTTTTATTAATATTGAAAACTCTATCTTGGTGATACATACTAGTGATCATGGAAGGGACTAGGTGATGGTTGCAATGATCGAGGAGAACGTAGCGGTGGTGGTTGGAGCAATCGACCTCAATGTACTTCTTTTCATAAGCTAGGATATATCTGAGATAGATGCTTTGTTCAATATGGCCAACCTTCTTGATCTGCCAATGTTGTTCAATTTAGTTTTACCAAAGTGATTCAACTTGGTTCTGAATCAATTGATCAGTCTTATCTTTTATCTAATCTAGAATATCAAGAATTCTTGAAAGGACAATTTCTTTAATACGAGGCATCCAAACAGGAATAGACACATTCTACATCCATTGTAGAAATGGGTAATTATATTGTTTGCTTATCTCATTTTGTATTTTGTGCTCCCTGAATTCTTGACTTAAGAGCTTTTGATTACATATCTGGTAATCAATTTCTTTTTACTCATCTTAATTGCATTGCTAAATCTTTTCTTTCAATTATATTGGCTAATGGTTCTAAAATACTAGTTCATGATATTGGTTTAGCTAAACCTATCTCTTCACTAAATTTACAATATGTTTTTTACATGTCTAGTTCTCCTTTTAACTTAATTTCTATTAGTAAACTTACTTGAACTCTCAATTGTTCTATAACATTCTTTTTTGGTACAGGATGGGGGTATAGGAAAGATAATTGGTACTGGACATGAGTCAAAAGGACTTTATTACATTCAACAAACATCATTCAATTGCTTGTGTTGGCGCAGAGTTTCTAGAATTAATCCACTGTCCTCTATGTCATTTGAGTCTTTTAAAATTACAAAAAATGGTTCCAAGTGCAAAACTTGTTGAACTGGTGCAAAACTTGTTCCAGTGGGCATGCTATAGATATGCATGTGATTCTTGAATAAACATTAAAAAAGTGCTATTGCATTGGATTGAACCTAAGACCTTTGCCTATGGGGAGCTCACGTTTATCATTGGCAAGGCTGTAAAAGTCACGGACCGGATTGTAAAAATGCACGATCTTATGACTTTGAATTTGGTTTATGATTCTATTCTCACAAAAAAATTGTATTTGTGAGTTGTTTTAGGCTTGCATTTGGGTTCGTAAGATCATTGAGAACGAACAATTGAATCGCTCCTACCCAAAAGCCAGAACATATCTAATTCTGGACTAAAACAATGTTGCATCAATATGGGTTTGTTTACCAAAAACAAATGATTAAATCAGCCCAATCCATTTGAAAATTCTATTAAATCCTAGATTTAGCTTACTTTTAATGCCTTTTCAATTTTTTGTTGCAATGCAATGTAGCACTGAGAAATTGTTTGTTGTTGGTGGGTGAGTTGTGACTATAAGGCTTGAATTTATCTTCTCTTCATCAACGAGTAGAGAAGACACACAAAAAGCCAAGACAAAGTAGAGGGGATGACAGAAGCAATTGTCGATGCCATAGTTTCAAAGCAAAACAAGGCAAATGAGAGGAAAGATTGAAGGAGGGACCTTTACTTCTACTTTAATATTTTATATAATAAAATCTATATTATTTTTAGTAATTTAATTTACTTTTATATATTCATTTTAGTTTTAACTTGAATATTAATAGCGAATTATATTTTACTTACTCAAATAGTTGTTTGATTGTTTATTTTTTATATAGATTTGGTTAATTTTTTTTAGTTGTGTATTAATTATAAAAATTTATATTTTATTCAATTTATAAATTCAATTATAGTTTTCAACATGTTGTGAACTTTTGCTATACACACACACTCACACACATATATATATACATATACATATACATATGCATACATAATTTTACACTATAGATAGGATCTTACAATCTTACGAATTATGATCCTAGATCCCTCATTCAATCCTACGTAGGATCCATGACTTTGACAACCTTGATCATTGGCACAAGCTTCCACTTTAGTTTATGTTTGCTATTCCTTATGTATATTATTCTAGGAGTTAGCTTTCCTCTTTTTCTATTTTTCCCCTCTAAATAACATTAGCATTTGAATATTTTTAGTGAAAATATTTTACATGTGTATAATTTTTAGCTAGAATTATAAAGAGATAAATTTATAATATTTTTTCCAAATATCTGAATTTCACACCTTTAATTATACTCTTAATGACTTAAAAACATTTATATACTTTTATGTCATGTGATGTGATATGTTAAATTTTCATCATATATATATATACATATATATATATATATATATATATATATTAGAAAAAAATGCAAAATACCCCTTTTAACTTTAAGGTGGTTGGATTTTTTCTTTTTTAACTTTGAAAACCTAAAAATTACCCCTTTAAATTATATAAAAATTGGAATTAACACCCACTATCAAGTTATTTTACCTTTTTATCACATTATATGATTTTTTAATGATATTTTCAAACAAGAATCATAATATTATAGTATTTTAGTTTATCTTATTATTTTTTCACAAATAATTTTTATATTATATAATTAATAGGAATTAAATTAAATACATAAATTTTTAATTAAATAATAAAAAAATGGATTGCAAAATTATAAGAGAAAAAATGGCAAAATAAACTAATATACTATAATATTGTGATTGTTGTTAAAAATTCATGAAAAAATCTTATAATTTGATAAAATAATTAATTAAGTTAACAATGGGTATTAAATCCAAGTTTTGTAAAGTTTAAGTTCAACCATTCGAAAATTAAAAGGGGCATTTTGCTTCTTTCCCTACAAATTATAAAGAAAAATACTTTAATTAGTTCAACCGTCTAATTTAACTAGTGTGACCTTGACTTGCTTACCTTTCTGAGTCAATCATCGGATTGGGTTTTAAAATATTGGTCACATAGTTTAGAGCCTAACATCTATGTTTCACTCGAGATTGAGAACATATTTTCTCTGAAATAAGAAGATTCTCTTCCTTCCTTGAGTAATTTCAATCCTTAAGAGGTACTTGAGTGCTCCTAGATCATTGGTTTGAAACTTAGTTTGAGAAAAAGCTTTTAATTTTGAAATGCCCAATTTATCATCATTAATTATCACAATATCATTTACATAAACAGTCAAAGAATGCAACTAGAATTTGATTGTTTATAAAACATTAAGTGGTCGTGATTATTTTTTTTTATCTTAAATTTTGTTACCACCTCACTAGATCTCCCAAGCAAACCTGAGATTACTTCAAGTCATGCAAAAATTTTAGTTGACAAATATTTTCATATTCCCTTTGAGCAACAAATCCAGGTAATTGCTCCATATACACCTTTTCAAGTAAATCAACATACATGAAGGCATTTTTAGCATCAAGCTAATAGAGATGCTAGATATGATAGCAAAAGAGATAAATAGTCAAATGAAAGTAATTTTTCCAACTAGAGAGAAGTTTTTCAATAGTCCACACCATTTGTCTACACGTACTTTTTTTCCATTAAATGAGCCTTCAATGAAGCAATAATGCGGTCTGGGTTAACTTTTATAATGAACACCCACTTGCACCCAATAAAGTGTTTACCAATTGGTAAGAACACTATTCCACATTTGATTTGCTTCAATAGCCTTCATTTCTCCTCCATAGCACCATGCGATCTAGAATGAGAGTGTCTTTGTAATAGACTTGGGAATAGTAATAGATTCATAGCACCCCGCTTCCTAGAATGAAATAGTGCTTTTGTAATAGGCTTAGGAATAGTAATGGAATCTAGTGAGGCAATATATATGTTGGGCAATTGGTAGTGAAGAATAGGGCACACAGATAGAGATGGAATAAGGGTGATTGATATGACCTTTTTGTGTGCAATTATGAGTACCTTTTTAGTGTGCAATTAGGATATCAAGATCAGAGAACGAAGGAGGAGGATCTGGTGAGGAAGAAGTTAGTAGGGGAGATGAAATTGGTGGTGATTCAATAATTCGTGCAACACTAGAAGGCTCATCATTGTTAGGTGAAGATACTATAATTGGTATTTGCACTCTACGATAATAAACATGCGTATTAGGAGGATAAAACAATTGTTTTCTTTTTTTCCTTCTTTTTCTTTTTTTTTGGAGGTGGGGTCAATACTAGATATGTTTAGGCTCTCTATAGTAGTAAGGGAAAACAATGGAATCACCTCTTCCAGTCTCACCAAAATCACCACATCCCTTGCTACCTCTCCCTTTTTTGCCTCTGGTACCACCATGAATACCAAAGCCAACCCATGCAGTTGATTCATTCATATATGTAGAAGAAGAGGAATCATTGAATGCTAGTTGAATATGATAAAAGGCTGATTTCAAAGTGAGTGGTTAAGGATTGGACAAAATCTATTGACAAGTAGTTCTACATGCAAAAGGCAATGACAAGAGATAGCACATAGCTCCAGATTGTTTTCATTGAGAACGCATTGTATCAAACATCATTAGTAATAGGTAGAAGAGAATTTCATTGTTGAAAAACATGATAGAAATTGGTCTTACCATTCACATTTGGCTGAAGCAAGGACACAATCAGAACATAGATTTGGTTCATGTTGTTCTTTGCAAAATAAAGTGATTTGATGGATTCCCATAATTCCTTGACTGTATGGCTGCGAATAGTATTATCCTCAATTTCAATCATCAAGGTATTACACATCAACCTAAGCAATCGTGAGATGATCAAACATGTCAACCTCAATAAGATAGCCTTCTTGCAAGGAATATATTGTGGACCGTCTAAATCTAACTTCATTAGTTATTTTTCCACTGATTGGAAGCAAATTTAAAAAAACAGGTTTGGTTTCTGATTGTCCTGTAATTGAAACCTTATTGTTTTGGCTAGAATTAGAATCAATAATGTCGAGAAGAATTGAGAAACACCATTAACATTCACAAACTTAAAAAAGCAAACCACACAGTGAGGTTTAGACCCCATTGGAGAAGCACCAACAAACAAATACCACCAAAACTGCCACCACACACCACTGGAATTGTCTGTGTCTGGGCCTCATGCCACCTAGAATGAAGTGTGTGTAGGGCATGCATTGCCTGGAAGAATCACCTTCCTCCTCTAATCTGACGCCCCATCAACCCAGATCTTCAATCTGGCCACTGGTTCTTCCCAAATCATGCTGGACAGCTGCAAAACACCCCTTCAGCTGTCAGAAAACACACCAGATCTGAGTCCTTTACCTGACTGTGACGTAAAGTAGTCACCACAGTAACCATGACTTAGTCACGCATAGAAAACAGAGCAAAAGAAGAGGAGGAGAAATGGCCAGGGCTTTTGTTGTTTGGTTTTGATTTGGGTATGAGAAAGATATCTAGGTTTCTTTTTTTTTTTTTGGTTTTTGAAGCCATGCTTTACAATGAGGCAAATGCATCCATTTATAATAGAATATGTATATGACTAAGTTTACAATAGGCCTAACACTCTTCTAAGCCCATAAACCCATAGCTTATACTAATTACCTAATAATGCTTTTCTATGTTGTTGCTTGTTGATTTAATTTCTAACTGAATATATAAGCTGGTTTTTACAGCTGTGTTGACAACTCTGGACGCTGGGGCCATGGAGGAATGTTTGATGCACTAGCAAAACTTTCTACAAGCATAGGTGATGCGTATGAACGTGCTTCTGAACATGGGGATCTGCATCTTGGTGATCTCCATCTCATATCACTTAAAGGTTAGTGGTATTCTTCTTGCTGATTTCTGTTTGAAACTACTTGGTAATTCTTTATCTTTGTAAGCCAACATAGAGAAACAATTTTGATTTCCACATCAACCAGCAAGCAGTCCTAATTCCTTATGCTTTATGGTAGCATATATTTCTTATTGCATATAGAACATTTTTTTTTTGGGGCATAATTGCACTTCCAGTCCCTAATCTTTTGAAACAATGCAATTCTAACATCTATTTTTCGATTGGAGCAATCAAGTCCCCAAACTTTCAGTCACACAAATTTAGGCCAATTTTCATATGAATGACAACAGTTTGATTACAGTGGTGATGTGTCATATGAGGAGCTAGCATTGCCAAAAAAGTTTCAGATGACATGTGCCAGGTCCGTATATAGATGTTCACATCATTATTATTAAAATAAAAGGTGGAAAACAATATGGCAAATGCCATGTGACTATTTTTTTGACCAGGTCAATTCCTCATATGATACATCAGCATAGTTAGTACAACTGGTCAACATTGATATAAAAATTGGATTAAATTTGAATGATTTTGAAAGTAGGAGGACTTGGTTGCTCCTGCTGAAAATGAGAAGCTAAAATTGCAATTATATTAAAAACAGACCAAAACTGCAATAAAACGTGCTTTGTTTTTTTATGTCTGAGAGGTTTTGATCAGAAAAATTCCAAGGGTTTCTCCTAAGAATTTAAGCTTCTGGCATAAAATAGTCCTTGGTTTGGTATCAAAGCCTCTTCAGCCAAGCAGTCAAGATTCAACCCTAGTTGTTCCCACTCCTAATTATATTAAGATTTCCTCACAAAGTAAGGCCCTTTGTTTTATTTATGCTTCAGGCTCAAGGGCTTTCATCAAGGGTATGCTATAAAAATTTATTAGAAACCGTTAATGTGCCTTCTGATAGCTTAAAGTTTGAGATGAACAAGTTCTTGACAGTTTCTTTAGCAAGCGGTGATAGTTTTCTCCTGTTGTTTTAATTGTCCATTCTGTTTGGCATCTCACTTCATTTGCCTTTAGCAGTTCCAATAAAGCAGTTTCAGGTGGTAATACTGGTTCATTGATGGGAATAATTACTAAAATTGGTTGAACTGTTAATTATCATTGCAGCACCTGTGTTGTGTATTGGTTCATTGATGGGAAGAATTTACTAAATTGGTTGAACTATTAATTATCATTGCAGCACCTGTGTTGTGTAATCATTCTCTCCTATGATGCACGCGCATATGTGATGAGTACCTCTGAAATGTGGAAACCTTCTCTGGTGGGCTTTTTCTTTTAGTATATGACAAGCTTTGGGAAAGTGAAATGATCTCGTGCAACAAAACGTATTGCAAATTAAATGATAAAATGTGCAACAATTGCTAAGTTGCTATCTCTGATTAGTCTGTAAATAACTTGGAAAAGGACCATACAACATTAGCCAACTGAAATAAAGAATACCATACTGTGCTCCATCTGCCTAGGCTAGAGTTTGCTCAAATGTCATGTATCATCTGTTCCAAGGCTATGTTCTGCCCTTGCAGAATATAATACACAGTTAATTCTGCCAGTAGTAGTTTCTCAGGGTTGTCTGCAAATAATTTTCAGGAACTTTATGATCATGTGGGTAAATGGCAACTAAGATCCATATATAAGTGCACATCCAACTCCTTTCCTGTTTTACTAGAGATCGTTGGATTCATTTCTCTGTATAATGTACAAGCCCTAAATTCATAATTGAACATGTTAGCCTTTATGGAAAGCTACCAGTATACAAGTCATGCCTTTGTAATCTATTCTTGTTTAGAAGGTTGGGTATTATACATAACTTTTACTATGAACCTTATTGTTACTCTGTAGAAAAAGAAAATATGGATAACTGTGATAAATATAATGCAGAAGCAAATATTCCACAGTGGGTTGCTTTAGCTGTGGTTCAGTCTTATAATCCAAGGCGTAAAGTCCCCCGCAGTAAGATCTCACTTCAGCACTTGGAAAGCTGTTTATCAAAGGCAGCATTCTCAGCTGCTGAAAATTCTGGTAATGTGCTCCCAAGTTTGATGTGATCTTGAATTGATCTTTCATACCTTGCTATTCTTTGTTTGAACAATTCTCTTGTTCTTTTCTTCTATTCTTTTACATAAATTGCTGTATGTTGTGCATGTCTAGTCTGTATGTGCATACTTACCTCCTCCTACTAGATATTAGATTAGATTAGATATGCACTCATGAAGATACCATTAATGGAAGAGAAAACTGGCATGCCATTTTTGTGTCTTACATCTATATATGTCACCTCCAGAGTACTTGGTTTCTCTTTGTACTGGTCTTCATTTGTTGTCTATATTTTATAGAAGCGGGAAATGGAATAATTTTGCAGAAGGACCACAAAATGGTGGTATCCTCAGCATTACAGTATTTTGGAAAAGATGTTTCTTCTTGGTATTAGCTTGTAGCAACAGAAAATATATTCTGGGTCATTGAAAATAATCCTTGAATTGTATTATCTGTTGTGGTTGGGGTTTGTCAATATAGATTGCTTCAATTTTCAAAAGAAATTGTGGGTGTGAATTTAGGGAAGATATAGATATAGAAATTTTTTTGTATGGAAATTGTAGATACTAAAATAGAAGATTGTCTTTTTCTCCAAAATTAAAGGAAATTGACAAGAAATTGAGAAGATCCAGATTTGGGGATTGTGGGATTTAGGTAAAAGATTATAGGTTGAAGTTGTGGTGGCAACTACCTATTGTATCAAAAATTGTGACTTTGCTAATTCTAAACCCTAGCAACTTAATTTGTTCAAATGTCAAAATCAAATTGAGACCATGCCAAAACACCCAACAATTCTATGGAAGAAAGATTTTTTTGCTGATGAATTTGTCTTTCAAAAGCATTATTCTACATCGAAGTTGTAGAAAACATCCTCCAGTATTTTTTTTTTTTTTTTATATTTCATAAAACGTCAGCCAGGGCTGTTTGGACATTAAAGGTGGGAAATTTTAGACTTTCTTTTCTCCTTTTCTCATCGTGAATGAAACTCTTAAAACATGGGGGATGCATCTGGCATATATGCACACTTCAAATCTTATCAGTATACAGAATTCAGTCATTTTGTTACTAAAACTTACTGATAAAAGTTTCGTTTGATCTTTTTCTGCAAAGCATCAATTCACATGCCTCGTATTGGTTACCAAGATGGATCAGATCGCTCCGAGTGGTACACCATAGAACGCCTTCTACGAAAATATGCTTCCATTTATGGCATAAAGATTTTTGTGTATTGCTCTTTCTCTCTCTATTACTTAACCTTTCATGGTCAGGTCACTCCACGCATTTGAACTGGCATTAATTCATTCTGATGTCATTTTTACAGGTATTATTACCGACGACCGCGTTGAGGCTTTGGACTTGCAAAGTCAGAGAGGCACAGTTCTGGCTAGTACAATATTGATGATGCGGTTTTTTGATGATGTATATATTTTGTTTAAGAAAACCTCCTCACATCTTGACTAACATAGCGATAGAATGGTATGATTTTATCCAATGGAAGGAAAGTGCTAAAGAAATTTCATATAGTTGAATTATACTTCCGTCTGTTTCTTCTTATTTGAGTTTAAAAAATAAAAAAAGCTAAAAAATACATTGGGTGGAATCGTGTCCCATACATGCCGATAGTAATTTTTATAAAATTAGGTAGTAATTTTTCTAAACTCAAATAGTTACTTTATTAAGAACTATTTTAAATTTTTTATTATGAAGTTACTATTTGAAATAAAAAAAATGATTATTTGAATTTGAGAAATTTACTATCCAGATTTATAAAAGTTATTAGAAGGGCATGTATGGGCTGAGCATGACTCCAGCAAGATTTTCAGTAGTACATATCTTCTCTGTGGAAACATTTTAATATTTGACATGAAGAAGAGGAAGTGGAGTAGAAGAGCAAAAGCCCTAGGTTTTGAGGATTCTAGGCGTTTGATTGAGTTTTTTTTTTTATTTAATTAAAAAGTGCAATAGAATAATCTTTTTTTTTAAGTAGAAGTATTAACTTACTTAAAACCGTTGTTTTTAGATCCGAATTGATTTGGCAATGAACCCCAAATCCATTCAGGATAAAAATTCAGGTTGATTGGATTATTATTTTTTTTATTTTTGGGACAAAGTCCAATCCATAAGTCTATTATTTATTATATCTATTTTATATTAGAATATATATAAGAGGTAGTGTTCATTTTTTTCAAAAAAATTTTAAGAGTTGCAAATTGATCATTTGTTTATTATAATATAAATTGTTATTTTATTAGAATTTTTATTAGAGATAGTGTTTTATTAATATATTTAAAGTTAAATTCACTAAAATATAAATTCTCAATAAATGATAGCTTTACAATTTGAATGAATGACATTATGCTTTAGCTAACTTGAAGGTTTTTGATATTGATTTTTTTATAAAGATAAAATTTTGTCACTTGTCTTTTATTTAAATCAAAATTATATTAGATGATTATGATAATTATAGTGAAATTTATATTTATTTATATTTTATCATTTGCCTTTTATATACATATATGTAACATATAATGTATTATATATAAAATTAGTAAAATAGAATAATTGATTCAATTGTTTGGTTTAATTAATTAAATTGATTTGCACTTAATTAGTTCGTTTTCATTGAGTTGAAGGTTGGGTTGGATTTTAAAACATTGCTTAAAATACTAATAAGCTCAAATTTAGATAAGAGTGGTAAACATACTAATTTGGTTTAGATCGAACTAGTAGATATGAGCTTTGTTTCGAATAGGCTAGTTCATAATAAAAATGGATTAAAATTTGAATGGTTTGATTTAATTCATATTTGTGGTTCGCTTTACAAATTTGTGAACTTTAATTGTAAGTCTACATATTGATACATATAAACTCACCATTAAAAAGGAATAAATTTTAAGTAATTTAGATCATTCAAGGATGCAAATTGGTATGTGATTGCATTCTACTTGATAATCTTAAATCCAAAATGCCAAAAAGAAAAAGGCTTAAGAAAATTCCAAAAAAAACCTTTGCTATTTCAATATGTTCCAAAATTAAGTGCTCATGTTTTGTTGGAAAATTTTAGTTTCACATCATTGGCAAATCTTAACATAATATAGGGAGGGCAAAATTTTTTAAGGATCAAATGATTTATGTAAATTTTTTTTAAAAAAATTTAATAATAATAATAATAATAATAATAATAATAATAATAATAATAATAATGATGATGATGATAATAATAATAATAATAGTAATAAATGATTTCTAAAATTTTAAGGTTAAAGCCTTTCTTAATTCCTCTACTACTGTCAATCAATTTGCCAATATGAAAATGCTTCAAATTTTCATCTAAACACTCCATTTGTGCAGAGGCTGCGCAATAAAGGGTAGTTGTGGATCAAAACCATGACATTCACTTTCAACTGGATGCCTTGTCCTGCTTGAAACACTAATATGGAATACCGAATTGTGATCTCAAACCACATTTTGTTATTTGAAAATAAAATTAAGCATTATGTCAAAAAATGATTGAAAAGAACACAATGCAAGAACAATGTTTTGGAACTATAAGAGAAAGAAATAGTTATTTTAAAATTGTAATTAGCCAACAAAATAAAAATAAAGGGTAGATATATATTTTTTACAATTTTTGTCAAATGGATTATTTTTTAGGTTTATAATATGCTACTAGCAGTTTCAAAGTCTATTCATGTTATCATAAGACACCAAAAACTTTCTACTTCTGTTGTACTACTTTCTATTTTTATTATAAATTAGAAAACTCATCCCTTAATTTTAAGAACCAATCAACCATGATATTATAATTGCTAATTTGTCTAAATACAATAATAAGCAGCACTAAAATTTTAGTATTATGGTAGAATTATAAATTTTTTTATAGGACGCATCACACATGATTATTTTTAAGGTAATGTTTGGTTCATGAAATTTGTTTTTCATATTTTCAAATATATTTTAAGGCAATATTAGATTCTCATATTTGGTTCAAATTAAGCAAAAAATATTTACAGGAATGACATTTTTAATAATATTTTTAAACTAATATTCTTCCAAAATATTTTCATGAGAGAAATGGGTATTCTAAATTCTCATATTATTGGAGGATATGAAATAACTATATTATCCACCCTTCTAAATCTTGCAAGTTCATTTTATAATCACCCACCACCATCGCCACTTATTGCTATTAAGCAATGCTTACCACCATTTATCATCATTGATAACTGCAGCTATTGTCTATTATCATTAACCAACATCTGTTGTTGTTGTTGGTTGCTACCCAACTCATTCATTGCCATATACCATGTTGATCATTGTACATTGCCATTGACCACTATTTGCTTCTTATAATCATTGATCATTATTTGTGTCATTAATCACTACCCACAACTACTTATCAGCACCCATTATTGTTTACTAGCATTTGTCTTTATGGCAATTGATCATCACTTGTCGTTATTAACCATAACTTGTTGTCAGTTGTTATCATTGACCATTATTGAATAGTGCTAGCCATCGCATGTTGTCATTGATGACACTCCCTACCTTTTGTCACCATTAACCACTCAAATGCCTTATCAATTAGAATATTTTTAATGATTTAATAATATTTTAAAAATATATAATTAAATTAAATAACAATATTGTAACATTCTTAGAAAATTTTTTTTGTTATTCGAAAAGCATTAATGAATTTATTCTTTCCTAGTAAGTGTCATCTTTGACATTTAAATCCATGTTCATTAACAAGTAATGTTATGATCCATCCTTAATTATGACTAGTATGGAATCCACGATCTAATTTCCCACCAGTCTAATCCATTTCATTCATGATTATCTTAAACATTGACTTAAAATTTATAGTCAAAGACAACATAATATATTAGGGAAAGAAGGGTATTTAATATATTAAAAAAATTTACAAATAAGAAGAAATTATATTTGCTTATAATCTTTTCAAGTTAAGGATAAGTTAACCTAATTAACTCATGATAATATGACTTATGTCCTTTTTACGCTTAGCGTATATAGAATAAGACCTAAAATCACTAATCTAATAAAATATCTTGTGCTACCATTAGCCAATCCAAAAAGCCTCTAGCAGGCCTAACTCTAAGGAGGTGATGGTAAAAGCTTAACTTGTGAATCTACAAATAGAAATATAGAGGAGTAAGTTGGAAGCTTAGTAAGTAAAACATCCAAATATATATAAGATAAGAGGGTAAGGATTTAATGTAATCCTCTCTAACCAAAATTACCCTCCTTTGTTCCTATAATTTACTTTAACATGTCAAATTAAATTTAGTAATCATTATATGCCATGAACATTAGATGAGGTTCATATGCCTTCACATTATCAATTCATCACACTAATAACAATACTTTACTATACAATCTTATCTTAAGAAAAATTGTAGGCTAATAACTTGTACAAACAATAAATAAGCCTTCTTGTAACTTTCGAGTCATTTTTATGCCTTCACAAACAATTTATCAAATCTAATTTCATACTTAATGATCATTGCTGCCTCTATGCCAATTTCCTTTTTCGATCTTATGGCTCATTTCATAATCATTGTATTTGTCTTAATTACATTATAGTAACAAGTCAACTCTTTCATGCTTTTATGCTTGGCCACAAATAGTTTTAATATATCATTTCCATTTTTACATGCAACTGTAAAGCTTTTCCATGTTAATTATTCATGCATAAGCATTGGGAGAGAATGAGCCTTTGTAATTATACACACATATTACCTCCAAGTGTTAGTGTATATGCCCTAAAACCAATCATATTGGTGATTGTAATTTTGAATCATGTTATTTTAATAGCAATTTCAATTATTATAATTATATATATTGTCTGCGTAATATATTCAATTATGATAATAACCTTAGAATAATTGTATTCTTAAATGTCCCTAGTCATATATCATTGTGGATTAGGTTGCTTTGATTTGTTAAGACTAGCATGTGTGAAGACTTATATGGGATATTAAGTTTACACATGAGTACAAGTTAGAGAACTTGTATACTGGACCGACCCATATTAAGAACACTACATGGATCGTTATATGAGTGTCATGAGTGGTTCTTAATAATTATTATTAATATGGTCCTTTGACTTGAGATCACCAAGATTCCTTACATGTGAGTTTCATATTTTGATACTATTCTATGTCACTAATGGTTAAGTGAATGCAAGGGTAGATATTGGATATGTCACATATCATGCGGAGGGGTTTGTGTGATCAAGATGAGATTTGTCCATCCTATATAATAGGAGTAACATCTATGAGCCCCTTGATTAAGTAAAGCTGAGAAAATACATAGCCATGCTCAGATGAATTGACATGAGATGTTGATTACATTTGTTTCAGTCAGCTTACTTTGGAATCAAGAAACTTTAAGATTGGGCTATACGGGAATGACACGGTCCATGTCTCGTGCTCAATTTAGATGTATAGGACAAAAGGACATAGGTGATGATCACGTGTAAAGGTTTAGTCAAATCACCGACTTTCTCATTGCTTGGGTAATAATGATGTATTGCTAGACACCAATCATTGTTTATGATCATTAATATGATCAATGGTCATTGCCAACGTAATGAAAGCCTGTAGGGTCACACACTTAGAGCCTAGTGAATTTGGAATTAATGGACCAAATTGTTTGGGCTTAATATTTAGGAATTCATGTTATAATTATAAGGTCCAATAGTAAGCCTATAATTATAAATGGAATAAAGCTCAAATAGGTTAGGTTTTTCTATGCACCTATTTAAATAGGCTTGTTGGGTAATAATAGGATTATTATCATTATTCACGCACCCCAAAAAAGGCATAGAAAAAAAATCTAGCACCTCTCTTTGACCAAAAAATCCTAAAGAGGCGTAGCTAGCACTACGAAGTGAAAGGAGATCAATTCCAACCGGTGTTTGTGCGGACATTCATCGGTAATTCACGGGTTCGTGTGGATACCATAGAGGTGTAGCCATATTAAACGCTGCACTGGTGATCTGATCTTCTAGTTTCTATTTCGGTTTGTGATTTGGAGAGCAGATTGGATTGGAAAACGGACAGAAGCAGATCGAATTTGCTGTGTAGCAGACAGAAGATTTTTGGCCGAAAGGTATAAACCCTAATCCCTAATCTATGGCGTTCTGAATTCGCATGGATCCTTGATGAAAATCGTGCAAAAATTTTATTCCCCTGTGCATGTATGATGCGCGATTTCTAGCACCAAGGATGATCATACCTAAATAAAGCATCCATGTTTCTTTTTATTGCTAAAATAGAAAACTAAGGCATAAGAATCACCTTTTTAAGTGATTCAAGGCCTTAAGCAACTTTCTATAAGTTAGAAAGAATTTTGCAAATTGATTTTGCCCTTTTAAGGAAAGGGAATTGCTTTACGAATCATTTTCACTTTCATATAATGTTTCTAGAAGTAGTGAATCACTTATTAGCCCTATATATCTTAAGCTTGAGAAGTGCTTCACATATGAATGCTTGCAACTTAAACAAAATTTTTTTTACTGTTCATAGGGTCAAAATGCATCTCAACACATTTATTACTTAACAAACCACCATTCACTCATCACTATATGCATTTAACACTTCATTCATGCTATTTATATTATTAAACTAATTCAAACATCACAAATCTTTACATTCATTGTAAGAATCACTCAAAACTTCAAATATTATCAAACTAACAATTTCAATTAAATCTTTGAGTTTAAGTTAGGATATTTATTCACCTAATATGAAAAAGATATAAGAAGGCTAAGATTGACAGTAAATAGTTCCTAATCATTTAAAATCATAAAATTTGAGATTATCATTCATATTCCCCTTTTTAAGTTCAATACTTGAATTTCTCTAAATTTAAGATGAAAATCAAAGAAAAACTTAGCATAAAAGAAGATTTTAATTTACCATGATTGTATGAAAAAATTGGTTAAAAAAATGATGTTTACCTTGCTTGATTGAGAAAAAGTTTGAAGAAGAGTAGAGAGAGATGAGATAAGAGAGAGTTAGGGATTTGGGGGTGGTAGGAAAAATGGAAGAGCAAAGAGGGTTGAAGTTTTAAGACATTAGGGCAAGAATATTTCAAAAAATTTGGTGCTAAAATTCTTTCATATTCATACAATTACTTTTAAACACTTATTATTTCTAATCTCCTTACTTTACTAACTTTTATTTCATTCATTTTATTTTAATTTCCCTTTTTAATCTCATTTAATCAATTAATTCTTTGTTTCATTTAATATCTCATTTATATCTTCTCATTATAACTTATTCATCCTCTTTCAATTTCCCATATTTATTTCCAATAAGACTAATTCAATCATCTTACTTATAAAATAAAATTTTAAAAATACAAAGAAGGTGCAATAGATAAAGTCTACCTAGGGTTAGCAAGCTTTTTGCTAAATTAACACCTTGATAGGTTTTAGAAAACTTTTTAATTGAGCCAAAGTTGGTAATATGACGTTATCAAACATTACATTCCTTAAAATAACCAAAGCCCACCTAAATAAAAAGTTTTCATTTAAAATTTGTAACTAATTTTTTAAATAAAAAATGAGATATTGAACAAATTAAGAGGATTCATCCACTGTATCTTTTTAGATTGTGGACATATTGATGCTTTCCTTTTTGTCTAAGATTTATTGTATTTTAATCAATTAATTAAGTATCAACACCCCAACTTATTAATTGAGGTTTTTCTACCGGTACTTCATAGGATAAATTATAATATTACAATTCTTGATGAAAAAGTCAATAAAATGAACAATTACAAATTTTAAAAATTATTTTTTTAATTTATTAATATTTATTAAATTTTGAACTCTTACTTTTTTTTTCATTACAAATTATCATATTATACTTTATTCTTTAAAATTTATGTTATATTTTATAAGAGTTCAATCTTCGATTTGAATTATTATTATCATTATTATTTAATAATTGTAACAATTATCAATAAAATCTCAAATCAAAGAAACTTTTTTTAATTATTCTTCTCTTTTAATATTTTTAAACTCTATATTTATATATTTTTATATTATAAAATTATATCATATTTTCTTTTCTTTCTCTTTATTTTCTTATTCAGTGTTTTTGTTTTTTATATTGTAAATAATTATAACAACATAGTTGTTTTTATCATAAATTATATCACGTGAAATATTAAAAGAATAAAAGAAAATAGTTTTTGAATATGATTTTTGTCAAATTATAATTTATAATCATTTATAAAATTAGTAGAGTAATCAATACTTTATAATCAAACAAGAAACAAATCTGCCCCTGTAAATAAAAGAAAAATTTACCTAAGATTTGAAGATCTGCAGTCCTATTTGTCCCGACGAAATGTGCCGAACTCCATGTTCCGAAAGCAAATGGACGGTGAGATTAAAATTTTGTCAACTCTCACACAATATCTCAGGGCAACGCAATCTCATTCCACTCTTCGGCATCAATTGGTACTCATATTTCGGGAAATATAGCATTTTTATATGGTACCCATGAACTTTGGATTGAGGATTAAGGTGGTGAGCACAACAACTCATTCTTCTATTTTTTTTTTTTTTCACTTTTCATTTTTTAGATTAAGACGCTTGATTTTATAGTGCATGCTCTGCAATTATTAAATTTTATATAATTTATGTGATACTGTACAGATTAATAAATTTAGGCCCTTTAATATTATAAAGTAAATCAATAAATTTAAATTTTTAGTTCATTGATACACCCTTTAGAAGAACCATGTAGAACTATTTTAGAGAAATGGGCAAACCATCCAAGCAAATGCGCGCCTAAAACCTTAAACCCTCGAAATCGAAATCGTATAAAATTTTTTCTTTTGCAATGGCCTTCAGTATGCATTCTCGTCTTCAATCATCAGCGGCATTTCGAGATCAATATTTCACCCTCGTCTTAAACTCCAACTCTCACTTCCCTTCCCCTTTCAATCTCAGGTTCGCTTTTTCAAATTTTCTTCTCCATCTCGTTTCTTTTCTCTTGTTTTCATGAATTTTCTTTTGCCTTTTATGTTTATATCTGGCTATCTTTTGAAATTCAGGCACTATTATTCTAATCAGACCCAAAACCATAGCAAGAATGATGATGAATTGGACACAAATTCTAGACCTAAATCATCCACCAAATCTAAAAGAGCTAAAGCCATGGCTAGAGTTATCAATTCCAAAGCTTGGTCACATGAGCTTCAAACTTCTTTGTCTTCTGTCTCTCCTTCCCTCTCCAAAACCACTGTGCTGCAAACACTTGGTCTTATCAAAAGCCCCCCTAAAGCCTTGCGATTTTTCAGGTGGGTACAAGAAATGGGTTTCCCTCATGATGACCAATCTTACTTCAAAATGCTTGAAATTCTGGGTAAGGAGAGAAATCTCAATGTAGCTCGAAATTTTTTATTTTCAATTGAGAAAAGGTCTAATGGGGCTGTTAAACTTGAAGATAGATACTTTAATAGCTTGATTAGAAATTATGGTCAAGCTGGATTGTTTCAGGAGTCAATAAAGCTGTTTCAAAAAATGAAGTCAATGGGTGTTTCTCCATCTGTGATTACATTCAACAGTCTTATGTCTATTTTGCTTAGACGGGGTCGGACAAATATGGCAAAACATGTGTATGAAGAAATGCTTGGCACATATGGAGTTACTCCAGATGCCTATACATATAATATTTTGATTAGAGGCTTTTGTAAGAACTCCATGGTTGATGAAGGGTTTCAGTTCTTTAAAGAAATGTCCCGTTTCAAATGTAGTCCGGATGTTATTACCTATAATACACTTGTTGATGGCTTGTGTAGAGCAGGGAAGGTCAAAATTGCACATAATTTGGTGAATGGTATGAGTAAGAAAAGGAAGGATTTGAATCCAAATCTTGTCACTTTTTCAACTTTAATTAGAGGGTATTGTATGAAGAAAGAAGTAGATGAGGCATTGGTTGTTCTTAAAGATATGGCTAGACAAGGGCTGAAACCGAATAGTATTACCTACAATACAATAATAAAAGGACTTTGTGAAGCACACAAGTTGGACAAGATAAAGGATATTTTAGAAGGAATCATTGGTTGTGGGAAGTTTACTCCGGATACATGTACTATGAACACATTAATTCATGCACATTGTTGTGCGGGAAACCTGGATGAAGCATTTAAGGTATTTGAGAATATGACAAAGTTGCAGGTCCAGGCTGATTCAGCCACATATAGTGTTCTAATACGAAGTTTTTGTCAGAGAGGGGACTTCGATAAAGCAGAGGTGATGTTTGATGAGTTATATGAGAAAGAAATCTTATTATGTAGTGTTGGCTCTAAGCCTCTTGCTGCTGCTTATAATTCTATATTTCAGCATCTATGTGACCATGGGAAGACTAAGAAGGCTGAAAGGGTATTTAGACAGCTCATGAAAAGGGGCACACAAGATCCTTCATCTTACAAGACTATGATTATGGGTCACTGCAAGGAAGGTGCATATGATGATGCATATGAACTTTTGATTTGGATGTTAAGAAGAGATTTCCTTCCAGATGTTGAGATATATGATTCTTTGATTGATGGTTTCCTGCACAAGGGTAAGCCTCTTCTTGCAAAGGAGACTTTATATAAAATGTTAAAGAGCTCCTATCTCCCTAGTACATCTATCTGGCATTCCATACTTGCTAAACTTTTGGAAAAGGGTCATGCAAACGAGTCTTCCAATGTTATTGTCATGATGTTAGAGAGAAATATTAGACAAAATATAAATCTCTCAACTGAGAGTTTGCGGCTACTTTTTGGCCATGGGCTACACGATAGAGCATTTGAAATTATTGAGCTGCTTTACAACAGTGGATACTGTGTTGAAATGGTAGAAGTAGTTCCGTTTCTTCACCAGAGAGGAAAGTTATCAGAGGCATGCAAACTGTTACTTTTTAGTTTGGAAAAGCATCAGAATGTTGATATTGATATATGTAATGCAATTATTCTAGGCCTTTGTAAAAGTAACAAGGTTCCAGAAGCATTTAGTTTATGCTATGAAATGGTGGAGAAAGGTTTGCATAAGGAATTGATATGCCTAGATGAACTGATATCTGCTCTTGAGGCTGAGGGAAAACTAGATGAAGCTTCATTTATATCGAAGAGAATTTCACACCAAGAGAAATTAAACAGGTCTGTGTCAAATATCTCTTGAAAAGTTCAGTCTTAAATTGTAGGTCCTATTCATTGTTTCCTCAATCTCTTATTTTTGTCATATTCATATGATGGAATTAATGTTTACTGCATCAAGTATTGTATACTAGTTTGAAGCATAAATTAAATTTGATTTAATCCATTCAACAGATTAGGAAGCTAGAATGGCATGAGAAGATGGTTGGACCCATTATCTGCTGAGAACAGTAAAGTTGATTGAGAAGGTCCTCATGCAGGGAGTCTGTGGGATCTATATCTAGTTGGGTGACTCAATTTGAATTTATTAGCACAGTGTTCTAATATGAAGTTTTTGTTCAACATCTTCTAACTGTTAGAATCTGGCAGCAAAAGGAAACAAAGGTTACCACTTACAAGCTAATGTTTATTGAGGTGGCCACATAACTCTTGGCAACTTAAAGGGATTATCATTTTTTTCTTTGATAAAACTGTTTATGTTGATTGATATTTTGGAGTGAGTTTTAGTTTTGCTCATATTAAGAGAGGCATCAGATGGCCAGATTTCACTTCCATTTGTATATTTTTTTTTTGAAAGGATAGAAATGTGAAACTAGTAGTATTACTTTTATTCCAATAATTGAATGGTCTATTAGGTGGTGTCTTCTTATTTGATTTGAACTTAACAAATATGTTCATGCCTCTTTACTCATCTGAGTTAGTCTTGCCATCATACTTTGTCTTGTAGACACTCAATATAACAATGTGGCTGACATTTATCACCAATTTGTAGAGGACATATGGAGTGAAGTAGATGTGCAGGGGAGACAGACAGATGCTGTAAGAATGAGGGGTGGCCAACTTAGCCATTGATAGTCCTATAGGTGCATCAGATCAAAACAGCAAGTTTCACAAGCCAAAATGTTGAGGAGAACCAACAAATTGTCATCATTAGAATGTTGTTTTTCCATCCATAGAATTACTTTTTTTTCTTGCTCAGACATGGTTCTTCCTATGGCAGCTTCTAGCCTAAGAAGTTCAGAATGTTTTTCCTGATTGCTGGGACAAAATCAGCAGGCTTGTCATTTGCCACCCTTTTTGCGTGGATGTATCTTAAAGGTAAGCTATTGTTAGTTTTACATGAAATTGTGAACATTGACAGTGTGTTGGAACTGAAATGTGACAAAAGAAAGTGAAATACAAGTTCTACGATAGAGATATATGGATTTATGATATACTGACCATATATATCCCATTTTTTAAGAACGAAAATTCGAATTTCTTTTCATTTTTAATATATTTTTGTCATGTTGGAGAAGGACGAATCTTAGATTTTTTTTTTAGTGTCATTGCACATTAAAAGGAAGATTTTAGGTCTCACTGTACATCAAAATTCTGTGTCTATCTCATTCTGATGTGATAGGAAAATGACTGAATCCCCAAAATTATGATGTTTTTATGAGGCCTGAAATTTAAGATGCAGCTGTATAATTTCTGCTTCCTGGAAGCTGCTTAATTTGGCTTTTTACTTGGATTGTTTTTCATATCAATTTCCAGTTGCTAGAATCACAGTTTCGAGAAACGAACTGAAGCAGCAGAATTAGACAATGGTGAATTTACTGATTTGGCATGGACAATAATTAAACCTCTTCTTGCATCCCATATTCTGCCACTCTCAGGTTCTGTTGTGAGAAGTCTAATCTTCAGATGTTTTTGCGAAAGTGCCATTGTTGATAAGGTTTATCAAGTCTTCGGTTGCTTACTTTTTTCTTTTCTTTTCTTTTCTTCTTCTTTTTCTTCTTTTGCGTTAATCCCATTGATATTTATAGCTGAAGGGTTCTGGAGAAACAAAGATGATGAATCTTTAGGCTTGTTTTAATCAACTGCAAAGCACAAGTAAACTCAAGTGGTATATGATGTTATTGGAAAATTCTGTCTTTGTCCACATCCTAGGTTTGATCCTAAGATCTTATATGTGTAGATGACATTTAATTGTCTATTATTGTCAATAAAATCTTGAACTCACTCATGATAGATAATTAAATGTTATCTACTTTTGCTTTATTTTTGTTCAAAAAAAGCTTTAAGATTTATCATCTTTGTTTTAGGATTTACCCTTTGTTTGATGGCTAAAAACAAGATTTTATTCCATTTCTAAATGAAATTCTTTATAAAGTAGTGTTTGGATTTAAGTAAGAAGGGTTTCGTTTCATTTTATTTCATTTACAATTCTTATTTTGATTATATTAATGTTGTCATGAAATTCAACTAATTTAGCAAGCATTTTATTAAAATTCATTTCATTTGACTTAAATGATATATTGTATAAAAATTTTGCTTTTTTTCTAATGTTATATTTACATTATACTATCAAAATCTAAGTTTAATTGAATTTTATGCATTTTTTAATATATTATAAAAAAATAATTTATTTGTAAATGAATTAAAATTATTATTTTAGATAAAATTTTCAAATAATAAAATTCATTTGCAAATGAACTAAAATCATTTTTATTGAAATGAAATAAAATTAATTATGAAAAAGTTTCATGGCAAATGAGTCCTTAAGATTTAAGAGACAAATCCACCCTTATGTACTTATGCCCTTGATTGCAACATATTAATTCATGACTAAAGTAAGGATTTATATAGATAAAAAGTTCAATAATTCTTAATTAAAAATTAAGAGGTTATAATCAAAGTGGAATTAGTTGTTGAAATTGTTGTTGTACTACAGGTGCTAAAGTTGGAGTAGGATAATCTTAAGGTGATGTTTTGTTTGTAGAATTTTTTTTTCCACATAGGAACATTTGGATTTTGATATTTGGTTCAAAATTATATAAAATATTTTCAAGAATATTTTTAGCCACTATTTTGTCAAAAGAATGTTTTAATAGTATAAAGTAATTATGTTGCTTACCTCTCTTAACCTTAACATTTTATTTCACTGTTACTTATAGTTATAAACTAATCATACCATTGTTAATTGACACTATTGTCATTATTTATTATTATTGATTATTGTCATTGCTACCATACATCACCATTGATTGTTGCCATTTACTAACATTATTTGTTATTACCTATTATTATTAATTTTTATTTGTCACCACGTATTATCATTGAATGCTACCTATTGTTGTCCATTGATTATTGTCATTGATTGCCATTAACTATTGTTGGTCATCATTTGCTATGACTAAATATAATTGTGTCATGATCTATTCTCAGTTATAACCAGCATGAAATTTATTCTATCATTAATCATCATAATTCTATCTTATAGATTGGGATGATAATATGATAGAATAAAAGTAGATTAATTCAATCTAAAGTTTCCTAACTTACTTTCTTTCTCTTTTCAATTTCTTGATTGCATCACTGTACAAGAATTTTATTGCAGTTCAATTCTTCTATGGCTTGAACATTCAAATTTTGGGATTTAAATTAAATATTAAATCATTTCACATATTTTTAATTTAGCACTTGTATGTAAAAAATGGTAAATATAGTAAGTGTCCGATGTGTGAATAATAATATAATAATGTAATATTTAAAAGTAATAAATAGATAGAAACGGAACATGTGCACAATGATATTAAAAATTTGAATAAAATGTACTGCTTTTCTTTATGTTTTATCAAAATTATATAAACTTTCCTTCTAATTTCAAATTTTATACGTTAAATAATTTGTAAGAAAATTAGTTATAAAATGAGTATCCTTCACCCTGTGAATCTTCTCAATCCAAACTACGCTTCATGTCTACCCTGGAAGCCGTCCTCAATTGCGTTGCTAATCTACCATCCGACTGTCGTCAACGCGCCATCAAAAGCTGCATTCTCCAAACTCAATTGGTTGCTATCTAATCTTGGTTGCTGGGCTGGGCATTGTTGTACTCCACTGGTTCCAATCCTTTGTGGAGATCCATGGCAGTTTTCACTAAAATATAAGCTCTGCTTTAGTCCCTCTTTACATTTACAGTGAAACTCCTTTCATATTTCCATCTTAACGGTAAAATATTTTTCGAAATCCTAAGTAAAATTAGAATGCCAGTTGCTTCAGAGCATCAACCCAATACAGAGACTCATTTGATTTAACATTAGGCAATAACACAGCTAAATCAACTAGTTTGTTTATAATTTCAAAGTTCGATTTGAGACTGAGGATATGAAAATGGGTTTGCCGTTAAATGGGGCAGAACGATTTGAAGTGATCTTGAGGTAAAGTTTCGCTTTTGAAAAACAATAAAAGAGAAGATGTTGAGAAGGAGAGACCGAGGAGAGAGAGCAAAAAAAAATCTAAAAAATTCATATTAAAAGATATTATTAGAATTATGTGGTCAAATTATTTGAAATTCCTGAAACTAAACGGAAATTAACGGCCATATTATAAGATGGAGTTAAGTGTAACTTTCATTTTTGTTTTAGAGAAAAGTAGTATAAATTTTGAACTTAGAGAAGAGGTTTCTATAGATTTGATAAATTGTAAGGGAGGATAATATATCTTATTTTAAAAATTATGTAATAAACCTTGTTTGCATAACAATAATTAAAAGATGCTGCACCAGTGGTACAGGGGCCGGACATTACCATATGACTGTCCACCTTGGCTGGGGGTTGATCCCTCTTATTGCCACCCAATGCGCGTAAATTTCTTTTATAAAGATGTGCTTGATCTGAGAACGGATTGGCGGGTGGTGCTGCTTTGAAAGATGCTCCTCATTTCCCACCTAACCAATCCATCCGATCCGATTGATAAAGCGAGTCTATCTGATAGTCTAGCAATCATATTTCTTGAATCCCGGTTCGATCGTCAAATTGAGAACCAATAATATCAGGTGGTGCATGTTTGCCAGATTTTCTTCAATTCCCACCGGCTTAATTCGAACCAACTGATAAAGCGGATCTATGTGATGAGCCAGCAACTATTTGTCTTGGATCCCGAAATGATTGTTTGAACAGGCTGCATCGAACCGAATTTAATAACAATGGGATTAATCATTTTCACGTTCTATCTTTAGTTTAACAATATAAATTGAAAAAATGAAGTTTGAAAATGGTGAAAGATTATTTCAGTTAGAGATGTGTGCTTTGCTATGGGTACCCATTGTTCAATATATAAGGTTTGCATTCCCTAGAAAAGCAATTGAATTTAATATTTGCTAATGCAATGAGCAATATTCATTAAAATTTTATGTATGATATTACATCGAATGCCAAATAAGATGAATGAAATCAAATTTTTTATCTGTACAAACATGTAAAAACTATATCAAAGTGAAAAGTAGCAAAATATGGTTGATTATGAAATTAGAAGCCAAATAGCAAGAATAAACATAAAATATAAAACAAATCTTTATATTTATATTATGCTTTTTCTACTGAGTGTTAAATTTCACATATTTAGTCTCATACTAATAGAGTTTCAATCTTGCAAAATAATTCATAAATAAAAACACAAATGGAAAAGAATCATATTAAAGTTAAAAAAAGAGCATACCTTATTAAAGAAAGAATCATTTTAAGGTTGTAAAAGTTTTATGATACAATTTGTAAGTGATGCCATAATTTCACTCTTTCTATTTTCATCTTTGTGCCTTTGGTTTCACAGTGTTTTAAGTTTGCATGTCAGTTAGTAAGGAAAGACTGATGTGTATAATAAAATGATATTATTTAACTATAGAATTTTAAATTCAGTTATTAAATAAGAATTAATGTCATAAACTAAAATATTTTATTTTTTTCATTATATTTTAAGTAAAAGCTTTATAATTTTACAAGTTGGTAATATTAAAATTATTTTTTTATAATAAATTGAATAATATAATAAATGAAAAATTATAATTTATACTGAAGAAAAAATTTTAGTTAAGGTTAATAAGAAATTAACAAATAATCATAAATCACAAACTACAAATTTTTACTTAAAAAATTATTGCAGAAAAGGGCATAAAAAATATAACTTTTCCCATAATTCCTTTATATTACTTGAAGGCTTTTGAGTTAGATGATATAAATAGAATTAAATTGAAGATAAATTATAGTGAGAAGAAGTATTATAACCAGTCTTGTAATGAACTTACAGGTCAAGCTTCCTAATGTAATAATGGCCATACTACTTTTTCCCACTACAATTTTTTATCAAGTTTCTCATCTTTAGGTTTTCTCCCTAATTGTGCTTCTTAAGATGGAACATGAACAATAGAGACAACTTTGAAAGGTGTGATGGTTACCAACTAATGGAAAATTATAGTTAAAAGAAGTAGTATAATTAATTTTACAAAAAACTTAAAAGGTCAAGCCTTCTAGTGCAAGAATGACCATACTACTTCTTCCACCATAATTTCTCATTGGTTTGCACATCATAGACAAGGCATCACCTAGATGTTTCAAATGGAGAGTAAGAATGAAATTTATAAGAATTATGAAGAAATTTAGATGTCAATCATTAACTAAAATTGACGTATTATGTATGTTTTACTTCATAAAGCTTAACTACTAATATATATTGAAATGTTGTAATTTTTAGCAATTTTCATTTATATGTTACTAGTAAATGTTTAGTATTTATGATTTATATTTTCATCTCCTAATACAACATGCCTTGTAAATGTCATTTATGTTGTATTAATAAGTATTTATTACAAGTTAGCTGACTATTTGTGTCACTTTAGATGTTGGTTATGATAAAAAAAATCTGCATGGTATCTGCTCTAATTTTACCAAACCATGTTAATTTTAATAAATAATTAATGTTGTTTAGCTATTTTTTAAATAATATAATTTCTTCATCCTAACATTTTTCAAACCAAAAACTACACTTGATTATTAACATTCCCACATATGATGTTGCACATTTTTATTTTAAAGAATAAGCATTTTATCGTTAACACTTAGTGAAACATAATATTTATAACCATAATCACTTTGAATACTTATTGAAAAAAATGATGATTGAGTTTATTTATGGGTATATTAGGTTATGAGAATTAGGAGATCAATTTTAATGAATATTATCATATCAATATCATTTTGCCTCCTAATCCTTATAACTTGATTTATCATTGCACAAACTTGATCATCACTTTTATTTAACAAATATTCAAAGTGATTGTGATTATAAATATTTTATCTCTTTAAGTGTCAATAACATAATGCATATTCTTCAAGATAAGAATGTCTAACATCATATTTAGGATTTTTTCTTCCAAAAAAGTGATGGTGATTATCTTTATGGTAAAGGATAGAAATATGGTTCCTAGCTTTCATGTTTATTATAACTTGTTTATCCTTATGGTCACTATCAATGAATCTTTATAGAAACATTTGCTCTTTATTGCCACCAATGCTTTTAACTTCATTCTATTGAGTTAGCAATATAGAAAAGAAACAAATTCATCTTTGTCTATTTCAAACTGGAAACTTGATACAAATTATGGCTGAGAGAGGATAATGCCTAGAAACAACAACTTGCATCTTAGTAGTTGATGGTTGAGTAGCATAGTTTGTGTTTTATCTCTTATGCAATTTAAATAAAAAATGGAATGAAAGAGAAAGGAAAGTATAGAGGAAGAGAAACTATAAAGTGAAAACATAAATGAAAAATGGAGTAAACTATGTAGGTAATTTATAGGTAATATAGAATATTCTATATTAGTTACTAATAGATAACTAACATCTTAAGTTCGTTGATATAACTTTTAGACATTAGTTATTTAAAAAATTGATGTGATAAATCTTCACATTATGAATGCCATGTGTATTTTAAATGATCAGACTATTGAAATATAAATAATCTTTATAGTTTCCTATAACACCATAAATATAAAGATTAATTGGTTGTAAATAATCTTTAGATGTTAGCTTTCAAGTGCAATTGATGTTTAGAACACTAAGATTCTTTATAGTTTCCAACAAAATTGTAAATACAAACATTAATTGATTGTTGAGATTTCTTTAAATGTCAATTTAACATACAACTATCATCTTAAGATTACTTATGTTAGACCTTCTATTTCCTATTGAAAAATAAGGCTCTATGTAATACCTAACAAAAATTTGATAGACAAAGGTTAACATAATTAAATTAGAAAATTAGTAATTAGTAGGATCACTGGGTTATGCTAGTAAAATTAATTTTTAGTGATAATAAATGAAAAATTTATTTGGAAATTATTTATAAAAAATTAGAGGAAATTAAAGAAGTTTATAAGAAATTAGTGGATAGAACTCAATATTTCTAAAGGAAGTAAAATGAATTTTGGTAATAGAAATTTTATAAAAAATTAGTCAAAGGTAATTAAGGTAATTTTATATGTTATTCAAGATCTAAGATTTATAGAATTATAGAGTAAATTAAGGTTATTGTTTAAAATGTATTGTAAAATGCAAAAAAAAGAAGAAGGCAAAACTAGAGATTTTGGAATTTAGATTACAAGAGCCATAATTTTGTGGCCAAAAGGGAAGGTAAAATTGAACCAAAATGGCAATTTGGTAAATAGATTAACAAGGGAGGAGATTAAGTTGATAACTAAATGTGGGCATCAGGAAAGTATCTTAAAATATGCTTAGGTAATGTTAGCAATGACATAGGCAACGTGATGTCATATTCTTGGCCATTACTTCACTTCACTTTATAAATAAGATGATGAACATAAAATTCTCCATTACCCACTAAGTAGTGCATGACTAGGAGAGAAAGGAGAGAAACTTCATTTTTGAGTAATTTTTTCCTTCTTTTACACTTCTAAGAGAGATAGTGATAAGTACTTGAGAGATTCTTGAAGAAGTAGTAAAGTTTTAGCTTTATGGATCATCTAAGAGGAGGTAAAATTTCATAAACTTTATTGGGTTCTTCTTTATTTTATAAACTCCTTACTAATTCTATGTTATTTTGGATATCATTCTTTGGATACTATGTGAGGAAAGCAAGTTCTATTGGTTATTAAGGTGAGTGGGTGTGTGGAGATTCATTCCTTTTCTTTTTAATTTTCCTTTTGATGATGTTTACATACACACATACACACACACACACACACAGATGTTGTTCTTGTTTTTTAGTTAATGGTACATTGAAACCACGAGTATCATGGTGGATTAGCATAAAAGTTTTTGATTTTGAAAATTTTGAAAATATGATTTACATAGAAATGGAAGAAAAAAGAAAATAAGAAAGAGCAAGATGAATTGCTCGAGTTTTATGTCTAAAATTTGGCAAAATTTTGTTTTTAATGCTTAAAGATGTTACACTATGTTTTACTCTAAATTTAAGGTGATAGAATGCATACATACCAAGCTTTGAAAACGAATTTTAGATTGGTTTTACTTATATGAGCCATGGGATTTCTCATGTTTATAAGGGAAAAGTTTTGTTTTTATGGTTGAAACAAGTAAACATTAAACAAAGTTATGGTATAAAGGTCTTAGATTAATTATATCAAGGTTTTCAAACAAAAATCCTTTTGAAACTATCATAAGGGGCTCATGGGTCCTATATTGTTTTATGTAGAAAAATCCCATTTTTCTATAAAAACTTGCTATATTATGTTCTGAATTATTCTAGTAATATTTATAAATAACTGTATGAAGAATGTGTAGCAAAAATATGTTTTAAATCTCATGGAATAATATAGAAAAATTATTTTTAAAACTATGTTTTCAAGTAGTAAAATTCTCTTATAAACTATTAATAATTGTTTAGGTGACCTTTGCAACTTCTTTTTAACATGAAAAGAAGTGAAAATGATATATTAAATCTTAAATTTTAACATAGAAATTTTCAACAAAAAAAATTGGTGAATTTTGTAATTAAAGTGGATTTTCAAAGTTAAACATACCTCTTTGTAATTGTTTTGAGAGTTTAAGTTATAGATAATTTAATGACTTGTTTATAACTAAAAATAATTGAAAAATATTATTTTATTTCCAAATTAATATTTTAAATATTTTTAATGAATTTTATTAAAGTTTGACTTTTTTAAAAGATTTTCAAAATTAAAAATGCCCATTTTAAGCAATTTTGATAGTTGAATGTAAGGGTAACCTATGTAACTTGTTTCATGACTAAATATGGTTTGTAATTGATGTTTAACATGTTTTAAACAAGCTAGAAATTTTTTTGAATTTTTACTAAAAATTACATCAAAAAATGGTTTTTCATAAAAAGGTGTTGTTCTTTTTGAAAGGACTTAATAGTTGCTTAAAATAGTAAGTAGTGTAACATATTTTGAGTATGGAAAAGATTGAAAAATGATATTTTATATCACTATTCCAACTCTGTAGGTTTTTAGAAAATTTCATAAAGGTTGGCATATTAAAGTGAGAATTTGAAGCTAGGTATGTCCTTTTTAGGGTATTTTGATAATTGCATGTGTGAGTAGCTTATGTAATATGTTTTGAGAATGAAAAGAGTTTGAAAATGATAATTAAATGTTGATTTTTAATTCTGGAAATTTTTAGGAAACTTAAAGAAATGATGGTAATTTAATTGGTATTTACAAATTTGAGATGCTTACCACAACCTAGTAAAGGTTGATGCTTGTTTTCTTGACTAATTGGTACTAGTGTAGGATAGTTTTAAGTAGTTTTTACATTATTAGATAGCATGATATTAATATTTAATTAGTGAGGGAAAAACTAATTTTCCCTTGCTAAAAATGTTATATAAGAAATAGAATTGAATGTATTTGAATTTAGTAGTTATGGAACTTGAAAAATCTAAATAGTGAATTGCAAGCCTACTTTTATGATTAGTGCAAAAATTGTGGCATGAATTATTCTATGAATTGTATATGCACTAATGAGATTACATGCAAAGGTATTTATCAATGATAGTAAACTCTTGCATGGATATGTGACTTGGTAATCTAGCACATGGAAATAGAAGCTTAAATGCTTTGTATTTTCACTAGCAAAGTGATGAGGTAACTATATATTCTTTTTGCTAGATTATTTATTATATTTTAATTATGGCTTTAGGTGGTATTTTAAACATACCTTGTTATATGATGGGCTAGTGAATGTTTGCCTTGGCAACCCACACTCAAGAGAGGCTGAATTGGGTATTTTTAAAATTTTTCTTATTTTTGCAATTCTTTTTGAAAATCCTTTGATTTTGAGAAGCCATAAGAATGATTTTGATTTAAACACTGCCAAGAAAGCATTGTAAATATGTTTGCACTCACGATATGACAATTCAAAGAACTAGTGCAAATTTACTTATTCCATTATGCACAAATAAATAATCAAGAAATCAATGCAAGATAATTTAATAGAGAAGTTTGCACATAATATATAACCATTCAATTCACTTGTGCAAAGCAACTTATTCAATTATGCATATATAAGAAACAAGAAGCTAATGCATAAATGAATTTTTCTTTCAACCATTCAATCATTTAAAAATGAAGATCAATATTGATGTATAATATATTCAACAATTAACAACAACAAGAATAAAGCATACAACACTATATCTTAGCAAATAGCAATGATAGAATGGAGATGAGTTTCTCTTTCAATCATTCAAACATCCAAGTAATGACATAAGCATTATAGCATAAATATGTTTAGCAAATAGCAACAACAAAATAGAGTATACACAACAAAAAAATAGAGTGATGTTGCAGAAAAATAAAAGGATAAGGAAGAGAGATCAAACACAAGAATTTATGATGGTTCCTCCCTTGGATATCCTCACCAAGGTGTACATCCACTCTCCAAGCTTTCCAAACTTGTGATTCAATCTACTATCCCTTCAAGTTTTCAATTGATACTTGAAGAAGCTTTACAAAGTTTTTGCTCTTCCTTGAGCAAATTCACTCTCTACAAGGAATTCCTCACCCTTTTAAAGATTCTTTAATAGATACCTCGTCCTTTACAAGTTTTTCCAAGGGATACCTCACCCTTTATAATTAGAAAATGATGGAAAAATGAATATTAATTCATACAAAATCTCTGAAAGAGTGGATAGAATGAATGAAGTCCTAGAATAGATAAATTTCATAAAAATAAGCTCAAATCATGATTTGATGAAAGAAAGTGCAAAATGATGTTAAAAAATGAAGTTTAGGCTCTCTCTTTTATAAATTTAATGTTTCTTAGCTCATATAGAAAGCCCATAGAGTAATATAGCCATTTGGGGTTATTACTAGCCATTATTCACTCACTAGAACAATTGGAATCGATTGGTGAATCAATTTAGGATATCCAAGGTGTTCTCTGGATGTCTAGAATTAATTGGTGAATTAATTCACCTAAATAGAAAGGTAGACTCAAATTTAAAAGGTCATAACTTCTTCATTTTAAGCAAATGACCTATAATTGGAAAACTAATTGAGTCTACTTTCAAATAAGACTAGTTTCATGCTTATATCTAATGTCTTTTTTGAGATATGTTTAAAACAATGAGCAAAGGTAAAAAACAATGAATTTGTGAAAATATGATTTTAATACTCAAATTGTAAAATTCATAACTTTTTTATATCTTAGTCATTTTAAGCAAATGACTAGTGTATGTCTTTTTCAAATAAAAATAATTTCATGCTCATATTATTTGTAAATTTTGAGATATGATCAAAACAATGAGCATACATAAGAAATGATTGAAATACAGAAAATTGATTTGTAAACTCATCTTAAAAGATTCATAACTCTTTCATATATTAATCATTTTAAGCAAATAATATGTCCATGAAAAGCTCTTTGAGTCTATTTTCATATGAAAAAAGTTTGACAATAAAATCATGATCATTTTATGATATATGATTTAGAGAATGACCAAAGGTCAATATTGAAAATATTAAAACCTCATATCTTATTAGTTTTTGAAATATCCCCATAGGCTATCTTGTAAAAATACAATTGCGGGCTATCTTTTTAAAACATTTTCATCAAGCTAAGATTATGAAAATATGTTTGAGATCTATATCATGAAATACTCTATTTTACAAGAAATACGAAGCCTAGATTGAAAAACTATACCATTGAAGTGTTTTGGCTCTTTTTGATGCTTTCAAACTTTCATATACTTTAATCTTCTCATCACTCAATGCTTGGATTACATCTTCTTTCTTATCTTTTTTCTTTATTCTTGAGTTAAGTATAATATGATATTCTATTCTTTTACTTCAATGCTCACTCTTTTTCATCTTGAACTTTCTTATATACAAGTTCATGAACTTTGCAAACCATATAGTTAGTCTAATCTAATATATTAAGATATTGATGCATGATTTATATATAAAACAAATTAGCACAAGAACATGTATAATCATCATATTATATATCTTGATTAATCATATGCTTAGTGATGCTTGTATAAAGTATAGCTCTTTTAGCATATAATTAAGTATATGCGTCAATCATAGTATAGCATGTCTATTGAAGATTTTATAATATTTTAGTATAAAGACATGCAATACTATTGAAACACTTATTTTTCATCATGCATATACAAGAACATCATAATCATTATATCATGTATATGCATCAACGATAATATAGTATATCTATTAAAGCTTGTATAATATAGATCACTTTAGTATAAGATACACAATGCTATTATAACATTCATTTGTCATCATCAAAATCCATTACATGAAACATTAAGGTTAACAATGAAAGCTTGATGAAAATGGCTTGAATGTTGTATTTTATGAAATTGGCCTAAATTCTGTATTTGTTTACTAGCTTGAATGCTATTAGCTTGACTGCCATATGCGATGTGTGACATTTGTCACAATTTGACTTTTAGATAATATAGCTGGCATAAAAATACCTAACTATTATTAATTTACAAGTTAGCTATCTTTACAAGCCTTTTAAACATTTTTAACTTTTTACTAGTTAACCTTACTAAAGATAAAAATAGATATTTATAGAAAATAAAATTAGTTGCGTATGCAATTAAAAATCTAAAATATAATTTACATATGTGAAAAGATTTATACAAGAGTATCAAAGTTTTACAAAAAATATTAAAATTTACATATAAATACTATAAATAGAGAAATTCCTAATTTGATCCCTCTTATTTCCATTTTGGGTCTTCCTTAGGATTAGATTCATTTAATGAGGAAAACGGAGGATTTGACATATTAATAGTGTTAGAACTACTAAACATATCATCCTAAGAATGGTTAGGTAAAACATGATTAATAATAAAAAGATTTGACTTAGAATTCTTCTAAATCCTACAAAATAATCAATTTAAGGCCCCAATACTGTAATATAGAATCTATACTAGAATAGAACTAGGAGGTTCCTTAGGGTGTTAAGAGGATTCTTATACAAATATTAGTTATTCTTTGGTGATTCATACTTAGAATCTGTAAATAATAAATTAACAACAAAGAGTGTGAGTATTAAAATACTCAATGATTAGTTATTTTCTTCTTTTCAAAGGAGTTTTTATCATAATAGATTAAAGATAAATGTAAATAGCAATGTAGAATAAATAATAATTTAATTTAACTTTGCTACAATGTTTATAAAAATTATTCTAAAGAATAGCAGTAGTTGGTATATAAGTTTTTCCTTATATTTTTAGTTCAACCTTATCTCTCGTTACCTTGGGCATTAAGCCACCAATCTTATCCTTCCAACTCTTACCACTCATCTTCTTCTCTATGAAGGATGAATAACTCCCCTTCACAATTCAAATTCATATCGAGTAATATTATGATGTCGATCATAACATCAATTATTTATTTCAAATTTATGGGATATAGTCAAAATACCAATTATGCTACAAACTTAAACAAAATTGCCAATTTTCTTACATTTAATTTCATCATATAAAATTATATTCAAGATTAACACATACAACCTTTCCATCTACAATAGTAGAGACCTATAACTCATATGAATAGATATCAATATGATTCCAACATCATTAACTATTTTATACATTCAAATTCCTTTCAATATTTCTTAAAAGAGTTTCAAACAATCACATTACTAATTACTTTGTATATTTCATGGTTTAGTGCCCCTTTAAGACTTCCAAATCAATTTAAAATTTCATCAAAATTTATCCTAACATTTCCAATATAATATTATATATAAATATCAATTAACCTGCTTCATTTATTCTTACAAGTACTATTCATATAGAACCTATAAAGGAAGTTTAAAATAGGACAACATAAGGGGAAGTTAAAAGAAAGACCCATTTTCAACATTCAAACCAATTCCAATCATCACCAAATTTTCATACAATATCTCTCAAATGTTAAATATTAGAAAACCTCAATTATTTCACAAAATTTTCATGGTGGTACTATTTATATAGAACAAAAAATATATAGTTGCAAAAACTGGACAAATTTAAAGTTATTGTGATAAAAGATCCTTTGTGGCATTTAGATTAACTCTAATTATCATCAATTTTTAATACAAGATTACCAACATGCTAATAACTAAAGAACATTAATTATTTTAAATTTTTTAATCAAATTGGTGCACAAATAGCACTGTAATATCCCAAGTTAAAAATTTCAAGTTTTATAAAATTTAATAATTATGAATATTTATTTATTTATTTGGTTAGTATGTGGCTTTAAATTTATTTTCTGTATTAAAGGTTTTGGAATATTAAAAATAATAGTTATGATTATATTTAAAACATATTTATATGGCCAAAACTAATTCAAGGTTTATTTAAATAATTTTTACAAGGAATGGATAAATTTGCTATATTTAATAAATTAGTTTTGAGTATGTATGTAGCTTCAGAACTTATAATGTAGATAGTCTTGTTTTTTGAAAATAGATATCTACTTATTTGATAGTACTAATTTAATAAGATATCAAAATAATATAAAGGCTTGTAAAGATATCAATTTAGTATATTAGTACTAATTATGTATCTTTATACTACTCACAATAATTGTAAAGTGGATCATGAGAAAGTTGGTATCAGAGTATGATTCTGGATACCAATAATCTTTAATGAAGGCCTATTAGACTATGGAGATTTTGGAAGATTGATGAGGAAAATATTTACTATTTTATTTTCTCTTATTTTATATCTCTTAGGTGTTACATTTACTCAATTTTATAAAATAGGCCTTGTTTTATAAATTGTGATTAATTTTACAATATTGTGAGTTTATTTAGTAAATATTGGATTTTGACACTATTTCTATTTTTCAGTTATATTTTAGGCTCTGGATGTTGGATTGAGGCAAATTTTATATTTATGGAAAGCTAAAAGAGAGACTATAACTTTTATGTTTTAGTCAAAACCTAGTTCGGACTTCTTCAAGCTTTTATTTTGCTAAGAAGCTAAAGTCATATTTTTTTCCTAATTGAACCTGTTTCTATATTTGGGCCATATTTGGAGTTATAATGGTCCGATTACCCTGAAACCAACGCCAAAATTCTCAGAAGATATAGGCCTACAATTTTATGTTTATAGATATTCCAAATTTCATCTATTTCGTGGTATTATTCTGCTTGGAAGACAAGCTTGTGGGAATTCACTAATTTATTTGATGGATTTAATTGATTTGTAAAAGAAAAATAAATATAGATCTGGACTTCTAGAAATTAGGAAAGCCTTCTTCTAGAAATTGTAATCCTAAGAGTCATCTAATCCTAATCTAATAGGGTTTTAGGCTAATTAGGTTATATAAAAAGGCAAGAGAGTTGAAGAGAATAAGACATTCAGATACGTACAAAAAATTCAGCAGACATCCTTCTTCTTCTCTTTGCTCTCTTTGATCTTTATTAATGAAAGCTTAAATTTGTAGTTAATTCAAGGAGTTGAGCCTTTTCTTTTAAGGATTATGAGATCATAATTTGTAATGTTTAATTTTCCTAATTAATTTTCCTCTTTCTTTATTTATTTGTGCTGAATTATTGAGATCACATATGTTAGATGTTGATTTGGTATAATTGATATTCTTTCTTATGATATATGATTTATTTATTATTTTGATGATGAATTATGATTGGTAAATCACATTTTCACATATAGGGTCAGAGGGTTGAGAGGTTGATATAAAGGTTTCTAGTTTAATTTCTCAATTTAATTGAATTCTATCATTAGATCAGTTTCAATCTAGCGTAAAGATTATAGTAGTTGCTTAATCAGCCAATCTTAATTGATCAAATCCTAAGCAGTTGTTTAACATAGAATTCATGGATTATTGTAGAGGTTCTAGGTAATCCAAAGTTAAAGAATTAATTAGAAAAAGTTAAATCTTAATTAATCTATGATTAAGCCAATTTAGGGCTCTCAATTTCCTTGAATAAACTATTTGATTCCATTAAGTTTCTTTTTATTTTAATTTTTCTTTACTTCTATTTTAAGATTGTTTATTCCATTGCTTTTACTTCAATTTCGTGTAGCCAAAATCCCCCAATTCTAATTCTGTTTTGCATATAGCATATTATTGCATTTTGCATTTTGATTTTGTTTCTATTTCTATTTCTACATAGCATTCTATTTCATTGCATTAATGTATTGTTACATTGGTTTATTTTATTTTTATTGCATTAATAATTCAACTATTTTGTAGATATTGTTAGGAAATAATTAAGAAAGGATAAAATTAAAAGGATCACTAGGGGTATGACCTAGTTGTACTACTATACAACATTATTTTCTTCAGCACACCAATTTATTCTAATTTTGGTGCGGACCCATGAAATTATAAGTATAGATCAAAGGTTCATAAAGAAGTAAGTATCAGTCGCTGCGGACCCATGAAAATTATAAGTATTTCCTTACATTTTCTTTAGAGTTAGTGCTACTTACTAATTAAAGTTATTTTAGAAATTTATGGCTAGGAAGAGATGAACTCAACCTAAAGTGCCTAGATGAACCAGTGGAACATATCTAGAAATATTGGGAAAGGAGACATCCATAAATATAACCCTAGGAAACCCTTCAAGGGTAGAGTAGGAACATCCTGAAACATCAGCATGGGCTGTAAGGCTATAACAAACTTTAGAAAGATTTTTGAATCAAAATTAGAACCCTCTTGCTCCACCTTCAGTACTATTGCCACCTTAATAATAGATTCCTCCATTGCTTCCAAGAGAAACACTATAAATGGTACATGAATTTCAAAAACTAAAACCCTTAAAATGCAATAGCATAGATCCTATGATAGACCCTTACCAATTTATAAATTAAATAGAAAGGACTTGTAGGTTGATTGGATGAAATGAAAATATAATAATGAAATTAGTAGGTACTAACTAGAGGATGTTGCTTATTTTTAGTATGTTTATAATATCAAACCTATAATTATGGCTCATGAACCTATCATGTGGGAGCAATTGCAAATAGAATTTATGGATAGATTTTTACCCCCAAGCGTTTGTGAAGCCAAGGCTCGTGAGTTTGAAGAACTAACTTAGGGATCTATCACAATGGCATAGTATGATGCCTAATTCACATGGTTATCTCAGTATGTAAAAGATTTGGTGCTTATTGAGAAAGCTAGGATAAGTCAATTGGGGCATGGTCTTTGAGATTACTTTTATGATTGAGTGGGTGTTTCTAATAATACGATGTATAAATAAGCCTTGGATCAAGCAATTAAAGTAGAGATATGCACTAAAGAGAGACAAAGCTTCAAGTGAGCTGAGAAGGAAAGAGGAAGTTAAAATTTCAAGGAGAGAGTAGTAAAGACATTGGGAGAAAGTCAGTCACTTAGAATGTGCTAGTTAGGAGTGAGCAAACTAGCAAGAATAGAGCTTATTGAAGAAAATTTTGAAGGAAAGGGTTTGATAACGGATCTGGAAATGGCTTTAATGTCTTTAATCAAGCTTACTCATTTCTTCCATTACCTAATAGACCCCCTTAGTGCCTACAATGCAACCATAATCACTTCAGATAGTATGGATCTTGTTTTAGGTGTGGACAACTAAGGTATTTAAGCATTTGAATGCCTAACAAGATAACAAGGTAGCTATATCACGAGTCCTGGCAAATGCCTTATTTAGAATGCGGCTCTAGCAAAACAATCAATAGCGTTAGAGAAGAAGAACACTAGAGAAGAATTGGCAAGGGCACAGGCTCTAATATATGCCATGATATGGTAGGAAGCCCAAGCCTTTATTGCAATGGTGCTAGGTATGATACTAGTTGAACTTTTCTTATAATGGTGTTATTTGATCTCGGCGCTACGCATTCATTCATATCTAAAAATTTAGTGATAAAATTTGTTAAAACCATTAGATGAGTTAGATGAACCATTAGTGGAAAATACACCAGTATATGAAATGATGCTAACATCCCATGGTGTTAATAATTATGTAGTTCAAATAAATAATCATCCAATTATGATCAATTTGATTGTATTGGAAATGATGGATTATGATATAATTTTAGAAATGGATTAGTTATTAAAGTACCATGCTTGTGTAGATTGTTATTATAAAATAGTTACGTACCAATTCGAAAAAGGTGGAGTCCAAATCTTTCGAGGTGAAAAGAAGGTAGGGATGCTTACTTTTGTCTTATGTATAAAAGTTAGGAAGTTAGTAAATAAAAGATGTATTGTGTGGATAGTTTTAGTGAAGGAAGCTAAAAAAGAAAAAATGACAATGGATCTGGTTCCTATAGTGAAAGAATTTCCTGATATTTTCCTAAATGATTTACCTAGGTTGCTTCTAGATTAGAAGATAGACTTCACTATTGAAACTATCCCTAGAATGGACCCGATATCTATTACTCCTTATAGAATAGCACTAGTGGAATTAAAAGAATTAATGGAGTGGTTATAAGATTTGTTAAATGAGGGTTTCATACAACCTAGTGCATCACCATGTGTTGTTTATGAAAAAAAAGTGATGGATTACTATGATTGTGTATTGATTATTAGTAGTTGAATAAAGTTATTATTAAGAATAAATATCCCTTGCCAAGGATAGATGATTTATTTGATCAATTGCAAAGTTCTCTATATTTCTCGAAGATTGACATGCAATTTGGATATCATCAATTAAAAATATGAAAGAAAGATACTCTAAAGACAACATTTCAAACTCAGTATAGTCATTTCAAGTTCTTGGTCATGTCATTCAAATTAATTGATACCCCTATAGCCTTTATTGATCTAATGAACTATATTTTTAAACCTTTCCTAAATAAATTCATTGTCATATTTATTGATGATATTTTAGTATATTCTAAGAGTGAAAAAGAACGTACCCAATATTTAAGGATTACTTTACAAACCTTATGAGAACATAAGCTACCAAATTTTCAAAATGTGAATTTTGGATGTTAGAGGTACATTTTCTAGGACATGTAGTTTCATAGGAAGGGATACAAGTAGATTCTTAAAAGGTTAGGGTTGTGCTTAAATGGCCATGACTTTCCTTAGTGATAGAAATACATAACTTTTTAAGACTAGCTAGATACTACAGAAGATTTGTAAATGATTTTTGGAAAATAGCTGCACCTCTAACTCAACTAACTGGTAAAGGAGTCAAATTTGTATGGATTAATGATTGTGAAAGAAATTTTCAGAGATTGAAGGAATGTCTTACTTCTGCTTCAATATTGGCATTGTGTAATAGTATAGAAGGATATACAATATATTAAAATGTATCCAGAGTAGGATTAGGATATGTATTAATGTAATAAGGAAGGGTAATAGCTTATACATCTTGCAAATTGAAGAAACATGAGATGAATCACCTCACTCATAATTTGCAAATAGCAGCTATAGTATTTGCTTAAAAATATGGAGACACTATTTGTATGGGGTTATGTATGAAATTTATATAGATTATAAAAGCCTCAAATATATTTTTGAGAAAAAGGAGCTTAATATGAGAATAAAGTGGATGAAATTTGTAAAGGATTATAATTGCTTTATTCATTATCATCTAGGAAAAGCTAATATTGTCATTGATGCCTTAAGTTGAAAAGCTCCTAAAAATGAAAGGAAGAAGCTAGAAAAAGATAAAAGTGTGAAACTAGCTTGTATAATAATACATTCTACTATAGTGAATTAAATTAAAGCTGCCTAAAAAGAAGATCTTTAGTATAAATAATTGAAAAATAAAGCTATGAATGAGATAGAGATTGATTTGATAATAAATAAAGATGAAGTAATGAGGAATAGGAACCAATTATGGGTGTTATAGCTTTAAGGTAGGAAGTATTGAGAAAAGTTCGTGAGTCACCTCATATAATGCATCCTGGTGCAATAAAAATGTATCAAGATTTGAAAAATTTATATTAATGGGATGGAATGAAGATATATGTATAAGATTATATAATCAGATGTTTGACTTGTCAACAAGTGAAAGTAGAACATTAGTGACCGATAGGCCTTTATCAAAGTATTTATATTCCTAAATGGAAATGAAAGAGCATTATAATTGATTTTGTAATTGGGTTGCGTGAACCAGCAAAGGATATGATTCCATTTAGGTGATTATATATTATTTAATAAAATCTACACACTTCATATCAGTGAAGACAACATACACTGCAATGCAATATGCATAACTCTATATAGATAGGATTATTCTTTTGCATGGTGTGCCATTCATAATTATTTCAAATCGAGGATCATAATTCACATCTTGATTTTGGCAGTCATTCCAGGAAACATTAGGAAATTAATTACTCCCTCCATTCTTTTTTATTTATCGCATTTTGAAGGAGGTTTTTTGTTCCTTTTTATTTGTCACTTTAGAATTCTAATGAAGCATTAAATGTTCTTTTTTCAAATCTATCCTTCTTTTTCATTAATAAATACTTTGTTATTCTATACTATTAATTAACTTGCATTTATTCTTTTACATTTCTCTCTTTATATTTAACTATTTTAAATTTTGTCATAAAGGGTAATCTTGTAAAGCTCACTAAAAATAAATAAATTAAACTACTTTCTTAATATGTGTGAAATTGATTAATTGTGACAGATAAATAGGAATGAAGGGAGCATGATTTAGTATGATGTTCCATCCTCAAACTAATGGAGAATAAAAAAGAATGATTTAGACAGTGGAGGACATGCTCAAAGTTTATGTAATTGAATTTGCAAGAAGTTAGGATAAATACCTACTGTTAATGTAATTTGCTTATAATAATAACTATCATGCCAGTGTACAAATAGCTTTAATTAAGGCATTATATGGTAGAAAGTGCAGGTCACCCATTGGATGGTTTGAACTAAGAGAAACAAAAATGATCAGTCTTGACCTAGCAGAAGATGCTATAAATAAAGTTTAAATAATTAGAGAATGATTAAAGGTAGCCTTAAGTCAACATAAATCGTATGTAGATAGTAGATGAAGAGCATTAGAATTTCAAGAGGGCAATTAAGTATCTCTAAAAGTTACACCTATGAAAGGAGTAATGAGATTTGTTAAAAAGGAAAAATTAGCATCTAGTAATGTAGGTCCTTATAGAGTTAACAAATGAATTAAAAAAGTTGCTTATCAACTCGAGCTACCGAAGAACATGAAGGTGATACATCTTGTTTTCCATGCATCCATATTAAGGAAGTCTATTCTAGATGAATCCTATATGTTGAAAGAAGTATCAATAGAATTAGATCAAAAATTAATATATGAAGAACAACCTATTTGAATTATTGACCAACAAATAAGGATATTGCAATCCAAGGAAATTCCAATGGTAAAAGTAATATAAGAGAAACATAAAGCTCAAGAAGAAACATGGGAATTACAAAATGACATGAAAGAAATGTACCTAAATTTATTTAGTAAGATTTCTATATGAAACTATTACACAGTTTGTTAGCAATTCTATGCATTATCATATAATTTCTTAAAAATTCAAGGATTAATTTTCTTAAATGAGGGAAACCTTGTAATGTCCCATTAGAGTCTTTTTAGAAAATGTCTTAAGTAAATCAGAAATTCCAAATAGGTATTCTATTGGAAACATTTGAATTAGAAAAATTTAGTAAGGAAATCGAGTGAAATTCGGAAGGTTTGTAAGTGTAATTTTGATGTGAGCCCAAATAAATTTTTTATGGAACTTTATTAGGCATTAAAATAGATAAAAATCTAATTAAAAATCTAATAATAAGTTTAGAAAAATTTGCATAGGAATTTGCTAGAATTTTAAAACATGAATAAACCTAAAAATAAGAATTTAAGTAAAAAACTTAGCAAATTAATTTAAAAATCCTTGAGCTAACTTAAATCAATTTTTAAGGTCCAAAATTTATAGGGAAGCTCAAAATTAAAGGCCTAAAATGTCTAAAAGTTTAAGGGTAAAAATATAAGAAAGTAAAAAATTTGTATTAATTTATAATAAACTCTTTTTATTTTTTTTAAGTGGCTAATTTTTATTGGTATTGGGCTGGTTTGGTTTAATTTTTGAAAGCCTAAATTTTTAAGGCCTAAAAATGCGGGCCCAAGCTTCTGAAAGAAGCTAATGACATAAGTGGAAAAAGAGGAAGAATTAGGGCCAATTTGTAATAAATTAATTTTTATCTTTCAAGATGGTTTATTTTCATTGAATGTTAGAGTCATCATTTTTTGATTTTGAGGGACACTTGCATATCTAAGACTAGTAGGCATTTGTCCTAAAATTTTTATTAAAATTTAATAAATAATAAAAAGAAATTTGTAAAAACTTGTAGATTGTTTTTGGAACTAGGATTTTGGATTTATATATATAAGTGGGTTGACCAATTTGAGGTAGAAAATTTTCTCCTTGGACTAACCAAAAATGTGAAAGGAAGAGAGGAAATTGGTAGGAATTCGAGCTTTCAACAAAACACTAAAAGGTGAGTGGAAACTCTCTATAGTTAGGAATCATTTCATAAGATGATGATGTTATTAATTTATGCCTTCCCTAAATATTATACACGTTAGTGATTGGTTCTAATTTTAGAGCTATTCAAATGAAAAAATGATGGCTTGATGTAAGTATATTGATGTTAAGAGTGATGGGAAAAGAACTCATAAATTTTTTTTAAGAAAATTGAAGGAAGCAAGTTTAAATAGAATGAAGCCAAATATTTTTTGGTGGTGCTAAACCAAGGTTTTAGTTACTCAATGTATTTAGAGATATGATTAAAATTTAAATTCTTAACATTTTAGTGTCATATTTGGTTACAGGATGACTATAGATGAATTTAAAAATTTTTATATGCATGAAAGATCAAGTTTTAGATGAAGTACTAAAAAATCAACTTTTTTAGAACCCTATCTATATAGTCTTGGGTTTATAATTTTTTGACTTGCCAAATGATTAAGAAAGTGATGAAACTCTTAGGATTTAGGGTGTTAGCAAGCTTGTGTCAAAAATTTGGTGACAATCAGAGTTAATTTTGTTTCCTAAAGAGTAGTTTTATCTTGATAGCTTTGATGTAGTATGAAATTATTTAATTTGAGTTCTTGCCTTTGACACACTAGCAAACCTATGAAATTATCTATACAACACTCAAGTTATCCTTCATTTACATGTTAGGAATTTTATGGCAAAATTTTAAATCAATTGGCTTCTATTCGATTAATAAAAAGGGTCTTAGATTGTAAATACCCCTATACTATCTTATTTTTGAATCCCTCATTTTGGATTTGTATGAACAGTATCAATGAGGATAATTTGAGTAATTTAATGGTTGTATCATATGTGATAATGTGTTAGGTATGCTCAAATAAATTGTGGTAAAATTTTGAATTGCTTTGGAGGTATAAAAAAGGCTCCAAACTATAATACACGTACAAATTTGCTTGAAATTTTTTTAGAATTGTTAAAAAGGAAATTGAATGTATATGATACATTGGTGTACCTTATAAAACACTTATGGCATGGTTGATATTTGACTATACTTATTGAAATAAATAAGATGGTTGATGTTTTAACATCCTATTACTATTTCTTGTGAATTGAGAATGGGAAGATATAACATCTTTCGTGGAGGAAAGGAGTACTTAGTAGCGAAGGAAAAATGTTAGTGGCTCTATGCTTAGGCTAGAGGGGATAAGGTTAAACCAAAAGTATAATGTGAAACTTGTATACCTACCATTACCAATTTTGTAACAATACGAATGAATAATATATATATATATATATATATATATATATATATATATATATATATATATATATATATATATATATATATATATATATATATAGAAAAATTTTCCATAAAACACAAAGTGGTGGTTAGATTTGAATAAAAGACTAATCTTCCTTAATGAAAGATCCTTTAGGTGGAATGGTGTGTGCTTATTCATTGAGTACATTTTATACTTATCTTTCTATTAAACTAAATTTACAGGTTCCAAGCATGGATCCATGGGCGTATTTTAATATTTACAAAACATTCCTGACCCTTCATGAAACCCATGAAATAATATTTTGGTATAATGTTCAGTCCATCCTTTCAAGCATTAGAGTAAATTATGAAATAGAACTTAACCAAATAGATTTAGAATCCAACTTTATTATAGTATTTCCTTTTTATTAAGTTCTTCCACTTGAGGGTTTAGTAAGTAATGGTACTTTGTCTTTTTTTGTAGAGTTAGATCCCGAGGAATGGAAACTTGACGGATCAAATTATGAAATTATAACATCTAATATGTATTATGTAAATTATATTTTCTTATATGTGAATTTTTGAGTATGTATATAGCTTTAGAACTTATAATATACTTAGTCTTGTTTTTTGAAAATAGATGTCTGATTCTATGATAGTACTAATTTAATAAGATATTAGAATAATATAAAGGCTTGTAAAGATATCTATTTAGTATGCTAGCACTAATTAGGTATCTTTATATTGATCACAATAGTTATAAAATGGGTCATGGCATTTATACTCCTTTAAAATTTTTATTATTTGCTCTTTTGTATCTTCAGGCAAATTTACACTAATGAGCATAAATCTTTTATCATCTTTAGTTCCTAAATTGACTTCTTCTAATAGGTCTTAGAATTTAGTTTTCTTCACATGCTCTTTAATTGGGGATTCATGAAACCCGAGTGGAATATCTTCATATATACAATCAAGAAATTTATTTTAAGCTTGCTTAGTAATATAGGCCAAAAGTCAAGCATGTTATTATTGATAGTTACTCATTGAGGTTATAGGCCGATCCCATTATTTTAGCCTTTGGGATTGTTTTGAAAATAGATTTATCTAGGATACACATCTTATCATTATAGGATCAAGGTAACTATTGACTTTCAGGGTTGAACTGTCACGACCCATCTAATGGTTATCATAACTGACGTAAAGATACTTAATTAGTGATAACTTCCTAAATAGATATCTTTATAAGTTTTTTTTTTTAAAATTTTAAGAATTTTAATAAAGAGTAACCAAATACATGTAAAACATGAAACATAAAACTATATATATAAAATAAGCCTTATAACCATTCATAGTAACATATACATCTAAACACAAAAGTATTCATACAAAGTGCAACATATATAATATACAAACAATAATATAAGTTTCTAATGTAGTCTATTAGGATAATCCTCTTCCTCCGGATTGAACTCATTAGATGAAGAGGAGCTAGTATCATTACTTGCTATTCCTTCTAAAGGTAAGGCTTTATGAAAAGGAAATATAACAAAAGCATTGGGATCTAAATTTATTTGCTAAAAGTTTACTTTATAATTTATTCTAACATCAGCGGTAGTGATATGGATTTCAAATCAAAATATTACTTCAAAAGTGCCATAAGGGGTCATGAAGCCTTCTCTATAAGTATTAGTTTCCACCTACGAGTCCATGGTTAGAACCTGTAATTCTAATTTAATAAGAAGAATGAGTATAAAATATACTTAGTGAGTGGTATTCATCACCTTCATCACAAAATATTAACCTTATCATTGTGTACAATTCCTATCTAATGTCTTATAAGGAATTTTTCTTATGTATATCATTGGTACAATTCATCATAAAAAATGGTAATCGTAGGTACACAAGTGTCACCTTATATCTTCAGTCTAACTTTATCCCCTGCCACCTTAGGCTTTAAGCCACTAACCGTTTCCCCCCATTACTAACTATTCCTCTCCTTTTCTGCGAATGATGTTATATCTCCCCCTCTCAATTCACAATGAGCAATAATGAGATGTCAAAACATTAACCATTTTATCCATTTCCAAGCATATAGTCAAATACCCACCATGCCATAAGTGTTTTATGTTCATCAAATGTCATATACATTTAAATTCTTTCTTGGCAATTCTCAAGGAGCTTCAAGCAAACTTATATTTGTGCCATAGTTTGAAGCCTCTTTTTGGTGCTCCTAAATTTATTCTAAATTTCAACATAATCTATTTCAAAATTTCTAACATTTTATTACACAATATACAACAACCAAATTATTCAAAATACTTCCACGGGTATTGTTCACTCAGAACCTAAAGGAAGAATTAGGGCAGCACAGGGGCACATGTAATTAAAGCCCCTTTTCACTAATCAAATGTAATATAATTGTTACCAAATTTTACCACAACATTCCTAACACATTGAATGAAATATAACTTAAGTTTTGTACAAATAATTTCGTAGGTTTACTAGTGTATCAAAAGTAAAAACTCATATAAGTCAAATTCGGATAGCTTCAAAGCTACTGAAATAAGGCTACCATTTAGGCTACCAAATCAACTCCGATTGCCATCAAATTTTGCCACAAGATTGATAACATCACAAATGATATATATTAGTATTTTCATAATTTTTACCACTTATTTAATGGGTCAAATAAATTGAAATCCGAGACCAACTAGACCAGGGTTCTGAAATGGGCAGAATTGGGAGTTTCACCATCAACTTACCTTATCACCTATCTAAAAATTTCCAAAATTTTTTAAATTCATCTATATTCATCCTAACACAAAATATGACCATAAAATGCTAAAATTTAATTTTTAATATTCTCAAAAATTCAGTTACACTAGGTATCCTAAATCCCTATTTAGCACTATATGAGAGAAGCTAGTTTCAATTCCACAAATTCCTATTTCCAATTTTCCTAAAAAATTTTTTATGAATCTTTTTTTTATGACACTTATAAGTCAATAATTCAAAAAGATACCATCATAATATCAATTAGAACACTCTAAAATAGAATCATATCTCAACATATTTCAAATAGAAAATAAGGAAGCATAAACTAATAATATCATCACCTATTCCTTTGAAATGGCTCCAAAAATAGTAAGAGTTAACACTCACCTTAACCTCTTCATTGTTTGTTTTTCAATGAATCTTTCACATAGCAAGAGAATGGCTTCATGGAAATATATCATATCTAGAGATTTAGGAAGGGAGAGAATCATAAAATTTGGAAGAAGTTGAAAAAAAGTGTCAAGCTACCTTACAAGCTTTGGAGAGCAATTTGACATCCTTAAACAAGCTTGAACTCTTCTCCTATTTTTGTCCTCCTAAATTCACATTTTGAAGTTGGTTGAAGAGCAGAATTTTTCTACTTTTAAGGCCCTGTATACATTTATATAGAGTTTAACCCTAATTTCCAAGAAAATCTAAAATTTTCTTATTAATTTTTATTAATTTTGTGGAAATATTTTTGGACATTTGGTTGAGAATTTTTGGTGTCCAAGTATGTTGCTACAACCAATAAATGATGATACTTTCAGCTATTAAAATTTAGCCACACAAAAAAGGTTGAACATGATTATTATACAATAGCCCTAATTTTTTGCTTTATATTTCACTTTAGTCCTTAGCTTCCCTTGGAACCTTGGGCCAATCATGGGTCCTTGTTTTTGGGCCTCAAAGTCAGATTTGGGCCTCCAAAACTTGAGTCACACTTGCCCAATACAAATAAAAATTAAATCATTTCAAAATAATAAAAAAATTATTACAGTTTGGCCCCAATCTTTTACTTCCTTGTGTTTTCACTCCTAAATCTCTAAATATTTTTGGAACTTCAATTTTACCTTCCACGATCATTTTTAAGCTCTAAAAATTAATTTAGGCTACCCATAAAATTTTTAAAATTAATTTATTACATTTTTAGCTTATTTTCTCACTTTTTTAGTTTACCAAGTTTTGAAATTTCAATAAATTCCTAAATGAATTTTTCTAAATCTATTATTAAATTTTTAATTTATTTTTTATCTATTTTGATGTATACTAAAAATTTAAAAATTATTCTAATTAGGCTTTCTCTCAAATTACTTTTATGATTCCTCTGAATTTTACCTGATTTTTCCTACTAGGTTTTCTAAAGAAATTTCTTAGTTAATATCTATTGTGCTACTTTAAGATATTACATAAGCCTTAAGGTTGTATACCTTAAAGTTGATGTTGAATTGTTGCATGTTATAAGAACTATCATTGTTATGACACTTTCAACTATATCATTTTCCTTCTATACAAGCATTTTCTAGTGTGACATGAAAGGAATAACTTTGATTGCATGTATCCAAACTCTTTTAAGAAGTAAATTGTAATTAGTTTTCAATGGTACGATTGCAGATAATATAGGTTTGATTATTAAGTTGACTTTTAAATATGTAAGTGCATCCTATTTGAAGCTTACATCTTCTTATTAAAATCAGTGATTGCAATATTGGATCGTATGAGGTCCTTTGATTACAAACCTAATCAAATGAATGTTAACCTAAGCATAAGGTTGATTGCTATCTTGCTATTAATCATGGCTTTATTTAATGGTTGACCATTCAAGTATGCTTTAATATGAAAAAATTGAAGGTGACTTTTCATCAACTCATTTGGCTTTCTAAATTCACTATTACATTTTCATAAAATTTAACTGTCGTAGTTGTCAAATCATTAGTAAAATCATTTTTAGCTTCATATATTGAAAAGATGGCATAAAAAGGAGATAAGATTGTTACAACATTTGCGTCAAAGACTATCTTTTGACCTTGAGTTTTAAGTTGGGAGAAACATTCTTTTATTTTTTTTCTTTCTTAATCCTATTGGACTCTTTTAGGCTAGAAGGCATTTCTTGTGGTAGCTTTCTCTTTGTTTTCTTTGATATGTAGCCTACCTTTATATTTGTGTCTTTGGGCCTTTTATGAGAGGAGGTATCTCATATCAAGAATTGTAACATTTGTTCTTACCTTCTTTTAAAATTTGGTTTCCTATTATCATAAAAGGGTTTATTTTTAACTCACTAACCTTTTGGATAATTCCTTATTAGCCTTCTTATGCTAATCCAAATCCCAGCTTCTTTTCTTGTCTTGCCATAGTCTAATTTGTGAAAAATAAATTTTTCTTTCCTATTTTGTTATTCATATTCCTTAACTTTCTTTAATCAATTTTTTGTTGATTAACTACCTTTTGATACTCTAGGTCAATTCATTCTTTCAATTATTTTTCATACATCACTACCTTTAATTCATTATAATATTTTTCACAATGAAGGCACATTTTTAACACTTGCCCTTCACATTGAATTCCTTTTATAAGGTTAGTGTTTAATTCCCCTTCATATAGGCATGTTTCAAGAAAAAAGAGTGTATCTAAAGGATCATTATATTCATAGTAAGCCAACAGTGACGTCTATTTGAAATGGATCAATCTTCTTATTTGACCTAATGTAATTGCTTAATTCTTCATCTTTATGGTACACCATGTTGATGTTAAGATCGATAAAACCAAAAGTATCTTCTAGCTTTGGATTGCTACAATGTGCCTTATCTTCTTTGTAATAAATAACATCAATATTTGCTTCAAATAGGCTAAAGAACTTTTTAGCTTTACATAATTAGATCTAGTAGGAAAAGGATCTTTATCCATTAGCATCTTGTTAGCAAATTTTAATCTTCCTTACTTGATGGCTTTCTTGATGACTTCCTTGAAATGAACATAGATGTTAGTGTTATGGCTGAACATATTATGATATTTATAATATTTTTTATTTCTTATTTCTTCTTTGGATAGGATTTTATGTCCTTTGGATAAATTTTTCTATTTATCTTTCAGTAACATTTTGAATATATGATTACCCTTGCTTAAATTGAATGAATAGGTTTTCTTGTTGATAGGGTCCCTTTTATCTTTTTTATTTGCATTTTTTAGTATAGAACAAGTATAAGAAGGGTTAGGTTTAAGTTCAGCTACATGGACTTTTGTGTTGCTACATTTATTAACTATGTTATCCTTGACATAGGCTACACTTTCTTTTCAAAAATTATTGATTTTTAATTTTTCATCTTTTCCTCTTTTTAATTGTAATATTTGCCACACTTTTTTTTAGCTAAATGAGCAATATTAGTAATGTTAAGTTCATCTTAGTTTCTTCTCAATAAAATTAATTATGGAACATATTTTCCATTTGTACTTATAAATGAACTAAATTAAATAATAGCCTTGAAGACCATGAGAAAGCACTATAAGTTAAAGAAAGAGAGAAATGCCCTAACTTTAGAAATTCATCCCTTACCAATTCTTTACACTTGACTATAAATTGAGCAACATGTTTAGTAATGGATTGATCATCTTCTATAGAGAAGGTTGTGAATTTCAACATCTTAAAACCTTTGCAAAGTTCAATTTGATGTATCTACTCTAGGAATGCTCCTCATTAATTTGGATAGGCTCATTGACCACTAAGTTAATTTAGCAGTTGTTTGACTAATAGCCACATATTTTGATCTTAGCCTTCTTAAGTCTAGTGAACATGTTAATTGTTTGTCTATTGAACATTCTCTCGTGCACCTCTATTTCAGGTCTATTCAATCGAGTTTTCCTCATTTTTTCACCTTGTCTAGCTAGTCTTACATAACTATACTCTAAATTTAGTGTTTCAACTTTGTTATAGTCAATCTTAAGTTTGACTTTAGATCCTTCTCTTTCCAATTCCACCTATTCATTATGTTGTGAGCTAAAATGATGGGCTATCCTTTCCAGTGTGTAATTTATACATTCTTGACTAATGGCTACATTCTTAAGGATTGACCTTAGTACAATTGTTATGGTTTGGAAGAGCATATATACCATATCATGGTTACTCTTATCGATTTATTGTCTTATTATTACTAAGTTTTGAAGCGTAAAGTTGTTACTTCCATTATCTTCGACCTTTTTTGTGACTTGCCCATTGGTTATCTTAGCTTGAGAGTTTCAATTGTTATAAGCAACAATTCTATTATTTTCATCCATTTGGAGCATGCTATAAGGCATCCTTGCGAGCAATACATTAGGCTTTTTGGTGTTATTTTGTTGATTATTATTCAATCTATTATTGTTATTTTTAAAGGCTTTATTATTCAAGTTTTATGTAGCCTATCTATTATTTTAATGACCATTCCTTTGATTTTGATTTGGTTTACTGCATTTTAGGTGTTTTGATGGTTTAGAATTTGTTGATTGTGGCAATTATTTAGCCCATTGCTGTCTTGATTACCCATATTTAGTGTCAGGCTCGATATAAGATTGTTTTGAGTACTTGCATTTTAAGCCTTATCAATAGGTTGCAAATTTTCAATGGCCACTTCTAGTTATGACTTATAAATATTTTCTAGGATTCCTTCTTAGAGCAATAAGTTTTCATGAGTAGTGTTAAAATGACATAATATTGTTATTCATGACTAAAGGTGGTAAGATAGTACCACTTCTTAATTGTATAAACTGAAAGTATCAGAACTATATACCTTAATTAGGTTCTATGAAGCATGCTATATTGTTCTTGGTAAAAAATAACAATAAGTAGATTTGAATCTTTTTTGGAAAATGTTTTTTTTTATTGGTAGAGTTCAAATCAAACATATTAACTTAGTCATAAGAAGTAGTTAATAAATATAAGATAAAATGCATAATTATGCAAATAATTATCAAATGCATAAAAGTGTTCAAAAAATGGCAATGTCAGTGTGATTTAAAAGCTTTGCAAAGTCTTTCAAGATTAGGTACATCAAAACTAAAGCAAACACCAAGCGTGATTTGGAAACACCATACTTATTTGCTCATACTTAAAAGTTGTAATAGGCATCACATAGAATTGCAATGACAAATGGAAAAATGGTAGCAGAGTGCTACAAGTTTGGACATGGAAAGCATAATGTTATTTTAGTTATAAATTTGGCAAAAAGATCTTCTTGATTTCATTTTGGTTCTATTTATGCTTGCACATGGGGACAGTTGTTTGTTAGAGTAGTGGTTACGCATTTCTTGGAGCAATCACCATTCATCCATGTGGTTTCCATGTGTTATCTTTCACATGTGCTAACTCCTAAGAGGTCATTTATTTAATATTATTTACCTTCTTTTCACCTTTAGCCATTAAGAAAATATTTATTCGATTTTCATGCCTTTTTATAGTCGATCATCCTTTTTCCTAATTTACATCCATTGACTTTGACCTATATGGGTGTTAGGCTTAATTTGACCTACTAGATCAATAAGTTTGGGTATTTCAACCTCCTAACTTCTAGCTAGAAATTCAAATGAGGTCAAACATGCTACTTGTAAGAAAGGAAATTAAATTTTTAATAAATCATGTATATACTTGTGTTGAACTAGAGTTAAAATTAATAGGCTAAAACTTTGTTTATTTTGGCAAAAAATATCTTCTGTAAGAATATAATAAACTATTAAGATGGTAAAATAGTTGATAAGTTTAACATTAAATGTAATGATTTTGGTGGAAGACAATTTTTTTTTTTTAAAAAAGGGTTATTTTCCTCCCTTATTATGACACTAGGAATTTTTTTAAGCACAAGGTATAGCAATACATGGTACCTCTTCACTCATATATAAGAAATGAGATTTTCTTATGAAAATAATCTCTCAAAAATATATATAGAGCCTATACTTCCACCTTTTCCGAACTTGAGGGGTTAATTTGGTTGCTTTTTTAAAGTTTGAGGAAATATTTTGTAGGTTTGGAAATTTTAGGAGGTAATCCATTTAGTGAAATTTCAAAGGACTCAATTATTTTTTCTTTAAAAGTTTAATGGCAAATAACTTAAATTTAAATTGTACTAAGTAGAAATAAAACTAAAATTATTATATAAGCTAATATAAAATATATGAATAAGATATAGAAGGATAGTTATTTTTTTAAAAGTTTGAGTTGAAAATTATTTTTAATCCTTCCCTAGAGATAATAAAAAGTAAAATTTATAATATGTTCCAATTCAACATATTTATACAAATAGATGATAAATTGTTTCTATAAATTAAAATAAAATTAATACAATTGATTAAATTTTTATTTTTTTGAAGTGAATTGGTATCATCACATACCACAGGTATAAGAAAATCATGATTGCTTATTTTAGATCAATAATTCAAGAATATTTGAATTATGTTAAAATTATAAAGTAATATTTTTATAACATTGAATTATAAATAATCTTATTTAATATATCTCATGCAAAAACTTTTAATATTTAAAAAAATACAATTAAACATTTAAAATTCATATATTATATAAAAATTTCATTTATTATCTTTTCTTTCAAATCCTTAATTGTAAATACACTTGTTCATCATGTAGCATGACTTGAATCAAAACCTTACGCATTTTTGATAAAAATAATATGATGTAACCTCATCAATGAAATGGCAAATTTAAAGAAAGCAACAATGTAGTGAACACTTTTAGAGAAATAATGCATATACTCAATATAAATTTAAGTTGGAATAAATATAAAGAAAAATTGATAATAAAATGAAATGGGTAAATTCATTTTATTTTAAATTATGATATGCCAATAAAAACACAAATCAAAACCTACTTTTGTTAGAGGGAAAAAGACTAATTTCTAAAGCCATCAATTTGGTCCAAAGTAATGCCCCAAAAATAGCAGGCAGCAAGTGCCATAAGAAGGGGTGCAAATGGGTCAAGCGACCTATCGGGGGCGTATGGTCTGGCCAAATTTAGGTTTAACCTAATTCAACCTATTTAGTTAAATAAGTCAGACTATAGCCAATATAGAATTTTTTTAATTAAATAGGTCAGACTTTTTTATTTTAAGCTTAATTTATAGGTCTATTGGGTCGGCCTATTTAACACTTTTTATTTAAATTAATTTACTATAAAGGCAGTGACATATAGGTTTTTTTAAGCTTATTATATAGATTAAATATTTTAAATATTTATTGTGAACTAATTTATTTTTATTTTTAACATTTGATGTTATGACAACTTAATATTATTTTAATTTTAATTAAATATTAAGTATTTAAATTAATAATTTTATGGTATAAGCATATAGATTTATTTCTTTGTTAATTAATCTTAAGAATATATTGATACAAGTTTATATAAGTTATTAGCTTATTCAAGACTTTTCTATAATAAGCCTTTTAAGTCTTAAGTTATTGACCTATTTAAAAGTTTAAATTGAAAAATAGACTTTTAAATAGGTTAACAGATTAAGTCAGACTTTTAAAAAAGGCCAGGCTCGAGTTTGTAATAAAACCTTATATAAATTAATAGACCAGACTTGAACTAATGTCTTGTAATATAAATCCAACTTATTTGAGGTAAAGTCTAACTTGACTCAACTCATTTGCACCCCTAGCCGTACCACGACCTTACCGGTCCAACACATTGATTGTAGTTTGTTGGAAAAGAAAACAAAAACTTTGATATATTTTTATATTTTTAGAGGTGTTTTTCAAAAAATTATTTTTTGAAAATTTTATTTTTAAATTAAAAGAAAACAAAAAATATTAGGTGATTGTTATTTTAAATAAATAAATATTTTATTTAGTTACAAAATTGATGTTAAGAATAAAAAATTAAAAAATTAAAAAATTAATTTTTAAATTATATATTTAAAGCCACATTTTTTTAAAAATAAATTATGAAAAATATTTCCCAAAGAATTTTTTTTAAAAAAAAATTAAACAAAGAAATCTCTAATTAATGATATGAATTTTAAATATTATTTTATATCATATCATGTTATGCCATGTTATATTATGTATATTATGGAAAAAAATGTTGTATTTCATCTGTGTTTGTGCAAAGATATATAAATTATATCAAAATTTCTACTTGTACAATTTTAAAAATTTGCTAATTAAAACAAATATCCCTTATTCATTTTTTGTTAAAAACTCTTATTCTATTTTGTTTATAGTACTATATATTTTCTTTTCAAATGTTTTATGTGTTATTGCCAAAAATAGTATTAAACTGTTTCATTTTCTTTTAGCATGATCTATACCTTTTTTTAATAAGAAGTTAATTAAAATTATTTATTTTCTTGAATGTCTTGCCATAGGTTAAAAAAGAGTCAAAAATTGAAAATATTATTAAATATTTAATAAATAAAAAGATAGCTTAACTACTATAGTCTAGGGTCTTTACATTTTTTTTAGAAACGAGTTAGTTAAGCTAATTTGAATTATATAAATAAGAAGTAATTACTAATATTTAATCAAAAAAATTAAAGAGGATTTATAAATTTAGTGTGATATTAAATAAATAGATTAAAGATGAAATATAATGATTTTAATAACTCAGAATTTAATTAAATAATTAATGAGGATTAATTAATTTAATATGAAATTAATTAATTAGACTAAAAAGACATATAATAAATAATTAATTAATGTGACATGATTTTAATAATTTATATGAGTGAACTTCTTTTGAATTTAAATAAAATTTACGGTAAATTTAAGGTTAATCTTTTAAGATATTAATACATATATATCAAGTTATCAAGAAATTAAATCAAATTGTTCAATTAATAAATAATTAATCTAATAATTTACGTTTACATCAATAGCTGAGAGTATGGAACTTTATATTGAAGTATTGCCCATAAATTTTCATTTTTTATCCATAATTATAATTATTTATTTACCCTTTAAATTTTATACGACAGAGCAACCATAGTAATCAATCATACAGAGATCTCAGAATCACGAGAATATATATATATATATATATATATATATATATATATATATATATATATATATATATATATAGTGAAACAAACCTAGCACTGTCCTTTTTATTGCCTGTAGGTTACCACCAACATAAGTTCATGTGATTCACATGATAGATGTTTGAACTTCATGTGTAATGATACTTATACGTAAAAAATTATTTAAATAAAACAAATTTGTATAAAAGATGTTGGTCCCATTAAAATTTTTTACTTGATTTATATACTTAATATTTATAAATTATGTAAAATATTTATTCATGTTAAGCACACACACAAATAATATAATAAATGTAAAATAAAAAATATCATATGAATAAATAAATTAAAAAAAGAAAATCATCACATTTGTATTTAAAATTTAGTCTTCAATTTTACAATTACATAAATGTTAGTAAGATATATTTTTTATTCAAATTAGTAAGATATATTTGAATTATAAATATAAATTAATTAAGTTCCACCATCATAAATTTTATTAATTTGTTCTCAGTAACAACTTGTCACACTTTTTGTGATGTGAATATGATTTTTAATGCGTAACCACTATTTCCTTTTTCTCGGAAAATTATACAATAATTTCTTCCAGTAAAATCATAAATCTCACATCCTTAAATCCTTAATCATGTAAAACCCTTGTATTTTCCAAATTGTGATTTTTCAAAAAAAAAATTAAAGATAATAATACTCAATTGATGTATGTAAAATTAGTTATTAATTTAACGTGTATATCATCTTTAATCATGAATTTGATGATTTTCTAAAAGAATACAAATTTTATTTACTGTTAATATTAATCAATTTTATATTATCATTTCCTTGTTTCCTCATGTGATATTACCCTTGATATTGCCGGAAATGGTTCTTAGGATTACATGACTTGTGCCCCATCCATTAGCTTTCCTAAAGCTGCACTACTTTCGAAAATGTGATACGTGTTTAACAAAAGAAAGTGAAAGATTGTTGAGCTATGAAACTTCACGCATCAAACAAGTTGCTTAAAATTGTCACCAAACCCCAATAAAGTAAGTGTTTCCCCTATTTCATGCTACACTTCCGTAACACCAACTCCTCTCCAATAACAAGCCTAGCTTTCTTTATATACCTCCCCTTTCTTTCATTCCTCTAAGTTTTCACTAATCCTAAAATATCTTGCAGCTTAATCCTTTCAAAAGATGTCAAAGATTTATACTAATGACAGTTCCAAAAAACATTCTGGTCCTGCAAGGCGCCTTCCGACTCCGGGGAAGGCGGCCGTGCTTGCCATAGGCAAGGCGTTCCCTAGACAAGTCATTCCTCAAGAATGCTTGGTGGAAGGCTACATTCGTGATACCAAATGTGTGGATGCATACATCAAGGACAAACTTGAACGCCTTTGTAAGCAATATTAATTTTTCATCATTTCTTGAACTTGTTCAATTGGAGTCTTTCTCTTTGTTGGTTTTGTTCATGCAATTTATGTGCTTTTTAGTTCATTGAAATTTGATTTACAAAACATGTGGGAAATCCATTCTTTTTATACCTAATATTTCTTTTAACAGTAAGGTTTGAACTATAAATATTTAATAATATATAAAGACCAAGGAAATTAGTTACGCTTTCATAATTTAATGATAATATTTTCTATTATAGATAGATGGGCAATACAAATTTCATTAGAGTGAGGTTTATATGTACCTCTCTCCCATGTGAGAAACTGAAAGATATACTTTAAAAGATAAAGTGAATTATTATAGTTATTAATAAGAAAATTTTAATAAATACATAGTTATTAGAAAATGAATTTTTAAATTTATAATTATTTATTTCCATGATTTTCTCACAAAAATTTATGATAGTTTACTTTACTTTTTAAATACATCTTTTGCTTTGCATAAGCCAAATTCCACTCTTTGGATTGTATTAACTGTTAATTCTACTGATTATGTATTTAAATTGTATTGACCCATTTATTAAAATTTCACCAAATAAAATTAAGTGAATCAAAATGAGTATAACTAAAGTTATTCTCCTTGGTCACTACTCTCTCATAAAAGTGAAGTCCTTGTGTTACCACACTCAAGAGCAAAAGGAAATTTTCTGTATGTATAAATAAGCTATTACATGATAAGTTTCCTTATGTCATAAGGTGCGTTTCTTTCAATTTATGTATTGGTTAGGTAAGAACACCACTGTGAAGACAAGGTACACAGTGATGTCAAAGGAGATACTAGACCAATACCCTGAATTAGCTATAGAAGGCTCTCCAACCATAAAACAAAAGCTTGAGATAGCAAACCCAGCAGTGGTAGAAATGGCTACCAATGCCAGCCTTGCTTGCATCAAGGAATGGGGAAGGCCTACACAAGACATCACTCACATTGTCTACGTTTCCTCCAGTGAAATTCGCCTTCCTGGTGGTGATCTTTATCTTGCTAACAAGCTTGGCCTCAATAGTGATGTTAATCGCATAATGCTATACTTTTTAGGCTGCTATGGTGGTGTCACTGGCCTTAGGGTTGCAAAGGACATCGCTGAAAATAATCCAGGAAGTCGAGTGCTATTAACAACGTCTGAAACCACCATACTCGGCTTTCGTCCACCAAACAAGACAAGGCCTTATGATCTTGTGGGTGCTGCATTATTCGGTGATGGTGCTGCTGCAGTGATAATTGGAACAAACCCTATTTTAGGCCAAGAATCACCATTCATGGAGTTGAACTATGCCATTCAGCAATTCTTGCCAAATACCCAAAATGTCATTGATGGAAGGCTATCTGAGGAAGGCATAAGCTTCAAGCTTGGGCGAGACCTTCCTCAAAAGATTGAAGCAAACATTGAGGAATTTTGCAGAAAGCTTATGGGAAAAAGTGATCAGATCTTGGAATTCAATGACTTGTTTTGGGCTGTTCATCCTGGTGGCCCTGCAATTTTGAATAAGCTTGAAAGTACTCTTAAATTGAGCAATGAAAAATTAGATTGCAGTAGGAGGGCACTTATGGATTTTGGAAATGTTAGTAGTAACACTATATTTTATGTGATGGAGTATATGAGGGAAGGGCTGAAGAGAGATGGAGGTGAAGAATGGGGGCTTGCTTTGGCATTTGGACCTGGAATCACTTTTGAAGGCATTCTTATGCGTAGCCTCTAGTATGTATTATCATGGATATGTATTAAAAAAATTTAATGATGGTTTGCAGAAGTCTTATTTATTTTCTTATCAAGAAAGCCACATGTAACACATTAAAGCAATTATAATACTTTTATGTTCTTTCTTCCTTTGATTTTTCTTTTCCTTTTTCATTTTTGGAAACCACATTTCAATCCAATTTCTACAGAAATATTATGGTGTTTTTAAAATTCATCTTACTTAGGAAACGATTACACAATGAAAATATTAAAACATGAAACCCTAACAAACTAGTTAAGTCACATCACTAGATCATACTTAGTGGTTTATTTAGGTTATTCTAAAGTCATACATAGTAGGTCCATTTCAAAATCTTAAGAGTTGCTTTTGCCTTTTTAGAAGTTTAATGAAATTATGATTGGTGACCCTAAGATTCTATAGGATAGATTTTAACAATGACAAATAAGTATTTGCAAGAGTAATAATGTATGTTTTTGCTATAGTGTAATATTTAATACAAACATTAATAGGCATGCTATATTATGATTGATCAAGATATATAATATGATAATAGTACATGTTCTCAAGGGTAAAGCTAGAAAGTTAAATTATAATTTATTAAAGATTAGAATGAAAATGTTATAATTTTTCAATAGAAAATGTAAAATTTTGAAGAAAATTTTATAAAATTTCCTAAACCTTGGGGGTGACATTTTAACACAAGGCCTCAACCTTTATATTTTGTAAAATTACTAAAGAAAGAAGAATGAGTATTTATGTAAAGTATTAAAAATCCTTATCATGCTCAATTCAAGAAATTTTTGGCTATGTTTTTAATGAAGAGATAAAGAGTTGTTTTGAAGAATTATTTTGAAGAGAAGAAGATTTATTTTGAAAGTTAAAGACTTATATTAGGACCAGATTTTTCTTTTACAGGCTTGCGATTTGAAAAACATAGATCACATTTATTCAAAATGATTTTAAATGTAAAATTTATCATTTTTATTACACAATAGCTATTTGATGTAAGAGTTTAGGAGATTATATAATGGTTTTCAATTGATATCTAATTGAGTGTCATTGTATATCCATTTTTAACATAGGTTTTATAACTATTTTAAAATATAACGATAACATCTATTATTACTTAAAACAACTAATGTCATTTCCTTTGGTAGCATCATAGGAAATAACATTAAATGTTAATTTTTTAAAATCAACATGTAATTTCCATAAACCACTTCAATTTCATTTAATGACCATTATGGTATATCCCACCTTCAAACACTAAGCTCCTCCTCTAGTCCCTCACTTCCTTGTCCTCCCTAATTCTCATACATTCCTCCTTATAGAATACCATAACTAAAAATAGAAAACAACATTTTCCTATGTTGATATTGCATCCCAATTTCAATAATTTTAAATAATAAATTGAATAATAGAAGTTTGAAAATAGTGAGAGGTTATATTCAATATCCTAATTAGAGATGGGTGTTTCACTAAATTTTTCTTGATACCAATTGCCTTGAAAAGTACTCATGAATTCTATACTTGCAAATACAATGAGCTTTCATGAAAATTTAATGTATGATATTACACATTTCCTATAAATAAATAGTAAATAATACCACTAAATGTCAAAGAAGATGAATGAAATTAATTTTTTTTTTACTTGTACAAGTTTGTAGAAGGTAGTTGATTATGAAACTAGAAATTAAATTGCAAGAATAAATATAAAAATTAAAAGAAATCCTTGTGTTTATATTTTGTATTTTTTCAGTGAGTGCATAACCACACATATTGAGCCACAAGTTAATAGAGCTTTAGTCCTATAAAATAATTTATGAGGATAAACTAAAAATTGAAGAGAATTATCTTCAGATTGGAAAGAAAGTATACATTATTAGAGAGAGGATCATTTTAGAGTTTAAAAAGTTTTAGAATGAAATTTACAAATAGTGTTATGTTTTTCTCTGTTTACTTTTAACTCTTGGTATTCTTTACCTTTTTCATTTTTAACTCATGCCATGCTCTTCTATATATATTTTCAATTTGCATTCAATGGTAGAAGTTTCCATATCGGTTACTATAGAAGATTGATGTCTAACATTAGCTTAGGTAGACCACATCCAATGTTAGACATTAGTTAAGTACAAAAAACAACATTATCTTTAATAAGATGAAGACACTTTATTAACTAATATTTAATTTCATTTACTAAACAAGAATCGATATTATAATAATTGAATGTTGATCATTTAAAATCTTGGTTTCTTTTGCTTGAGCATCATTTTGAATAAAACTAATTCAATTATATATATTATATATCAAACTAGAACTAAATAATATTTTTACATATATATATATATATATATATATATATATATATATATATATATATATATATGTATGTATGTATGTATGTATGTATCAAACTAGAATTCAAAACACAATTTATATATATTACATATTTATACAAGTTCATCCAAAAGTAGATTCATTATATTTATGGCATAAACTTATATCAAAATAGATAAAACATATTATTCGATTTATGGTTTCGCAAATGGTGTTAAGCAACAATTTTATAATATAAGTATAAATGTTGTAAGAACACTTACTTTATTTTATGAATTGATTAATTATTTTTTTAATATCCATCTTACTTTAAATAAAATCAATAGCATTAAAATTCCTTTTTGCATTACTATATTTTTCTTATATGATTAATTATATATAAATAACAAAAAATGAATGCAAATGTATAAACAAATAAGAAGAGAGATAGACAATTAGGAAAATATAGATGTAATTTCATTTATTTCCATACCAATATATCGAGATATACACTGAAAACTAAAACATAACTTACAATGACTAACAAAGATAGCTTTTGAGACTAACAAAGATGGCTTCTAAGATGGAAGGTGTAGCTTAATGACTTTCAAAATCCATCAATGGAGATAGATTTTGAGATGAAGGGCATAAATCATCTTATTTAGCATTCACTAAGGCTATTGAGAAGATTTTGGATTCGATCAAAAAATTCTTGAAAGAATTTTAATGGATTCCATAATCTTCAATAGTCTTAGTAATGTTAAATACAATAATTTTAACCTATTAAATCAAAAGCCCTCTTTCTAATAGATGAAGTAGATTAATAATTTCTAGTGAATCCATAAACAAAGATGACTTTTAAGTTGGAGCATATAGGTCATCATATATAACATTACTAGGGAAACTCAGAAAGTTCTAAAATCTCTTAAAGTTCTTTCCAAAGACTTGTACCCATAATTCAATAATAAACATAAGGATTCTACAAAACATTTGTAAGAACTCTTGTTTGAAGTCCTTCCAAATGCCTTGTAGAGTGCTTATGTTCATGGCCAAAGTATCAATACAAGTCATTGAATGAAACTTCAATTAATTCAACAACATGCTCAATAGCATGGCAAGGATGAATATGACAATCTATACCTTCCAAATTAAAAGCCCTCTTTCTGATAGAAGGTGACTTATCTTAATATATCTCCAATTTGTTTCAAATGGGTAGGAAGAGCAATATTTATAACCATTATGCCAAACCTTAGACATTAGTTATTAATAGAATTCAACATTTAGGTTTGACCATTTCTCAAGAAAAAGTTCATAACTTAAGACATTGATTAAGAACTTAATCAATGTGTAAACTTTAGACATGAATTGCCATAACGATTAAAATGGCCTTAAATGCTAGTCACTTTAAAAATTAATTTTTTATATTTTTATGGTTTCCATGTGACCTTATAAATGCCATTCATTAGATGTCTTTAGGTTTTTGCACTTTTCTTATAAATTCATAATTATCATTGTTTTAGATATTAGTTAAACCCAAAACCAATATGTTTGGATAGAATTTTAAGGTAAATATAAATGAACTATTTGAGTTTGGATTAAAAAAATTTAAAGTAATTAGTTGAGGAAAAGTTTTTTACTAGAGGAATTAACAGTTATATGTAATTAGAAATGAGTATGTGGGAATGGAGAAGATTTAAGGTGAAATTCCAAAGATGCATATAGCCTTATTTAACTTAAATTTCAACCCCCAAACTCTACTATTATTCATTGTCTTTTAAAACCCTAATACCTTAACTCCTTTCATTCTACTTCTTCAATTCCATCCTTCAATCAAGCAATTGGGAAGCCAATCTTCATCAAATCTTTCATAAAACTAGGCAAAGCCTCCATTGCAACAAGAGTCTCAATTATTTTCTTTGAATTTGAAAGAATTTAAGCAAATAATCTAAAAGGGAAATTTGAACCTTAATGAAGAATCTTTAAAAATTTTGATGATTAAGGCTAAAAGATGTCTAATCTAACCTGCCAAAACTTCATCCATACTAAGTGAGTGACATTCTACTTACACTTTTGTTAATTTTTATGAAAATTAAGGAGTTTTAGTTATTTTAGTTTACTAGGATGATTTAGTTAAAAAATGGTGATTTTAGCATGGAAGTGGCAAAGTTTATAATGATTGATTTTTTCTAATGTGATTTTTATGAAATGGAATTATATGCTTGTGTGATTTGATGTTATAGGTAAGATTTGAGGTGAAAGAAAGTGAATAAAAGGTGAAAATCTATTGAAATTCAAGTTATGTTCTTAAGATAGTTGGTTTCACAATTGATTCAGCATTCCTTACACCAAGTCAATTACATAATCAATTCACCTCTACCCAAACTAAAAACCGCGCATTTAGAATCAACTGTACAATTGGTTCAATAAGGTTAGAATGCAATTCCCTTTTGCTAAATTGAATACATAGTTGATTGACCTTGTTTTCATTTAAAATTTTGTACATTTTGAGGATTCTACTTCCATTAAGCTTCCTCATAAGAATTCTATAATAATAAATAAGATTATTATGGATCAAATGAATACCAAATGAACAAGGTACATGTGGTAAAGAAATTTTGGGATAGAAATCAACATATTTTGCTCTATCTCTGTAATATCCTAAGTTAAAATTTAAAATTTTATAAATTTTGATGCATGTGGGTAAATATTTATTTATTCGATTAATATTTGATTTTAAATTTATTTTCCATATTAAAGGTTCTAGAATATTGAGAATGATACCTATGATAATATTTAAATTTTATTTATTTTTTTATATGACCATTATTAATTTAAGATTAGTTTGAAATTATTTTTATAAGGAATTTTCTACAAGTTGAAAATATTTTAGTGATTATGGGTGTAAGGATTTATGAAATAAATAATTGTATTTAATAAATAATTTTTAAGAATTGTTGAAGTTTGAAATAACTATTATTTATTCAAGGCTTGTCTAAATATTTTCTATAAGAATTTCCTCTCAAATTAGAAATAGTTATAGCATGGAGATTTATGAAAGAAATTATTTGTATTTGATAAATCATTTTTGAAAATTATGGGAGATTAAAATATTTATTTTAAGATTTTAAAATTAATCAAGTTATTACAATTATATATATTTATATATTAAGGAAATATTAGTATTAATGAAGTTAAGATCTTTATTTTTAGGGACATTTAAATAAGGGTTTTATAAAGGAATTAAATTTTAAAAGAAATGAATGGCTGGGATTTATTGAAGGAAACTTGGGTTGAGATTTAGATGTAAAATAATATTAGTACTTTAGCAACATATAATAGAAACTCAAAGCTAGTTTTTTCTCCAAAGTTGGCACTCTTTCTTTCTTTTAGAAAAATATGGTACTTTTCCTTTATATTTTATTTTCACTAGCACCTTTTCTCACTATACACTACTACCTCTCTCTCTCATTCGTCTCTCTTCCTCCTTGCTTTCAGTAGGTCTCTCTGTCAAATGAACCCAACTAAGCTCACTTTTTTTTCTTCTTTCTTCCTTCTCCTTCTGGGAGTGCTCATTCTCCTTCATGAGCTAAACGTTGTTGCTGGTTGTTTTGCTAGTTGCTATATTGTAGTAGGGTTGTTGTGTGCACTATTTCCTATTAGCTTTGGGGTAAGCTATGAGACTGGAGTTATAGTGAGCTAGGGTATCATCACATCACACTGCCATCCACCACTCCTATCTTTGCCTAGCCGCCATGGATATGGTAAGAAAAAGTTGCAAAATGGTGAGGTGGTGCTAGGTTTTCTTCATCAATAATAGCTTTGGATGGAAAAAGTAAAGGATCTTCAGGCTATTGTTGTTGTCAGCTCACCTGGGCATCAATGGAGCTTTAGTAAACTACCTTGGTGAACAATGAAGTAAGTTAATTTCTATTCTAAACTTAATTTGAAACTATTTGGAACTATACCTTTATTCTAAAAATGTTTTTAATATACATTTAAAAAATTCAAAAATATATATAAATAGGACTTAAGTTGTAACATGCTAGTGTGAGATTGATGATTAGAGTATTGTTAAAGCATTATATTTTAAGATCTTGAATAATTAAAGGTTAATTAAAAATTACCACATATATATACATATATAAATATTTGAAGCTTTGGATGAAGCATAAGAAAGATAAAATTTTTATGTTATAAAATGCTAAACTAAGATGATTTGAATATATATGAGACACTACATGTTATTATTTTGGAAAATTTATATGTAAATCTCATCTTATCATCTTACTTGGATGGCTAACGTAACATTGATAAGATAATGATCTAAAGCTCTAGAATGAAAGATTTGTATGCTTAAATTACATTTATGCTATAAAAGTCTAATAGCTAATCTAAGGTAAAGTCTTAAAATACGATAATTTCTCATAAGTTTGAATTATGAAATATAAAAAGTTAATAAATTAGATTATTAGTATATTATAATATAAATTTGAAACTAAAAAAGCTAAGAAGGAATTGAGGAATCCTTTTATATATATATATATATATATATATATATATATATATATATATATATATATATATATATATATATATATATATTTGTAAATTTATCATTTTAAATGGTGAAGTGCAGTTAGATCTTAAGATAGTGATTTGGAAAGAAAAATAAATAGTAACCTATATTCATAATATTATTATATATGGTGAGTTAGGAGGATAAGAGGAAGACAAGGACTAACCACTCTAGGCCCCTATAGTGGGATGTACGAAATATTTATGTTAATCCTAACCTATTTGGGTTCAATCAACAACCAATTCTTGTCCTAATGTCTATGGGTATCATATCTAGGAAGACGTACAAAGGACTTGGCCTTTGACTAGGGACTTCTCTTTATTCTAGCAAATAAACAAGTAAACCACCTTCTAGAAGTAAGTGAGAGCAAATGGCTACCATCCTAACATACTTACAAAGGCGCGTCTCCTAGCTTGAGAAAATTACATAGATCACTAAAGTTTAGATGCAAACAATCAAATTCCCAATCCACTAAAGAGGAGACAGGAATGAAGGCTGAATCTTGGCTCTGGCATAACTTCCCCTTTAGGTGAGTATATACCTCACCAATGATTTTTATTTTAGTAAAAGATGACTTAGATGTGGTGAATTGTACACTTCTTATTGATATTACAGATTTCATATTCATATGCATATGTATGTATTCATATGTAAACTTAGTTTTTTGACATAACTATGATTAGCTGTTAAGTGATTGTAACTTAATCAAAGTAGCAGAAGCATGGTAGTGATGGTTCTATCTAGTGATGAATTAGTTATCTTGCACCGATGGACTTACAAATAGTTATAATATGAGGGTTGAGCTCTCATATATTTAGTATTTATGAATCCTAACAAGAATGACATTAGAAATAACGAATTGTGCCAAAGCAATGATGATGGAAACCATGAATGGATATGGAATTATGATATGAAAGCCAAATAGAAAATTCTCGGCAAAATAATTATGAAATATATAAGATTAACTTGAGAGTTAGATGGGAAATTCCTGGTGAGCGATTGAGAAAAATATAGTATTAGTTTGGAAATTGAAAAGTGACTATATGTATGCTTAATATAATTAAATGTGTGATATGATGTAATGTTGAAAATTTTCTATGGTTGTAATATCCCAAGTAAAATTTCAAGTTTTATAATTTTTGTTATTTATGGATAATTAACTATTGTATTCAATTAATACTTGATTTGTAATTATTTTTTCATATTAATGGACTTGGATTATTGGAAATAATTTCTGTGATAATATTCAAATTTTATTTATTCTTTTATATGGCTATTATTAATTTAAGAATATTGAAATGTTTTTTTTATAAAGAAATTTCTATAAGTTAAAGATATTTTAGTAATTATGGTTGGAATTTTTATCTAATGAATTATTCTTGAGAATCATTGAGGTTTGAAAATTTTTAGATTCTAAATAAAATTAGTTTTATGAAAATATGAGTATTAAGATTTTGTTCATTAGAAGTGTTATTGAAGTATTTTATTGGAAAATGCGAATTTTGAAAAGTATGAAGATCTAATGGCTCAAATGGATTTTAATTTGGATGAAAGACTAAGATTTTAAATGACAAAAGTGAGTTCATGATATTGCAAAGCATAGAATCAAAACTCTAAGCTTACTATTTAACATTTTCTCTCTTCTTATTGAATTTTCGGACAGCAGCTTGATTTTCCTTGGTTTTGCACCACTAACTCATTTTTTTGCATAGTTCCAATCGCCCTTCTCACCCTATTGTTTAATTTTTGGTTGTTGTTTTCTTTCCAGCATCTTCTTTTTCTAAAAAAAATAAAAATAAAAATATAATCACCGCCATCTTTTCCCAGGCACAGGTACAGTAGCCTTGTGTTCTGTTTCCCCCTCCTTTGCACTCTCCCTCAAATGGAAAATAGTATCATCGTCCTTGCCTCTCTCCTTTTATTTTCTTTTTTTCTTTTCCAGTCAACTCCCTCTCTCATGCTGCACATTCTCTTGTCTCATCTCTTTGTTCAAAAAAAAAAAAGCTTCTTGATGGTTGTTTTCTTAAACAAAATTGCAATGCAGCTACGTATGGAAGAACCATCATCATGCATTGTCGTCCGTTCATGAAACCACTGTCTCCAGCTGCCATCACTGTGTTCTTCCTACCATGAACCAATGTTTGGTGGCCACAGCTTTGCAATACGAAGAAGAACAACTAAACAGGGCAGCTTAGGTTAGTGCTGGACTTCACTTTTTCTATGACAGTGCTGTTATTGGAAGCTTCCTCTGTCGTACAAGGCTACTTATTGGTGCCGTGCCACCCTTTTATTTTTGCTCAGCTACAGTTGATTTGCATAAAAGTTATGAGAAACAACTGTGTTTTTGCTGTGCTGTTTGAAATAAAAAATATAGTAAGCTGACTTCTTTTATTTTGAAAATTCAATGTCTTACTATTTAAACTGAATTTAAGCTATTATGATAAGGTACAAAAGTATACACATATCCTAAAAATGCTATAAAATGCTAATATGATATAATTAAGGTATTACCAGAATATGGTATCTTATGATTTTAGGACAATTGGGGGTGATTTAGAAGATTTCCACATTTTCTAATTAGAAAAGTTTATAAATTGTTGTTAGATGCTAAAGTAACATAAACAAAATGATTCTAAAACACTACAATTTAGTATTAAGGGAGATTTATATGTAATTTAAGAATTTCCATGTCATGATATATTGCAAGAGTTACAACGTTAAGATGAGATTTTAGGATAATTTAAGAAGAAAAAATGGATGAATCCGATATATTCATAAATTAATCTTATAAATTGTGATAATAGGAGAGAAATATGGAAATGATGATTGTGGATATTTCAGAACTTCCAAGGTTGAATCGGCACTATTAGATGAGTATATATCTCACCACTATTCTTATTTTAAATTTAGATATTGTGTACTATATTCTTCCTGTTAATAAATTAGGATTGATTTTCTTTCAAGGTCAGAGATGATTAGCAAGGAATGGTCATTCCTGATATAAGTATAAATGTTTATTTATGTGAATACGATGGCTTATGCTTGGAAAGTATGATTATAGTAGTCGTGATTATTAATAGAGCTTAAACAAAGGTTAATGGATGAGAGTATGTAGCGAAAGCATGATTATGGTTCAATATCTATGACACTTACATGTTATGTTAATAGTGTGTTGTGCTAGGCTTGATATTATTTAGTGATAGATTAATTATCTTACATTAATAGTCTTATGGATCATTATGATATGAAAATTGAGCTTTTTTGTGGATATTAGATGTTGATTAATTGATTGTAATAGATCATGTTATGATTATGTTATATGCTTTGTTTACTCATAGTTGTCCATGCAAGTTTGTATTGAAACTAGTGATATGACTAAAGTAAAACTCTAGCAAATTTACTATGTCATGAATTGAGTTTTTATGAGGTGTTGGGAAATTATGAATGGTGATGAATAGTATAGAAGTCAGATGTAGAATTTGTGGTAAATCATTATGAAGAATATAGAATTGATATGAAAGTCGAATGAGAAATCCCCAGCAAAAAATTGAGAAGAACATAAGATTAATTTGAGACCAGATGAGAAGTTCCCGGCGAACGATTGAGAAAAGCATAGAATTGAACTTGATACCATAAAATAACTATATGTATATTTATTGTATTTGAATATGTGACATCATGTGATTATTTGTGATTGATGTGTACTAATAATGTGATTGTGACAATCTATTTGTATTTGAGCCTTAATGACTATTTATGTGTGATGCCTACTCGAAATAGATAGTATATGATTTTAAATTCTAATAAGAAGTTAGGACTCCTATGATTGTGTTATGAGAAATAAGGTTTAAGTCATGTGCAGGTGAATCTTTATTTCAGGACATGGTTTTATATATTTTAGGAATCCAAAAAATGGTTTGCTATTACTTTTTGATATATCTAAGTTGATTACCTGTAGGATAGTGGTAGTTATATACTCGTTGTGTTTAATTTTCAATGTTTTCAGGTTGAAATAAGCATACTTGAGCTTTTGCATCCATGGAAAAGCAGAGACTACCTAGATTGAAGATTTGACATTAAGATTGTATTGAGTTAGAATTAGCATCATAAATAGAGATATGGCTAATCTAGTAGTTTGTTGAATTTGTATTTATGCAATTGTCTTTAGAGTGTATGAGATTATGTAAATATTGATCACTGTCGTATTTGGAAATTAAACAAGTATTAAATCACAGGGTGTGTGACCCTTGGAAAGTATCCAAAAATAGGGGAGATTCTATCTGTTTTTTTGCTAAAATTCTAAGTAAAAATTTTAAAATCCCTTTATAATTTGGAGATTCTTGTTAGATAGAAAGAGTGAAAATTTTGATAAGGCTTGTGGAAATCGACAATAGAATTCACGTTGGTCACAATCAGGATGGGTTATGACAATGGTTGGATATCACTATTTGACATGATTGCTTGACTTGATGTGATTGTGTTAATCTATTTATATTTGAGCTTTAAAGTTTATTTTTAATTGTGATGTCTACTCAAAATGGATAGTGTGTGATACGATAACAATGTGGTATGCTATCAAATATTTGAGACTATCATGTTTTATGATGATGAGTATAGAATTTAAGTTATATGTAAGTGAATATTTCATCCATAATTTGGTTTCATATATTTAGAAACTTAGGGAGTTTGGATTAAAATTTATTTCCCCAATTAAACATTAAACTAGCATAAAATCATTTAATATAAATGAATTGACATTCAGTAGTGGTAGATATATATTTACTGAGTTCATGTAACTCACTCTATCTTATTTTCAATATTCTTAGGTTTGAATAATCGTATTTGAGCTTATTGCATTTGTGGAGATCAAAGACCGCCTAATAAAAGATTTGATAATTAAGTTGGGATTAGAAGTGTATTAAATATTATAATGATTCAACATCTAATATGTTGAATCATTTATCTGTATATGTGTTATAATTACATCATATGATGTATGAATATGATGATATCATATCTGTCATAACAATGAATAATACAAGTTGCGTATTATAGGGCGTGTGGTGCTTGGGAAGTGTCCAAGAATAGGGGAAACTATTTATTTTTCCATAAAAATTTTAAAGTGAAATTTTGGAAACTCTCATTGGATAAAAATGTTAAGGCTTATGAAAATTGAGTGTCAAGATTCACGCCAGTCACAATTGAGTTGAGTTATGATAATTTTACATTTTTTCTCTTTTTAATGGATTTTAAATGAATTTTTTTTCTTCTATAAGCCTAGTATAAGTGTTTATACATGTTTATGAATATTGTATGAGTTACTATTGCTCATTTAATGATTGTTTATTGACATAATTGGTATGCAAATATTATTAGGGCTAATTTATTCCTCTTAGCACATAAGTACAACTAATTTGTCTCAAAATAAATGACAATTAAATGTGAATGAAATAATTAGAGTATTGTATTATGGTGTATAAATTATATTGTGATTAAGTATGATTCCATGAGGCATTAAATCGAAGTAATCAAGGAATTGTTAATGATGACATAGTGATAAACAATGTTATGGTGTAAATATTTTGTATCAAGATCTATGTGCAAGATTGTGTGGGATAAGGATGATAAAAAAGGAACAAGGTAAAAGGTTATGAAGGATAAGGATAACCTAAGAGTTATAAGGAGATTTGCATGTTTTTCTTTTATTCCTCATTAATTTGTGTTATAAATGTGAAGTGGAAGGATATATGAATCTATAAACATATACATGATTGTCTTGCAAAAAAAATCCTCCCTTATTATTTAGGTTGATGCAAACTAAGAAAAAGTGATGAACAAGAATGTAATATGCTCATAATTCTAACCTAATGTAGTGTAGGTCTATTTATATTTCCTCTTGGTACAAGTTGTTCATAGAGGAAACCATCCTTTTATTTCCTAGCAAAAGTGTGGAAGTGAGAATGCTAGTTAAAGAGAGCTTGGTTATGTTCAATGAATACTTATAAGTATTAAAAGAAATTTAAATGTTATAATATAACTTTTGTTTGATTATCATTATCAACAAATCCTTATTTTTTCACTCACTATGTTTCTAATGAAACTCATTATTTTTAGGAAATATTTGACTTTAGGTGTCCAATTTTTGTCAAATAGAATGAAAGTGGGTCTACTTGAGAACTTTGGTGTCAAGGTAAAATTAAAACAGTTTTGCATAATAATTTACCCATACAATTTGTACTTGAAATTTGAAAACTACATACCCTAAAAAATCATAACCTACTTGCATAAGAAATATAGTACTTGAACATTGATGTGTGTCACTTCATACCAAAAATTAATACTAAGCCTACTACAACATATAGCTAGGTGAGTCCAAGTTGAATCGAAGAGAATAGAAATCAATTGGTAAAAATAGAATAAAAAAAATAGGTCAGTTTCAAAAGTATTTTGTATAAAATAATAAAAATAAAATCAAAGTAGAGTATAATAGAATATTAAAGCTTAGTCTAAGGATCACACTCTAATATATATATTTATCATCAACCCCTAACAAAATTCACAATTGATTTAACTACTTAATTGAAGATTACCTTGATATCAATAGTAATCATGAAAAAATTTCTAATGATGATTAATCTAAAATAGGAGCCTAAAATAATCTCCCATTATTGATTTCAATCCAATACATGTGCCTAAATTTAATCAGTATTATAATTTAAACATTAAGAATAAAGTTAAGATCGAATCAACAACTTTACAAGTAAAAATTACTAATTCGTTCTCTATTTTTCTTAGGCATTTAGTGATTCATTCACACATCAAATCACCAAAGCCTAATTGCTATTAATTACAATCAATCATAACTAACTTAGATACGATAATTAATTGCAATTAATTATTTAGTTAGAAATTATAATAGATAATTGACTAATCGATTGTAATTAGTAACTTATCTAAGCAATCATTCATAACAAGAGCAGAAAAATGAGAGCATCAAATCAAATATAAAATTAAGAGAAAAGACTCAAAATCAAATCAAATTGGAGTGCTAATCTCTTAAGCTAATGTAGAAAATTAGTCACCCATGGTGGAATATGAAGAAAGTTAGAAGAAGAAGAGTTATTGCTTAAAGTTAGGCATTCTTGTCTTTAGAGGCATAAACCCTATATTCTAATTTCCTATCCTACAAAATCTAATGGACTAATTTAATATACCTCCTAAAGTTATGAAAAATAGGGCCTTGTTAATTTTAGAAGTGTAGAATCTAATTTACAAAACAATACATTACAAAAGTTATTACAATAAAATCCTATAGGTTTAACTTCTAGCCATTGTAAGAACCTCTAAAACAATATAATTTCACTAAACTCCAAGTATGTAATTTTTGGGCCAAGTCTTAGGTAAACTTAGGTACTGGTTTCACCTTTATTAGATCTTTGGAACTCTAGATATGGCCCAAGAACTGAAACTACTTTAACTTGAATGAAAATAGAGCATTAAATTCATGAACATTTTTCACCTCCCAAATATTTGAACTAGGCTTTAATTAAAGTATGAAAATTTTATCCTTCCTTTAAGCTTTCCAAAGATATAAAGATCACCTAATTTTGATATCTAAAATTCAAGTTATATCTAAAAATTTAAAATAGCATAAAAATTCAGTACTCACCGATCAATTTCAAAATATCGAAAAACTAACATCCAATCATATAATAAGGCCAATTCCATAAAAATTAAGAATATATGACACACAAAGAGACATAAAATTGGAGAAAATAATATAAATATAATCTTACATGTCAAATATAGTTCAGATAATGCTGGTATGTGGTTACCTTTTATGGTTTCCTACGTTAGCCATGTGCCCCAAGTATAGGTCGTGATAAAGTTAGTATCAAAGCATAATCTAGGGCATTATGGTGTATTTGTTTGAAAACATAAAGTAGAAATTGCTAACTATCTGAGTGAATGGTTCAAAAGAATTGAGACCCAATAGTAAACCTATAACTATTAAAGAAGGGTATGGATAAATTTATCCTTTTACTTTTTATATGCTAAACTCTCTATTGACCACTTTCCTTATGGGCAATTGAGGATCACTAAAGTGAGTATTTCTTTATCTTTAAATTAATTATCATTCCATAATATGTTAAAATCTTTACCCTAAGTACTTGTTATGTTTAAATGGGTATATAAAAGAGTACAAATTAGTAGTTCAGGTTAATAAAGGAATTTAATGGCTAATCTTGTTTTGTATGTTTAAGCATTGGAAAGGACTTGTTGAATGTGTATATATATATATATATGATATGAATGTCTTGTTTGTATATGAGCCTATATAGATAATACTTCTGCATCAACAGCAAGATACCCATGCTTTGTACTTAGTTTGAATTTCAATAGCAACATGAATTATCATTTTCATGAGATGCTAGTGAATTGAGATATATATGGCTTGTCAGGAGTAGGTTAAACTTTAAAACTACTCCTAAGGAGTTAGGACCTTGAGACGTGTAAGGATTCAAAATGGATTATGTATTAACTAAACAAAATTTGTATACATCTCATGTATAAGAGTTATTAGTCTATTTTGTAAACTCTAAAGAGAGGCAATAGGGATATGAAAATTTTGATTTATTGGGATACCTTAATTTATTCATAAAATAGGCAAAAGCTTGACCTATGTATGAGTATAAGGAGATTTTAAGACTATATGCATCAGGAAATGAGGATAAGGATGATGATTCTCTAGTGTTATTAGATGTTTGATTAATTGTTGGGAATGATAAGTTGTAAGGTGTATTAAACACATTAGTTATTTAATGTTATCATGATAAGGTTAAGGGAATATATTATAGGTGGGATGTTAGGTGTGGCTCCTCCTTTGGTAGTAGTCATGCATTAGTATGCTGTAACTCCCATCATAGAAATTGCTATAAATTAGCACTACTACAAAATAGTTAATTGACATTAGGTGTTTAAGGGATAAGATGTTAGTTTATGACTAATGCTTAATTAACCATCATTGTAAATAATATTTCACATCAGTTTCAAAATAGTTGCAAAATAATAAAGCAACATCAATTATAATATAAGAAACTTGACATTATATCTTATGCCAGAGAAAGCAGAAAGAACATTCAACATTGGTCATTTATATATAATTAACATTTAATTTTGTATATCACTTTGGTTTGTATTTATAACTAACTAGTATATTTTACCCCCTTATAATTTGCCCCACTCTTCCTACCTGGTTCTTCCTTTTCAAACCTAACCTCCATCACTTGTTACTTTTCCTGGATCTTCCATATTTCCTATGTATTTAGCATTCTAGAACACCGTACTTAAAAATAGAAGATAACTAGTTTTAAGCTCGTGCTATGCATAGGTTTGCTAGATTAGCCAATAACATGAATAAATATACCTATTATAAGCTATAAGAAAATCATATCTAATAAAGACTAATTTATTGTTGTGCATCATAATCATAAAATTCACTTTGATACGCATTTTTCTTGTTATCTATCCTTTGAATGTGAAGTAGACACATGTACAGAATGTACTGCAAAAAAGTGAGTCAATTGGTTTGTTTGGTTTTTCTATTAGTCACTTCTAGTAAGTGTTACAACTATCAAAAGATAATAAGATCGTTATAAAATAGTTTAGATTTTACTATGTTTCACTTATGTCACCCCTTTTCCATTTTGATAAATTTCTTTAACTTGGTGCAAGATATTTGAGGGCTTAATAAATTTGCAATAGTAGTTTCATCATCACTTTCAATATATTTAGGCCTTTTTTTTAAAGGTGTAATATTATCAATTGAAGTGAGATTAGTAATGTGCTCAAAAGCTAATGACAATACATCCTACTTCCATCAAAGAAATTATTTTTAACGTTATAAAGAGTCTAATAATAATATGTAGTTAAAGTAATAGTTTTTTAATGTATATTACATTCTCTTCCTCTATTATCCTCACTGAAGGAGATGTAATACTCCCAATATCTTGACTGATGACATACTATTTATCATTTAAAATTATATCATTAGATGCTAGTAGAAGTTGCATATTCTTCAATTTATGCCATATGCATTTAATTTAGGAATTTTCATATTGGTTGAAGAAAATATTGGTTAAAGCCTATTTAGTTTTCCAAAAAAGAGTTATAACTTAATGTAATTAATGTTTTGCTTTGTTGTAAAGCATATAATAGAAAATGTTAGTTCTTTCGAATCAAATATATATATAAACATTTTTTTTAGATTTATTATCATAAGACCCTTAAATCAAATACATATTAACATAAAAATGTAAAAAATGTTACAATATCAATAACATAAAACCACTGATGCAGGGCAACTAAGAATAGAACTATAAAACTAAAAAGTAATGTTATATTTCATTCAAATAGTAATACTACATTGTGCTAACTAATCTAATGAAGAACTATATACGTATATGCCATAAACTTTTTTTTTTGTTAGAATAAGGCAATTAAAGCTAGTGATGACTTGTTTATAACATTTTAAGTCATATGAAAGCAAAGAATATTAAGGAAGGTTGAAGTAAACAATTCCAATATTTTTGTATTCTAACTTTAAATAAAATGAATATATAATAAAATAAAGCAATTTCTCTTAAAACTTTTTACAAAGTAAAGTAAGAGAGAAACTCATCTTTTATAAGCAATTTACAACCAAGTTTTTGGTTTTGACAATTCACCTTTTTCTTATTCTGGTTGATTAAAAATTGATCAATAGCTATATATAATTAGCTATCTATGCCTATTGTTTATAAATTCTATGATATTTGCGAGGTATCTTTGTCTAGTGGTATATATACTTCAAAAGAAGCTCTAAAAAATGTTAGAACCATTTTTGGTATAATAGTATATAGAATTTTTTGGCATTTTTACTTTCTATATTTACAACCTATTTAACATAACATTTCAATAGTAGTTAATTTCTAAAGTTAGACTCCAATTTTTTAAAAAAAAGGATATTTTTTTATTATTTCAACTCAATGCTCTAATTTTAGATAAATAGTTCAAATGAATTGCAAGGATTTGAGGAAAATAAATTCTCACTTTTTTAATAAGAAAAGTTAGGTTGAGTAGGTTTAAAAAATGAAATTACATGAAAGACATTTATTTTGAATCCATAACAAAACTATCAATGATATGCTTAGAAAGTAAATTTTGGAGTTTGGTATTCTAAGTTAAATAAAATTATCCAGTTATGTGTTGAACTTACTTGATAAAAGGGGAAGTTGGCCTAAAAATTCTTTATACTTTCCTCATCTTTAGTAAGGTCAAGCACTATGAAATCATTTGATTCATCATTTGGCCTAGGATTGTTAGCTTTATAGCATGAAATCTCCACTTTGAAGAAAAAAGTTATGCCCTTCAATGAATCGAATTCAATAAGGAAGCCATTATCATCATCTTCCTACATATGAAATAAAAATTCAATTTGAGTAAAGTTAAATTTGTTTTACTATAGTTTTCAAAAGGAGGACAAATCATAAGGAAAGTAGGATGTAAGTTCCTTACTCTAACTCGGTACTCATGAAGATATTTAGATGATTATTTAATTAAATTGGTAGCTTCACGTTCAAATAGAATGAATGCTGCTCTCCTTTCATCATTAACTACTTGGATTTGAACCTTATATCTATTAAGTTGAGATAGTTAGCAATTATGCATGAATATAAAAATCATGTAATACTTAAATTATTAAATTTTCTTTGTCTTAATTTTGAATTATTGACTTTGGTTTCTTATTGCAAGTACAACCAACAATTCTATCATTGATGCACTTCACTTTTTTCTATATGAGATGCATCCATTGTAAAACCATTTGAATCTTGTAGAATTGTTTTCATAGTTACAACAATGGTTGCAATTGAAATCTAAGTAATGGTAGAGAATTTTTAAGTAATTTTATGTAATTAATTTATTAAATCATTAAGAAGTAGATTCAAGTGCACCTTTTTTGCCTCTTTAATTTGTTGAATTGTTATCTTTCTCATTGAATTAGTCCTATCCTCCCTTGTCATTTGAGATAGCTAACTATGAATCTCAACAATTTTTTGCAAACCAAGTTCTTATGTGAATTCCAAGCTAGAATAAAAGTGGAAACATAAATTTCACTTAATTGTATATTGAAACTTGTCAAGGATGTACTTAAAAGTTTATAGCTTATGGTAGAAAATTAGTGATGTGCCTCTTTCCTAAATCTATAAATTATGGAATATTTGGGTTGAATATTATCCTTGAAGCAATTCATGAGTTTGGAAGAGATTTAATTTCTAAATTATGATAGAAAATAGAATCAATTTTGTTGTAGAATTCAAAGAGAATGGAAACATCTAAATTTGTAATATCTCAAATTTAAATTTTTATAAATTTCAATGTTTGTGATTGCCTATTTTTATTTAATATTTATTTGGCTAAAATTTGACTTAAATTTCTTTTCTTCTAAAGGATCTTGGAATACTAAGATAATATTGATAACAATGTTTGAAATATATTCATTTTTATGGTGATGTTTGTTGTAAGATTTGATTGAAATAATTTTACAAAAAAATTTCTCAAAAGTTAAGAAATTAATTTCTAGTAAACAAGAATACAAGAATTTATGAAATAATTTGTATGATACATTATTTTTAAGAATTGTGAAAATATAAAATAATTATTTTGAGACTTCCAATATATATATATATATATGTTTGTATTAGAGAAGCATTGGACATAAATTTTAAATAGAAACCCATAGCTTTCTTTTTTTATATATTTTCAGTTATCTCTCCATTAAAAAAATAATAAATAAATACAGTTTTTCTGATTTTATTTATTTCGCTTCTCCCTTTTATTTGATAAGTCAGCACATGCACAGCACTCTTTCCTTTATTTTTACTGACTTCACTCCTCTCTTTCCTCTCACCATACAGCTCCCTCTTTCTTCCTCTCACTCCATTTCATCGACTCTCTCTCTTTCTCCCTTATCTCCTTTCTTTCTTTCTTCTCCTCCCATGTGTGTTTCTTCTCTCTCATTGGCCAAAGTGCTACTGTCGTCTTGCTTTGCCGGTTGCTACGCGTCACGATGGTTTGTTGCTGTGCATTGTTCCCGTCTAACGTGATCTTCAAAGATGAAGGAGCTGCAAGTTGCGATGGTTGCTGTGAGCTGGTGTGCCACTGCATTACGCCACCATATGTCTCATCGAACCTTGCTTAGCGACCATTATTGGTAGCATGAAGAAGATGTAGAATCGTAATGCTGAGTTTCTTCTTCAATAGTAGATTAAAATAGAGAGTTTTTATCTTTTGCCGGCAATGGAGCTGATCCCAATGCCGGCAAGCTGCCTGCAGCCCTTTAGGAAGTGGTGAGATATTTTTATGTAATTATCTCGTCTGATCTTTGCTATTTGGAGATTGGTTTGAAGATAAGTTTATTATATGTTCTTTGTATAAAGAATGATGCACACAAAAAATATAATTTTTATATTTTAAAATACCAAAACAATATATATATATATATATATATATATATATGAGCATCAAAATTATGCATCATCTAGAAGAAAAATCCGTCTTCTATCTATTATGGATTTTTAGTAGAACTTCTGCAAGATGATTTTTCTTTTTTAGCTATGGAGCAATGAAACTATATGATTAAGGTATTTCAGAGCATTATATTTTGATATAACAAGAAATTTGAATTAGATTTAGAAAAATTTATTTTATCATCTTATTCAAATACTTGGTATAGCATGGATAAGATGAGGATGTTATACTCAAAATTGTTAGAGTAATATATTTAAAATATATTTACATCATCATAATTTAATATTTTATTAGTTTTATACTTTGAATTGGAGAAGTAGTTATATATATATATATATATATATATATATATATATATATATATATATATATATATATATATATATATATATATATATATATATATATATATATATATATATATATATATATATATATATATATATATGAATTTTTAATATTTCAATAATAAGTTTGAAAGATAAGAAGAGTGAGAATCTAAAATGATCAAGTGATATATTTTATATTATTAGTTAATACAAAGAAACATGAGAATAGTACATTATGGAGTATTGGAATTGTACATTTAAAACGTGCCTAGATTGTAACATTTTAATATTTTTGTTTAAATTATATGGATTTAAGAAATCATTATTTAGTTATACATTATTATTATTATTATTATTATTATTATTATTATTATTATTATTATTATTTACTATCTAAAAAATAAGGAAAGTTGATAATATGGCAAAGTCAAATGGCATGAAATGAGTTTTTAGAATGTCAAGTTCTAATATTTTATCCATATGATTCAATATAAGAATCTCCATATTACAATATATTCCAAGAGTTAAAATACTAAGATGAAATCCTAGGATAATAATTTGAGAAGAAAAATGAATAAATCCAATATATTCATAAAGTATTCTTATAAATTGTGATAATAGGAGGGAGATGTGGAAAGGTAAATGTGGATGCTTTGAGACCTTCAAAAGTGGATCAGCGATACCAGGTGAGTATATATCTCACCATTAGATTTTTATCTAAATAAAATATGATCTAAATGTTATGAACTATATTTTTCCTTATTAATAGTACCAATTATATATATATATATATATTTATATATATATATATATATATATATATATTTATATATATATATATATATATTTATATATATATATATACTCATGCATGAACCCAATCCTATGGTATGTTAAAGGAATATTATTAGTTCAAAGTGTGCAGCAAAAGCATGGTAGTAGTGTTTCTATCTATTAATGAATTATGCTTGAGTTCAATGATAACCATTTGTTATGGTCATATAGGAGTACATGACCATTGTTGTATATCCATGCATAAAATGCTATGTGCTTGGTATCATCTATTGATGAATTAGTAATTTTACATTAAAATTATATGAACAATTATGATGTGAAAGTTGAGCTCTCATGTATGATATTTATGAATTATGTCGTGTAAGTGTCACGACCCCTCTTCCAACTATCGTGACTAAAGTAAAAATACCTAATTAGTGCTAGCTTCCTGATTAGACATCTTTACAAGCCTTTGACCCTCAATTATTTTTTTTGAAAAAGTGGGACGACTAGTATAAATAATTCAAATGTATACATAGAATAAAACTTTTATATTTACAAAAATGAGCATCTATTTATATACAACAAGAGTCATATAGGTAATATACAACTAGTAACACCAAGCTCTAGTAAAGTCTAATCGACTCCTCATCCTCTTCTGGATCAGGTTCAGGAGGAGTTGTGCTAGACCTATTACTAGCTATTCTTTCTGCTGGGAATACACAGTGGAGGGAAAACACAATAAAAGCATTTTGTTCATCATCTACCTATCTAAAGTCTATGCTATAAAGTATGCCTATTTTAGGTAGGTTAACCCCTACTTCGGGTGGATTAACCTAGATTTCAAAATAAAATTCTATCACACAAGTACCAAAAGGGGTGAACACGTGTCCTCGATAAGTATTAGTGTGTCTCCACAGGTCCATGGTCTTTAAAGACAGTTTAAAGAAAATACAGAATGAGTATAAATATACTCAGTGAGTAACAACTAGTTTCCTCATCCTTAGTATATATCAAGGAACTACTTATGTTTGGATCTTTTATTCATTCCATTTATAACATTTAATTATACAATATATGTCATGAGAAATGGTTATAGCTGGAATGCAACCTTATATTTTCGATCCAGCCTTATCCCACTCACCTGGGTCCGAGGCCCCCATCCTTTTCCTTCCACTACTAAGCACTCACTCTCCTTCTTCATGAAGGATGTTATATCTCCCCCCTCATCAATTTCATATGCAAGTCTAGTGGGATGCCACCCGCATCAACCACTATGCAAGATAACTAAGTCCAGTGTGATGCCACCCGCATCAACCACTGTTACGTCTCTTGTAAGTAAAATACCAACTACATCATGAATGTTTTATGCACTTTTTCCTATTCAATTATCTTACCATTCCATTCCAAAATAGGGTTAGGTATCCTCATTAAATCATTCATGTTGTTTAGAAGTGGCATTGGAATAATAATACACCCTTAAGGTGTAGCAACTAAAACACTAAGGATTAATATCCTTGTAAGAAAATAATGACATCATTTTCATGGGATTTCAAATGGTAAACAGTGTTCTCAACATCCCAGGTAATAACTGTAATAAATGTTATATGAAGACTTCATTGCATAGGATTTCCCATTACAAAGAACGTTACAATTTTCCCTTTTCAGAACACATTCTGGATAGGTTTAGAATGTATTTTGTTGGAGGAACTAAATGAGTAGTAAAAATTCAGAAAATTTTATCCAAGGTTCCTCACATAATGTGTAACCTTTGTGAATTTTCCTAGAATTTTTCTCAAACATTTAGTGGTCCTAAAGTTTTTGTGAACAGGGCTGGTCAGTTTGAAACTTTTTTCTGGACAGTATTAGGTATTAGGTTGTGGTTTTATTGGAGAAGAAAATCAAACCCTATGGCCCTGAAATTTTTACACAACTTCAAAAACATCACAATAGACTACCAAAAATTTTATCAGAATCTTTTGTGACCATTTGGTACCTCAAACAAACTAAAATCAGAGACCAAGTAGGCAGGTACCCTGTTCTGGACAGCATTGATAATCTAACATAAAAATTCATCTTAAAAATATCTAAAAATTTCCAAAAATTATAAAAAAATTTAGATTACATCTATACATAATAAGGGACCATAAAATGTCAAGAACCAAAAATTTTGATGACTTTGGACCTAGGATTTTCGTGGCCCCTTTTCAGAAAAATTTCATCAGCATGCTGATTCCAATCTTCTCATTGTTCTCATATGATTTCAACCATTCTATCATGACAATTTGCAATCCTTGACTTCCCATCATCCTTGGGTTAAATTCATCATTCCAACATCAACACTTAATACATAAATTCATCACAAATCAAAAAACAGAGCAGCCCACACAAGGTTGGAATCAAATACCATAACATCCAATAATCTCATCAATAATTTTAGGACACAATCTATGAATTGTAACAAGTTATTACTCACCTTAATTCTTCACTTTTTCCTAATATTTGGCTAGTGTTTAGGAGCAGTAAGAGAGCTTCATGCAAAGGAAATAAATTTTAGACACTTTGGAAAAATTTTGAAGAAACCATAGGAAAAATTTGAAGAGTTTTTGCTTGATTACCTTGGAAAACCTTTGAATTTCTCTAACAAAGCTTGAGATCTTTTCTTATTTTTCTTCTTCTCTTCTTAGTGTGCACGAAATTTTCTAGTAAAGGGGCAGACTTTCTGACCCTAAAAATCCTAATTGTCTTTTATAATAATCCTCCAAAAATAATTCTAAAGATTTCTACATTTTTCTACAATTTTCCTTATTTTTTTGTAATAAAAGGAGATACTTGGGAGGCCTTGTTGAATGTCTAGATGCCCCCCAAAAGGCTGAGAAATCAGCTTTTAATCCACTAATTTTAAGCCACCTTTAATGCTAATTGGGGTTTATTACAAAAAAACCTCAAATTTTACCTTTTTTGCACTTAAGTCCCTAGCTTCTTGGAGACGTTTGGGATAAGCCAAGGGCCCACGTTTTTGGGGCCTAAATTATCATATTTGGGTCTTTAAAGTGTGGGCTAATCCAACCCAATAAAAAAATTGAGTTGGACAAAAAGTAAAAAGGATTTATTACATTTTGACGCCAAATCGGTCACTTTCTTTGCAATTTCGCCCCTGGGCTTGTAGATATTCTTAAAATTAAAATTTTGGGCTTTCATAATTATTTTTAAACTCCAAAAATTAATTTAGGCTAACCCCCAAATAAAATATTAATTTATAAAGTTTTCGGCTTATTTTCTCCTTTTTTAACTTACTGGATTTCAAAACTTTGATCAAACTCTAAAGGAATTTCTATAAATCTATTCTTAGGTTTTTAAATCCTAATTTTCATTTATTTTAATGATTATTGATTCCACTTCAAAATTATCCTTTTAGTTCATCCGAATTTCACTTGCTTTACCGCTAGAACTTCTAAATCAAGGTTTCTTTGATAAAATTCATTAGTATTCTTATCCTATGGTGGGGTCATTATAGTAAGGCATGGGAAAATGTGAATTGTGCTAGAGTAGTGATATTGAAAACTTTGAATAAAAGTGAAGCTATGATTTGAAAGTTGGATAACAAATTCCCAACAAACAGTTATGAAAGATATAAGATCGATTTAAGAATTGGATGGGAAATTTCTGGTAAACTATATGAGAATAATATAAAAATTGACTTGGAAATAAAAAAGTTATTACATGTATATTTATTATAGTTGAACAAATGATACTGTGATTGGAAATTACTAATGATGTGATTGAGATGATTTATTTGTGTTTAAACCTTCATGACTATTTGTAATTGTGATGTTTATCTAGAATGGGTAGTATATGATATGATAGCAATGTTGCTAACTAACTGATAGATGAGATTTCTATGAATTGTGATATAAGATGTAGAGTGTGAGTTGTGTGTAGGTGCACACTCAATATGAAACTTGGTGTTGTGTAATTTAAAGATCCAAGGAAATGGGTTTGTTATTAATTTCTAGTTTTAAACATGCTTAGTATGTAACTATTCTATATACAACTAATCTCCTACAATGTAGTGGTAAGTATATGCTCATTGAGTTCTTGTAACTCATTCTATTTTATTTTCAATGTTTTCAAGTTAAGGTTTAAGCTTTGTAGTATCTATGAAGAATCAAGATTGCCTTACTAAAGGATTTGATAGTTGGAATTAGAAACAACATTAAAGATAGGAATTGTCAATTCATTTGATGTGTTAAATTGTCTATCTATGTACAAATATGAAATTGTATTGTATTGTGTGTACGTTTGATATTGTCATATTTGGAATCAATACAAGTGTTGTATTTTAAGGTGTGTGGCCTTCAAGAAGTGTTCAAAAATAAAGAAAACTTTGTCCATTTTTTTGTAACAATTTAAAATGAATTTCAAGTCTCCCTAAAAAAATTAGAAATTCCCATTGAATAGTTAAAAGTGAAAAATGTTAATGCTTATGGAAACCAAGTATTAGGATCTATGCCAATCATGGTTGGAATCAAGTCATGACGAAATTTGCTAGTAAATATGTGCAAAAAAAGGAAGAACTTGATGGTTTGGGCACAATTCTAGCTAAATGAAAGACAATAATAATTAAGGTATTTGCTACTTGCCTGATGTAGTTATCAAAATAATCTACTAGATCCTCCCATAATGTACAAGTTAGGCTACTTTTGCTACAATCCACCATGCTCAATGTTAATTTTTGCTTTATAATACATGTAGCTTAACAATTAAAGAATATGTTCACATTAATTTAGAATTTGACTTACTTTTGATATCTGATATAGATGTTTATCTTACTACCATTGTCATATATCACTAACTTCTTATGAGAATGCAACTCTCTAATGACATTTGTATAGACACAAAAAAACTTTAGTCTTAATATATAGGAGTTGTATTAAAACAAAGCCATTAAGTGTATTACCAATAAGAAACTTTGTAGGTATAGCTCTTGTAAGAATTTCATCAAATGGTACAAAGCTATAACAATGATATGGTAGGTTGATCTTCAGTGGTTGGATTACAATGTTGTTGTGAAAATTAATTTGTACTAGTACATAGTTGTACAATAGTCAGCAGTGATTAGTACAATTTGGAAGTTTTATATTGTTAATTTTGCTTTATCTTTATCCAACAATAGCTACTTGAATGTTATTGCTTGGATTTTGTCTTCTTACAAGTAAAAATTATTAATTTATTTAGTTGTCAATCAATTCGTATAATTATAAAAAGTTAAAAGCTTTCTTACATTTCCATTGATAAGTTGCAACTCTACATTGTGATGATTCTTGTTATTATTCCTCTTTGTAACCCATAAGCAAAACATCCTTACTTGAATCTTGGAGCTTTGAACGTTAGGGTCCAATTTAGAAATGGAGCTGACCTTTTTTTATATTTGAAGTAATCTGCACTTTAATTCTATATTTATAAGACACATTCAAATATATTATTTTAATAATCAATAATAAGAAAGAAATTAAGATTGTCATAGAATTTCTCATAAAGATAACACTTAAAACCACATAAAAAGATTAGATATATTTAATAGAAATATGAATTCAGTTTCACAATAAAGGATCACAAAAGGACTTCTAAAGTATAGGTAGCCACTATTTAACATGTTGGTTAAACACTTGGACTTTATACTTATGATGACCAGGTTCATTTAACAAGCATATGACAAACTTGGACTTAAATTTTTGAACATTTATTTATCTTAAGGGTAGAGGTAGATGGCATCATAACTTGATTCTCGGATACCATGACCAATGAAAAGACACCTAATTAGTATTAATATACTAATCGGCTATCCTTACAAGCCTTTAAGACATTTCTAAATCATTTACTTTCATAACTCTACTAAAGTATAAATGACCACTTATAAAAAATATTTTTTTTGCTTGTGCATGCATTAGGAAGTTTAAAACATAAGTTATATATACCAAATAATATTTACTATAGGATCCATGCTCTATATCTATAAATAAAAATTTAAAAAAAGGAGAGTAAGTATTGAAATTCTCAGTAAATGGCTACTTTTTTCTTTTTTTCTTTTTTTGAGAGTTTTCATGTTGAAAAATTAAATAGATACCCAATAATGTAAATTATTAATTGATTAAAGCTTTCATGTATCATGTTTACATAGTTTGCTAAAGAGAATGGTAATAGTCAATATACAAGTTTTTCCTTATATCTTTAATCCAACTTTATCCCCTATTATCTTAAGCACAAAACCATCAACCTCATCCCTCAAACTTTTATCATGGCTTTCTTTCTCTGCGAAGGCTGTAAATCCTCTCTCACAAATCACATATAAGATGAGTAATAATAAGATGTTAGTCATAACATCAATTACTTATTTCATTAGGTATGACTAAAATACCAATTGTACCATAAGAATTTGCCATTTTCATATATTCAAATTCATCATCGCATATTACTATATCCAAGATTGATATGCACCCTTTCCATTCAAGATAATAACAACATTTAATTCTTTTGAATGGCTAGCAATTTGTAACTCAAGCATCATCAAATGTGTCACAAATTTCAACTACTTGCAATATTTTCAATAAGTAGTATTAAACATTAAACATGTTGGGTAGTATGAATGTTGCTCAGGTTTGGTGCTTTTTGAGCTCCTAAATCAATTCAAATTTTTACTAAAATTTTATTTAATACTTTTAACATATTAGTATGCATCAAAGATCAAATTTCTTACAATTTCATCTCCCTTGGGTATTTTTCACACAATACCAAAACCACGAATTCTTAACACAGTAGCATGTGAGCAATTACAATAAAAACCCTTTTTCAACATCCAAATCATTTTCAATTATCACTAAATTTTTACATAGCATTCTTAACATGTTAAATGGTGAAAAAGTTCAATTATTTAAAAAAAAAAACACATTGATAGTATTAACATAGAACCAAAGACACAATATTGCTAATTCTAGGCAATTTTAGAGTTGTTAATGAAAAGAGCTTTCTTGGCATCCTAATTAATTTCAATTGCCACCAAATTTTTATGTAATCTTAATAATATATCAATAATCAAGGAACATCAATTACTTCAATTTTTTTCAATCAAATTCATGCACAAATAGTACTAAAAATCAAAATACAAAATCTAAAATTCTATTTTAAGCTTTTATAACTAAAATCCATACAAATTCACTTTTCATAACTCTAAAAATTTTTAAAAAAATTTAACTCTTTCCAAACCTATACTAACACTATTTGTAATATTAATATACTAAAAATTAAAATTTTAGCAATTCCTAACCTTAATTCCAAAGAGTAACAAAAATCATGCTATTATCCTTTCTTAACATTTTTGTTCCTAAACTCAACATAATCTTATTATCATCTCTTAGGGGAAAACTTAATAATTCTAACATCATATGAGCATATTAACATTTATATAATATGAAACCAAACAACATAGGATCATAACTTAGCTTAACACCTATAACAGCAAATATCATCAAATTCTTTATATTTCATGAGGAAACTCAAAGGAATAAGGATAGTTGCCACCTATATCAAATTCTTGATTTTTCTAACTTTTCAAATACCTTTTAAAGTAGCAAATTCAGTGAAATAAACTAAATTTAAAACATTTTTGAAGAGAAAATTTCCATGAAAACTTGAAGTAAATGAAAAAAAAACTAGGTTACCTTACAAGAACTAGGTAGAAATAGTTAGAAAACATCTTTAGAACTATTATAAAATTGAAAACCCTAGTAAAAAACTATAAGAGAGCACATGGTTTTAGCCTAGAGAAGAGCACAAAAATTTGTGCAAAAAAAAAAAACTTAAAAGGCTTTATATAGAAATTTTGATGATAAAGGTACATGATGCACAGTTATTAAAGGCTAAGATTTAGCAAATTAATCTTCTAAATCCAATGAAAATCTTCTAGATATGAAGTTTAGAAAAGTTCAAAATTAATTACCCTTAGTTTTTCACTTATTCACCAAATTGCCATTAGCTTCCTCTATAAGCTTGGGTTTAGTTTAAGCATTATTTTTCTAGTTTCTAAAATCATATTTGGGCTTAAAAAATTGAATCAAATTAATCCAAATGATCCAAGATGATTTATTTCAAATTTGAGCCTAATCTTTAGGTTTTTAAGCTATTCAGGCTCTTAATTTTCTATTAGACCTTTGTATAATTTTGATAAACTTAGTGGTAGATTTTTAATATTTTTTAATCCATACTAGTGTCTAGTATATTTTCAAACAAAAATTCTAGCTATATGTACCTCTAAACTATTTTTACGATTTACTTGAACTTCACCTAATAGGTTTTTATTAGGGAGGTTCTTAATCAAAATTCATTCTTAAACTTTCTTGTTCTATTTGGGGTATTACAAATATTTTTTTCATTTTTGTATGAGAACTTAAGGCCAACCTTGCTTCTAACTCATGATACCATAACATAGTTATGCATGATTGAAAACATCTTTTAGGAGATAAATTCTAACATTAGACAAAGATTGCCCTTGGCTTTTATTAATTGTTATGCAATATGATACAACCAAAGGGAATTGTGTTCTTCAAATGCTAAAAGAAAGGTGGACATCCAATGAAATCATATTCACTTAAGGTATAAAAGCTCTCTTCCCTATGCTGCTACCAATGATAACATTAGCTTCAATAACATAACTTTTAAGATACGTTATAATAAGTCTTATTCCATTACATAGATTGACTAATTAGTTTATATTTTGGACACATATCACTAGAACTCTAATTTTTAGTGCTAAATTTTGGTTTAGAAAAGTAGAAGTTATAATGTCATTAAACATTTCAATAATATGTATTTCTTCTCTTAATAGGATACTTTAGTTAGATTTGCAAATCAAATCTAAGTTGTAATATTCAATACTTTCCCTTAGAGTTAAGGATAGCATATATAAGTTAACAAAGTCAATAGTTTCTAGTTTTAATGTGAGGATCACATTATCTTCGAGGTATTTTGCATTGTTGTAATGTTTCAAGAAATTTAGGTACATGGTTTTGACAATTGCTTGAATTGGACCATCAAATTGCATGATTAGCATATCTTATGGAATTTGAATTTTAGCTTCTCCATTATTTGGTTATTCTAGTTCACCATTTCCAATTTCAAGAATCTATTTAGTAATTTGTTTCAATTCTTCTTGCTATTAAAGATCAGAAATAGACTAAAGTCTCATGTTTTTGTCAAAGTCAAAACTTTGCAATGATGCTATAGATAAGAAGAGTTCAATAATGCATGAATAATGTTAGATTTGTTACCTCTTGGCACAACAGAAAGAATTTGTTAGAAGTCATCGCCAAGCATAATGCATTTTCCTCCAAATGGAAGTTAAGCATTATTAAGGATATCAACTTAAAGTATATCCTTTAAGGTCTTATCAAGTGCTTCAAAGCAAAACTTATGCACCATTAGAGCTTCATCTTATATAACTAACATGCTTTTTCTTATTAAATTAGCTTTGTCATTACCTTGTAGGATATTACAAGTTGAATCTTTAGAAATAGACAATAGAATTCCAAATTATAAGTAAGCAATCCTTCAAACTAGAAGTAACATTGATGCAATACTACTTGATGTAATTGCTAAAATAATTTCTATTTTGGAGTGTAATGTAGATGTCAAAATTATCCAAAGATAAGTGTTGCCTGTACCTCCATACCTATAAAAAAAGTAGACAAATGGCTCATTTTTAGTTGTTGAATTCATAATTATGTTAAAGATGTGCTTTTATTTTAAAGTCATAGAACTTAATAATGTAGTAACTTTTTTAGCTAATTGGACAGCATAAAAATTTAATTAGTTTGCTATCAAGTGATTGCTTGAATGCCTTGTGCAATCGCCTTGAGGCATAAGCATACTAGTGAAATCCTTTAAGTTTTTTCTATTTGCTTGTAATATTTTCTCAATGAGGAGAAGGGTGTAGTTTTTTTTTTATTATCATCAAGTTGAAGATTTGAAATAGAAGTCATTATAGACTCATAAATAATGAGATAATGAGAAGTATATACAACTGGAAAATCCTTAACATGAAGTGAGTAACTTGAAGTTATTATTTGAAGCATGAATTCACAGATGAACATTCAATTACATAAGAGACAATAAATGGGACAACATAATTTTGCCATAATGCTTTGGCCTCTAATTTCTTGATTAATATTGTTAATATTGATTTCAAAGATATTTTATTTATTATTTATGAAAAGGAAGAAGATCATGAAAAATACATGTGTAAGGAAAGAGAAGAAAAAATTTTAGAAGGAGAAATAATAATTCTTTAATCTAATATTAAAGTTATTATGTTCCATGAAGATGTTAAATTAAATAATATTTTATAGTTGGAATTAAATATTAGTGTTTCATTATGGATTATTCATTAGGATTATTAAGGCTCATCTTATTTATAACATGAAATTATAGGTGAGAAAATTAATGCTAAACTAAACATTAAAATGAAAACTATTATGTGTCTTCTAATAATTCTTTTTTAAGACTTCACCTAATAGTTTAAGGTTATACTAGGGATCACTAAATGTAATAGATTTTAGCAAATTGGGGCTTATATGAAGCTTAGAGCATATTATGTTATGGGGGCTCCTGTAGCTACCTTATTGGATTTTGGTTTGCATTTAAATGCAAAAGGAGTTTGGATAGGAAACTCTAATAAGATCTCTTACACCAGTAATCATGCTTGTTGTAATATTAACACCTATGAATTGGCAAAGAGATTTTATCTTACTATTTCGTTCTTTCTTTGCTATCAAATTTTAAATAAATATAAGTATTTTATATTCAAAAGTGGGGCTAGAATTACTCAAGTTAATATATTGGTACTGGTTGTTAAGTACAATGTTAGAGGAAGCATTAGTGACTTTGGAATATGATGAGAAAAATATTTATTATTTTATTTTTTCCTATTTTATGTCTCTTAGGTGTTGCATGTACTTGATTTTACAAAATAGGCCTTGTTTTATAATTTTGGATTGATTTTACAAGTTTTTGAATTTATTCAGTAAATGCAAAATTTTGATACTATTTCTATTTTTCAATCATATCTTAGGCTTTGGATGATTGGATTGAGGTAAACTTTATATTGATGGAAAGCTAAAAGAGATATCTATAACTTTCATGTTTTGGTCCAAACCCAATTCGGACATTTTAGAGGTTAAAAGTGGCTGAAAAGTTGAAGGCGTCATTCTGTCCCAACTGAACCAATTTCTGTATTTGGCCTATATCTAGAGCCACAGAGGTCCGATTAAGGTGAAATCAATTTTCAAATTTTTCTAATACCTAACCCTACAACCTCAAATTAAAATATTAGTGAAACTATGTCATTTTGAGGGTCATTCATTAGATGGAAGTCAGACTAGCGACATTTCACTGCTGGACCTTCTAGAAGAAATTACTAAGTTTTATAATCCTAATAGGAGTAGGATTAGCAAGACCTTAATTTTTGTAATCCTAAGAAAATTAAGATTAGGATTCTATAGGTTTTATTAGATATAAATAGAGATGAGGATGTGGACAACATATCATACAATCAGCAACATAGTTTTCTTTCTTTTTCTTCAAGCTTTTGTCTTCCAACCATGGAGAGCTAATTTTCTAAGGTTGATTCAAGGAGTTTGAACCTCTATTCTTGAGGATTATGAGATCATACTTTGTAATGTTAATCTTTCTTAATTAATTTTCCTCTTTCTATATTTAATTGTGCTAAATTCTTGAGATTCCTTATGTTGGGTGTTGATTAGATATAATTAATGTTCATCCTTGTAGTTTTTGAATTCTTTGCTATTTTTTTATAAAATTATGGTTTATAAATCATAGTTTTATGCATAGGGATAAAGGTTTGAGGGATTAATTTAGATATTTCTAATTTAATTTCTCAAATCAACTGAATTCTAATTATAAATTAATTTTGATCTAGTTTAGGAATTATAGCGATTGCTTAATTTAATTAATCCTAATTGATGAAATCCTAAGTGATTGTCTTGCATAGAATTCATGAATTATTGCAAGGATTCTGGGTAATTCAAGATTAAAGAATTAATTATGAAAAAATTAAATCCTAATTGATCTATGACTAATCCAATTTAGGACTTTCAATTTTCTTGAATCGGCTGTTTGATTCCATTGAATTTTCTTCTATTTTATTTCTATTTTACTTCTATTTTAAGCTTAAATTAGTGCTTCTTAATTATTAAAATTCATGCAACCCAACCCTTCCCCCAATTTTAATTCTATTCTACACACAACATATTATTGCATTCTATATTTTGTTTTTATTTATGTTTCTACTAGCATTCTATTTCATTGCATTACATTCTATTTGCATTAGTTCTTCACATTTTCATGACATAAATAATTTAATCAGTGTGCATATATTGTTAGAAAATCATTAAGAAAAGATAAAATTAAAGGATCACTAGGGGTACGACCTAGTTGTGTCACTATACAACATTATTTTTCAGCACATCAGTTTTAATATAATTTTGGTGTATTGTGGCGTGCACATCAAAATAACACTTAATGTCCATAATATTTACTTATTATATCATGCTTCCAACTATAAATAATCAATTAAGATTCTCAAGAAATATAAGTAACATTAGCATATGCAATTTTCAATAATCCACATATGTTATTACCAAATAAATGATAAAGTATACATTACTATAGGTAAAGTTGCTAATGAAATTAGGAAAACATACATTTGCAATCGAGGGACTTTCACCGTCTATATAATATATCCTTAGAGAGGACTGATCATGCCTTTTACCAAACAAATTCTGGTCTAGAAATGCTATTAAATAGAAGCATTGTTGCAAAGATAAATCTCAACTCATAACCACTTCCCTAATGACTAACTTCTTTAATTGCACTAATGAATTTATTATTATTATCGAGTAATCCCCTTACATAACACACATCTCAAAATTTATGACGATCAATCCTAGTAATTTAAGTAGGTCTTTCATCTCTTTTGGACCATGAACCTTAGTGAGAACACTTTCCAATAAAGTTCAACATTGCTTGGTGGAACATGCTAAGGTCTTCCAATTGCAAATCTTTGTTTTCTTTCATGCCATTCTTAATCTTCTAGTTTGCAGACAAAATGTTATGAAACTTAGCATATGTTAACTCTTTTGCTTTTGACTATTTCTTATTAGCTTTTAGCCATGTAAGAAACATTAATTTTTCATTTGATTCTCTTAGCATAACTTCATTCAAAGAATCACTCCTAATATGTAACATAATTTACTAGAAAGATGAAAAGTTAATCTTTTAATTGGTGGATACTAATATTGAATCTCAAAGGTATATACCTTTAAGCAGCTTCACAAAGTGAGATATAATGGAAATCATAGTATAGCCTAATTTCATCAACTTCATACCCATTTGCACCATCTTGACTACCATTATAAATTATTGTAATGGCTTCATTTCCTTTATTGATATATTTGAAAATATACTTGATAGATGGCCCTTTATTGCACCATTCCATATTAATATGTGCTTGAAACATCATTAAGAATTTTAATTATAAGGAACCATATATCGGTTATCTACAAACACTTTATTTCTTATAGTTCTTCCATTATCTCTCATTCTATGCACTGGAAACCCTTCTCCAATTATGATGGTTCTTTATTGAAAGTTTTTCAAGAAGTATTTAGTGCACTTGCCATCCTTCATGCATAGAGAACAAAGATTGATAACCTTATAAGGTATGTGAATCATAAAATTTGAAACTATATTGTACAATTCTAGTTCAGATCCCTTGTTAAGAATAGTTACACATATGACATGGTCTATTTTAGTTGAGGCTAATAACTTATAGTAGGGAAAAAGAAATAATAGAATATGTGTATATGGTAAATCTCTTTTTTTAGAATTTAACAATGTAAACAACTATAATCAATAATTGCAAAGGAACAATTAATGAATTTATTGTAAAGATACATTTTTTTATTGTAGAAAACAACATATAAAGTTGAGGAAGTTAGTTTGCATACTTATTTTTATTGCTTTAAAGAATTCTCCTTTTCTTACCATTTTCATAAGTTACTTTAATTTGAAATAGAAGACATATGAAAAAATAGTTCTTTGATCTTTTGGTTTAAGGGAAGCTAGATGTAGGTGTCCTTCAAATTCAAGCCACTTAGGATTGCATTTGAATATGATGAAAAGGTCAGGATATCTTGCTTATTTACAAATTGGCATCCCATAATTTTAAATCATGTATCTTGCACTTCTAGTAAAATTATATGGCAATATGATATGCTTGCCTACGCATGTTCCATTCATCTATCCTTTAAGTATAACTTTAGATAACGTTTTATACATTGTAGCACATAAATCTATTTGATGATTTTGAATGTAACTTAGTCTTTGTAATTTAATCATTGTGTAACCATCAATGATGAATTGCTAAAAAAGCCTTTTAGAACCTATGAGTAAAGATGGTTCATTGAATCTAATTTAGGTTAATATGTTGTATATTCTTGGATTGATAGTACAATTCCTTCTAGTTGTTTTAGGTAAGACATTAGCATGCTTAATTTCATCAAGAAACCTATCCTTGCCATATTGAAACAATATAAGATATTAAAGATGCAAGTATAAAGGATGTAATTCATTTATCCTTTATAAACAATCATTATAACCATGAACTATGATGTTTGGATGATTATTGGAATCAACACCACCAAACACAAGGCCACCAATTTCATCAATACTTGGCAAGTTGTAAACATATCCATCTCTTTCTGCTTATATATTAGTCTTAGCTTTAAATTTAAATTAATTTAGACTTCATGTACATCTTTAACCATACTAAAGGACTTGGTCAAATTGTTGTGCTCATCAAACATTTTGTAATACCCTAGTAGAGTAAGAAAGTCTAAAAAGAAAATTAAACTAGAAACCACCCTAACAAAAACCTAGTAAGGTGAAGTGAAGTTTGAGTAGATTATAAAGGTAATTTGGAGCCATTTCTAGTTAGAATTTTTATAGAAATTATATTAAACAATAGTATAGGTCAAAATATAATTAAAAATCCAATACTAAGTTTAGAAATAAAAGTTATGTAAAGGTCTAATAGAAATTTAGGGGTCCGAGTAGCTTAAAATTATTTGAGTAACCCAAAAACCTAGAAATTAGGCTCAAAATTGAAATAAATCATTGTTAATTTGTTTAGATTGATATCACTTAATTTTTTTATGCTTAAATTTGACCCCAAAAGCTAGAAAAAATAAAGCCTAAGTAGAGTTCCATGACTTGATTTTTGAATAATATAATTGGCATAAAGAAACTTCATTAGTATTAGTTACCAACTAATTATCCTGATAAGCCTTTAGAATAGTTCTAACTCTCTATTACTTAACTTAATAAAGATGAAATAAACATTTATAGAAAATAAAACTAGCTACATATGCAATAAGTACTTAAAAAAGTATAATTTACATACATTAATTAATTTATACAAGAGTATTACACTTTTTCAAAACAAAACTTTATACCTAAAGGTTATGAATAGAAAATCTACTAATTTGACTCATTCTATTTCCATTCCAAATCTTCATCAGGATCAAATTCAATAGATGGGAAAGATGGAGGATCTGACATGTTAACAAAACTAGAACCACTAAATGTATCCCTTAGGAAATAGTTAAATAAAACAAGGTTAATGATAAAAGGGTTTGACTTAAAATTCAACTTTTGTAGTCTTATAATATAATCAATACATGGTCCTATTATTGTTATTTGGAATCTATATTGGAACACCACTTGGTAGGTTCCCCAAGATGAGAGAAAAGTCTACATACAGATGTCAAGCATGCTTCGGTGATTTATTTCTAGAATTTGTAAACAAAAGATTAACAACAAAGAATTTAAGTATTAATATACTCGATGAATGAGTACTCTTCTCCTTTTCTAGTGAATTTTTTCCATAATAGGCCAAGAGCATATATAAATAGCAATGAATTAATTTAATTCTACTGTATCTAATATATTACAAAATTTATTCTAAAGAGTGGAAATAGTTGGTATCTAGGTTTCTATTTATATATTCAGTCCAACTTTATCCCTTGCCACCCTTGATACAATGCCTCTAACCCTTACCACACCTTTCATTCTCTGTGAAAAACATAAATCTCCCCTTCACATATTAACTATAAAATGAGTAATAATAAGATGCTAACTATAACATTAATTACTCATTTCAAATTCATTTAGTATAGTTAAAATACCAACTATACCATAGAAGTCTTACCAATGACAATTGTTATTCTCATTATTCACTTTTATATCATCTCATAGCATTCTGACTAAAGTTGATATACAACCTTTCTTTTCAAAATAATAACAATAGTTAATCCTTTTGAATAAATAACAGTTAGTAAATTTAAGCATCAATAAATATATCATAATTCTATTTACTTGTAACATGATTCAATAATAGATATCCAACATTGTTGAGTACCTCATACATTTCATTATCTTATAACATTCCTAACAAGATTGATCAAAATTGAACTTACTACTTAACATAGAGATTTTCATGGTTTGGTGCCTTTATAAGCTGCCAAATTAATTTAAATTTTTTACTAAAATTTTATATAATACTCCTTACACATTAATGAACATCAAACAACAATTTTATTATAATTTTAGTACCTTTGGGTACTGTTCACTCATAACCAAAAGAATGAAAATTCAAATAAGATAGGATGTGAATAATCTTAATTCAAGCCCCTTCTTAATATTCAAACCACATCCAATTATCACTAAATTTTAATACAATATCACTAACGTGTTAATTAGTGAAAAAAACTTCAATTATTTCTTAAAAATTTCATGGTGGTACTATTCATACAAAACCAAAAATATAGAATTGTCAAAACTGGACAAATTTGAAACTATTGTAATAAAGGACCTTTTTTTAGCATCCAAACCACCTCCAATTATTACTAAATTTTTATATAAGCTTATTAACATGATAAAAACCAAATAAAATTAATTACCTCAAATTTTTCCAACCAAAGTAGTGCGCAAATAGCACCAAACAACAATAAATAGAACTTAGAATTCTATTTGTAATTCATGTAACCAAGGTTCATAAAAAACTCATTCTTTGCAACCTTAAGACTTTCTAAAACTTTCCAAACTTTTTCATATGTATTCTAACACTATTTGTGAAATCAAACCATCAAGAATCGAAATTTAAACCATTTCCAATTCTTGATTCAAAAGAAAAATAGAATCATATCATAGAATTTTCTTAACACTATCTTGATCTTATAATTTTTCTATGATCATTTTTTGGGGGAAAAATTAATAAATTATCTCCTACTCATCTTAATACTATAAAACCAATATCATATCCTCATATTCAGATTTTTTATAATAACAAAATTAACTCATATGACTTCATCACTCAATTTACACTTATAATAGCAAATTTCATCAACTTTCCTCATCTTTCATGAAAAAATTCAATAGAACAAGAGATAGATACCACTCACATTAATCCTTTGAATTTTTTAAATTTCAAAAACCTATTGAAATAGTAGTAGAACAACCTTACTAAAATAAATCAAATTTTTAGAAATTTTAGGAAGAAGATCATCATGAAAACTTGAAGAGAATGGAGAAAAATCTTGATTACTTCCAAGAATTTGATGAAACTAATGGGAGAACTCTTGGAATTTGTTAGAAATTTAAAAATCCTAAGAGAACACTTGGAGGATTAAATGGTTTTTGGCAAAGAAGGGCCGAAAAAATGAGCTAATTTTTTTTTTATAATTCCTTAAAGCTTCCATTATAACATTTCCCTTTTTCTTATTTTTTTTAAAAAAATTTGGTGGCAATTAGAAAGTGGGTTCATGGTTTTTTTTGGCTGTTAATCAAAGGATAATTGCTTTAAATCCAATAAAATTTAATCAAATTAAGTGCCTAAAATAAGCACAACAGTTGCCCTTAATTCTTCACTTATTTACTAAATTACCAAGGTTTTTTTCTAGAAAATTGGGCCTTTGTTTTGGCCCTAAATTTTTTTCATTTAAAAAACATATTTAGGCCTAGAAAAGTTAGGTTAAGTCAGCCCAAGCATGCCAAAATAATTTATTTCAACTTCGGGCCCAATCTTTTGATTTTGGGGCTATCTAGGCCAATTTCAAGCTATTCGGACCCCTAATTTTATATCGAATCTTTATAAAAAAAATTATAAATTGGCATTGGGATTTTTATAATAACCTAATAAATACTAATGTCTAATATAATTCTTGCAAAAATTCCACCTAGGTGAACCCTTATACTATATCTAAGATTCACCTGAACTTTACCCGATTTTGTTACTAACTTTCTATCATGGTAATTTCTATTCTTGTTTCCTTCTTAGGATTTTTACTTAATTTGGGGGTATTACATAAAGTCCAATCTTGAAGAAGAAGCTTGTGACAAATAGGTAAATAAGTAAAAAAATTAAGGACTTTTGTTAGCAATTATTTCTTAGCATTTTATTTGGATGAATTTTAGTGGTTTTAAGAAGAAAATATTTTGATTTTAAGTCAAAAAAACCATGCCCCATATGCTAGATTTATTTGCAAATTTTTTTACAAAGAAAGGTAAAAAGCTTATGATGGAAGCCTTTGAATTAGGTTTTATATAAAGCCTTTTTAGGTTAATTGTGCACAAAATTCTACTCATTTCTTAGCTTATTTCCCAACCTAAAATTGTGACTCCCTAAGGTTTCTCTACTAGGGTTTTCAACTTTTCAATGGATTTTAAAAGGTTATCTAATCAGTTTCATCAAATTCTTGCAAGGTAACTAAGGATTTCTTTCATTTTCTTTAAGTTTTCATGATATTTTTCTCTTTAAAATTTCTAAATTATTTTAGTAAAGTTACACTTTTACTATTCTAAAATATATTTGAAAGAATAAAGGATTAAGGATTTAAGGTGAGTGCCAAATATCTCTTGTTTCCTTGAATTTTCCTATGAAAAGAGAATATAGTAGTATATGTTGTTATGGGTGTTCAATAAAATTATAATGCTATATGGCTTGCATTTGGTGTTGTATAAATGTTAATATGATGGAATAATGTTGGCAATTTAGTATAAGGTTAATGAAAGAAGATTCATCATATTTTCTTGTAAAAGTCAACAATAGATTCATGATGAATTTAGAAGTAAAACTTTCAAAGGAAGATTATGGAATGTCTCTATTACTTTATGAAAACAAGGACCAAAAATTATTAAAATCTTAATTTTTAATATTTTAATATTACAAATAATGTTAGGATAGATTGGAGAAAATTGAAAATTTTTGGTAAATTTTAGAGTTATGAAAAGTGAATTTGTATGGATTTTGATTACAATAGCTTAAAATAGATTTTTAAATTCTGTGTTAAATTTTGGTGATGTTTGTGCCATAATTTAATTAAAAAAATTAAAGTAATTTATCTCATTTGATTATTAGTATGTTAGTAACTTTACATAAAAATTTGGTGTCAATTGGAATTAATTTAAATGCCAAGAAGGCTCTTTTTCTATAATAACTTCAAAATTGTCCAAAATTGACAATTCTATATTTTTGGTTCTATATGACAAGACCCACATGGAATTTTTTTGAAATAATTGAAGTTTTTCAATCTAACATGTTGGATATGTTGTTAGTGATGATTTGAAGTGATTTGGTATTGAAAAGAGGTTTTTATTCCAATTACTCAGATGCTATTCTATTTTAAAATTCCCTATTTTGATATTGAGTGAACTATATCCAAGGGTCATAAAATTTTAAGAAAATTGATGTATAATGTGTAGAAGCATTAGATAAAATTTAAGTAAAAATTTGAATTGATGTAGGAGCTTAAAAGGCAATAACCTATGAGAGAATTACTACCACTCAACATGTATGATGTTTACTACTTCTTATTAATAAATGTTGCAAGTAATTGAAATTTGTAATACATTGATCATATTTAAGTTGTGAATTGTTAGCTATTTAAAGGAATTAAATGTTGTCATTATCTTGAATGGAAAGGTTGCATATTAACCTTAGATATTATATCATGAGATGATGAAATTTGAATATGTATAAGAATGGCAAAATTTTATGGTATAGTTGGTACTTTGACCAAACCCTATTGAATAAATAAAATGAGTAATTGATGTTATAGATGATATCTTGTTATTACTCATGTCAAACCCAATTTTAAGGTATTGTGATTGGCGTAAAGATATCTAATTAGTATAGATCTACTAACTAAATACCCTTACAAGCCTTGATACTCTATGACTTTCTCATCACTTCTACTATTATACATATAGTAGGAAAATACTCGTAGTTATATAAGTATTGAAATATAAATTAATATAGAGAAATATATACATAAGTTTAGAAAGTATACAAAATATGTTAATAATAGTATATACATAACATTCTAAGAAAGAATACTTCTTACCAAATAAACTAGACTATCACATACTATTCTTTTGGCGCACCTTTATGAAGTGAGGAAAGAATTCAACACATATATCAGTTCATCTTATTGAGACCATGATCAAGATTTATAAAAGAAATAACACACTAGAGTATGAATAATAAAAATTACTTAGTGAATGGTTACTTCCTTTTTCTTTAAGAGTTTTCATTATAATAGATTAAATATATATATATATATATATCAATATATTCAAATATTCATCACATAATAAATTATTGATAATACCTTCTTTAAAATGATATTTATTTAAATTATCAAGCTAAATGGCTATAGTTGATATTCAAGTTTTTTTCCTTATAACTTTGGTCCTATTTTATACCCCTCCTCTTCCTTATAACATCAATCCCCTTTTATACCCCTCCTCTCCTTTATAACATTAATCCTACCTTACACCCCTTCTCCTAGGATTAAGTTGTGTGAAGAATACATATTTTTCCTATACATAATTGATGAGAAAAATATTTACTATTTTATTTTCTCTTATTTTATATCTCTTAAGTATTATATTTACTTAATTTCACTTATTAGGCTTTATTTTATAATTTTGGGTTGATTTTACAATATTATGAATTTATTTGGTAAATGCTAGATTTTAATACTATTTCTATTTTTTAGCTATATCTTAGGCTTCGGATATCAAATTGAGGCAAATTTTATATTTTTGAAAAGCTTAAACAGAGAACTATAACTTTTATGTTTTGGTCCAAGCCTAGTTCAAGCATTTTGGAGGTCATATGTGGTTAAGAAGTTGAAGTCATATTTTTATCCTAACTAAGCCCACTTTTGTATTTGAGCCATAACTAAAGCTAAAAAGGTCAAATTAACTTAAAACTAATGCCTAAATTCTCAAAAGACACATTCCTACAAGTTTGATATTTATGAATTATCCAAATTACATTGATTTTATGGTCAAATACTAATTGGAATTTCGGCCTATGGAAATTCACTGATGCAACTATTGGATTTAATTTACTTGTAAAAAATAGGTTTAGGCTTCTAAAAATTAGGAAAGCCTTATTATTGTAATTCTAAGAGTCATACAATCCAAGTTCAATAGTTTTTTATCTTAATTAGGTCAATTAAAAAAGGAGACACTCATTAAACTTTCAGACTTTACACAGACTTCGCAAACAATTTTCTTCTTCTTTTTGCTCTCTCTTTTTCTTTTCAATGGAAGCTTAAATGCATGGTTGATTCAAGGAGTTTGAGGCTCTCTTCACCTAGATTATGAGATTGTGAATTGTAATATTAACTTTTCTTAATTAATTTTCCTCTTTCCTAATTTACTTATGCTAAATTCTTAAGATTACATATGTTAAATGTTGATTTGGTATAATTGGTGTTCATCCTTGTGGTTTCTAATTTCTTTACTATTTTGATGTTGAATTATGGTTGGTAAATCACATATTCACTCATAGGGGCAGAGGATTGAAGGGTTAATTTGGAGGTTTCTAAATTGATTTCTCAAGTTAATTAAATTTTATCATTAAATCAATTTAAATCTAACATAGGGATTATAGAGATTACTTAATCAGCTAATCTTAATTAATTCAATACTAGACGGTTGTCTAGTATAGGATTCATGAGTTATTTTAAGGGTTCCAGGTAATCCAAGATTGAAGAATTAATTAGGAATGCCAAATCCCAATTAATCTATGATTAATTCAATTTAGGGTTCTCAATTCCTTAAATCGGCTATCTTATTACATTGAGTTCTTTCTATCTACCTTCTATTTTGCTTCTTTTTGTGCTTGTTTAGTTTATTGTTATTATTTTAATTTCATGCAAACAACCTTCTAACCCTATCAATTTTGGATTTTATTTTCTGTATAATTTTCATAAAGTATATTACATCCATACTGTTATAGCATCCTGTTTTATTGCATTTATATTCTATTTGTATTAGTTTCTTTCATTTTTCATTGCATAAATAATAAAATAATTGTGTAAATATTGTTAGAAATTTATTTAGAAAAGATAATATTAAGGGATCACTAAGAGTACAACCCGGTTGTGCCACTTTACTATATTATTTCTTCAATAGAATAGTTTTAACTAATTTTGCTGCTTAACAAAGTGTATACCAATAACAAATAAGTATCAAGCCATCATAGGTATCAAACAAGATGGGACACTATAACCATCAACCATATTCAGACATCATAAGCATCAACCATGTTGGAATACCATAAGCATCAATCAAGTATTCCATTATCACATATCATAAGAATGATCAAAATGCCAACTTAGCCATAGATGTTCTATCAGTTATTTTAACAAAAGATGTAACATATTATTATTTCAAGACTAAAAGTTATTTGAATAACTAATGTATAATATTAATTCAAAATATACTTCACTAATCACAAAGCCTTATTAGACTATAAAAGGGTATTTATAAGTAAATCTCCTTTTCACCACTTAAGCTCATTCTAACTTTTATCAAAAATTTATTTAAGACTTTTGGCATCTTATTAACCCATTTTAAATAATCAAAGGTCAATTATCTTACACCATTATGGTTCTCTAGTACTGTTCACATAGAAGTGAAAGCACATTCTCAAAATAGGACTAGTATGGAGTCTCAAGTGATGGAAGAGCCTTTTTAATATTCAAACCACTTCTATAAATGACCAAATTTTAGTATGGCATCCCTCAAATATTAAATAATGAATAACTCAATTTTTGCACAATTAATTTTTATAAGTTTCACCATGCACCAAAAGCATGGACTTAAAGCAATGATATTTGGATAGCATTGGAGCTGTCATGACAAATTTATTATTTGGAAAATCAAATCAATCATGATTGCCATAAATTTTTGACAAAGACTTGATAACATCCTAAATAACATATCTTGTAAGCTTCTTAATAGAATTCTGTTTCTAAACTTTTCTTTACAATCTATTTTAATGAAACTTCTTCCACTAATTTTATCAACCTAGTAAGATCCTAACATCATTAAAAAACATTTAAAAATGGCACAAATTAGAACCATTTCTTCATACATGGCCACATATAAAATCATAATAATATCATCATAAATCACCATTTTCATCACTTCCCTTAGGAAAACTCAAAAGAAAAGAGATAGTTGCCACTCACCTTGAATTTTTTAAACCTTATCATATACTTGATACTCACTAGGAGCAGATGAACTACAACCAAAATTATAAACACCATTTTAGAAATTTTAAAGAAGAATTTCCCATAAAAATATGAAGAAAATAAAAAGAAGAAGAAGAAGAAGAAAACATGTTTACCTTGCAAAAATTTGAAGAAATCAATGAAGGAATTCTTGAAATAATTGGAGAAGTTGAAAACCTTGGTGAAGGAGTTGAGAAGACTTATGGTTTTCTAGCTAAAAGAAGAAGAATTTTTTACTCTTTAAATAACCCCATCATATATTTATAACACTAAAACCCTAATTCCAAAAAAAAAATCTTTAATTTGCTTATTATTAGTTATTAATTTTTAGGAAAATATTTGCACATTTGGCTAGCAAATTTGGATGTCCATGTGTCCCTTAAAATTAGAAAATGAAGACCTAAACACTTAATAAAAATAAGCCACCATGAAAGACAAAAAAGAGTTATCATAATTTACTCTCTAATTTTGCCTTTTTTCCACTTAGGTCCTTAGCCTCTTTTAGAAGCTTGGGCCTAACAAATTAAATTTGAGCCTCCAAAAATTAAGTCAAACCAACCCAATACTAATAAGAATTCATTACTTAAAAACACAAAAAAGGTTTATTACATATTAACCCCAAATTTTTTATTTTCTTGCATTTTACCCCTAAACTTTTAGGCATTTTTATGCCTTTATTTTTGAAATTCTACACTCATTTTGAGCATATGATAATTATTTTAAGTCAACTCTAGAGTTTTTAAAATCAATCCATTTAAAATTTTGAGTTTAATTTCTTACTTTCAGCTTACCAGATGATGGAATTCTAATAAATTCCTATGCAAATTTTTCTAAATCTATTATTAAATTTTTAATTAAATTTTAATATATTTTGTTGCCTAATAAAATTTTAATGAAAATTCTAGTCAAAATCACTTCAAAATTACTCCTATAATTTTTCTAAATTTCACCTAATTTTCCTACCAAGTTTTCTAATTTGGGTGTTTTCTATTATAATACCATTTTAAAATTTTTAATTCACTTAAGGCATTTTCTAAAAAAGAATCATATGAGATATTACAATTCACCTTGAATCTAATTTGTAAGGGGAGTTTTTTATCCTGCACAGAGAAAGAGAGGCATGGTAAGAATTGAAGGGATAAAGTTAAAGGGCTTGTGCCTAGGTGGTGGGGATAAGATTAAACTAAAGATATAAGTGAAAACCTATATATCAAATATTACCATTCTCTTCACTTAATTTTTAAACAATTTACATAAAAGCTTTGATCATTTTTTATTTTATACTATTATATTTATACCTAATTGATTATAGTGAATACTCTTTGGCAAAGAATAGTAGCCATTCACTAAATATGTTAATACTTACATTCTTTATTGTTAGATATTTATTTACAAATTCTAATCATGGATCCTAGAGGCATAACTAACAATTATGCTAGGACCTTCCTATCTCCCTAGGGGACTTTCTAAGTTATATTTCATTATAGATTCCATATGATAGCAGTGGGTTCTCGGATTGATTATGCTATAAATCTTAGGAAGTAAAATTCTAAATTAAACCCTTTTGTAATCAATCTTATTTTACCAGACCATTCACAAGAAGATATATTTAGTAGTTTTAATTCTATTAATATGCTAGATCATTGTTCTTCCTTGTCTTTCAAATCTAATCTCGAGGAAAATATTGAATGGAAATAGGATGGTTCTAGTTAGATGTTTATCTTAAACTACTTGTATATAACCTTTTATTTACTCTTGTGTAAATATTTTAATGTATTAAATTATATTTTGAATTTCAAATTGCATGCACAACTAGTTTCACTTTCTATTAGTGTTTATTTTACTTTCAATAGATTTAAAAAGTAAGTCAAAAATGTCTTAAAAGCTTGTAGCGTTAACTATCATGTATCTAAAACTGAGTGATCTAGGGTGACTATCATTGTTTTGATATGCTAGAAGCTTTATCAATGGGTCAATAATATTATTGTTTGTTAGTATTTTGCATGCCTTCACATCTCATTCATCAATGAGTTCATGTATAAGATGGAAGCATAAAGGTATATTCTTTGGATCACTGAAGAGATCTAGGTTTCATAGCCTATGCAATGGCTTTACTATTATTGCAATAGAGGTCTACCGGGTTAGAAAAACTAAGAACTATGCCAAGTTCAATAATGAACTTTTTGATTTAAACAATCTTTTTTAACATATTAAAGAAAGCAATATACTCTACCTCTATTGTAAAATTAGCCATTATTTCTTTCCTCAAACTATTCAAGCTTATAACATTACCATTCAAGAAAAATACATAACGTGACTTTGATTTAAAATCAGCCTTATTGAACTAGAAATTGGCATTAGTGTAACCATTGACAACCAATTCCTCCTCACCTCCATATTTCAAGAATGAATCTTTAGTCCTTCCTAAATACTTAAGGATATCTTGATAGTAATCTAGTGATACTCACTAAGATTTGACTAAAACTACTTATCATGCTTAATGTATATGAAATATCAAGATGAGTACATAACATGGCATACATGATAAATCTAATCATGAATGCATATAGAATCTTATTCATGTGGTCTTTCTTATCTTATGTCTCAAGACATTGAGTTTCATACAAATTTATACCATGTGACATGAGTAAGAACCCTTTTTTGGAATCTTGCATGCTAAATCATTTTTGCATTTTGTTAATATATATACTTTAACTTTAATTAAGTAATTTTCTTAATCTATCTTTATAGATAATAGTTAGCATATAAGTAATTCCAACCAAGTCTTTCACTAAAAAATAATTTCCTAACTAAGTCTTCATAGCCTGTAATGTCATCATTTCCAATGAGTAGTATGTTATCCATACATAATACAAGGAAAACAATGTATTCTCATTAACCCTTTGATAAACATACATAAGATTCATTTTCATTTTTTTATGAAACCAAACTCTTTGATAGCATCATAAAAAAAAATTCTAACTCTAAAAAGATTATTTAACCCATAAATTAATTTATAGCTTACATACATTTCTAGCATTTTTAAGAGTGACAAAACTCTCAAGTTGTGTCATATACATATCTTTAAGAAGCTTCCCATTAATGAGAGCAGTTTTGACATCCATCTACCATATTTTATAATCATAAAAAAATTGTAATAGCAAGCAAGATTTGAATGAATTTGAGCATAGCAATTGGGAAATAAATATAATTATAGTATATACCATAAATTTGCCTAAAACCTTTAGTAAGTAATCACCCTTTAAAAGATTTTATGTTAACATCCAGTCAATTTTCATTTTGGAAATCCACTTGCACTTAATAGGTTTTACCCTTTTATGTGGGTTAACTATAGTCCTTACTTAATTAAGATATATGAAATCTATCTCAAATCTCATATCCTCAAGCCATTTCTCAAAATTTAGCCATTCAGTAGCTTTTTATAGGTTATGGACTCATCTTAATCCATAGTAATACATCACCTTGTTGAATCACAAGTAATATCTCTCAAGCTCATAATGTGTCCTACCAAATTTATATAGGCCTTATATTGCTTGAATAGATTCTTATTCCCTGACATCTTATAGCCTTTGTTTACCTTTGTTTATAGGTTCAATGTTATTTTAAGAGTCTCAAATTTCTTTCAATTTTATTTTTCTTCTACTAGTTTTCTTACAACAAACTCTCTTTTTGGGAAAACCTTAGTTTGAGCAACAAATACTTTACCGTCATTAGGATTATAGAAATAGTACCCTTTTGTTTCCTTAGAACACCTTACAAAATAACATTTATCTTATTTAGGTCCAAGCTTAACTAAAGCTTAACATTTTACATAGGCTTCACAACCTTAAATCTTCATAAAAGATAGATTAGGACATCTCCTAGTCTATATCTCATATGAAGTCTTTTAAACTATTTTAGAAGGAAAATGGTTAAGTGTAAAAGTGGATGTTTCTAGGAAATGTGCCTAAAAAGAAATTAGAAGATATGCATAGCTCATTATAGATCGCACCATGTCTACTGGGGCATGATTCTACCTTTTTGAAATAATATTCCACTATGGTGTCCTAGGTGGAGTTATGATACTATATCACACTCTTCATATAGTTATCAAACTCTTGGCTTAAGTATTCACTATCTTGATTTGATCAAACTGTGTTGATACTTTTGCTAAGTTAGTTTTGTATATCATTCTTGAATTCTTTAAAATTTTTAGAGGATTCTGATTTATGTTTCATGAGATAGACATATCCATATTTACTGAAGTTATCAGTAAATATGATAAAGTACTAAAGCTTCCTTTAGAAAGTGAATTAAGAGGCTTAAACACATTAGTATGTATAAAGCTTAACAAATCATTAGCCCTTTCACTATGTCTTGTGAATGGGTTTTTAGTCATCTTACTTAATAAACAAAATCTGCACACCTCATACGATTCAAAATCAAAAGAGTCCAAGATTCTCTCTTTATAGAGCTTGCATATGTGCTTCTCATTTATAAGGCCCAAATGATAATGCTAGAGAGAACTTGGATTTAAACTATTAGATTTGAACTATTTAGTATTTATGTTATAGATTGAAATTTCTTAACTTCTATAATAAAAATACTTGAAATAGAAGTCTCAATTCCTTTTTTCCATTTCATATCCTTTTAGTAGAATTTGTTGTTCCTCTTCCAATGTTCAATTTTATCATAATGAAAACATTTCCATTCTCTAGCTACATCACCCTTATGTTTTAGTGCAAAGGACTTAAGCTTGGGCTTACCCTTAGATTTAGAATCTTTCTTGTTTTTGCCTTTGTCTTTGCCCTTAACCTTTTATACCATTACTATGTTATTGGACTTTACTTTTTGCAATTTCTTTTTAGCAATTCTCAGCATGCTTACTAGTTTTAGCAAAGTTTATATCAATTTTATTCAACTTGTAATTCATTACAAATTGATTATAGTTCTCTGGTAATGATTGCATAACTACATCAATAACTAACTCTTGGCCCAATGCAAAACCTAATAGATTCTCAACATACCTAATCATTTTGAGTACATAATGCCTAACGGGGTTTCTTTCTATCAATTTACATTGAAATAATGCTTTAAAGATATCATACCTATTATGTTGAGCTTACCCTTGATAAAATTTCTTAAAGTGCTTGAGTATGTCATAAGCATCCATGTTCTTATATTGTTTTTAAAGCTCAAAGTCTCTAATGTCTAACATAAGGCAACTAACATCCAAAGCATCATCATGATGCTTCCTTTAGGCATCTTTCTTAACATGAGGTGCACTAGCTTTAGATGGTTGAAGAACAAGCCTTTCTAGGACATATAACTTTCACTTATGTTTGAGGATTATCCTCAAGTTCCTGTACCAATCTAGGAAGTTTATCCTAGTCAATTCATCCTTCTCAAGGACTGATTGCAGTGATAGGTTATTTAATGTGTTTTCCATTTATGTCTATAATAGAAATATGCAAAATAAGTATTAATTTTTTTAATCGTTTAATAAAGTCTTTTATTAAATATTTTTTCCACTATTATATTCAAATTAATAGCCCTCACTGTTAGTTCAAAAAATCACATTGTAAATACTTTTTAGTAGGTCAAGATCTATATTTCACTTAGTCTTAAGTTATCTTTGACTAATTACCTAAGATTTAGCTAATTAGATAGGCAATATTTGTCAATTACATCATATGCAACTCTTGAATAGTAAGGTGAACAATTTGTTCTAATTCATCTTATGAACTAAAGCCTAACTCCATGCCTCGAGGCCTTCAATCCTATTGATATAGCCTAGTTAAGTTACACCCAATAATTAGCAAATAGATATCACTTTTATTCTATTTTGTATTAAGTGATTTAATTAATTTAATTATTTTAAATCTCACCAATGTTAGCCTTTTTATTTATGTATATTATCTAATATATCTTATACATTAAATAAAACATAAAATAAATACATAATGTAATATGGCCTCCTAACTACCTAGATCCTTTCGAGTCAATGAGAGGATCAACTAATTAACCTAATGTAGCAACTTCTCTAAGCACCTTTTTTGGTGACCTTCACGTGGCCTTCTCATGGTTCCAACGCCTTTGACAATGTCATGTATGATTTACATTACATTCAATAGTTGCATTCGATGCGAGTTAGGTGAAAAGAGAACATAAAAATTAAAAAATAATAAAGACAACATATAAGTTATATTTTAAAATTACAACCACTGATAAAATCCCAATCATATTGGTCTAATGAGGCTATACTATGCATCATACATTTTGTAGCACATAAAAGCACACAAACATCATAAGAGATAGTATATATTATTTTGAATTCAAATTTTAAAATTTTTATTAATATTTTTTATTTTAAAAGAAGTTTAAATTCTAGTTTAGAAATATGATCAATCAGGAGTTATCTTAGAATTATTTTATCTTTAAAACTATGTCAACGCTTAGTGTCCCATTGCTAATCCTAATTTAGATTTAAAATCCTATGTATGTATGCATGTATATATGTATGTATATTATTTTCCAAAATATTTGTTCAAACATGTAACATGACTTCACTTCTATCTTGTCAAACAAAGCAAATTCGTTTTCCTTTATTATATCCATGTATAATAACATGATTCACGTATAACGGAACATGGAATCACTAGTTTTCAAAATATAAACGAAATCACTTTATACCAAATAATAGATTTGTTTATTATTTTTCAAAATATTTCTTAAAACACGTAATGTGACTTCACTTTTATCTTCTCAATCAAAGCAAACTCGTAATGTGACTTCACTTTTATCTTCTCAAACAAAGCAAATTCATTTTCCATTATTATATCCATATATAATAACATGATTCACGTATAACGGAACATGGAATCATGACTTCCTTTGTGAATAGTTTTCAAAATATAAACGAAGTCATTTTATACCAAATAATAGGTTTGTTTATTATTTTTCAAAATATTTCTCAAAACACGTAACGTAACTTCATTTTTGTCTTGTCAAACAAAGCAAATTTGTTTCCATTTATTATATCCATATATAATAACAGATTCACCTATAACGGAACATGGAATCATTACTTCTTTTGTGAATAGTTTTCAAAATATAAACGAAATCACTTTACACCAAATAATAGATTTGTTTATTATTTTTCAAAATATTTCTCAAAACATGTAATGTAACTTCACTTTTGTCTTATCAACAAAACAAATTTGTTTTCCTTTATTATATCCATATATAATAACAGATTCACGTACAACGGAACATGGAATCATTGCTTCCTTTGTGAATAGTTTTCAAAATATAAATGAAATCACTTTACACTAAATAACAGATTTGTTTCCTTTACAAATCAAATAATTTGACTTCACTTAAAGACCAAAAATGAACCGGAGATTTTGAGTCTATTTGTTTAGTGTTTTTAAAAATAGTTTTATATTTTTAAAATAAAAGAATTTATTTGTTTAAGTATTTTTTTCTCTTCAGTTTTAAAAACTGTTTTCAAAATATGTGTTTTAAAAATAAGAAAATAAGAACAATTTTAAGCTATCTTTATTTTTTTTTATTTTCAAAACACACTTTATTAAGGACATTTTTATAATTTAAGGTTATTTTTAAAATAATTTACCAAACATATTTTTTTCTTTAATTGTTTTTGAAATCTATTTTTAAAACATATTTTATAAAATTATTTTAAAAACAAAAAACTGAAAACACAAATAAACACACTCTTAATCTCCTTTTATCCTAAAATCTAGTACTTTTAAACTTGGACTAAATTGATCAGTTCAATTAGGAATCGGACTTCAATATAGATTTTACCAAAAATTTGGACAATCAGTCAAATGGTTTTGAATCGATTTAATCTGCTATTAGTTCAATAAATCCACACGGGACCGTGAGGCTAGCACACATTCTCTTGTCATTAGGACAGGTGTTTTGTTTATTACAATATAATGCATATAATTTTTATATTTTTCATATTTTACTTCATTTATATATATTTATACTATATAATATATATAATTAAACTATTCTTATTTAGCAAATGTTTAATTTTATATTTTTATTAGATTAAAATGAAATATAATTTTAATATTATAGATAATATTAAAATTGTGGTAGATGTTTGTAATTAGAGTAAAATTAATGTTTATTATTTTGTGTTTTATAAATATACTTGTACAAGTTAAATTAATTTAATTTTTTATGTATATGTATAATATATATATATATATATATATATATATATATATATATATATATATAATATGTATATTAACAGGTTCAACCACTCAATTTAATCAATTGAACTGATCTAATAATGTATATAATTTTTTACTTTTCATATTTTATTTCATCTAAATTTTTTATAAAAAAATCTCTATTATATACATTTATATTATATATAATTAAACTATTCTTATTTAACAAATGTTTAATTTAAAATTTTTATTAGATTGAAATGAAATATAATTTTAATATTACAAAATAATATTAAAATTGTGGTAGATTTTTGTAACTAGAATAAGATTAATGATTATTTTTTGTGGTTCATAAATATATTAGTACAAGTTAAATTGATATAATTTTTTATGTATGTGTATAATATATAAAAAATATATTAACTGATTCAACCATCCGATTTGTTCGATTAAACTAATCTGACTTTGATCTCATCATCTTATAAGTCAATGGCCAAATAAAATTTAAAAACATAAGTAAAAACAAATATAGAACCTTTTCTTTTTCCTTTACAAGGCCTTATTTTCCTTAATATGTGAAAAGCTTTTATCATGAATTCATATAAAAACAGAAACATGGAAACATGGAGTCTTTTTGTTTTTTGTTTTTTAAAATAATTTACTATTTTTTTTATTTTTAAAAACAAAAGAATCTATTTGCCAACATGTTTTCAAAATGTGTTTTTAAAAATTATTCTCTAAATGTGTAACTTAAAACAAAAAAATAGAAATAACTTTTAGTTATTTTCTAAACTTATTTTCTTATTTTAAATATCAATTTTATAATTAAATAAAATATTTTCTTATTTATAATATTAATCATCCTCTAATCTTGACTTTCCTTTAATTTAAAAATAGTTTTTGAGAATAAAAAAATAATTTTTGAAAATAGTTTTTAAAAATACAAAAATAAAACATATTCAAGCACACCCATGATTTCCAAATAACATATATGCCATGTAAAGATACCTGACTAGTATTAACATACTAATAAGCTATCCTTACAAGCCTATAAGGCATTTCTAACTTATTTACTTTCATAACTTAATTAAGAATATAAGAAAACATTTATAGAAAATAATTTTTACATGTGCACATAAAAAGAAATTCAAAATAAAATTTACACTATGGTATATTATTTTTTAAAACATAACTTTATACAAGAGCATTATCAGAAAATATGACTCCTAACTAGGACACCATAAATTATTACATAGAGGGTTTCCAAAGGTTAGAGAAAGATTTCATGCTCAAATGTTAGTTATACTTGGGTGATCCATGCTCTATATCTATAAATAAAATTCAATAGAAAAGAATGAGTATTGAAATACTCGGTCAATGGCTACTGTTCTCCTTTTTCTAGATAGTTTTCACTATTATAAACCAAATACATAGAAGTGTAATATATTGATTAAAATTCTTATGTATCATGATTACATAATTTGCTAAAGAGAATACAATAGTTACTATACATGTTTCTCCTTATATCCTTAGTCCAACCTTATCTCTCACCATTCTAGGTATAAGGCCTCTAACCTTTACCACACCTCTCCTTCTCTAAAAAGGATGTAAAACTCCCCCTACAAATTGGATTCAAGGTGAGTAATAACAAGATACTAGCCATAGCATCAGTTACTTATTTCAAATACATTGCATATAGTCAAAATATTAACTATGCCATAAAATTTTGCCATTCTCATATGCATTCACATTTCATGATCTAATGATAATATATCCAAGGTTAATATGCACTCTTTCCGTTCAAGATAATAACAATACTTAATTCTTTTAAATGAATATCAATTTATAACTTAAACATTATCCATGCAACACAAAGTTCATTTACTTGCAATATTTTTTATATAAAGTAGTAAAGACTAAACATGCTAAGTAGCATGACTACTCTACGGTTTAAGGCCCTTTTGGGCTTCTAAATTCAATCTTAATTTTTACCAAAATTTTATCTTATACTTTTAGTGCATGACATTAATTCTCTTACAATTTCTTCACCCTTGGGTATTGTTCACATGGTAACAAAACAAGAAATTTTCAAACAAGATAGTATATGAGCAAATGAAATAAAAGCCACTTCTCAATATCCAAATTACTTCCAACTATCATTAAATTTTATTATAATATCCCTAACATGTTAAATGGTGAAAAAATTCAATTATTTCACAAAAATTCCACATGGGTACTATTCATACAGAACTAAAAACATAAAATTTCCAATTCTGGTCAATTTTGGAATTATTATAAAGAAAAGCCTTCTTAGTATTTAAATCAATTCCAATTGCCAATTTTTATACAAGGTTACTAACATGCTAATAATCAAATATTATTAATTACTTTAATTTTTCTTAATTAAAATCTTTCCTAAACAATAACAAACTTCAAAAAAAGAATTTAGAATTCTATTTTGAGCTTTTATAACCAAAGTCTATACAACTGCACTCTTCATATTTCTAATTTTTTTTAAAAACTTTCAATTCTTTCATCATCTATCCTAATACTATTTGTAACATTAATATACCAAGAATTCAAATTTTAGCAATTTCTAACCTTTTATTCAAAAGAGAAATTGAAAACAAAACATTATCCACCCTTGATAGTTGGACTTCTAAACCCAACATAATTCTATTGTCATCTTTTAAGAGAAAATCTTATGAATCTTCTCCTACTAATCTTGGCACTAAAATACGAACATCATATTAACATTTATTAATATCCATACTAAACCATATAGCATCACAACTCAGTAAGCACCCTTAATAGCATATACTATCATATTCTTCATTTTTCACGAGAAAACTTAAGAGAATAAGGGATAATTGTTGCTTACCTCAAATTCTTGACCTTTTAACCTTTCAAAGACTCTTTAAAATAACAAAAGAAAAACTTCACTAAAATAAACTAAATTTTAAAAATTTTGGAGAGAAAATTATCATGAAAACTTGAAAAAAAATGAAGGAAAATTTAAGTTACCTTGCAAGAATATAATGGTATAACTTAACAAACCTCTTAGAAATTATTAGACATTTGGAAGCCCCACTTGAAAACCCTAAGGAGGTCATGCTTCAAAGCTAAGAAGGGCAAAAACATTTATGTAAATTTCATTTCAAAAGCCTTTTATACTATTCCCTAAGCTTCACTCTACATTTTTCTTTTTTTTTTATAAATTTGGCAATAATTAGCACATAGAGGTACAATTTTTCTGGGCTATTTTTTGAAAGATTTTTTGTCAAATCTACTAAGATTCATCCAAAAAAAATGCCTAGAAATAATTGCTAACAAATGCCTCTAGTTTTTCACTTATTTACCTGATTGTCATAAGCTTCTTTTACAAGATTAAGCTCTACTTGGGCCTCATTTTTTTTTTTACTTTTAGAATTAGGTTTAGACCCAAAAAAAAGCTAGCAAATAATTCAAAATAGTTTATTCTAATTTTGGGCCTAATCTCTAGGTTGTTAGGTTACTTGAGCCATTTTTGGGCTCTTAAGGCTTTTAATTTTCTATTGGGCTTTTATGAAAAATTTTTTCAAACTTAGGGTTAGATTTTTAATTATATTTGGACTCATACTATTTTTTAATACAATTTCTATAAAAATTTTAATTAGAAATGGCTCCAAACTACCTCTATAATTTACCCAAACTTCACCTAATTACCTTACTAGGTTTTCAATTGAGAGGTTTTTACTCTAAATTTCTTCTTAGACTTTTTACTTTGCTCGGAATATTACAATATAGAAGACATTTAATGAAATTTCATAATTTTCTTGAAAAGTGATTTCATGATTTCACATAAAACCTTTTAGCTGCTAAATGATTTTTTTTTAATTTTACAATGAAGAAAATTGATTCACTTATATATCATATATACATCAAATCAAATAAAACACATAATCTAATTCATGGTTTCACAACTAGGCTTTAATACCACTATTAGGTTTTGGATAAAAAAACATAATGGAAAATTTAAATTGAAACTTACTAAAGATCCAAGCAAAAGAAACATAATCTAGTATTAATGTTTACACTTTTGTTGTGTGAAACTAATCTATTACAAAAGAATTCATTTTTGCTTCTTAATAAAGAATTTGATCACCAACGTTTGAATGATCTGATCATGAACCTATGAATGGCTAATCACAAATATATGAATAGGATTGTCATGACTTACCAACATCATCTGAAAAGGCAACATCTCTATAGTATCCACATAAGCAGTTAAATACTCTTATTTAATCGAACAATATTGCTTTATTTCTCAACATAATGCTAAATACAAGAACTTTTCTAATTTGGGATCATATTTTCACAAACAACCTTTGACACTCTCTTTATCTCATAAATGAAGACTATGGGGTTTTGTAATCTTGACTAGTTATTTATCAAATCATGTGATCAATATATCAGCAGATATTTCCCATTTAAATGATTAATATCCTAGCTAGATATTTCTTTTTAAAAGGATTTAACTAATATTAGTTAGATATTATTACCTAACTAACTTATTTTAGCATATAGGTAAAATTATTTTTTAATTTCTAACTAGAACTACCTTAAGAAAGAAAATAACTGAGCTTTGATTATTGACTAGACCCAGATATGACTTCTGTTAATAATTAGTCCATATTTAGTTTCTATTAAGTATAGCCCAATCATATGATACTATTACTTAGTAAAACCCAATCATATTGGGCATATCCTAATTAAGGGCCTTAATTTGACTACAAGTTCCTAATTATACTATAACCCTAATATTTTACATGTATTTTATGCATGGTCCTATAAGTTCTCATTATATTAATATGTTGGTGTGTGTTCTAAGAACCAATCATAGAGATGATTGCAATATTACACAATGTATTATGCTTCATTTTGGCAATACAATTATTATATTTTATTTTATTTTATTTTGTGCAAATTATAACTTAAATATAATAATTATCCTTGGAATAGCAAAGCTATTCTTAAAATTCCCCTAGTTAAGTATTATTACGAAAATGATAGTAATAATATATCGAGACTAGTATGTATAGTGACTGATGATTATAAATCATGGATATGTAATATCAAGTCAATACATGAGTAAATTTTTAATGAATAATGTACTGAACTAACCCATTGTAAGAATACTACATGGATAGACGTATCATTAGTTATTCTCATATGACCACAAATGCATATAATCCTTTGACTTGAAGTCACTACGGTTCCCTACATGAGAAGTTATTCACTTTGATATCATCCTATGTCACCTTTAATCAGGATGATGAGTAGGGCTTTAATTAGATGTATCACGAATCACGCAGAGGGAAGTGAGTGATATAGATGGAATTTTGTTACTCTTGCATAAAAGAAAGATATCCTTGGGCCCCTTGATTGAGTGAGACTTAGAAATGCATGGCCATACTCAAATGGATCAATATGTGATATTGATCATTTGTCTTAAGTCTACTCAGTATCAAGAAATATATATTGAACATTAATGAGGATGATATGCTCCATGCCTCTAGTTCGATTTAGATATTATTACAAAAGGGATTATAATGCAAAGCGTTGATCATATATTAGGTAGATGTCGAATTACAGACATTCTTATTACTTGAATGGTAGTGATGTTTTGCTAGATACCACTCACTGTCTATGGCCCAAAATAAGTCATTATCAATATAGTAAGAACCTATAGGATCACACAAAAGAAGTAGGAATAAGACAATAATTAATTAGATTTTAGTTAGATTAAAATTCAATTAATTGAACTTATTTTTGGGTATATATATATTATTAAGATAATAATATATTTATTCGCATAATATATATGTAATATATTATGTGATATTAAAGTAATATCAAATAATTATATTATTAGATATTAGATAATTATATTATGAGATAATATTATTATTATCTAATATAAGATAATTATATGTCAATTTAATATTAGATAATTATATTATGAGATAATGTTATTATCTAATGTTAGATCATTAATAGATAAGTTCTATCTCTCATCACTCTCTCTATGATAAGGATAAGGTGATAGTTGTTAAGTTTGATTAGGATTCTTTTAAAGCATTATCTTAGTAGGACTAGGATTGTGATATGCCTTAGTTCTATAAAAAGGACTTGAAGGTAGCACTTGAAAAAATACTCACATATGCTTCCATCAAATCCTAAACCACTCAGAAAATACCCAATCCTAATCCTAATGAGAGAGACGAATCCTAGTAGCTTTGTGGAGGGAAGAAATCATTGTTCACTTCGTGTGGATACCGTAGAGACACTGTACTTTTGGCTGGCATTTGATTCATCTGTTCTCTTAAGGATTTATTCAGAAAGAATATGAGCACAAATAAAGGTAAAATCCTAAGACTGATTTATGCCCCTTTTGCATGGATCCTAAGTAGGATTTGGATCAAAATTTAAAAAAATTCTGCTGTGTATGTTGATCCAAAACCTTACATAATAGTGATCCAAAAATCATATTTTTAATATCACTAATAGTGAGTGATATCTAACAATAAATCACTACCCCTCAAGTAGTGAGAACATTGGTGATTTAACATAACCTTATCATGACTAATGTTCCTTGTAATCTAGTCCCTTTTATACTTGATATCCAGATTAAACTCAAGATATGAAATGTATCACTCTCTTCATAATTTAATATGTTTTTTTATTCCCAAGTAAATTAATTAAAATAAATGAATTAATATCACATATTAATCCATTTAAGAATAACGATGCATTTTATAATCTCATTTAATTAAAAGGCCTACATATATCACTTTTTCTATATAGGAAGGATAAAATCTTATCTAGATCACTTACATCCCTCTTTATAATTCATGGTATACCTAATCACCATCCTTTAGGCCAACCCTATTACAAGTAATATTAGATGGCGTTAAAGTACATGACTCCTTATGTAAGGAACTATAGTGATTTCTTATCAAAGAACCATATAAATCATTACCACTATAAGAACTCCTTATGATAATCACTTAATGATCCATGTAACATTCTTATGATAAGTTAGTCCAGTATATTTGTTCTCTAATATGTACTTATTAGTTGACTTAATATCTCATATTCATAATCGTGGTCATTAGTCAACATACATTTTGATCTTTATGCATCATTATTATCTTAATTTACAATAATACTCAACTAGGGATGTTTTAGGAATAATATAAATTATTCTAAGGACAATTATTGTACTTATTTATATTACATAGATATTACATTAAATATGATAATTGAAATGCCTTTATAAGGAAAACATAATACAATGCATATAAATATAATCATCTTATGATTAGTTACTTAAACATACACTAATAGTGTTATGCTAGTAAACTTAGTATTGTTAAGCATGGTGAACTAAGATATATTTTTAGGGATGGATTGGTTGTTTGAATATCATGTGCACATGAATTATTTTGACAAATTTGTGACTTTTCTTATAGAAAGATGTTAGTTACTTGTGTTTCAAGGAGAAAGAATAACTAAAATTGTAAGCTTAATTTCTAGTATAAGAGCTTAGAGGCTTATTAGGAAATGATGTATCATAACCTAACCCAGATCAAGTATGACAATACTCCCCCTTTAAGATAATTTATCCTTAAATTCTCAAAGGCATCGTGTAAGGTTTATCTTATTAAAATAACATAATTGAGCCATAAGGCTTACCAAACAAATAAGGGTATTTTTGGTTCATTTCCTCTTCTAACTCCCAAATAGCTTCATCTATCTCACGTTGGGTCCACAAAACCCTTATTAATGGTGCCTTTTTTTATTTAAGCTTTTGGACTTAGCATTCTAAAATTTTAATTTGCTATTCCTCATAAAATAATGTAGCTTCTAGTTGAAAAGGCTCCTTTCTAATGACATAAGAGTCATTTGGTACATATTTTCAAAGAATGTAAACATGGAAAACATGGTTGATGGTATGCAAATTATCCTATAATTCTAAGTGATAGGCTATAACTCCAATCCACTTAATAATGGAAAAGGCCCTATGTAGTGAGATATGAGTTTTCCTTTTTTACCAAACCTTATTACTCCCTTCATTAAGGAAACTTTAAGGAAAATATTATCCCTCATTTGGAATTCCAAATCCTTCCTTCTATTAATAGTATAAAATTTTTGGTAGTCTTGTATGGGTTTAAGCCAATCTCGAATAATCTATACCTTTTTTAATGCATTTGCCACTAAATCAAGTATTAAAAGTTTGGCTTCTCCCAATTTAAACTAAGCCATGAGAAATCTGCATTTCCTACAGTACAAAGCTTTAAAGGAAGCTATTTTGACACTAGTTTGGTAATTGTTATTTTATACAAATTCCATCAAGTACAAATATTCTTTCTAATTGCCTTCAAATTCAAATGTGCATGCTTTAAGCATATCTTCCAATATCTAAATAGTGCACTGAAATTATCTATCAGTTTGTGGATAGAAAGCTATGCAAAATTATAATTAAGTCCCTTGTTGGAAATATTTCTAAAAATAAGTAAAATTATGAATAAAACACCTCTCATTGCATAATATGCCTACCATAATAGCATGATTATGCATTATCCCTTAACTATTTTTACATATATCTCATGTGGGCCTTCTCACAGCATAAACCATTGAGTCCATCCCTATACGAGTGTTTGTCCTTCTTGTTTACACTTTAGGTTACCCAGCTTATTTACCTAGATGACATGTGTACACTCTTATACGTACATATAATTAGTTAAGCATACTTAATGTAATCATTCACTGAAGCACCTATTATTTTATGTATATATGCATGTTTATTTACATAAAATCATTTACATTTATATATTAAATACATATTAATCATGTTAATACTATTTGGGTGTTACATAACTCCAACTCCCCTTGCACACCAAATTTCTCTTCTCATTTCATGCTAGAACCGAACCATTAGAAGATCAAGAAGGGAAAGAGTAGTTGTTACCTTGGTAAGAGTATCATCACCTAATTATCTTCTTCTAAATGCTTTAGATGATTAGATTATGACTATTAAGTTATCTTGCTTTAATTTAAGGTTTTAATTTTTCCTAGAACTCAAAAAGTAAGGTGAGTGATCCTTTTCTTCTAACATTTTATGGTTCTATCTCATCTTCTTAGTATTAAGAATAGATAATGGTAAATGACTAATAACAAGCAAATATCATGATATTGCATATTTAGGTCTTGATAGAACTATGGAGAAATATTTCATTATTGAATTAAAACTAAGAAAAAAAGTGGTACATAAGGTTCATTAAAAAATAGAAAAGAAAACCCATAAGGAAATTGAAAGAAAACCCTTTTTAACCTATGCATGTTTTTTAGTTTAAAGAAAAGGTGAGGAAAATGGAAGAATCTTGCATGTTAATGAGCAAAGCTTGAAGAAAATTTAAGAAAAACATAGGTAAGGTTCACCCAGCCCCTTAATTTTTAGTTAATAAATCACGTTTGTAACTTACTTTATAAGATTATGTAAAAGATGGTTTATTAGGATTATTTTCATGAAAATCATTACAAAATAGTTATTAGAGCACTAAGTGAAGTTAAAAAAATTCTAAGAAAAGTGAAGGGGAGGGTTTTATGCCCTCATAATCCTCCATTAAACTTGTCCTGAAAGTTTAACTAATTTAATAAAAATAGTTCTAGTTATATATGAATGATAAATAAGTATTTAATTTAGGTTAATAGAAAAGTATAGTTAACATGTAATTTAAATCATGTTTTGAAACTTAGATGATCAAAAATTATGGTAAACAAATTTTGGATATGTTATTTCAATCCTCTTGACATGTAAAGTAACACTAAATGTGAGTAATAAGAAAAATAAAGAAAATAGAGGAGCATACTCTTAGGAATGCTCATGGGCACCCTCTATTACCTTTTAAATTTGACAATTTACACTTATTCAAGTAAAGGTGAATATAGTCATATAGGATGAAACTAGATTAAACATGAGAAATATAGGAATATATTTAAAGATGCATTCTGTATTATATAGACATTATAAATCTATAAAAAATTGTGAAAATAAATAGTTTCATGCTTAATACAAAATGTATGAGAAATATGAAATTGGATGAATATATTAGTTGAAGCATTTTTGCATCATGCAAAATTTTGGTATTTACACACATTATATTATCACATGGGAATTTCAATATTCTTATGAAATGTATGGATTGAATATTTTCACACTTCACATGAATTCAAGTGAAAATGCGATATATACAAGTTAAAGTATGATCTTATAGATCATATGGATTATGTGCATATGAGCTTTCACATTATACATATATGTAAATCAGTGAATTGATGTGTGTATGGTGAATTAAAATTCTTAGAGGTGTAATACTTGAAGTACCATATATGTGCATCTATATTTATGTATTATATACATATATGATAAGAATTGACCTATGATTACATGTTATATGCACATATGTTATGAGTTGATGATCCATTCTCTATTTGAGTTGATTGATATCTTATGATGTGTGCTCTCTTATGAATCTTTAAGTGGATAAAAATTAAACTTTAGTTATATATTGAATCTATGATGTGGCAATTGCTAGTCAAACAAACTAAATCTTCAAAAAATTAAACTTTGATAAACATATAGTAAGGAAGCTGTACAAATGGCTCACAATAACGTTATAAGCCACCCATAATAAAAATCACACATTTTATTTAATAGGATCCTCTCACTAAGTCTATTTAAACTTACTCTTGTTATATGTTTAAAACTTAGGTATAGAGTCATAGCGTTAGAATGTTTATGCCTGAGGACATCATGGTGATCATAATACTGCATCCATTCAAGACCATTCATATACTCTTCCACTATAAGTTGTACCCAGACCTTTAAGAGTGTACTTTCATGTATAAGATCTATCATGAATACATTACTAGCCTAAACATATCCTAATTGATTAAGGATAAGTATTTTGCCATCTTACTACCATAAACTATGACGGCATAATGTTATTTTGATGGTCATGTTAATGAGGCCCATTTGTAGGACTATATATATATAGGTTAACTTGACTACCCAAGGATGGATGTACAAGGATAATATTTTTGCACTTACTATGTTATATATATCTAGTATAGATCTTCATGCATAATCCATCATTAAGTATTACACACAAATAAAAAAACTTACCCTAAAATCTAAAACTTACAAAGAAATCTTTCATCAAAATTCTATTAGATTAAAGTTTAGAAGTTAGAAATGTTACATGATTTTAGTTAGTTTACTTAGAAATAAAAAAATGCATAGATTGAATTATAAAAAGGGTGACACATTTTATGCTTAGAGTTTAATCTAAATATTTAAGATAAAAAGGGTTAAACTATATGAAACATTTGTTAAAGAAAAGATTATGTCGAACCATTGATATTTTTACTACTTGGATGACAAAAATATATTGCTAGATGCCACAAATTATTTGTGATATTGAAATAGGATTTTAAGATCACTACTAATATAATGAGAACCTATAAGGTCATATACTAAAAGCAAATCAAATATTAGGATTATAGTATAATTAGAAACTATTAATTAAACAAGAGCTCCTAATTGGGACAAGCACAATATGATTGGGGTTTAAAAAGTAATAGCACAATACAATTAACTATACTTAGGTAACATTCAATATAGGGTGATTATTGATCAGATACATTATTAAGCCTAGTCAATAATCATAATTGAACTATCTCTTTTCTTAAAGTGATTTTGATTAGAGATTGTTGTTAATTTCATTTATGAGATAAATTAATTAATTAAAAAAAATCTAACTAATATTAATTAACAATCAATTAGATAGATACAAATTTGGCTTATATCGAGAAACTTACTTTTCTCCTACTAGATAGGTTACTCCTAAGGTTGATTGAATAGGTTTTGAAAGTGATTACAAAAAACCAAATAAAACCTATAGCTAGCATTATGTTGAATAAGAATGCGATCCCATCGAATACTAATATTGTTGATTGTAAATGTAGATATAGATACGATAGAGATAGTTTTGATTAGATTGTGTTAACAATTCTTGCAACCATTCATGCATTCATGATTAGATTGTTTATAGATTCATGATTAGATCATTTGAGCTTTGGTGATCGAATGCCATTTATGCATTCATGATCAAAGCATTCAAGTGTTAGTGATTAGATTGTTCATTGAATGCATAAGTAGATTTCTACCTATTATCATAAGTTTGATTGCATTAAGATTAACTTATTCAAATCCTATATGCTATAAAGGCATGAATCTTAACACTAATTTATGTTCCTTTCGCATGGATCTATTGATAAGTTTTTAATAAAATTTAATTTTTTTGTTATATTTATTGGTTCAACTCTTAATATTTAAAAGTCCTAGAAAAATGATCCTCAGTACCTTGATTTGATAGAGAAGCAAGGGCAAACTAGGAAAATGATCCAACATTGGTAAGAAAAGGGTAGTTTGACACTAAAAACAACTTTAGGTCCCATTTAGCAAAAGTAATGAATCATTATACCAAACGTATTACTCCTCTTACACTATGTATCTAAAGGTAGCCAAAATATATCATGATTTGCAAGAAACTTTTTGATGGAAAGGAATGAAAAAAGATGTATTAGATTTCATAACCAAGTGACTTGCATGTTAACAAGTAAAACAAAACACTAACAGCCCATAGGCTTGCATCAACCTTTGCAAATTTCAGAATGGAAATGAGAATGCTTGTCTATAGACTTTCTAATAGGGTTATTTTTATAAATTTTAGAATGGAAATAAGAATGCTTGACTATGGACTTTCTAATAGGGTTACCTAAAATTTTTGTAAATTTTAGAATGGAAATAAGAATGCTTGACTATGGACTTTCTAATAGGGTTACCTAAGTCTCCTAAGGAGCACGATTCCATATGGGTTATAGTAGACCAATTAACTAGAACAATACACTTTATACTAGTTAAAACCACTTTTTTAATGGCCCAATATGCCTGAGTTTACTTGGATAAGATAGTTCCATTTCATAGGGCTCCTATCATTATCATTGAGAATATAATTGCATTTCAGCATATCCTTTCACCCTCAAGCAAATGGATAGTTTAAATGAACCATTTAGGTGTTAGAAGATACGCTTTAAGCTTGTACCCTTGAATTTGAAGAGAATTACGATAAATACTTATTATTGGTAGAATTTACTTATAACAATAGTTAGCAAGCAAGTATTAAAATGGCTTCATTTAAAGTGTTATATGGTCAAAGGTGTAAACCTCTAGTAATTTGGTTTAAACCAAGTGAGGCAAGCTTTTTGGGATCTTACTTAGTGTCAAATGCTTTGGAAAATGTATAAATCATTTAGGACCATTTAAAAACCACTCAAGATTAACAAAAGTCTTATATGGATGAAGAAATTTTAAATTTCTAGGAAGGTGATGATGTATTCCTAAAGGTATTATCAATGAAAAGAGTTAAGTAATTTAGTAAGAAATGTAAGCTTATAACTTAATGTATTAGAGCCTTTTTTTTATTCATAAACATGTTAGAGCTATAGCTTACCATTTAGAGTTGTCAAACCATTTATAAGCTATTCATCTTATATTTCATGTGTCCATACTCCAAAAATATATTGATAAATGCATATTTGCACTTATAGTTTATGTGCTTCATTGCTTATTATTAAGTATTTTGTGCAAATTCATTGGAAAAAGGTACTTAGATGCTTGGTATTTCATTTTCAGGTTTCAAAGTGACTCTTTAAAGCATTAGAAAAGGATCCAGAACTAATACCATGCAAATTGTGGAGAATTGAAGCAAATACATTCATTTGGCTAAGAACACAAGGTATGGGAACCCTATGTTGAGGGTCATGCACCTTTCTGTGTGTTTCAAGCCTTGCTGAGCAGTTTTTAAGCCCTTCATAAAAGAACATGGGGTACAACATGGGCTATGTCATACCCCGTGTATTTTGCCGATATCAATTTTATATGGAGAATTTGCATAGTAGAAGGGGGAGAGCCGAAAATTAGAAAGGGGGCCATCTGTAGAAACCCTTAGGAGACTTAGAGACACAGGGGGTGACTGCTAGCCTTGGAGGATTGGATTTAATCGAAGGATTGAAAATTCAAGTAAGGAATTTGTAGAGCTTCATGACTAGTTTGATTCCCCTCTCTATTTTTTAGTTTTCTGCTGGTTTTGTAATGAACTCACACTAAACCCCAGTGCTCAGCTGGGGTGGACTTATTCATGAATTTATGGATTTAATTTTAATATAATCTAGCTTAATTTATTGTTCTTTTATGATTTGATTATGCTAATTTGTAATTTAACAACCCAATATTTCCAGAATATTAGATTTGTGTAAAGAATTAGTTTATTCTAGGTTGGAATGATCAATTAATTAATCAAACCTTGCATAATTATTGGGAATCTCTATTAGACTTAGTAATTAAGCTAATTGGATTCTTTTGCACAAGATGAAATGTCTAAAATTGGATTCTTAAAGCACTATTAATGCAACCTAAGTGAGTGATTACTAGAGAAATTTTAGGTACTTTATCTATTGGTTAGTAGCTAGTAGCCTTGCAATGAGGTATAACTTACTTTCGGTAATCCAACAATCTAAATTAATAGTAAACCGGGATAGAAAGTTGTCTTCATTCCATAATGAATTGAACAAGGAAACCCCAAAGTTGAGTACATTTTCATCCCATTTGAATTAGATCTTTACTCAACTCATTCTAGTTTCATTTGCTTTCTTTTTTACAACTAAATTTTGTTTCACATTTTACTCTTAATTCACAATCACAATTAGTACACCTAGATAATTTATCTCAAAATTTAGTTAGTAATCAACACTCAATCCCTGTGGAGATGATATCTTTTATACTATAACTTGACCAAACCCATGCACTTACAGGATTCACATCAAGTTTTTGGTGTTATTACCGGGGATTGAAAATAGTTGATATTAACAGAAACTTTTGAGTGAATTAGATTAGGCGATTCATTTTATTTTATTTTTTTTTTAGTTCTTAATTCATCTTGTTCTGATTTTCTTATTTTTATAGAATATATTTCTTAATTTTGTTCTGTTCAAGTATTACCTACTCCTTTTTGCAGAAAATTTTATACATGCGAAGGAGAAGTCTTGAAGGAATTCTTGACTTAGATCCGAAGATTGAAAGAACTCTGCATAGGAGAAGGAGAGAGCAACAACCAGTACATACCAAGAGCCAATCAGCATTGAAACAGTGACTGAAGACATGGATAACAGGTCCCTTAGAGAATTTGCAGCACTTGACGCAACTGGGCTTCAATCTAGCACAAGGAGGCCTACCGTTAAGGCCAACAACTTCAAATTAAAGTTGACTCTTTTGTCTATGGTGCAGCAAAACCAGTTTGGTGGAGGACCAATGGAGGATCCCAACCTCCACATTCAGATTTTCTTGGAATATTGTGACACAATCAAGATAAATGGTGTGGCAACGGATGCTATCAAACTTAGACTCTTCCCATTCTCCTTAAGAGACAGAGCAAGGGCTTGGTTACATTCCTTGCCACCAGGATCCATTACCACATAGGAAGAGCTACTGAGGGCTTTTCTATCATAATATTTCCCTCTAAGCAAGACCGCTCAATTGAGGAATGAAATCACCACATTCTCTCAAAGAGAAGGTGAATCTCTATTTGATGCTTAGGATAGATATAAAGAAATTTTGAGATTGTGCTCACATCATGGGCTAGAGAAATGGCTAGTACTTCACACTTTCTACAATGGTTTGAGCTACAATACCAAGCTTACTGTGGATGCTGCTGCTAGAGGTGCTTTGATGAACAAAAGGTTGGATGAAGCATATGAATTGATTGAGGACATGGCCTTGAACCACTACCAATGGTCAAATGAGAGAGGATCTTCAATGAAAGCTCCAGGTAAGTATGAATTGGATGTTTTTAATCATTTTTCAGCGAAGGTAGATGCACTAGGAAGTCTAGGTAGCAAAGTAGATGCACTTATGGCTAAATTTGATAAATTTCAAGTTAATAGTGTAAATACTACAAGTGCTACTGACTTTTCTTTTAAGATTTATGGTATAACAGGTCACATGACAACTGAGTGTCAATTAGGGCAGGATTCCACTGAGCAAGTGAATTATGTGCACAACAGTGGGTTTCGAATGAACCCTTTGGAAACACCTACAACCCATCATAGAGGAACCACCCCAATCTATCCTACAAGCTTAACCAGCCATACAACACTCAAAACATACAAACTAAAACACCACCACCTAGTTTTCAAAACCAAAGATGTACCTCCCTTACTTATTAACTCTTTAATCCTCATTAACTAGGTAATTATTGCACAATTAGGTCTTTTTGAGGCCAAATTATGATTCTGTAAAACAAAATATTACAGATTTTGAGTTTCAGAAATTTTCTGCTCATTTCCAGAATTACTGGACCAACTTCAAAAATATGAAAAACTACTTTTCGAAACTCAAAAAATCATGAAATTGGATCCTATGAACCTTTCACGTGTTAAATACATACTGTAAAAATTTGACATACTTTAGACATCATTAGGCTTTTCAAAACTCATAGCAAAGTGTTTCTGTCCCAGTGCTGTCCAGAATTCACAACTGTAAAATTAAACCCTTATTTCAGGGGGTAAATCAACTCCTAATAAGCTAAAATTTGGTATGGGACTTTATTAACATGTTATATACTTTCCATAAAATTTTCATATAAAAAATCATCCATTTACTCCTTCTGATCTCTGAGATACAATTAGTGCTCTGCACTGTGACGGTAACAGGGGAGACCAAAACATGTAATAAATTCACATAGTAAATAAACTTATTTTATGATTAATTTTGGTACAGAGTTAATTTAGTATGTAAGGTTCATCCCTGAATTTTATCATAATTTTTTGAGTATTAAAACTCCACCAAAAGTCCCTGCAAACATACTCAACCTGCTGCCTACGAGTTCACTGTTCATTTGGTCATTTACTATTCATTTGGTCATTTCCAATTTCACACATATTGCATACTAAATTGTCTCCTACTCCCAACCAACTCACAATACATAAAATTCATATATTTCATATAATATAGGCAAGGATCATATAATTATACAAAAAGTTCAACATACAAAACATATATCCATCACATACTAACATCACAAACTATATAACATTTTTAATACAACTTCAAAACATTATTCTCCTTTATCAAGAGGGCCTTTAGAAGCATCACCTGGAATGGTTAGTAACAATACAGAAACATAAGAAACAAAGTTTCCCAGTAGCTAGCTATTACCATAAAAATATATCAAGTCATTCCAAATCCTTAAGCAAATAAAATGTACATTTCAAAATCAATTAATCATTTATCATCTCATTCCATACCATTGTAAGAAATGTGCATCACACATAGCAATCATCAAACCCATTCAAGGACTCATAAAGATATCAAGATAGCCATCACAGATAGTCGTACCTAAGCCTCATATATAGCAATTTCACTATCTTCCCGGGGTACTCAGGCCATAGGCCTCATACACAGTAATCTCATTGTCTTCCCGGGGTACTCGGGCCATAGGTACCATATACAATAATTTTATGCACATCAATTTCATACACATTCCATACAATGGCATAAAATACAGAAAACCCATAAATGAAAAACAGAGTTTAAGGATAAAGCTAACTATCTTTTAAAAGCTTCCAATAGTGATGTTTCCTTTGCCCTCACTTAAAAACTTCTTTACAATTCCTCTTGCCTTCCTAACTTGTCACTTCTTAGTCTACATAAATACACATCATAATTCTTATTAGAACATCATCATTTTTCTTAAACTTCATGTATTCTTCACTTCCTCCACATACACTAAACGATGAAGGAAGTACCCAAATTTTAATGTACATTCCAATATCTCCTAAATTTCATTGTAATACATTATTCTAATCTTCCAAAAACACAATTTAAATGGCTAAATCTCCTTCCCTCCTTCTTTTCCATATTCACGGTTTTGGCTTCTCAAAAGGGAAGTTTCACACACACTTTCATAATTCAAAATTTCATCTTCCATAGGCTTCATAATTCATAAGAATCATTCTAATTTCATCAATTTAGCCAAATTCCAAACAAATCATGCCAAATCCATACATGCCCCTTATGCCTCTAAAACCCTAGTGTGTACATCATGGTTTCTTGTTGTTTTTCTACCAAACCAAAGCCATAGATCAACATAACAACATCCAAAACACCATTAGACATGTTCAAATCATCCAAAATTCCATGGTCAACCACCTTTGACCACACCAACATCAAAATTTCAAGAAACTAAAAAGAGTAAATTAAAGAGCTTTTAGAGGAGAACATTTTTACCTCTTGGTGCAACTTGAAAATCCTCACTTAGAACTCACCAAACTTGATCAAACTTGAGATTTCTTCAATCTAAACACACCAATAAATAGAGCTTGATGAGAGGAACAACTTTCTCTTCTACACCTAAACCTAATTCTCATTATTTTTGAGTGAAAAAGTCAAGAGAAAATTTTCTCTCTCTTCCTTCTCTCTCTTGCATGTTTTTTGTGCTTTCATGGAGGTGCTCTACAGCTTGGAGAAGAAAGGAGAAGGAAGAAGAGCTTTCATGAAGCCTCAAGGGTATTTTGGTCATTTTTGAAATTTTCAAGGGTATTTTAGTCCTTTTTCACCAATTAGTAAGGCTATTCTTGCCATTTTTTTCTAATAATGACACTTTTCATGTGTCTATTGGTCACACTAAATAAAATTACATATCACACCCCAAATTCTTGATTATTCATATTAGATCCTAAATTCTTGGTTATTCACACTTTAACCACACTCGATTTTGCACTTTTGCAATTTAGTCCATAGGGTTTCTGTCTATTTAAAATTTCTTACACTTTCAGACTTAGACAACTCCCCTTTTTAGGGTTTTCTAACCTTCTTTGATCATTTATACTATTTAGGGAAATTAATTCTTTTTCTACTATCCTTTTTCCTTCAAAATTTCGATTATACTTACACTTAATTCCTTTCAACTTAAGATTCATCCACCAAGCTAATTCAAACGTGCTCTTCATTTCTACGGCCTCAGAATTTAGAGATTCAAATGATAGAATTAAAAAATTCAGGACATTACAGAAGACCCTACAACCCACCAGCTCAACCCTCTTCTACTTCTAAATTAGAAGGCCTCTTAGAGAAATTTCTCATTTCTCAAGAGAAAACTAATGAAGAGTTTAGGCAGCATGGTAGAGCCATGGAGGACTCCATTAGATAATTGTCCTCCAAAGTTAACTCATTAGCTACCTATGGAAAAATGTTGGAGACCCAAATAACTTAACAAGCTTCTGCTTCTTCCTCCAAAGCTTTTAGTCAACTCCCTACTCAACCTGAATCAAATCCCAGGGAGCATTGTAAAGTAATCACTCTTAAGAGTGGAAGGCAATTGAGGGTTCCAAATTCCAGTCAAGAAGATGAAGAAGAGATAGTTAAGGGGGAAATGCAGAAAGAAGATAAAAAAGCTCCAAATCCTAACAATGCTAAAGTGAGAGAAAGGGAATTACCTGAAAAGCCAAAGTATGTCCTTCCAAAACTATATAAACTGCCTATCCCTTATCCTCAAAGATTAGCAAAGGCTAAGCTTAACAAGTAGTTTGGGAAGTTCTTGAAAGTGTTAAAGAAATAAGAAATTGTACATCAATATCCCCTTCACTAATGCCCTTTCACAAATGTCATCATATGCAAAGTTCTTGAAGGACATCCTCTCAAACAAAAGAAAGCTAGAGGAGCATAAGACTGTAGCACTAACAAAGGAGTATAGTGTCATCATCCTAAATAAACTACCTCCTAAACTTAAGGACCTAAGCGGCTTCTCCATTCCTTGTGTGATTGAAAATGTCCCTATTGATCGGGCATTGTGTCATTTGGGAGCAAGTGTGAGCCTCGTGCCACTGTCAGTTGCAAAGAGACTGAACATAGAAGAAATGAAGCCCACCACAGTTTCACTTCAATTAGCAAATCGCTCTGTGAAATACCTAGTAGGTCTACTTGAGAATATACCTATCAAGGTTGGTAAGTTTTTCATTCTTGTTAATTTTGTTGTACTTGAAATGGAAGAGGATATACAAATCCTTATCATTTTGGGTAGACCTTTTTTTGCCACTGCGAGTGCTTTAATTGATGTTAAAAATGGAAAGCTTTCATTATCTGTGGGAGATGAAAAAGTTAAGTTTAATTTGAATCAATCAATTAAATTACCTATTTGTGAAGATTCAATATGCAGGATTGATATGCTAGACAAGATTGTGAAAGAAAACCTTCTCATGGGTTATCTTCAAGATCTATTTGAATCATGTCTAGTAAGGGATGAAGTTGCTGAAAATGAAACTGAGGAGGTTGCTACATATGCAGAATTTTTAGAGGCAAGCCCTCCACTTTCCCTACCTGAGGAAATTGAATCATTGGAAGTGCAGTCTAAGAATTTCTCCACTGAAGAAGAGACACCTCCTAAGGTAAAATTGAAACCTCTTCCATCTACCCTTAGGTATGAATTTCTAAGACCCCACTCCACTTATCTTGTGATTGTAAATGTAAATCTAAATGCCCTTAAAACAGAAAAATTGCTTAAGCAGCTTAGATTGCATAGAAAGTCTTTGGGGTACACAATTTCTGATTTGAAAGGGATTAGTCCTTCAATATGTATGCATAGGATATTGATGGAGGAAAATAGTAAACCCTCCATTGAACATCAGAGAAGGCTAAATCCAAATATGAAAGAAGTTGTAAAGAAAGAAATTGTGAAGTTACTTGATGTTGTGATAATTTACCCAATTTCAGACAGTCAGTGGGTTAGTCCAGTACATGTTGTCCCAAAGAAAGAGGGATTAACTGTAGTGAAAAATGACAACAATGCTAATTCCCACTAGAACTGTCACAGGTTGGAGGATGTGTATAAACTATAGAAAATTGAACAAAGCAACCCGAAAATACCATTTCCCTCTCCCCTTCATTGATCAAACTTTGGAAAGGTTAGGTAAGCATTCACATTTCTGTTACTTGGATGGTTATTCTGGTTTTTTCCAAATTCCTATATATCCAAGTGATCAAGAAAAGACCACATTCACATGTCCTTATGGCACTTTTGCATATAGAAGAATGCCCTTTGGTTTGTGTAATGTTCTTGCTACATTTCAATGTTGTATGATGGCTATTTTCTCTGATTTTATTAAAAACATCATGGAAGTCTTTATGGATGATTTTTCTATATATGGTACTTCCTTTGATAACTGTTTGACTAATTTATCTCAAGTGCTACAGCGATGTGAGGAGGTAAATTTAGTACTCAACTGGGAGAAATGCCATTTTATGGTGAGAAAAAGGATTGTCCTTGGCCATTAAGTATTAGAGCATGGTATTGAGGTAGACAAGGCTAAGGTGAAAATCATAAAGAAATTACCTCCCCCAACTTCTGTAAAGGGAGTGAGGAGTTTTCTGGGCCCGCTGGTTTCTACCGACACTTCATCAAAGATTTCTCTAAAATTATCAAACCTTTAACTAACCTGCTTACAAAAGATATTACTTTTAATTTTAATCAAGATTGTTTGGATGCATTTTATAGGTTGAAGGAGGCCTTGAGTTCTGCCCTAATCATGCAAGCACTGGACTGGAGTCTACCATTTGAGGTGATGTGCGATGCTAGTGACTATACAGTAGGCGCGGTACTCGGACAAAGGAAGGATAAAAAGGCTCATGCTATATACTATGCCAGCAAGACCTTAGATGAGGCTCAACTGAATTACGCTACAACTGAGAAGGAACTGCTAGCAGTAGTTTATGCAGTTGACAATTTTCGATCCTATTTATGGATTCTAAGGTGGTTGTCTTTACAGATCATGCAGAAATCAGATACCTTTTGAGCAAGAAAGAAGTCAAGCCTTGCCTAATTAGATGGATTCTTTTGTTACAAGAATTTGATCTGAAAATTTAAGATAAAAAGGGTACAAAGAATATGGTGGCTGATCACCTTTCAAGGTTGAAGCAGGAGTTAGAAGATGAGGTAGACAAGGAGATGCCAATAGATGATTCTTTTCCAGATAATTATCTGTTGGCTGTATCTTGTTCGGCTATCCCATGGTTTGCCAACTATGTTAACTATATTGTGAGTGGAGTTTTACCTCCGGATGCAGGATATCAATAGAAAAAGAAGTTTTTAGCAGAGGTAAAATATTATTTTTAGGATAAACCTCTTCTCTATAGAAGATGTGCCGATGGCTTGTTCAGACGGTGTGTGCCTCATTAAGAAATTATTAGTATTATGTTCCATTGTCACTCCTCCCCCTATGGAGGACACTTCAGCACCTCAAGGACAGCTGCAAAGATTGCCCAAGCAGGTTTTTACTAGCTAACTCTATTCAAAGATGTTCATCAGTATGTGACTTCATGTGAGCAGTATCAGAAAGTTGATAGTATATCAAAAAGGCATAAGATGCCTTTGAACAATATTTTGGAAGTGGAAATATTCTATGTCTGGGAAATTGATTTTATGAGACCATTCCCACCTTCTTGCAGTAACAAATATATACTTGTGGCGGTAGATTATGTCTCTAAATGGGTAGAGGCAATTGCCACTCAGACATGTAATGCAAAAGTTGTAGTTAGATTCTTCAAGAAGGTAATGTTTCCTAAATTTAGAATCCCAAAAGCCGTCATCAGTGATGGAGGGTCTCACTTTATTGCCACTCAATTTCAATCCCTCTTGAAAGGGTATGGTGTAACCCATAAGATCTCTACTCCATATCACCCATAAACTAGTGGGCAAATAGAGCTTTCAAATAGAGAAATCAAGAGCATACTGGAAAAGATTGTGTCTAGATTAAGGAGAAACTAGGACCTCAAGTTGGATGATGCCTTATGGGCTTACAGAACTGCCTTCAAGACTCCCATTGAAATGGCACCATTTAGACTTGTTTATAGGAAGTATTGTCATTTGTCGGTAGAGATAGAACACAAGGTATATTGGGCAATAAAGTTGCTAAATTTTGACTTGCAATCTACTAGAGAGAAAAGAAAGCTTCAACTTCTTGAACTTGAAGAACTGAGAAATGATGTTTACGACAATGCCAAGATGTACAAAGAAAGAACAAAGATTTGGCATGACAAGCACATTCTCAAGAGGGAATTCCATGAAGGAGACTTAGTGTTATTGTTCAATTCCAGATTTAAGCTCATTCCAGGAAAGCTCAAAACAAGGTGGACTAGGCCATTTCATGTGAAAAAGGTGTATCCATTTGGAGCTGTAGAAATTTAGAGTGAGAGCACTGGCAATTTTAAGGTTAATGGCCAGAGATTGAAACATTATATTGTCGGGCCACCAATAATGGCACCTCTAGGCTTATTGAAATAGAGGTCAAGCTTATGACCTTAAACAAGCATTTCTTGGGAGGCAACCCAAGCAAATTTTTTCATTTTTATTGTTTTTAATCTTTGTTTTTCCCATTTTCTCTAAGTTTATGATTGGTTTGAGGCATTTAAGTTATTAGCTATTGATTTAAGATGTTCATTTGTTGCATTTAGTCATTATTTTTAGGTAAACTACGCATATATGCACTTTTGCTATTCATTTTTTAGTATAGAAGGCTTAGAATGCTTTCCAGAGAGATACACGGGGAACGACACGGGCTATGTCATACCTCATGTACCTTACTATCTGATTCACGTATAGAATTTCTGCATTTAACACCTTCCAGAGAGATACACAGGGGACAACACGGGGTTGTGTCATACCCCGTGTACCTTTCTATCTGATTTGTTTTTGAAAACATGCTCTTCAAAATGCCTTTCAGAGAGATACACGGGGCACAACACGAGCCATGTCAAACCCCGTATACTCTTGTGAAAATCCTTTTTAAACTTGTTCTTCAAAATGCTCATTCGCAGAAGAACACGGGGTACAACACGGGTCGTGTCATACCCCGTGTTCCTGGACGATGAGCTTTTAATCGCCAATTTCCCCATTTTCCTTCATCTTCTTCAACATCTACCATGACCCAGTTCTCTTACACCTATTTTTGACCCTTCTTCTCCTAAAATACACCAATTAAAGTATTTTTCCTAGCTATTTGAGGCATTTTCACTATTTAATCTTTGATTTAATCGGTACAATTGTAAGTTTTAGGTTCCTTTTGGATTTTGAGCAGTGACTTAGGGTTTTTCTATCACATTCACGAGGTAAGAGCCTTTCCCTTAATTCTTTGAAGAAATTTAGACTTACTTGTATTTATTTAGCTTCAATGATAGTAGGACTTATAGGAAATGGCCAGCTCTTACTGATTGTAGTAAAATTCTTTAGAGTTTAATGTTTACCTGGGAAACCTGATTGCATAATTCACCCCATTTATTTTACTGACTTGCCTGCATTAATAACATCAAGCTTTGACTTGCATTTCCTTTGACACTGGATACTCATTAGAATTACTTGCTGTGACTGAGTTCTTTGTGGATAAAGTATGACTCTCAATAGCTCATTGGCACTATATGATATACTCATAGATTATTGATTGATTTCTTTGCATTTATTTTAGTGCAATATCTAAATTTCTGAACCTAGAACTGTCCAATTTTTAGGGGAAACTCTGCCAATTTTTTTTTATTTTATTCTCTCTCATATTCTAGTTTTCCCTTGCAGATCATGTCAAAAAGATAGAAGATGACTACTAAGCGAACCTCTAGAGGCAATACTTCTAGAAGGACCTCCTCTAGGGGATCCACTTCCTTCCAGTTCCTAGAGTTCACAAATGAGGCCCATATCCAAGCATTTAGTAGACATAGAGACCGATCATTTGTGGAGGGTCGATATATGGATTGGGCAGTCTTGAGAGAGTTTGGGCTCGAGGATGAGATCAAAGAGCTCATCAGTGTAAGTGCTTGGGAGACTTTCTTTCAAATCATAGAACCTATATATAGAGAGCTTACCTTGGAGTTTCCCAGAACTTTCCATCTGGAGAGATACTTCGGCACTGTTGACTCTGCTGACACAGTGTAGTTTCGCCTCGGGACAGTCACATATTCTATGAGTGTGACCCAATTTTCAGTCCACATGGGGATTTACTCTGGAAACTTTGTAGCCACCCCAGAGTATCAGGATATTCAGATAAGACTCCTTGATGGGACCTAAGAGTGGTAGGTATGGTCCGACATTGCTACCGGGAGCTCTTATGATCCGACGAAGAGCAAGGTATCTAGCCTTCGGAGAGTAGCATGGCGAGTTATCCACTCTATTCTTAGTCATACTTTGAGTGGTCGAGGACATAGTCACGGAGTGGTGGGGATAGCTGACATTCTCTTGTTGTACAGCATGATACAGAGGGTCCCCATCCATATTAGAGCTGTGCTTACAGACTTCCTTTCAGCTCAGACATCAGATAGACAGCTGGGAGTATTACTGCCAGTCCATACATCACCCGATTAGCCAAGTGATTGGGACTTTTTGATCAGCCTTATGGATCCCTTTTTGTGGCATCTCAGATAACCCCCCTTCGCAGGAGCATCCTTCTAGCCATAGGGATCCAACTTGTGCAGTAGCCACCCCTTGAGGATGAGATTGATTTTCATGTGGATGATGATGATGCTGATGCAACTCCTGACATGGGTCCATCATCTTCTACAGGCGGCAGAGTTTCATATGAGGCCTATTTTAGAGATATCTTGTCCGGTCAACAGCAGATTCTGGCTGAGCAACAGCACATATCTGAGCGTCAGTTGAGGATTGAGAGCCTCTATGATGACTTTAACAAGAGGTCCAGACACACTGAGAGCATGGTTGAGGCCCTTTTTCAGCTTTTCCACCTCTCTTCTCTTGCTGATAGAGATCCTCCTGCTGATCCAAATCCTCCTGCTCAATAGCTTAGATTACACTTTCACTAGCAGAAAACTCACCTCTCTTCCTTTTCCTTTTCCTCTTTTCTATTCTCATTTATCTTGGTCTGTACTTATTTTTGTGATGCACTTTCATTTGGATTGTATTGCTTTAACTCTTTATCTTTTATTTTCTCGCACTTTTACTATTTATGTTTGTAATAACTAACTAACGGCATACTTTATTCCAATAATGCATCTCCTTTCTTTTGCATTAGTAGTCTCCCCTTTCTCTCCTAATCTTTCTCTGCTTGTGGATCTGTCGGATGTCATGCTCTGTAATTGAGAACAAAGCTCCACTTGTCAAGGAAGTTTCAGTGCCCCATCTCTTTTCTATTTACTTTTTGTACATTAAGGACAATGTCCAATTTTAAGTGTGGGGGTGCAGGTTTTAGAATGTATTGCACTTGAATCTGCTTGATTAATTTAGAGTACTAGAATTTACTCCAAATGCAATGATGTATAAAAAATTTTAAATTTTAGGGTAGTCTTTTGACTAAAGTGGATTTGTTCATGCTTTGCTCTTTTAATGATTAACGGGTAACTTAATAAGGAAAGTCTAAAGCTTGAAGCTAGGAGTAATGAGCATAATTGATCCTCACGAGACTTGAGCCTATTGAGTAACTTTTCACATTAGAATTTGAGGCTCGCTCTTATTTTCTTGAGGGATTATGTCTTACTCTTGACTTTTTGCTTTAGAACTTGCATTTGTTCTTTTTAAGGCTACATTTTATGTATTTTGCATGCCAAAAATGATGAGGCCATGTTTCTTCACCCTTTTGTTTGTTTTGTTTATTTGAATCCCTCCTTTGATTTACCCTAAAATATTTTCAGCTTTACCCCTAGCTAGCCACCTTGAACCTTGGACCCTCATTTCAAGCCTAGTCATCCTATGTGCATTCAAAGCCACCACCCAAGTGAACTTGAACTTTAGAGTTTAAGGGAACTTAGACATCATTAAATAAGTTTGGCTATCACTTAGGGGCTCTTACATAGGGCTGCTCAGGTAGGTAAGTTAATGCTTCAAAAGTATTATTTAAAAAAAAGAGAAAAAGAAAAAATATATATAATAATAATAAATAAATAATTTGGGGAAAAGAAGAAGAAAAGGTTGTTGGAAATAAGAAAGAAAAAAAAGTTTCATTTGCTATCATAGAAAAAGTTAAGGCAAAGAATAGAAGCAAAGCAATATACTAAGCTGAGCAATTGAACTCGATAGTAGTCAAACTTAAAGTCGATTCAACTTTTCCCTTCCTTGACTCTATTGCTTTTCATCCTTTAATCTTCCCTTCCTCTACCCTCATCATTTTTCCTAATAAAACCTTCTGATTTGCGTGCATTTTATAATATAGTAGTGGAGACTAGAGCTTTTTCAAGCATATGGTAGCATTAAGCCCTGAGCTGATTGATTTGAGAGTATACACAAGCCTTATCTAGAGAGTTTGAGTGAATACTTTACCTGTGAGGCTCTTTTCTTTTGCTTTTATGCTAAGGATTAACTTATTTTACTGCTTTGTTTTCATTAGATGTCTTGCATGACTTGATCCTAATTTCTGATTCACTAAATAATTGCCCGATAATATTAGCAGAAAAGTAGAGTAAACTTTTGTTCTCTTGCTTCCTTACTCGAGGACGAGCAAGATTCAAGTGTGGGGGAATTGATAAATGCATATTTGCACTTATATTTTATGTGCTTCATTGCTTATTTATTGAGTATTTTGTGCAAATTCATTGGAAAAAGGTACTTAGATGCTTGGTATTTTGTTTTCAGGTTTCAAAGTGACTCTTTAAAGCATTAGAAAAGGATTCGAAACTAATACCATGCAAATTGTGGAGAATTGAAGCAAATACGTTCATTTAGCTAAGAATACAAGGTATGGGAACCCCGTGTTAAGGGTCGTGTACCTTTCTGTGTATTTCGAGCCTTGCTAAGCAGTTTTTAAGCCCTTCGCAAAAGAACACGGGGTACGACACGGGCCATGTCATACCCCGTGTACTTACTGATATCAATTTTATGCGGAGAATTTGCACAATAGAAAGGGGAGAGCCGAAAATTAGAAAGGGAGCCGTCTGTAGAAACCCTTGGGAGACTTAGAGACACTGGGGGTGACTGCTAGCCTTGAAGGATTGGATTTAAGCGAAGGATTGAAGATTCAAGCAAGGAATTTGTAAAGCTTCATAACTAGTTTGATTCCCCTCTCTATTTTATGGTTTTCTGCTGGTTTTGTAATGAACTCACACTAAACCCTAGTGCTTAGCTGGCTAGGCTTGTTCATGGATTTATGGATTTGATTTTAATACAATCTAGCTTAATTTATTATTTTTTTATGATTTAATTATGTTAATTTGTAATTCAGCAACCCAATATTTCTAAAATATTGGATTTATGTAAAGGATTAGTTAATTCTAGGTTGGAATGACCAATTAATTAATCAAACCTTGCATAATTATTAGGAATCTCTATTAGACTTAGTAATTAAGCTAATTGGATTCTTTTGCACAAGATGAAATGCCTAAAATTGGATTCTCAAAGCACCATTAATGCAACCTAAATGAGTGATTACTAGAGAAATTCTAGGCACTTTATCTATTGGTTAGTAGCTAGTAGCCTTGCAATGAGGTATAGCTTACTTTCGGTAATCCAGCAATCTAAATTAATAGTAAATCGAGCTAGAAAGTTGTCTTCATTCCATAATGAATTGAACAAGGAAACCCCAAAGTTGAGTACATTTTCATCCCATTTGAATTAGATCTTTACTCAACTCATTCTAGTTTCATTTGCTTTCTTTTTGCCAACAAAATTTTGTTTCACATTTTACTCTTAATTTACAATCACAATTAGTACACCTAGATAATTTATCTTAAAATTTAGTTAGTAATTAACACTCAATCCCTATAAAGACGATATCTTTTATACTATAACTCGACCAAACCTATGCACTTGCGAGATTCACGTCATATATACCTAACCACATCCTTAAAAAATAACCTTTCCAGATAGATTTAAAACTATCAAACTAGGAGCACTTGTAGCGATCCTTAATTGCCAAGTCTAAAAATTATAATCAAAAGAGGTACCACTATGGATGAGTACAATTTATGATTTAGACCACTATGACTAAATAAAATTCCCTTAAGAGTGATAATGTACATGTCGCAATGCACCAAAATTGTATTAAAACTAGTGTGCTGAAAAATAATATTGTATAGTGGCACAACCAGGTTGTACCCTTAATGATCCTTTGATTTTATCTTTCCTAGATGATTTTCTAACAATATATGCACAATTGTTGAATTATTTATGCAATGAGTACAAAGAAAACTAATGCAAATAGATTGATAATGTAGTGAAATAGAATGCTAGTAAAAATAGAAATAAAAATAGAATGCAAAATGCAATAATAAGCTGCGTGCTATTTATGTAATTTTTTGCAATAATAGAATACAAAATTGAGGGGGACTGGTTACACGAAATTAAATGATTAATAAGCACGAAAATTAGGCTTAAAACAGAAATAAAATAGAAGAGAAATCAATGGAATCAAACAGCTGATTCAAGGAAATTGAAAGCCCTAATTTGGATCAATCATAGATCAATTAGGATTTGACCTTTTCCCTAATTAATTCTTTAACCTTAGATTACTCGGAACCCTTGCAATAATTTATGAATTCTATGCTAGACAACCGCCTAGGATTTGATCAATTAAGATTGACCAATTAAGCAACCACTATAATCTTTATGCTAGATCAAAATTAATTTAATAACAGAATTCAATTAAATTAAGAAATTAAAATAGAAACCTCCAAATCAACCTCTCAACCCTCTAACCCTATGTGTGAAAACATGATTTACCAATCATAATTCATCAATAAAATAACAAAGAAATCAGAAATCACAAGGAAAAATATCAAGTATACCAAATCAACATCCAACACAAGCAATCTCAATAATTTAGCACAAGCAAATAGGGAAAGAAGAAAATTAATTAAGAAAAGTTAACATTACAATCATGATCTCATAATCCTTAAGAGGAGAGCTTCAAACTCCTTGAATCAACCTTAGAAAATTAGCCCTCCATGGTTGGAAGACAAAAGCTTGAAGAAAAAGAAAGAGAATTGCGTTGTTGATTGTATGTAATCAGATTGTATGATTGTATGATATGTTGCTCACCCCATCATCTCTATTTATATCTGTTAAAACCCATAGAATCCTAATCCTAGTCCTCTTAGAATTATAAAAATTAAGACCTTGCTAATCCTACTCCTATTAGGATTATAAAACTTAGTACTTTCTTCTAAAAAGTCTAGTAGTGAAATCTCGCTAATCTAACTTTCATCTAATGAATGACCCCTAAAATGATGTAGTTTCACTAATCCTTTAATTTAAGTTGTGGGTCTAGCTCTTAGCAAAATTTAAGCACTAATTTCACCTTAATTGGACCTTTATAGCTCCAAATATAGCCCAAATACCAAAACTGGTTCAACTATGACAAAATGACGCTTTCAACTTCTCAGCTACTTTTGACCTCCAAAATGTCCGACTGGGCTTGGATCAAAACATAAAAGTTGTAAATCTCTCTTTTAGCTTTCCATCAGTGTAAAGTTTGCCTCAATCCAAGATTTGGAGCCCAAGTTATGACTGAAAAATAGAAATAGTGTCAAAATCCAGTATTTACTGAATAAATTCAGAAACTTGTAAAATCAATCCAAAATTATGAAAATAAGGCCTATTTTGTAAAATTAAGCACATGTAACACCTAAGAGACATAAAATAGGAAAAAATAAAATAGTAAATATTTTTCTCATCGAGTGACATGATTATGTAAAAAATGTGAGCATAATTTACTAAACTTATGCTAAGTCCTATATTATAGAATAATATGGTTAAAAAATTTAAAGGACTCCTAATACACCATTTTTCATTTTGCCCCTATTACCACGTCTTTCTCCTTTACCCTTATACCCTTCGTCATTTCTTTTTCACTCAACAAACTCCCATTCACTTTCTTAAACTTCCTCTTCATCTAATTTCCTCAATTCTATCTTTTTTTTTTTCACCAATCAATTCACAATGGTAAAAAATTCTTAATTCTTCCTATTTTAATGAATTTCATTATTAAATCCCTATTAAACCTTGCTACATCCTCTTTGGAATTCATGCTAATTAAGCATTTCCTTTATACATGTTATGAGTGTTGGTGTGTGTCCTAGAACCAATCATATAGATGATTGAAATTATACACAATGTATTATGTTTTATTTTAGGCAATTTAATTATTATATTTTATTTTTATAATTTTATTATTACTATGCGCAATTTATAACTTAATATAATAATTATCCTTGGAATAGCTTCGCTATTCCTAAAATGCCCCTAATCAAGTATTATTACGAAAATAATAGTAATAATACATCGAGACTAGCATGTATAGTGACTAATGATTACAAATCATGGATATATGATATCAAGTCAATACATGAGTACATTGCTAGTGAACAATGTACTAGACTGACCCACTATAAGAATATTGCATGGATAGACGTGTCATAAGTTATTCTCATATGATCACAAATACACATAAACCTTTAACCTGAAGTCACTACAGTTTCCTATATAAGGAATTACTTACTTTAATATTGTCCTATGTCACCTTTAATCAAGATAACAAGTGGGGCATTGATTGGGTGTGTCATAAATCATGCAGAGGGAAGTGAGTGATGTAAATGGAATTTTGTTACTCTTGTATAAAAGAGAAATATCCTTGGGCCTCTTGATTGAGTGAGACTTAGAAATGCATGGCCATGCTCAATTGAATTAATATGTGATATTAATCATTTATTTTAAGTCTACTCAGTATCAAGAAATATAAATTGAACATTGACGAGGATGACACATTCCATGCCTCCAGTTCAATTTGGATATTATTACAAAAGGGTTATGATGCAAAATGTTGATCATGTATTAGGTGAATGTCGAATCACAGATATTCTTACTACTTGAGTGGCAGTGATGTATTGCTAGATACCGCTTACTGTCTATGGTTCAATAATGAGTCATTGTTAACATAGTAAGAACCTACAGGGTCACACAAAAGGTGTAGAAATAAGACAATAATTAATTGGACTTTAATTATATTAATATCTAATTAATTGGACTTATTTTCGTGCATATATATATTATTAAGAATAATAAATTCACGTTTTATATATATATATATATATATATATATATATATATATATATATATATATATATTATGTGATATTATTTGAATTATTAGATATTAGATAAATATATTATGAGATGATATTATTTTGATATTTGATAACTATATGCAATTATCTAATAATTAAGATATTTATATTATGAGATAATATTATTATCTAATATTAGATAATTAATAGATAAGTCCTATCTCTCCCCGTTATCTCTAGGATAAGGATAAGATGAGTTGTTAAGTGTGATTAGGATTTTGGAAGCATTATCCCAGTAGGACTAGGATTATAGCTTGCCTAAGTTCTATAAAAAGGGACTTGAGGGCAGCACTTTAATAACACGCTCAAAGCTTCCATACAAACCCTAAATCACTCAGAAAACATTCAATCCTAATTCTTAGAGAGAAAAACGCATCCTAGCATATTCGTGGAGGGTGAGAGGTCGTTGTTCACTCCGTGTGGATACCATAGAGACACCGTACCTTCCGGCCGGTGTTTGATTCATCCGCTCTCAAGTATTGATCAGTAGAAACATGAGTGCCCAATAGGTAAAACTCTAATCATTGATTTATGTCTTTTGCATGGATCCTAGGTAGAATTCGGATCAAATTTTTGAATTTCCGCTGCATATAATAATTCGAATTCCTAACAATGAGAAAAAATAGTTGATAAATTGAAAAATGAATTTTTTTAAAAAAAGTTTTTGAACAAATAAATAAATTCAAGAAAAGAGAATGCGAATGACACATTAAAAAAAGAATTAAATTATTACTAAGGATTGCATAAAAATGGATAAATCATAATGAAATGGAATAAATGAAATATTGAGTAAAGTAAAGAACTAATTGAATGGATAAATCATAATGAAAAGGTATAAATGAAATACTGAGTAAAGTAAAGAACCAATTGATTGAATGAGATTAGAGAAAGGAAATTACAAGTGACTAAAATGGGAAACAGTTGGAAAAGTAAAAAGTTTAGAGGTAAGTATATGAGTATGTAGGAGATTTAAAGCATATCTCCTAAGATGCCCTGCCCTATCCCTATAAAACCTTAACTCTTCTCATCTTTCTCATTTTTCCTATAACTCCTAAATCCTTAACCTTCTTCTATCATTCTTTCTTACTTTTTCTTCCATTCCCTTATTAATCAAGTAAGGAATGTTGGATTTCGGATCAGCATACACAGCAAAATAATTAAAAATTTTTATCCGAATCCTACCAAGGATCCATGTAAAAGGGCATAAATCAATATTAGGATTTTACCTTTTATATGCTTGTGTTCTTTCTAAACAAAACTTTGAGAGATTGAGATAAGTCACGAATCAAATGCCAACCAAAAGATACAATGCCTCTACGGTATCCACATGAAGTGAACAATGACTCCTCACCCTCCATGAATCTGCTAGGTTACATCTCTTTCACTAGGATTAGGATTAATACATTTTCTTGAGTGATTTAGGGTTTAATGGCAACAAATGTGTGTTCCTAAAGTGTTGCCTTCAAGTTCCTTTTATAGAACTAAGGCAAACCACATTCCTAATCTTACAAGATAATGTTTTCAAAAAATCATAATCTCACTTAATAACTATCACCTTATTCTTATCATGGAGAAAGCGAGGAAAGGTAGGACTTATCCATTAATTATCTAATATTAGATAATAATATTATCTCATAATATAATTATTTAATATTAAAATGGCATATAGTTATCTTATATTAGAAAATAATATTATCTCATAATATAATTATCTAATATATAATAACGTAATTATCTGATATTACTTTAATATTAAATAATATCACATAATATACCATATTTATTACATGAAAAAATGTGCATGAAAATAACACTAATTAATTGGATTTTAGTCCAACTAAAGCTCAATTAATTATTATCTTATTCCTACTCCTTTTGTGTGATCTTGTAAGTTCTTACTATATAAGTAATAGCTCACTTATGGACCATAGATAGTGAGCATTATCTAGCAATACATCACTACCACCTAAGTAGTAAATATGTTTGTGATTCAATATTCACTTAAATGGATGAACAACACTTTGTAACATAGTCTCTTTTGTAACGATATCCAAATTGAACTAAAGGCATGGAATGCATCATCCTCGTTAATGTTCAATTTAAGTTTATTGATACTGAGTAAACTAACTTAAACAAATGATCAATATCTCATATTGATCCATTTGAGTATGGTCATGCATTTCTTAATCTCACTCAATTAAGGGGCCCAAGGATATCATTCCTACTATATAATAGGAATAAAATTCCCATTTGCATCACTCATATCCCTTTGCATGATTCATGACACACCCAATCAACATCCTACAACACATCCCGATTAAAGGTAATATAGAACGACATCAAAGTATGCGACTCCTCATGTAGGGAACCATAGTAACTTCAGATCAAAGGACTGCATGCATTGTGGTCACATGAGAATAACTAATGACATTTAACAATCCATGTAGTTTTCTCATTGCGGCTCAGTCCAGTACATCTGTTCACTAACAATATACTCATGTATTAACTTGATATCACATGTCCATGATTTATATCATCAGTTACTATACATGCTAGTCTCGATGTATTATTACTATCTTTTTTGTAATAATACTTGATTATGGGCATTTTAGGAATAGTAAAACTATTGTATAGACAATTATTATATTAAGTTATAAATTGTGCAGATATATAAAAAAATGAAAATAAAACATAATAATTACATTGCTTAAAATAAAACATAATACATTTTGCATTATTACAATCATCTTTATGATTAGCTACTAGGACATACACTAACAAGGAAAGCATATCTTCTTATGAATTTCTTCTCATAATTGAGATAAAAGTATCAAAATCTTCTTCTACATTAAGTCTAACTTTAATTTTTCTTTCAAAATAAAAAAATCATGATTTAAGTTTGAAAAAGGGAAAATGGAACCCTAACACTAATTTGTTGATTCTAGATGTGTAAAAACCATTAACTATTATAAGGTAACCAACTATGTAATTAACCACCTAGGCTTGGAATTGTTCTTATACCTACCATAATTGACTATTAATAGGAAAAGCCACCCTTGAATGGTTGCTAATTGACTATATTAATGACAATTAACTGGCTAAATTACTCTCTAAGCACTAGTACATAACTATATAGTCAATTATTTATGGATAGATTGCTCCCTGGACCCTTATACTTCACTATATAGTCCACTATAAGTGCCAAATTTCATTTCTATATACCTATAGTCAAGTATATAGCTAATTAAAGCCCTATTTCGTTATAGAATCACATGCTTTCTGTTAATAACTTATATTTTGCTTCCTAAACCATAGAAAGTATTCATACATGACTTACATTGCAAATAAAAGAGGGTTAAATGAGTTAAAAGGATATGATTATGTCTAGGAAAAGAATAAAGTATATGATTAACCATTTATTATGCCATGCAATTTAAAAACCTAAGATCTTATGACTTGTTAAGAAAGAATGAACCTAAAATAATCTTGTTTACTTAATTGTTTGTATATATGGGTTATGATATTTGTATTATAAATATTAATTTGAAATTGTGGATGAGATTAGCAAGTTATGCATATTTGATTGTATGATAAATAATTATGGAAATGATCATGCGGCCATGTATTGAAAACATGGTGTTATTGATGAATGCAATCGTATTTCATATTCATATTAATTGTGTGACTTATAGTATTAATTAATTATATGACTTATGGTATTGGTGCCAATGATTGTGAATTGGGATGTGCACTTGATAAGACTAAATATAATGAAATTATGAAAATATGATCAAAATAATAAGGGGCAAAGGAAATTGATATAGGAAATAAGGATACTTTGGAAGGATAGTGAAGGGTCTATGAAATTAATTATTTTAGAGGATGAGATGGTTTAGGTGATAAGGTACAATTCTAGAAGTCACAAGAAGATTTGCTTATTCTTCTTTATTTTGTGATTAATTTTGCAATATGACAATGAGACTATGGGCACGTTTGGTTCGTGGGTTCTTTCATCCTCAGCAATATGAACATTCTGGGGAATGTGCATTCCCAGGAATGAAGTATTCCCATGTTTAGTTAAATGTAGATATTCTTGGGAATATCTTATTTGATTCCTAAACAAGTTATTTTCCCATGTTTGGTTCATATTTTACTTTCCTGGACTTTTTTTACAAGTTTACCACGATGCCCCTAATCTAAAACAACACATAGAAGTGTGTCCCGGGAAGATGAAAAGGATAGAAACAGAAACAGTCAATTCGCTTTCCTGCCTAGAGCACTCAACCGTCAAATCACTTGAAAAGAGTAATATGTTGAAATGAAAAGAGTAATGCGTTCTTCGATGTTTCTATTTCCTATACAAGATAGTAACATTTTCTTTTGTAAATGTCATCGTTGATCAAATTGCATTTTACCCATTTTAACTGTGTTCCTTATTGGTTGTTGCTATTTTGGATCAAATAAAAACATTCCATATACAATGTATGTATATGTGTGTACAGTATATATGTAGAAATGAAAAGAGTAATGCATTTTTCGATGTTACTGTTTCTTGTGGAAGACAATAACACCTTCTTTTATGAATTTCCTCGTTGATCAAACTGCATTTTATCCATTTACTATTTTGTTCTTAGCACAATAGGACATTATTTTTTTACAAATTTTTTGTCTTCATCTTCGATTGTGATGTTACTATTTCCTCCGCAAACAGTCACACCCTCAACATGATGCAAGTTTTATTGTGAAGAAAGCAGCATTTTGTCTATTTATATTGTCTTTTTATTGGTGTTACTATTTTAGATTAAATAGATACATGTCCCTACACAAGAAAATAACATGTTACTATTTGTTCTCAAAACAATAACATGCTAATTTTTAACTATTTTGATGTTAATCTTGCTTGATTTGTGAACTTATCCTCAGATTGATCAGTTTTGTTCTTAATCACCCTTGACTTGTAAACTTATTCAAACAGAAGGACAGCAAAACACCCAAGCAATCTGAGGAAACTGAAGAAAGAAATACAAGATATGAGCAATACAGGTCCAATCTGTTAGTGTGCATAAAGCAGATTGAAGAGCTTAATCTAAACAGCGTCCACAAGAATGTGCTGGAGCAAAACCCTTTTTGGTTGCTTATCGAAGCCATTATCATAAGCAAGCTTAATCGCAGTATGTGCCGAAAGAGCAATCAAGAAATAAAGGCAATCATTGCCACCTTCTCGTCAAAACATGAAAAATTCCTAATTGGCGGCGAACATCTGAACATCACCCCTACCTCAGTGAAGCTCATATTTAGAATAAAGGATGGAGAACACCCCATCGACACAACACCTAGGAAAAAGCCACAATCTGATCTTGATACCAAGCAATTCTATGGCCAAGCATGCCTAACAAAATCGATAATATTCAATGCACTCTAAAGGGCGGTGGGGGAACATCAGAAATTGATGTTAAGGATATCTCACGCCTAGTAACCCTGATGCTGCTGGCGACCCTGTTTGTACTAAACAAGGCTCAGACGTTGGCTTGGTCCTACCTGAAATATGTAGAGGACCTAAATGATATGGGACAATATTGTTGGTCTGGACATATACACGAGCAACTGATGAACTCAATCATAAGGGACGGCCCACCAAATGTCACCAATTGTGTCATGCTATTACCTGTAAGTAACAGTTGTGAAACTTGTTACACTCCATGTCATTTCTTTTAACTTGATTGAGAGTTTTTACCATATTTCTTGCATGTTTCTGGCAGTGTTGGTTGATGTTACTATTCTCACTCCAAACAATAACGTGTAACCCTTTAGTGTGTAAACAGTAATTCTACATCTTCACAGCAGTTAGGTTGTTAGTGTGACTTCGTCTGTGCAGTTGTTTTAAGTTTATGGTTTGTGTTACTATCTGGATGCAAAACAGCAATATGATACTGTTTTGTTCTCAAACAATAACACGTTATTATTTTCACATTTTTCTAGTGAATGACTATTGATTAGTCATGTTACTTTGAGATTTTATGTATTATTATTACCTAGACACTAACAGAAAATAATTACTGTTTGTTGTGTAGACAGTAACATCCCAATTTTAAGAACATCTCTAGATGCAACTTTAATTGAAGATTTGATAAAATAATATGTATGTTATATTATCGACAGTACTAACTGTGTGAGATAACAAATGTGCTTTATGGGTATCAAAATCAGAGGGTACCAAGATGCCTAAAGTAGGACCTGAAGCACCTCACACGCCAATTGAAGGAAATAATGGTCAGCCACCTTCAGGTAATGTTTGGAAAATGTCATTTCCTTTATCCATTTTACAATCATGCCATCACTCAATCCTTTACCTCATGTTACTATTTCTCATTAAAATAGAAACACATTAAGAATTACACTCAACTAACCACTCTTGTGTTTTAGGTGATCAATAGAGAACTTCAGCTAATAATCGAGGAACAAAACATCATTTACAACATGACAACCCCAAAACTTCAACTTGTTGAATATAATGATCAAGCAAAAACATAAATCACACCCTCCCACTCTGATGAATCCGAAATGGAGGATGATACATGAATGAACTAATACCTAATTCAACTAAGAAAAATAACACTGGATCAGTTTGTAGATATTGCACTGAGTCATAAACAACATCAAGCACAAGATATAAACGAGGTACAACAGCTGAGGGATCAGTTACTCAGTGCAAATTCTAGGATAACTGAGCTAACCGATGAATTGAGGTTCCTCACAGAGAAACTTCAGATGGCAGAACAACAACTAAATAAAGGAAGGAAACAATCACAGACCTAACTCAGGAGAACACACAGCTCCAAACGCAACTAAAACAAAGGAATGAAATAATCACAGAGCTAACACAGGAGAACACACAGCTCTAATCGCAATTATACAACACAAAAAAGAACGTAGAAAATCTCTAGATGATCAAGGAGACATTAAAGACTACAAATGCCAGTCTTGATGACCAAAATAAACAGTTGAATGCATAGGTCACTAAGATGACGGAAACCATCGCAGCTGAATCAAAAAGATTGAGCATGTTGAAGGATCGATGATCAGAAAATAAAGAAAATCAAAATGTGAGATGGATTACACATCCTCTAGCCAATGTGATAGGCCCACTAAACAATGATAAACATAACAAAAAATAACTCCTACTGAGGAGGAGACTGGAAATGACAAGGAGGATAATGTGATCTTATTGGAGGAGGATTCAACACAAAAAATTGCCAAAAAGAAGCAAACCAAGAAGACATCCAAAATTGTAGGATGGCCGACTGCAAAGTACATCCCCTAAGATGTTATGGACAACATAGTGAAACAGAAGAAGTAAGAGAAGTAATGTAAGTCATGTCCAGTATTTTATTGTTTGGTTTTACACTTTCCCGTTGAAGAAAAATATTTTTCATGTTATTGTATCTTGTTCAACATAGTAACACCTTCTTGTGTCCGAGTTTTATTATTAATGACACTACAGTTTGTCTATTTATTGTGTTCTTTAGTTAATGTAACTGTTTCACACCAAATAGATACATGAAAACTACATGTTACTATTTGGATGCAAACAATAACATGTTGATATTTAATGATTTCATGGATAATAATATTACTGAATCCTTTATTTAACCACACTATTATTTATAGGTCTATTGTCTAGTTGTCTCCTTAGTAGGACATGTTCATAATAATGGATGAGTTGTTGCAGGTGCTTGCAGAACAATTAATAACAAACAATGTACGTATTCATCTCTCAAACTTGCATAAATTATGTTTTCTCTGGTTCCTTTTAGTAGTGTTACTGTTTCGAGACATAACAATAACATGGCAGAATTGATCATTTGTAGGCTCATATGAGATGATATTACTGTTCATTGATGAAACAATAACATGCCATGCAAAAAATAATTATCTAACAACCTCCATTTCTTCAATTTCAGATCATAGACAGCCATGCGATCATTTGCAGCATGAGCAGGACATCCAGGAAAAATAATATATTTATATTTGATAGTTTATGTTAGGTAAGATGTTGAATACATTCCATAAATGTGATATAGAGATAATAATTTGATACTGAAGTAGTGTTCATGCTGTGTTAACAGTCTTATGTGGTTAGCCCTCATAAAATGTACAAGGATATGAGGGTGCACAAATTCGATCAAAGGGTGGGGGAAGCAATGAATGTAGACATTGTTCTATTCCCAATGAACTCAATAGGCGTGAATGACTGCAGCAACCCTAATCACTTTACACTTCTCGTGCTGGATAATACTAAGTGCAAGTGGACTCACTACAACTCATTGAGGCCGAGAAAAACAGGGCTTGTTGATCCATACTTTCGGGATGCCCAAACAGTAGTGAGTGTTACTTGCACTGTGATCAAACACTACCCATTGCTTAATCAAACATGTTGTTTTCTTGTTAACAATGCTTGATCAGATGCAAGTACTAACCATTACTTAATCTTGCTTAATCTTCTTATCTATATCATTTATTCTGAATATGATATTTGTCTTAAGACATGAAAACTGACACATCAAACTAATAATAGGCACAAACACTTATTGTGTGCTGTTACTCTATTATTGATATGTTGTTAATGCTTGATGTTGTTATTTCATGTGATAATAGTAACACATTGCTGTCTCAAGGTTTTATTATTAATGCCCTTGCGTGTTGTCTAATTTTGATGTTAACAGCTGGTGATTATGTTTTTTCACCATGAGAAACATGTTACTATTTTTGGATCAAATGAGTAACTTGATTTTTTTAATCAATTCCCTCCTTAACCATGCTTGATTTTGTCAATTTATTTCTAACAGAAGAACTACTATAAGCAAAAGAAAAATGAAATCCTTTGCAGAAATGAGAAGGGTATGGGAGTAGATCAAGCAATTGCAGAGCCATCTTTTGATATCATATCATATGAAAAGTCGCCCCAACAGGAATCTGGATCGTGAGTAACAACTTCTTTATTAGTTAATAAGATTTAATAGTTATAGGTTCCAAACTAACTCATTTGCCTCTAATTACAATTTCAGGCAAGACTGCAAAATTTTTATCTGTAAACAAATAGAAGATATATACAACAACAAAGAATTTGAAGAAGAATTGCCAGTGGAATCCGTTAGGAAATACAAGGCAAAATTAATGATAAATTTCCTTAAGGATTTCAAACCTTCCAGCTTGACGTGATTATTAAATTTATACGTGCATGTACATAATATTTACAATGCAGTTACAATTCAATTGTATGTAACATTCAATTACATGTAACATATTACATTCAATTATATATAACATTCAATTTTATGTAATATTCAATCATAATTTTTAATAAAAAATCACAATAATTTAAAATATAACTTTCCTTTTTAAACAAGGAAAAAATTATCTTTTATTAAATTGCTTATATTTATCATAGAATATATTAATTACTGTTTCATTAAAGGTTTTTTCATGATAACATCAAGTACTAAAGCTGTTGAACTAAACTTATCTAAATGGTTATTAGATGCCCACATTTCACACTTGTAAATAATTATAAGTGCAAAAAAGACATCATCGAGATATGAAAGAAAAGGTAGTGACTGAGGAGGAAGAGGTGATTAACTAAATGGAAATGGTGGCCTATTCATTTGAGTTGGATCTTCACTACTTTCCATTGTAATTTTGTTCATTCACATCTATATTTTTATAATAACTGTGCACATAACTTAGTTTAAATTATATGATTCATATAATTAAGAAATGAGAACTAAACTTAGAAATAAACACAGAAAAAATATATTAATATACTTTACCACTAATTAATTGTTCTTAACTTTGGTTGCTCCTTTCTTCACTCAAATTGTGCAAGATTTATGTACGTATGGTAGACTTCATTCCAATTTCTTACTGATGTTCTCTCACACCTGACATAATGTTACAATTGTTTGTTGCAACATCAGTGTTGATGTTACTATTTTGACTAAAATAGTAACATGCAAGGATCTGGCATAATCTAGAGTTTTCATCTAATCAGGCACACGTCCAATATGAAACTAACTAGAAATCGCTTTCTGCAACGTCCTAGGTTGATGTTACTATTTTGAACTAGGCTAGTAACATGCAAGAAAATGGCATATTCTTGATGTTACTATTTTGACCAAGATAGTAACATGCAAGGACCTAGCGTATTCTTGAGTTTTCATCTAGGCAGGCACACATCCAATGCAAAACAAACCAGAAATCGGTTGTTGCAACCACTTATATTGATGTTACTATTTTGAACCAAGACAGTAACATGCAGGGAAATGGCATATTCTTGATGTTTATTTTGACTACAACAGTAACATGCAGGAACCTGGCATATTCTTGAGCTTTCATCCAAGCAGGCACACGTCCAACACGATACCAACCAAGGATCGCTTGTTGCAAGCACCTAGATTGATGTTACTATTTTGAACTAAGACAGTAATATGCAGGGAAATGGCACATTCCTGCATGTTACTATTTTGACCAAAATAGTAACATGCAAGGATCTGGCGTATTCTTGAGCTTTCATCTAGGAAGGCACACATCCAACGCAATACAAACTAAGGATCGCTTGTTGCAACCACCTAGATTGATGTTACTATTTTGAACCAAGACAGTAACATGCAGGGAAATGGTGCATTCATGCATGTTACTATTTTGACCAAAACAGTAACATGCAAGGACTTAGCGTATTCTTCAACTTTCATCTAGGCAAGCACACGTCCAACATGATACCAACCAATAATTGCTTATTGTAACCACCTAGATTGATGTTACTATTTTGAACCAAGATAGTAACGTGCAGGGAAATGGCCTATTCTTGATGTTACTGTTTTGACCAAAATAGTAACATGCAAGGACTTGACGTATTCTTGAGTTTTCATCCAGGCAAGCACACGTCTAAACATTAAATTAACCAGTAATCCACAAGGACATTAAGAAAGTGTAAATATACCTAAGTATGACAGATGCAATCATTATAAAAAGTGGAAAACCACATTATCACAGAAGCATTCATCTCAAATTGGATATCATAAATTCAGCCAAAATAAACATGATGGTCCAAGATAGGTGATAGCTGCTACATTAATGTCTTTTGATGTAACATCACTGCAGATTTCCTAACAAATGTTCAACATATTCCTTCCTCCAATCGATGGGCAAAGTGAAGAAAAGATCAATTCAATGTTGTTCTTTGGTTATAATCTCACCAGCCATCATCCTTTGCATGTTTGTAAGTCCATCAACTTGTTTTAGTTCATCAATCGCCCTCATCCTTCGTTCAGCTCCTTCTTTTTCATGCTTGAAGCACGATACAAGTTCCATCACAGTATTCTTTGTAGCCTTATAAATACTTCCCAGTTGAGCTATGGTACTGGTCATTTGATCAATAGCATCATCAGAGTTTCTAACTCTTTTCTTTGATTTATTCGTACTACTTTATCCACTAGATGGCTCTTAAGTATTTGGGAATGTTTGAGTTAGACGTTGGGATCCATAAACACTTTCCCAGAACTCATGATGATCCTCAGGTTGCATGTTAGATTGGCCCTCTTGTTGTCTATCTACATTCTGTTGTATTTCTTGTTCCATTGCTTGCATTGCATCATAAGGATCTTCAGCATCTTCACCATTTGCTCTATCTTTACCATATACTCGTTGCAATTTATTGAAAAATAGGAAAGACTTGTTATATAATCCAGTAGCATTAGGATGAGACTACCATGTAACATGAAATGTAAAGCAAAAATTAATAAATAAACACCGTTTAAAGTTAAATATTGTTAAAAAATAATAGGATATATTTGCCTTTACCCACTCATTAAAGATCTCCTTCTCAACCATAATCTTCTTTTCTTGGTCATCCCATCCAAATCCACTTGCCCTTAGACCTAACATCTCTGCGATGGCTCCATATTGCTTTTTCAAAAGCTTGACTCTTGATTCAATGTGTGGGGAAGCTCTTAGACTACACCCTAGCATTTTCTCCCTAAGCATTCTCTTTAATTCTTTTAGATATCCAGATTTAAATTGCCCACAACCTTCAGCTTTCCAATGTCTTCGAGTTGAAAGTTCCACCAAGGCCTCCACTAGCTTAGAATCTTCATTATATGTCCATTGGTGTTTGCAGCCTTTTGATTTTGATTGGGTGCTTTCACCCATCTTTATTAGTGAGTTAAGTCATATACAATGCAAAGTAACATAGCCCAACAAATTATACATTTGAAAAAAATATATAGCCAAGTTTCCTATATGCAAACAAATTGTATTAGAATGTTCAAATTGAACTATAAAATAAATGAATTCAATTACATAATAGCTCATACAATTTAAACCATATAAAAACTTAGAAGACAGCAAATATAAAAGTTTCCTAAATATGATTTCCTCTCCAAGTGTTCCATATTTCCTTTGCAAGATTATCTCTCCATGTAATCCACTCCTCACTTGACTCCACATGTGTAATCAAATCATGTGTGCAATCATCATTCTCCTCATTGAATTGCAAGATTGCCTCCAAGGGATCCACAGTCATCATTTATCTAATATGATTATGCAATAGGCAACATGTAGATATAATTCTACCTTAGGTCTTTACCGAATAAAATGACTTATTTCTTAGGATTATCCAACGCCCTTTTAATAATCCAAAAGCCCTTTCTATAACATTCCTAGCGGATGAATGCTTCATATTAAAAAACTCTTGGGGTGTAATTGGTTGTGCTCCATCTCTCCATTCGCTTAAATGATATTTTTGCCCTCTATAAGGTGTAAAGAATCTAGTACCATTCACATATCCAGCATCACATAAGTAATAATAGCCTATGATCAATTATATAACTTAGCAAAGGTATAAAATGAAATAAAATCTAGAATCAACTGTTGAACCCTCCCATCCAGTCAAGACATAAATAAATTGCAAGTCTTGTAAGCATACTCCTAGCACATTAGTAGTTAGCTCACCCTTTCTATTTCAAAATCTAAGCTTATCAACATCTGGAACATTCACCTTGATATGAGTTCCATCTAATACTCCTAAACAATTCTACAGATTGAAACAATTAAAACCCATTTCATTCTTAAAATGTAGATACCATTTCCTATGTATTAGGTATCAAGATCTATAGAGATAGATCGAGAAAATTGCTTGGCCTAAGTCAAAGTACATACGTCGATAAGGTGCTAAAAAGGTTTAGCATACAAGATTCTAAAAGAGGATTCTTACCGATGTCACATGGCATAAGTCTCTCAAGAACTCAATGTCCTTCCACAGAGTATGAGAGACAGCGCATGAGTAAGATCCCTTATGCATCTATGATTGGATCTATCATGTATGCTATGTTATGTACTCATCCTGATGTCTCGTATGCTTTAAGCATGACGAGTAGATACCAATCAGATCGTGGTGAAAGTCACTGGACAGCTGTTAAAAACATTCTGAAGTACTTAAGAAGAACTAAAGACATGTTTTTTATTTATGGAGGTGAGGAAGAGCTCATTGTAAATGGTTACACTGATGCTAGCTTTCAAACCGATAAAGATGACTTCAGGTCGCAATCAGGTTATGTATTTTGCCTTAATGGTGGCGCTGTGACCTGGAAGAGTTCAAAGCAAGGGACAGTGGTTGATTCTACAACAGAAGCTGAATACATTGCAGCATCAAATGCCGCAAAAGAGGCTGTTTGGATTAAGAAGTTCATCAATGAACTTGGAGTTGTTCCTAGCATTGCTGACCCAGTAGAGCTCTATTGTGACAATAATGGAGCCATTGCGCAAGCCAAGGAACCTAGATCTTACCAGAAATCTAAACATATACTCCGTCGCTATCATCTCATAAGAGATATTGTTGACAAAAATGATGTCAGGATATGCAAAATACCGACTGACGACAATGTCGCCGATCCACTGACAAAAGCTCTAACGCAGCAAAAGCATGATAGTCATATGAGATCCATAGGTATTAGATACATGGATGATTAGCTTTAGTGCAAGTGGGAGATTGTTAGTGTATATGCCCTAAAACTAATTATATTGGTGATTGTAATTTTGAATCATGTTATTTTAATGGCAATTCTAATTATTATATTTATATATATTGTCTGCGTAATATATTTAATTCTAATAATAATAACCTTAGAATAATTATATTCTTAAATGTCCCTAGTCATATATCATTGTGGATTAGGTTGCTTTAATATGTTAAGACTAGCATGTGTGAAGACTTATATGGGATATTAAGTTTACACATGAGTACAAGTTAAAGAACTTGTATACTAGACCGACCCATATTAATAACACTACATGGATCGTTATATGAGTGTCATAAGTGGTTCTTAGTGATCATTATTAATATGGTCCTTTGACCTGAGATCACCAAGGTTCCCTACATGTAAGTTTCATATTTTGATACTATTCTATGTCACTAATGGTTAAGTGAATGCAAGGGTAGATATTGGATATGTCACATATCATGCGGAGGGGTTTGTGTGATCAAGATGGGATTTGTCCCTCCTATATAACAGGAGTAACATCTATGGGCCCCTTGATTAAGTAAAGCTGAGAAAATGCATGGCCATGCTCAGATGAATTAACATGAGATGTCGATTACATTTGTTTTAGTCAGCTTGCTTAAGAGTCAAGAAACCTTAAGATTGGGCTATACGGGAATGACACGGTCCATGTCTCGTGCTTAATCTAGATGTATAGGACAAAAAGACATAAGTGATGATCACGTGTAAAGGTTTAGTCAAATCATCGACTTTCTCATTACTTGGGTAATAATGATGTGTTGCTAGACACCAATCATTATTTTTTATCATTAATATGATTAATGGTCATTGTCAACGTAATGAGAGCTTGTAGGGTCGCACACTTAGAGCTTAGTGAATTTGGAATTAATGGACCAAATTGTTTGGGCTTAATATTTGGGAATTCATGTTATAATTATAAGGCCCAATAGTAAACCTATAATTATACATGGAATAAGGCTCAAATAGGTTAGGTTTTTCTATGCACCTATTTAAATAGGCTTATTGGGTAATAATAGGATGATTATTATTATTCACGCACCCCAAGGAAAAGCATAGAAAACCCTAGCACCTCTCCTTGACCAAAATCTCTGAAGAGGCGTAGCTAGCACTACGAGGTGTAAGGAGATCAATTCCAACCGGTGTGTGTAGCGGACATTCATCGGTGATTCACGGGTTCGTATGGATACCACAGAGGTGCAGCCACATAAATGTTGTACTGGTGATCTGAGTTACTGGTTTCCATTCCGGTTCGTGATTTGGAAGCAGATCGGATTTGCTGTAGTGGTCAGAAGATTTTTTGCCGAAAGGTATAAACCCTAATCCCTAATCTATGGCATTCTAAATTCGCATGGATCCTTGGTGGAAATCATGCAAAAATTTTATTCCGCTGTGCATGTATGATGCGCGATTTCCAGCACCATTCTATAACTAATTTTTGTAAATTTAAAAATACTTTAAACCATTTCCATTTAGGATCACTAGAATTTTCAGGGACTAGTTCAGGTTGTTTGAGTAATTCTTTATGGCACCTTAGCACAGCAACCAATACATTGTTAAATTGCTTGCTAATAGTCTCTCCGGATCTCATAAATTATCTCTTTATAACTCTACTTTTAGCATCATGGGCTAAGATGTGCAAAAAAATTACCACAATTTCCTCAACACCCATATTCCTAATAGGCTCTAGCCTACCAACCACCCTTAGCACGTCACACAATATGTGGAAAGAAAACCTATCCATTCTAATATTTTCAATAGATGTCAAGTCATTTATAAAGACTATCCTATCGAAGTTTACATTTCAGACTAACATCCTATTATGGTAGTCAAATCTTATTCTTTTCTTTTTCCTTAACTCCTTCAGTAAAATAGTAGAAATCACCATGATCAAAATTAAAGTAAAATCATTTAGAAGCTCTAATAATATAATCAATATAACAATGATTCTCTTCTTCCTTGCTTGAATTGAGGGATCCATTCCGCAATAGTAACACACACAGCATAATATAGGATGTATAAAGTAAAATAATAGTTAACTAATATAATTTAAATTTATAAAATAAAAATAAGTGATCCAAATGAGATAAAAACCTAAAATATAGAAATAAAGAGGTAAAATAATGTTCAAAATATTGGTAATTTATGATTAGTGTTTTCGAGTTATAGGAAACCTAATACTGTATTATGGAAAACCTGGGCAATAGAAAAAACTGCTAGTTGGTTAGTTTGGGTTGAAAATAATTTCGTATATGCAATTCACATGTGTGCCAAAGCAACATGAACCATTGTATGCTATTGTGTTATTTTTGTTGTTAGGTTTCATGATCCCTATGACGTATATGTATAAATATTCACTATTATTTGTTCTAGATAGAAATAAATTGCAAGATTTAAGGACCTACCTTAAACGTAACAGAAGCAGAAGTGAAAGTCAAGAGAACGATTGAGAAAGGAGAAGCAATGAGTACAATAAAACCTAAAGCTGGGATAGTTGTGTTTTGAGTCAAAAAATGGTATATTTGTGCTGAATTTTTAATATTGATATTCCTATGGGATGGGAATCTCAGATTCCCACCTCCTCCCATAAGAATATTTTAGGGGAAATTTTGGGATAAAAATGTTCCCGGTAATGATACATTCCCAGGCATGTTTTTTAAATTTTTGAACCAAACACAAAAATTTAATATCCCTGCAAAATATTCTTGGGCAAGTCAATGACATGACGTAAACCAAACTTGCCCTATAGTACGTGTTTAATGTGATAACACATATACAAAATGTGTATGATTTGATAATGTGGTCATGATTTGTCTAAGTGGATATGTACATTGTTGTGAGGGCACCAATGAGTGCCAAAGACTATATTTGAAATCATTTAGCAATAATGGAAATTATCTTGGAATATATATCCATAAAGTATTTAGATTTTATAGGAGAGTAATGGTTAGAAAGGTTAAAATTATTACTCATATTTAACAGTGATTATTTACTCACTAAACTCTGGACTTATCCCTTTGGGTATTTTCTTTACAAATACTCAAGTCAATGTTCCACCATTGCCTCAAGATTTAACTTCTTAGAAAAGAGATAGTAAGGCTTAGGCAACATTAGATAATTAATATTAATGTTTTAGGCCCTCATCAATATAGGCAAATAAAAAGTGTACAAGGATATAATCTTATGTAATCAGATTATACTTCATTAAATGAAAATGACTTCTCCAACTCTATTGTCATAAGGAAACCCTTTTGTAATTTTTATGTAAGCTTTATATATGTTGTGGTAAATTAGAGGTTTAAGCTAGTGGAAATTAGGAAACATGTTTTATATTGGTCATGACTAGGGTTAGGTCATGACAAACCTATGGCAATTTTGTCATGACCTATCCCAAAGCACACAATTAACATAGAAAGTTACTTAAGGCAACTACTTGCAAGCCTTACTTATAAATGCATCGATGTAATGTTGGATATACAATTCTGCATAAATTTCAAAATATCATAATTGTACTTAAGTGTGAAGAAAGTATGATTAATTATGCATTCAATGATTAGTACTTGTTAACATCTAAACCAATTATGCCTTGACTTACTAGAATGCCAAGATCCTTAAATAAACCCACTTCTAACCCGTTTAATAGCAATTAAGCGCCTAAGAGGAAAATCCCCCAAGAAAAAAAAGAAGGAGAACAAGAAAGAGTGAGTTTCTTTGAAACTTAATAAGTAAAGGAAATAAAGTAGGAAGCATATTAAACTTAATTGTGTTATAGTGTGAGGTTTACATCTATTTCCTTTTACAAGGGCATCCTAGTTTCACTTGAAAGAATAAATAGGATTACATAGTTTTACCAAGGGAAAGAAGGGACATATTCACAATGAGTAACCTATCTTTCTAAGAGATAATTATAGATATATGTAATATTAAAACCTAATCAAAGTAATATTGCTATTTCTCTTTATCCATTCACAAGGGAAATCATACATACAGCTAATGCATTTATTTACATAATTTCACAATCTAATCATAATAACTCAATCACATTCATTACAAGGACATAAAGAAAAGAAAGCATGCAAATCTCCCTTTGAATCCTACCTAGTCTTATCTCTCATAAGCTCATCCTTATCCCTCCAAGTTAACCTTATACCTTCATAAGTAGGCATGCAAACCTATTGCATATAGCCACAAGATGTATATCATCACCCTAATGTCATTAGTCTTATTAATCACACAATGATCAAGATAATAAGTACTTCACTAGCACTTCAATTCCATAGTTATAACATAAGCATTCATACATAAACAAGCATATAAATGACAATATTGATTTAAACATACATTGAACTCCACAATATATATACATTTACATAAATAAGTAGAAATCACAATATATATTGCTTATCATAACATCGTCATGCTCCCTTACATGGCTTTGTACAATCCAATCAGCATCATTTAATGTATAATAACATGAATTATCATCATAGAACAAATTATGCCCCTTGACATCTCAGTGATGATCATTATAAAAAATTTAAAGGGCATAGTTAATTTTGCAATCCTAAAAAGCAACTCTACAAGGACATAATTGATTATCTAATCAATTATAGAAGTCCAAAGGTAACACTTCAAGGTATATAATTGATTATGCACTTCTAGAGGTCAAGGCTCTCATGCATAATTAATCATAAGCTACAAAAGAATAAGTTCTTAGGGGCACAATTGATTATGCACTTCCAAAAAGCATATTTGTAGTGTATAATCAATTATTTAATGCATTATAGCTTGGATCTTTATAAAATTTTATGCAATTTCACCATTCATTTGGAATAAAATCCTTAAAATTTCATCCTACAATTTATAATACTTAAATAAAATCCCATATATTATAAGCATAGCATCATTTAAGCTAGAACCATCAAAGATTTTATATTGAAACACATTGATTATCATGTTTCTTTTAGATTTAAGAAAAACTATCAAACCTAGCACATTTGAACTTAAATTCCTTAAAACATCAAAATTTACTTTGAATGTTTATTCACCTTGGATGACAAAGGTGTTAGGTGAAAGAAATGGTGGTTTGTTTGCTTCAAATCCTTAAAAATTTAAGGATTGAAGTTAAGGTTTCAAAATCCACTTTCTTATCCAAAACCCCTTAATCTCTCCGATTTAAAAGAAAATATGAAAAAGCTTTACAAAGATGGACATTTAGAAGGCCTTAGCTTGCTTAGATGGAAGAATGTGAGTGATTATTGAGGATTATGCCCTAGCTTGGATGAGAAGGAGTAAAAAAGAAGAAAAAAATAAAAAGATGAAGGTTAAGGTTACAAAATCCACTTTCTTATCCAAAACCCCTTAACCTATCTGATTTAAAAGAAAATATGAAGAAGCTTTACAAAGATGGACATTTAGAAGGCCTTACCTTGCTTAGATGGAAGAATGTGAGTGATTATTGAGGATTACGCCCTAGCTTGGATGGGAAGGAGTAAAAAGGAAGAAAAGAAGAAAAAGATGAAGGTTTAGGATTTTAATGGTAATAAAGTGAGGGTTGGCAGCTAAAATTTAAGCATAAAAAGGAAAAAGTATTGGGGCATAATTAAAAAAGTTTCTTAAATCTCTTCCATGCTTAAATATTCACCTCTAATCATACTTAGTCTTTAAATATTTCAATTTATTCTTTTCTCAACTATTTCACACAAAAATTTTAATTCAAATTTCATCATAATAGTTAATTATTTTCCATACAAAATATTTTAATTTTTTTAAAATGTGTAACAAATTTGTTATTAATTTGGTTGAGAAATTAAAGAATTTGGTTAAGAGAAATTGTATCCTAACTTTAAAAAATTTTCATTTTGATATGTGGCAACTTGATTCAACTAACTCTTCCTCCTCTAACTAGTAAGTAGCATTCAAATTAGACTTTTGTTTCATTTCATGAAATTTTTAATGTTTCATCTATTACAAAGATTTAAGGAATTTGATTGGAAACTTTGTGATTTTAGCTTGGAAATTATGAATTTCATGATGGATCTTTTTGTTATAAGTTGATTCTTATGAAATCTAGTGATTTTCTTAAGAGATTTAAGGTTATAAGAGAGATTGATGGTGAAAGAAATCGAGTGAAGAGTGATTTTTGCATAAAATCTATGGATTTCATAAGTGAATTGATTCAATAATTAATTCATTGGGCCTAGCATTGCTTTATTTGATCAAAATTGATTTAATTAGAAATCAGTAAAGGAATTGATTCACTAATCAATTTAATAGGGTTGATATTCTCTTTATATAGTCTAAATCGATTCACCCTATATTCTTTTAAAATTTTCATATTTTAAAAATCTTGCCAACATTGTACCTATATATATGAGCTATATGAAAATTAATGATATTATTAAGGATTAAATGGTTATGAAATGGACTTAATAGGGTTGATATTCTCTTTATATAGTCTAAGTCGATTCACCCTATATTCTTTTAAAATTTTTCATATTTTAAAAATCTTGCCAACATTGTACCTATATATATGAGCTATATGAAAATTAATGATATTCTTAAGGATTAAATGGTTATGAAATGGACTTAATACCTTTTTGAAACCAGTTAGAATGGAAACCTTATTATCTTACTCATGTACATGCTATAGTTATACAATGATGATGAAGAGGATGAACCTTGCTTATGATAAGACATGATCAGATCTAGATGCTTGTTTGTAAAGAAATAAGGTTGACTCTAAAAGGATAACTTTGAGTTTGAAAAGGGATAAGGATGATTGGTATTCACAAGGAGGATTATTTGTTTGTGCACTTTAATGGATACTATCTTTATGGATTATGTTACTTTCTGAATGAATGAAATACAACGAAAAATTAAAATCTTTCAAAACTTATCAACAAATCCATGCAAAAGAAATATAACTAGTGTTAGGATTTATACCTTTGTAACATGTAAAAATTTAAGACAATTAATCCTAATGTGATAGATTCACGAATGTATGTACAAATTACTTTTGCTTTCAATGGACACAAATACTCTAATCATAAACACTTGAACTATCTCTTATTGTCAACTTGAATAAGAATAAGACTCATTATGAATATTAAATTGGCAAATCATGAACACTATTTAAAGGCCAACATACCTATAGTACTCGCACAAGTAGTAAAAATTTTTTGATCAAATTAGATGGAGTCACTCTCAATTCAAATGTAATGATAGTTGCTATTTTTTCTTGTGTTTGAGATTACTCTCTAAAAGAAACACCTAATTAATTAGTGAAATTTTTGTTTAATCAATTGATTGATTGATATTTGCTAAATTTTATTCTAATGAATTGATTTTATCTTATAGATAAAATTTTTACTACAATTTCAAATCAGAATTATCTTAAAAAAAGGAGATGATTGGGCTTTGATTATTAAGTAAGCCCGATAATGATTCTAGTCAATAATTAACCTATCTTTAGTTTTAGCTAAGTAAGGTCCAATTATATTGCACTACTATTTAGTGAAGCCCAATCACATTGGGTCTATCTTGATTTGGAGCTTTAATCTCACAAAGTTCATAGTTACATTATGATTCCGATATTTAACTTGCTCTTTGTATGTGACCTTTTAGGTTTTTATTATATTAGTAGTGATCCTAAAATTCTATTTTAGTATCACAATTAGTGAATAGTATCTAGTGATGCATCATTACTATTCAAGTAATGAGAATGTTAGTAATTCGATATAACTTTTTTTTGTGATCAATGTTTAATGTAGTTTAAACCCTTTTGTTTTGATATCTAGATCGACCTCGAGGTATGGAATGTGTCATCCTCTTTCTAATTTAATTTATGTATTTCTTGATTCCTAAGTGAACTAACTTAAAACAAATGAATTGATATTACATATCAATTTATTTGAGTATGTTTATGCATTTTATAATCTTATTCAATCGAGGAGCCTATAGATATCATTTCTTTTATGTAGTAGGGACAAAATCCTATCTAGATAACTTGAATCCCTTCACATAATTCATGGTATATCCAATCACTATTTTTTAGGTAATCCTATTACAATTGACATTCAATGGCATCAAAGTTTACAATTCTTCATGTAAAGAACCACAATGATCTTAAATCAAAGGACCAATATAGCATTGTCACTATAAGAAATACTTATGACACCCATATAATTATCCATGTGGCATTCTCATAGTGGGTTTGTCCAATACATTACACGTACCCATGAATTGACTTGATATCTCATACTGTGGTCATCAACCAATATATATACTAGTCTTGATCCATTATTGCTAACATATTTTACAATAATACTTGATTAGGAATATTTAAGAATAGTATTAAATATTCCAGGGAAAATACCATATTTATTTATATTACGAAGATATAATATTAAACATGATAATTGTAATGCCTTTATATATAAAGTAAAGTATAAGACAATGTATACTTATCCAATCATCTAATGATTGGTTTTTAAAGCATATACCAATAAATTATTATTGTGCTAACCCCTTTTTGCCAAGTTTAGTATTTTGGCCAATAAATGAATTGTATCATTTGTAAATGTTCAAGCATGTAATTTAGTGGACTATATTTTAGTAAGTACACTTGGGAGTTTACTTACCTTATTAATGACTTAGTACTATTGTTTAATTACAATCCTATGAATTTAATTGTTAAAGTGGAATGTTAACTCACTAAGCTCCTAAACTTACTCTTTTTGTTACTTTATTTCACATATTCACATATTGATGTGTCATCATCCTTACTATAGTAGACAAGTTCACACTTTCAAGGGCCTTTTATTGTTTTATGACCCAGGAAGCATCTTAATTGTAATCATTTTGTAATTATGGCAATTTGTAAACTTACTAGCTAGAGGCTATAGCTACAATTGATAAGGCTTTGAATTATATTGACATAGATTGTTTTAGGAAACACTTAACAGAAAGCTTAGTTTGTGTTTATGATATTTAAGACTCAATGGAATATGAATATCAAGTTCTTTTATTTATTTATTAATAATTGTTGAATAACTAGGACATTTTCCTTCTAGCTTATTACATGCACTAGTGCCAAATCATTTATTAGGTTAAAGAAATTAAGATTAATTATTCTGTACTAGTCACAACTATAGAGGGGTCAAAACAATTCTCTTGATCAAGAAGAACCTAAAGTAATGAACATAGAAGTTGTCTATCCTTGGACCAATACTACTAAGCTTATCTAGCTACACAGTAAAAATATTCATTCTTAATCAAATTGATTAATGTTATTTGAAATGGCTGAAATGGATGACATTATTTATAATCATAATGCTAAAAAAATTTTCACATTTATGGTTATACTATAAAACAACTTGGAGTATGTCCTCCCCCTTCTCTTATTTCAAGTTGATTGTTCATAAATATGTGAACATTAAAGCAATTAGTTATACAACAAAATAAAATTTGAAATTTTAATTTTAATGCTAGATTTTCAAATCAAGGATCAATTGTGTAATATTCGAATTGAAAAAAATTAATTAAAACCAAAATTATACATTTTTGTTGGTTGAGATGTATTTTAAAACTTCTAAAAGGAAGGCCTAAGTGTATCTCCTATAAAGTTTGTCCATAAGATTAGCCTTTACTTTTCATGCCTTAGCTATAGCATCAGCAAGCAATAGTTATAAAGAGAAAGAGAGAAGAATGTGGGTATATTTCATGATTTATTGAACAAATAAGCACATATGAATTAGTAGTTGATAGCTACAAATCATGCAATTGCTATTATGTATATTAATAGATTAAGATTTTGTATAACTCTTATAGATCTCCTTTTAGAGCCATCCTATGACTTGCTTAGTGAATAGCTTTTTGCTAGAATACTACTAGAGTTTCTTGAAATCTTAGCTATCACTTAGTGAATAAAGAATTCTCCAAAACATTATCCAATGAAATAAATAAAGGAAAAAAATATAATTACTTTTTCCACTTTGAGATAGTTAAATTCAACATCTACAATTGTTAATTTTTGTTATCACTCCTAAAATTATTCATAAGTGGTAAATTGCACTTAACATCCATCTCATGAGTGATTCAAGGGGGCAATGTACTTAGTTTTACATAAGACATTTTAGAAAAATCAAGTATAGTACAGAGATCTTATGGCTCAAATTTGGGAGCAATTTTCTAGTGTTCTATTTTCATGATTTTATGGGGTATTTTGATTAGTTTAACAAGGTTCACTTATCCAATGTAAGTACGAAGGACCTTGTGATACTTAGATTCCTCTCAAAATTAGGGGAAAAGATCTTATGTGATTGCAATTTACTACTTATGAATAAATGTGGGAGATACTTCAAACATTAATAGTTATAGATGCTAAATGTAACCTCCCTAAAATTAAAGAAGGCAATTTTCATTTTTGCATAAATGATAAAACCTTGATAGATAGTGGATGATAAGCTGGACACTTATGTTAACTTGTACCTTGTGAGAAGATCAAGTGTAATAGAAAGGTTGCAGAGCATCGAGCGGTTGTATCTCATTAAGCAACTAATGAATTTCCTCAAGTGTTTTACGGAATATAAATTTGAAAAGAGAAGAGTTGATTAAAAAAGAGTTTTCCTTAAAACAATTGAAATTTTATAAATTTAATTGTGCTTCCCTCTTGCCTATACTCATTATTTTTTCCAACACCTATCATTTACCAAGTTTATTGTTCTACTATTTTGCTTGCAATTTTAAATCTATTTCATATTTTAGAAAAAATCAAATTTGACATATTTTTGAAAAAGGGAGAAAACTATTTTAAATGATTTAAAAAAACTAATCCATCTCTTCTTAGCCCAAGTGCTTTGTCATTAAGGTGCTTAACAAGCTCTAAGCCTATAATTCCAAAGGATCAATTTGTGAGCTTTTTATAGACCAGGTTAGAAAAATTAAACCCATTAAAAAATAAGCTTAAATAAATTTAACTTGGTGGGCTGCAGATCAAAACAAACCAAGTTGGTTTAGGGGCCAAAACTAGCAAAATTATTTTTAAAAAAAATTCCAATTCAATAATTTAAATAACATTTTTTATTAAAAAAAGGGAATAATTTATCATTTTTATATCACAATTCAATTCAATTATTAAAAAATTAAATACAAATATTTAAAATAATTAGATATAATAAAAATAAAGATAAATAATAAAATTAATTAATATAAAAATATAAAAACAAAATAATAAATATAAAAATATAATAAAATATAAAATATAAAATATAAATTAATTTTTTAAAAGAAAAAAAATGAGTTAGTTCACGAAGCTGTTCAATAAGCCTGCAAATCATACCAAACCAATCAAAACGAACTCACTTAAAAGTAAGTCTTAAAAAATCAAGCCTATGCATATTTGACCTTGCTCAACTTAATCTAGTTTGACTCATTCGTTAAACATCCTTATTTGTCACTAAAACCTATAATATTCTTTCACCTCTAGTATTAATTATTTTGCTAGTAGATCCAACATGCTACTAGTGCCTTTTTTGGTAGAATTGGAAAAACCCCACTTTCCTATCATTTTCATAACCAAAAGAGAGTGATTCATAATACAGCAATTAATTTACTAACATAACAATGTTAAATTGTTAATCTAGTCATGTATTTAGCATTCTCAACACAAATCAATTATTGTGTCACCTTTACTTGGAAACATAACAATGTTAAATTGTTAATCTAGTCGTGTATTTAGCATTCTCAACACTAGCAAATCAATTATTGTCACCCTTACCTGTTCCAATTCCAATAATTGATGAATTGAGGGGTTAGATTGGACACAATTGAATAACGTAGTGAACTAAAATGATACACCTTGGTTGAAAAATTAGAAGATTAAACTAATACTGGAGTTTTTTCATTGAATACCTTAGAGAATTAAATTGACACATTCTTTGAAATTTCTTTCGTTGAAGCACATCTTTCATAAGAAAAACTTTCATTTGCTTATAGTTACAATTTTTTTAAAATCACTAAAAACATTCTATTTATTTAATATTACACATGAAAAGTATGGAATAAAACAACTTTCATTTCTCTAAGCAAAAGTTGTTCCTTTCCCTTACTATGTATTGTTTTGTTAGTCGAAAGACATATGTCTCATAAAACCTTTTATACAAACAAATACGATTTTTCCACGTTTTCCCATCGAAGTAAACAGAGCCTAAATTGATACCTCCAAATCGATACAAATCCTATTATGGACTAAAAATGGTGTTTACTTGACAGATAACCAGAAGTCTTCATCTTTGTCAAGCCTCAGAGGATTCTGCTAGCCAAATTATAGGGGGAAAATAACATATATCAGAAAACATTTGTTACACCGTCCCTTGGGATGCTTAATCAACATTCTATAATCTACTTAACAATTCTTTTTCTATAAAAAATAAAAGAATAGACTTTTGAAGTAGTGGGGGAAAAAGTGATGTACGGTCACAGCAACTCTGAAATGAAGATCCTATTCCATGTGATTCATTCATCTTTCATTGCAAGTTCGTGCCTCTTTTTTTGCCCAATTTCCACAAGTAGGGTCAAGAGAGCCTCACACACTTGAGATGCATCACCTTCTGAAGGGTCATTATTTAGTGATGAGTATACCATCCAAGCATGGTCCAATTTCCGTCTTGGACGGACCACAACAGACCCAGGAACTTCTGCATCTCGGCATGTCACAAGCCCGTCACTCTTCTCACCATACCTCACCTGCAGCAACTGTGCAATGGCGGCCATAGCAGCACCAAGCGGAACCACTACCGGGAGTTTGGTAGGTTCACCGACCATGGGTAGTTCAGCATGTGCAACATGAGATAGAGTGGCTAAAACAGCTGGAGAGATGCTGGCTTCAGTGTGAAGACAAACAACAGGAACTTCCCTTGGCAGATGGTGCTCTTTCAAGAACTCCCTCCTCCTCTCATATGTTAAGTCTTCCAAAGCTCGCATGTCACCCTTCAAAAAAAGATAACAGGAATTAAAGATATTGACCTCAAAAAATAAACAGATAATATAGAAGATTACAACAACAATAACAACAATAACAAAACCTTATCCCACTAAGTGAGGTCGGCTACATGAATTGCACGACGTCATTAGGCTCTATCAATAATCGATAATATAGAAGATTATTATATGAAAATAGAACAAATTAAATAGAGAAGATTATTATACTCAAAAGTGTTACTACAGCAAATATGGAACATTGTGTAATTGTTAAATAAGAGAGAAATTTGTATTGCCATATTCTCAACTGAGTCAGGCAGTCACTATATCTATTATAATACAGGGTACATATAGTAGAATATAATAGATGTGGAACCTATTTACTAACACTCCCCCTCAAGCTGGGCTATAGATGTCAATCATGCCCAACTTGTTACAAATTTCATCAACCCGTTTTCCCGGAAGAGCTTTAGTAAATAAATCAGCTAATTGTTCCCCTGTTCTAATATGTCTAAGACTAATAATTCCTTCTTGTAACTTCTGTCGAATAAAATGACAGTCAACTTCTACATGTTTAGTTCGTTCATGAAAAACTGGATTTGAAGCAATGTGAGTAGCAGCTCGATTGTCACACCATAATTGCATAATCCCATGAGTCTTGATGCCAAGTTGCTGAAGAAGATAATTAATCCATACAAGTTCAGATGTAGCATGAGCCATAGCACGGTATTCAGATTCTGCACTGGAGCGAGATACAACTGCTTGCTTCTTATTTTTCCATGATACAAGATTTCCTCCAACAAATACACAATACCCAGAAGTTGATCTCCGATCTATAGGACATCCGGCCCAGTCTGCATCAGAAAAAGCCTCCACTCTGCAATGACCATGATTTTTATATAAGACTCCTCGACCAGGTGCTTTCTTCAAGTACTTCAAAATGTGTGTAAGAGCATCCCAGTGAGAAGTCCTTGGGGAGTTCATAAACTGACTAACTACACTTACTGGAAAGGCAATATCAGGCCTAGTTATAGTAAGATAGTTTAATTTTCCCACCAATCTCCTGTACTGTTCAGGATTTTCAAGTAATTCCCCATCTTGTGGATTAAGCTTAATATTTGGAATCATAGGGTTCTCACATGGTTTAGCTCCAATCATTCCTGTTTCATTCAAGAGATCAAACACATATTTTCTTTGGGATAAGAAAATCCCTTTTCTTCCTCGAGCAATTTCAATGCCTAAAAAATAACGAAGCGCTCCCAAGTCCTTAGTCTGGAAGTTAGCTTGAAGAAAGGCTTTCAATTGTGAGATCCCCAACTTATCACTTCCTGTAATCACAATATCATCAACATATACAGCCAAAAGAATACATCCTGAACTAGACTGTCTATAAAACACAGAGTGGTCATGATCACATTTCTTCATTCCGAATTCTGTCACTACTTCACTGAATCTCCCAAACCAAGCTCGAGGAGATTGTTTCAACCCATATAATGATTTTTTTAAACGTAATACCTTTCCACACTCCCCCTGAGCAATAAATCCAGGTGGTTGCTCCATGTACACTTCCTCATTCAAATCGCCATGTAAAAAGGCATTTTTAACATCCAATTGATGAAGCGACCAATCATGAGTAGCAGCAAGAGAGATGAGTAAACGAACAGAGGTAATCTTGGCCACAGGGGAAAAAGTTTCTGAATAATCAATACCATAGGTCTGAGCATAACCTTTAGCAACTAGACGTGCTTTTAAACGAGCAATAGAACCATCTGGATTCACTTTGACGGTAAAGACCCATTTGCAACCAATGGCTTGTTTACCATCAGGTAAAGGCACAAGATCCCATGTCTGATTAGCTTCAAGAGCTGACATTTCTTCCTCCATAGCAGCACGCCACCCATTATGAGAAAGAGCTTCAAAATAGGACTTAGGAACAGTAATAGAATCTAAAGAAGCAATGAAGGCTCGAGAAGAAGCAGGTAAAGAAGAATAAGAGACATAGGTGGAGATGGAATAAGGGTGGTGAGGGTTACCTTTCTGAGTGCAAGTACGGGTACCTTTTCGGTGAGCAATCGGAAGATCCAAATCAGAAGACACAAGGGGCGGATCTGCTGAGGAAGAAGCCGGTAGAGGAGATGAAGCTGACGGACCGTGGGAAAGTGAGGCTGGATCAGATGGCTGTTGCATAATCGGTGGAGGAGCTGCTGGTGGTACCTGCACTCTACGAGAATAAACAAACTGAATTGGAGGTCGAACCAAATTTTGTGGTGGAGGAACTTGTGAGTCTAGTGAAGGAGGAGGGACAAGGAAGTATTCATCAACATGATCTGGTCCTGGCAAGGAGGAGGAAGAGGGAGACGACCCAAAGAATGGGGTAGACTCAAAAAATGAAACATCAGAAGAAATAATATAACGATTTAACTCAGAAGAAAAACATCGATACCCTTTTTGAGTACGAGAATAGCCAAGAAAAACACACTTCAAAGACCGAGGATCCAATTTCGATACCTGGGGACGGTGATCATGAACAAAACAGGTGCACCCAAAAATACGGGGGGAAATAGGAAAAAAAGGCTTAGAAGGAAACAGAATAGAAAAAGGTACCTGACCATCAAGAATAGAAGAAGGCATGCGATTGATGAGAAAACAGGCTGTAGAAACAGCATCTGCCCAAAAAATTTTAGGAACTTTCATTTCAAATAAAAGTGCCCGAGAAACTTCCAATAAATGTCGATTTTTTCGTTCAGCTACTCCATTTTGTTGTGGAGTGACAGCACAGGAAGACTGATGAATTATACCATGCTGAGACAAATAAGCTGAAAACTGTGAAGAGAAATACTCTTTAGCATTATCACTGCGAAAATTACGAATAGTTGTCTGGAATTGATTTGTAACCTCAGCATGAAAAGTACAAAAAACATTAAATAACTCTGAACGATTCTTTATTAAATAGAGCCAAGTCATTCGCGAATAATCATCCACAAAAGTCACAAAATAACGAAAACCAGACTTTGAAATAACTGGGCAAGGCCCCCAAATATCTGAATGTACTAACTCAAAGGGGGATGAAACCCGCTTATTAACTCTAGAAACATAAGATTGGCGATGCTGTTTAGCAAATTGACAAGACTCACAATCTAAATGAGACACAGATGCTAAGCTAGGACATAATTTTCGTAAAGAGAGCAACGAGGGATGGCCAAGGCGACAATGTAATTGATGTAGAGTGGGGGTAGCAGCAGCAGCAATTGGTTGAGAAACTTTGTCATCCAGCACGTATAATCCCCCAGATTCATATCCCCTACCAAAAATCTTCTTCGTCAACAGATCCTGAAATACACAATAACCAGGAAAGAAGAAAACACCACAATTATAAGCACGGGTAATTTGGCTAACTGAAAGTAAATTAAATGGAAAATTTGGGAGGCACAAAACATTGGATAAAGAGATATCAGAGGTGAGATTGATCATGCCACTTCCAACAACAGAAGCAGTAGACCCATTAGCTAAGGTAACATGTGAAGGATGAGAATTAGTAAAGGAAGATAGTATACCTGTTTGACCCGTCATATGATCAGTAGCCCCAGAGTCAATGACCCATCTAGAATTGGAATGGGATAGACATGCAGTAGAATTACCTGTGTGAACTATGGTGGCAGTAGGTTGGGTGGGTGGCGGCTGTACAGAGGCCTTTAATTGCAAGTACTCAGCATATTCGCTATCAGATAATAATTTACCATTGATTTCTGACTCTTGTGCCATATGAGCAAACCTGGACTGCTGGGTATTCCTTCCTACCAACTTCGGACAAAATTTCTTGATGTGTCCTTGTTCTTGACAATGATAGCAAATCACAACTGAATCACCTCCTCTCCTTCCTTCACTAGAGTTATTCTGCCAATCACCTCCTCTTCCTCCTTCATGTCCTCGCCCTCTTCCTCTTCCCCTACCACCTCTAGAATTACCACGGCCTCCACGAGCACCTGAGCCAACTAATGCTGCTGACTCATTCATATTTGAAGATGGAGAGGAGGAAGAAATATCTTTGGATGCTCTCTGAATTCGATAATAAGCTGTTTTCCGGGTGAGGGGCTCAGAACTAGATAAGACCTGCTGTCGTGCGGTGCTAAACTCAGGAGGTAAACGCATCAAATAACACAAAGCAGCTAGTTGTTCTCACTGAGAACGCATTGCATTAACATCACTACTAATAGGCAGCAGAGAATTCCATTGTTCATAAATACGATTGAACTCAGTATAAATTTGAGCATTGGTCTTACCTCTCTCATCTGATTGAAACAAGGACACAGTCAAATCATATACCTGATTCAGATCATCCTTTTTCGAATATAGGCCTTCAATAGACTCCCATAACTCCTTAACAGTACGACAATGAGCCGTGTTATCTTCAACTTCAGTAGCTAAAGTATTACAAACCAACCTGAACAACCGACGATCTTCTATGATCCATTGTTGATCAGGATCTTCTATGGGTGGCTCTTGAGTCAAGTGATGTGTCATACGAACTTCATCAAAATAGTATTCAATTGCTCTTTTCCAGGTAACATACTGTCGCCCTTCAATATCTAACTTCCGCTCTGTTATTTTTCCACCAACTGGTAATAATTCTGAAAAATTAGATCTAAATTCTCTCCTTGAGTTTCCAGAACCATTGGGACCCTCAGAATCGTTCATGAAATCAGAACTAGTATCCATATCCATCCAGCACAGCAAAAAAAAAACTAGAAGAAAATTATCCAGAAAATAGAAAATGCCACCTGAGGACACGAAACTGCACAACCAACCTTATAGAACCCTTCAGAGTCCTCCGAAACAGCACCAGACGGAAGATCTCCGCCCGAAGATGTCGCACGCGCCGCCACTTGCCTCTGCGCGTGGGCTTCACGCGCCTCCGTACACACGCGCGTGTGATGCCACGCGCCGCCTAACCGGGTCCGTCTCGGCCCGATCTGTTGTCCGGTGTACCCAGACCTTCCGTACCGGCTCCGGTTCTGCTTCTACGGCCTTGAACAGTGCTGTTCTGGTCTCGAATTCCGTACGACGCCGTACGCCGCCACCAAACAGCAATCCGGAGGCCTGGGCTTCCACCAATAAGCGGCTTAGAGTGCCGCTGATCCCACCGTGACCTTAGTCACGCATAAAAGAAAAAAAAAAAAAAATGAAAAGGAGGAAGAAGAGAGAGAGAGAAAGAGTTGGATTGTTGATTGAGATAGGTGAAGGATTATTGGAAGGCTCTAGATACCATGTTAAATAAGAGAGAAATTTGTATTGCCATATTCTCAACTGAGTCAGGCAGTCACTATATCTATTATAATACAGGGTACATATAGTAGAATATAATAGATGTGGAACCTATTTACTAACAGTAATGATCAGATTCTGTTTTGAACACGTGACAACTGTAAAGATCACTTGTGACTATTTGAAAGGGCTCAAAACAATCGCTGTGCATGAGATATATCAATCAGACAATATCTTCATTAATTTAGGTTCATGGAGCAAAACAAGGATGCATTCTGACACACACTAATTCCAACTTGGGTTCAGAACAGGTGAAATTCAACATACCTTGATTACTTTACAGAAAAGAATCTCTGTAAGTTTTCGTACATTTACATAATCACCAAGCTGTCCTTCTCGCAAGAGATCTGAAGCTATAGGGCTGCCACCATATGGACTCTGTGCTAATGCCAACCCAGCAACCTTATCCCTCAAATCAGACCAATACAATGATAAAGCAGCAGCCGCATCAACTCCTCCCTTACTGTGCCCAAGAAGCAAAACACGTTTCTGGGAACCCCAATAAATTTCCTCAATGTACTCTTTTATCTCCCGAGCATTTTTCTCAACTGCAGCCTATTTAAAACCACTCAACATTCAGTAATAGAACATAAACCGCAAGAACATCCAAATAGCCATAATAAAATGATGATGATATAATATCAACAAGTAACAACAATTACTATCATCATCATGGTCATTGATATTGGCATGACATACCTCGCTGTGAATTTTTGCAATATGACAGGTCAAACCCAACTTTGAGAAACTGACTTTTGTACTGACAAAGTAAAGTGGACCATGGTTGCTGAAAAGTCCTGCCAATTATGAAAGGTACAACAATTGAGATCACAATTCACTACTCACAAGATCAATGCTACAATAACCAAACCTTAAACAACTGATAGCAAAAAAAGAATTGTTGAAGGATACTCCTGTTAACATCATAGAGCTCCCACATATATATATATATATATATATAGCTGGAGCTCCAAAGTGGTCACAAACATGTCTCACTTCCACTACAGCATTGATGAGAAGATGTACATGCACATAAAAATATGGCTGACCTAAGCATAATCAGCATTTTACAGAGAAATGAATACTTTACCTGGAATTAACAAGTAAACCACTGAATTTGGCAACTTGTGAACACCGTGCCTAACCAAAGAGGAGAAATGAAGTCAGAATAATGATACCTAACAGATCCAAGCATAGGTACATAAACAACAGTATATGTACCGGATGCTGTCAAGAATTTCCATAAATCTCTCAGTGCCATCTTCAACTGGGGGCATTCCCGGAGCACGCTGAAGCCATCCTATATCATCTGCAGATCCACGCACAGTCCTTCGAGCTCGATCAATTAGGCTAAAGTAATAAAATTAGAATTAATTCTCTCCATACCAGAATGGCTTCGTATTTTGGAGTTCAGGCATAAATGGAAATATTTAACATGAAAGCAAAGAAAACAGTAGGGTTGTCCTCTCAAAGAGAAATGATAAATACAACTTTCAAGAATCTTACAATCATTTTGGCATATGTCAATGTATGTGATAGTGATAATATAAATCCAAGTTCCCAAATATAAAATATCACCTATAAAACTGATTGTTCCAAAACACGAGAACGAAACTTACACATAAAAGAATATCGTTAGAGAGTAATTAGGTTCATAATATTGGGCTTAGGTTATATTATGAACTTGCTTGTTTTGCACCCAAAGTTATATTAGAATCTTAATGTTTATTAGTAACTCTATATAAATAGAGCATTAAGATTGAATCTAATATAAGAATTCAGTCTTTTCATTCATTCAATAATATTAGTCTTCTCCTCTTAATTATCTAACATCTGACTATTCTTTCTCCCTCTAAATCCTAGCCATATTTCTTAGCATAGTACCAGACTGGTACCATCCATCATGAGCCTATGAATCATACCACTGCCAACAACTTCAAAGAAGTTAGATTGCCAACAATGTAGATTTTAGGTTTATTGATTTTTTGAGTGAATTTTTTGAATTGTTAAAAAAAAGAAAAGTTCAGTATTAGTTTTTTCAATAGGTTTATCTATTTTTTAGTTTTTTTTTTTTTAATTTTAAGTGAGAGAGGAAAAAAAAGTGAGTTTTGGCTGCCAAAAAAAAAAGTCTAAGATTTGTGAAGATCTAAAAAAAAAACGGTTTGGTGAAAAAGAAGAGAATTAAAAAAATAAAAAGTCCAGTGCGAGCGTGGTTGCTAGTTTAACCAACATCCACCTGTGGTTGTTGCTAGAAATCCAGTGACCGGTTGGGAGAGAGGCATCAATGCCTTCTGTTCAGTTTTCCTGGAGCTTCTGGGCAACCCAGAGGAAGTTGATGTGCTGGGTGGCTGGTGGCAGACAGCTGATTGGAGCTTTGGCAACAAATTGATCCAAATCAAACTATTTTCACCAATATCTTGGTTGATTTGATTTTCTAATTCTCTAGGGCTTTGTGTTGTGATTGCAAGTGTATTTCAGCATTGATTTTCTAATTCGATATCTTGCTGTTGTTGGTGCTAGTGTGCTCTCTTGTTATGACAAGTTGCAGGTGCTAGTGTTTGGGAAGAAATATGGTTCTGGTGGTGCTTAATTTATCTGTCTGTGTTTGTCTGATTCTGCATCTCTCTGAGATTTGGTTCGCAGCCATTTGAAGTTCATTAAGAGAAGGTATAAGGAAATCAGGGGACCCACTGTGATCTGAGAATATCAAGTTTGCATGAATCTGGGCAGAGCTGGATTTCTTGCACCGGGTGGCAGTTTTAAGCAATGAACTGCATGATTTGAGTTTCTGACCAATTGCTTGACTATCGGCGTGAAAAATGTCGCTGTCTGTATGGATGAAATCATCGGAAAATTTTGGCTTTTTCATCTTCTCCTGCTGCTTTTGATTGATTCTATACCAGGTTTGTGCATTTTTAATGATTGGGTTCCGCCTTGTGTCGTTTTGGTCTTGTGGTGGTCTGAGTAAGCTTGTTTTTGGATTTTCTATAGTGGTGTTTGGATGTTCTGGTTTGGTTATGCCATGTTCACTTGGCATGATGAGAGGAATTTGTTGATTTTGGTGTTGGTTCATAATTTTGTTACTGCTCTGTGGAGCTTGAGTTCAAATTTGGTAGATTTTGGCTTGATATCAATGATGTCTCAAGCAGTTATGTGGTATTTGGCTTTAGGAGCTGTGGTTTTGTGTTTTCTGATGTATTGACATTGGAGTTTGTTCTGCCATCCACTGGAATTCATTGTTGGGCTGGTGGAGTTGTAATTTGGTGAGCTGTAGTTTGGCAAAATTGTGTTTGATGCTATGCAGATTTAGTTTTGGTGGATCATGTGATTTGGGACACTATTTGGGGACTTATATTTGCATAGGCCTGATTTGGCGAGATTATCCTCAATTTAGGGTGGTTTAGATCAGCCTAGCATTGCATTAATTCATGTAAGATATTGGTGTATTGGGCTAGGAAGTCAAAGACTTCTGGAAGCTGTGTCCAACCATTGGTGTTGGTGTATTTGGCTAAGAAGTTGAGGAGACTTCTAGAAGCTGTGAACCATATTGAGGGAGCAACTCAAGGGAAGCTAGTAGAAGATTTTTCGAAGTTGTTGATAATTTTACCAAGGATTTGGGATTTGTGAATATTTCCATTCAAGGGGAGCGTTCACAAGCTGTTCATGAAGTTTATCAAGTTTTCTTTAGTGATGTTTTATTGCATTTTATTTTTGCAAGTTCATGTAATAAACTTAAGCTTCGTAAGCTTCAGCTTAAAGGGGAATATTAGAGAGTAATTAGAATTATAATATTGGGTTTAAGTTATATTATGCACTTGTTTGTTTTGCACCCAAAGTTAGGGATATCAAAGCCATTATGTTTTCTAATAATTATATATAAATAAAGCATTAGGGTCGAGTTTAATAAAACAATTCAGTTTTTTCATTCATTCAATAATATTAGTCTTCTCCCCATAATTATCTAGCTTCTCTCTACTTTTCCTTCCTCAAAATCCTAACCATGTTCCTCAACAAATACTATTCATAGAAAACAATTGCCTTGGATTATAAACGCTGTGCATATAAGAAATGATGCATGTGAAAAACTGGTTTTAAAATATTATGGTGGTGAACAATAGGTGTGTAGAAATTCCAGCCACATATACTTGGTGATATGTGACGTGGTAGCAAAATGGGAGTTGTCAGATAGACATGTACAGGTAATTCAGCGGAGTTCAGAAGCATCCAACCATCTCTTTTTGTGTTCGTGTTATTAGACAGTTGTGGGTCAAGTCATTTGATGAAAACTGGATTGTCCCTCCTATTTTTCTTTGGAACAAGACACTTTCTTGCTTGGCTCATGGTTTTCTTAAGAGGGTTTCTCCATTAGATAGGCAGAGAGATTCAGGAGGTTTATTGAGCTGATGCTTGTTGTTTCAATTTTAATTGTTTCCTTGTTGGTCGGAAGATACTCAACCCCCGTCTTGGGAGTCTTCTTCCTCTTAATGAATTATTCTTTTATTCATGAAAAAAAAGTGATGGTGCAATGGTTCCAGGAAAACTGAATAATCGATGGTGATAATTTTCAGTTTCCTTTCAGAAAAAAATGACTAGTGGTATTATAAAGGATACATTATCTGCTTTCTAGTGGAATTTATTTGTTGCTAAAGTGTAATACGTACATGTACTGTGTCTGAGATGCACCAAAAAACAAATAAGGGACATCAGTTTCAGCAAAATCCCTGAGCCCTAATACAAGCAAAGTATACCGGAAATTTCATTTTATAAGTTTTGTATCCAATTTCAATGCCTTAAAGTTTCCAGCCAGCATGATTGACTTGTCCCATTTCTTTTTGAGCAATGATGAGTAAAACAAAAATATGAATTTACAACTAAAATTATAGTATGGACATTTTCTTATTAATTAGCGGTTCCCTTATCAGTAAAGGAGAAGAAATATTTATTAGCTCTCCAAATGGAAGTTGATCTTTTCCTTTTGTGTATTTTAACATTCCATTGTAAAATATCAGCGTATTGGTCATTAATTTGCATACAGTCTTGAGTTATTTTGCAAGTTTTTATTTTTTTTATTTTTTTGTTTTGGTAAAGGAATATTGTTGATAGAAAAGGTAATAAAATCATTTAGAAGTTATTGTCATATTATATGAGAAAGGGAAAATGAATTTTATTCTGCCTTTTACCTTTTTACCTTACCATGTCCACAACCATTAATTAAAAACCCTCACCAGAAATAGAAAGAAAGATGAGAAGGAAACAGCAAATTGCTACCTTTATATATTTCCCAACACATATGCATTCTGATAGTGACATCATGGCTTAAAGCAAATAAAATCCTAACGTAGCATTGAGGTGATAGTTTTTGCATTTTTTGCTTTTGAGTTTGCAGCAGAATATGACATGCTATCTTTATATTTTGGACAAGGGCTTACCATAAAAATGATTGCAGTGAGAATGCAGTTAATAAATAATACCTTTGGAACATGGAGATGCCACTTTGTCCGGTTTGATTTGATTGTACAAGTGCACTAGTATTTTGTGATAGACCACTTTCCGAAGCTCTTGCAATTTCATCATGCAAATCAGGTGGTACTGAAGTTGTAGGATTTAATGATTGAGAATTTGTTGAATGGTTCCTACTAGAAGAAATTTCCCCACTTGCAGTGATTGAAGCTGCCTCATTTTGTCCAGAAATAAATGTTACCATCTCTTGTTCATGAATGTTGGAAGAACCAGAATCTCTAGAAGAATGTTCTACTGCAAAAATTGAACATGATCATGGTCTAAGATTTCACAATCAATGATTTCACAATTAAGAACAAGCATCAAACATAAGTCAGACACAAGGGAAGACAGAATTCAAATAAGTTGACATCAAGACCAAATGTAATGCTTCAGATAACTTTATAAAGAGATGAGACTAGGTCAATACACAAAGTCATTCTTTTTATTGAGAGAGAGAGAGAGAGAGAGAGAGAGACTTTAAAGGTCATTCAGACTCATCACATTGTTGATGTACTTGAATTTTACAAATTTTACAAAAACATATATCAAGTAGAACAAGGTCATAAAGGAAAACATCTTAAGAACTACACTCCCAAATATATATTTTAGCATTGAAAACAAGACATGGGCAAATGGCAAGCAAGTTTCCCAAAATTGATGAAAATTACAACAAACTCCAAATCCAAAACCAAATCCCTTCACAATTGGTACTTTGCCCGGGCCTAAACAACTATGCTTTTAATTCTAGAAGCCCAACTATAATTTCAAACCAATTTGATTAGGGTCTACAATTTTTACTTTGTATAGAAATGCAACAGTAAGAAGCTTACAATCAAAATGCAATAATGCATCCATTTTATTTTTAGCCAAAGGCATTTGAGCGCTGCACTTCAATCCAAGTCTCTTTCTAGGACAAGCCTAATAATTAAAAATTCAGTTACATTATCTCCAACGTCTTCACAGAAACTTATAGGGAATGGCTTCATTATTCCCCATTTAACTACTGAAAGAAGAAAATATTTAGCTACAACCCTAAGGGACTGTAGAAACCAGAAAGAAGCTTGCCTGAATAATCAGAGAAGCAACCAATTAGGAATGATGTTGTTTGTGCAAGATAAGAAGCAGCATCATTGAGAGCTGGCATTGATGTACATAGCTGAGGAATAATCCCATTGTTTGCCAAGCCATCGCTCTGCATCCATGAACAGTCAGTAATATATAATTTTTTTCCCAAAAGAATGCTAACCCTATTAGTATCTAATTATTACAACAAAACCAAATAAAGGTGGATGTAGACTACATGTCAGAAGAAATTGTCAATTAACACTCAATTCCATGACAATAAACAATTAATAAGAAAAATTATAATGAAAATAAAAATTCAAAACAAAATGCAAGACCCTTCTCCGCCAATCAGCAGGAACCAAACCACAATAAAAAGGTAAAGAAAAGAAAAGAAAAGGGGAAAAAAAAAACACTAATCATTAAGGAGTAAGAAAGTAATTATGAGCTCAAGAAGCTTAATAACATTGACAGGATCTCTCCAGTTTGGAAAAAAGAAGGAAAGGAAGTGGTTGTCAATGCAGAGTAGTCAACTGGCAACTTATGGTAATAAACTTTATCAAGTGTGCATTAACCCGAATCTTTCCCATTACTAAGAAGAACCCTTTTTATTGCAATATAACCCAAACAACATGCCAAAAATACAGCTACATAATAGATACCCATTTTATATTGAGCAACTTTTTCCCCAACACACACGTTTCTCAAACATAACCATAATTCTTTCCTTTTTTTCTTTTCCCAAATAGGTAATATTATTGCATATATTAGATTGAATTGTAATTCCCATCTCTCACTAACACACCAAAAAATCTTAACAATTTTATTGAACAATTTTAACAATTCTAAACACCCACAATAATTCCAACACGTCAGACAAGAATAAACATTCAAAACAGCAATCCTACAGCATACATATTAAGCATTACATAAGAATAAAAAATTTTAAGTTACCACCAACGGAGTGCTTGATTCCCCCCGATTTTGATTTTCAGCTTGCATCATTCGACCCAATTTCTGCCAAATGCACGCATAAAAGTTACTAATTCGCTCTTTCAAACGCCAAAAAAAGTTTATAATCATCAATCACAGACTAATTAGAGAAAAAAAAATGAGGGAAAAATTTTCCAAAAGAAGAAAAAGAAATACTGCAACCACCTCCTACCTAAATGATTATGTGAGTATTCTGCGAATAAACGTAAAGGAAATCTTCAAATGACAGAATTGAAGACTGGGAAAAGAATTGCAGTGAAACGAAAATTAATGATTCATTTCTTTGGATCAGGAAGAGCTTAAAAATTAGGAAGGGGGATTCTCAACGAGAATAACAAAATTGTGGACTGCGTCGTTTCTGTGACTATACAGTTTTCACCGCCCATTCCTATAGCGGGTAATTACGAGGACAGCCGTGCGTCTTCCCTTCATACAAACGGATTGCATCTAGTGCATTTTAAATAAAATATTCTACTTTAATTCTTTTAAATATGAAAATTAGATTAAATTAAATTTAAAAAAAATTACACTTTACTTGTAATTTTACATTTTTTGTCACTCAATCACATATGATTTCAAGTGTTGTAAACTAAGGATGAGCAAAATTTATCTGTAATAAATTGTCCGAATCGATTTAAAAATTTTGATCTCTAGTCGATTTCAAATAATTCTCAGTTGAGGATGGGCTTGAAATTTAATTTTTTTTAAAAAAAATATTGGTCGATGTTGAATGTGATAAAAGGAACCCATCTTAAACTTTCTGATTGTACTTCATTTATATTTGACCTTTTCCTCTGTTGAAGTGTCCTACTTACATGTATTCGAGTATTCCTTTTTTTTTTTTTTTAGCTTTTGCCTTGTCTTGTGCAAATCTTTTAATAATTCATTGGTGGTGCTTGCTATGGTGCCCCTTGGGTTTGGTACCCGGGGTGATGTGGCAAAATACAAGCCATTGGATGAGATTACAAAAGTCTTAGCATTGACTTAGTAATCTCATCCAATGGCCTGTATTTTGTCACATCACCCCGGGTTTGGTACCACTAGGGGCACCTTAGAATTCACCTTCATTGGTATATATCTTGCAAAGTTATGACTTTTGTCTTTTAGCTTGATTTTTACTTTATTTTTAATTTTTTACTTTTCTTTAATTTTTCTTTCTCTCTTTCACCATTTTCACCTTTGTCATTGATTTCCTTCTTCTTCTCAAGTTGCACACTAGTGGGTTATTACCTTTCTTCTTCCATGTTTCTTTTTTTTTTTTTTTGGGTATAAGGAGGATAAATAAGTTAACCAAGTACAGAAGTTCCAATATTACATGAAATAGTCTAGGGAAAATAAACTAACAAGCAATCTTCTCCTATCAAAGAAACAACGTCCAAAGGAGGACTACAAAATATAGTAAGTTCTAACTGGTCTTTCCTTCCCTTTCTAGTTAGGAAGTCAGCACACCTATTAGCTTCCCTATAGATATGTTTTATACTTCTATTAGGAATTAAGCTCATTAGATGCCTATATTCAAAGATCAAAGCATTAGTAAAAGTATTAATCTTCAGCTCACCTTCTATCAATTTTACAACTAAAAGAGCATCTAATTCAATATTCAGGTGGCTGATTTTATGCTCTGAGGCTAACTTTAAGCCTTCATAAAGAGCCCATATCTCTGCTAGCAAACTAGAAACACACCTCAATCCTTTAGAGAAACTTGTAATCCATTTTCCAAAATAGTCTCTGATTAGGCCTCCTACTCCAACAAGTTTTGATTTACTACTTACAGACCCATCCACATTTAAGGAACACCAGTTTTCCTGAGGCAAGTCCTATTTAACATGTATAACCTCCTTCCTACAGAAACCATTGAAAAGATTTATATTCACAGCATAAGTTTCCGCCACTCTGCCTTTCACCTTAGTAGGGAGTTGCTGAAGAAGGAACTTTTTTTGCTAAACATCAGCACTGTTATGCTTCAAGTGGTTTCTTAGCTACCAGATACACCACAAAGTAGAAGAGAAAATAATATTCCAGGGAATCAAGCATCCAGACCCCAAAGCATTATTTTTACAATTTAACTTCAACCACAGCTTAAAATCGGCTGGATAATTAATAGAAACTATATTTGAGGGGCAGATTGAATTCCATAGAAATTTTATCTAACCACATTCCCCAAATAAGTGAGATTGGGATTCTTTTGATTGATTGCATAGTTCATACATTGGATTAACATTCAGACCTCTGCTCCTTAACATTAAACTAGTTTGAACACTATCATGCATTAACAACCAAATTAACATTTGATCTTTAAGAGGAACAGGGATTTTCCAAATCTATTTCAGATTATTCAAATCCTGCTTTGTTGACTTATTAATGACTTTGGCTATCATATTATAAGTCTCTACTATATTAAATTGACTATCTTTTGAAAGATTCTAAACTAAACTATCTTGGCCATTGGAATTTAAAGGAATAAAAATGGACAAGATAGTCAGTAGAATTTCCTTGCTAAAAAACTGAGTCAGCATTTCAACATTCCAACTTCCTGGAGTGTTCATAACATCAACAACAAGCTAGTCTTCCTGATTCCTATCCAAGGGTCCAGTAAAAAGCTTTCTCAAAGCTCCTAAGCCTGTCTAGTTGTCTTTCCAAAAGTTTATATTTTTACTATTCACAGGAATCCATCTTAAACCTTCTTAAGTAAAGGGACAAACTTTCCTCATTCCATGCCAAGTTGGGGAGACTAAGGTTCTTAGTTTAGTTCTATTAAGAACATATTTCTAATATAAGCAATTTGCCCAAGGCTTATTTCTCTCATTTAGAAATCTCCAATTAAGCTTAGTAAGAAGCATGAGATTTCTAACTTAGGCCTGCTGAATTCCTAACCCTCCTTCTCTAATAGGTTTAGTGATTTTATCCCAAGAAACTAGATGCATTTTCCTTTTTTCATCAGTAGAACCCCATAAGAAGTTTCTTAAGATTTAGTCAATTTTCTTATAAATCTTGATAGGTAATAAAGTACACTGCATGAAATGAAGAGGAATACTTTCTAAGATAGACTTAATCAAAACTCTCCTCCCTGCTAAATTAAGAAGTTTTTATTTCTAACCACTTAACTTAGCCTTCAACTTGTCTAAGATTACACTGTAAAAAGCTCCTTTAACTGAAGATTGTAAAGGGATTCCTAGATAAGGATCAAAATTCTTTGTGCTTTATATACTAAGAATCTCCTCAATCTCCTTTCTCAAGGAAGAATTCGTATTATTAGAGAATAAAATTCTACTCTTACTGTGATTTAATTTTAAACCAAACATATTCAAGAAAGTTCTCAAAACCTTATTGATTGAATAAGCATTAGCATGCATTACTTTTGAGATCAAAATGATATCATCTACAAAGAGTAAATGGGAAATGGAGAAACCTTTTCTTGAAACAAATATAGGTTCCCATTGACCTTCATTCATTTTCTTGTTTATTAAATAGCTTAAAAACTCCGTACAAAGGATGAAAATATAAGGAAAGGGGGGGTCTCCTTGCCTTAAACCTCTAGTCAGACGAAAAGTATGGAGTTTAACCCCATTAAACAAAATAGAGATAGCTGCAGAAGTAATGCAATTCATAATGAAGTTTTTAGGATGAGTTGGAAATTGAAACAACACAAGAACATACTCCACAAAACCCTATTCAATCCTATCATAAGCTTTCTCAAGGTCAATCTTCAGCATCATGATTCCCCCTTTACCTTTCTTATGTTTAACACAGTGAAAGACTTCCTGAGCCAAAATAACATTATTAGAAGCATGCCTCTTTGGTATGAAAGCACCTTGGAAAGGGGAGACAAGATCATTCAAGAAAGGCCTCAATCTATCAACTATTATTTTAGACATAATTTTGTAGATAGTAGTACAAAGACTAATAGGTCTAAGTTACTTTATAGATTAAGGGGATTTGTTCTTTAGAATAAGGACTAGAAAAGATTCACTCAAAAAGGGAGGAATAACACAAGAGATGAAAATATCTTGAATAACTTTAATAACCTTGCCCTGGGTAACTAACCAAAACTTTTGGAAAAATCCCAGGTTTAGCCCATATGGTCCTAGGGATTTGTTAGCTTTTCAATTAAATAAGGCTCTTTTTATTTCTTCCTCTGAAGGGATAAGACAAGGAAATCCTTCAACTTTAGGAGGAATATAACAAGGCCAATTTATATCTTGTGGGATAGCATTCTTATCAAGGATATTATTAAAATTGAAAAGATCCTAAAAATAATTTCTAATCATCTCCAGAAGTTAATATTGGTCTTGAATCCAAATTCCCTCATCATTTTTAAGAGTACTTATAAAGTTACATCTCCTTCTCGCAATAGTAGTTGCATGGAAAAAATGGGTGTTCTTATCCCTTTCTAAACCCTTTGTAAAATTTCCTGGATTTCTAAACCCTTTCTAAAAATTAATTCACCCTGGATTTCATAAACCAAAATTCCTCTTCATAATTCAAAATTTCCTTATACTCTTTCTTAAACCCTTTGTTAAGCTTAATCAATAAACCCTTTGTTAAGCTTAATCAAATTAATACTTGGGCTAATAGTGAGTTTACATTCTATCCCTTTAAGGCAAGCTAGGACCCGTCTTTTTCTAACAAAAATGTTTCCAAACACAGAAACATTCCAAGATTGAGCAACTTCAGTGAAATTTTTTATTGAGATTATTATTTCTCCAAAAATGCTCTACCAATCTAGGAAAGGATGGATGCAAAAACCACATTATTTCCATTCTAAAAGGTTTAGGGAGATTAATAGTAAAGTCTCCCAAAGTGTTTAGGAGAATAGAATAATGATCAAAGGAAGTTTGAGGTAGATGATTGATTGAATAGTTAGGAAACATCATAATCCAATCATCATTTGCACAAATTCTATCCAGTCTATATTGTATAAGAAAGGGGGTTTCTTGAATATTAGACCAAGTGTAGGGAGGTCCTTTGAACCCCAGATCTACCATATTACAAGCATCAAGACAATTTTTAAACAATTGAGCTCTAGCATGATTTATAGGATTACCTCCTAACTTCTCATGACTGTAAAGAATCTCATTAAAATCTCCCAGCACACACCAGGGAAGATTATGAATTTTGGCTAAACCACTAAGATCCTCCCATAATAACTTTCTTTCTATAAATCTAGGACTAGCATACACAGCTGAAAGCAACCAAGTAGAATTCAAAGGATGTACCTGGATCACAATATGGATCTCTTGTTTAATCATATTCAAGGCTTGGCAATCCATTTTATCAGCTTTCCATAAGACCCAAATCCCTCCCCTCTGACCAATAATATCAGACATGACAAAATGGTCAAATGGAAAAGTGTTATAGATTATTATTGCTCTTTCTCCAAAAAGATGAGTTTCAGTAAGTAAGAGCATGTCTGGAAAGTACTGGGAGATTAAGTCCCTCACAGTAGTTTTGAAAGTAAGTTTCGCAGCTCCTTTATAATTCCACAAAAAAATTTGCATATTGAAGTTTCCAAGAATGAAACAACTTATCATAGCTCTATCTAGAATAGTAGGAGGTCCATCTCTAGTCCATATGTCATTTGGTATCTTGGGATGATTCAGAATGCTGATCTCCAAAGGTTCAACATCACTGAATGATGTGTTATCTTCGTAGTTATGTTAAGCACTATTGTTAGGTTCAAAGTGAAGGAGAAGATTATTTTGCTCAGCATGAAAATGTAAGCTCTGTTCCAATCGCCCATTATTACCAAATTTGTGGGGTGTTGGAACTAATTCAATCTCTCCATATCCATTTGTCCCCTTTTCTCTTACCTTGAGATCAGAGATTCTACTAAGGTTTCTGCTCGAGATGGATGAGATGTAGGCCTCAGTCTTGGTCTGAGAATTGCTTAGGCATTTAAGTGTGTTTGAAGTTCCAGGATAAAAATTGCTATTTCCTCCGGAGTGAGAATTGGAAAGTCTTGCAGGTCCTCCACTGTTGTTACCAGAATTGGATTTGTCCATGTGCTCTTCAACTCTGGGTCTGTCCAAAATGGATAATTGAGAGGATTTAGAGGAGTTTCTCACAACATTCTCCTATCTATCAGCATTAGCCTTCCTTTGAAGATCACCCCTTAATTTTCCAGAGGTTGGTAAAGGTGCATTGACATGTTGACACTGGCTTTTGTTTGAATTTGAGCATTTGATTGATGTTAAACATTTCTTAACTTCCAATTTTTCCTCTCCTTACTCAAGTGTTCTCTTTGGTTTGCTAGCATGTTGGCGTAATGAGCTCTCCAGGGAAAATGTCTATTCATGGTTTTTGTCTCTAAATAAAGAAATGGTAGGAAGTTTTGAATGTAATTCCACTTCTTTAGGATCTAAATCCAGCACCATGTTAGTATGCAGACTTTGTGTTGACAAGCTTATATCATTTTTAACTTGGTTTGTAGGAGCCAAAACATCCATCCTATCTTCTTCCATAGAAGCAAGTAAACTCTGAGCCAAATTTAGTAACTTCTTAGGAATCCAAGCTTTTTGGTCCCTAATAGATTTTTTTAGATTTTTATCCCTAACATTTCTGACTTAGTTAGATGTAGACTTGCTCTTCCCAGCTTGTCCCATTTTATTTGGCATGCCTTTATTAGACTTGAGCTTATTTTTCCTTGATAGTTCAATGGACCAGCCTTCCTCAGCCCTAGTATTCTGCATGCACAAATCTGGAGAATCTACTTTAGTTTAGGAATTATTTTTTGGGAGAATAGCTGGTTTAGACAACTTGTCATCATTCACTTTCTGTTTATAGGAACATGCATCAACTTTTTCTATGATAACTCCACAATTTTGACAAAAGGAATTAAGGCCTTCATACTGTATGTCTTCCTTAATGTGTCCAATTCAAAGCCTCTTCAAAAGAGGTTTATCAAGATCAAGTTCAACACAAAATCCAGCGTACCTTCCTCTCCTTTCCTCTTTCCGCTGCTATATTCGCATCAATTTTGAGGATAGGACCAATTTTAGTAGCAATTTCCAAAAGTACTTATGGGTTATAATACTCTATAGGGAGATCGAGAAGATGAACCGAAACTGCTACAGACTACAAGATTGCTTTTGTTGTTTTGAAATCTGGGCTCTACCTTTTGATCATGAGGAAATGTCCGGTTACGAACTAGGGACCCCTTTTTAGTACATTCTATAAGTTTTCTTCAGAGGAGAATCTGGTTATAAAATACCCCCGACCAATATTTCTAAAGATCCTTTTGGTTACCATAAAGTTTTAAGTTTCTAATCAAGATACTAAAAACTTACACTTTTCCAAACACTTTTAGAATCAAAGATGTTTTCCACTTTTGTCTGATTTTCTCTATGGCTTCTTTCGAAAGCTAAACTCTAATTTCGTGCTTCTCTAAAGGTTCTTCATTCGTATCCTCCTTAGCTAACTAGTCCATATCTGTATCTTTTTTTTGGAAGAAAGCTTACTAATAAGCTCCTAGCAGATGTCCTATCAACGAATCTTTATAAGAGACAATTTTCCTTCTGGATCCAGTAGGCATTGTGGGGATTCTATCGGGAACTGGCTAATTCCCATTCTGATCATAAAATCTTTTAACTTTCTTGATGGATCGCTAAAAAATGTCTTCTTCTTCTGCTAATCTTTCTTCAACCTCAGACACTTAGTTACTGTTTAGAATTTCTTCTCACTCCATGTTCCTATTTTAGTTCTATCTTCATTTCTTCTCATTTTGTTTGTTTTCTTTTGAACTCTTCTAATCTAAAACTTGTATTTTGGTGTGCAGTTAAGAAACTAAAACTTAAGTGCAATCTTTATTTAATATATATGTGATTTGCGCTTTATTTTTCTTTTTTGAGTATTAATTTGATATTTGGAACTTGAGAAATTTGAAACTAGTTAACCTATCCAAAATTTGATTAAACTAAAGGCAATCTGAATATTCAGTTTCAATTCTTACTCGGTTGGTAGTAGATTTACTTCTAGCCATTTACAAAGAATCTAGTCAAATTAAAAATTCTTTCAAATTTGACTAAAACCAACTCTTGTACAAACCTATTGTAATTTACTTATCTTTATTTTGGGTTATTAACACTTCATTCACCTAAACTATATTTTATCTAAAATTAAATATAAAACTTACATTCATTACATATGATTTTTACTTACTTAAATTTTGAATCATAACTTACCTTCCTAGGAAACCCTATTTAACACCCTCTTTTTAGTAATTGTAGACTAAATTGTTTGAGACAATTCTTCAATAAAATTAGAGTTTTTTTAAAAGTAAATTAATTTTAAATAAGCATCAAATTAAGTAAAAATTTTGGAAAAATAAAGATCACATACAACATATATGAGTTTTCCATTGAATTTTAAACAGAATATAATTTAGGTGAATAAAAAGTTATTAATTAAAAGTATACGTGGATGAATTGAAATATTTTAAAAATTATAAATAAGTTAAGTGAAAAAAGAGTGAAATTACTGGTGATATAAATACAATTTTTCCTTCAATTGAAATTGACAAGTTTTTTTTTTAAATTTAAGACAAAGAAAATCTAGTTTTGCATTTTCAAAGGACCTCAAGTTAGCAACCATTATAAAGAAAATCAATTAAATTCATAATAATATGTTAGATAGTATGTAAATTTTGTGACTCATCCAAGATGAGAAAACAATTTAATTTAACTACTAGTATTATATGATTGACTAATTCTCTTTTTTTTTTATTATCAACTTAGAACTCTATTTAAATGTGAATTAGGATTTTGAATTTTCAATTTGATAATCCACAATAATTACTGATGTCCGATAGAAGCAATCCAATTTATATAATAGAAGAATCAAAATAAAATATTATATTTAATTGGGTCAAATATGATTAATTTATATATAAGTGGGACTAAAATTATAATTAATTATATGGAGATCATTGTGGTGCATCATTGATATAATGTGCACTAATATATCACCAAATCTAACTGTTAATATATTATTGTGTAATATGTCAAATCTTATTAAATAATTTAATTTAACTTTACATATAAGTTGGACTAAAATACTAATTCTTATTATGGATCAATTCATACATTTTAATAAAATTAAATTATTTAATAAGATTTATTATTTTTATGATAAGGATATTATTGCCATTAATTACTTTTTTTTACATTTCATTCATACATTATTTTGATATACTAAACATAAAAATTGAATGGAACACCCATTTCATTCCTTATCATACCTAATATAATAATGGAATGGTCATTTTATTATAGTATACCAAGTAATATTATAATAGATTAATAAAGAAGCCATTTAATTTACATGGAAAGTTAGTTTTTATGAGAAGGTAAACTTTTCAGGAAATAACTTTTTTTGTAAATTTTGCAAAAAATATTTAAAGTTATTTGGCTAACACTAAGGAAATGAGACTTTCTAAAAAATAACTTTCTATAATTTATTTAGCTCAGCTTTTAAGCTTCTTGGAAAATATTAACAAAATAAATAGTATACCTTCAATATTATTATAAAATATATTGATACATTTTAATTATTTTCAATTCATTTCTTTGAAGTTATGTATATAGTATCTTTTGCATTATTTTATTTTATTTTATCTTAGAGAACTATATTACCTTGAAAATATATATATTACACATCTATCTAATCGTTTTATTTTTTTATATACAATATTATGCCTGTTACATACTTTAATATTAGTCATATTTTTATAAAAAATATTATTAATTGTTCCATCAAAGACATTTACTTCCTATTGAAATACTAAATATAAATTTAACAAAAAATATTTTTGACTATAGAAAATTTGATACAATTAAAAATTATATATAAAAATAAGATAATCGAATTTGGCTGCAACCTATACGGCAGCTAGAGGCTATAACATAATACCTTTACACATCATTTGGAGCACTTCCTTTAACAAGATTTAACAAAAAGGCCATGATTTTTTACTCCTTGCTTATTGATTTTACTTCTTTCAACAAAATTTTTTCTAATAAACTAGTAACTATTAATTTTTTTTCTAAAATTTAAACTATAAATATATATTATCTTTCTATGCAAGAATTATAAATATATGTTGTCTTTTATACTATATAAGTAATAATTTTTAAATAACGCCTATAACATATTAAAAAGTATCTCATATACACCATAATTATTAGAAGTTAAATAGAATAAACTAGCAAAAAATTATTAAAGCTTAGCAAAAGGTTAAAGTTATCATTAATTAAATTTAGAGGGGGATTTTTTTCCTTTACATTCATTAAAAAAATACAAGAAGTGAAACTTACCTATAGGAGATGAATAAACAATTTTCTATATTTTATAAGAAATAGGACCTCTTGAGAAGTCATATTTTTCTTAATTTATGAAATAATGGCCAACCAAATAACTTATTTTTTTTTATTTCTTGGAAAATAAGACTTTTCTATATTATTGCTGTGAACTAAATGATTCTAAAGTTTACTAAAGCTATTACATTAATCATAAGGTGATTTGATCAAATGATAAAATTTTAAACAAATAACAATTAAGTTATCTATTTTATAACTCTCAATCAACTTTATATCTTGAAAAATGCTAATCTTGTCTCTTATAGTTAGCTTTATCTACTCATAAATAAGTACATAGATCTTATGCATAATGCTATAATATGAATATTAATAGCCTTACTTCTCATGTAAAGGATAATTGATCAAGATATAAAAAAATGCCTTAGCTAATACTTAATTTCATGATTACAAGAACAATGACATTTATAACCATATAGGAATTAATAAATTTACGCAACTAGCCATTCATACCATTCACTCAATTATAGTCTACATGTTATTCATAATTTATCATATAAATCATGTAATTCAACATAAGGAGAAGTATCATCATACTTACTCAATTAAAACTTCCACAAGGTAAGGTTCACTTGTGAATTCATATTTTATTCATATAAATTTCATGTCATGCTTAAAGATTTTAAATTTAATTTCACTATCTTCTTGTGCACCCATCAATTCCATATCCTAGCAACCAATCACGCTACAAGTCATACTTATTCATATTGGTCATATATATTCATAATAGAAGTATAAGAAGGAAATACCTTACTTAGAAACCTTTAAAGGTGTAAAAATGTTAAAAAAAATAATAGGGTGAATTAATTACCTTATAAATTTAGGCTATGAAGAGAATCTTTAGGTCTTGCTAAATTGATTATTTAATCAATTATCCTAACCTTTTCCACTAAGGTGAATCTATTACCTAATTAATTTAGGCTAAAAAAAATCTCCAGGCCTTGCTAACTTGATTACCTAAACCTTTTCTACTGGGATGAATCAAATATATAATTAATCCAGGTTAAACAAAAGCATTGTTTAGTCTCAATGAATCAATTACCTAATTAATTACTTCAATAAAACCTGCAGTTTTGCTATGAAATTTATTGTTCATCTTTATGGACTTAAATCTTACCTATATGATTAGAGCTTACAATTAAATTACTATGTATCATGAAAACATTTAATAGCATCAAGATCTACCATCTATTTCCTGGATTTCCTAATTTTTCTTCTTAAATCTACCTTAACCCATAAAAGCTTTATTTTTTGCAATTTTAACCATATAAAGAGCTATTCAAAGAGATAAGTAGAATTTTACTCACCTAATTTCAAAGGGCAAGGTCGATGCCATATTATGTTGAAAGATTAATCTGTTCTTCATCAAGGAAAAGAAAATTCAAGTTAGGGCACAAAACCCTTTTCCAAAGCTCAAATTCTATGTCTTCTTCAATGAAACTTTAATTAAATCACATGGAAAGGAAAACAATATAAAAAAGATTAACATATCTAATTTCCTCAAGGATCAAAAGTGTAAAAGCACTTCAAATCTTGGAAAAAATTATCACAACCCAATTTCTAGACTATCATTACCAATGTAAAGATATCATTTAGATATCTTTACAAGCTTTGCAAATGAAAACCTTTACTATTTTATAAAAACATACAGTGTACAAAAATTCTATGTTTAAGAAATTCACTAATTTTTTTTAAAAAAAAGTCTTATCAAATTAGAAAATGGCTTAGTTTAAACTAATGAGGTTCAATCTTTTATATCTTTTGAAAATGGATTACAACTTCAATAAATAGAACCTTATCATTGGTTAAAGAATATTTTTAGTAGATGGGAAATCTTTATTTAGAAAATAGTCAACATGAAATCTTAAAAGGGAACTTAAAAAATCCTTTTTAATTGAAAGTAATATTTTCACAGACTGTGCTTCTATTATCAAATAGATAATCTTTTATAAAACTACTTTTAATAGAAAACACCTTAGTAGTTCTTAAAATACAAAGGACCTTCTTCCTTAAAAGCAGAATCTTAAAATAGATTATTTGAATATCTTTTTCTTGAAATTTTTCTAAGAAAATATAAAGATATTTTAGAGAGAAATTAGTTGAAGGAATCTTTTGATTCTTTGAAAAGAATTAATTTTCCTTTTTGAAAATAAAAGTTCAAACCATAAAACAAATACAATACAATAGGACTAGAAAAACTTACAAATCAAAAGATCTTATTTTATTTATAAAATATTTTAGAGATAATATACTCTTTTTAAAATTTCATAAAGCAATTTTTTTCTTTGAAATCAAATAAATATCTTGCTACTTTTAAAAATTGTTTTATAAGAGCATATAAGTCTTTATTATTAAATGAAGGTTTTCAAAATTCAAATGTATATAAAAATATTTTTTGTTATCTAAATACCTTTGAAAAATTGTATGCTTTTTTCATGCATTACAAAAACATCTCTCTGTCTCTCTTTTTTTGTTGTAACCTATAAGATAATTAAAGTAATAAACAAATGACATGCAATCAACACAGAATATTTTGTATAGAATTATATAGGTTAACAATAACCTAGTTGTCATAACTTAAATTTTAAAATAATTATATAGGTAAGTCAGAATATAATTATTCATGATGAAGTTTGAAATGACAATACATATTAGCTATAAAAAATCTTATCAAAGACATGTGTGGCAAGGTACTAAGAATGAAATTCTTGTTGATATCAACCATTAAGTAATACAAGTGACACTAAACATTAATGATCTTGACAAAGTCTATATCTAAAAATTATAACCACAAGTATAGTGAGTAATTTAATTACTTAGTGAAATGACTATCATACCAATTTTCTAGTAGGTTTTAGTTAAGAAAATCAAGTACATACAAAACATATATGCAAAACATTTCTTACCTAAAAACTTTCCCATGTACTTCACTTTTAACATTTCTATTTTACTATGCTTATAGGAATCTAGACTAATTGAGTGATAAGTCAATCACATGCACATAATAACATAAACATGCAATATAAGTATAAATGGAAAGAAGGCATGTATGGTTCCTCCTTGTTACTCCAAACTAACCTTACTACTCATATTCTAACTTTATTTCAACCTTACGACCTTCTACTTGTCTTTTTATGTGACTCAAAAGCCATAGGTGCTAGGCTAAATTTTCACACTTTTCACAAGGTCTTATAACACATAATCACATCATATAATTATGTCACATTGTTACATAGGTGTTCAAGCCACAAAATCACATAAGAATTCAAGCTATAAAATCACATAGGCATTCCAACCACAAAATCATAAAGGCATAAAGCCTCATTTTCTTATATCATCAAAACAACATAAGGTTAAAATGTCATTCTTTGTTATGACAACCAAATAATGCAATCATAATCACAATATATAATCTATCAAGAAGTAATTATATTCACCTTATCACTTTTCAAGTGACCTTATCAAAAAGCATTCATACTTTTATATTTAGATGCTAAATTATTTATCATATCTCATATGCAAGGGTTCATCAATCTTAATTTTGTAATCATCATTTATAAGTATCCTTGCATAAAAATTCATTAGTGCATGCATCTACACACAAGTTCACAATATAAACATGCTCTAACTCACGATCTTCATATAAAACCCATAGAGCATTACTTGCTTTTTGCAAGTGTCTATCATTTACATTTAGGTATAATTTCATATCACTAATCTCATGCTATAATAAAGCAATAATCATTATAATAAATCTTAATCTTTCATAAAGGATCCAAGAGAACAACATGGATTATTCCAAGTTCAATTGCTTCTTATTTGTACATAACCAAATCTTATGCTTTGTATATTGATCTAATAAGTAAGAAAGCATTTCTATCTTACTTACATGAGCATTACCACATGTGGTACAATAGCAAAAATCACCACCTTTCATTTTTATATACATCAAAATTTTATGGATTTGAATATATCTTTTTCCTAGGTTTTTACCAAGCAATCCACATTTAAAAATCCTAATTTAAATTTCAAACTTTATTATATTTCTCTAGAAAACTCTAAAACTGAAATATGGTGTTTAAACTTCATTTTTCAATAATTTTCAATCTCTAAAAAAGTTACGTAAGTCACCTACAAATCAAGTTACCAAAATACCTTAAAAGGGTTATACTTAGCTTTTAAAATTCCACTTTCCTATGCAAATTTCATGAGATATTTTTTAAAATTTCTAGAAGTGAAATGATAGTTTCAAAACATCATCCCACAAGCATTTTTTTAATAAAAACATGTTCTTATAATTAATCAAATCATTTTTAGTTGAAAACTATCTTGTAGGAAACCATTTTTAGTTCAAAAAATAGAATTTTCGTGCTATTTTTAAGCATAAAAAAACCAAAAGTTATGCTTTATTTTTCCAAAGAATTTTACTTCAAAAATTTTGATACAAATGTCAATTAACATATCAAAATAAGTTTAGATCATGATGCAACAAGGTTTTATAAGAAAAATAGACATTTTCCCTATTAAAACACATAGAACCTAAAAGCTTCTTTCGTAATTTCAAAGTAGATTTTTACTTTAACAAAGCTTTACTTTTGAAATATTAGCTTATAAATTAACCTTGTAAAATTTTTCCAAAGATTTTTTAGCTTTGAAATAATGACATTGAATGTCATATTTCTTTTATTTTCTTGCTCAAAATATTTTATGCAAACAACTAAAATGTTTTCTAAAATATTTTTGCAATAATCATTTTTTCATCTAAGATAAACTTTATTCTAAAAATAACATTTTTGTGCTATCCAAATAACATAAACCCATGAACTATATGCTCTAAATATGAAGCATTTTTTATTTCAGAAACTTTATATGAAAATATTGTAACATTAATCATGAGTTTAGAAATAATTTATTGCACACATTTTTCCCTAAAGAAAGAATTTTTCTTAAGAAATGGGCATGAAACACAAAAATCTTGTACTAAGGTTTTGAATATGATTTTTTCTTGAAAACTTTAATGTAATCATCGTATAATATTGCTATTAGAATTTTAAAATATTGTAGATTTGATTTTGTTATAAAAATTAGAACTTTGCCTTTGGTTTCATGGTGAAACCTATGAGTATTAAACATGTTTTCCAACAAGCTTTTGCTTTGATTTTCTAATAGAACTATGCTTTAAAAGATGATTGTCCAACATTTAAAAATGGAATGGCTTATTTTCAAACCATTCTTTAAATCTTATTTTCACTTTCTTTGTAAATCCTTCCTATAAAAATACATTTTGCCTTCTTTCTTTTCTAATAAAATTTTTTCAAAACTTTATCTTTTCAGTTCAAGGAAAAATCACTTTCCAACAGATTTTGTTAATATCAAAGCCTTTTCAAAACACATTCTTTCTAAGAAATCTTTTTCAAAAACTCACCTTTTGAAATCAATGGCTTTTAACAAAATTGAATCACTTTAAAAGCCAAATTTTTTCAAATTTCATCAAGAATGTTTTCAAAAAATCATAACCTTTCCTTTGAAGACTCTTTTAAATCTCTTTTAAGGATTTACTCTTAACCATAGTATCATAAAAAATATTTTCTTTTTCACAAAGCCTTTTTAGACTTCAATTTATTTCCTTATTTTTAAAGAAAACTTTTCAAAATCTTCTACTTTTTCAATTATAAGAAAACCAAACCCTTTCATCTTTTCAAACCAAGAATTAATGTTTCTAATAATAAAAACATTTCAAACAAAAGATGTTTCCAATATTAAATCTTTCCAAAATAATTTTTTTCAATATCTTTTTATTTCCTCCTTTTTAGAAAAGTTTTCAAGATTACATCTTTATATATCCTCTAAGCATGAGATCAGTTATGACTTTATCTTTTAAGAAAACCTTTTTTAAAAAAATATGTTTTATTTCTTCCTAAGGCAAACCTTTCCATCAATCCATAAGACTTTTGTAAGAAAAATGGCTCAAAAATAATTCTTTTTAAAAGATCTATTTGTTTGAAGTATAGATAATAACTTTAGAGAAAATACCTTTTCCAAGTAAAGAAAATAGATTCACCATGAATGTTCATGGTTTCAACATATTATTATTCAAACACAACATACATCTTACATATAAAAGATCTTCTCTAAAGGACACCAAGAATAAAAGAGGTAGATTTCCATTCTCCTTTGTTGAGCTTTCTTTGATTTCTTTACATACTTATGGATTCAATTCCATTATCTAAGAACAATATGAAGTAAGTGAAGAGAATTCTCAAAGAATAATGAAAAAGAATTAAAACTAAGATGTAGTGATCCTTTTAGTTTATCTTTAAGAATGTGCTAAGCTTTTCACCAAGAACTTCTAACCAATACTCAAGAACTCACAAAAATCTTTCAAGATATTATTAAGAAACTCTAAGAACTCAAGAATTTCCTCACTGGTTCTCTCTTTCTCTCTCTCTTTCACTTGGAGGATGCAAGAAAATGAACTAGAAGTGGCCTTGTTTATAGTAAAGCTCAAGGATTTTCACATCATTTCATCATCTCCCTTATCTTCCAAGAAGTGATGATTTGTTCCATCAAAATAAGCAAAATCTTTACAATATTCCTTTCATCATTACTAATGTTCCCTCACATGCCTAATTCCCTAATAAAATAATATACATTATCTCCTTAATATCTTCATAAAATATTCAAAAAAAATCTTAGAAGATATTCTTCATTAAATGCTCACATGGCTTCTTTTTCTCATGGCAGCTTCTTGCTTAATTCTTACTAATACACATGCTTAATTTCTTATTAAAATAATATATTCTATTCTATATCATCACCTTTTTCTACCTACGATTTCAATCTCTAAATGTGAACAAATTCTCTTCCAAATCTTCTTATGTTCACACTAGAAAATCTAATATAATATTCCTTCATCAATTACTCTTCATGTGGCTAAACTTCTTCCTTTCATATGATGACCTAGCATCATCTAATTGGTTCCTTAATTTATCTATATGTTTTTAAGCTAAATTTAAAAATACTTTCCTTAATCCACCTACTCTTTTTTTAGAATTATTTCTTGGAAAATACTAAAAATAGTCCATAAGTTTTTAGAAAATACCATTAACTACCCTTTACTTTATATCAAATTTTATAATTCAAATACTAGAATTCTCTCTTAAATTTTCATAATAAAATTATTAAATACTTGAATCCATACTACTAATTAAGAAATAAGCTTAATCAAGCAATATTAGTGAGTTAAATCATTATTTTCTTTTTAATAAAACATTCTTTTTAATAAAACACTAATGAAAATATTATACACATTTTAAGAAAAATCATGGATTTAGAATTTTATCAATTTACCATTCATAAAAGCCATTTTACATTGTTACTAGTTAATTAATTATTTTCACTATTTGATTTCAAAATTAAATATTCCTTTTTTGGTTCCAACATAAACTATGTATATGCCTTAAATTTGCCAAAAATTCCACCTTTTCAATTAGTTGGATTTTCATAAGATGCTTTTAGGTAAAAACTTTAAGTTACTCTAAGATACTATCAATTTTGGATTGTGAATACTTTTAAAAATAGTCAAAATTTCTAAAATAAATTATAATAAATTTTTTATCTATTAAAATTAATGGGTACTTCCATTAATTACCCATTAATGTATACTTTCTAATTTGGTTATAATGATTTTGTTCCATTAGGCTTTTACCAGGTACTACAAAAATGAAGGAAAATAAGAGAGATCTTAGAAGGGGGAAAGGAGAAATAAGTGAATATGAAGACAAATATAGTTTAAATGAAAAGGAAGAGAGGAAAAAAGGTAGTAGCCTTAGTGGCTGACCTCTAAATCCCGCAAGTGCACGGTTTAAGTCGAGTTATAGTATAAAAGATTATCGTTCTCCACAGGAATTGTAGGTTGAGTACTAACTAATCTCAAGTAAAATTATCTAGGCAGATCAATTAATAGTATGAATCAAGAATAAGTTGTAAAAACAGAGCTTAGCTATCAAAATAAGGTCTGATTCAATGGAATAAAAGCGTACTTAGCTTAAGGATCCCTTGTACACTTCATTATGGAATGAATTTACTTCTCTAACTTGGTTTACTGTTAATTATGATTGCTGGATTACCAAAATTAAGCTATACCTCATTGCAAGGCTACTAGCTACTAACCAAAGATTAAGTGCCTAGAATTACTCTAGTAATCACTCATCTAGGTTGCATTAACTTGCTTAGAATCCATTCTTGGACATTTCATCCTGTGCAAAAGAATACAATCAGCTTAATTTCTAAGTCTAATTGATATTCCCAATGATCATGCAAGATCCGATTAATTAATTGGTCATTTCAACCTAAAATCAACTAATCCATAACACAAATCCAATATTCCGGATATATTGGCTTGTTCCAGACAAAACAGCAAGATCAAATCATAATTCAACAGTAAATCAAGCTAGATTATATAAAATTCAGTTCCATAACTCCATGAACAAGTTCACCTAAGCTAAGCACAAAGGTTTAGTGTGAAAACATCACAAGATCAGAAGAAAACAAGAAAACAGAGAAGGAAGTCAAACAGTCCATGAAGATTTCTTGCTTGATTCTTCAATTTCTTGCTTGAATCCACGCTAGATGATGCCTTTGGTGAGTATAGGTCTCTCTTAGGGCTTCTCCCAGTAGCTCTCCTTGTTAATTCTCAGTTTCTCCTCCCCCTTTCGCAAGATTTCGCGCAAAACTTATATTTTTGATGTACACGGGGTCCAACACGGCCCGTGTTGTACCCCGTGTTTCTCAGCGAAAGTTTGAGCAGCAAGAAACACGTTGTGTGACACGCCCCGTGTTCTCCGACGAATTATCAAGCAGTAATGTACACGGGGTAGTACACGGCCCATGTTCTACCCCGTGTTCTTCAACGAAGTCTAATCAGCATATTACACGGGGTGTGACACCACCCGTGTTCTTCAGAAATGAATGGCAAAAAGATACACGGGGTGTAACACGGCCCGTGTTCACTCTCGTGTTCTTCTCTGGATGACTCAGTGAAGTCTCGAACCAGTCCAGAACGAAACACAGCCCTGAACACGGGGTTCAACACGGCCCGTGTTCTTTGCTGAGTGAACAATCTTGCTTCAATGCTTCATGATTTGAATGGTTTTGCCTCTGGATTCTTTTCTAATGCTCATATGTGTCATTTCATGACCTGAAAACAAAATATAGAGCATCTAAGTGTCCTTTTCAATCAATTTACACAAAATACTAAGTAAATAAGTGGATGAAACACATAGAATTTAGGTGTATTTGTGCACTTATCAATTCCCCCACACTTGAATCTTGCTCGTCCTCGAGCAAGGAAGTAAAAGAACAAGAAAATCTACTCCAATTTTATTCATTTCTTTTTCTTCTTTCCCTTTTTTTTATATAAATCAGGCAATCATTCAACAAATCAAAGGTTAGGATCAAGTCATGCCAAGCAACTAAATGAAAATAAAGCAACTAAACAAGTCAATTCTCAGCATAGAAGCAAAAGAGAATAGCCTCACAGGTAAAGTGTTTACTCTCACTCTCAAAACAAGGCCTGTGTATACTCTCAAGTCAATCAACTCATGACTTAATGCTACCATATGCTTGTACAAACTCTAATCTCCACTACTATAATGTAAAATGCATGCAAATCAGAGGGCTTTATTAGGGAAAAAGGGTGAGGATAGTGGGAAGGAACAACAAAGGGTCAAAAGTGATAGAACCATGAGTTTGAAGGAAAAAGACACATTGGTCATGAATTTGACCATTGTCAAGTTCCATTACTCAGCTTGATAGCTTGCTTCCACCTTTGCTTCAACCTCTATTCTTCTCCTTTTGATTTTCATTATTTCATTCATCATCATTTTTTTTATATATACAAACAAATCAGCAAACACAACATTTTTTTTTATATTTTATATTCATTCATAACAAGCTTTTCTTCCTTTTCTTCTTCCAAGATTATTTAATTGACACCATTTTTTTATGGTGATTTGTTACCTTTTTTTTTGTTTGATTGTTTCTTTTTTTTTCTTTTTCTTCCTTTTTTTATTTATTTATTTAACAACCAAAGTTGTACATCAACTTATCCAACTAGCAACACTAAGTAAGGACCTCAAAAATAGCCAAACTTATAAAATGTGTCTAAGTCCCCTCAAACTCTACGGTTCAAGTTCACTTAGGTAGTGGCTTTGGATGAATATGGTATGGCTAGGCTAGAAATGAGGGTCCAAGGCTCAAAGTGGCTAACTAAGGAAAAAGTTTTAGGGAAAATTAAAGAAAAGGATTCCAAATAGGCCAAACAAATAAAAAAGAAGGGTAAAGAAACATGGCCTCATCATATTTGACATGCAAAATACATAAAATGTAGCCTCAAAAAGAGAAAATGCAAGTTCTAGAGCACAAAGACAAGAGTGATGACATAATCCCTCAAGAAGAAAAATGAGCTTTAATTTATAATGAGAAAATAGCTCAAAAGGCTCAAATCTTACAAGGGTCAATTATGCTCATTGCTCTTAGCTTCAAGCTTTAAATTTTCCTTATCAAATTGCCAAATATTCATTAAAGAAACAAGGCATGAATCAATCACTTTATTCAATGAATTGCCTTACATTTTTTTTATTTTCATCATTTCATTCATTTTTTTTTATTTATATATATCATTGAAATTGGAGCAAATTTCAGTACTCTAAATCATTCAAGCAAGTTCAAGTGCAAAGCATTGCAAACACAGCTCCCCCACACTTAAAAGTGGACATTGTCCTCAATGTTCAAAACAATAAATGGGAAAAGAGACAAAAAACAGTTGGGGAACTGAAACTTCCCTGACATGCGGATTATGGCTATCCAGTAAATCGCAGGGAGATCCAGAGGGAGAGACGAGGAAGGAGAGAGAGAGAGAACCAGTAATCTAAAAGAAAGAAAATACAATACTGGAAAAGAAATGTGGTTAGGTATTAGAGATATTAACATCAAAAGTGCAAGAAAATAAAAGAGAAGAAAGTAATATAAGAAAGAGTAAAACAAAGTGCATAGTTAATATATGTACAGACCATATAAATAGGGATAGATATGAAGAATAAGTAAAAAGGAAAACAGAATAGCTAAATAAAAAGTGCAGTAATCAATCTAAACTACTGGGTAGGGGGATCCGGGTCAGCAGGGGAGGAAGGGTGGAATAGGTGGAACAGGGGCTCCACCATGCCCTCTATGTGCCTGGAGCGCTTGTCCAAGTCATCATAGAGTCCTTCGATCCGCGTCTGACGCTCAGATATCAGACGGAGCTCCGCCAAGATCTGCTGTTGGCCAGAGAGGATGTCTCTGAAATATGCCTCATGTGGAACTCTGCTCCCGGTGGAAGAAGAAGGACCAACATTAGGAGCTGTGTTATCGCCTGGAAAATGCTGCTGCTGCTCCTCCTCCTGGGGCTGCTGCTGCTGCTGCACTACCGGCTGGATCCCCATGGCTATAAGAATGCCCCTTCGAAGGGGTACCATGTGTGATACGATGGTCAGAGAACCATAAGGCCGGTCGAAGACTCTTAACCGTCTAGCTAGTCGGGTGATGTATGGGCCAGCAGCTATACTATCAACTCTCCTATCCGTGGCCTGGGATGAGAAAAAGTGAGCAAACACTCCTCCAATGTTGATAGGCACCCTCTCAATCATGCTGTAGAGGAATAGAATATCAGAGGTGCTCACAACTCCATGGCTGTGCCCCCGTCCACTCAGAGTATGACTGAAAATGGAGTGAAGGACTCTCCAGGAAACCCTCCTAAGGCTAGATGCCTTACTCTTGGCTGGATCATATGCGTGTGCAGTGGCTATGTCGATCCACACCCGCCACTCCTGTGTCCCGTGGGGCAGTCCGACCAGCATGTCCTGGTACTCCGGAGTAGTTACGAACTCCAATGAATAGAGGCCCAGGCGAACAGATAGCTGGGTCACACTCATAGAGTAAGCAACGCCTTCTAGTCTGAACTGAACTGTATCTGGTGAATCCACTGTCCCAAAATAGCGCTCCAGATAGAATGTGCTCAAGAACTCCAGGGTGAGCTCCTTGTAGGTGGGCTCTCTAATCTCAAAGAAGGTCTCCCAGGCTCCCACAGTAATAAGTTCATGTATTTCTGCCTCTAGTCCAAACTCCCTTAGCACCCCCCAGTCTAAGAATCTCCCTTCTACAATTGGCTTATCTTTGTGTCTGTCATAAGCTTGGATGTAAGCCTCTTCGGTGAAATCTAAGAAGGGATGGGTGGGTCCTCTAGAAGATGTCCCTCTAGATGAACTACCTTTGGTAGTTTTTCTCGCAGTAGTCTTTTATCTTTTAGACATTGTCTGCAAAAGGAATTAACAAATTGAGAGAGTGTATACCAGCCAGCAGCAAATCCCAAGAATAAAGATTCAGCAATATCAAACAGCCAATCAACGCAATATCCAATCAGTCAATATGAAGTACAAATTCAAAATGCAGAGCAATTCAAAATCTAATATCCAATTTATCAATCTTATGTTTATTAACAGTGGCCAAGTCAGCAGAATTAAATGCAATAGATCAGCATGTATTTTCAATATCATCCAATATCAACTGAAAAATAAGTTAAAGTTCAATGCCATAAAAGCAGTGGAGTGGTCATGTCAATAAGGCAGAGCAGGCAATAAGGCAATAAAGCAGTAAACCTCAAAGCTTGCAGTCCAAGTAATCAAAGAATTCCAATCCAAACAGTTAAAGATTCAATACACATAAGCAATTATCAATCATCATCCAATCAGTGGAGTTTAACGAATATCAAGGTTAATTAATCAAACTCATCCATCAATTCAACATTACAAGTCCTATGAATGAAAGATTCAAACTCAGTTCATCAATGTAAGATTCTATTTTGATCACTTAATCATCAAAGAAGCAAATTCAATCAAGCAAACTAGTGAATTCCATGAACAGTGCTTTGTAAAGTCATTCAATCAACCTATCAAACATCAATTTCAAAGTAGTGCAACATTCCTATGAATTCTAACATGTAATGGAAGTTAATAATCATTAGAAATATCAATAAACTCCAAGGATTTCAAAGGAAATGCACTAACCTCGTGAGATGATGAACAAAACCCTAGTTCGTGTTGAAATGAAAAGATGAATCCAAATCACAGCTTTTCAACCAATTAAATCGCAAATCAATTAGCTAAACAACCTCAAATGGCAAAATAAAACACTTTGATCGGTGTATTTTGGCAGTATGGAGTGCGAAAATCCAAGGAGAGAGGTTAGGGCTGCGAGTAAGAAGGAGAAAATGGGGGAAAACCTGGAAAAATCTGGGTTTTGGATTATTAAAAGCTCCCCCGCACAGGAACACGGGGTTAAACACGACCCGTGTAGTACCCCGTGTTTCTCTCTGAAACATGTTAACAATCCTCGCAATTGTACACGGGATCAAACACAACCCGTGTTCTATCCCGTGTTTCTCTCTGCATTAGACTTACAAAATGCGTAATAGAACACGGGGTTAAACACAATCCGTGTTGTACCCCGTGTTTCTCTCTGGAAGGCTCAAGTTTAAAAACTCTCATCAGTGATTCAACCAGAGAGGTACGCGGGGTCTGACACGGTCCATGTTCAACACCGTGTATCTCTCTGATCCTCCATGAAAATCATAAAGTTTTTACGCGAATCAAACAGTGAGGAACACGGGATCTAACACGGTCCGTGTTCGACACCGTGTTTCTCACTGGACTGCGTTGAAAATCACAAGTTCTTTAAAATTGGCCAGACAGTGAGGTACACGGGTTAGTACACGACCCGTGTTTTACACCGTGTATCTCACTAGACTGCGTTTTGAGCCCTCTGTGTAAGAAAACAGACAGCAATCATGAATTCATGCCTAATCTACCTCAAAGACAAAGTCCACATGCAAAAATGAGCATTCAACATCAACACTTAACGACTTAAATTCCCCCACTACTCAGTAACTCAGATTGAAAAGTAAAAAACTAAGAATTAAAAGGCAAGAAAACAGAAAAACAAGCTTGGGTTGCCTCCCAAGAAGCGCTTGTTTAAGGTCATAAGCTCGACCCCTGTTTCCTTATTAGTATGGTGCCTCTATTATTAGTGGCCTAGCAACATACTTCTTCAATCTTTGGCCATTGACCTTGAAGTTGCCGGTGCTTTCGCTCCAAATTTCCACAGCTCCAAATGGATATACCTTCTTCACAAGATACGGTCCAGTCCATCTTGTCTTTAACTTTCTTGGAAATAGCTTGAATCTCGAACTGAACAGGAGCACCGAGTCGCCTTCTTGAAATTCCCTTCTAAGAATTCGCTTGTCATGCCAAGCCTTTGTTCTTTCTTTATAAATCTTAGCATTATCATAAGCTTCATTCCTCAATTCTTCAAGCTCAAGAAGTTGGAGCTTTCTCTTCTCTCCAGCAGATTGTAAGTCAAAGTTGAGCAACTTGATTGCCTAATACGCCTTGTGTTCCATCTCTACTGGTAAGTGACAGTTCTTCCCATAGATGAGCCTAAATGGTGCCATTCCAATTGGAGTTTTAAAGGCAGTTTTATAAGCCCATAGAGCATCATCCAACTTGAGTGCCCAATTCTTCCTTGATCTAGACACTGTCTTTTCCAAGATAGACTTAATTTCTCTGTTGGAAAGCTCAACTTGCCCACTGGTTTGAGGATGATATGGAGTAGAAATCTTATGGGTTACTCCATACCCTCTCAAGAGCGACTGAAACTGATGGGCAATGAAATGAGACCCTCCATCACTTATAACAGCTCTAGGGATTCCAAACCTAGGGAACAACACCTTCTTGAAAAATCTAACTACAACCTTGGCATCACAAGTTCGAGTGGCAATTGCTTCCACCCATTTGGAGACATAGTCAACTGCCACAAGGATGTAGCTGTTGCTGCAAGAAGGTGGGAATGGTCCCATGAAGTCAATTCCCCAAACATCAAATATTTCAACCTCTAGAATGTTATTCAAGGGTATCTCATGTCTCTTTGATATGTTCCCAACCCTTTGGCATTGGTCACAAGAAGTGACATAATGATGAACATCTTTAAAAAGAGTCGGCCAATAAAATCCTGCCTGGGCAATCTTTGCAGCAGTTCTTGAAGCACCAAAATGTCCTCCATATGGAGAGGAATGACAGTGGAACAAGATACTTGCAATTTCCTCTTCAGGCACACATCTTCTAAATAGGCCATCAGCACATCTCCTAAAGAGAAGGGGCTCATCCCAAAAGTAGTGCTTTGCCTCAGCTAGAAACTTCTTCTTCTTTTGATACCCCGCATCCGGAGGTAAAACTCCACTCACAATGTAGTTCACATAATCAGCAAACCAAGGGACGGCGGAAGAAGAGACAGCCAACAAATAATCATCAGGAAGGGCATCATTGATTGGCATATCCTTGTCTTCCTCATCTCCTAATTCTTGCTTCAGCCTTGAGAGATGATCAACTACAACATTCTCAGTACCCTTCTTATCTTGAATTTCCAGATCGAATTCTTGCAGCAAAAGAATCCATCTGATGAGATGAGGTTTAGCTTCCTTCTTGCTTAGAAGGTACCGGATGGCTGCATGATATGTGAAAACAATCACCTTTGAGTCCACCAAGTAAGATCTGAACTTGTCAACTGCATATACCACTGCAAGAAGTTCCTTTTCGGTGGTGGCATAATTCAATTGAGCTTCATCAAGAGTCTTGCTTGCATAATAAATTGCATGAACCTTTCTGTCCTTTCTTTGGCCAAGCACCGCTCCTATTGCATAATCACTAGCATCGCACATCACCTCAAAAGGTAAATTCCAATCCGGTGCTTGCATAATTGGGGCGAAAATCAAGGCTTTCTTTAACCTGCAAAAGGCATCCAAACAATCTTGATCAAAATCAAAAGGAACATCTTTAGCTAGTAAGTTAGTCAAAGGTTTAGCTATTTTAGAGAAATCTTTAATGAAACGTCGGTAGAAACCGGCATGTCCTAGAAAACTCCTCACTCCCTTGACAGAATTTGGGGGAGGCAATTTCTCTATGATGTCCACTTTGGCCTTATCCACTTCAATCCCATTCTCAGATACTTGATGGCTAAGGACAATCCCTTCTCTTACCATAAAATGGCATTTCTCCCAATTGAGAACCAGATTTACCTCTTCACATCTCTGCAAAACTTGAGATAAATTGGTTAAACAGTTATCAAAGGAAGTGCCATATACAGAAAAATCATCCATAAAAACTTCCATGATATTTTCAATGAATTTAGAAAAGATTGCCATCATACAACGCTGAAAAGTAGCTAGAGCATTGCACAGACCAAAAGGCATTCTTCTATATGCAAATGTGCCATAAGGACACGTAAATGTGGTCTTTTCCTGATCATTTGGATGGATAGGAATTTGGAAGAAACCAGAATAGCCATCCAAATAATAGAAATGTGAATGCTTAGCTAATCTTTCCAAAGTTTGATCAATTGAAAGACTAGTGGCATCGGGTGCTGCAAACTCTCGAAGTGATCTATTGTCCATGTCTTGAATTTCTGGTTCAGTATGTATTTCTTCTTGGATGTGAACTGACTGCTGCTCTCTTCTTCTCCTATGCAAAGTTCTTTCAATTTCTGGATCTAAGTCAAGAATTCCGTCTAGACTTCTTCTTCGCATATAATAGATTTTCTGCAAAATGATTAAGTAGCACTAAAACAGAACAAGGTGAGAAAGAAATGTTGTATATAAAAAAAAGTAAGAAAAATCAAAACAAGATGAATTATGAAGTAAAGGAAAAAGAATTGCCTAGTCTAATTCACTTAAAACTTGTTGTTAATATCAACTGGATACAATCCCCGGCAACGGCGCCAAAAACTTGACCTCTAAATCCTGCAAGTGCACGGTTTAAGTCGAGTTATAGTATAAAAGATTATCGTTCTCCACAGGGATTGTAGGTTGAGTACTAACTAATCTCAAGTAAAATTATCTAGGCAGATCAATTAATAGTGTGAATCAAGAATAAGTTGTAAAAACAGAGCTTAGCTATCAAAATAAGGTCTGATTCAATGGAATAAAAGCGTACTTAGCTTAAGGATCCCTTGTACACTTCATTATGGAATGAATTTACTTCTCTAACTTGGTTTACTATTAATTATGATTGCTGGATTACCAAAATTAAGCTATACCTCATTGCAAGGCTACTAGCTACTAACCAAAGATTAAGTGCCCAGAATTACTCTAGTAATCACTCATCTAGGTTGCATTAACTTGCTTAGAATCCATTCTTGGACATTTCATCCTGTGCAAAAGAATACAATCAGCTTAATTTCTAAGTCTAATTGATATTCCCAATGATCATGCAAGATCCGATTAATTAATTGGTCATTTCAACCTAAAATCAACTAATCCATAACACAAATCCAATATTCCGGATATATTGGCTTGTTCCAGACAAAACAGCAAGATCAAATCATAATTCAACAGTAAATCAAGCTAGATTATATAAAATTCAGTTCCATAACTCCATGAACAAGTTCACCTAAGCTAAGCACAAAGGTTTAGTGTGAAAACATCACAAGATCAGAAGAAAACAAGAAAACAGAGAAGGAAGTCAAACAGTCCATGAAGATCTACAAATTTCTTGCTTGATTCTTCAATTTCTTGCTTGAATCCACGCTAGATGATGCCTTTGGTGAGTATAGGTCTCTCTTAGGGCTTCTCCCAGCAGCTCTCCTTGTTAATTCTCAGTTTCTCCTCCCCCTTTCGCAAGATTTCGCGCAAAACTTATATTTTTGATGTACACGGGGTCCAACACGGCCCGTGTTGTACCCCGTGTTTCTCAGCGAAAGTTTGAGCAACAAGAAACACGTTGTGTGACACGCCCCGTGTTCTCCGACGAATTGTCAAGCAGTAATGTACACGGGGTAGTACACGGCCCATGTTCTACCCCGTGTTCTTCAACGAAGTCTAATCAGCATATTACACGGGGTGTGACACCACCCGTGTTCTTCAGAAACGAATGGCAGAAAGATACACGGGGTGTAACACGGCCCGTGTTCTTCTCTGAATGACTCAGTGAAGTCTCGAACCAGTCCAGAACGAAACACAGCCCTGAACACGGGGTTCAACACGGCCCGTGTTCTTTGCTGAGTGAACAATCTTGCTTCAATGCTTCATGATTTGAATGGTTTTGCCTATGGATTCTTTTCTAATGCTCATATGTGTCATTTCATGACCTGAAAACAAAATATAGAGCATCTAAGTGTCCTTTTCAATCAATTTGCACAAAATACTAAGTAAATAAGTGGATGAAACACATAGAATTTAGGTGTATTTGTGCACTTATCAGTGGCATTTTAGAAATGAAAAATGAATGTCTCTTACTTCCCCTTAGATTAACCTCTTAAGCTTCTATTTCTCTAAGACTTTGTAACTACACTATAGAGGAGAGTCATTAACACTTGTTAGTGATGACATTCCTATAGAAACGTATTAGATATGAAAGGTTTTCAAAACATATTTATTAACCTAACACTTACTAGTGACAACATACTTATAACCATGCTACTATCATTAAGTTTTATACCCTTTCTAATTTTATAGTAATGTTATTGTAGGCCATTCAATTGAAAAGCCAAATTCCTAGATTATGATTTTCACATAAATGATTGCTCATAAATTCCTATTCATCTAACCTAAATAGGCTATTTACAAAAAGAATTGCCTTTTCCTTTCTCTATTTAAAGTTAAAACCTATATCTTTTTTATTAAAAGTCCTTCGACTTAATCCTATAAAACTAGCCCTAATAAAAATCTTCCATCCTTCATTAGTTCTAATATTTTGGCATTCAACTATCTTCCATATCTATATCTTACAAGCATTTCAAAATTCTCATAATTTATTAGGCCTATGTATATGGAATTATAGTTTTAATGCCTACAGCACATAAGTGTTAATGATAAGCACCATAGCTTATTCTTTATCATTATGATAGACAAGTCGACTTTAAGGTCGAGTTTCATACAATAAATAGACTAGTTTATATCTAATTGACTTAGTTAATAAGCTATAAGCAAGGTTTTAAAAGTCTTTCATGCATTAACTTATTAAAAAAACTTTAATTTAATAAGTTTTATAGGGTATCTTATAATTTATCATTATTTTTTCTAAACAACTCATGCTTTTGATTATGTAAACTTAATATAATATAATCAACTCTATTTTAAGTAATTATATCTTTATTTTGAATTATAAATAAATATAAATTGTCATAAAATATAACTTATTAAAATTTAGGTAATCATATTTTTATTTTAACCATCTTAATTGCATTAATATAATTTATTCTTAAAATAAATATGAATTAATTTAATTGATATTATTATTTATATTAATATTTCTTTTTTGTGTCATTTTAACATTTCAATTAGTTCAATAATTAATTTTATGAAACATTTCTAATACAATCATTTATTAATTATTAACTACTAACTAACTTATAAAATAATTGTGTGAAATACAACCTAAATGTCATATTGCTCAATATCATATAAATAGGAAACAATTCCTAATGAATATAGAAATCAGTTTTAATATAAGATTTCACAATTATTTTCAAACATTAGTATATGTTAACTCAAGAATCACACATATAGATTTTCAACATACTTGGCACTTCATAGTTGAAAAGGGCTAATGAATTTAAATTTAGCGATATCTCATATATGAACACTCATATTGCTAATTATTCATGTAATATCAATATTATACAATGTGAAAGTTATAAAATAAAATAGATAGATATGTAAGGAACTCACCATAACATATGATTTGTAAGAAAATATGAATATTTAATTCCAAGAAATTTGAGGTTTGATTGAATTCATAAAGTTGCATAAACATATAAAACCATTATGCTTACTAGTTGTTGTTTCAAAAGTATTTTGGTGATTAGTCATGGGATTCTCCATAAACCTTTGTTCTTCAAGTTTTAAGGTCTTTAAAGCCATCTCATTTCTCTTCCTTCCATCATTGGCATTCTTCTATCACTAACTTTCTTCCTCATTCTTCTTAACCTATTACCATTTTCTTCATATATGAATTCATCATGCATAACTTTTCCATCCACCTGATAGCTTCTTAAGCTATTAGTCTCGATCATATCCTAAGTGTTCTTTCTTTCTTTCCAGATCAAATTTGCTATTTCCACACTATACATATGCTTATAGCTTATGGCCAAACTTTGGTTATGCTGAGGATAAGGAGCAAAATAGGAAATTAAAATTTAGGCTTTATTATTTTAAATGACTTCATATGACATGATTAATTGGATTATTTGTTTTTATATGTTCATTATTATACAATCCAATTTATGTGGGCTCATATGCATTTTATGGTAACTTAACTAGTCTTTTTTAGGCTATCACTTTTCCATCAACTAAGCCTAATTTTATTTTTAATTGCATTTTCCTTTATGATTATATAATTTCCTTCTATTGATGTAAATTTTGAAAATGACAAACTTAGAAACAAAGAAGACCTATAAAGCTTGATTAGTTTTTAACTCAAATAGGCTTTATCATATTTTATATAAACTATTGGTTATTAATCTAGTCAAATATCTTTTACTTAATGGTTAGTTAAAAATTAAATAGGATAAATGAATATTATATTATTTTGCAACATGCACCTTATTGATATATATATATTAAAATACTATGTTTGCTTGAAGAATAAATAAGTTTGATTGCCACTTTACTTCTAAAAATAAGTTTGAATTTCCATATTACTATTCAAATTTTTTATCTTTTAGTAGAAAATTAGATTTGCAAACTGTGTGAAAGAGCAAGTAGCTTGCTTTTTTAAAAAAGTGTAGAAGTAAGGGAAATCAAAGTTAAGTTAGATCTAGCTTTACCCAATCATGTTACATCCTTTTTAAAATATAATAATTTTAAATTTATTTTAATATAAGCATAACTAAAATAGATGTTATGCTTTTGTTTAAAATAGACTTTGCATATATATGAGAAAATTTTCTAATGAATTACTATGAATAAATTATTAAGAAAAGAGGTATATAATGTTTTAAAAAGTTGTAGAATGGGAATTTTGTGAAAATTAATGTTAAATAGTTGCTTAATTGTTTGAAATTCTTATGAAATATAAATATGGTGAACATAAATGAAGATTCTTTAGTAGGCTTTCAACCATAAAGTAACAAAAGTGTTGATTGGGAAAAGAGTGATTAATAGCTTCCTTCATAGGCTACTACTTTCATGTAGCACGTTCAAAATCAGGTGCATAATGTTCTTAACCAACATAAAAGGCCTAATCATAATAGGGATCAAGTGGATCATGAAAGAAATCAAAATGATAGTGATAAAGATCGTGATTATGAAAGAGAACAAGAAAGGGAGTGTATCTCTCCTATAGGGGTAAATGAAAATAAATTTAAAATCATGCATTAATTTGCTATTGACGAATTACAAATATGTTGCAAAGCTCTGCCTTTTTATTGTTTGAGTTAATAGGTTACCAATTAAATAATACGGCCTATTATTGGTTCAATAGCAAACCAAAATCCATATTTGGAACTTTTAACTAAGGAAGCTTTTCAAGAACTTTTCATTGACTACTTTTACTATGCCTTCTTTAAAATATAATAATATGTAAATTCATTTTATGATAAGGATAATAGAATTAGCTAACATACAATTGATTAAAATGAAATTTTCATGAGGATAAGAAAATTTTTTATTAATGATTATGAATGAATTATTGAGGAAAAATAATAATTAATAATAGAGCAAGTTATGGAATGAAAATTTGACAAGGAATAAATAAAGAAAAATAAGTTGAATAGTGAAGTTTGAGATTTTGAATTATTAATGGTGTGTTTGGATAGAGATGAAAATAGAGGAAGGAGTAATTAGGGATGAAAGGAAATGGAGGAGAAAGAAATTAGAGGTGAAATGAATTTACCTTGTGATATTTGGAATTAGTAAAAATAAGAGAGAAAGTAAATATGAGTGAAATGAATTTTCTTTGTTTGGAATGGATGAAAATAGGGAGGGGAGGAAATGTAAAGAGTAAAATGACTAAAATATCCTTTTGATATGTTATGGTGAAGTAGTTATAATATTATTTAATAAAATTAAATAAAAAATAATTTATGGATAAAATAATTTATGTTAATTTTTTATCTTATTACTTACATATTTATATTTATAATTTTAAATTTCATATAATTAATAAATTTTAAAAAATTTGCACTATAATTTTAGAAAATTCTTATGGTGAGGTAGTTATAATATTAATTAAAATTAAATAAAAATAATTTATGGATAAAATAATTTATGTTAAATTTTTATCTCATTACTTACATATTTATATTCATAATTTTTAATTTCATATAATTAATAAATTTTAAAAAATTTGTACTATCATTTTAAAAAAAATCTTATGGTGAGATAGTTATAATACTATTTAATAAAATGAAATAAAAATATAGTATATGGATAAAATAATTTATGTTAAAATTTTTTTCTTATTAGTTACATATTAATATTTATAATTTTAAATTACATATACTTAATAAATATTAAAAATTTGCACTATAATTTTAAAAAAATCTTATGCAAAAAATGGAACTTTGTTAATTCCATATCTTAATTTTTTTAAAAAAAATAAAATTAACTAACACTACATGTGTAAATTTAACTATGCATTAGAACCCTATCAACATCCACAATTACACTTCCTTGACAGCATATGTAAGTTTAAAAACCCAACATAAGAATTATACAATAACACATCAATGCTTCAGTAATATGAAAATATTTTCTGAATAAAAAAATTTCCTTAAATTTTTAACAATTATCAATATTCATCACTCAAATAAACGGAAGAGATGTTGTTAATAAAAAAAAGTTCAACTGTAGTTCATTATTAGCATACAAACACAATACATAATTAAATACCATGCTATAGTTAAACAGAATAGGAAAAAGGTAATCTAGAAAAAAAAGGGAGAGGCTTTGATGAGTCGGGCATTAAAAGAACCCGGGTTCGGATCAGAGAAGACCCAACCTGGATCCTTGCTGAACTAGACCTAAAGAGCACAGACAACCGGAACTACTGTAAAGAGTGCATATTGACGATAGTAAGGAGTCACCCTACTGGACGGCAGCATTTTTCTTCAGCAGCAAGTCTTCATTCGGCTTCGTTGGCTCCTCGTCCTATTCCTCTGGAGTGCTTGATTGTGATGCAGCAACAGCCACCGTAAAATAGAGGACAACAGACAAAGAAATGGTGGATCAATACCTGTGGCCACCTCTGATACGATGATTTCAGCTCATTTTAGATGGAGCAGCGGCGAAGATAGAGGATCCCAGCAACATCCGCACAACGTTGGAGAAGAAAGAAGAAGGCCGAGCTCAGGATTTTGAAAAAATGCCCCAGTTTCACCTGTTTTCTTTCCATATTTAGGGTGTAAAACAATTCATTAGGACCTACAACTTTTCATGAATCCTGATTACACCCTTTCCCCCTCGAAATTCACCCCGCTCCAAATAGGTGCAAAATTGCATTTCACTCCCATTTTCACCGATACCTTTCTCCCTTTCCTTATTTTGTCCATTCCAAACGGACTGTAAAAGTAAGTATGTGAATAGGGAGGAAATTTATGAAATATTTCTAATAAAACCCCTAACACTATTCCTCATTTTTTATTACCACCTTATCTCTCCTCAATTCATTCCTCATCTTCACCAAAAAGTCCTAACTCCACTTTTCTTCTTTTCTTCTTCTAATATTTTCCTCAAAATTTGTAAAAAAAATAAAAAATAAAAACATCAATTTTCTTCAAATTCTTCATCCAATTAAAGTAAGAACTTTATCACTCCAAGAATATCTCTTCATCATCTCTAATTTGATGAGAATTAAAATCATTTGACTTAAAAAGGGAAATAGAACCTTAAATAAGAATCTCTTGAATTTGGTGTGATTAGGCTTAAGGAATACTAATTTCAACCTTTTAGCATCTTCTTTCATATTAAGTTAGTGAATATTCTAACTTAGATTCATTAAATTGATGGAAAATTGTTATTTTGTGTACATGTTAATTTGTTTGTGATGTTATTGATATATGATTTTTTATGGTGATTTAATTGAATTTAATGATGAAGGATACTTGTATAAGATTTATTTATGTATATTAATGAATAAAGACTATTCTAATGAGTAATAAATGAGTTAGGTGTACATTTATGTAGAATGAATAATACAAAATCCATTTGGAAAATGTTTTGTGTTTATACCCAAAGTAATTTTCGAGCCTAGATTTTATTAAGTTAAGAAGTAATTCGCAAAGTACTTCATTGCTTTTAGAATTAATCAGAAGTCCTTAAATACTCATAAAGAACTTGTCAAGGTACTCCTATGATATTTCTTAGGTCTAGATTCTACCAACTTGGGAAGCCTTTGATGAAGCACTTCATCTATCTTGTCTTCTAAACGTTGGTATTAAGTTTAATTAATCTTATAAGGAACATTTAACCCTTAAATTGACATGTAACTATATTGCCAAGGATTCTTGCTTCTTTAAGCATGTATATGATTATTACATTATAGATTGCATTGAGAATGAAATTACTAAGTGGCTTATGAAATGAAAAGATATATGATTATTACATTATGGATTGCATTAAGAATGAAATTATTAAGTGGCTCATGAAATGAAAAGATACATATATCATGTGACACATGGTGCATGACATAAATGATCTTATTTATGTAATTATGCATTGAAATGAAATATGTGGCATATATATGAAAGCACGGTATTACTGTGGAAACTTGATGACAATGTTTGAGAATTGTGATATGAGAAATGTGACAGGGGAGAATGCTAGACATCTCATTCTTAGTAGTATATTTGTAGATGGTATAAAATTAATCTTGGAAGGATAAGGATAGAATTAGTGAAGGGTAAAGGATAACTTCGAAGACATAAAGAGGATATATGCATTCTAATATTTATTATTGCATATTATGATGTGGTATATTTGAAATAGCATGTTCATAATTAAGCCCCTTATAATTAAAATAATAAATAAGAATAGGTAGTGTGCTAAATGTTATAGGAGGATAGTTTAGTTAGCAAATAAATGTATATATACATTTACATGTTTGTTTATTTTATTGTATTCACTCATTAAGCCTTGGACTCACTATTTTATTTATTTCACAAATAGATACATAGGTTAAGCCTTTACCACCACCTACTTAGATTTAGTCTCATTGGGAGGTCCTTCAACATGGTTTAAATAATACAAACATTTTAGATATAATTATTTTAGGGCTTTATAGGTATTGGGTAGAGGAACATATAAACTAAACCTTTATAGAGTTACATTAACTTATCCTCTATTTAAGAGGATTATAATCACTTTTAACTTTCTTTAAGTTTGCAAAACTATTATTGATGAATTTTCACTAGTTTGTCTATGCTTCCTTATAGGTATTTAATTTAATTGTCAAAAAAGTGATAAATGATTAAGATTACACTAGTGGAAATTAGATGTTGGGTTCCACATTGTCATGATTAGATTAAGGTTATGATGAAGGTGATATCAGCATGGTTTAGGTTCTTAGTGGGATGAGGCCCTTAGATTATGTCTATGTGCTACCAAGATATGTGCAAACTGAAATTTTACTAGTCGTATATGTACACCCAAGATCATGAATCATTAATACCATTTTGAAAGACCCCATAATACCATAAAAAAAGGTGGCACAACTTGTGTATGATATGTGCTAGTGGTATATGTACACCCAAGATCCTGAATCACTAATACCATTTTGAAAGACTCCATAATACCTTAAAAAAAGGTGGTGTAACTTATGTATGATATGAGTTATTGGATAAATTTTTTGAATGCTATAAGATTGTTTTGAAAACTTTTGTGAAATAAGAATATGGTAAATACAAATGAGGATTCCTTTATAGGCTCTTAATTGTAGAGTAGTAGAAATACTGATAAAGAAAAAAGTAATCATCGAATTTTTTTTTAGGCTGCAATTTTCATGTAACATGTTCTAAATTGAATGGTTAAAGCCTTTAACTAATATAAAGGATTATAACATGATAAGGATTGAAAAGATAGTGAAAGAGATCAAAGTGATCATGATAGAAACCATGATCATGAAAGAGAATGAGAAAGGGAGCAAGCCCTTCTCACAAAGGGAAATAAGAATAGATTGAAAATTGTGCATAAGTTTCTTAGATTAAATCCACTAAAATTCTCTAATCTTGATCCTACAATAGATCTTTATCATTTTTTAGAGTAAATTGAGCAACTTGGCGATATGTTGCAAATTTTTACCCCTTTATTGATTGATTGGTGAGTAACTAATTTGATGATATGACTTATTATTGATTTACTTACACATTACCAATTGCAATCCTCACTTAAAGCTTTTAACATGGATGGATTTTCAAGAACTCTTTATTAACTATTTTTAACTATCAAGCTTATATCAAATTCAAGTTCAGAATTTGAGCTCCCTAAGTAAAAAAGCCTATCCGTTACTAATTATGATGCTCAATTTATCTAATTATCTGTATATATTCCTCACCTAATTTCTATAGGAAAAACTAAGGTGGAAATGTTTATATAAAGATTATATGAAATTTACTATAAAAAGATTCATATTGATAGAAACACCATCCATCAAGAAGTAATTAATTAAATACTAAGACCTAAATTAATGTTTAAGGAGAGAAGAGAGAGAAAAGTGCAAGAAAGATATGAAAAAAGGAACTAGTTTAAGGGTTTGAACCAAGCACGATCATTTAGAGGGATACTCCTTCAAACTACATATGCTCATGAAGGATGTGGTTTCATTAAGAGTTTAACTTTTTACATTAAAGTGCACATGGTGGAATTTCCACTAGAAAAAGTTTTAAGGATAAAAGAGCCATTCTAATTTCTCCTTAAGCTAACAACAAAATTAATCTTTAGTTTAAGATAATGAAGGATATGGGGTCCATGGTGCTTTAAATGCCATTTTTGCTATAAAAGTCATTGCAATCATTTTAGAGGAGAATGTTTTAAGTGTGGAGGATCATAAACCATAATCAAAATCATTTTACATTATAAACCACAATCCCTATTGAAGTATAAACCTAACTTGACTGAAATCTTAATCACCATGATATATATAACTTGACTAGAATCTTTATATAATTAAAATTTTGATTTTAACAAAATGAACACATACATTTGTCTTATTAATGTGATTTTGATAAAATTAGAGAGAATAATGAAGACATTTATTCAATTGAAATAAAAAGTTTAAATATTCAATACCAAAAATTTAAATAATATAAGAATTTAGTTATCTTTGTCTTATGTTCAAGTTATTAGTGATTCCAAAAGTTAAACAATCTATATTTATAATTTATAAATAACAATATAACACTATTAGCTCTCAAACTAAATTGGTGACATATTTTAACTCGAAATGAAGCAACTTATTCTAATTCTTAAACTTCTATTATTAAGAAAAAGAAAAATTGAGTTTTCTATATTGCAAGGAATACCATAAAAATTTATTATTGATGATAAAATAAAGATATGATAGTGGTGGCAAGCCAAGTCCATATGTTTGTGGGTTACCCATTAGGCATACATTGACGGACAATGATAATAGTTATTGAGCTAATGAGAAAAAGGTTTAATTTTTTTAAAATTAAGTTAAACAAAATTTGAAATGATTATTTCTATCGGAATCATTGATTTCTCTTAGTTAAAGACTTCATAAAATTATGTCTCATTCTTTTTTTATCCTTGAAGCCAAGTTTACTTTACAAATATACTTGATTTTGTGTTATATTTAGTCCTTAATGATATGATGGGAATGTGTTTCCTTAATGGCTAAAATACACATAACCCTTAGTATTATACCCTATGTGCAGAAAACCCACTAATGTTAAAAAGAGTGCAATTTAGCACTTAAACTACACCTAATGTGCAAAAAGTCCCCCTTCCATTATCTCTTCATCCAAAATCTTAACAATAAGTACACATGCCTACCATGTGAGCTATGGGAGCCTCTCCTAATAAGGAACGTGGTGGAAGATTTGATCATGAAGTTCACTTAAAAGATTATTGAAGCTTAATGCAACAATTTCAGGTGGTGAATTATCAAAAGTATTAACGAAGTTGAAGACATTGAGAGGCAAAACTCTACTAAATTGGTTATTTCTTAGATTCAGTATTTCAAGCGAAGTCATATTGAATAAAAATACTGGGACTGCACTTGAAGAACTATTATGTCAAACAGACAGGTGTTGAAGTTTTGGTAACAAGATAAATTATAAAGGGATCTTCCAATTGCAGTCATTAAAATCAAGGATAAATTGTTTCAACCTTTGCAATTGAGTTAATTCATTGGGAAGGGAATTATAAAAGCTGTTGTTAGAAAGATCTAAGTTAGCGAGAAAGGATAAGTTTCCAAGATAAGGAGGGAGGGTACCAACAAGACCCATGTGAGATAAATTAAGGCTAGTAACTCGGTGGTGGGAAGAACCACAAGTGATGCTAATCCAATGACAAATTGGGAAAGTAGATGACTTGCAATTTGCAGACAGGATAAGATTAGGATAAAAAATATGGTGTTTGAAGGTAAGAAGAGAAGATTGGTTTGTGTTGATATCGTGGACTGACGCTATCACAAAAGTAGGCATATGAAAGAGAAGCAATAAGAGAGTTACAACGGCAAAATAGAAATTAAGTTGCCATGACTTATAAGTTCAATGAGAGGGTGTGAGTTAATTTGATGTGTGTGTGTATACACTTCTAACTTTATTAAATATATACTACTATTGTGAAAAATGTTTTGAGATCAAGAGGGAATAGAATTTTTTAAAAGATCCAATTATGAAGCACAAATTACAGTGAAATTTGGAAAATATACAGTATCTTACTCACTCTAGTGGCTGGCAAATGCTAATTGAGAAGGGAGAATGAATAGCTTAGGAATTGACTAGTTTCGAGCGGACTCGTGGAGCTATTGCTTGAATTTTCATAGAATAAGTGGAGTCGTCTTAGGAAATGGCTTGACTTATGTGATCACATGAATCTTGGCATTGGTTGGAATTGAACTGAACCTTCTGGAGTCCAGAGACAAACAATTGAGAGAAGGATGGTAGCTCATCAAATTGATATTCAAACCCACACCATTTCTTACTTTGTTATTGAAAATTCAGATTCTACTTGTAAAAGAATTCCTTTTTTTAGATAAGGTTGTGACAGTTCAATCACATGGACTAAAGAAGGATGTTCAACTGTAAGGAAAGGCTTTTAGAGCTCACACACATGCATGCATACTTGTAGTTAAGATTTTGGATGGAGAGATAATATGGGGGATTTTTTGCACATTAGATATAGTTTAAATGCTTAATTGCACCTTGTCTGACATTAAGGTGTTTTTTGTACATAGAATATAGTATAACGGGGTTACATGTATTTTAGCCTTCCTTAATTATGTTATTTCTTAATTTGGCTTTAGTATCTATTTGTTAAAAAAAAATACAACGCAAGTTAATAAGTACTTAAAAAAATGGTTTATTGACTCAAATTAAACCCTAGTATATATTGAAATGTAAAAAAGTATTCCTTAATTTTTATTTCCTTATATTACAATAAAAATATATAATAATACTTAAAAATGGCTCAAATGTCCTTGAAAGTTAATTTCATGCACATGCAATTGTGAAGAAACTCTTATGAAAAAAATTCTAGTTGATTTTTTTTTTTAGGTCTATGAACCCTCCTTTCTTTTAAAAGTTTATTGTTCTCTAAGATTGTATCTTGATTTGGTTGATGATTTTTCTTTGATGTCTTTTATAAGGATATAATTCCATCCTTTTCCTCTCTTAAAAATAAAAAAGAAAAAGAAGGGTTAGGGGAAACAACAAAGATAAAAACTATTCCATGGCCAATACTTTAGAACAATACCATTAAAAATATGTACAAGAATGTAGGGTTTGAGATTATGCTTCTTCCCCAAAAAGGTTGATATACACTTCTAAGTTTTTTTAATTAAAATTCATAATTTTTTATATAAATCTTACAAGATTTTAATTAAATGTTTTAACATTTTACAAAAATTAAGTTCTTTCTTTTCATAGAATAAAATTACAATTTTTTATATATTTGTTGCATGCAAAACTCAAATATATTGTAGCCTTTCATAAAAGAACCAAAATTTAATAATAAAAACTTAAAAATTTATAGCTTTTACATTAAATTTCTATAAAAATCCGTAATTTTTTAAATAAAATTTTATTGTAACAAAACCCCATTCCATGATCTTTTTAACAAGGTAAATAAGGTGCCCTCTCAAAGTTCAAAAATTCAAAATATGAATAATAATCCAATCCAAGTATACCTAGGACAAAAATCCAATAGGTCCACACATGTAACCAATCAAATTTGAGTTTCACTCTCTTTTGGGCCTCTCTTTGTCTATGTTGTGGCTGCGTTTGGTAAATGATAATTTTCGGTCAAACAACTATTTGATCGAAAACGCTGGCCTTAACAGTATTTTAAAAATAACTGTTTTATACGAGTCAAATAGTCATTTTTCGGTCAAACCCGCTAAGCGTAAGCGGATATGCTGTTTGCCAAACACAAGCTGTGTCATTGTCATTCTCACCAGCATCTTGATTTTAGATTCCTTCCTAAATTATAATTCCTAGACTACCCTCCAAGCCTTCGCGAAATTCCATGCCGCTATCTCTGGTAGGAAAAAGGGAAAAAAAAAATTCTTTAAAAACATTTTTTCACCTGTCTCCCTCCTCGAGCTTCACAGGGAGAGAGAGATCAGACTGCTGCGTTACGGAGAGAGAAAGTTGGTATGCATAGACCCTTTGTAAAGGGTTATTCTCACAGAGACAGCGAGGCCTTTTTCTTTATACGTCTCTGAAAAAATCTCTTTTTTCAGTTACGGGGAAGGGTTCGATAATTATGTTGTGGTTCCGGAGGATTTCTTAGTGTTAGATTGATTCAGAAAACCTTTTTAATTGCCTTCTGATTAGCTTTGGAACTGGGTGGAGGGTTTGAATGAAGTTTGTCTGGTATTTAATGTGAAAGGAGCTGTTTTGGGTGGGTCTAGGGTTTGTGGATGTGTTGTTTCAATGGGGAGCATGAGTGAGCCAGATAGAAAACGGCGTGAATTTACATCCTTGTCCCCCACAGCGGCTGCTACTGCAAAGAAACTGCCCACCTTGCCCATTTCTGAAGACAAAAAGGTTGTACCTGTGCCCTAATTTTATTTTTCTCTTTATTCTGTGTTTCAATTTCAGAAGTCTACTGGGTTTGCCTTTTTTTTTCCCCTTGAAAATTTGATTTTTGGTTTTCTCCTGTATGGTGTGCTTGAATCTGGTGGTGTGAATTTTTAAATTCCCTTTATATATAGATAGCTTCTTCCTAGTTCCGAGATGGAATTTTGTGCCTTTTGGCAAAGATTGTATGGAGAAGACTTGTATGGATGGGTATCCTCTGTCAGATTACATCTCAGGCAGAGAGAAATTTGGGGCTTCTTTGCAAGCTAAATTTTACATGGTGTTTCTAAACTCCGAATAAATTGTTTTAATAAATCTAAAATTTGGATGAAGTTTTGTTATTTTCAACATTTTCACAATTAAAATTTGTTGCAATAAGATATTTTCATATTTAAATTGAAAATAAATGGAAGGCTTATTCTAAACTGCTCTGGACCAGATTGTAAGCTTTTCGAAGACCCTCTCAAATTCATATGCATACATTCATAGTTAGAACTTCATGCATCATAGCGCTAATTTTCATTATACTTGACTCGTTGTTGATTCATGATGAAAGTATATTCAGAATTTGCTCCTATATTGCTGTTTCCATCTTGTTACACTTTTTTTTTGGGGGGGGGGGGGCGGTGGTCTGGTCTTCTATACTTAGACTATGTTTTACAGCTGCCTTTCCTGGCTTCTGCAAATTTCTTTAGTAATATTGGTTTGGAAATAAACTGATTTGACACTTAAAGTGCAGATTAGTCTGTTGCACTTAAGCCATGAGGCAGTAATTATGCTAGCAAGCAAATCATTGAACCTTGTCACCTTATGGGAGCGCATGTAGTAATGGTACATAAAATAATGTTTGATTGTCTGGTTGTCAGCAATTTATACTGCTGAGTGGTCATCAAAATAGGTTATACTTGAAGAGATAAATATTGATAATTAATGCAATACTTTTTGATTTAACACTAGTCAACATTAGGTTGAAATCCTTAAAGGATTCTCAGTGATGGATGCTGACATAATTTGTGTTATCTTTGTGTTCTTGCATGTCATTTACTGGTTCAGTGTATAACAAGGTCAATTTTAGTTTTCTTTTTTGGAAGTGGACTTGTATTTATATATAGAGAGAACATGAGTGGAATAACCTGTTTGAGTGATAATTGAAATTAAGTACAAATTCAGTGAGAATGGGATAATCCTTACGCATCATTAGATTTTAATTATAATTTCATAATTTTGAGAACATTCTGTCATTGCAATTTTGCACTATATTGAACAGAGTCAATGAGCACTGTCCAGTGAAGCTAATGCAGGTTTTTCTTTTTTTCTTATCTTCCCTCCCTCTTTTTTGTGGTACAGCGTGATATTACTGTGGTTAAGTTTCAAAATCAGAAACTTAAACAGAAATTAGAAACCCAGAAACTTGAATATACTGCTCTTGACAGTAAATATTCTCAATTGAAGGAGAAGCAACAGTCTTATGATTCCACTTTGACTGTGGTCAAGAAATCTTGGGAACAAGTAAGTTATTTGTCCTTTCCATTTTTCCTTGCCCTAATATGTTTTATATCTACTTTTGTTTCTTTATTGATTTATCAATTTACTCACTTGATCACATTCTGAGTATTGTCAATGTTTTGAACATAGCTGGTTAATGACTTGGAGTCATGTTCTACTTGCAAAAGGGAGACTGTCGGTAAATTGGATTTCAAATTAGCAGGTAAGGATTATGTACAATTTTTTTCCATAACTTGTATTATGTGATATCTCATTTAATCTTGTAAGTTGCAACACGTAACACCTTGCCAATGTATTTGAACTTTGTTTTTTCTTTGGTCCATTAACATGGAAGTATGATTTCCCTTTTTTTTGGGGGGGGGGTAATAAGGGATTGAAAATTTCTTGGAAGTTGTTGTGAACACTGGTTCTCGTTAAGTATGATCTACAGGTTTCATTCTGGTTGCCATATCGGACTAGAATCAGTTACTGATGAACTCGTGTGAAAGAAATTAGATTTCTGGAGTCTGCCTCTGTCCTATTGGTGATACTAATTTTGTGCGAATGCCATGAGTGTGAGTTAAGCATCATATTTTGAGCCAGAGTTATAGACCCTACACTAACTTTCAAGTATTAACCAACAGCCAAGATGCATAGATCTGTAATTTTGTGTCTAGATTCTATGATTCAGGGATTACTCAAGGCAGTTTGTTGGAGTAGATTGGCAACTGCCCTTGAAGGTGAAAGGCTTGCAGAAGTCAAATCCGATTCTATAGCATCGGTTTGTCACATCTTGAAATGGAAGTCCTTTTTGGGACCTTATTTAGGACTAATTATCTAGGTTATATGATGCTGTGCAACATGCTTCCTTTTTACCTTAGGGCATTATGGGCCTTATTTAGGCTTTTGATATTGCCCTGTGCTGAGCACTTACAAGATGTGATATAAAAAATCTTGTTTCGTAGCAAGTCAAAAGCTTACGTGAGGTTAGGGCATTGTGCTGTAGCAATCATTTTATTGATGTTATATATATGTAACCAGCAAACTCGGGTGATATTTACAGGCGACTTTACTTATTGTTTCTTAGGAAGTTACATATACAGCAGAAATTCTTGGATTGCTTGTTATATATAACTAATTTTCCATCTTTCCAGATCCACTAGGATTATATCTGTTAAGCCAAGGTGCTGTGATACTTATAATTCATTATCCTCCGTATTCCTGCTGCTGGTTTTTAATTTATTCATCATAAATCATAATTATCCTTCTTCAAGACATCTCTTGAAGCTGGAACCTGTGTCAATTTATGTCAATTTATCGGTCAGTGTATTTTAAATTCTGGATATTTGATTACATGGAAAGATTCATTACTGCAATGTCTGGATGTTCAAGTGTTTATTAATGGAGGACCTTTAATCTGTTTGCCAGTTGGAAGCCCATCAACCATTGAGGATGTTTTTCTTAGCCGACTTGTGCAAACTGGTGCAACTGAAAGTTCTTCAACGTTTATTTCTGATAACCAGATGGAGGAACATGGTGAAACTACAACTGAAAAAGTTAAGAATATTTTACAAAATACAGTGACAAAAATCAATAACCTTTGGTGTCTGAAGGATGGATTGCATGCTGAATTACTGAAATCACTTCCAGAAGATAGTAAGTTTGGTTGCTGTGTATTATTGTCCATCATTATTCATATTCTTCAGAGTTCTTTCCTTGCTTTCTTGTTTATACTGCCTGTTTATAGGTTCTTACAGGAAAAAGTCTTCCACTGATTTGGACGTAGAAGTTAAAAATTTGAGATTGGCATTTAGTGAGCTTCATTTGAAGCATAAATCTTTAACATGTGACTTTCAAAGTCATCGAGATCTTGATGCAAAAAATAAAGTTGAGCTCAAAAGATTAAAAGGTAGGTTCTCTCTTCTGTGATTTTCTTTATCTCAAATTTTGCTTTCTTATTCATTGTGTATGAATGCGGTTGGACCATAGTAATTTTATGGTAAAATGCAAATGTTTTATTGGACTATTCTAACTGCCTGTTTACCCATTGTTTTTAGCAATGGCAAAAGAACAGTGTCTTCTGTTGTATGATTGTAAATTGAAATGGTTTCATTGTTTGTTAACTGCTACTGGTTAGTTTTGGTATCAACTGGATTTGAATACTGTGTATGAGGCTCCGTTTCCAATTTATCCTTTTGACTACTTTTGGGTAAAGGGTGTGGCGTTCCTATTGCACTGATAAAGGTCATGGTTATCCAAAATAATTCATATGGCCATCAGTTGTAACAGTGCAGCAGAAACTGAGGTCAAACTTTGTGATTGAGTTATTGCAGTCTTTGCTAATGGTTATTACTGGCTGAATCACACAATTCTGACCTTCGAAGGGCTGGGTAGCTGTGGACCTGATTCTTTTTCCACAGATTGGGGTGGGATCTTGGGCTGCCTGACTGAGAACCCCCCCTTCCCCTGGGAGAAACTTTTGATTTTCTGTTTTACTGATTGAAGGTTCTAGGTGTATAAATCACTTGGATATATGGTTTTTACAGTATGATTGCAGACGGCGGACTGCCTCTGTACAATTATTCTTAAAGCCTAGTTTATTATTCTAGAAGCCACCTTTCCTGATAAAATCCTGGACACACGGAGTATAGGACTTCGCTGCCAAGAAAGAAATGGTCTAGAATACTCCTAATTCTAATACAAATGACATGTGACAAAAATTCTAATTCTATAGTAATAGCTCTAAAACTACCTAAATAAATTAGCTGAAAGTATTCTTTAGACAATTATGTTAAGATTTTTTTATATACAATATATAATCAAGATTATATTCCTTTGTAGTGCACTAAGATATATAGTATTGTTGGCCTGGTTTAAGGAAGGGATTCAAGGAGTCTGCAGGGTGGCAGCTCAATTTGTAGTACAATTACATTTAGGGCTAGATGTCCTGGGTTTGATTGCTACTGCTGGATTGCTTCCCAAATACTTAACTGGTGAGTCCACAAACAGGGGCTTGCTCTTGTTCCCTAGTCTCGTGTATGACCATTGTTGTCTTGGTTGCACCCTCAATCAAGGAGAAATTGCAGAATAGCTAGTAAATTTGTGAATATTTTAAATTGGTGAATTAGTTTCTGAAGAACTTAGAAACTAATACAACTTGATGAGGAAAATTATTAATACAGTCCATATTTGAAGAAATCCTTATTTGAAGCAGTTCTTATGCGCAAAGAACCTGGTAGTTGGAATTGTTTGATTCATGATTCAAATCGCATGATTCGATTCATATCTCGCACAGAATCATTTATACCCCTGAATCTTGTGTGTTAGTTCTGAATTGTGGGTTTCAGTCGATTCTGGTGATTCAAGCTTCAGATCAGATGTTTCTGGACCAGGCGATGGCCAAACTTGTTGCAACAGAACCAGTTTGGTTCTCTGTGACTCAAATTCATAAAACAGAGGAGCTAGACAGAGCTGCAGTGCTGAGTACTGAAGTTGATAGGAAGGAGGGGACGAATTTCTGGCAAGATGTGCATCGAACTTGATTCACCTTCCTCCTCTGCACATGGATGTTGGAATAGCTGCAGTGATGAGGATGACAGAGGTGGGGTGACCTAGCGAGTGAGACAAGGAGAAGTAGAGGATAGGTGAGAGATAAAGAAGAGCTGCGTTCTCAGAGAAAGAGGGGGCTTTACACTGCGGATCAGATTTTACAAATAAATTTTGACTGAATTACACAAGAAAAAAAAAAAATTCCAACTCACTTTGTACACTCACTTATCTTTTAAACCAAAACCCTATTTTTTTTTTCCACCTGGAAGCTCCATCAACCTCTTGAAATCCTAACATCCAATATTCTAACGAGTTAACTCGTTTTCAGTTTGAAAATCACATATATACATATATGAATTTATGACATTAGAGAAATGACTCTATTTGTGTATTGTTTTTAAAAACAGAAGTTCCTGTTTGGTAATTGTTTTCATAATCTGTTTTTAAAAATTATTCAAAATTTGTAACTTAGAAACAAAATTAACTTAGATGTTTTCTTAACTTGATCTTTTGTTCTTGATGCCTGTTTTGTAATTAAATGAAATATTTTCTTATTTATCCCTCCAAACGCTCTCTATTCTTTATTTTCCTTAAATCTGATAACATTTTTTTGGGGAAAAAAAACAGTTTTTAAAAACAATTGTTGAGAAGTTTCTGAATACCCAACAAAAGAAAAATTCAAAAAGACTCATTAATTTTCTCGTCTTAAACTTATGAGTTTTTTTGTCCTTTATGTTTCATGAAACATGCTTTTTTCATATTGCTTTGTCACAATTCATAAAATTGGCATTTCAATTTTCTATACGATTCATGATCCAATAACCATGGCAAAGATTTCAAAATTTTAGAGAATTTAGCACGAGCATGTATTAGGAAAGAAATAGCAGTAGAATTAGTACATAAAGTAAGAAATTGAATTGGGGAAATTAATAATTTGAGGAATCTTGTAACAAATCAAACTTTATGAGGAAAGAATTTTAGTTATAGAATCCATATTTAAAGAAACTCATGTTAGGGGCTCAGCATACAGAGAAAAGAATATTAAAATTAGAGAACTAAACATGTTGTTTTATATGATTGATGAATAGCTTTTTGATTTTTTTAATAATGTGAAGTTTGACATGTGATCTGCAATTTATGTGTCGTGCTCTTCTATTAAAAAAAAAAGGGGGTTTACATGTGGTGCTCTTATTTGTTCTTTTAGGGGAATTAGAAAGCACTGTTGCTGAATTAGAGGAAAGTAATCAGAAACTGGCAAGTCTAAAGGCGGAGAAAGATGCTGCAAAAGGGGCAATTTTCCCGGTTTTAAATGTTGGAAGTAAGCAAGTTGCTAGTGATACTGTCAGTGACAAGAAAAAGGATTTACAAGATATGGAGTCGACTCTGAAGGATCTAATGGTATATTGTAGGATTCTTTGTTTCTGTTGAGATTGGGTAATTGTGCCTTCTTTGTTTACTATACAAAATTATACTGTGTTGAGTCATGTAGGAAGAAGGTGCATCTCGCCTAGTGGAACTGAAAAGTCTTCATGAGGGACGAATAACATTATTGCAGCAGTTATGTGACTTTGAGGTTGTTTTTTCTTATGGTGAATGTTCTACTATAATATCTTTGGAAGTAAATTGTTATCTGTTGCTCCATTTGTCAGATAGTATTTGATTTGGGATGATTTTATCAGAATACAGTGAAGAATTTGAAGTGTCTTACCTCGTCAAGTGCATTCCAATTGGTGAGAGATCAAATAGAAAAGTCAAAATCACAAGTTCTTGAGTACCAGGCTTTATTCGAGAAACTACAGGTTGTAACTGGTCGGTAGATTTATTTTTGCCTTAAAGTTTCCACCTTGCTCGTTAGGATTTGCTTATGATGATGATTTTTTTTTTCTTGCATATGAATTGTAGGTTGATAGGGATAATCTTACGTGGAGAGAGAGGGAGTGGTACATAAAAAATGATCTACTTGACATTGTTCAACGATCTGCAGCAGTTGCTGATTCTAGAGTGGCTGATTTAGGTATTGAAATAAAGAAAAAAATTGATGAAAGAAATGCCATTGAAAGTAAGCTGGATGAGGCAGCGAGGGAACCAGGTGAGCCCCCTGCCCCTAATGATCATAAAAAATGCTCCCATTTGTTGTGTGACTTCATCACCCTAGTGATGAAATTGTTCTGCTTTTAGGAAGGAAACAAGTTATTGCAGAATTCAAATCCTTAGTTTCTTCATTCCCTGAGGAAATGGGATCTATGCAAAGTCAGCTAAGCAAGTATAAAGAGGCAGCTTCAGATATTCATTCTCTGCGTGCAGATGTGCAGTCCCTTTCTTGTATTCTTGATAGGAAGGTATATATTTCGTTCAGTGTGTATTCAATTCTTAGTGGCTTACAGTTACTATGTTTTAAAAGGTGTTTTTCTTAAGCAGGTGAAAGAGTGCGACACTTTGTCTGGTCGGTCTGCTGATCAACTTGCTGAGAAACAGAGGCTGCTTGGTATGGTAGGTGTTACTCCTCTCTGACTTTAAAGGAATGTAAGCGAATACAAGCTATGATGCTTTAAATTTGTCTATGATATCTTGAGCTTTATGTCAAGAAATTATGTAGCATTACATTTGAGTGCATCCTTGATGTTGCTATGAATACCAGCTCAGTATTTTATGTTGCATATATACAGCAAAGGAATCCTTTTTTCTCTTGTTTCAATGATCTTGTAGTTATTCTTATGAATTTTCTTGGAAGAATAGGAAACAAAAATGGATTTCAAACTAATAGCTCATTGTATTGTGGAAAGTATGAAACTAATTTTGTTTTAGCTGTAAGAATCGACAAACTATGCATATGAAAGGTAGGTGGATTGATTTTAGTAGTGTTCAAATTCAAGTTATTTTAAACTATGAGGTGTTATATGTGTGGCTTTTTTGTTGGTAATTCGTTGCAACTTTGTCTTTTTCCCTTATTCTGATGGTAGCAATTAACTAATGAGTACTTATTAAAATAATAAAATTTTGTTCATTATAATTGATGCATGACTTCTATGGAGATGTGCAGTTATCTTTAATGAAATATTCTTATTGTTGGAAGCATGACTGTTGTGTAATTAGGCTCTGCTGTTTCCTCATTTCCTTCTGTCTTCGTTTTTGTTTTATCCTTCCTTTTCTTAGTGTACTACTTTTGTTTTGGTGCAGGTCCATGACTTGAGAGAAAGTGAGCAAGAGTTGAAATTGATTCTAGAAATGTATAGACGTGAGTCCATTGATTCAAGGTTGGTGTTTCACTTCCCAAATTGAATTTGTATAATTTTCTAATCTCAAGCAACCAGATTTTAACACATTCTATGATTGTGTCAAGGAGGCATACTCATGAATCACGCAATTACAATAGACACGGAGACTATTATTTTTCATTTTGTACTTATAATGCTTTGGTATATGTGCACACTTGAATTGATGATCGGCTTTAGTAAATGCCTTCAGGGATCATATAATTCATTGATAATAATACTCTAATACGAAGTCTAATATGGAATAGATAATTACTAAGATATTTCCTATCTAAAATAGATAACTTACTGTTTTATTTACATAATTTTTTACATAGAATTGTTTGTAGATTTGTAATTTTATTTATTTTGAAATTCAAACAATGCATAAAATTACAGAATTGATAGCTCTTTTGATCTCTGTCAATTTTGTCCCCAGATTTTAAAATTATGAATGTGTGAACTGAAACCTATATCCTATTCAACCTCAATCCTTTCTTGAAAGATGAAATAAAAAAATCAAATCTTGGCATTAATTAGATGTGCTGATTGATTCCTGTAAGTAGTAATAGTTCTCTTATTCTTTTTTGGAAAACTGTTATTAGTGATAGTGTCTGTCCTTCATATGAATGCATATTGGTTGTAAAAAAACTATTCTTCCCCTTGAAAGTCTATCATTGAGGATTTAAAGGTCAATCATCCAGCTGTATGTGATGAATGGTAAGTTGATTTGCATGCTGGGTGATTATTCCAATGACAGATCAGCAGATTTTGCTTCAAGAGAAGAGGCGGCTTGCATATGTCATTGTATGGGGAAAAAAACTGAGGGTTAAATTGTCATTTTCCAAAGTTAAATAGTTTGGCTGGATTTGTGTAGATCAGTGTTCCTGTTGATGCCAAAGGGATGCCAAAAGGTTGCTTAAGGCGGTATGGTTCTTGATTGCCATAGGCGGAATTGTGGGAGGTGAGGTGGTTGCTAGATATATAGTGATTGGTGGCCATTTGAGAGGAGCTATAGTAATTTATTACACATCAAAGGTGAATAAGAAATATTAATGATTTATATCTTGAATCCCTGCATTGTGGTTTTAGAGGCTAATGGGGTCATCATTTATTCACAACAAATAGTGTCAAGCTCAAACATTGAAGAAACTATACCAAAGGAAAATAATGTGATCAAGAAAGAAGCATGAAAACAATATAGCACTGTGATTTTCTGTTGGAAAAAAGAGTGAAAGAATTGGTCTTTTGCCAGCTTAAAGGAGAACAATAGAATTAGACAAGAGAACAGTGCTTGCTTAAGCAGAACCATGGAAATAGAGAAAAGGCACAGAGCTTGAAGTTGGATTAAATGGACCAAGCCTTGCCCCATCATCTTTTGTGGGAGAACCATGGAAATGTCTGTTGGAGAAAAGAGTGAGCGAATGGAAAGGTCTTTTGCCAGCTTAAGGAGAACCATGGAAATAGGCAAAAGAGAATTGCTTGCTTAAGAACCATGGAAATAGAGAAAAGAACAGAGCTTGAAGTTGGACTATGAGGACCAAGCTTTGCCTTTCTATTTTGTGTGGAAAAAAGTGGTTTTAGTTGGATCTTTATTGTTTTCTGCAAATGGATTGTTTAAAGTAGTATCTGTTGGGGATATGCAAAGAGATTTCTGTTTTTTACTTAGATGATGATTTTTGTTCTATGTTTTCTCTATGTAGTGTTTATGTTGCTTTTTGAAAAGGATATCTTATGTTGTGCTTCTGTTCTTCAATCCCTTATTTTCTAATAAAATTTCTTCTTTAATTAAGGGTCTATTTGGTTTAGGGAAAAATAGAATTTTTAGAAAATGTTTTCCTAAGAAAACATATTTCTGAAAAATGAATTGATTTTCTGTTGTTTGATGCATAAAGAAAAAATATTTCTTGTGTTTGATACACAGAGAAAAATTAATTACGTTTAAAGTAAATCAAAATTATTTATTTCAAAATTATTATAATTTTACTTACCTTTTAAAAAAGAAATTTTTTAATAAAATTTTTATTGTTCTTGGTGCCCAATAGTTCAATAATGATTTAAAATATATATTAAAGACATTACAAAATCTTATACATAGATTCACATAATTAATTTAATTAATTATTACGAAATACTATATAATAGAGTATCCATCATGAGAAAAAAAAGGAGAATATTTTAGTAAATATTGTATAAAAATGTGCACCTAAACTTTAACAAATAAAAATAGATTTTATAAAAATAAAAATAAAGCATCCATCATGAAATATTTAATAAATAAAAATAAATTTTATTTGTGATCGCGATTGCGTAACAAGGTGAGAAGGTAAAAAGTTTGGGCTCAGGTCTAGATGTTATTGAGTAACAAAGAAAATAAATTCCTTTTTTTAAAATGGGAAGTTGCTTTCCTTAAAAATAATACAACTTTCTGGTTGACTAGAATTTATTTTCCTATTGATCAAAATTTTTGAATGTCTAAACAAGGAAAAGTTGGAAGATGAATTTCAAAAATTCATTTTCCTCCTAACCAAATGAACCCTAAAAAAGGAAATGAGTTTTTTGAATCTGCATTATTGTTTTTCTTTTGTTATTTTAATTTGAATAAGACCCTTTGTGATCCGTTGGTGGCTGTGAGAATAGATGGTGGCTCCTGTTGACCTTTGGCAGGCACTGGAAGTGTGTTTTGGTGCATTGCTAGTGGTAATTGTGATATGAATCCCTTCAGTGTTGCAGTTCTGGTTTGGTGTAGCCATGGCATGGGCTTGGTGTGCCTTTTTGGATATTTGACAAGTTGAAGGATTTTTTGGGCCTCCCAAGGGAGCTAGGGAGGTTCTGGATTTGGAATCTGTTTTTCTGCTTAATTCATTATTGCTTAGGAGATTGTAGTGATGTGATGGCTATTGCTGTTCTTCACGATGATGCTGCTTTTAAAGAAAAATTTAAATGTTTTTGGTCTCTTCACATGATGCTTAGAAGAAGAAAAGCTTAAATAGATCCTATGGTCAAACTTTTGAAGCTTTAGTTTGTTAATAAATGGATATAACATTTAGTAGGGCATGACTATCTGGCAAGTTCATTGTAGGGTTTTACATGCTTGATATAATCTGTTTATCTCAACTTTGTACAAAGGAAGATTCCCCGTTTTTCTAATCCAATGTCTATTGCTCTCCTCTGAATGAAGACTTCCTAGAAGTCTGTCAGTATGAGGAAACAAAAAATGGTCAGAAGTGTTAACAGTGTTGTATATTTGATTGAGCCAGTAGGGCTATAGGGATGAGTACCATCCAATCTCCTATTAGGGTTAATTGCTATAATATGGCCCTTACTGCTTGAAATGTCTTGGTTTGTTAGAACACTATAAATGAGGTCTTCGTGTATGCAGAGATGTGGTGGAGGCACGGGATTCAGAATACAGAGCACAGGCACATGTTCAGAGTTTGAAATATTCTCTTGATGAACAGCAACTTGGAACATCGAGTCAAGACAGCGATTGAAGCAGAGGCTCAATCTCAACAAAGGCTGGCTGCTGCTGAGGCTGAGATAGCTGACATGAGACAGAAATTAGAAGCTTCTAAAAGGTCTACCCTTAATTTAATGTTAATTGAAAGCTTAACTCAGAAACTATCACATGAGGATTCACTGATTTATGTGCTGATTCTCCCTTCATAAAGTCATTGTCCTCTACATGCGTGAGCCCTTCCTCGTCTCTGACAGTTGACTCTATTAAGTTTCTTTTTCACTTGTATGGTCAAATATGTAGTTTGACTTCAACTTTCTGAGGTTAGTGGTGAATTAAAGCCATGACTTTGATTGTTTATACATTGGGAAGTGAAGTCTTTTGCTTGCTGGTCCTTCCTAGGCAGTTAATCTCTGCATTTCTCTTTGCCACTAATTGAGGCTAAATCTTTCTTATTCTGCTGTATGCATCATCATCTGATATTGCTTCTGTTTATTCTTCCTAATTCAATTTTGTTATGAAAATATATCTGGGTTTTATATTCTACTACCTGATGTTTGTGGCCTTGGAGATGTCATGTAAGTGTATGAACTGTCATTTGTCTACCATGAGCTTAGATGAATTGTTCTTTACTATCTTTTCTGTGTGTGGGTTCTCTAGAGGTTGAAGTCATCAAATTGTCCATGTTAATGCAGATGAAAAAGTTTCAGAGCTGTTTTTGTTCATTGTTTGTTTACAATTTAGTGAGGGTTAACTTTGTTGGTCTTGGTTACTTAATCATTTCAGGGAGAAGTGTAAACTGTCAGATGTCCTGAAATCTAAAAATGAAGAAAATGAGGCCTACCTGTCTGAAATAGAGGTTGGGTTTAGTAAATGATTGAGATCAATTGGGTTTCATATTTGTCAAGGAAGACAATCTTTTTTAATTTTTTAAACTGAAACTATGTATCTCTCTTCCAATATTAATGTTAGTCTAACACCATGGGGATGATTTCTTGCAGACTATCGGGCAAGCATATGATGAAATGCAAACTCAAAACCAACATCTGTTGCAGCAGATTACGGAGAGAGATGACTATAATATCAAGGTAACAGGTTGTTTTTGTTCTATTTAAATTGGTTGCAAGATTGTGTTTCATCTCAATTGAGAAATTTGCACGTACATAAATGGATTTTCTGGTTTTAATTGAGCAGGTCATAGAGGTAAGCTGATATTGTGCTTTGATGTGTGATCTTTGTGATGCATCTTGCAGTTGTTTCATTATGTTTTCTAGATTCTTTTTTCTTTTCTATATTATAATTTTGTGGCACTCAACCTATAGTGAGGCATTGACTTAGGGTCATTTGATTCTGGTCTGTCCAATGCATATATAACTAATATTTTTAGGGTGGTTTACCATACTCAACCCTTATCATACTCTATCATACTTGAAATAGTAATTCTATTTAACCAGGTAAGTAGTTTTAAGTAAAATATGTTAATAACTAGTGAAAAATGTGTTTAGCAACTGTAGTTAAGTATTAGTTTCTTGTATCTTTCCACACCAAGTTGGTGGTTGGCAAGGTTGTCAGTATTGTGAGTTGCCATGTAGGATCGTATGATTCTGCTATTCTCCCAATCCATGATGAGTTGTCATCAGCTGGGATCGGCAATCCAATAGTGACAGATTGCTTCAATTCCCGGGGGGGGGGGGGGTGGGTTGCTCGGTGGGATTGCATGATCCCACTGAATTGTGCGATTCTATGCAGAGGATGTTATAGGGTGGGCTTTCAGTGGTTGGGCTGGAATTTTTTTTTTATTTTAAATAAAACCTAATTGTGCCAATTATCCAATTGATCACTCTGCAAAAAAGAGAACCTATTCTGCTGCTGCGCTACATATTCATCTTCGGAAAACACGGCAGAGATGCATACCTACATCACAGTTGTATTCTCAATTGTGCTGCTTTGCATTCCGCCATGCTTGCTGGCACTGTTGCTTGAGGCTTGCTGGTGCTGGTTTCCTGCCATAGTCTTGGAGAGCTACCACCTTATTCACGCTGTGCATTGGAGAGCTATCATGGAACCGTACCTTGCTTGCTTTGCTGTGAAGTATATTTTATAATGTTTGATAAAAGATATTTTTTTGTTTTTGCTTTGGTTGCTGGGTGCTGTTAGTTCAATTATTGTGTGTCGACTGAGCCTTGCAAAATTAGGTAATGTTTTAAATTTACCAAATTGGATCATTTACAACTTGATGATTTATTATTCCCTTCTAATTTATGACAATATGTATGTCTTTCAATTATTTATACATATTTAAATATTTTAAAATTGTATTTCTTCTTACAAAAGGGATATAAGCAGGTGTATAAAATATGTATGGGGCCTTGAGATAGAATCTTTCAATTCTGTTATGATCATACGATTTATGATCCTAGTCCTCCCTCCCGATCTTCAGTAGGATTGTGATACTAACAACCATAGTGGTTGGTGACTAACTATCCCTTTTCAATCATGATGGTTCATGAAAGTTTTGAAATTATAGAATTTGAATGTTTTTTTCCCTTCTAACCTCTCATGAGTCCCAATAAAATTTCACTACAGCCATTCCAAGTAGTCACTGGCTAAGAGCACAATGGAGAAAGATCGAAACAAAAGTTGCTAGAGTAGTTTAATTTAATTATTAAAGATGTTCACTTACATAATTAACATAATTAAATGTAGTTACTATTTAGAGTATGGTGGAAAACATTTTTTTTCCCCTTGAAATTGTGAATTTGTTTGTGCCTAAATGTTGTATTGTTATCATGTATATGTATTAGATGCAGCGTCATGTAAGATAAGCTATCAGCAGTAGAGTGATCTAATCTTGTTTGAATATATGACTGCAATGTGAAAATGGTCTTCTTTGTAATGCTATTCCTTCTTACTTATATAGCAAGTCTCTACTAATGTAATTTTTCATTGTCCATTGATGAGAATTAATTCTATGAATGTATAATTACTATTGGGTAGGACTGTAAATGTGGACTTGATCTTTGAGGTTTCTGACAGAGTTGCCTCACCAGCAAACTAGAGAGATAAAGCAGGTTTTGTTGCTTAATACATTTGAAAGAATTAATTGTATTTGCTTCTGGAATACTTGGGACTAGAAGAAACTCCCCCCCCCCCCTGCGGTATATTAGGCTGAGAGTGGTTTCTTAACAAAATGATGGTGATTAAGGTATACACTTGATTTCCATAGCTTTCTAGGTTCTGGAAACAGCGCAGACAAGTTTAGGTTTTCTGGATTCTTGGGCCTATTTGGAGAAACAAACAAGCAGAACTTGAACAGTAGTAGTTTTAAAAGCTATCCTACAAACTAGTTCAAAGGAAACATATCTTAAGTTGTAGAAGTAAATTAGCCCAAGCCTGAGGATCCCACGCATATGGTGTAGTTGCATCATGTGTCCAGATGAAGGATATATTTACTAAATTCATAAAACTGTTAATTCATATTCAGAGGGTGAATGGTTTTTTGGGGTACATGAATGAACTCCTAATCATGGCTAAAATTTCCTTGAAAATTTAAGTTTCCTGCGATTCAAAAGCCTCCAATGGACAAGAGAATAAGACCTAGTAAGATTAGATTAAAATCAGATTAACTCAAGACTTGACTAATTAGTCTGGGCCAGTGTTGCTTTACCCAGGCAGTATTGTGCAGTTGAATTGGTAAACTGTGAACTGGGCTTCAGATCTGTCTGATTTATCAAGCAGTTGAATTACTGACCTGCTAAACATGTACTTGATGCTGTTATCAGTTTAATGTCTAAGGCAGGCATTGGACAGACACGTAAATAGCTTTGATACCTATCATCTATGTTGAGAAAAATAATTTGGGTTTGGAAAAAAGGGAGAAGTAAAAAGGCTAGAGAGATTTGAAGAGAAAACTGTATATTATTAAATGAGATATTGGTTGAATACAATAGAAGACTCAACCCTAATGCTTTATTTATATAGAGCTCCTAAGAAATATGAAGATTCTAATACTTTAAACATTGGGTGCAAGACAAGCAAGCTCCAAGCCCTAGAATCAATCATAATCAATCGTATCATAATATAACCTCAAATCAATCAAAGATAATTTCCTGCAACATAATTCTAACACTCCCCCCCAAGTTTGGAACATAAATTAGAACTCCTAATACTAAAATGCAATAAAACATAATAAATAGAACTTGAAAAATCTTCAAATTACATGAACAGCTTGCAACGAACACAACATACCAACAACTCCCCTTGAATGCGAAGTGATCTCATGGATGCCGGAATGATCATTGGCTAGTAGTATTGCTAGAACTGTCGGCATAAACATTGGTGCACAATACTGACAGAATGACTTTTGATGCACAAAGGAAGTGCACCAGGAATAAATTTGTGCACAATATTGCCAAAATGATTGTTGGCACAAAAGAGAGAATCTTGTTGCTACAACAATTTGATGTGACAGGGATGCAACAGGAGGGTATGATCTAGGAGCAGTGGCATGTGTCTCTCACATGCTTCATATGTGGCAGCATGTGGGCCGCATGCAGTTCAGGAAAAAGGGTGCTTGTAACTCATGCTGGCGGGTGGTGCAGGAATTTTGCTGGTGAGCTTGATTCTGAAGTTGGTTTGTCCAAAAACTCAATAATATTCCTAGAATCATCCCACATAGACTGTGATGCTTGCACAGGCGAAGAAATTTGGGAATTTTGATTTTGGGTATCTGGATAATTGTGGGTATTTGATATTTGGGTGATTGGGTAATCTGGGTAAATTTGGGTTTGATGGAAATCAGAAACAGAATTATTGAAAGGATGAAGGAATATCAGAGTATGCTACAACGGTAGCAAAAATGCTGTGATATGAGAAGGGTGTGGCGTTGAAAGTGATATAGGGTTTGTTTGTTTATTGTTTTTAAAAATAGTTTTCTGTTTTTAAAAACACAAGTTCCCATTTGGCAAATTGTTTTCATAATCTATTTTTTAAAAATTGTGACTTAAAATGTGTAATTTAAAAATAGAAAAACAGAAAAAAGTTTTCGATATTTTCTTAATTTGTTTTATTTTAGATGCTAATTTTGTAATTAAATAAAACATTTTCTTATTTACTTATCCAAATACCTTTTATTCTTTGTTTTCTTTAAATTCAAAAATAGTTCTTTTGGAGGAAAAAAAAAGGGTTTCTAAAAATTGTTTTGGAAACGAGGGGGGGGGGGGATAACATCTTAACAGATCCATAACCCTTAAGGCCTCAAGGCAGATGATGGCACTGATATCATGTTGAGAAAAATAAGTAGGGTTTGGAGAAAAGGGAGAAGTAGAAAGGCTAGAGACAGTTGAACAGTAAAATCTGAGTGTAACTGTTGAATGATATATTAATCTGAGTGTAATTGTTGAATGATATATTGGTTGAGTACTAATATAAAGACTCTAATAAAAGACTTAATTTTAATGCTCTATTTATAGAGAGCTCTTAAGAAATATAGACTCTAATACCCTTAACATTGGCTGCAAGAAAAGCAAGCTCCAAGTACTAGAATCAGTCATAGTATAATCTAGAATCAATCAAAGATAATTTCCTATAACATAATTCTAACAATCTATTATAATTTAGCCTTGGTTATTGAATTGTGTAGTGTATCGAAAGGCCAATTTTATGAATCATGAATCCGTAAGATTCTCAAGGCAATATGAAAATAGAATGCTTTATGTTACATATAATAAAATGCAAGCATAGATGAGAAAAAATCATAAGTTAGTCAAGAAAAATATTATTTCTCTAATATCATAAATTCAAGAAAGGAATAATGAGTATGAAGTTTCAAAACCCAGAGTTAACTTGTGTTAAAGTTTAGGATTTCACAGTGGTGGTGGAGCTTCAAGGTGAAAAAAATAGGGTTTTAGAAGATGAGTGAGTGTATACACTGAGAATATTCTTGTAAAATCTAATCTGAAGTGTTTTCCTTCCCCCTCTCTCTCTCTGTTGCTGAAACCAGCTCTTCTTTGACTCCCACCCATCCTCCTTTTCTCCTCCCTCTCGCTCACTAGTTCACCTCACCTCCCTTGTCCTCACCTCTCGCTCACTAGTTCACCTCCCTTGCAATCATCACAGCCGTTATTCTAACATCCATGGGTAGAGGAGATTGGTAAATCGAGTTTGATGCTCATCATGAGAGAAATTTGCCGCCTCCTTCTGACCCACTTTGGTGCTGCAGCTCTGCCTACCTCCTCTGTTTATTGAGTTTGGGTCACACAGAACCCAACCCAATTCTGTTTTGACCCACTTGGCTGTCACCTGGTGCAGAATCATCTCATCTGGAGCTTGAATTGCGGGAATTGACTGATACGATTCAGAATGTGATTCAGACAATTCTGTGTGTGATTTGAATTGATTTGGTAACAGATCAAATTGAATTGTGCAGTCTATCTGATGAATTGCAAATTCTGACTATCAAGTAGATTCTTTGTACTCAAGCACAGAGAGATGGAGGGAGTGTGCTATTTTAGGTATGAGAATTGGGCTGTATACACTGAGAATGCTTTCCTAATTAGAGTAGTTCAAGCTAGCAAAGAAACAGATCGGATGCAACTCAAAGCTGGGCAAATCAGATCTGAAAAGATGGATGATTAACAAATGAGAATCTTGGCTTTGTCCTAAAGTATTATTTGGCTTCACACGAGACATTTGCATGTCTCTTTACTTGGGTTTGTTTCAACATAGATTTCTGGTTTGCTCTCTTGATTACTGATAACATCCCTTAAATAGCATTCTTGGTTAAAACTTGGTACCAAGCTGTCAAAGCTCAAAGTCCAAGTTCATATCCAGCCACTGATAAATAATTTTGCAGTCTATGATCAAATGAAACAGAAGAAAAACCCTTAAGAGAAGTCCATACATGGGTTCATTCAGAGACATCTAACACAGCTTGATGGTAAGACAAAGTCATGAAAGTACAGTAAAACCTGATAAGATGCGGAAACATTGGAAGGCATCTGCTGGTGAAAGCTTTTTGTATCCTGCCGAATTCCGATGTTATTTGAACTTGGTTCTCTGCTTGGTAACAATAGAGGAGAATGCTAAATTTGACCAACATAGAAAAACTCTAATGTCTTGTATTTACTAATTTGTTTGGTTGGTTGTCAAAATACGTCGTCTGCAATTATATGGCTTTGGCCACTTTGATGCAGCTTGTCTTAGAGGGTGTAAGAGCACGGCAAAAGCAGGATTCCTTGTTGATGGAGAAGCAGTCTATAGATCGAGAGGTCCAGCAAGCAAATGCATCTCTTAATTTTTATGACATGAAGGCTTCAAGAATTGAAGACCAGGTAACTTTGTGTTGATTTAAATTAGATTGAGGTCATCTTCTGTAACTGATGGGTACACAAATAATCAAGTGAGCCTGACAATGAGAAATTCATGTAGGTCTCAATGGTTGTTTCTGTCTCTAAGTGGATCTCCCTAGATACTGAATATGATCCAAATCCATGTGAATAACATTATTTTGGGATGAAGATTTGGGCTTGACTAAAATGTTTGATTTGCAGTTGAAATTCTGTTCGGATCATATTCAGAGAATTGCAGAGGGCAAGTCTCAAAATTCTGTCACTCTGGAAAATTCACAAAAGAGGTTGTTGGACATCCGAAGATCATCTCAACAAGCCAGAGATACACTGGAGGAACTGCAATCTAAAGTTGACAATAACCGAGTAACTCGAATGGAGTTACAAGTTGAACTTGAGAAAGAAAGGTGCTTAGTCTTTATATACAGGTTGTGCTCCTTCAATGTGCTTTGCAGTTGGCAACTGTCTGACAAGTTATGCCTTTTTCTTTAACAGGTTTGCCAAGAAAAGAACTGAGGAGGAGCTGGAGGTTGCTAGAAGAAAGTTTGCATCTCTCCGAGCACAGACCGAGGGCTCATCAGCTATTAAAAAACTTCAAAAGGAACAAGGAGACTACAAGAAAATTGTCAAGTGTAGTATCTGCAAGGATAGGAACAAAGAGGTTAAATATTTCATTCTCAACTTTTTTTTGAGTGTTATATATCTGAACTGCAAGCATCACTTTATATGGGGGCTCCAAAAAAAGAGGTTTCTGAAGGTGCTATTAGATACTAGGGCAAGAGGGGGGCATGATGTTGAAGTTAAACCAAGAATTATAGATCTACACGTGCTTTTGGAACCTATCTAAATAAGTACTGGATCTTCAGAACCCTAGTAAGTTGTAAAAGATAATATTTGTTAGTCTTGGACTCCGTTCAGTAAGTAAAATTAAATATTTGGAATATTTCTAATCTTTGAAGCATTCATTGACATGTTACTATTTTTTTTGGTCAGGTGGTAATAACAAAATGCTACCACTTGTTCTGCAACCCATGCATCTCAAAAGTTGTCGAGGGTAAGCACCGTAAGTGCCCTGTCTGTGCTGCAAGCTTTGGGCCTAATGATGTGAAGCTTGTTTATATGTAACTGAAATCTGCAATGGTTCTCTTCTGCTTGCTAAAAAAACCTGTGTTCAGTTTGATTCTCTGATAAAGAATCCCACCTATGGTTATCAGAAAAGGTTTAAACATCTTCATAATTTAGCAATCGTGGCAAAATGGTACACTAGCATGAATCAGCTGGTTGATAACCTGTGTTCCTTGGGACTAATGCTGATTATTTTTGCTGCTGCTTTTCTTAGTATTTATTGTAGACAGTCTTCCTGGAGTTTTCAATGTTTGATGTTCTTAGTTTTCAGTTTTGGTTGTTTAGAAGGAAGAACCTCTTGGAGCCATAGGGATCTTGATATTTATTTACAGATTTATCATAGTACATCCAATGGGATTTAGAGAGGTCGTGGTGGTGGTTTTGGTCTCTAGACTGTAGTAATAATAAATTAAGAGAATGTAAGCGTGAAAACTGGAAAGCCATAATGGCAGTTGATTTGGAAGTTGACTTTAGAGTGCAATGTCTGTGGTAAATTTATTAGTTATGTTTTCTGCTGAAATGGCAGCAGTAGACAAATTTTGGCTACACAGTTCAGTGTACATAATTTAAAGTGGCTGTTTCATTCGTTTTTTCAGCTTGTAATGTTATTTAAAATGTTACTTGTTCTCCCGTAATTTTTTGACATCTTTCGCACATGGCACTAACTATTTAAAACATGTGAAACAGGTTTAAATAGATTGTTTGTCATGTTTGGATGGTATGAGGAAGTTGGCAGGATAATTGTCTAAGTAGAGCATATTGCTCTTAACTTCCTATCATTAGGTGTTTAGCTTTGGTACAACTTCGGAAAAGTTGTGTTATTTTATAAAACTTGTGATTTTATAGAACTTTTTAATACTTGTAAATTTTTATGTACAGTTTGCATTTTTTTTTTAAAAAATAAAATAATGCAAGTGTTCTAGGATTTGGGGTGTAACTTCTAACCTAAATCTTGCAATGTTTTTACGAGATTGTGCAGTTTTTCCATTAATCTTACAAAGGTCATAAAAAAATGAGTTTTATAAGAAAAACATGGACTTGGGCTACGTTCATTTTATTGGAAAGCATTTTTATAGGGTAGTGTTATTTTCATGTATATTAATAAATAGGTGACTTGTTATTTATATTTATGATTAAAAAATTGATATTTAAAATTATGATAATAGAAGAAAGTAAATTCATATTTGAAATCGAGGAATTTGCAATTTTCAAATTTACTCATTTAATATTAAACAAATAAATTAATTTTTCTCAATATTTTGTAGTTTTATTTTATGAAATATATTTAGTTTGAAACAAACAGCTTTAATGGGGAAGTTAGAATATTTTATAAGAAAAGTATGTGAGAATGCTGGAAGAGGTCATATCAGGGGTAACATTGGATGTTGATATATTGTATTGGTTGATGATATTAAAGGATCGGAACATTGTTTTATGTTATTTGATTCTATCTTGATGTGAGCAATATTGACAGGCAACTCATTTGCTTCCGTGACGAGAGCTTTGTTAGTTTTGATGGGATGATGATCCGAATAACAAAATTAACTCGTCCCAATTTTTGCCTCTTAGTATCCTCTCGCAAAATATGGAGGCCTTTTTCTAGCATTTCCTTTTGATCTTTTTATAAGGACCAATGTATATGTTTAGATGACCGATTTGGTCTTGTGAATTTTTACTGTGCAGTGATAACCTAATGTTATTGAGAACAATTACCCTCGTTAGTTCTTATTAGTCATTTGATTTGATTCAGGTTCATGAAACATCTTAAGAGTTTGGTCACTCTGTCATTAACGTATGCCATTCTTTGTTTTGGTGACTTGGAGCAACTTATAGAATTCATAATTTTAGGGGTAAGTATGTTGTTTTTTGAATGAAGTAATTTTAGCATACGCCCTACTTACACAATCGAGGGGTCAAATGTTTATGGAGCAAGTCTCCTTTTTTTTTTTTTCCACTCGAATCACTTTCCACTAACTTCCACAATGCGAATTGGGTCCGAAATTTTGGAAAATTATTTTATTCGCATGGGATCCAGTCGTTTATGATATTTAAGAGGATCGAAAATATATTTTTGAAAATATAATTATAAAATATTAAAATAATAAAAATATTTTACTTAATTATTTAATATTAAATCTGAAAAGTTTGATGAAAAATAATTAAAGAAAGAGTTATTTGTTTATATTGTCAAGATTCGATATCATCTCAACAAAAGATATACAAATGATGTCATGATCCGAATTCACGTAAATTTTGATATCTACTAGTTTCATTATTAATTTTTTTTAATTTTATCTAATAGAATTTTTTTTTACTTTTGTGAGAATTCAAATCATATTATAAATTTTTACAAAAAAAATGAAAAATGTTTCTTATTTTTCAAAATTTTCCAACAACCACTTTCCCTAAATCACAAAATTTATATATTAGATATGATAATAGGTTCATCATATATACACAGCCTCCCTATATATATTAAATTAATTTAACATATTAAATGCTAAATAAATATCATTTTCATATGTATACCTTGATCTTAATTTTAATTTAATTGTCAAAATTCTTTAAATAAGTCATTTTTGATCTTCCATAAATACAATAAAGCTTAATCATTCTTATCTTAATATAAAAATATTGAAAAATAAATAAAATGAGTTCAAGAATTTAGTGAGTATATATTTATTACTATTAAATCTCAATCTGATTATATTAATTAGTCACAAGTTGATTATATATTATATTAAAGAAATAAATACAATCTAAATTCCTTAAATCCTTAAGGCACACAAAATTAAGCATCAAGTTAAGTATTTACTTGCACATAACTTGAACTTTATAATTCTTATCAAAAGTCACAATATCTCAATCATTCATTAGTACACAAAATTATTATCATATTACATGCACCCATTTTGAGTAATTATCACACTCACATTTAGTAAGGCTTAATCACATTCACTCGTTATAATCACATTAATTAAAGATGTTTAATCACAAGTATTCATACTACATCATAACGGATATCAATTATGATAATAATAATAAAAAAATGCATTTATCTTTTATTTTTTGAGTCAATCTTATACCTTTTACAAGCTGTTCATCCTTATTCCTCTAAAATTTGCCTTATACCTTTTACAAGTTATCGTTGAAAATATTCTATCTAACTTTCACATCATTATCCTCTTACATTTTTCATTTCCAATGCCACTCATGACATATTTCGCATCATAATATGCATATTAGAACTCAACTCTACAAAATTCAATGCAATATCAACACAAGGTGATCACACTATCATTATGGAGCAAATTAAAATATGTAAAACAATATATATAATAGTACCATGCCTCTTTGTATGGTCACAATATTTATTTACTTTTCAATGTAAATTGTACTACATTTTTTAGCATGTAAAAAATGACATAAGTTTAATTATATTATAAATATCATTTACTCTCACATTTTAATCACGGTTAATTGACAATCAGTGATAATTATCTTTAAGCCTCGCAAGGCAAACAACATTCTCTTGAATTAATAATTATTAACTTATCACAAGAATCATTTCTAGATTCTCTCATATATAACTGCACATTTGATTTTATAATATATATATTATGACTCATTAGTACCTTATTTTAAGATTCCTTGGTGAACGAATGTATGATCTTTATCATTTATAGGAAAAGATCATAATTGATAACATTTAAATATTTTAATATTAAAACTAGAGTGAAATATATATTCAACTGATAGTACCCCTTATTTTGAAGATCTTCAGATATCTCACTTTCATCTTCTAATCTTTTCTATTTCATAATTTATAATAATAAGGGATCGTTTGATTTAAACTGAGGAAAGAGAATGGAATCAAGAAAGGGATTTAGGAAGAAAGGAAAAGAATGGCTCTTGATTACCCAATTTGTTTGGTTCAAATAGGAAAGGAAATTAAATATTTTTAATTCACTTTATTAATAATTATTATACTAAAAATTAACTTATAATTATTATTAAAATAATTATAATTATTATCTTATTATTTTTATTTTATTTACTAATATTATAATTTTTATAATTCTTTAATATTAATTATTAATATCTTATTAATATTATTTTTATTATTACTCTTATTATTTTAACTTTTATTAATATCTTAACAATAATTAATACATGTTAATAATTATTATTATTTATTATTTTATTAATATAATTAATTATTAATAATTTAAAAATATTATAATATTATTAATATAATTAAATAATATTATAATAATAATTATTTATTTATTATTATTTTATAAACATTATTAGTTATTAATATTACAATTATTATAATATTAAAAATAACAAGTATTAAAATATTATAATATTATTAATATATAATAATTATTTTATAATATTATTAAGAAAAAATAAAGAAAATGAATGAAATTCCCTAAGAAGTTAGGGGGAATCATCATTCCCTTAAATGAGGTAATACTATTAAAAGAAAAAGGAGAAAGGGAATGAATTTTTTCTAAACTAAATAAAAATAAAGGGAATGAAACCCTACAATTCGCTTTCCCTTTCTTGAATACTCCTAACCAAATGGCTCCTAACTTATAAATTTTAGGTAACTTTTTATTTTCCTTTGAACATTATCAATCTATATTATTAGTTCCCTTTATTTTCCCTACTTACAAGCTATAACAACGAATCATATACAAGTGGATGTCTCTTATGTCTCTCCAATATTATAATTTCAACTTCAAATTGTCAAATTGTACTATAATAATACTCTAAATCATTAATAAAATTTCAAATTTCAAATTCCAAATACTTTAATCATAACATGTAAAATCATACCTTGAGTTTTCGATACTTTCAACTCTAATTCAATAGGACCATCCAATCTTATTAAAAATGTTTGGGATTTCTTGGTGTAAGTTTAATTTGTCATAATATTAGATGAAACACTCTTGAAATGTCCTTACATGGTGGCATAAGAGCTTATATTCAAAAACAATCCTTGTGTATTCAGTGTTGGTCACAACTTGGATTTTCTTTGTCCAATCTCCATAATATATAATGTGATTTTCTAGGAAAATTTCAAATCATACTATCTTATCATTTTATAGAAGGAAAATATTATTTCTCAAAGTGTTGCCTATATCTATAATGTACGAAAAATATGTTTTACTTAAAACTAGTCGAGATCTTGTAGAATATTATAATCTAATATTCTATAGGCACTCTTTCTATTTTGTTCTAATAATCTATATCATAAATTGTTTATTTTTCTTAGACTTTCGTCGTATTTTCAGATACTCATAAATAGGTTTTATTCAGAACAAGCATAATTCTCTCAAAATGATAACATATAAAACTGTATATATATCTTAATCATCTCATTTTACCATTATTTTACCATTTTATAATATATAGATCATATTTTCCGACTATATCATTGTATTTATCAAAATACCCAAATGGGTCTTTCTTGAATGGAGTTCCAAATCAGCATAAAAATGGAAACTTTACGATATAAGTGTGTTCACCTACATTGCCAGTAGCGGAAGCTCACCAGAAGGAGAACCGCAGCTCCCCTGCTGCTATCCTAAGTTGCGATCTGCAACTTCCCATCCTTCACGAGCTACTACCATCGCGAATGTAGTTGGCGGATGGAATGGAAACTTGCCAAAGGGGAAGAGGAGCGCGCCTGCCGTTGTTGTGATTCGTGGGTCTTCATACGAAGCTACTGGGCTGGACGTCGAAGGAGCTATTGCAGTGACAACGACCGGGACCAAATGGGAGAAGGACGGGATGGAAGGAGAGAGAGTCGACGAAAATGAGAAGCAAACCGAGAGAGAGTTGTCGGAGAGAAGAGAGGGAGCTATGAGAGGGTGAGAGAAACCAGAATAAGAGAAAGAAGGAATTTGAACCTTCCAGGAAAAGAAAAAAAAAAAAAAACAAAGAAAGGTAGCGAAGGGCTTTTATTCCATGTTTCTCACTTTACATAACCTTATTTTCTTAAAGAAAGAAAAAAATAAATCTCAACCCTTCATTTTCAATTTTAAATCAATTCTAATCATTCATTTAATTTAAAATTTATTTCTTTAAAATCATTTCTAATCTTATTTAAAATCCTAATTTTTACATATCAAATAAATATGACAAAATTTATCTTTTGATTTTTTAAAATCATAAGTATACATATATTAATACAACTATCCTTTCTCAATATACTTTGAATTTCAAAAATATTCTTACGAACTCACAAATTTGTAAATAAGATGTTTATCAAAATGATTCACTTGCTTCTCACCCTTAATTTTTAGAATTTTTAAAATTTAGATAATCTTTCTATTGAATAAAATTATAATAATATTTACTTAATCAACATTTAAATAATCCTATCTCACCTTAACATAAATAAATATAATTTAACCATACTTTCTAAAAAAAAAAAATCATTTCAAGTTACTTAAAATAATAAATTTTAAATATTATCCTAGCAATATTACAAATGATATATCATTCTTTTATTTATATGTAAACAAATAAAATTGTCTTACAAAGAATGTCATTTAACACAATAAATGAAGTTTTAAATATTATCAATATGGTTTTTTATTTTCTAAATTTTTATTAAATTTTTTTTATAGAGCTCTACAATTTTTTTTTCATAAAAAATTTCAATTTCATTGTAGATGCTTAGATATTTTTTTGTTGCAACAATGACTAACGAGGCAAGATTTATATAAGTAGTTACATCTTGACACCTAAACAATTGCAACTTTTTATTAAAAAATTGAACCTTAAAAACACAATGTCGTGTTGAAATAAAAGCCCTACAAACATGTTTGATGGGGAGGCGCCGCATATGTTTGGGTAGATTTCTCTGTGGACAAAGTAGACGAGAGAAAACATTTGAATCATTGAAAGATCGGTAGTTCCTAATTTTTCCGTCTCACTCTCCACCAAGGGAGCAGAAGTACAAATAATAATAATAATAATAATAATAATAATCCAAGAGGTTCACCGATGTACTCTGCCTTTTGTTTTGTTTTATATTACAAATATTTTCAAAATTCATTTTTTATGCGAAGAACACAATTTTAGAATTCATGATGTTGTACAAATCTTAATCATACGATTAGTGATAAATATTATTGAAGGAATCAGTTATTAATACAAAAAATAAAATATAAAAATATAGTTATAGTTACAGCCTTGTTTGAAATATTTAATTTATAAGAAAGTAAAACTGTTAAATGCTTACTTTAATATTTATGCTAAATTGGTTGCATTTATGCTGCTATTTCATTTGTTTATTTGTAGGTTGCTTTCTTTCTTTCTTTTTTAAAAATAAGTAATAATAGAAGTAGTAATTTATTAAATATATACGTCTAAAGTTCTAACATGATGGAAAATAAATTTTTTAAAATAATATTGGATACTACTGATTATTCTTTGGTTTGTGACAAAATCATGAATCAATTTGGTGAATTAGATCTTTTCAATTTTGGCTAATTTATTTTCTGAAAAACTCATAATTATCAAATTCATGATTTCATCATAAAATATAGAAAACCATTGGCATATCCGTTAATTTATTTGTGTAAAATATACTAATAAATAAAAATTAATTCACATCAAAATCATTTATCAACTTGTGGTGTGACAAGGGTTTAAAGAGAAATTCTCGCAACTTTATTTGAACTCGTAAACAAATTAATACTCAAAATATTTGAAATTTTTTGCGGAAAACAGTTATGTAATATAATAGAAAATTTGATTCTGATATCAATTGCCAGAAAATTACAAAAGATAAAATAAAATAAATTGAACCAATAAACAGATCACAAACATGATATTAGATATTATGAATTTCGTGCAAAATCATTAGTAACGAATTGTAAACTAGAATTGCATACTTGGAGTTCCCAGTGAATCTGACAGAAAATTTTCACATACTTGTCACAAACTCCAATAACATAAAAGAAGGTCATTCGATCAATAATCCGAATAGGATTGGAGAAATATAAAGTTTGCTCCCTTCTAATTTAAAATTTTAAACATTGCTTTTTTAAATTATATAAAATTTAAAATTAACACTCGTTAATTTAATTAACTATTTTATTAAATTACATAATTTTTTATAGTACATAATTTTTTCATAAATCTTTTAAATAAAAATCATAATATTATAATATACAGATTTATTTTATCATTTTCTGCATATTATTTTTAAAACTCATTTTTATAATTTAATTTTTACTAATTATATAAGATAAATTATTTAAAAGAAGATAAACTAAAATATATTGTGATTTTTATTTGGAAGGTTCATATAAAATTATATAATTTAACAAAATAATAAATTAAATTATTGATAATTGTTAATTTTAAGTGTTGTGTAATTTAACAGATAATTTCTAAATTTTTAAAATTAAAAAAATAAAATATAACCACCACAAAATTAAATAAAGTATTTTATTTTTTTTTGGATCCCGTTGGGCCGAGGTGCCTAGTATTGAATAATGAGTGACAAAACTAACACGTCCAGTATTTTCTTGATGGAAGATCGTGTTGTGAAAATTTTTAATGGCGTGTTACAAAACTTGGGGGAAAAATTGTAGCATCCATACAACATTTTGTATCTTTTTCCTCATTAAAAGTTATATAATTTTTTTTTATACAATATTAAGATCTCTTTGATAAAAATTCATAAATTTTTTATAAAAATCTAAATATTTTTTATTACAACAATAAATAATGAAATTACAATCTTTTATAAAAAAATAGAAAATTTATATAAAAAATTTGCAGGTTTTTTTTAAAAAATGCTACAATCTGGTATCTTAAAAACTTATAATATTCTACCTATATAAAAAGTAAAAGAAAATATAAAAATTATAACACTTTTATAAAAATACATATATTTTTTGGTCAAAGCAAAAGTCCTTCAAGCATGTATGTTTCATGGGATGCTGCCGCACGTGATTTCGGTGGATTTTTCTTTGGACAAAGCATACAAGAGAAGAACACTTACCATCATGGTATTCCTCCTCATAACCCCCCCCCCCCCCCCCCCAAAAAAAAAAAAAAAAAAAAAAAACTGGAACAAAAGTCCAAAAACAAATTAATAGAATATTTATAATCCGTAAATCCAAGAGGTCCACAAATGTACTCGCATTTATGTTTTATTTTGTTTTATTACACACTTTCCAAAACTCATTTCTTCCTAATCATAAGAATATTGGCAAAAATAAATATTACTGATGGAAATAATAAAATTAAAAAAAATAGCTATAGTTGCCATCTTGTTTGAACTATTAATAAGAAAATAATATTGATAAATTGTGATAAATGCGCAATTTATCATTTATAAAAAATAGTTACATATCCAATTTGTTAGAGTAATAATAAAATTAACTTTATATCTTCTCTTAATAATTTAAATTTTTGGAAATAATTGACAGTTGATATAATATAAGAGTTTTTTAAACTAAAACTTCAATTCCTATTGCTTGCCTGTGTTATGTCTATTTTTCAAATTCAGGAGGTTATTGCATAAGGGAATGCGTTACATTAAAAATAGAATCAAGCATGAGTTTTCTCTTGATAATTAAAATTTTTAGGAACAACTGGCATTCCATATGGCTAACTCATTAGCTCTACAATTTATTTAGGACTTATTTTAATTCATTCTAAATTTAAATCAATTTTACATTATCATCCATTAATATAATATTTCATTACAAAATTGGTTGAACTTTCTTACTATAAAAAACTCTTAATTACTCTCACTTTTTTTAATAATATAATATCTTTTTATTTACTAGTAATGTAGAAATTTTTTACATTAATGTGAATCAAATTTAATTTTTTTTGGGGAGAAAATCCAAGAAGCTTTTCAATTTAGAACTGATTGGATTTTATTTCCTTTAACTTAGGAAACTTGAAATCAAAACTCTAAACTACACAAAACCTTAGAATTAATATACATGATATAGTTAATTAACCATTTTATTGAACTCTATAGTCTTTCCATAATCCTTTTATAGATTTGGTTAACTCATTAGCTCTACAATTTCTTTCCTTAGGATTTAATTTTGATTCATTGTAAATTTAATTTGATTTTACATTATCATACATCTCTTAATAACTTAAATATTTAGGAATAATTTGAAGGAATTAAATTATTTAATTATTAAAACCCTATATTATGGCATAAGATTGGAATGAAATTTTATGAACACAATAATACATTTATGAGGAATTACTATAATAAAAATACTTAGGTTGAGAGCATCCATAATTGCACTTAATAATTGCTCCTCCTTTAATAAGCAATTATGCAATTCCTTTCTTCTAATTCCTGAAATCACAATAAAGAAAGATGTGGTTACCTTTCCTTAACTAAAACCTCCAATTTTATTTTTTTAGGTGATAATGTAAACAATTTTCATGATGGAGCAAAAAATTGATGATGGGGTTTTAGTAAGATAGGGTCCCTTTTTATAAATGAAATTGGGTTATAGATCTTATTTATCATAAGATTCATACGTGCTAAATTAAATGAATTTAGCCCTAAGTACTAATTGGTCTTTTATTTTGAGTGTTACCTAATGACTCTATTAACATTAATATTCCTATTTAATGAATTAAATAAGTCCACAATAATAAAATACTAACAATTTCTCACTTGGACCTACATAATTTACAAATAGTTGCCACTAAAATATTAATGTCAATATGAAATGGTACTATTAAACTTATAAGTCTAAATTAAGATTATAAACGGCCAATAACATGAAATATCATATTTAAAGGGATATTGACATCAAATATATTGAATGCCTACACCTTATTGACCAATGCAATCAATATCTTTTAGGGATATAACATCAAAATGTGTATTATAAGATTTATATAACTTTAATGTGATTATATGTAAATCTCCACATAATGGGTCCTAAAATTCATCCAATATGTTTAATGAGAATTAAAAGTTTTCAACATAGTAATGAAACAAAGTCTAAATGTCTAAAATCACATCTGATAGCCAAAATTGTGCACAAAATGTATGGCAATAATACAAATACCTCATTATGAGTATTTTGATTAATCATATCTCGAGATAACAATGACCTCATATTATCAAAACTTCTACTAACCCAAAATACTAAAAGGTTTAGGCAAATCCACATTATTTATATGATCATATTTTATATTAGCTTTTAAGCCTTTGGTTGGTGCATTTATGAGTATACAATCCATGGAAAAACATGTCATATGCTCATATATATTCTCTCTTTCACAAATTAATACTTTAAATTGAAGTCCTTTACATAGGTAAAATTTTATTATTTAGAAAGAGGATATGAGTGATAGTATCGTCGTGACATAAAAATAATTAAGAAGAAAATCTTAACTAAATAACTTCACAAGCAATACATGACAAATAGCATGCCCTACCCTTATAACTGAGGTTACTGCAAATGACTAGTTAATATTTTTCATAACACTGCTTCTCCTAATATGTGTCTTGACACTAATTCATGATCATTTGGATAACCAGTTAAATGAGTTTAAGTAGCAAGTAATTATTAGATCTCCCAATTTTCTATAGGTTAGTATGTAATTATTTGTACTGCTCATGTACCTTATCAATAATAGTCTAGTACCACTACCTTAAACATATAACAAGCTACCTATAACTAATGTATATGGGATATCATTTATTTTCTTTATCACTAAGAAAGTCATTGGGCTGAATAAAAACAAGAGCATAATAATGTTAAAGCCCTTTTTGGCATAACAATTGAGATTAACTAAACATGCCTAAGATTTATTACAAAATAATAAATAATATCTATATAGAAAGGCATTCCTAGGTATTTTATTTAGATTGCTTCATCTTAGTCAATACATCTACATTGTCATTGATTAAGAGAATGTCATCATTGTGTAGTTTTATGCTCAAATTCACATTAATTTTAGGTTCCTTTTCAATGATTACCATGTTGAAGTTCACAATCACTACACATAGTTTTATAGACTTAGCCTATTCTTTATAATTCACCCTATTTAATATCTTAATAGAGGCTAATTATGTATGTAATGAAGCTAAGGAAAAATATATTAACTTGTTAATGTATGTAGATACTTTAATCATGCTTGCATTTTTTCCTCTTCAAATAATTATACAATTTCACATAGTATTATATTATAAGATCCAATACCAAAAGGTATTTAAGACTTACAATGTAAAATAAAGGTTAAACATTACACTCATAAAATCTAATACTAAAAAGGTGTTTAGCAATTTTAAGAACATAATATCTAACTTTACACTCATATTATCATCAATATACTATATTAATAATATAACATTAAAGAGCCTTCCCCTTAAATACTTTAAAAGTAATTTTTCTTTCCAAAATTTTTGAACAAAATTTTTTGCAACTAGTCTCGTTAAAGCAAGTATGTAATTATACAAAATTTTTATTTTCTATAATTCCTATATAATGCAATAATATTCTAAAAATGATCTCATTATACAAATAAAATAAGTCCATTTACACGTTTAAGTAAAATAAGAAAAAAATACTCAAACATTTTTTAATTCTAATTTTTTTATTTTTTTAACCAAAAAATAAGCCTAGTTATATAAAAGCGCATTTTCATGTAGATTTTTGCCTACAATTATCCTACACTTCAAATCCTTACTAACCTAGCATAAATTCCAAAAAATGCATTAAAAGTCAAGTTTCAAAAATTTAAATTTTTTCCCAAAAAATACTCCTATGATTCCAAGGCTTTAGGAAGAATTTCTCTATGCTTTTCTATTTAGACTCATATTTATCCCAAAAATCACTCCTTTAACTAACTTAATCTTAATGTTATCAAAAGTGGAGAAGATAAAATTCAAGATTTGCCTTCCCAAGCTTCAATCATTTCCAACACTTTCTAGGGAAAAATTTTTCAACAAGAGTTCGGTCCATTTGAACATGAATACTCATATTCCTAGTAGCATTGATTCACATGAATTATCAAAATACAATGGGCCAAGTACAATAAAAACAAACACAATATTATCACAACATCATGCGTGACATGAATATGAAATTAAGTAATAGTTCAATAACATGTTTTTCTAGAAAATTATAAGTGTTTCATGTTCATTATGAATTCACACATATGCACAATTTTTAACATTCAGAAACTAGATTCATTGTGTCAAGTATACCTACTAGATTTTTTACACAAAATACAAACATAGAACCTAAAAAAAAAAAAGGCAAAACATGCTATTTATGAAATGCTTTTTTGGGAAATTCTAACAATGCTATATACTATTTTAGTGAAAAGCAATGTATACTAGCAAATTTAATATATACCATGTGCAATTATTTGTATGTGTATTAAAAAATTGATATATATTTTGGATTTATAACATAAATGCACACAATAAACATATTACTAGAAAGAAATAACATGTATCCACAAAGCAAATAAATGTCCAACATAACTCTAAAACCAGAATCAAACAAGTAACAAGAAACATAAAGATATATGTATACACCAAAGCATTCATAGTATAATTTCTAGTGTCCAAATAACACACATACATATATATATATATATTAAAGGCATATATTTTGCAAAGATATATGCATCAAACATCATAAATGTTTAATTATTAGTTAACTATTCTAGAAAATTATTAGCACATTAGGATTCTCCTTGAGAGAGAAATGATATAATATACTTCACATGAAATTTCACCAAAAGTCAACCATAATTCAAAGTCATAAGCTAGCTTTGATATCAATTGAAGGAATTAAATTATTTAATTATTAAAACCCAAATCATGACTTTAAATTATGGCATAAGATTGGAATGAAATTTTATGAACATAAGAATACATTTATAAGGAACTACTATAATAAAAATACCTTGATTGATGGCATCTATAATTGCACTTAATAATTTCTCCTCCTTTAATCAACAATTATGCCATTTCCTTTTTGTAATTCTTGAATTAACAATAAAGAAAAATGTGGCTTACGAGTTACCCTCCCTTAGTTAAAACCGCTAATTTTATTTCTTTGGGAGAGGGCAAAACCAATTTTCATAATGATGCACAAAATAGGTTTGGGCCTAAGTACCAATTGACTTTTTATTTTAAGTGTCATCCAATAACCATATTGACATTAATATTCCTATTTAATAAATTATATAGGTTTACAATAATAAAATACTAACATAATTGACATTGAAATAGCAAACTCATTAGCTATACAATTTATTTAGGATTTAATTTTGATTCACTTGTTAATTTAAATTGATTTCATACTATCATCCACTTATATAATATGCAATTAAAAAATTGGTCAAACTCTCTTATTGTAAAAAAGACTCTTCATTACTCTCACTTTTTCTAATGATATAGTAATGTAAAAAACTTTACAATAATAATGGATCAAATTTAATTTTTTACAGAAAAAATCCAAGAAAAATTTTAATTATGGATTGATTTGGATTTATTTCCTTCAACTTAGAAAACTTTGAATTAGATCCCTAAACTACACAAAACCTTATGACTAGCATAAATAATACACTTAATTAACCATTCTATTAAAGTATATTGTCTTTCCATAAACTTTTTAAAAAATTGGTTAACTCATTAGTTGTACAATTTCTTTAGGATTTAATTTCAATTCATTGTAAATTTAAATTAGTTTACACTATTCTCATATATACATATTGATATGTGATTAAAACATTGCTTAAATTGAAAAAAGAAACTCTTAATTACTCTCACTTTTTCTAATTATAGAGTATTTTCTTATTCATTGGTAATATAAAATATTTAAATTGATAATAGATCAAATTTAATTTTTTTGGGGAAAAAATCCAAGAAAGCATTTAATGTTGAATTGATTAGATTTTAGTTCCTCTAAAGGAAACTTAGAATTAGAGCCCTATATTACAAAACCTTAACATAAATCATGCACTTAATTAATTATTTTATTAAAATATATAGTTTTTCTATAAACTTTTTAAACATGAATCACATTATTATTTTATATTGGCATGCTAATTCAAATTTTCATACATAGCTTTTTAGTTATATAATTAATAAAAATTTAATTATATATTAAATTTTAATTCAATAAATAAAAATAAAATTATGCATGAAAAATTATTAAGGTAAACTAATATATAATAATATTATGATTCTTGTTTAAAAATCTCATGAAAAGATTTTATAATTTAATAAAATAAATAATTAATTAATTAAATGATGATGATTGTTAGTTTTAAAATTTTATATAGTTTAAAATTCTAATTCCAAAATTTTTGAAATTGGAGGAGGGAAATCCCACTCACCCCAATTTTAATTTTCTCTTTATCTTTTGACATTTTCTTTCTCTCCATCTCTTTTTTTTTTTTGAAAATTTGACAAATCACAATCATAATAAAAATAGGATTTGTACTCAATTTGTTTACTATCTCAATTATCTAAACTACACACATATGTCAATTAAAAAAATGATTAACATATGTTTATATTAAAAGTGGTCATTCTTGCCTACACTCTAGTTAAGGATAAGGAATGAGTTAAGTCTTAACATATATAGGATATATCTATTTCAAATTTTCTTAATAGATTTAACTTTTGACTTATTTTATTGCATAATTGCTAATTGATGTTAGGTATTTAGAAAATTATACATCGGCATTCAACCAACATCTACTTAAAAGTTGCTGTATATTTATTTTTAATATCAATTGTATGACCATTGTAAATGATAAAAATAATGTTGAATTTTATAATGATAAAAATTGACATCATTTATGTTGTTAGCATTGTAAGAAATAAAATTAAATATCATTTTCTTTTAAAAAATTAATATATAATTTCTATAATATCATATTAATTTAATTTAATAACTAATGTGGTATGTCTCATCCCTACCTCTGAAACCTTATCCCATGTTCCCCACTTCTTCATCTAAATCTTATCCCTTATTCCTCACTCACTTGTCTACCCCTAAACCTTAACTGCATCCCTTTTTTCCTTATTCCTTCATCTTCCGTACCTCATAGTATTCCTTTTTACAAAATATCATAACTAAAAATAAAAATTAACATCTCCCATGACTTCACAAAATCCAATTTCAATGATTTTAAAGACTAAATTCAATAACAAAATGTTAAAAATGATGAAAGGTTTTATACAATACCTTAACCAAAGATGAGTGTTTTGTTAAGTTTATCTTGATACCCATTGCTCAATATGTGAGGTTTGCATTATTTAAAAATATTTTTGAATATAATACCTATAGATACAATAAGGAATCATAAAAATTTGTATGAATGAAATTAAATTTCTTACCAATAAAAATCTATAAAAGCTATACCAAAATGATGGTAACAAAATATGATTAATTATAAAATTAAAAGTTTAATTATAAGAACAAATACAAAAAGTGAAATAAATCTTTCCATTTATATTTTGTACTTTTTTAGTGAATACTAGATCTTATATAATTAGCTATAGGCTAATGGAGTTTCAATCTTAGAAAATAACTAGTGAGTAAAAGCACAAAAACTAAAGAGAATTATTTTAAGGTTTGAAGGAGAGCATGCCTCAATAAATAGATAATTATTTTAGCATTGGAAGAGTGTCGGGATGAAATTTGCAAATGACACCTTGATTTACTTTTTAATTTTCACCTTACACCATGCTTTAACATTTTTATTTTTAAATCGTGTTTGAGGTAAAAGGTTCCATGTCATTTACTGCAAAACATTGACATCTAAAGTTAGCTTAGGTAAATAGCTTTGGATATTAAATGTCAATTAAGTACAAGAGAACACTATCATCTTTAACAAAATGAAGTCATCCCATTAACCAATGTTTAACATTAGTTACTAAATATGGATCAATATCATAATAATTGGAAGAGAATCATTTTAAGTGAATTGATATCATAATAATCTTATATAATTAGTTATAGGCTAATGGAGTTTCAATCCTAGAAAATAATTAGCGAGTAAAAGCACAAAAACTAAAGAGAATCATTTTAAGGTTTGAAGGAGAGCATACCTCAATAAATAGAGAATTATTTTAGCATTAGAAGAGTGTCAGGATGAAATTTGCAAATGACACCTTGATTTACTTTTTAATTTTCACCTTACACCATGCTTTAACCTTTTTATTTTTAAATCGTGCTCGAGGTAAAAGGTTCCACATCATTTACTACAAAACATTGACATCTAAAGTTATCTTAGGCAAATAGCTTTGGATATTAAATGTCAATTAAGTACAAAAGAACATTGTCATCTTTAACAAAATGAAGTCATCCCATTAACTAATGTTTAAAGTTAGTTACTAAATATGAATCAATATCATAATAATTGAATGTTGATTATTAAAAAAATCAAATTCTTTTACTTTGGTAACTTTTTTTTTTTCATTAAAGTTAATTTGATTATATATATCAAACTAGAATCCAAGATATGCATCACATATTTATGCAACATTTATATTTATCTAAAAGTAGCATTCGTTTATATTTATTCCATAAACATATATCAAAACATATAAACATAAACCATACAATCCAATTTATGGTTTCATAAGTGGTATCAAGCAACAATTTTGGTGTTTAAGTATAAACTTTTTAAAAATATTGATATCATTTTATGAATTGATTTTTTTTTAATAAGTGAAGTTGAAAATATTAAAATTCTTTATTTCATTTCCATATTTTCCTTATACAATTAAATGTATACAAATAGCAAAAGATTGAATATAAATGTTTAAATAAATAGGAAAAGAGAAGGACACTTACAAAAATTATAATTCTATTTATTTTCATATTAGTATATTAATATATACATAAAAAATTCTATAATTTACAATAAATAACAAAGATATAGAGAACATCATAGACAACTTTTAAAATGAAGGGTGTAGATTGATGGCATTTGAAATCCATTAACATAGGCAAATTTTATAATGAATGATGTAGATTGTTATATTCATCATGAAAGCTATAAAGAAGATTTTGGAATCCATAAAAAAAAATCCTTAAAAGAATTTTGATGAATTCTAAAACCTTCATAATAGCTAATTTGGTGTTGAATACAACAATTTATATTCTCTAAATTCAAAGCCTTTTTTTCATTAAGGGTAAAAATTGTCATATTAAATAGAGATAGCTTTTGAGATGAAAGGTATTGATCATCACATTCAACATTATTATGATTATTGAGAAATTCTTGGAATTTATTGAAATCCTTTCTAAGGACTTATACCCATATTTTAGCAATGAGCATGAGGATTTTACAAAATATTTAAAAAAGATTGTTGTCTGATGTCCTTCCAAATGTGTTGTAGGATGCTTGTATTCATGGTTGAAATGTGGTGTCATGCCTTCTTCTAAATTTTTTAATTTTAAAATTGGTATTTTGAAGAGGGAAAAATGTCAAATATATTTTGGTGAAATAATATAGTGGAAGGAAACCTTCTGAGAAATGACTAAATTTTGATAAGAAGTGTAAATGAGAAAATTAGGTGAAAATAAAATGCTAATAGAACAAATGTGAGATGGAGTAAATAAGAAAAAAGAAAATTTTGATTAAACAAACCTTAAATAGAATTTTGGGTAAAATGCAATAATGGAAGAATAAAAAGTTCTTAAAAGTGGGTTTAAATAAATTATTAGAGTAGGAAAAATGTATGAAGTAATTAAGTGTAAATAGGGAAGATGGTAGTTGACTACATAGTTGATTATCACCATCCAAACTACATTTTGGACTAGTATAGTTGACTATAGCTCAAGAAAATGGCTAATAAGAATAAGACCTAACTTACATTTTTTTTCCTAAAATGCCTCTGCCTTCATAAACTTAAATTCATCCCATTAAGGTATAATTTTCTCATTTTTTAGTAAACGAATCTCTTCTTTCTCTCTTGAATTATCTTATCTGGTTCCTCCCCCTCCTTTTCTTCTTCTTTTTTTTAAGATTAATCAAGCAAAGTTAGGAACAATTTCTTATCAAAATTTTCACACAAGCATGGTAAGGATTTCTTAATAACTAGGATTTTTATCATTTTCTTTAAATTTGGAATGATTTAAGCATTCAGACTAAAAGGGTAGAAATAAGCCTTAATGAGAAATATTTGTGATTTTAGTTGACTAAGGCTAAAAGATAGCAAATATGACTTCCTAAAATCTTCCTTATAATAGTGAATAAATAATCTAACTCTATTTACAAGATTTGAATTGAAATTGTTAATCACAATTAAGTTTTTGGTTTTTAGCATATTACATGTAAAATATGGTGATTTATGAAATGTGGTTTGGTTTTGATACGATGAATGAAATAAATGAAGTGTTAAAAAAGTATGTTGATGATTTAACATGGTTTAGTGAAGTAAAAATTGAGTTTGGATTGAATTAGAGGCAAATGATCAGTGTTTCAAATTAAAATTCTACAGAAACCTAAGTTATAGTTAACTATAAGCCTTTGAGCTATTCTTTAGCTATTAATAGTTGATTATAAGCACCAAAGTTACTTTCTTGGCTTTTGTAGTTGACTATATAATCAACTTTAGGATAGTAGGATTACTTTTTAAGCCTTTATTATCAACTATATACTATACTTAGTTTAGATTGAAACATCATGTTATGCATGAAATTTTAGTGTATCCCAAGGTTCTTTAAAGCTAAGGTAAATTGGTATGTAATACATATACATTAGTTATGAGGTTGTTAGTAATATAATGAGATATAATAAAGTCAGAATGTGAAATTGAGTTGAAAATTATGTTGTAATATTGTTGATAATGTGTAACCACACTAATAAGTATGATAGTATTATGTTGCTTATAATACACTCAATAATGATTTGTCATACATATGGATACTATTAATAGTATGAGTGGATATGTGTGACTATGCAAAGAAATATGTAAGAAGATGTGAATTTAATTATGGAAATATTTAAAAGGTGAAATGAGATGATGTATGAGAATGATAAGAGATAAATGCTTGCATTAGCCTATCTTCACTAAATTACCATAGTATTGGAAGGTCGCGAGGTATGAAATAGTGTCGCAAGTTGCATATAACTATCTTTACTAGATGGCTATAATGTTGGAAGTATGTGGAGGTTTTTTTCACTAGAATTTAATGGGATAGTGTCAAAAGCTAAGATCACTAGGAATTAGCTTCATTAAGACAAGTTTTAAAAGTCTATAAAGCTATTTTCACTATTCCCAAGATGTGTTATGAGAAATCTAGATCTAGTAATAGATTGAAAAGTACATGAAATTTGTTTGCCTTTAATTTGGTTATTATGTATTATGTATAGTGCATCATTGGGAATATATATGTGATATATGGCTCCAAAGAGAGAAGATAATTATATTGCTTTTATTGTTTATTATTTTATTAAGAATTTAATTGTTATATGAAATTTAAAAGTCAAGAAAATAGAAGGGTAAACTCAGTTGGTAAGCTTATGCTTTCCTTTAAATATTTATCTATTTTTAGAAATTCACTTACTAAGCTTCGTCTTACCTCTTATATGTTTTCTTTCACAAATTTCTTAATTAATTTTCCTCCACCACCATGGCATTAGACCTTGCATAGAAGGTGCATTAGGCAACATATGTACTATCTAATTTATGAGGTTGGACCCTTGTTATATAGAGTAAGAAAATTAGAATAGTAATTATAGTTAGTTAGGTTAGTTGATTCCTAAATGCATTGAAATAAAAATTAACTAGCTTTTTTTGTAATCAAATTGAAATGTTATAAAAAAGAAATTACTATATGTATTCTTCTTAATGTTTGAGAATCACTTTCATAGCCCATGGTATATTCTATTATGTTAGTTAGGATAATGGATTGGGCTAGTAAAAATTAGATAACGGGTTCTATGCCAATTATGATTAGGGTTTAGGTCATGACATATGGGTACAAGTTTTTCCAATGAAAAAATTATTATTTACAATGAACAATAGACTTTTTATTTATAATAAACATGCACTTAAAAAGGACTTTGTACATTATCTTCTATTTATCATTTCTTTATATGATATCCTTACATAAATGAAAAGGAAGAGTATATATCTTTTGCTTGTAATTCTTTCATATTATTTGAGGGCTTCTAGTTTAAAGGGTGTAGATGAATTGCAAGTAAATGATAAATTATAATGAGAAGAAGCAGTATCACAATTTATGCATCTACAAATCTATTAATGCATGAATAGACATGTAGTTTCTTCTTACTATTATCTATCTTGATATTCTAACCCATCTTTGCATTTTTTTGACATCTCTAAATGTGCAGTAGAGTGATATTTACAATTGGTAGGCAAACATTAGATGTTAGCTATTAATATAAATTAGACATCTTAAGTTTGATCACATCTTAATAAAATTATGGTGCCATACCTTAAGACATTGGACAAGTTCTTCACTAATGTTTAAGCTTTTGACATGAACTTTTACAATGATTGAAATAACCTTAAATGATGGTCATTTTAGAAAACTAGCATGCTAAGTTCTCATAATTTTTCATAACTTTATAAATGCCATTTAATACACGTCTTTAGATTTTTATGCTTTTCTTTTAAATTTATAACTGTCATCATCTTAGATATCAATTAAGTGCAAGCCAACTATTTTAAGTTTGTCATTTCTTCAACAAGAGACCATTAGAATATCCTTGGATGTCTATTTTGTAAACAACTGATTTCCATTAGTTGGTGAGTATTTTGTCAAAAATAATTTTACTATAACTTAAAGACCACATAAAATTTAAGAAGATTACATAGACTATTAGAGAACACACCAATCATTTTAGAAATTCATGTCAAATCTGGTAATCATAGATACCATCTTTCCAACTTATAAAACTTGATATGAATTCCATATATTGATTTTTTTTATACAAGCACTTCTCAATTTAGTGATAAATATGACATCAATTATTATATAATAACCCTGACATCTTTTTTGCATATTTTTCTTATATCAATATAAACATCAACACATTGAATGTGAATTCACAAAAATATGAGAAAAAAGAAATCCAGTTACCAATATTTATTATGTTTACAATTTTATTCATTTTTATATATCATTACATTAACAAATTCAACTTTACACTAATATTACATAAACAAAAAAGAAAGAAGATTGTGTGCTATTCAATTCTTATTGCTTACCTTATTGCCAAGACCCATCTCATTCTCATCATCCAAAAACTACTTTTCTCATAATTGATCAATCATGTATTCTTTAAAATAACCTACATAAAAAATATACTAAATGATCAATATATAAAAAATAAATATGTTTATATTAATATACAAAAAATACAAGAAAATCACTATGTAGAAAAAATCATTATTATTGATGCAAATTTCAATTTATTGCTTAATTTTATCTTATTTAATAACAAGAGTTTATAATGGAGAAACTAGTGGTTAGTCCTCCTATTTTTCCATTGCAAATTCTAGTGACAAAAGTGGAGAATTGCTAAAAAGATATCGTCAAAATATTGGAAAGCACTTATATGGAAAGTGAGAGATAGAAGATTTCATTAGAATATTGGAGAGTGAGACATAAAAAATGTTTTACATGGAAAGTGAGAGTTAGCACAAAAATTTCTAAGTAGAATTAATAAAAATGAATGTTGGTTATTAATTAAAACCGATATCCTATGTATCCGTGATTTCCTATGAAGATAGTAATTGCCACACTAGAGACTTTTGAAATGCCTTCTAGATGATGATTAAGTCCAAAATTGATATGTGAACTTTTCATATTTTCCATCCGGGTGCTTCAAATGACATTTTGGACAACAACTATGAAGAAAATTGATGTTTTATGTTTTTATGTGAAATTTTAGGCATCAATTTTTTTTAAAAATTCATGTAGTATTTTTTTTACCATTTTCAAAAATACTATTGTGTCAACATAGATGTTGATTATAATTGATGTTTGTCATCTTATGTTTTTTATATAATTTTAAAAATGTCATTGTGTCAAGATAGATATTGGTGATAGTGATAAGTAATGTAAATTAGCTATTCTATAGTAATTGTAGGCTAAGATTTTGACCAAATCTGACTTATTTATAAAATTTAAGAAGTTTAATCTTATTTGTTAGTCTATTTATATCTAACTATTAAAATAATAACTTGTAAACAAGCCTTTAGTAATATATATATAATGTATTGAACTAAATTTTGCTTCAAATTTTATAAAATTCTTGATAACGCAACATTGCACACTATATTCATATTTATTTCAAATGAAATGACATGATAATATAAGTTTACCACACTTAGAAATTCTAAAAATTTGAGAAGATTAATAGGTGAATTGAGGAAGGAGAAGAAAACACACTAATAGAAGAGTGGCAACTATGTTAATCAATTTAAAAGTATTAAATTATAACAATGCATTAGTTAAATAGAACAATCGAATAGTTTAATAAGATAAATTTAGAGTTAAATAGGAAATATCTATTTGATAAATGTGTCACTGTATTAAGATAGGCTTGATGTATTTAATTAAATAGATAAGGTAAATCAAGCATTTAACAAGTCAGGTCATAGGTGATTCATAAATGACTGATTTATTTTCGCCTCTATCTTCAATAAAGGATAAAGAACTCAGAATGTGACCTAATTTTTTCTATATGAGAAAATATGGATAAAAAAGTAGAAATAAGAAATAAAATTATTATTGTTGTGCCAATTATAATTAAAGCTGTAGTGGATCAAATGTGAGTCCTATGAATTTTAAGGCCAATACATTTCTATTACGCCGTGGGAGTGCGAAGAACTATTCTGTTTGAATTATTTTCTTATCAGAGAAACTATCCATCATTTAACTAAGATCTGAGAAATATTTATACTTCTATTGTGCATTAAAAGTTTTAGAACTACTGCTTTTCATATTTTTCCAAATCATAAAATTACATTATCTTTTAATTTTAAAATTTATTCAACTCTGATATAAAAACATCATATTTATAAAATATAAAAAATAACAATTATGAGATCTCAATAATACAATAAAATTAGAAATGTTTGTCCAAGATTAATTTCGTATTCCTGTCCAGGGCCAACGTGGGGTCAATCCTTTCAGTTTGCTTGTTCGTGTGGGTTTCCCACATTAACAAATCTAATTAAAATGTGCCTCTAGGATCTTTGTCTAGGAAAAGAAATGCTTTCAGATTGGGGTAACAAGCATTGTTTACAAAATATTCCTTATCAGTACAAAATAAAGGTTAGTCAAGAGTTCAGATCGGTGGGGAAGGTGCCACTAAAGATATTGTAGTATTTCGCTTGGGGGACAAAATTGTCATGTAAAAAGAAAAGATTTACGTTCCGCTGACACAAATTAGTGATTCCAAATCACATTTTTGTTAAGTATAACTTCAGTATTTTAGTATTTAAATTGATTCTTTTTCATATTCTATTATAACCTATCTAATATATAAATTGGCAAGTCTCATCGAATTAAATGTTGAAAATCTTGTAGATAAGAATTAATTTCGGTTGAGAAACAAAATAATCGTGTAAAAATAGAAGATTAACGTTCTGCTGACACAAATTAGTGATGTTTTTGGCATTCAAATTAGTGATTCAAAATCATCATTTTTGTTAAGTACAACTTTGATGTTTAAATTGATTCTTTTTAATATTCTATTTTAATTTATCTAATGTATAAATTGATTAGATATAAATCGGTAAGTGTTATTGAAGAAAGAAAATATTAAGTAAAATATAAATATTTGATGGGACTACGTGCATGTGAATAATTACTATAAGATAAAATTAATGGAATTCGTCAAAAGTTACAAATTATTTGATTCATGACACGAAAACATCCTAATTTAGTAATATCACAGTCAACATGGAATTTCTTTAGAACTCGATGTGTTAATTAATTATATTTTCAATACTTAATTTGATATAAGTTACTAATTATATGGATTCAATTTGATTCAATTTAAGTGTTAGAAAGATCAAAATTATAACTAAAGTTGTTTTGCTCAAAACTTAAAAAGTATTGGTATTCTATTATTAAGGAGATTGGACTAATGGTACTAGATTATTACTTCATTCTATAATACTTAATTTGATATAAGTTACTAATTATATGGATTCAATTTAAGTGCTAGAAGGATCAAAATTATAATTAACTGGTATTCTATAACTAAGGAGATTGGTTTAGTGGTATTAGATTATTACTTCATTCTACAAGTTGCAACAAGCTGCAGGTTCAATTCAAAAAGCCATTAATTTGTGATCAATGAAAAAGTATGGGACTCTTGGAACTAATAGTATTATGGTAAAGTTGTAATAATGAACTCATTCTTTGAGCGATGATTATGACTCAAATTAGATATTCCACAATAAGGAAGTACTTTTATGAAGAAGTATAGGACTTTTGAAATCGATAACTCTTTGGTGGAGTTGTAGTAATGAATGCATTCTTTGAGTAATAGTTATAATTATAGTTTAAACTAAATATTCTATAATAAGAGAGTACTTCTATTATAATACCTGATTGCCCTTACTCTTTCTTTTTCTTAGAAAAAAAGGGTTTTGTTATTCTTAAATATTATAATAGGAGTACATACTCTTACTCTATGGTGTTTTATTTAACCATAGTTACTATATGATGACTCTATCACCATATTGCACATACAATGAAAAAAAATATTCCTTATAACAATAATTTGTGGTTAATGAAGAAGTACGAGACTCTTGATAGGAGTGGAAACACATCAAATTAAGTTAGGCCTTAGCAAAAATAAGGCAGGCCTATTTCAAAATTTGTTGACTTGAGTTTAGCTTATTACCCATTCATAAGTTAAAATTTTGTCTTGACCTTGATTTATATATAAAATTTTAGAAGTTTAGCCTAACTTATTAACCTATTTAGGTTTAACTACCAAAATCCCAATGAATTGTTGATAAACTTAATTATACATATCATAAATAAGTTTTTCCATAAAAAAAGAATAATAATTTTGTTAAATAAATAAAGTAGTGAACAAAATTTTATCTCTAATTTTATAAGAATTTTAATAATTTAACATAACAAATAATAATCATATTTATTTAAAATGAAAAGACTAAATAATACAATAATATAAATTTATCACTCACAAATTTTAAAACTTGAGAATATTGATAATTGAATTAAAAAAAGGGTACAATGATAAAAGAGTGGTAATAATTATAATACAATTAGTTAATTAATTTGAGTGGACTATATTAGTGTAACATATTAGTTAAATAGACTAACTATTAAGTCAACAAGCAAAGCCTAATGTTAAATAGATTAGGCCTATTTGATAAAGAAGCTAACATATTAATGTAGGTCTGGTTTGTTTAATAAAATAAATAAATTAAGTCAGATGTTTAATAAATTAAAATATATGTCATTTATGAATGGCTTGATTTATTTTCAACCCTAACCTTTGAGACTATTAATGCTTTGGTAGGGTTGTAGTAATGAACTTATTTTATGAGTAGTAGTTATGGTTCAAACTGAATATTTTACTGGTAAGAAAGTACTTTTATAATAACATTTAATTGTCCTTATTCTCATTTTTTCTTTAAAAAAAGCACTATTAGTCTTAATATTAATATAGAAATACATACTCTATTTATAATATTTAATTTAACCATAATTACTATCTAAATGATGACTCTATCACCAAAATGCCCATACAATGAGAAAAAATATATTCTCTATCATTTTATTAGTTACAAATTAACATTCTAATGTTTCCATCTTCACCTCTCGAATGAGGTGAGTGGTTAAACTTTGGAATGTTTTCAGAATAAGGTTCTGGAGTTTTTATGAAAGTAGGAAAAATATTATAAAATTTGCGATCTTTTACAGTAAATTTTTCAAATTTTCATAAAAAGTTATACATTTGTATAAAATTTACGTGTAATAAATACATAAAAAATCACAATCCCACAATCATCATTCCAAATTGTAATAAAAATTAAAACAAAATCTTTCTCATTAATTTTTATGAAAATTTTTTAAAATTTAATGAAAAAGTTATAAAACTTACAATTTGTAATGGAAATATTGGCAAGACCTTTTTCAAAATTACTAACCTATAATAACTCATGCAACAGCAACTGGGTACTCTTATTTGACGGACTCCTTTCCGGATGAAAGAAAGAACCGTACAGATAGCTAAAAGAAAAGAACAATATTTTTGACCTCTCTCTTTTGTCTCCGGTTCTCTCTTTATACCCGGCTACCCGCTCAAAAGAAAACATGCATGAAAAGCATACAATTATTCTTATCATTTAAGACAAAAGCAATTGGTCCATTTTTCTTTCCAACCTGAAAGAGAAAAAAAATGAAACCGAATGCTGTTCGCCTTTCCGCGCCAAAGTCATTGTTCCAACTGCACTTTAGGCAAATTATTATATTAAATTCTTTATTAATTTAAATGTTGGAATATTAAATTGCAATCTTTAGTTGAAAATTTAGTATATTGTTAATGAAATAGTTGGATTCTTTCATGTGGTAATGTCGGAAATTAGTGTTTCTCATTTCAGTCTACAATCTTCGAAGACAATTATATGTTCCAATACGGTGTGCTCGATAGTTGGGAATCATACTAACCTGAAAGATATTGGTCAAATTAATATCTCATAATATAATTAATCACATGTGCCTGCTTATGTATTATAGCATTATAATATGTCTCAAGCAATTTTAAATCTCTCACTCTATCTCTCTCTCAAAAATAACAAATTCTTAATTAATCAAAAACTATAAATTAAATATAAAATAATAAAATAATTTTATAAAATTTAATATAATAAATATAAAAAATTTGAAATTTAAATACAATCTCATTATTTGTGTATAAAATATTTTTGATTATATTTTGATGATTCACATACTTGAATATTTTGATGAGATGAATTCTAAAATTAAGAATGTAGCTTACAAAATTGTCAAAACCAAAAAGAGAAAAAAAAGGAGAGAAATTAGTATTGAAATTCTCAATATTACAATAAAAGTTGAAATATTTCTCCCTTGCAGTCTTCTTCCTCGCATATTCTCTCTCTCTCTCGTCTTCACTTCCTTTCTCCTTCGCGAATATTAGCACATGCTGTGAAATAGAAGTTGCGGTACGTTGTTAATGAAAGTTAGCACAGTCGATGACCTTGTATTCACAGAGGCAAAGCTTAAATCGGATAGGAGGATTTTTTTCCCTTCAAAATTTTAAAATTTTTTAGTGATATCATATAATTATATAAATTTTTTTATAAATTATTTAATCCCAAAAATTTTTCCTGTAAAATTTTTAAAATTATTTATTAATATTATATAATTATATAATTTTTTTACATAAATAATTTAATCCAGAAATTTAGGTGAACATTAGCATTATTTGAGAGCACCTCTAATATTATATCAACACTGAAAACTCAGAACTATTTCCATACTAATGTTGTCAAATATATTATTTTTTCAACTTAATAATTTGATTTCCTTAAAAACAATTAATTTCTTGTAAAAAATAAATAATTTTTTATCAAATTAGATTGCTGAGTTAGAAGTATAATATAGTTAGCAATACTTATGTAAGTAACAATGAATTTTTAGTGTTAATATAATATTAAAATATTTTTTCCATATTGATGGTAGAAAAAAGAATATGGTTACATTGTTTTTACATCATATATATCCCGCTATTAATCTTATATCTTCAAACAAAAAATTAAAGAAAAATAAATTCACTGTAAATCTCCAAGTCTTCTATTAAGCGGTGTAATATTTTCGTCAGAAGTGAAATTAGCTGCAAATTATTGTAAGAGCTAAAATAGAATTTATTAAAAAAATTTTATCATGAGAGTTTCTTTTTTTTTTGAGGATATGAAATTTCATGAAATTTATTTTAAAAGTTAAGTTCATTTTATAGTTTTCAAAATTCAACCATTGTATTCATACAGAAGGCTTCGCCTTTGATTATGAAATTTACTTTTGAGCATGGGAGGGGAGCAAATAAATTACCTTAGGCGGTGTGTACTTCGCTGAACCATGCATTTTCAAATATCACTGATGTACGGCAGTGCAGATAATGTAACAATTTAATTAGAATTATTTTAATAATATGTAATTTGGCATAAGATAAAAATTTGATAAAATAATTACTATCAATTACATTCATAACGAATTCGATAAAGTATTATAATAAATATAAAATTAATCTTTAGAACCATTTACTAAATAAAAAAAATGAAAACTTTCATAATTTATGATATAACAAATTCATGTCAATTTAATGTCAAAATATTTTAAAATTAAAAATAAAATTAATGTAAATGAATTTATCACTTATTTTCTTCATATGATAATATTAAATGTCTTGCAATGTATGATATATAATATATATGAAAATTTATAATATGAAAATTATTTTATACTTACCACTAAAACAAATTTTTGAACAATTACTAATATTACATTTTTCATTTTATTTGTTGATTAACCATTATCATTCTTAAGAGCGAGTATAATGTACTTACTCAAATATCCTATATAAAGAGAGTATAATACACTTGTTCAAATATTCATTTTTGATATAGGTGTATTTCACTCCCCTTATTCTATTACTCTAATTTCAATTCTCACATAGTATTCAACATATTGAATCATGACAATTTAATGTATTAAAATTGTAATTAACAAATTTTAACAATTAATGATTAATATATTTCAAATGCATTAAATTATAATCAATTAGAAAATTAAAATGATATAATAATTTGAATTAATGTATTCATATAAGAATCCTTCTATTTTTATTTTACACAACAAACAAGTTAACTTCTAAAGATGTTTCTTATACTAACTTATAAGCTACCTAGAGTAGTTTATAAGCTTAATTTAATAAGTTATCTAGAATAATTTATAACTTATATGTTACTACTTTTTTAAATTCTTTCCAAATTTATTCTTATTCATTTTATTAATTTATAACTCATACCTTTTGTAATATAAATCTAAATAATTTTTATAAAATATAATTAAGCTAGCCTCTAAAAGTTTTTTTTTACAATAACTTATAAGTTATTTACAGTAACTTATAAGATATAATTTAATAAGTTACCTAGAGTAACTTATAACTTATAACTTATAAACTATTACTTCTTTAAATTCTTTTCAAATTTATCCTTATTCTTTTTATCAATCTACAACTCACACCTTTTATAATATAAATCTAAATAATTTTTATAAAATATAATTAATTTAATTTTAATATAATTATATCCTAATTTTAAATTATAAATATATAAATAAATAATATCATAAAATATAATTAATTATATTTTAAATAATTATAATTTTATAATAAATAATAAAATAAAAATTATATAATTAAATGAATATATAAGTTTATAAAATATAATTAATTAAATATTAAATATTATACTTTTATTTTAAATTTTTAATTACATTAATAATTAATTTTTAGATAAATATAAATTATTTTAATTATATATTTATTTTTATTAATATGCTCTTTTATGTCATTTTATAATTTCAGCTAATTTAATAGTTAATTTTACAAAACATTTCAGTTAACTTATCAATTATTAACTAACTTATCATTTATCAAGTAACTTATTACCTATTTAGATGAAATAGAGCTTGTATCAATCGTGTTTGGTAAACAGCGGTTCAAGAAACTTTTAACTTGTTAGATCAAAATTTAACTAGTTAATCAACTTTTTTCTTGAACCGTTGTTTGGTGAACAACTGTTGCAATCAGCTGATATACTTGAAACAATCATTTCCTGAAATGCTGCTTACTCCAGAATTTCAGTTTAGCTGTTGGCTAAATTATACTTGCAAAGACTAAATTATCCCCAGAATTTTCATATTTTCCTATCCGCATTCAGCTGCTTTTCTACGTTCACTGCGTTCACTGTTCCTTTGCTTCTTTAACTCTGTACTGATCTTTGAAACTAGTCCACAGGGATCAAAAGTTAGTCATTTAGATGAATTGCAGACTAGCAGTTGGCCCTATGCATCATTGCAAGAGAAGTGTTTTTTTTTTTTTTAATCTTTCTTTTCTTTAAAAAATGCTAAAATTATAATATTTATTTTTATAAAAAAATTAAATAATTATAATTATTGATTTCTTATTAGTAAATTTATTAATTGTAAAATTTATATTAATTTAATTTTAAAAAATATTTAAATTATAACTAAATATAATAATTTATTATATATAAGAAAATTTAATTTATTAAATAATATATAAAATTAAAATTATTAAAATAAAAAATATTCAAATAATTCATAAAATATACTTATATTATTATATATTATTTTACATACACACTCCTAATCATTTTGTTGGTAAATTAGAATTGTCAAATTTTCAATTAAACCTGTCTAATTATTAAAAATTATAATATTTGTTTTTACATAAAAATTAAATAATTATAATTATAATTATTAATTTTTTATTGATAAATTTATTTGCTATTAAAATTATATTAATTTAATTTTAAAAATATTAAATATATAATAAATTATAATAATATATTATTTATAAAAAATTAATCTACTAAAATATTAAAATAAAAAGTACTCAAATAATTCATAAAATATACCAATATCCCTATATATCATTTTACATACAAACAGTTAATTATAAATAACTGATTTTACTAAACATTCTTATTCAAATAATTAATACAATCAGCTAATTAAACTAACTAACATAATTAGCTATCAGTTAACTGCTAATTGAATCAGCTAACCGTTACAGCTATCAGTTAATTGCCAAATAAGGTCATCATCTTTTTTAATACTTTTTAATATTTATCTATAGTTTATTAGATATTAATAGAAGAATCAACATATTTAGGATGTATTAAATCATGATTAATTAGATAATTTATATATTATAGTAAATTGAGCTGACGCTTAGATTTGGAAGTTTTAATTTTTTATTTTATTATCGATGGATTAATCTATATTAAAATGTTAAAATTAATTTTTTATCATCTTTTGAACATAGATTATATTAATTTTAATGTTTAAAATATGAGTAATGCTATATGCATAAAAAAAAGATTCAAAATTAAGTTCCAAATACCAATCAAGTGTTATTATTAAATACAAAATGGTTGGATAAATTTATAAAATTTAATTCAATGGATATAAAAATTTGAAATTCAATTTTTAATCTCATTTTTTATATATATAACACTTTTCTTAATATATTTGCAAAAGTTTTAAACATAATGCGCATTACCTAGGGTTTTATGCATATCATCTTATATGGAGCATCCAATTTATATTTATATATTGCAAATTAACTAATTTCAATCAATGTATTGATTTGGAAATTTTTTTATATTATTGATGCTTTAATACTTTTCATAAACTATCCTGTTATATTATCTTTTTAATTTTTCAATTATAATTTATTAAATATTAATTTATAAATATATGTACTTCAGAAGATATTAAATCATAATTAATCAGATAAATTTGAAAAATTATAATTAATTTAAATCATACAAATTGTGATTTTATATCTGTCAATACGTTAAATAAAGTTTTTTAATTAGCTAGTTTTCTTTTTCTTATGTGCATAGTTGTCCCGCAAAAAATATGTTATCCTACTTTTACCAAAATTTTGATGATAATTAAAAACTAAAAAGAAAAATTAATAAATAGAAACCAAATAATATAAAAAAGATATAAATTTTTTTTAATACTATCAGCTATATGTGAAGAATAATATATCTTTCGCTTTTGTATTTATGAAATTCTTAGAATTAGGATTAATTGAATAAATTGGAATTCTCTATATTTCGTTTTTATATAAAATAATTATCATTATTTTTTTCAAATGATATCGATAGAATGTTGTTAAATTAAAATTAAGCGTAATGAAAATTTTGCAAAAAAAATAATATTTTACTTTTGGTGGTAAATGAGTTAGTGAAAAAATAAATAATTTACAATAAGTAAAATTAGGTGACGAGAACTTTTTTCAAATTTTCAATCTAAATGTCAACCTTTTTATTGATCCTTTCTCTCGTAGATACAACTTACAAATTATTGTATGAAACTAATTTTTAATGATATATAAAAGATAATATGTTAATTACTATAGTGCAATCATAAATAAATAAAAACTAATTAGTAATGAAACTATAATAAAATTTTCAATTGAATATGTTCTATCTTGATTCTTACTAACTACTTTATCATATGGAATGAAATGAAATACATGTTGATTAATTAATCTATCTTCATATTTTGATAATTATGTTTTAATGTTAAAATTTACAAACTCGTTTCAAGAACAACAATATTCTTTTTTGAACCTTTTGAACTTTAGGCTTGATATCATATAAATAGTTCCTTGATAAAAATACTTCTTGAATTTGTGTTGTGAATTTTAAGAACAAAAGAATGAATCTTGCTTCTTTAAAAAACAAAAACAATACATCATGTAAGAGAAAAAAATACTACAATAAAAATATATATATAGGAATCAAATTTTTTTAAAAGATGCATAAAACTATCTATTGAGAAGGACTATCTCGATACTCTTTTGATTGTATCTATTTGTCTTCTATTGTAATTAAGTAAATCAAGATAGAGAATAACATGTTACTAATGAAGAAGTGTTTTTTAGTATATATATAGGAAGAATGATAATCAACAATTGCATAAAATAAAATTAGAAAAATTTCAAAACCAATGCATTAATTTAAATTACTTCAGATTAATTATAATGATTTAAATTTTTGTAATAAAATTGAATTAAGAATATAATTGTTTTGTTAATCATTGTTACGACTCCTTTGATCAAATAAAATTTTTAATTATAATATTTTAAAAATTTCTAATAATGCTTTAAATAAAATTAAGAAAGTTATTTTATTTAATTAAAAAGATACTATAATAAGAATATTTTATCAAAAATACTAATGTATCAGTTATTAGTAATAAAAAAAATGGAAGAATTTCCTAATTAATTGATCAATTCGAACAATCATAAAAATAAAAAATGAGATTATTTTCTAATGATTAATGCTTCAAATTTTAAGATTTCAAAAATTTTTAAATCAATGCGACATCCAAAATTATTTCACTCATTAATTTTATGATTAATAATTAAAAATGATAATGAATTAGTGCATTCTAAAAAAGGTTCATTCTTGTATCATGATTCAATAAATTATAAATAAAAATAAAAAAAAACTCAAAGCAATATTTGATATAATGGTTTTGAATGAATTTATTTGGTCAATTATCTTATTAATTTGACTGAATATATTTCCCTAATTATAATTAAAGTCATGCTACATTACTCGAAAATAATCTCAAATGTAAACAAAACAACTTGGGAAGGAATATAGCAGTTATGATAAAATAACGTGTTGTAGTTCTTAAAATAAAAAATAAAAGAAAATAAATTATATATTGCATCGCCAATTATTTCAAAAGAACTTTTTTGAGTTGCCTATCTTTTTTTTTACAGTTATAATGTTGTAAAAGAAATTAAAACAATGATCTTGATAACATGATGTAAGAAATATTTTATTTAAATTAAAAGCTGATATTAATTTTTTAATTATAATTATAATATTTTAAAAAATTATATATATACTTAGAGTAATGTGATGAAATATACTTTATTTAATTAAAATGATTATATAATAATAATTTAATCAAAAAGATATTTTATTATATTTTTTAATTAATTATGATTTGATGCAAATAAAATATATTAATTAGTGATTAAAATTTTATTAATGTCTTGATTTGTCATGATTTAATGTTGAGATTTTATATGGGTAGAAAATTTTCAAATCAATAGATTTGTCATAATATTATTAATATTAATATTGATACTTAATTTTTAATTATATTGACTATCATATACTTTGTCATGTGGGATCTTCTTGTACATTTTTCTTGGCTAACAGACATTTTTAATAAACTGACACATATCATAGATGCTACTTTTCTAATATAGATATATAATAATATAATAATTCGAAAATTATAATTTTTTGGGAATATAAATATTAGGAATATCATATTACCATATTTAGTTAATTTAAAAAATTCCTGTTCAATACTTTAGTCTAATTAATTTATATAATGATCAAATATTGTTAATTTATCGAACTTTCCCTCATAAAAAATTGTGCATTCGACGGTGCTGGGCTGAAGCGAAGCCTCATTTGGCGTTGAGGTCGCTTTAGGCCCTCAAAAATTTTTAAAAACTAATATTTTCTTTACCTTTTTCAGTTTTTTTATGAAGAGAATATAATAAATTATATGTTAGTTATCCCAATAATTTTTTGGATAGCTTTGCTACTAGTGATGGACATTAATTAGTAATAATAGATGGTAATTAATAATGAAAAGTAATAGTAGGTCAATAATAGTGGATGATATGGTGGGGTGGTTAACGACAATAAGTAATAATGAGTAGTGATTAACAATAATCGATTATGATAGATAATGGTGTGCAATGATTAACAATAATAGGTGGTGGACAGTGATTAGTAAAGCTAAATAATAGTGAGTGATAATTAATAATAATAAATGATAATAGTAACTATTAGTCAAAATTAGTGGATGATAGTGAGTGGCAGTCAAGATAAAAGACATCGGTCAACGATGGTAAACGTTAGTAGATAGCAATTAATAATAGTAATTAATAATAAGTGGTAATCAACAATAATGAGTGAAATTAGAATAAGTTAGTAATTTTTAGAAGAATGAGTAAAATAATTATTTTATATCATTAAAATAAGAAAAAAAATCATATTTTATCAATGTGATTTTGCTCTTTTCCACTTGACGCACTTCTAATTTTAAATATTGCAATATATCTATTAGTACTCTTAATTATTAGTATTATACTTATCTAAATTATTTTCTATTCAAAATTGACAAAAATTTCATGCAATGCATATTGCATGTAATTTTTATTTCCTCAAATTTTGGTTTAATTTAAGGCATATTCAAAACTAATTTATCCCCAAAAAGCCTATTCGATACCCTTTGTTTAACAATTATGAATAAAGATAAATTTTCAATAGAATTAGAATTTTTTTTAGATAACTTGATTTCGAAGGTATCAAATTAAATCAAAATTTAGAAAAATAAAGATTACATTTAATGCACACAAATTTTTATTAAATTTTAAATAAAAAATATTTTAAGTAAATAAAATGTTAATGATTAAAAATATAAATAAATGAATTACAACATTTAAGATGATGTATAAATTAAATAAAAAAATGATGAATCGATAGGTATGTAAAGTATAATTTTTCCCTTAAAACATTCACATTACATAAAAAATATAAGATTTTTGCCCCTTATGAAAATTTTTTTGAGTGAATATCATGCTGAGAACATTTCAAAAATATATTTTATTTAATTTTGAATCAAACATTGAAATTTATCATTTTCTTGAAGTAATCTTGAAAATATAAAAAATATTCTACGAATTGTACGCGACCAAGAAAATAAATCTAAAGATGGGCCATATGAGTCGGTTATAGCGTGCATTGAGTAATATAAGAATAGCAACCCTCCTGAATAAATATGTGCTGCTTATATTTTCTTTTTCCTTTTCTTAGAATCATTTTAAAAATTAAAAAATTAATGTATTTCTGCCATTCTAATAAGAATCAATTTTAGAATTCAACATCTAAACATTGATATATAAAGTTTACTTCAATTAGCATACTTTCTGCTGATTAGTTTTAAAATTCAGACATCTGTACATTGACATATAAAATTTACCTGAATTAGCATGCTTTCTACTAAATTGATATCTTGTTGGTTGCCCCATAAATCTGCTGTTAAGATGCAAAAGACATATTCCAACCAACAAAATTATAAAATAATTTACTTGTCATGATGATGTGAAATTGAAACTGACCTCAGCTTGACCTAACTTTGGGAACTCAATTTTAACAATTTTTTTAATTTAAAAATAATGAAGATGCAAATTTTATTTTAATAATTATAATAGTTTTATTAAAACTCAACATTTTAATAAATAATTTCTGTATTTTCTTTTCTTCTTGTATTAATTCACATTTTTTTAATTCTTTTGAAAATTATGGAGATTCTTATTTGACAACGGCAGCTAATAGAGATTTTTGAATCATTTGGAAGTATTTGTTTACTATCAATGGTATGGAATGATTGATCAACAAAGATTTCTTATCCCTTGCATCTAATTAAGCGTGTTACGTGACGATAAAAACAGAAATAGGATCTTCTTTATTCATAAAAGTTGCATTTCTATAGGCATAAATTGTAGAAAAATTTTTGATAGGTTTTTTACTCTCGCATTACTGAAAATAATTTAAAGAAGGGAATAATTTAATTAAAAAAATTGATATAAATGACTAAATGGCTAGATCTTGTACTATTCTATATAAAAAAAGAATAAGTTAAAGGATGACCACAAATCTTAAAAATCAGTTGATTATCATACCAAATAATGAGCATGTAATTCATAATTATAGGAGAAATAATTACATAAATATTATCTATCGCATCATTACCTATCAAATACTATCAACTAATAATACATGAATACATTTTGCTTAGTAATCAATTATGATGTGATTTAGCATGTAGCTCGACAACTTGACTTTGAACCACTCTTTTTCCCCATCATAAATAATAATAAATAATTATTAATTTATTATTTATATTTTTGTTTACTAATTTGACTTCCGTAATAATCAATTATTAACAATTTGCTTTTTAAGAAATAATTTTGATAGAAAATGGAAGGTTTAAGAATATATATATGTTAAAAAATATAAACTTGTCATTATAAACAATATTTCATCTTTCCAAAATACAAGCAAACAATCCTTTTTTAACATTTTAAACCATTTTAGTATTTTTTATTGTTGACATTTTTAATAACAAAAATTTTAATAAATGATTTTTTTAACATTCCAATGATAATACTAACAATCACAAAAAATGATTTTTTTTCTCATTTTTTAACCTATTATTCTATAGTAAGGACTTAAAACTTCACTTACTTTAATTAAATGCTTATTTTGCTTTCTATCAAAGATGCTCATTTTTTGGTTTATTAGTTGATTTTTTCAAGCAAGTATCATTGTTAGATGTTCAAGGTTTGATCTTTTCTTTAAAAGCAAAATATAATGCTTTCTCTTAAAAATTAATTTTCCAACTTAACTTAGTATTTTGTATTTTTAATTAGTTTGTAATTAATTTTAGCAAATTTAATTGCCATTATTATAGAATTATTGATTAATGTTAATGGATAGATATCAATTGCCACTATCATCGACATCTATTTTGATGTAGTGGCTTTTTTTGAAATTATATGAAACTTTAAGACAAAAAACTTCAATTATAATTGACATCTATGTTGATGTAGTGATATTTATAAAATTAGTGGGAATTTATTACATCAATTTTAATGCTAACCAACATTTAAAGTTTAGCATCATAACATAAGACATTGGTGTTTTTCTCAATTGTTGTCCAAAAAGCCATTTGATGCATCTTACTATGAAGAGTAACAAGTTAACATGTTGGTTTCATATTTAATTGATGTTGAAAGTTACTTACTTTACTTAAAGTGAAACATAGAATGTTAGTTTTGATTTAATAACCATCATCCAGAAGTCATTCAAAATTGTCTCATTGTAGATGTAAAATGTTTATATGTCATGTTTGATTTAATGACTAACATTTATAGTTTTCTATAAATTTCTATTTCATTATATATATTTTTATTTATGTGGCATAAGAGGATAACACATTTATCCTTGCTTCACATTTAGAAATACTTCAATTCTTATGATTATGAGTTACCTATCAAACCACGGTTATTTTTTACTGAGATGGGATTCATCATGATCATAAGATACTTATAGTTTGAGAGGAAACTCATAATCATAAAATTTGAAGCATTTCTAATTGCATAGAATGGATAATGTATATTATCCTCATATTTCACCTAGTATTATGATGAATGGATGGCTAATGTTTACAAAATCTAGTAAAGTACTTCAACATGAGAAAAATAAATCAAATCTTTTTAACAAATATGAATTCACAACAAGAATTTTAATCTCTTCAACATGAGGAATGGGTGGCTATTTTGTAAACTATAACGATAATGTATTGTAGTTTTTGTGTAGGCTAGTGTTTTATGAAAAATATATAGTGTATAATAATTTATAAATTTTATCAAATGATTAATTATAATATTCTTGTACAATGTTTTCTAGTTAATATTAGTAATATTATTAGAAAAAACATTTGTAATGGTATCTATTGTTAGAAAAATGTGAAGATGTAGAAAGTTGATAATTATTGAAGAAAATTGGTATTTGTTGTTAGAAAAATGCTAGAATGTAGAAGTTAAACTTTAAAAAATAGAATAAACCATATCAGTTATTTATTAAAAAATTAATGTGGTTAGGAAAAATTGGATCAAAGATGAAAATGAATATACCATGTCAATTTTTTAACCTAACTGACACATAAAGATATAACACTACTGCCTAACTTATAATAAATGGTAAGCATTTATCAAGGATGACATTTATGGGGTATTGGGATTCACTAAAACTTATGATATTGGCCTTTTGAAGTTAGTTAAACTAAAAGCCTAATGTTGAAAGTGAGATATAAAATTGTTACACATTGATTTTCATTTAATTGAAATTTAATGTTTATAAATTTCTTTGTCACTCTATCCTTTGTTTAAGTGATATAAGAGGACAACACACCCATCTTGTTACATATTTAGAAAACCTTTGAATCTTGTATCATTAGCACCCATTAAACCATAGTTATCATCTACCTTCAAATAAATGGTTATGAGCAAAAGATATCCGTGGTTTTACCATGATTATAAGATCCAAAATATTTCTAATTATGTAGTATTGATGGGTGTGTTTTCCTCATATTCCATCTATTACTACAAGCAATATATGGCTAATATCTATAGAACCTAGTAGAATACTTCAACATAGGGAAAGTAATGTAGATCTCTTCAACACACAAGAATTTATCATAATTTAATATTGTAACATCCTAAAATTTAAGTCTCATAAATTTCAATACATGCGATTACCTATTTTTATTTAATACTTATTTGGTTAAAATTTAATTTCAAAGGATTTTGAAGTATCAAAATAATATTGATGATAATATTTGAAATATATTCATTTTTATGGTAATTATTGATTTAAGATTAATTAAAATAATTTTATAAGAAAAATTTCTCATACGTTAATAAAATAATTTTTAACAAGCAGGAAAGCATGAATTTATAAAATAATTTATGTATTTGAGACATTATTTTTGAAGTTTTGTGAAAGTTTAAAATAATTTTATAAGGAATTTCCTATAAGTTGCAAATATTTTAGTGATGATGGTTGAAAATGTATTTAATAAATTATTTTAAGAGAATTATGAAGGTTTGAAATAGATTTATTTTTAAAAAGCCTTGATCCTTGACAACAAGAATGAATGGTTGAGATTTTATTACAAGATGAGTTCATAATAGAGCAAGATACATAGTATCAAAACTCATTATTTTATTCTTCTCGATTGCTCTTCTCTCTCCTCTAGATTTTTTTTAATGTTGGCATACCCCCTTCTTTGTTTTGGCTAAAAGTTGGTACTGACCCCTTTCTTTTTATCTTTTCTTAGGAGGTATAACATCATAGCTCCCCTATTTTTTTTATGTTTCCTATTAACACTCTTTCTTTATTTCTCTAAGGAAAAGAAGATTGTCTTACTCTCTCTTTCTTTTTGCCATCTACATCTCTATTTCCTTCTCTCTCTCTTTTATTTTTATTTGATTAGATTTTTCTCTTTCTCATGGCCTACCTACCATCTTTCTCTTTTCTTCCAATGGTTAGCTTATGTTTGCTGTTATTATTTCTGTAGTGGCTTCTAAGGATCGCATCGTTGGTGTCAAGTATAGCTACTGCGGATGATTTTCTTCTTTAGCATCTAGCTTGAAGGTCTTGCATAGGGAGCTATGAGCCAACAAGACTTTCCTCTCTAGCAAGCTTCTAGTGCAATATGATGTTTAAGTGTTAAATCAGAGCTGTAAAATGAAGACAAACTATTAGATTTGAAAAGATATCAAATATTAGATGCTGGTTCTTATATATAGCTAGCATTGAAAGTTTTAGCTAAGTGACATTTTTATAATTATACATAGAATATTAGACATCTGTTTTAGTGATAATTAATGTGAAATATGTTATTAAAAGCATATCCTCGTCTTTGTTTCTCAAAATCACAATAAAAATTGTAAACAAACTTCATTCATCTATTGCATTTGCATGTGCTCTCCACTTGGTTTTCTCTACCTTTTGTTTGGTAATTGTATGGCATTAATCTTTTACGATCTTTGAGCATCCGGTCTTATCTATCTAAGGTATTTTTGTCAATTCTCTTATGTTTTATGAGCATTTTATTTTTTAATTGTGGTTTTCATGGCTAAATATATAGCAATTTTGTATACTATTGAAAGCTTTCATTTTTCTATAATTTTAATATTACTTTCTAATCATTGTGCATATGGTTTAGAAGCATAATTTAACATGGAAAGTTGACATGCCTACATACATATCTTGTTATATGCTCGTATTTTAAAAAATGTCATTTTTACTTAGATGTTAGAATAACTTTCTATATTGGTGTGACTTTGTTGCTTAGATGTGAAATGTCAATTTAACATAAAAAGTTATTTACTTGAATATATGTTTTATTTTGTGGTCATATATTTGAAAATATCATTTTTGCTTGGATGCTACATTTTTGGAGTTCCTAATTTGTGTGTCTTTATTTCTTGGATTTTATTTTTAAAGGCATTAATTTATTATGGGTAAAGTTTCTATGATTAAATCCAATGTGATAAATGATTTCTAATTGTTCTATGTTATTTAAGCTATCACATGTATATGCTTGAGAACTTATCAAATGTTGCCTAACATATAAGTTATATGTTTATATTGCTTTTGTTAAAACTTTTTAATTTAACAAAAGTAATGTGGAGTAAATTAGTTTTATTAAAGGTGATCAAGAAAGGAAAGGAGCTAAGGCTCCTATAGTAATAAAAGAAATAATCTTCGAGTATGCCAAAAAGGGAAGTTAAGAGTAAACTTCAATGAAATGGGCTAGGCATATGGGCTTAGTGTAACTAAATTTAATAATTATATAGGTTGCTCAGCATACACCATAGTGCCCATCATTGATAAGAAATGATAACAAGTGTAACAAGATATCAAGGATACTATCTAGCATGATACATTGCCAAGGAACCTTAATATTCATCTCTATTTCAATTTTTACATAGGCATAATAATTTTTCTAGATTATTAATTGTGTTTGTCATTCATTTATAGATTGCCTTGTAGGTTACCTTTAGTATACTTTAGGAGTACAAAGAACATATTCTGATGGTGGCAAGCAAAAGGAGAAGGATTTTAAGCATAATTTGGTGCAAGATTATATTGGCCTTATAAGGATAGAGACACGAGTTCCTTTGATCAACATGTATATGTGTAAAAAGCATATGGAGATATCCCATTTGGAGAAATTTTAGGTAAATGTGACCATTTTAACATTGTCATCTTTTTTCCACTATTAATAGTGAAAAATGTCTTTTTATCATATTTTTTTCTTTTTTTGTCAACAAAGGCAAAGTGCAATGAATAAGATAAATCAAGCCAAAATTGCATGCAAGCATAGGTATCTCAAGGCAAGTATAGGAAGCTTAAGGAGGAATTCATCAAAGAAAGAACTCAAGCTATTAATTAGCTCAATAATTAAGCATCTGCTTCTATTACCCCCATATAATAACATAAGTTGTGGGTGAGAGGTAGAAGAAAAAAGAAAGGCAAATTTAAGATAAAGAAGAGTCAATAGGTTACCCAATGAATAGTAAATGATATTATTATTTTACTTATTAAATACAAAATATGTTGTTTAATTACCAGCACATGAATAATCATGTTTGATTATATTATGCTAAGATAAGATCAAGCAATAAGCCATTTAAGGAGAGTTTTAGCCAAAAGAGAGGATGAACATCTTGACTATTACCTTAAGGACTTAAGTGCATCTTAAATGCTGGAAATCGCGCATCATACATGCACAGCGGAATAAAATTTTTTGCACGATTTCCACCAAGGATCCATGCGAAATTAGAACGCCATAGATTAGGGATTAGGGTTTATACCTTTCGGCAAAATTCTTCTGACCGCTACACCAAGTCTGATCTGCTTCCAAAGCACGAACCGGAATGGAAACCAGAAAATCAGATCACCAGTATAACGTTTATGTGGCTGCACCTCTGTGGTATCCACACGAACCCGTGAATCACCGATGAATGTCCGCTACACAAACCGGTTGGAATTGATCTCCTTAGACCTCGTAGTGCTAGCTACGCCTCTTCAGAGATTTTGGTCAAGGAGAGTGGCTAGGGTTTTTCTATGCTTTTACTTGTGGTGCGTGAAGAATAATAGTAATCCTATTATTACCCAATAAGCCTATTTAAATAGGTGCATAGAAAAACCTAACCTATTTGGGCCTTATTCCATGTATAATTATAGGCTTACTATTGGGCCTTATAATTATAACATTAATTCCCAAATATTAAGCCCAAATAATTTGGTCCATTAATTCCAAATTCACTAAGCTCTAAGTGTGCGACCCTACAGGCTCTCATTACGTTGGCAATGACCATTAATCATATTAATGATCATAAACAAAGATCGGTGTCTAGCAACATATCATTGTTACCCAAGTAATGAGAAAGTCGATGATTTGACTAAACCTTTACACGTGATCATCACTTATGTCCTTTTGTCCTATACATCTAGATTGAGCACGAGACATGGACCGTGTCATTCCCGTATAGCCCAATCTTAAGGTTTCTTGACTCCTAAGTAAGCTGACTGAAACAAATGTAATCGACATCTCATGTCAATTCATCTGAGCATGGCCATGCATTTTCTCAACTTTACTTAGTCAAGGGGCCCATAGATGTTACTCCTGTTATATAGGAGGGACAAATCCCATCTTGATCACACAAACCCCTCCGCATGATATGTGACATATCCAATATCTACCCTTGCATTCACTTAACCATTAGTGACATAGAATAGTATCAAAATATGAAACTCACATGTAGGGAACCTTGGTGATCTCAGGTCAAAGGACCATATTAATAATGATCACTAAGAACCACTTATGACACTCATATAACGATCCATGTAGTGTTCTTAATATGGGTCGGTCCAGTATACAAGTTCTCTAACTTGTACTCATGTGTAAACTTAATATCCCATATAAGTTTTCACACATGCTAGTCTTAATATATCAAAGCAACCTGATCCACAATGATATATGACTAGGGACATTTAAGAATACAATTATTCTAAGGTTATTATTATAATTAAATATATTACGCAGACAATATATATAAATATAATAATTGGAATTGTCATTAAAATAACATGATTCAAAATTACAATCACCAATATGATTGGTTTTAGGGCATATACACTAACATTAAACATGTAAGATGTGTTGGAGGATTAGTGGGCTTTAAGGCTTACTTCAAGAAAGCTTTAAAATGTCCTTGAAGTATAGGGTTATTTGATACAAATATGGTGGAGTTGATTAAGCATAACTTATGGCTAAGATGGGGGATAAATTGAAGAGAGACATTATACAGGATGTGATGGTTATATTCTAATAGGGAGGCAAGACACTAGTTACTACCTTAGGGAGGTGGAAAAGGTATGAATAGTGATCCCTACATTATAGCAAGGCACTTGTTACCTGGTTGACCTTAACCCTTTTACCTAATTGTCATAGGTAAATTCTTGTCATCCTACTAATTATTACTAAGTACTCTTTAATAATATTGTGGTTTTACATTAAAGCAAATCAACTAGTTTATTTATCATTGTAAGATAGATGTAGATGTATGCTTATGATTATGGAACCCTTTATAGCGATGGGTATGATTTTCTCAATTGTGTGCTTCACACCTTGTATTGCTAGAGGACTACTATAAGGTTGTGGTAGGTGTTGTCAAGGACAACATAGTTAAGGTGCCATTACTGATCGATGATGTGGCTATGGTGGCTTAAGCGGTTGGTATATACCTAGCTTATTTGAAGGCTTTAATTTCATTTTATGTAAAAATGAGATTTTTTATTATTTCAAGTTCTTTATTCATGGTCAAATAAAATATTGTCCAACATATATAATTATCATATTTTTTTTTGCAATTCATTTTAGGTATCTTTGAAAAAAAAGAGATAAGAAGTCATCAAAGGAAGATAGAACAAGGATGGAAACTTTAAAAAATCAAAATATTTAGCAACTTATCCTTTATAAAAAAAAAAGTTGGCAAATCTTGGGAGGAATTTCAATTTATTACATATATGTAAAATGATGCTTTCGTTGGGTTACATATAAGCTTTAATGTTATGGGACATGAATATAACGATCTCTTATCCAAGGATCTAATTTTGCATTTTGTAAGCATAAAGGAGATGGATGTTACCATTGTAGAGACTTGGATCAAGTGCATTTATCTTTATACCTCAAGTTATCCTTAATTTTATGTACATATTAGACATTATGAATTCTACTACTCATGCATTCTAAAAATGATAAGTACTTACATTGTATCATCTAGGATAGGGAACTAAGTTCTACAATTTCTAAGATCCATATTTCACTTCAAAGGTGATGAATAAATTAGAGTTTTAATACAAGTATTTTGACATGGCCATGTCAGTGATCAGGAAATGACATTACTATATGGTGCTATATCACGAAGGGTATGTGGTGGAAAGATAATTAATTCATCTTTGGTTATATTTTTTCCTTAGCTATTTTACTTTAATATTGATAATATTGTAGGCATCTTAGATGTTAGTCATTATTTATTTGAAAGATAAGGAAATCTACTGATTTGTCCTACTAAAGCACAAATCACACTCAAGTTGGAAGGCATTTCTCGGCGAGGCCATAAATGTACTTTACATAATGGGTAATGCTAGCAAGATAGGTGAAATCTATTGAGTGGAGTTAAAGATAATGTTCTTATGTATGTTTATGTATCTAATATAGTGATCGATTATCATTACATAAAATTAACATTATTTTGAGTTAGTTTATTGTAGTGCCTCACATAACAAGGCAATGTGAAGTATGACTACTTAGTGATGAAATAAATGCAGACACGGTCATGTACATGAAAAGGAATAAAAGGTTTGATAAGGTAATTTAGTTGAATTTTAGTTAGGTAAACACTTATGGAAAATGTGTAGTTCTTTTATATCAATTTTTGTATGTAAATATGTAGTTCTTTTAAGGAAACATAGCCTTTATGGTGAAAAAGATATAAAAACCTTATAGGAGAAATAGACTGTGTATATCTTGAAAGACAAACTAGCATTGACTTGAGGAGGCTACCAAATGTATAAATTATTAGGTTCAATTGTAAGTGAAAATGTATATATGCTTGTGTTTATAAGACTCAGTGGAATTACTTGTAAATGTATATATGTTTTACATGAGTTATTAGTGTTGTTTACATGTATTGTTATATGATTTAATATTATTTAAAATGTAGTGCTTTTTTACATCAACAAATATGTCTACCTAACTATTTATGTAACATGATGGGTTTTTGGTTTTTAGGTCTTAATAGCAGTGATTTAAAAAACCAAGAAATCATATTTGTTGTTTATTAGAAATCGGTGTGGATATTATATGACATCAAGTTTGTAATAATAACCAATGTGGAAAAGTAAAATTATATCTTGATCAAAATTAAGCAAAAAAAGCAATAATTTGATAAAAAATAAATTATTAGTGATTTACTAATAATTGACATCAATATGGTACAATTTGGTTTAATAATTAACTAACATTTTATATTTGATTATTAAAAATTTTAAAAATAAGATTAAATGTTAGTTTTAGTACATTACTAATGTGGAATACTTAAATAACATCAAATTTCTTTTCTCAAAACTTGGAAAAACAATAGTGGGAGTTAAAATATAAAAGAAGCCTATCTTGACACCAAATTGCATATTACAAAATAGGATCATCTTCCTCACGAAATTCATAGTGCACTATGAAGAGACTCATACAAAAGATCACCTTAGCTTTAGTTCAATAAGAAAATCAATGGGCATTTCTATACAAAGGATCAAGATTAAAGGAGTACTATGGAAACAACATATAATACCTAAAGTTTAATGGCATGAGTTAGGTAAAAAATTTCTTCTTGATAGAAGTATACTATATTAATGTTGTATTTATAATATTAATTCTGAAGTGCTTATGCCCTTTTTTTGCTACAATGGATTTCACAAGGATTTTAGTTAATGGCCATATCATTAAATGATAATGCAATTTCCTTTTGTGCATTCATAGGTATTATTTGTAGTTTTTTGCAACAAGTATATATTATATGTCTTCTGTTATTTAGACTTAATTAAATGTATGAAATTGTTCTGGGTGTTAATTGTATTTGAGATATTATTTTTTACTATTGAAATATTGAGATAGGACTTGAATATTGCTGTCTTATTGGTTGTATAATAGTATAGTTATAATATGGTTGGTAGATTTTATAATTAGGTTCAAATATTGCTATTAGGATAATAAGGTTTAGAAGAATTCTATTGGATTAAAAAAAACTAGTAAATCACATTGGTTATTTTAGAAAGTAGTTGTCCTATATAGACGTTATATGTTAATTATTTAATAAAAATCAATGTATTATGTGAAATTTAAGGTATGAAAGAAAAATGATTTCCAATAGCAGTTTATGAACAAAAAACCAATGTCTTATTTCAATGATTCAACAATATATAAAAAAACTAAGCATATTAGTTTTAATGTTAAAAAAAAAACTACCATCATTACCTATATATAATGTCAGTCTAAAATCAATATTGAATATACATGACATTTAACGATGCTTGCATATATGTTAGTGAATAATCAATGAGAAATGGAATAAACAACTACCATCATATAGCAATTCTAAGTAATGTATTTTTTTTGGGTTACAATATTTATTTTTATATTTATATACCATATCTTAGTTTAAATTTAATTGTACTTTACACTTATTGCTTATTATTCCAACTAGCCTAATTGCTCATGCCCTTGCGCATGTTTAAAGATTTTTATTTTTTGTCTAAGAATGATTGCTTTAATTGTCAACTAAAATAATTAAAAATTCATGTAATTAGACTTTTTTTAAGCATAATGATTTTAAATTTTGTGGAAAAATGAAAAGTAAAATAGGATAATAAGGAAGAGACATATAGAGAGGGTTGCATGAAAGAGAAAAAAATGTGATTATGGATGGTGCATAAATAAGTGATATTTGGAAATTAATAAGAAACATAAAAGAGAGAGAAAAAGAAAAAAAGTAGTGTTTATGAATGATTTAATGGGAAATTTTTAAAAATTATATTAAAAATTTCACATCTAATAATTAAATTTAAAATTATAGAATTATCCTTCATTTCCTTAAAATATGAAACATGTAAACATGTGTATTTTAGGAAACATAATGGAGTTCACTCTTTCTTAATCTTCTTTACTATAAATAGAATATTATAGAATTGTCATTCATTTTTTGTTTTAAATATGAAACATGCAGATATGGGTGTTTTATGGGAAAAAAAGGGAGTTTGTCCTTACTCAATCCTCTATTTATTAGTATAGATACTTACCTTTTGTTTGTTTTCTTAACTAGTTATGGATGACTAATTCCATTTGACAAACAAATGTTAGACAGAATTTGTGTAAATTATTACATATTATCTTGAATAAAGGCAATAATATAAGCCAATCATAAAGTTATATACTCTACATGTTACCTAAAGGACACTTTGAATTCAAAGTGTTATCTTTATCAAGCATATTGTGATTTTGCTACATACACTCTTTTGAAAATACTTAAGCCTCACATTTCCTTACAGATTATAGAGTTCATAGTTTCATGACCTTCACTATCTGTTAAAGGAAGTTTACAAATATATAAGTATATTAAATTTTTTTCCAAAGCATTTGATAACCTTTCAAGGACTTTTTTCTCACTATTATAGAATTGCCAATCAATGTTGGTTTTTTGACATATCCAACATCGGTTATGAACTAATGAATATATGAGCATTGTTTTATATTAGATGTTTCCATGTCAATTTAATAATTAATGTGAAAAATATATAATAAGATTAGTTTTCATATGTATAAGAACAATCATTGTTTCTTCATTTAAAAGCCCTTTTTTAGAAGTATATTACATTATTAAACATTGGTTATGTATTAAAAATTGATGTGGTATTCATACCCACTCATAGTTCCTCCTTATTTAGTCCCTTCTAACACTAACCTCTTCTTGCAGTTCTTCCCTACCTAGTTTTTTCAAATTTCTCAAATGGCATTGCAAAATCCTAATTTTAACAATTTTAAAGACTATTACAAAAGAATAAGAGCAATGAAAGTTTATATCTAATACTTGTTGGTCAATATTTGATGTTGTTATTCTTAGAAAAGCACACTTGAGTTTAATATTTGCAAATGTAATGAACATTCATTAAATATAATGTATAATGTTATTCATTTCATATAAATAAATAGTAAAGAATACCATTGAATAACAAAGAAGGTAAATAAAATCAAGTTTTTTACTTATAAAAATATGTAAAAGCTATATCAAAATGAAATGTAATAAAACATGGTTAATTATGAAACTAAAAACTAAATTGTAAGAACAAACAAACAAACAAATAAAAACTAAAAAAATTATTACTTTATATGTTGTTTAGTATTTTACCTAAGAGGGGGTGAATTAGGTTTAAAATTTTTTTGCATAATAATGATAATGTGAGTTAACAAATGAGTTAAGAATGAGACTAATGAATAAGTAGATGCAAACTCAGCATAACAACAAGTAAGTTTTAAAAAAAAAAGAGTATAAGATAAGTAAATAGAGAAATAAAGAAGAGAATATTCAAATATTGCTATTTATAGTGGTCTCAGCCTTGAAGGCCTAACATTCCAAAATGTACATCCACTACCAAGCTTCTTTGACTTAGATTTGAACTCTAATCCACTATCTTTTGAGTGCATCTGAGGAAGCCTTAGTACAACTTTATACTTTTCTTACTAAATCCCTTTAAGAATCATTTCTTAAAGCTTTTGTCTATTAAGAGATCTAACATTATTGATGTTCTTAGGGATAACTCACCCTATTATATAACAAATATATAATTTGAATACAAGAATGTAGCTCCCAAACTCTAAAAGTTAGATTACACAGTGAATGAGGAATTTAAATTAGTTAGGTTCAAAGGATTTTTAGGTTTTAGATGAGAGAAAAAGAAGTTTCTTATGTTTATGTAATGCTAAAAGCACTTTCTTATTATTTTAAATTGAAATAAAACCTTTACATAGAGGTTGAAGAGGTAAAAAATCTATTACAGACAAAATATAGTCGTTATAGGATAGTTGGAGCTTTATGAATCGATTAGTCAATCGATTTAGGCTACTTATGAATTTTTGAAAAAGTTATAGTGAATCAATTGGTTAATTAATTCATTTGACTATACAACTTAAATTCAATACATGGCGAATTAATTAGTCAATTGATTCATTAGACCTTGGTTCGGCTCTAGATGTTCAAAATCAATTGGTCAATCAATTTTGACCTTTGGAGAATTTGGTTTTGAATAAAAACATAGTGCATCTATCAATTTGTAAAATTGGCTTTTGAAAAATTATAACATTAAATAAATTGGTCAATTGATTCATTTTTCCCTGCTTCTTCTCAGGACCTCTAGAATCAATTGATTAATCAATTTAGGATGTCCAGTATACTTTTTATATGCTTGCAATTGATTAGTTAATCAATTTAAGTATTCTAGTTTGCTCTCTGGATACTTGGAATCGATTGGTTGATCGATTAAGGTATTCCAGTTTGCTTTCTAGATGCCTGGAATCGATTGGTCAATTAATTCATGCCTTAATTTTTAGTTTTTTTTAAAGAAAGTTATTTGAAATATGATTTCTTTTCTTGAAAAATAATCTAACTTCATTTTTAAAGCCTTTTGACACAAGATTAATCTTAGTATTTAAAAAAAAAACCTTGTCATGACCCTATCTGATTGTGATTGGCATGGATCCCATTATCGGTTTCCACGAGCCTTAACAATTTTTCACACTTCCTATCTAACAAAAGTTTCCAAATTCTAGGGGAACTTAAGTTTACTTTAAAAATTTTTACAAAAAAATGAACAAAGCCTCCCCTATGTTTGGACATTTCCCGAGGGCCACATGCCCTATAATTCAGAACTTCGACATTTTTCAAATATGACAACAATTATACATACACACAGTACAACATAAGTTTAACTTTACACACATACAATAAATTAACACCATATAAATTAATAATTTCTATTCCCAACTATCAAATTTTCCAAATAAAGTGGTCTTAATTCTCCATGAATGCATCAAGCTTAAATATGCTCACCATGACCTAAAAATATTGAAGATACAATAAAGTGAGTTATGAGAACTCAGTAAGCATATAACTACCACTATCTTGTAAGTGATTAACTTCATAAATATCAATTATATATTAAATTAGGAAATATTAACAAATCCATTTCTTGAATCTCTGAAATATGCTAAATCATATTCTGAAGTGGATATTCACTTGCATATAACTTATTGTGTTTCTCATAGAATAAATCATAGAAGTTTCAATTTTTGTTAGAATTCAAAATCATATATTACCCATTTTGAGTAGGCATCATACTCACAAATAGCCATTAAGGTTCAAATGCAAACAGACCATCATAATCACATCATCAATAGAAGTCAATCACAAATAGTCATATTACATCACATATTCAAATACAACAAAAATACGTATATCTGCTCTATGATATGAAGGTTAATTTTATACTTCTCTTAACTATTAGTTGGGATTTCCCACTTGGCTCTTAATAAATTTTGTACTATTTTTTATAATCATAGTAATTTCCAATCATATGATATCATACACTATGATGATCATATCATACACTACTTGCTCCAAGTAAATATCACATACTACCTATTTTGGATAGACAACACAATCACAAATGGCCTTTAAAGCTAAAATACAAATAAATAATCACAGTCACATTATGCCTTTGTATTCATGTCGAATAATGACATCTAATAATGACCAAAATTCTAATATCATATCTAATCACACATTTACTTATAGTAACTGTATATGTAGCTGCCCTTTTTATTTCATTATCAAGTTTATACTTTTCTCAACTACTTATCGGAAATTTCCCATTCAACTTTTAGATCATACTTAGATTCTTTACAATTGTTTATCAAGAATCCTCTGTCTAGCTTTCACACTTTCCATCACCATTCATAGTTCCCATTGCCCCTACTAGCATAATCCTCATATAATATCTACAGGAGAGATTAGCTCTCATATCATAGTAATTCATAAGACTTTCATGCAAGATCATTAATCTACCATTAAAAGTATCAAGCATAGCATAACACATAATGTTAACGTCATAACATATAAGTATCATAGAAACTAAACTATAATTCATCATTAAGTAAAATCATCGCAATTATGCTTTCGTTGTGCACTTTGATGTACTAACCTCCATTCATATAACCATATACCATTATTACATGAAATTGAGTTTGCCTATGAATACAAGCATATATAAATAGATATAAACGATGATGTAGAGTTAGTAACAACAATAAGATGAATATAATTCATAATATTTATATTATTTAAATAAAATTATAATGGTGAGATATATACTTACCTGATAATATTGATCCACCTTGGAGGTTTCAAAGCATCCATAATCATTTTTTTTCACATTTTCCTTACTTCACTAAATAGCTGATCACACCTCTAAAGGTGGCAAAAATGTTACCGGAAACCATATCGAAGCTAAGGAGGACTAACAATTCATCATTACTTCCAAACCAACAGCAGTTCCATAACCCCTCCCCTTCCTCAGTATACCAAAAATGAAACCTAGGATAGAAAATAGAGGAGTTGTTCCACTGTTGATTTGCTACTTCTATTCAATGCTAGTGAAGCACTGTCTAGCATGAGGCAACAACAGATAAGGATTGATTGAGAGAAAAATGAAGAAGAAAGAAAAATGAAAAAGAAACTTATTACTTGTAAGTAAAGAAACCACCACAAGCAGAAAGAAAAAAAGAAATGGATAGAAAAGGAGGCGGTGCTAGGGGAAATAAGAGAGAGGGTTATGTTAATTATAAAAAAATATATGGAAGTTTGTAGGAAGCTACCTGAAATAGCAAAAAAAAAAAAAAAAGAAAACAATGAGGTAATGGTGTCACATGAAAGTGACGTGATCCCGCAAGTGCACGGGTGCACGGGTTTAGTCGAGTTATAGTATAAAAGATATCGTCTCCATAGGGATTGAATGTTGAATACTAACTGAATTTCGAGATAAATTATCTAGGTGTACCGATTGATATTGTGAATTAAAGGTAAAATGCAAAACAGAGCTTAGTTATCAAAAAGATCTAATTCAAACGAGATGAAAGCGTACTCAGCTTTAGGGTTCCCTTGTACATTTCATTATGGAATGAAGATAATCCTCTAACTTAGTTTACTGTTAATTTAGATTGCTGGATTACCAAAAAAAATAAGTTATACCTCATTGCAAGGCTACTAGCTACTAACCAAAGGATTAAGTGCCCAGAATTTCTCTAGTAATCTCTCATCTAGGTTGCATTAACATTGCTTTAGAATCCATTCTTAGACATTTCATCCTGTGCAAAAGAATCCAATTAGCTTAATTCCTAAGTCTAATTGATATTCCCAATGATCATGCAAGGTCCGATTAATTAATTGGTCATTCCAACCTAGAATTAACTAATCTATCACACAAATCCAATATTCAGGAAGTATTGAACTGTAGAAATACAAAACAACATAATCAAATCATAAATTAACAGTAAATCAAGCTAGATTATATAAAAATCAAATCCATAAATCCATGAACAAGTTTACCCCAGCTGAGCACTAGGGTTTAGTGTGAAGTCATTACACAATTAGCAGAAAACCAGAAAACAGAGAGGGAAATCAAACAAATCATGAAGCTCTACAAATTCCTTTCTTGAATCTTCAATCCTTTGCTTGAATCCACGGTTAGCAGTTGCCCTTGGTGAGTTTGGGTCTCTCTCAGGGTTTCTACTCACGGCTCTCTTTTCAAATTTTCGATTCTCCTCTCCTCTCCTTTCTAATTTTCGCACAAAACTTATACGGGTAATGTACACAGGGTATGACACGGCTCGTGTTGTACCCCGTGTTTCTTTGCGAAGGTTGAGCAGCATGATACACGGGGTATGACACCCCCCCGTGTTTACTTACGGAGTGTCAGGCAGTATGGTACACGGGGTATGACACGGCCCGTGTTCATCCCCGTGTTCTTCTGCGAGCAGCTCAGTGAAGCTTTGAAGCATTCTAGAAGGAAACACGACCTTCCACACGGGGTTCCCATACCCCGTGTTCTTTACCAGGTGAGCAACCTTGCTTCGATTCTCCATAATTTGCACGGTTTTGACTCCGAATCCTTTTCTAGTGCTCAAATGTGTCACTTCAAAACCTGAAAACAAAATATTGAGCATTTAAGTACCCTTTTTCAATTAATTTGCACAAGATACTAAGTAAATAAGTGATAAAACACATAAAATTTAAGTGCAATTGTGCATTTATCAAATACACTATCACTTAAAACATCAATATTTATATTAATCAATGTTAAAATTGATGTTACTCTACCTATAAATTCACTTGTACTCTTTTTTATGATTAAGTTAAATTTAAGCATAAATTACTCATTCTTTGAAAATGCTTTGAGTTTATTGGAAACACCTTATCTACAACTCTAATGTCTCTTGCTATCCTAATAAACATTTTTACAAATACTAGAGGATATTTACATAGTCTACCTTTACTAAATAGTTTCTGACTAACTATTATCAAGTTCTGACTACTAGGTCTTTATCGATTGTTATAATACATCAATTTTTTAACAACCAATGTCTATTTGAAACTTCGTGTCTTTATATATTTCTTTCACTCTATCTTTTGTTTAGGTGGCATAAAAGGACAAAACACTCTTTTTGTTGTATATTTAGAGAAATTTCAAATCTTTTGGTCATGATGATCTTATCAAACCACAATTATCTTCTACCTTCAATTAAATTGTCATAAGCAAAAGACATCCATGGTTAGATATGATTATCATCATCATAAGATTTAAAGTATTTCTACTTATGCAACACAAATAGCAGGTGTTGCCTTTATGTTCCACTTGATACTTCAAGGAATGAATAGCTAATATTTGTAGAATTTGGTGGAGCATTTCAATATATGAGAAGTTGTAACAAAGATTTTAATTTGCAGTTACATAGTGATTATGCCATATGCTATAGTGATTTTAGTTTGTAATTTTTATTAAATGTCAAGATATAGAAAGTTGATATTGTTGTTTAACAAAATGATACCTATTGTTAATGAATGTCAAGATCAATGTAGAAGTTATATTTATAACAAATCAACATGGTTTGTATGATGCAAATGCCATGTCAATTTTTTGATAAACTAACATTTAAAGGTATCATAAGGAATTAGGACATGAAGAGCTAGATAAAAAAATTAGTATATATTTAACATATAAAAATTAAGCATTTACTAATATAATGTATAATGAAATTGCCAAAACTTACAACATTTCAAGGTATATCAATAGTCAAGCAATATGAAATAAATTATACATAATAAGTTAGTTTTGGTTAATAATTGATGTTTAATGTCTTGCATGTTGCTTATAAATTTCATTTATACCCTTCACTTGAAACATTCCTTATGATTGGAAAAGTGACGAGAAATTGTGATAAGAAGAAATAGCATGTCTATTCTTACATTGGAAGACTCAAGTTCATTATAAGATTGGATATGTTGCTTTTTCTTAGTATAATGTGTCATCAGTTTTCAATCATCTACACCATCCAAAGTTGTGTTTATTGCAAATTGTAAAATTTAGGTTCCACTTCAAGAAGCAATATGGGAAAACCTAAAGATGTGTAAACTGATGAGAAATTATAGTAGGAAAAAGTAGTATGACCATTCTTACATTAAAAGGCTTAACCCTTTAAGTTTATCATAAGACTAGTTATACTGCTTCTTCTCAATATAATTTGTCATCAATTTGCAATTATCTATAGTATCCTCTAAAGTCATATTTGTTGTTCATTATAAATATAGCATTCATTTTCCATCTCAAAAAGAATGTTAGGAAAATGTAAAAATGTGCAAACTAATGAGAAAATATAGTGAGAAGAAATAACATGTCCATTTTTGCATGGAAGGCTTGAATTCATTGTAAAAATGATTATACTACTTTTTCTCATTATAATTTATTATTAGTTTGTAATTATTTACATCCTCCAACTCGGAAGCCCTTAAGTGACTTAAAAGATTTATGAGAAAAGGTGTCGCCCTTTTCCTTTTATTTAAAGTTTGTTGCTTATTGTAAATTATAATTCTTGATTTGTTTTTATTGTTTGATCTATTATTATTTGTATCTATTTAATTATATAAGAAAAATGTCATAATGCAAAAAATAATTTTAATATTACTAACTTCACTTAGATTAAATTAAACTAAAAATCAAACTTATTAGTTTATAAAATGGCATCAATTCTTACAAAATTTATGCTACAATTGTAAAATTGTTTCTTAAAAGATATTTGAAAAAGTTAGACAAAAAAATTATTTTATGATATTGGTTATTAATTTATAATTGACATGAAAAATTTTATAGTAAACAAACTTTATTTTATTGTAGAAGTTAGGTTTTATCAATTAACTATCATGAAAACTTAAATTAGGTTATGAATTGAAAATAAAAAAGATCAAAATCATAATGCCATTTACAAATTTTATCGCAAAACTCTTCTGACCTTAAAATAATTTTTTCCTTATAAAGGTATGCTTACCTTCCAACTTTTAGATGATTCTCTTTAGTTTTGTAATTATGCTCATCAATTATTTTATAATAATAATAAAGATATATTAGCCTATTGCTAAATCTGTAAGGTTGCATACTCACTAGAAAAGTATAGAATATAATGTTAACCTTAGTCTCACTAAGGTAGTTTTGATGATAACAAAACATTTTGATACTCTTGGGTTTGGCATTTGATCAACTAGAATCCTAATGCAAAAAGTAAAAATTGAAGGAAATTAAATTTTAAAGATCATGTTTAGTCTAGCTAGGATTCTAGTTAGGAACATAGGATGAAATTGTATGAGTGGAATTAAATAATGAGGGGTTCAAGTTTTTCTTTAAAATATTAAGATTAATCGTGTGTCAAAAGGATTTAAAAATGAGGTTGGACTATTTTTCAAGAAAAGAAATCGTATTTCAAATAGCTTTCTTTGAAAAAATAAAAATCAGGGCATGAATCAATTGATCAATTGATTCCAAGCATCCAAAAAGCAAGCTGGAATATCTAAATTCATTAACCAATCGATTCTCAATATTTAGAGAGTAAAGTGGAATAGCTAAATTGATTAACCAATCAATTATAAGTGTCTATAGAGTACACTAGACATCCTAAATCAATTAACTAATTAATTCTAGAGGTCCAAAGAGGAAGCAGGGCAAAATGAATTGATTGACCAATCAATTTAGTATTACAAATTTTCAAAAATCAAGCTTTATGAATTAATTGATGCATATGCTCATTACCCTATATTTTTATTCAAAACTAAATTTTCAAAAATTAAAATCAATTAACTAATTAATTTTGAACATTTAGAGCCAAACCGAGGTTCGGTGATTTGATTGACCAATTGATTCACCATGCATTGAATTTAAATTGTATAGCCAAGTAAATTGATTGACCAATCAATTTATCGTAACTTTTTTAAAAATTTATAAACGGCTTGAATCGATTGACTAATTAATTCACAAGATGCCAACTACATTGTAATAACTATATTTCATTTGGAAAGAATCTTTTACCTTTCTAACCTTTATATAAAAGCTTCATTTCAATTTGAAATAATAAGAAAGTGCTTTCATTATTATATAAATGCAAGAAACTTCTTTTTCTCTCATCCAAAACCTAAAAATCCTTTGAGCCTATCTAAATTGATTGACCAATCAATTCACAAGGTGCAAACTACCTCATAATGACTATATTTTATCAGGAACGGATCTTTTACCTCTCTAATCTCTATATAAAAGCTTCATTTCAATTTGAAATAATATGAAAGTGCTTTCACTATTACATAAATACAAGAAACTTCTTTTTCTCTCATCCAAAACCTAAAAATCCTTTGAACCTATCTGATTCAAATTCCTCTCTTAGTGCTTTATTGTGTAATCTAACTTTCAAAGTTTGTGAGCTACATTATATTAAGGTGAGGTATCCCTAGGAGCATCAAGAATGCTGGATATCTTCAGAAATAAAAGCTTTAAGAGAGGATTTTTAAAAAGATTTAATAAGAAAAGTAGAGAGTTATACTAAAACTTCTTTAAGTATCTTTAAACTTGAAGTGATAGTGGATTAGAGTTCAAATCCAGGTTAGAGAGGCTTAGTAGTGGATTTACACCTTAGAGTATTAGATCTTCAAAGCTAGAACCACTATAAATAATAATGCTTGAATCTTTTCTTCTCTATCTCTCTATTTACTTATCTTATACTTTATTTTTCTAAAACTTACTTGCTATTATGCTGAGTTTGCATTTACTTGTTCATTAGTTTCATTCTTATGTCATGTGTTAACTCACATTTTCATTATTGTAAAAAAAGTTTTTAAACCTAATTCATCCTCTCTTAGATAAAATATTAAATAAAATTTGGTACTAGAGCTTAACTCTTGGAACAAGATCTTATGATCTTAAGAGAATTTAATGGATATAAATAGTGTTAGTATTTTACTCGAATGTCCTCTATTAAATAAACCTCTAAGGTTTAATGGATAGAATTATACTTATTAGAAAAAAAATGAAATATTTTATAAAAGCTACTAGTATTGATATGTGGGATTTAATTGAAAATAGTTATAATCCACCAACAAAAAGGAAAAATAATGTAGAGGTTCTAAAACTAAGATTTGAATGAAGTGAAGAAGAGGAAAGAAAACATTAACTTCATTCTAAGACTAAATGGATTTTAATAAATGCTTTATGGCCTAGTGAATATGAGAGGGTATCTAATTGTTTGACTACAAAAAAGATGTGCAATATACTTGAAATAGCTTACGTATGAGCCATACAAGTCAAAGAAAGAAAAATGCATTTGTTAGTTTATCAATATGAATTGTTTGGAATGAATGATGGGGAATCTATTAAAGATATGATGCAAAGATCTACAGCTCTTGTTAACTAATTAAGTCTTCTTCATAGGAATCTTATAGATGGAGAACTTATTCATAAAGTGTTAAGATCTCTAATAATTAAGTGGTAACTAAAGATAATTGCTATTAAAAAACAAAGATAATGTGCTAACTTTACAAGATTTATTTGGAAATTTGGAGGAGCATGAACTAGAGTTTAAGAGATATATCGATGACAGTGAGAGAAATAAAAAGTCTTTTGCTCTTAAAGGTGAAACCAATGTAGATGAAGATGAAATTGATAAAGATTACTAAGAAGAGTTACTTAATATATCATTGGAAGATGACTTGGCTTTCCTCACTAAGAAATATCATAAAGCATTGAAAAAAATAAGTGGTAGAAGAAGAATGCCTTAAGCAAATAAGCATACAAACAAAAAAGAAGCTAGTAAGCAAGCTACTCCAACATGCTATGAGTGTAAAAAGTAAAGGCATATCAATTTGATTGTCCCATTTACTTAGAGAAGCAGTCATAGATTGTAAAAAAAAAGAATAGAAGTGCTCACAAGAAAGCATACTTAACTGCTTGGGGAGATGATGATGACAATGATTCATGTGAAGGAAATGACAAAAATGAAGAAGCTCTTTTATACTTAATGGTTTTAGAAGAACAAGATAGAGATAAGGTATCCATCTTTAGTTCAAATAATGAATCGGATTATGTTATTTCTTATTCAAATTTAGAGTTGCTTGAAGCTAAAAGAAATATTGAACTTTCAAAGAAGTTAATCTCTTCTGTGGAAGATAATATTGAACAACTTGAAAAGGAAAATGAAGAATTAATTAAAGAAATTAAGAGCTTTAAGAAAGTTACTCAAAAATGCACCTTTTATGAAAATCTTAAGCAAAAACTTGATGATTTAATTAAAACTCTTGAGAAGCTCACAAAGGGCAAAAATTCTTTAAACACTCTTCTTAGTCAAAAGCCCAACTTTAACAAAGAAGGCCTTGGTTACACATTAAATAAAAAGAATTATTTTTACAAAAACTTCTTTGTTAAAGAGACTATGAAGATATAACTAAAAATAACTTGTTTCTATTGTGGAGAAAAAATGTATGAAATTTATTCTTGCACATTTAAAAGAAATACAAATTTTAGAATAAATTTGAGTCCCTAAAGAGACATATGTGCCAGTTAACAAAGATAGATCTAAAGTTATTTAAGCATCAAAAGTAAAAAATGAATGCTTTTTTTGTAGGTATATTTAAGAACCCAAAGTGAGATATGGTATTTGGATAATGGGTATTCAAGACATATGATAGGAGATAAATCTAAGTTTATCTCATTAGTACTCAAGGAAGGAGGAAATGTCACTTTTGGAGACAACTCAAAAGGAAAAGTTATGGGAAAAGGTAGAATGGGTAAGAATTCTAAATCTTGTATTGATAATGTCTTACATGTTAAAGGGCTCAAGCATAATTTGCTTAGCATTAGTTAATTCTATGCCAAAGGAAATAAAATTACATTTAATTCCTTTTGTTGCATTGTTAAAAATTAAGATGATAAGCAAATTAATCTAATAGGTAAGAGATATCAAAATATCTATATGATAAACATTGATAATGAACCTTCTCTAAATTCTAAATGCTTGGTTAGTATAAATGATGATTCTTAGATTTGGCATAAAAGACTTGCTCATGCAGTTATAGATCTTATAGGAAAACATTCTAAAAATGATTTGGTTAATGGTTTGCTAAAGCTAAAGTTTGTCAACAATAAAATTTATGATACATGCCAAAAAAGAAAACAAGTAAAAATTTCTTTTAAATAAAAAATTCTTGTTTCTACCACTAGACCACTTTAGTTATTACATATGGATTTAATTAGTCTATCAAGAATTAAAAGTCATGGAGGAAATCTTTATGTACTTGAGTTATTAAAAATTAAGATGATAAACAAATTAATCTAATAGGTAAGAGATATCAAAAATATCTATATGATAGACATTGATAATAAACCTTATCTAAATTCTAAATGCTTGGTTAGTATAAATGATGATTCTTGGATTTGCCATAAAAGACTTACTCATGCAAGCATAGATCTTATAGGAAAACATTCTAAAAATGATTTGGTTAATGGTTTGCTAAAGCTAAAGTTTGTCAACAATAAAATTTATAATGCAAGTAAAAAAAGAAAACAAGTAAAAACTTCTTTTAAATAAAAAATTCTTGTTTCCACTACTAGACCACTTCAGTTACTACATATGAATTTAATTGGTCTATCAAGAATTAAAATTCATGGAGGAAATCTTTATGTACTTGTAATTGCTAATGACTACTCAAGATTTACATGGACATTATTTCTTCTTTCCAAAAACAAAGCTTTTGAAGCTTTTAGAAGACTTGCAAAACCTTATAAAATGAAACAGGAATGTGCATAGTAAGCATTAGAAGTGATCATGGTAGGAAATTTGAAAATTATGATTTTACTTGTTTTTATGATAACAATGGAATTAAGCATAACTTCTCATCTCCTAAAACACTTCAACAAAATGGAGTTGTTAAAAGAAAAAATAGATGTCTAGAAGAGATGGCAAGAACTATGTTTAATTACAGCTCTTTTTTAAATTTTTTTTGGGTTGAAATAATGAACATTGCTTGCTATGCCATGAATAAAGCCCTTATTAGACTAATTTTAAAGAAAACCCCTTATAAACTTTACAAAGGAATAGATATGTAAAATGAGGCTCATAATCACAAGTAATGCGGGTAACCTGCGATCACAAGCTAATAGCATAAAGCCCGCATTTAATGTAGGCTGTGGGCTTTATACGGGCAAACTCGCATGGGTAAAAACCTGCGTGGTCGTGGGCTTGACCACAAGCAAAAAAATTAATTTTTTTAATCATTTTTTCTTACATTTAGACCTGATATATAAAAAAAATATTCATCCTAATTACTTTATAACAAATTCAATCAAATTTCTATACTCCAATATAATTTTTTACTCAAATAATTCAATAAAAATTAAAATATTAAAATATAATTTATAAATTATAAAATAAAATAATTAATAAAAATATAAAAAAATACGAACCGCTCGTGGGCAAGCCCGCACTACATGCAAGGCGGTGCAAGCATGAAGCCCGTATTTAATGTAGGCTTCTACGAGCAAGCCCATGTAAGCTAAGCCAATATAAGCTTGCCCTGCCCATTTTACATGCTTACAAAGGAAGAAAGCCAAATATTTTATGTCTTCATGTTTTTGTTGTAAATGATTAATACACAACAATGGAAAAGATAATCTTGGAAAGTTTGATATTAAATATGATAAACCAATCTTTATTGGATATTGTTCTAATAGCAAAACTTACAAGGTTTACAATAAAAGAACTTTACTAGTATAAAAGTCCATACATGTTGTATTTGATAAGTCTTCTCCCAACATGAAAAAGGTATCAAATGAAGATAAAGAGCAAGTTGACTCATGGGTTATTCAAAAGAATTCAAATGAGGAGATGAAAGCTAAAAAAAGAACGAATAAGACAAAGAAGTAGCTCCATCCACAAAAAATATACAACAAGATCTAACTCATAAATATAAAAAAGAATGGAAAATGATGAGAAGTCACCCTACTAATCAAGTCATTGGTGATATAACTCAAAGGGTAACTAGAAGTTCTCTTAAGAATATTTGTGATCATTTAGCATTTTTATCTCAAAATAAACCTAAGAACATAAATGAAGTAATAATTGATAAACATTGGTTCTTGGCAAGGCAAGAAGAATTAAATCAATTTGAAAGAAATGAAGTTTGAGAGCTTGTGCTAAGACTAAATAATTATCCAATTATTAGCACAAAATGAGTCTTTATGAACAAGTTAGATGAAAATAGTATCGTAATCAGAAACAAAGCCAAATTGTTTACAAAAGGATATAACCAAGAGGAAGGGATTGATTATGATGAAACATATGCACTAGTAGCTAGATTAGAAGTAATTAGAATATTATTAGCAAATGCTTGCATAAAAAGTTTTAAACTTTTTCAAATGGATGTTAAAAGTGCATTTCTAAATGATAATCGACTTCCAGGTTTTGAAAATCATTTCTTTCCAAATCATGTATTTAAATTAAAGAAAGCTTTTTATACAGCTTAAAACAAGCTCTTAGAGCTTGGTATGAAGGGCTAAGCAAATTCTTAATAGAAAAGGTTGTTTGAGAGGAAAAGTTGATACTACTTTATTTATAAAACAAAAATTTGATGATATTCTTCTTATGCAAATATATGTTGATGATATCATATTTGGTGCCACTAATGAATCCATGTGCAAGGAATTTGCTAAGTTAATGTACAGTGAATTTGAGATATCCATGATGGAGAGCTAAATCTCTTTCTTAGACTACAAGTCAAGCAATCAAGTGATGGAATCTTTATAAGTCAAACCAAATAAGCAAAGGAGCTATTATAGAAATACAGAATGAGTGAAGCCAAACCATCTCCTGCCTCTATGAGTATAGTAACCAAGCTAGATCTAGATAAAGGTAAAAAATTTGATAAGATCCTTGCTCTATCTAACTACTAACAGACCAAACACTATGTTTAGTATGTGTATATGCACAAGATTTCAAGCTAACCTAAAAGAATTACACTTAACTACTATGTAAAGGATTTTTAGATATCTTATGAGCACACCTCATTTTAGTTTATGGTATCTCAAGGAAAAATTTTCTAATAAGTTATTCAAATATCGATTTTATTGGTAGTAGATCAAATAGAAAGAGCATTAGTGGAGCTTGTTAATTTATTAGACATTCACTAGTTTCTTAACATAGTAAGAAACAAAATAACGTAGCACTATCCACTACTAAAATAATTCATAGTAGTAGGTAGTTGTTGAGCTCAACTCTTGTGAATGAAGTAACAACTATCAAAGTATAGACTAAATTTCAAAAATATTCCCATAAAATGTGACAATAGAAGTTCTATCAATTTAACCAACAATCCTATCATGCACTCAAGATCCAAACACATTGAAATAAGATATTATTTCATTTGTGATAATATCCAAAGAAGAGACATCTCACTAAAGTTTGTCCAAACTGATTTCAATTAATAGACATCTTTACCAAGCCACTAAGTACAGATCATTCCAATTTTATAAAAATAAAATTAGGCATATTGAATTTTCTTAAGAAGTAAATTATGCATTGGATTCATATTTTTCTTATCAATGTACTGACTTAGGCATCGAAGATATCCTAAAAGTTTATTTTATAGGTACTATCCTTCATCCTTAGCAAAGTCAGCTTAAAATTAAGGCTCAATCATCCATAAGGTCAAAAAGATAAACAACAAATTATTTGAGAAGTGGAATGATAAGAAAAGAAGTTTTAGTATACAAGAAATTGAGTAATCGATCGATTCCAGAAAGATGAATTAAATGACGAATCAATTTAGAGTTTCATGTGTGAAGGAAATGAATTGAGTGATTAATTAATTCTAAGAAGCAGTGTTAGTCTCTAAAAGTCTCAAATTGATTCATCAATCTATTAACAACATATGGAAGGAACTCTAGAATTCAAATTTTCTAATCATGAATCAATTGCTCAATCAATTTCACAAGGCCTCTATAAAAGCCCTGTCACACAGTAACTGTGCCATTTATTCCCTTGTTTCTCTCTCTAACTGCTGTGTGCTTGCTTCCTGTTGTCTTTCCAAACATATCTTTTCATTTCCCTTATTAAAAACCTCCCAAAACATCATTTAAAACCATTCTTCATCCTTCCTAACACCATTCAATGCATCAAATCTTCCACATTGTCTCATCCTTGATCTAACCTATATCACTAAAACCTTTCAACTATAACCTATTCCAAAACTCTCATTCTCCTATCAAATCATAGTGATCATCAATCCTATAGGAAAGAAAAGTATGGCAACAAAGCACTCTTATATTGAATCAAGCAGAGGCAAGGGTATAGCCTTAGGGTCCTCATCTTAATCCTTACTTTTTGCTGACTAAGTTCCAAAAAAGACATACTACTTAAAGGTAACGACCTTTGAAAAATTTATTGAATACATATCCAAGGAAATAAAACTAAACAATTGTTGGCATATTAAATTTCTAAGAAATGAAAATTTAGAGATATATCATATATTAGAACACTTGAGTTTGCTTAAATTTGCTAGATATGTTCCTAATATCTATCCTAGCTTTATGGATCAATTATATGCCAATATGAAGAAAAGTGGGTAAGAATATTTGCTTAAATTGATCACCATTGTAAAAGGTGAAAGGTTTTCTATTGGCATCCATGAATTAGTTGTAATTTTTAATATGGATGCAAACCAACCTTTCACTAGTGCTGGAAACATCGCTGACTACTTTAAAATGATTGCTATAAGACTATTTTGGTCCCATTCTTGCCCTAAAACCATAAATAACAAGTTGCTAACTACAAGGCTATCAATGGAAGATAGGATCTTGCATTACACCATTACCAAAATAATCCTCCCAAAGAGGCACAACTTCATCCAAATTAATAATCATGAGTTATTCATGATATGGGCCATCAGGTAGAATATCCTATTCAACTTCCCTTACCACATACTACTTCACATGCACACCCATGGAAATAAAAACTTCCTCCCTAATGGAATGATCTTTATAGAGTTTTTTAAAGTTTTTGTTATACAAGTTAATCAAGAGGCCAAGGTGGAGAAATTCAAATAATCCAAAAAGTTAAAAGCCAAATGTATAAAACAAATGTCCTTCCAAAAGATAGAAGGTGTTTGGCACTTTATTGAAAGAAGAGATGTTGTTGAAGAGTTTGACATACGAGCTTTAAAGGATTATATTATTGCATTACACCAAGAGATAAGAAAAGAGTTAAAATCTCATATTAAGCATCAGTTCAAGAAACTCAAAGGCAAATTCAACATTATTGAAGAAGAAGAAGATAGGTCTCTTGAAAAAGAACCAGTAGTCTTTCTTAAAGATGAAAGAAGAACTAAGAGGAAGCAAGAGGCCATATCTTCAAAGGAGGAAGGAGATGAAGGAGGAGATTCTAAAGCAATTGCTTTAGATGATGAAAAATTTAGGGATAATTTGGACAATATGGTAAATTATTGGATATAATTGTTCCTTTAGCCTTATTATCCTCTTAGGTCTTATTTTTCTTATATTTCAAACTGCTAGATCTTTTAGATATTATCTTTTATGGTTTTATGTTTTACTGGTTATGTACATTTTAGACTTTTACTTTATTAGTTATCATGTTTTGTTAATTACTTATGCTTTTTGCCTTTTTTTTAATGATTATTATGCTTTACTAGATACTTTACTAGTTTGTTAAGTGATGATTGGCTATTGGTTATTATTGCTACACTATGTTTCACTTTTTTATTGGTACCAAAATAAGGAGATAATTGAGAAATCTTGAAATTAAATGGCGTGATTTGAGGGTGGAGTACTCTAGTTAGGGGAAGCTAACATGTGGAAATATAACTTAATTTCAAAATGATTTATCATCATCAAAAAAAGGGAAGATTGTTAACCTTAGCCCTATCAAGGTGGTTTTGATGATAACAAAACATTTTGATAATCTTGGATTGGGCATTTAATCAATTGGAATCCTAATGCAAAAAGTGAAGATTTAAGGAAATGATTGAAGATCATGTTTAGTCTAACTAGGATTCTAGTTAGGATCATAGGATGAAATTATAAAAGAGGAATTAATCAATGAAGGGTTCAAGTTTGTCATATCCTAATATTTAAGTTTCATAAATTTTAATACTCGTGGGAAATTATTTATTATTTGATTACAATTCAGGTTTTACATTTATTTTTGAAATTAAAGGTTGTGAAAATTAAAAAAAAATGATATTTAAGGGGATTATTTATATATGGTTTTCATTGAGGTGAGATTAAATTAAAATAATTTTACAAGAAATTTCTCGTAAGTTAAGAAATAAATTATAGTAAAGATGGATACAAGAATTTATAAAATATTTTATTTATATTTTATAAATTATTTGTGAGAATTGAGGAATTTTAAAATATTTATTTAAGGATTTTTAAATTAATCAAATTATTACAAATACATTTATATATTGATGGAAAATTGGAAATAATAATTTTGAGATTTTTTTTTTTTAGAAGTGTGAGCTCATATGTGTGGGTAGTATTAAAATAAAACCCATGCCTCTTTTCATTTAAGAAAGTTTAATTTTTTTTCTTTTTAATAATGAATTTCATATAACAACTTTCTTCATTTTACTATTGCCTTTTTTCTTATTAAGATTAAAAATATATATATAAAAATAATGAAACCTAGCAGCTCTCTCTCTTTTTGATAAATGCATAATTGCACTTAAATTTTATGTGTTTTATCACTTATTTACTTAGTATCTTGTACAAATTAATTAAAAAAGGGTACTTAAATGCTCAATATTTTATTTTCAGGTTTTGAAGTAACACATTTGAGCACTAGAAAAGGATCCGGAGTCAAAACCGTACAAATTGTGGAGAATGGAAGCAAGGTTACTCACCTGGTAAAGAACACGGGGTATGGGAACCCCGTGTGGAAGGCCGTGTTTCCTTTTGGAATGCTTCAAAGCTTCACTGAGCTGCTCGCAGAAGAACACGGGGATGAACACGGGCCATGTCATACCCCGTGTACCATACTGCCTGACACTTCGTAAGTAAACACGGAGGGGTGTCATACCCCGTGTATCATGTTGCTCAACCTTCGCAGTGAAACACGGGGTACAACACGGGCCGTGTCATACCCCGTGTACATTACCCGTATAAGTTTTGTGCGAAAATTAGAAAGGAGAGGGGAGGAGAACCGAAAATTTGAAAAGGGAGCCGTGAGTAGAAACCCTGAGAGAGACCCAAACTCACCAAGAGCAACTGCTAACCGTGGATTCAAGCAAAGGATTGAAGATTCAAGCAAGGAATTTGTAAAGCTTCATGATTTGTTTGATTTCCCTCTCTGTTTTCTGGTTTTCTGCTAATTGTGTAATGACTTCACACTAAACCCTAGTGCTCAGCTGGGGTAAACTTGTTCATGGATTTATGGATTTATGGATTTATGGTAAACATAATCTAGTTTGATTTACTGTTGATTTATGATTTGATTATGTTGTTTTGTATTTCTACAGTTCAATACTTCCTGAATATTGGATTTGTGTGATAGATTAGTTAATTCTAGGTTGGAATGACCAATTAATTAATCGGACCTTGCATGATCATTGGAAATATCAATTAGACTTAGGAATTAAGCTAATTGGATTCTTTTGCACAGGATGAAATGTCTAAGAATGGATTCTAAAGCAATGTTAATGCAACCTAGATGAGAGATTACTAGAGAAATTCTGGGCACTTAATCCTTTGGTTAGTAGCTAGTAGCCTTACAATGAGGTATAGCTTATTTTTTTTGGTAATCCAGCAATCTAAATTAATAGTAAACCAAGTTAGAGGATTATCTTCATTCCATAATGAAATGTACAAGGGAACCCTAAAGTTGAGTACGCTTTCATCTCGTTTGAATTAAATCTTTTTAATAACTAAGCTCTGTTTTGCATTTTACCTTTAATTCACAATATCAATCGGTACACCTAGATAATTTACCTCGAAATTCAGTTAGTATTCAACATTCAATCCCTGTGAAGACGGTATCTTTTATACTATAACTCGACTAAACCCGTGCACTTGCAAGATCACGTCAGTATTTTAAATGAATACAAATAATTTTTACAGTTTTCAATAACACTATAAATATAAATATTGATTAGTTATAGATAATCTTTAGATATTGATTTAATGTATAACTGAGGTCTTATATTCCACATATTCACTCTTGCTATTCATTTAATGATTGGTATCTAAAAATCAACATGTAAGTAACAAGAAAGGTTAATTGTAAATAATAACCCTCCTTAAGTTTTTTTAGGATGGAACTTTTATCTTCCATTTGAAAATTAAGCTTTATAATGTTAGTTATTATGTTAACCAATGTGATATGTTGCACTTATTTTAAAAAATATCATTGCACCATTTTATATGTCAGTTTCACTTTAACTAACTTCTATATGCCAATGTTAAAGGGCAAATTTATAGTAGTGTTTTTTGCATTTTGGTTTTAGTTTATAATTTTAGTAATTTTATCACTCCTATTATTAATAACAAAAAAAGAGTTTTTCTATGGTAAGCTTATCAAATGCTATAAGGACACTTATATCACAAATTATGCCATAAAAATTAAAAAATAATAATAATTTTATCTTTTTCCATAGAAATAAAAAAATTGAAATAAATATACAAAAAAATAAAAAAAATTATTCTATAAAAAATTTTACCCATGATAAAATATTACTTGTACCACAAATTAAGTTATGAGAATACATTTCTTATTGTAAAGTATCACTTATAATATAGAAAAACTTTATCTATGGTGAAATTTGACTACCATAAACGAGGTTATGGGAGCGCATTTCTTAAGTAAAGCATCACTTGCTCCACCATATATGTCAAAAAATTTTACTTGTGGTAAAATATTACTTATATCATGAATTAATTTTATGGATAAAGTCATAACTAAATATATCATTTCTGTAACAAATATACATATAAAAAAAGCTAATTATAATAAGTGCAATGTGTTGCAATGGAATAGACAATAAAAAATATACAAATATTTATATGTTAAGGGCCTTTGACAAATAGTTAATTCATCAATTCAGTTATGGGCTTTTAACTAATTAAGTAAGTCAAATAACTATTTTAGGTGTTTGGTAAATAGCTTAGTTAATTGATTAATTAGCCTCTAATTAGCCAAAATAAAAAAGAGATGGAACTTGATGTTTTTAATTAATTGATTTATAATATAAAAAAATTAGCCCCAAATTATTTAGTTATGTAATTTATTATTTTGTTTAAAATGATAGAGAGAGGAGTTATATCCCAAACTTAGGATATATGAGAGAAACTCAACCATTAGGCTTTGAATTTTTTTTTATTTTTTTTACCAATTTAATATATATTAGAATGTAATAATTTTTCATAAATAATAAATAATTATTTAATTTTTAATTAATTAAATTTATATATATCAACAAAATAAATATTATAATATGTTAAATATTGTGTTATATAATTATTTAATAAATTTAATTTTTTTATATATAAAAAGTAAAAATTAATAAGATTAATATATATACACATATAATACATACATACATGATATATTTTTAAGCTTGTCATTTGGTTCAATTTCTAAGACATTGTTTAAATAAAAATAGATTATTTAAGATAAAAATGTTAAGAAAAATTATTTTTAATCAAGTCATGTTGTTCTTAAAAAAATATGATGACGAAAAAGTGTGTATATATAATATATGAAAATAGAAAAATCATTCTGGTATATATAAGTAGTATAGTTCATAACATAAGTAGTAATAAGTTTTATCATAGAAATATTTAATAACAAGTTTTACATTCATCAATGTAATATTAAGGAAACTTTTATTTAAAAAAATTTGAAAAATAATAATTATATAAAATTATATATAATTTAATAATAATTTAATTATTAAATTAAAAATATTTAAGTAAATTATATTTAAGAGTGTAGTATATGAAAATTACTCTAACATCTCATTTTGGTTCCTTATTAATTTCTATTGTATTAATTTCATTCCTTATAGATATTTAATATTAATTTAATCCCTTATTAATAATGATTTAATTAATTTAGTCCATCTATTTGTATTTCTATTAATGGGTTAATGACTTAATAAATGGAAGGGTAAAAATGACATATAAATGATATATGAGGAAAGAAATTGATATTAGAAATGTATGAAGAGTTGAATGATTTAACTTATATTTGTGAATGATAAAAATATGTATTATAAATAAAAAATTAGAATTAAATAAATTTATAACAATTTAAGTATTATTTTATAATTAAAATTTAAATATGTATAATAGTTTAAAGTTTTGATTTATCTGGATATTTGTTCATAATATTAAAAATTATTTAAAAAATATATAAATTATGCTTTTATCTTGTAATAACTTAATTAATAATTAATGAAAAATATTAACAAAGGGGTAAAATTAATTAATTAATTATTTGTGAGAGATAAAATTGATATAAAATATTTGTAAGGGATAAATTTAATGGAAATGAAATTAGTAATGGAACAACTATGGTTTTGTCTATACAAAATAATTAGTAACATGAGGTCATAAATTTTTTAGCATGAATATACTTTTATCATGTGTATTTATATCATATTCTATTATTATATAATTAGAATCATACGACTGTAATTTTATTTATAAAGTCAATTAATTAATTAAAATTTTATATAAAATATATCGTAATATAATACTTAAAAAGTGAATTGGAGCTATGGTAAGGCTTTGCATTCCTTAGGTTAAAGAATCAAGTCAATTCCCTATAAATATTATTTATAAATAGACAGAGTTTTACATTTGCCTAATATAGGTAAAAAGTATTAACATGTTTTAATAAATGTGTAGATCAAATGAGAAGCTAACACCTTATCAAATCAATTAAAAAATCAATTCAATTTGAATATACAAAAATTATTTTAACTAATTACATTAGATTTCTAATTATTTTATTTTATTTTTTTATCACAATACTATTCATAACATATGGGCTATTAGTCACAAATGTATTTTCTTGTCATATTTGGACTTGTGATAAGAACTTGTGAAAAAAAATTATCTATGTCACGAGTCTTTTTTTCCGCGACAATTTCCTTATTATATTCATTTGTACTACAGGTTTATCTAACCAATATTCTAGTAGCTAAGCACACAACATAACCATAGAAATTTGATCTTATGCCATACTTTTGATCCTGATACAAGTGAATTTGTTGTAGGGAAAAAAGTTATGAGCTTATGTGAAAATTTAATGTTAAAGTCATAAAATTTAAATTTTTTTTACATGAAATCTTGGCAAGTATGGGCTATTAGCCACAAAGATACCTTTTCTGTTATATTTATATTCATGATAAGAAGAATCTATTAATCATGGGTTCACCCGTAGTAAAAAAAAAAAATTATATATGCCATGATACTTTTTTTACGATAATTTTCTTATTATATTCACTTATGCCACAAGTCTATCTAATCAATATTCTATTAGCTAAGCATGCAACTTGAGCATAAAAATTTGATCTTGTGTTACAAATTTGATTATGACACAAGTGATAATTTTTTATAGTAAAAAAAGTTGTTAGCTTATGTGAAAATTTAATGTTAAAGTCATAAAATTTAAAATTTCTTATATAAAATCTTGGCAAGTGTGCATGAATAATTCTTCACGAAATAAATACATAAATAAAAGATTAGAATTCCATCATTTTATAGTTACAAAAATTTTTAAAAATTATAAAATTTGTAAGAAAGTATTATGGAATTTAATAAAAAAATTAGAAAAATTTATATAAAATATTGTCTCCTTAATAGAAATGCGGTAAGATACTTGTTAGTACCACTTTTTTTTCAAGGTATTATGCATAAAAAAACATAATTTGAAGCTGAAGTCTCTGACGTTGCACTAAATCTCACGTCTGATAATTTGCTGATTTTAGCAAATAATCAATCCAGTCATTGTCATGGTGGTTAACTCATTCTGTAGTTGTAATAATCATACGAGAGAGAGAAAATTCTTGACCCCTCCATAGACATTTTAAAATGAAATTATTCCATTTGTCCTTAGTACTTGTCCTTTTCTTTGCATTTTCTTTTTCATAATTAGCGTTTAGTCTTATATTAATTCATTAAGTAGTCTACATAGTTACGCACACAACTTGGTTTATATATAATTGTAGACCAGTTTTTGTCAGGATTCCTGTTTATGTCTGAAAATTTGCCTGTGGGAAAGGTTGAAAATAATTTTTTATTGTGATAATATATTGATCAAGCGGAATAATCACTTCAGAAATTAAAATATTAAAAAAATTCTCCTCAAACAAAAATTGGCTCTAAAATTTGAATTTCTATGTACTAATAAATAAAATTTATTCGGAACTAACAAAATTTTCACTCAATCAATAATTTATTATTGCTTGAAAACAATTATTGTACTTATGAATTCATGGTTACTGATGGTGACTTAGTGTATATAAATGGGCAATCAGAAAATAATTGTGGCCAACTAGATCTAATTGTCAAAGAATATATATATATATATATATATCATGTTGAGGCAAATCCCCAATCTTCCTCTTTCCTTTTTTTGTTTTCTTTTTCTTATACGTAAGAGTGAGGTCATTTAGCACTTTTTTATTAGTGGCTTTGAAAAATAAAAAAATCTAAAGCGGAAACATGACCCTTTTGCTCTGCTAATTTACACAATTACTACGATATAAATACAAATAAAATTAGAAATGTAGATTTCTTTGCTTGGATGATGTTGCCACTATATTTGGGTACGGCCAGACTGGCAATCAGTTTAATTTCTTATGCTTAATCATAGCACAGAAAGAGACGCAGGAATGGGAAAATATTTGGTAAATTATTGTTGCACACATTTTGCTCTCATGGGTTGTGCTCACCCTATAAATGATACGAATGGTAAAGTCAGAATTTATAATTTGAAGCTTGATTCTAATTTATGATTGTGATTGTAGACGCAATTATATGCTACTATTAATAAAATTATAGATGAATGTGAGAAATGTTGTAAAATTGGAGTCTGAGGTATCTAGGTTTACTGTCCTTAAGGATTATTTTGCACTTTTGTGCAGAATTTTCTATAGCAATTCTCTAGGATTCAACGCATTTTTTTATTTTGATTCTATAATCAGAACAGGTAGTAGAAAAGTATAAAATTTAGTAAGGAAGATGTTTCTAAGGAGAAGAAAAAAAAGAAAAAGCAAATGAGAGCTTCTGCAATGAAGAAAAGATAAGCAGGCTACAGTTTTCATAGGCAATCAAAGGAACATTCCAAAGAATGACATTGGAAATGATCCAATTGATGACAAAGATGTGGAGGATAAAGTTGATGAGGGTAGAATGATCTGGAAGATAAAATTGATAATTAAAAGATAATACTAGAGAAAAATTAAGACACATATATTTAATTTATAGGGATTAAAAATCCTAATTTTTAAATAATCCTTAGTTATTATAAAATATTAGAAAATATTTTTTGATTTTCTAAAAAATGAGCTTGGGTCAAGCTTCCCATGTTATTGGCATGTATGGAACAAATCCATCAATCTACCAATCCACCAATTACACTTATTTTGTCTTGCCTTATAAGTACAAGCTCATCATTTCCTTTGTTTATCAATTTGTTTATGTAATAAGCCTCATATTTAAGTATTCACAATAAACTTGATTTGGTTGATGTGAAATTAAAACTTTTAAAATACTAACTTATTTATAACGGAAAAAATGAGATTATTTTTGTGTAAAATTGAGAAAGAAAAAAAATAATACAATTGAAACGGTGATCTACAATCATAATATTCCAATCCACAATTTAGAATATTAGCTTGGGGAGCTAAATGCTAAAATCTTATGATACATGTATATTTTTTGAATTTTTGAGAAAATTAATAAGAATAAATTAAAAAATCAATATTTTTGTAAATCTCTCTCTCTCTCTCTCTCTCTCATATATTTGAATTCAATGAAAAAGTGCGTATAATCAACATATCTCACAGTATTATTCCATCCAGATATTTTTTTATAAAGCACAAGATGATGTTATTCTATGGTTAATTATTACCCAATTGGTAAAGGAATGATTACTATGATGCATTTAATCTTTTGGGTATCTTCAATTTTTTAAGAAAAGTTGATTGAATAATAAATTAAATAATTCAGGTGCTAGCTTTACAGTCAACTAGTGAAAAAATTTAATAAAAAATAGTGTTTGCTTATTGGAACCATGTTTGTACGCCATTTAAAAAACAAAGATATTCTTGCTTACTTTACCTTAGATGATGTTTTTAGGTCATTCAAAAAGCATTAAGCATATTATTTTATCTTTTATAATTAGATCCACTATCATTGCAAAAAAATATATTTCATTTCCAATAAAGAGTATGAATTTAAATTTAATTTATAATATTATAAAATACTTTACACTATTAATGAATTAAATGTTGCTCTATCATTAAAAAATTAAGAATAATTGAGAAATTATAGTATGACATACCTTGCCATTTATAAGTAAATATATATATATATATAATTACAATCATGATTATTGTTATGTTGCAATTAATAAAATTATAGATAAACACATAAAAGTATAATTATTATGCAAAAATATGAAAAATATATTATAGTTGCATAGCAGTTATCAACGTTAATATTACAAGCAACATATATGGACTGCAAATTAAATCTCTCTCTCTCTCTCTCTCTCTTTATAATATACCCCCTCTATTTTTTTTTATTTTTCACAATTAACTGATTTTATAAATATTAAGAAAGTGATTTAGTTTGTTTATTTTAAATAGAGTTTCTAAAATTACTCTTTATGTACAAAGTTTAAAATAGTTGAAAATAGAGAAATGAAAATGATGAAATAAATATAAATGTAAAGTGTTGAATAATAAAATATTTATTATTAAAAAATAAATTTAAAAATATATAAAAAATTAAAAATTATTTTAAATACAATAAATAGGAAAGTAACGGAAATATATTATAATCAGAAGTATATTGTAATAAGAAGCTTCTTTATTTACTGTTACAGTTGCATTGCATGACAGAGGAAAGGTAGAAAACAAACATAGGCTCCTTGTCATCTTTTGGACAATTATGGCAAAGATGATGTATGACCATTTATTTGTTTTCTATTTGAACCCAATCTTGCAGAATCAATCGAACAAAAAATGCCATACAAAGCACTTGAACACTTTTCCTCTAAATAGGTTTTCCCAGGACTCTCTTGGAGAATGCACTCACCAGAAATAATGATAACAAATTCCTGAATTTCACTGCTTTTTTATTTATTTTTCATATTTCATTTTACGCATGAACAAATTCCTGCTAGTTCTCCCACAAAAATGGTTCCTCAAGCCTGAAAACACTGTCAACTGCACATAAATGCCAAGAAGAAGAAAATGAGCAAAGTCCGTTATGCCCATCTGTGAAAAGATCTGGGAGGTCAAATAATGTGTCATCAATATTATCATCATCGCTAGTAGAGATAGAGCTTGTGGAGTCTAATTGGGTATTATTGTTATTTTCCAGTGATAGGGTTGAAGATGAATCCCGATCTGCTTGGCTTTGCTCAGGCGCTTCTTCTTGAAAATGCTTGGCCTCATCCAACGCCACCCAGGCCGCTGCCTTGGCTGCGGCAGCCTGGATGTCCTTGGGAGCTGTGCTGGCCGGGCGGGGAAGTTCCCCTGCCATCTCGGGAAAGTTGAGGTAAGCAGAGCTGCCCTTGATGGCCAAAGCAGCCACATCATGTGCCCTTGCTGCCATTTCTGCTGTAGGGTATGTGCCCAGCCAAATCCTTGATTTCTTCCTTGGTTCACGGATTTCAGATACCCATTTACCCCAATTTCTCATTCTTACACCTCTGAATGTGGGGTGTTTTCCCTCACTTTCAGTTCTCGACCTCTTGCTCTCTCTAAGAACTTCAGAGTGTTGGTTGGTTCCAGAATTTGAGTTTGGGGAAGAAGATGAGGAAGAAGAAGAAGTGGCGGTGGTGGCCGTGGCCAGCATGGTGGTGGTGGAGGAAGTGGAGGAGGTTTTATGAGCATCACTTTCCATGTTGATACGTTTTCCTAAGGTGGAGGGAATTATTAGAGGTGCAGAAAGAATGAGTTCTAAGTTATGCATAAAAATTGAGGAGTTTGGCTTTTATTGTGATTCTTCAATAAAAAGAATTAGGGATTTATATAAAGAAGAAAATGAAAAAGGAGAAAGAAAACAAATGAAAAGAAAAAGAAGAAAAAAGATTTTTTTTTTTTTGGGGGGGGGGGGCGATAAAGTTGAGAATATGAATAAGCGTGGGCTCCCTGAGGCAGAACAAGGACTACAGTTCAGCTAATTTGTTTCCCATGTGGGAAATTAAACAAATCAATAGTACATGTGTTTCTGTACAATAAAACATTGTACACCTAAACTTCAATACTTTTTTAGTTGAAAATTTAAGATTACGATACATTGATCTGTCTAAAATCAAGACATTGCACAAACTCTTTGAAGAATTACAGTGTTAATTATAAACCATTAGATTACTGAAATCTATTTTTTTAAATAAAAATAACTAATTCAAGTATTATCTGCTTCTGAAATCAGAATGCAGAAAAAATAAAGCTTTTAAAAAAATATGGAACATTACTTGAATCAAAGAATTAAAATTTTAAAATTTAAAATTTTGTTTATTATGGTAAAAAATGTCTTTCATAGAAAATAATTATAGTTGAGATAATGAAATATTTTTTATATTCAATGTTAAATAAAGAGTGTTTGTTGGAAAATAATTTCATCTTTATTAATATGATTTTAAATATCAATTTTTTATCACAAATTATAGAGTAATTTTTTTATGTATATATAAATAAATAATTTTTTACAAAGAATATTTTCTATCAAAATAAATAACGCTTAAATTTAAGACATAAAAAATGAAAGAAAATATTTTATTGAGTTGAAGCCAAGGGTTACCTGAAATTTTACTTACCTCTCGTCTTCTCTTGTGCCACTATATATGTTCATTTTCATCAATGACAAAAATATGTCCTTGTATTTTAATTTATTTTATATATTTCATTATCTTTTGCTAATTTTTTCAAGTGTTTGTACAATGTCTTCTTCTTTTGAGAGGTGCTCTTTTCCGAGTTTCAATTAATGGTAGGCCATGTTGCTTTTTAAACCATGAATTTCACATGAATGCTTTATAATTCTCCTCACTGCGTTGTGCGTGGCCGGTTGGGTCCACGGCTATAATCAGACCCCACGCGTTCTCTAATAGTATCTATGAATATATGAAAGTATTAACGATGCATTTTTTCACTCTTGGGCGGGTAAACAAACTTAGCTTTTAACCTTATATCATCCTTTTTAATTGCAACTTCTTCTACTAGCCGATAACTCGTTTGATTTTTCTCGATTATCTACGTTTTAAATTCTAATTTTATTATCATTAATTTTAAGAGAGATATATAAAGTAGAATTTCATATTTTAAAATATGAAATATATTTTAAAAAATAAAGTGAATAATCATAATTATTTATATAAAAATTAAATATTAAAAATTTGATATATAATAAGTTAAACTTTTTTAATTTATAATTAGTTTATTCTTTGATTTTGTTATCAATAATTAAAATGATCTATTTTATCCTTCAAAGTAGATAACGATTTCAAGGACTTATAAAATAATATTATATATATTAAAAATAAAATTTAAAATTGAGTTTTAAACCTTTTAAATTTATTAGATTAAACTTTACGAATTTATCCTACCATCTTATATTTAATTGACATTCTTTAATTTATACTCAAAATTAAATTTTAAATTTTATTTTTAGTATATATAACATTGCTATTATAACATTTTCAGTAAAAGAAGAAAAAATATTTTCTATAGCATAGTTTTTTAATCTAATTAAATTACAAGTAATTATCATATTTATTTGTATATAAAATTTCAAAAGGTTTCACGAACAACATACATATAATCAAAGTGTTGAAATTTTTTATTTGCTAAAAAAAAAGTGTTTAAATTTAATATCTTCATAAAAAATGTGTTAAAATTTTCTTATATTTCGTAAGCATATTTTTCATAAGCATATTTTATATTAACTTAAAAATTTTGTTATGATGATTTACACGGTAAGTATTTTTTAATCTAATGTGAATTTTGTTTAACCTCTTCTCAATTGAAATATTTTTACGCACAAATATTTGAAAATTAGACAGCGTATGATCGGTATCAATGCCCATCAATATAATTTATTAATTTTTGTCATCACCTTGTTGATATGTCATCGTCAACTTGACCTCACCATAAGTCTTGGCCTGATCTGGCCTTGTGCTAGAGATTTTTCCAATTTCCAAATTGTAGTTAAACTATATAATTATAATTAATTTTCCACTGGTTCTGAGATCATTGAAGAATACTAGTTTAAAGCCAGCATATATAATTAAAGAAAACGCAGCCAATTGAATGAGGACTGATGTCTTAAAATCTGGATCAGAACTTCTATAAAACATGTTGTAGACCAATTCGGGCTCAAATCACCATTGGAGGATTCCCACGTGGGTTTTGGTGCTCAGGGAAGAAGATAACCGGCGGAACACACAAAAACATGCACAATCACGGGCATTGTTAAATATACTCGAGTCAAACACGCTCCATTCATGCATTTGCAATTTGTCACTATTTAACTTTAGGATAGTCAGCACATAAGTTTAAGAAAATACCAAGGACCGGAGGGAAGTGTTTTAATTGTTGTGTATTAAGCTTTTTACAACGATTAATGATTAACATTTTTGCATTTACCCACAAAACTCTAAATATACTTCGCTAAAAAAATAGAAATAAAAAAATAAAAATAATAAGATTGAAGTTGTTATATTTAGTAGTGGAAAAATGTTTGAAAAGTTTTTTTTCCCATCACCTTTTTGAGCTTGAATTATAGGTTATGTTTTGCATAAATAATTAATAAATGAATTAATAGTCAATAAATTAAATGTAACTTATAACTGATGGTTAATAATTAATAAGTTAATTAATTATATAGAAATATTTTATAAAATTAGTTATTGGAATAATTGAAATTACAAAATAATATGAAAAGATATATTAATAAAATAAATACATAAATTTAAATATTTAATATAAAAATATAGTATCTAATATCTAATTAATTATATATCATGAACTTACATAATTTTTATTTTATTATTATTTATAATAGAAATATAATTAATTATATTTTCTAATATTGTATATATTTTTTACATATGTATTTTTATATATTTATAATTTAAAATAAAGATATAATTGTATTAAAATTAAATTAATTATATTTTATACATTATAGATCATTAAAAAATAATGATAGATTTAGGAAAATTTTGAAAAGATAATAACTTATAAACTATAAGTCATTTAAGATAACTTATTAAATAAGAACTTTTTTTTAATAAGTTAGTATATAAAATACTTCTAAAATCTATAAGTTAACTTATTTATTATGTGAAACATTGCCAAAATTTCATTCATACATACATATATAACTCCTACTATTGTGTTAAAAAAATTGGAAAGTTGAAATTGAATTTTATTATAATACGTACGTATATACATAGGATACCTGGGCAATCATTTATTAAAAAAAATGAAATAAACAAATAACGATTGCATTACATGTTTTTTAGAAAAAAAAATCGAGTGTCGATAGATTATTCCAGTATTATGTTAATAGGGCAATCGAAAATATCATTTTTTTTATTAGATTTGTTTGTTTTAATGGATAATATTTTCCATATAAATAATCTCATCTACTTTTATTTACAATTATAAAATATTAATCTAATAAAAATAATCTATTTATTTAATATAAAATTTAGTGAAAGGTATCGTACAAAACAATATCATTTGTTTTAAAAAAGAAATTAATTTTATTCTATTATTTCTATACTATGTATTATATTTATAATTATAAATCATATAAATAACATAATTTTTTATTATATATAAGTAATTAAAAATTTTAAACAATTAATATTTTTCCATCAGACAAAAGGAGAAAGGTATTAGTACAAAATTACCCTTTAATATCAATTGTCTTAGGGCTTTGATATCAATTTACTCCCAATGCATATATGACTATCTTTATAAATCAAACACATTCAATGTCAATTTCTATCATGACCCAATTTTTGGACTATCAAGATCGACATAAAAATATCAGTTAGACATTTTTATAGATTTTTTTAAACCAAATCAACTTTCTAAATCTAATTGTTTACAAAAAATATGCATGATGTAGAAAAACAAAATTGAAAATTTCAATAAATTTTTTTATTTCATTGAGTTAGAAATAAATTGTTTGTGGTTGATAAGTTTCAATCTTTTAAGTCAGAAAATGCTAATACTCTTTTCTTTCTTTCAAAAGGCAATTTTGAAAATTAGAATTATAGTGGTTCCTTTGGAATCAAAATCCAAGCCAAAACAAAAGAAGTTTATTTTTCTATGTTGAAAATAGTTGAAACATAATAGCCTTAGAAAAGTAGAAAATACTAATGAAGTGATTCCAAAAAATATCTATATATTAGGAGGTTGCAAACAATTTCTCTAAAACTATTTTCAAAGGAGATGAATTGTTAGACAAGAATACAGAGGATCTAAAGAATAGACTATGATACTTGTCTAAATAACATTTGCTTGAAAGTTTCTCAAGAAGTTAGAAAAATATTTATGAAGGAAACTTTTTTAAAACTTCAGAAGTTCAAACCATCAAACAAATACAATAGTATAGGATTAGGTTAGAAAGGATTAAAAAAATTAGAGGACCCTATTCTAATTTATTATACTTTGGAGATAATATTAAATTTAGAAAAATAAATCAAAAATAATTTTAGTTTGAAACCTAATAGATGCTATTTAGGGTAGTACATAGAATATTCCTTAAAAAAGGTTCATATTTACCTTGAATGAATATGAAGACCATTTTTCTTTCCTTTTTCCTTTTCAAAAAAAAAAAAAACATGCGAACTAACTCATTATTTTATCATAAAATCATTTTTATAGAAATTAGAAGGTAATCAGAATAATATCATATATGTATAAAATATGCATCACATACTTAAATTAACTATATGAAATTATCTGGAACATGCATGAACTCATATCAAAGTCTTAAAATAATTATACAGATAAAAAAGCTAAATCATAATTATACAATAAGAGTTTTAAAAAGACAAAAAGATGATAGTTATTAATCCGAACTAACTATTAGTTGTTTGACTTAAAGATTGATGGCAACTCATCAGGAACTATTACAAGTGGTCTATGGTTGTATCCAAATGAAACACAAACTTATACCAACCAAATGCTACTTTATGTGAATGCTATCATATGCTAGAGATCTCAGTGGCCATTTAAGTCCAAACTATATGAAAAGTAAATCTACAAGTAAAGTGAGTAATAAAATTACTCAATGAAATAACTATAATATAAATTTTCTAATCAATTTTAATTCAAATAACTTTTATACACAAGATATATATCAAAACTTACTTTCTTATCATAAAATACTTATCATTAAACCATTATGTATTATGCATTAATAACACTTAAACAAAATATAATTTAGTCCTATAGTTCAATCATGAACATAATATAAGTATTTAAATGACTATTAAATGACATAGAGGCATAAAAGGTTCCAATTTATTACTCCAAACTAGTTATAACCACATGTATCCAACCTTATCTCCCTTTCCTTTACCTCATATTATTTTGTATGACTTGGAATACAAAAGGCTAGGCTATATCTCCACACTCTCTTCAAAGGTCTCATATCATATCACGTAATCATGTCACAACATCACATATCACATTCAAGCCAACAATGTCATAAGCGACATTAAAGCCTATGCATATAGGCACATTTTCACATATGATATAAAAGCTAATTTTATATTAAGCTCTCACTAGCCTATTTCATATAATAGGATAAGGTTAAGATGCCATTTATAGTCATAACCAAATATATAGGATAATCTATAAAAAGAGTATATAATTACCTTATCCTATTACTAGTGACCACACAAAGCATTTGAGCTTCCATTCTATATGCTAGAATATTGTATCACTTACTCAAGAGCTCATTGACATTTAGTCAATTTATGAGCTTCATTCATAACTATTCACACATATAAACATGTAGTGTTTATGTAAATCATACGATAATTTGTATTGTAATTCATGCATTAACCATTCAAGTAATTCACAGTTTCACGATGAAACATATGAAGTAGTGTCCATTTTTTTCACAGTATTTCCATTATCATTGAAATATACACATTCATATGGTATTAAGTAAACAAAACATCAATCTAAATTTGCTAATAAACCTACTATTCTCATAGCAAAATCAAGGAATATTCAACTTTAATTTTTTAAGTTCCATAACCTTTATTTCCAAGCAATTTTAATCCTATGCTTTTTATATTATTCTAATAAATAAGAAAATTATTTTTTTTACTAAACCAATCATTTAAAGATGTTGCCTAGCAGTACTAAAACTGCTCAATTTCACCATAGAATAACATCTAAAAGTTAAGAAAACAGTCACAAACTCATACTTAATTTTAACAAGCATCGTTCTACTTAGAAATTTCATTTAAAATAACAAAATTTATTTTTTTAAAAAATTCCAAAATTAAAATATCATTTTTAAAATTCATATTTTAACATTTTCAAGTCCTTAACTTTGAAATTTCTTTAAAAATATTAAACTTTAATAAAATTAAATTAAATTTTCCAGGATTTTATTTTAAATATAAAATAAAATTTTTCAGTTATTTTTAAATATAAAATAAGTCATATAAATTGTTCATAACTTAAACTATTAAAATAGTTTGTAAAGAGGCATGTTTAACTTGGAATTTCCATCTTAAAATCCAATAATCCTTATAATTTTCTAAAAAATTCTAGAGTGAAAACAAAGGTTCAAAATATCATTTTTTATTCCTTTTCATGTTAAAAACAAATAGCAAAAGTTGCCTAAATAGTTGCCAATTAAAATAGTATATGGGAAAACTTTACGACTTAAAAATATAATTTTAAAAATATTTTTTCATTTTTTCATAGGCTTTCCAACATGTTTTAAAAAATATTCTTGCTACATACTTTTCATATAATTGTTTATAAACATTACTAGAATAGTTTAGAACATAGTATAATAAATTTTTCTTACAAAATTAGAATTTTTTTTGTATAAAGCAATATAAAACCCAAGAGCCTCCCAAGCTTATTTCAAAATTATTGTTGCTTGAAAACTCTAATATAATTATTCTAAAATCTTCATAATAGAATCTAGTTTAATGTCTACTCAATTTTATCATAAAAATCAGATTTTTTTTTCCTATGAAAACATAGGAAACCTAAGAGCTCTTTTTTATGCAAAACTAATCTATTTTCAATTTCAAAACTTGATTTTTATACATTCTATCATCTTTAATATAAGCTAGTATTTACTGTAACATCTTTTGAGAAATAAAAATATAGTTTTTCTTTTATTAAAGCATGGAACCCTAGAATTCAACTTGTTCTTCCCTAAAAATTTTCTTCCATTTCCTTGTAAAATTAAATTTCTAAAACTTTGCTATCTTAAAGAAATCATTTTCAAGATCAACACTTTTTTATTTTTCATCATAAAGCCTTTCAAAGAAACTTTTCAAATTAATTCATCATGATAGTTATGGTTTTAGCACATCATCAACCACAAAAATAGATGCATATTTTGTATATAAATGACATTAAAAAAAGAAAACCAGAAAGAAAATAAATGGATTTCTACTTACTCAAGAAAGTTTATAGAACTTATTTCCTTCACCTATAATCAAATGTGTAAAATCCAAAATAACATAAATTTAGTAAAGGATCTAAAGAAAGAACAATAAAAGGAAGATGAATTCATAAAGGTTCATAGGCTTCTACTTTTACAAGAAGATCAAAAGAGTTTTTATCTCCAACAAACTCCTAAAAACACTTAAGAAATTAGTAAAATCTCTCTAAAATAGCAAGAACACTAAAAAACTCAACTTTCCTTCCTGCTTTCTCTCTCTACACATTTTCCTCTCTCTCTCTTTCTAGCTTTCTTAGAATGTTGCAAAAAAGAATTAAGGATTAAGCTATTTATAGGAAAAGTGTAAAGTATCTATTCCAAGCATATTCTTTTGCTTGCATCATTGAGATAACATCATCATTGCATTATCTTAGGAATATTCTTATATGTTTTCTTTCTCCACAAGTTTTTGCTCTTAAATCCTTTAATTGTATGAAAATTCCTTTTTTCACCAAGTTTTGTTTTTATGGCCTTTAATTAGGATGATAATGGGGTAAAGCAAGAATAGATTTGCCTCAAATTGTCTTGCCCTGTACCTCAATAAACCATCTACTTTGCCATATAGGATAGAGTAAGTTAGGGCATTTCCCCTTAATCAATAAAGCATTAGTGCCTCACAAGGAAAATTGAAAATTGAAAAAAAAAAACTAATAAAAACATTAAATTTCATGTATTTGAAATTTAAACACAAACAACATAATATTTAATATAATCTCCCAATATAGATCTAAAAATACATATAATTTATTAATGAATTGCAATAATTAAGATAACAATAACCTTTTATTTATTTTCTTTATTAATTATTTTTAATTTTCATGTAATAGTTAAATTAAAAATAAAAATAAATTATTAAAAAGTATTTTAAATAGTTAAATTATTAAAAAATCTAAATATATAATATATGCATGTATCATTTATATGGGTAAAATTATAATATTAAAGAATTGGAACTCCATGGGATAAATTATACTAATATTGCTTTGTACCCCAAATCTACTTTAGGTTAAAAACCTATCCTGTGCCTTCCTTTACAGAGCAAGTTTGTGAATTATGTCATCCCTACCTTCAACTAAGCTTAATTTCTTCCTTCCTTCCTTCCTCCAACTTAGCCAAAATACTTCTCTCTGTTAGTGTATGCCCTGTGAGCCAATCATAGGATGATTGTATAAGCATATATTATATTATATTTTCATTATTTATATGAGACACTTTCAGATTATTATTTCTCTGCGTTAAATAAATAGATATAGTAATTTATCTTTAAAGTAATCATTTCTTAAACAATACTCTTAAATGCCCTAGTCAAGTATCATTGTGAAAGGGATAACAATGATGCATAGAGATTAGTATGTTGGTTGATTGATATGAGATATCAAGTTAACACATAGGTATATGTTAGAGAACAATTGTACTGGACTGACCCGCCATGAGATTGCTACATGGATCATTTTATGAGTGTCATAAGCAACTCTCATAGTGACAGTGACGCATATGGTCTTTTAACTTGAAGTCACCATAATTTTCAACATAGTTAGTTATATGCTTTAATACTGTCTAACGTTAACTTTAATGAGTTGACTTTGAAGATAGTGATTGGGTATACTACTAATTATGTAGAGGAATATGAGTGATGTAGATGATATTTTATCCCTCATTCTAAAGGAGTGATATCTATGGGCCCCTTGATTGAGTTTGATTATGAAATGCATGGCCATGCTCAAATAAGTCAACATGTGATGTTGATCTCATTTGCTTCTTTTTGGTCAACTCATGAATTAAGAAACACAGAGATCGAATTATAAAGGGGGTGACACTTTCCATGCCTTAAGTTCGATCTAGATATCTAGGATAAAAGAGGACTTGATTGCGTAGTCACTGAAAGATTATGTCAGATCATTGACATTCTCATTACTTGGGTAGCAATGATGCATTGCTAGATGCCGCTTATTATTTATGATTCTAAAATATGATTTTAGGATCATTGCCAACGTGATGGGAACCTATTGGGTCACACACAAAGAACGAATTAAAATTAGAATTGGAGCAATATAATTAAAAATTCTAGTTGGACTATAATTTCTAATTAATGAAAGGACCAATTAGATTGGGCCTTTTGTTAATGTTATATTGCTTAGGAACCAATTATTAATTAAGTTATAATATTAGACCTAATTAATAATTAGCCCATAATACTCACCTTTCATTAGGGTTTTTTAATGGGTGTCTATATATATAAGATCCTATTCACGCTTAGATTAATTAACAAATAATCTAGGAGGCATTTTTGAGAGAAAGTAAAAATAGGAGACCCTAAACACCCCAATTTGCTAGCATAAACTTGAAAGGAGAGAGATTCCATCCAACCTATCTTTTGGCTGGAGTTTTGAGATTGTTTTGTGTGGATACCATAAAGATGCAACCACATCAAACGTTGCACTTGTGATCTGATTCTTCTAGTTTCAATTCTGGTTCGTGATTTGGAGTGCGGATTGGATTGGAGAACTAGATAGAAGTAGATCGGATTTGCTATGTAGTGGACAGTAGATTATTTGTCGAAAGGTATAAACCCTAATCCCTAATCTATGGTGTCCTAAATTCACATGGATCCTTGGTAGAAATCGTGCAAAATTTTTAATTCCGCTGTGCATGTATGATGCGCGATTTCTAACACTCCCACCCATATGTGACCATTTACACCCTTTAAATAGGTGGAAAATTGTATTTTTTTTCCACCTTGGATTAATTCTAAGGTGTTCTTGAGTAAAAATACTAAGTTACTCCAAAATCTTATTAACCTTAGATCTTAAATATTTCTAATTGTTCTTAGATTTTTCTAAAATAACTTCTAATATGTTTTCTCTTTACTATCACCAATAAATATTTTTTATGGCACAAATAAATAATTTTACCGATTACTTACTAATAATCATTATCTGACTTAATTTTATTTATTTTTAACTACTAGATTTCTACCGGATATTATAATTTCAAAACCAATGTAAAATATAGGTAATAACATTAGTTATTTTATAAGAAAATTGACATGTTTAGTTCCTAAATATTAACTAACCATTTATTTTAAATGTTAATTTATAAGCAATGTAACAAATAAATATAAACTAATGTGGCATCACAATAAGAAAATTAGCTTTTTTTCAATGGCTAATATGCAATGATCATGAATAAATGTCAATAAATCTTAGATAATTCTTGTAAACTAAGGATGGCATAAATACTTTTAACTGGTTATGATGGCCTTATCACTTATACACAAATAGTTCCAGAATTATTTAAGTCATAGTGGCAGGTAAATTGGGTTTTATATATCATTTTTAATAGTTTTGGATGTTACCAATGGGGTGGCGTCTTGTTGATATGCTTATCAATTAGCAAGCATAAGGGTAGGATTTGAACCCTTTCCTTGCCATTTCCCTTCCCCTTTTCCCCAATTAGGTGCTCCTTTGTTAGTGAGAGTAGGTGCCTTACCAAAAAGATCCTTAAAGCAAAGATGGCTCATTTTGGATATTTGGATAAACAAAGAAATAGTTTTAGATGTTGGCCCAATTGGCAATTAGCTTTTAGTGGCCTTTGTCGTCCCTAACCCCCTTAAAAACAAAATACTAAATCAGTTGTTGTCATTTTTATTCTCATATTCCTTACAAATCTCTATCAACTCAAGCCAACCATGGAAGTTGCTTGTAGCACCTTCCTCTATGATATTATCAACTTTAAGCTTTTTCCTCTTTCTCTTATCTTAATTCACATCCTTAAAATATTTTTAGAAATTCATAATATCTTTCTCTAATTTCATATTTTTTGTTTGTTTTTCTTTTTTTTTTTTTGTTATAGTTTCAAATTTTCACATGCTTCACCTAACCTATAATATTGATTACTTTTTTGTTAGCTGTGACTTTAGTTTAATTGATTTAATTTACTTATAATCAATACCTTATATGATTAAATTAGGCATTAGTTAATTCTTTGATTGCAATTTGCGTTTGATTTATTTCAACTAATGGCTTCAATTGTCTTGTTTATGTTGAGATTAATCATTTGATTCTTTGAAGGATCTATTTTTGGTTTGGGTTATCAAAAGCTTGGTCCACCACCATTACCTTTTTAAACCCTTATCCTGATCTTCACATCATTGTGGTTGGTCGAAACATGTTAGTATATTTACTTGGGTTATTATCTTCAACAATGTCCTCTTGAATAGTCTCTATTGTTTTAAATTTACCCTAAGAGCTCCTTTAAATATTTAATTTTTATGTTTTTATGCTTATTCAATTAAGGCACAATGGCTAAGTATATGAATGAAGTATAAACTATTAAAACAAGACTTATCCTTTATACTTGTTATCTGATAAGTGAATATAGCTAGCTAATTAGTCCGTTGGAAATATATCATTTTTCTTTCCTAGTTTTTTTCAACCAAGCAACGTTTAGCACACCATAGATACAGTATATCCATTTGCGAATTATTTATTCTCTTAATTGTTTCTTTTATAATTATATGAAGAATACTCCATGACATAATAAGTGTAAACACAAGTTCCATTTAAATCCAAGTTTTATTATAATTTGGTACTTTTGGCTTTTAATTCAAATTTCATTCACAAAATCTAATTAGGTTTTGCATTTAGTTATTAAAATAGAGCCTTGATAAAGATATAATTGATTACATCTTTATTTCTTGGAAGTCGACAAGACTTAGGTTTTATAACTTGTCTTGTATTAAGGTGAGAGTATTTTGGCTGATTTTAGCACTAAACAACTAAAATTTATTACTTTTTCTTAAAGGAATAGAGATGTTTTCACCTAAAAAAAAGACTAGAGATTCAACGTATCAATAGTTATTTTTCTATTATTTCTTATGTATCTTTCTCTTTTATCTTTTACTTGTGATTTGTTTGTAGTTTTGGAGGAAAATTGCATAGCCATATATCAATTGCATTTCAATGATGATTCTAATAGAATAAATTAATAAACAATTAGCCATTTCTTAATAGTGTGGGTTGTGATTAATTGATTGCTAAAAAAATCTAATTGCTAGTATTGTGAATAGTTGCTCAAAGGTTTGAATAAAGTTGAATAAAAATTTTATTGTAAGACTTTGAAGGTAAGAAGATTTTTAGGTTCTAGCAAGGTGATCATTATTGTAAATTTAAATGCATGACTTAACTTTTTATCATATTTATTTTCAATTTACCATAGACCATATTTTTCCTTATTAAAAAGTATTTTATCTTTATTTTATACGTAACTTTGCATAATGATGCATTAATGCCTTTTTTTAAATTGTAACTATTTTGAAGTGAAGTTTTTATTTATGTAGAATGCCTCTTTTTATTATTTTTTTTATCTTTTGCCACTAAAATATAGCTTTAATTTTCTATATTTTCTTTTGCTATTTTTGCTTCCTTGTAGCCTACACTATATTGTATAAGGTATGTGTTATTGTTTTTAGTTTTGACTGTATTTTTGGCAAATGAGGAGTTTATGCAAGGATCTAATCATGGTAGTTATAGCATCTGTGTTGTAATTTTAACTCTATTAGTCTAGAATTGCCATAATTATCTTAGAAATATCAACTTAATGGATAATATTAAGTTTTTATAATGTTACTTTGAGGTGGATGATTATACATGCTCAATTTGTGTTCTCTTTAAGAAAGAGACATCTTTGGTCTCCTATGTGAAACTATATATTCAATATGCCTTTTGGAAATTCATTAATTTTGCATTTTAGTCTTATAGTATGTCAATGATCCTTGTGAATAATTCAAAAATCAATATGCATATCCATGTAAATGGATATATATATATATATATATATATATATATAAAGTTATCTTAATTTACTTCTAGAAATAATGTTATATGCCCATCATGTAGGAATGTTAGTAGTTTTTAGCCTTATAAATGACTCATTACATCCTGGGAAATGAAAGTATCTCTTACTATTGACTATCAAGCTTGTTGTCTTTAAACTTTCTCGATTTCTAAGGTGTAAATGTAATGCATATATTAGACAATAAATTTTCAAATGCATGTAAACAAGTAATATTTTAGAAACCTAACTCCTAGAAGTAAGGATTTCAAATTGTCTACAAGTTGGTTTTCTAGTTTGCAATCCTTTTCTTTTACATGAAGATTTTGATTTTCAATTTTGATTCAAATTTCCTAACCAAAATCTATAGATCTCTTTGTCATTTGAACTACTACCATTTAAACTAATGTTATTTCGAAATGACCATTTAAGAAGTTTAGATGATCTTGAAAATGCCTTATTCTTAAAGTTATGAGCAACTAAGGTTGTTTATGTATGATTGGATTAAGGGGAAAATAAATTGAAGCAACTAAGTTGCATGGGGCAAAAAAAGTCTAGAATGGTGAGTGTTAGAAGATTGCAATTTTTTCAAGTATTATTCAAGAATGTTTAAATATTTTAGTAAGTCTTGGTGATAACGTTATTAACTTCAAATTGAAATGAATACCTTTTCCCTTGACCCATTCCTTTTTAGCTAGTTATTTATGTTAAAAAAATGATCATATCAATCCTACCAACTTGTCTTGTATTTATATTCCATTATCTATATATTAAAATGATTTATTTATTTTTAGAAAAATTAATTAATCTATCTTTCCTAATGCTTTATGCCTAACTTTCTTTTTTTTTAATTTTCTTGATAAATCTCATTGTCTTTATGACTCTTAAGGATAATGTTGCTTAGATTTGTGTAGAGGTACATGATGTTCTCATAATATTTACATATTTGTATAGTTTCTAATGAGATTTAAGAATCTTGGATGAATTTTGCTTTTAGAATTAGATTGTATTTATCTAATTTTCATATATTTTGTTATTTTTTTTATAAAAAATTTTGAATCACAAAAGAATTTCCACTTATTCTTTGGATCCTTTGCTTCTATTCACATGATTTGTAGGTGATAATAAATAAGTACATACTTTTTAAGTTATTAGCCAAACACCAAAATTATGAAGGTCATTTATATTAGTGAATGTTATATTCATTAATGAAAGGTGAGGCATAATCTAATAACTTGTTTAACATACATCTTTATTGATTACTAGTCAGAAGAGATATTGATTAATAATATGAAGAGACCTTTTATATGAGGTTAATTTTTTTTTCAATTCATATTGTTAAATTGTAGTCATTGACATTAATAAATATTCTACCATGCAAAAGGATGATGTTCAAAACAACAATAAAGGCTAGTAATGCATATTGAAACTGAAATTAGAAGAATTGAGTTTTATATTTTAGAAAATAGAAACTATCTTTAGATATACACCATAAGTGTACTTGCTAATTTTTGAATACCAATGCATAAATAAGTTAATTTTGCCTACTTAAGCTTTCTTTTTTCATAGACGGAAATGATTACAAGATATGTATTTGTGTATGTCAAAGTAAAGGGTAATAATGATTTTTTTAACAAAGCTAACTTATTAGTTGTTGTCAAAGTGAGTTAAATTAATAGCAAAAATTTTTCTATGACCACAATATGTCACAAAAAGAATGAGATAATTGAAATGGTTGTATGTGTATTTTGACAACAAAAGAATGTTGATAATTACTTAAGGTTATGATTGAAAGTTACAAATAATCAATAATACTTTTTAGGACACCATTTGTTAAGATAACCCTCGACAGCCAATTAAATGTCACTAAAAGCATTTTTAATAGTGATATTCAATTTTATCGATAGTCATGGCTATCAATAACTCTCCATTTTATTGTAATGAATATGGACTACAATATCATTTTGAAAATTGCCATTAAAAATTAACATTCTTTTATAATATAAATTTTACATATAATGTTAATTTTGTTAAATAATTGGCATAATATGTTATAAAAATGATGATATTTTATAATAACTGATGTAATTTCTTAACTTTTTCCCTAATAGTATTCACATATATTGCACTACACTTAAAGCAATATCTCCACTACACTTGGAGCAGTATCTACACCTGATTATAAAATCTAGCTGCTATATTATTATTTAAGCATTTCATTATGGTAAAAAAATAATATCTATAATATAATAAACATTGAAGATAACAATTTCATACATTAAATTAGGTCTAAATAATTAAAGACGTGTAGTATGTACATGTTGTAAAAATTAGGTTAATACCTCTAAATATCGAAAAATTCAGTTCCATTGTATTGCAATGACATGACCATTAATAAAAATCTTAATAAAACCCACTATGCAAGATTAGAGCACAAGCACATCAAAATTGATGTTATAGGTGTGACATTACTACTATATGCTTCTTTTGATTAAATAGCTACTAGTAACAGTTGCTACATTAGAGTATGGCGATTATGAAACTTCAAGTTAACTAGCTTTAAATGTTTCCTTGAGATAAGGCTCTTGATGTTTGAAGAATATCACTTCAGTATCTTAATACCAACTAGACATTCGTAGAAACTTGTCTTCTCCTTTCTAAATAAAGTGTCATAAGCTAGAGTAAGATATGTGTGTTGACTCTTTTTTTTTTATGCTAGTTCTTTCTGAATGGATATTTCAACCAAGTCCAACTTAGCTTTAACTTTATTTTTGCTCTTCCTTGGCATGTTCAATGGTGTTCTAATAGGAGTATCACAAATATTTTTCTCCTTATGCTTGACATCAACATGGATAACTTTTTCTAATATAGAGGATCAAAGAATATAGACTTTTTCTTTCATGAAGTATCCTTACCTATGTGCTTTTAGTGTTTGCTAAGAATGACATTGACATGTTTAACTTGTTTATAAACCTAAAATATAAAATCACACATAATTAATAAATAAAAAAATTACTTAGTTATCAATAATAAAATGATTAAAACTCTCAAAAATTTAATTACAGCTATTTATGAACTTGATATTTAGTTAAAGGTGGAACCATTGCTTCTTCCAATGACCCATTAAAAGTCTTCCTTAACTTACTATGTCACTAGCCACAATGCTAAAATTTTTAATAATCGAGATACATTATCTTCTTGCCATGCTTTTGTTAAGAAGAACAAGTATCATTTTCACAAATAAGACATGCTTTATGCCCTTTGACGCACTATAGCCAAACAAGTTACATTATGTTAGGAAGTCGTTGATTGTGGAAAAGAGCATAGCATGTAAAATGAAAGACTCTTAACAATATACATCAAAGACTAAGACACTTTCTTTCTACATCATCTTCGAATCTTCAATAAGTGGTGCTAAAAAGAGATTTATGTTATATCCTAGTTATTTTAGCCTCGAAATTAACAATGATAACATGATATACTTGTGTTTTATGCATAACCAAGAAGGTAGATTGAAGGTCACTAACATAATAGGCCATGTGCTATATTTTTGCTACTTATTTTACCATAAAAGTTCATTCTATTGGTGGAAAATGCAAGCCTAAGGTTTCTCAAATTGCTACTAAATATAATGAACAATGTATTAACCATTCCCTACTAACAATAATTAACCAAATGCTAAGGCTTGCCATCAAATGGTGTTTAGCTCACATGTCATGTTAAATTCTTAACAACTTTTTTATTGGTAAACATTTGTTTAAACTTTAGTATTATTATAAAATATCACAACATCTTAGTTAGAGCTCCTTTATTATTAATGCCATCATTCTTTCTCAGTCTATAATGTGGTGCCTTCATTTTAGAAACTTCTTTAAAGCTCTGTTCTCATTTTGATATAATATACAATCACCAGGACAAGCATGTATCTTCTTGCACTTCATATCCATTGGGCACTTGAGTTTCTTAGCCTAATTAATACAATTCAATCGCTTATTCCTTTTAGGAAGCATTTCTTTCAATAATTATAGTAATGCCATAAAGCTTTTATCATTTCAATTATTTCCCACCTTCAAGTTGAACAATCTTAATACATTAGATAACTATGTAAACTTGGTGCAACTTAGATATAAAGGCTTTTTCACATCACTCAACAAGTTATAAAGGACATACAATACTCAGTAAAATAATTTTCAAACATTATGAACCATATTCTTTAACTGATCATCCTTTTTTACATTTATGTCATCATCTTCATGGATCCTCTTGACTTTATAAGTACAGGATGAATTAGACAACTCACCCTCCTTATGCCATATCCATCAAGTATGCCTTTTATTAATGCTTTTGAAAAATAGATATTCTTTTATCTCTACTGGATTGAGCATCCGACATAGACACATTACCCATACAACATAAAATGAGCTCATTATCAATTTCCTCTTCCTTTTCTTAGCCTATAACAAATCTAATAAACTTGACAATGCCTTTCGTATATTTAGGGGTTATATAATGAGCAAACATCCATCCATGGTCCATGATTACCTAAACTAAAGCCAAAATGCAACAAATATACAAGAAATCAACATACTAAAGAATATACAAACATGTGAACAATATGAGAATTTTAATGAAATTGCTAAACATATATCAACACTCAATCCACATCTAAAACATTAGAAAAGGAAATTAGACACACAAAATTGAAACAAAAACAAAGGTACACAATTACATCATTATACCATTTTTCCTTATGTTTAGAAGAAAAATGAGCACCATAAACATATCTTAATGTAATGAAGAAAACTTCAGTGAGTTGAAGGACAAATGAGAAGTTAAATGTGAGTTTTGCTAAACTTTGGTCGGAATATCTCCTTAAGGCACAATGAATATCAAGAAAAAGATCAAAGAACTTTACACTTTACTCTTTGGTGCTAAGTTAGACATTAACATCTATATTAGCTCCTACCATTATATTCATGACTTATTTGAAAAGTAAAATAACATTGTCAAATATTCCACATTGGTTATATACTAAAACCGATGTGGAATATTTGATGTTTAATTAAAAATTTTAATGATCAAATATAATATGTCGGTAACAAATAACTACTATCTTAAATACTTTCCACATCATTTAAATACAAATAGTTGACATGGTTTCATAGTTTTTTATTTCATAATAATAAGTGCCCAAATATGAGAAATATAATTTAATATGTCAGTTATTATAATAAGCAGATGTCATAATATAAAGATATCAGTTCTTAGAAAGAAATTAACATCACATTGAAATATTCTACTCTTAACAAAATATTTTGTTCTTCACACACTTATATATAAAACAAATCAATATATTGAAATCTTTGAAACTTAGATTGAATAATTATTTATAAATGTTTTAAAGAGAAAGATAATAACAATTTTAACTCATTATACTTTGAAATGATTATCTATTAAAAATAAAAAGCTATCCGAACATAGAAAGTTTCAAACATAAATAATGGCAAATTGAAAGTAAATAAAGAAATATATAAGAAAGGAGATAATGAAGAATTATGAAATTGCAAATTTATTTATTTTCAAAAATTTCTTTACATCATTACATCGAGAAAATATAGTAAACAACTGACTTCTGATTACATATATATCATTACACATTAACTAACATAATAAACAGCCAATTTTATGAATATAATATATACAAAATCATCATGTTTATTATATATTGTATATACAACTTAGGGTATACAAATTTCAATGCAACTTGGTAGTATATCAAATAGACTTATACACTAAACAACTAATTCTTTATGCTTGACAATTTTTAAGTTAAAGGGGACTTAAATCATTATACCTATTTTCAATTTAGTAATGCGAAGACTTGAGATATTAAAAGTGACATAAGTCTTTTAACAAGATTTGTAACATCTCTAAACAGGCATTCATGAAATAAAAGGAAGGCTCTCATTAAATCAAAACCAAAAGCTAAAATTAAATAATGAAGGCTAAAGCATTGTAAAGATGTTCTAAATGGAGAGTGAAGTAAAATTTATAGGCAATACAAGACATTGCACATTGGTTATCGACATATAATTGACATTTTATAGATGAATTTTTTTCATGTTTGGTATGTTGATGTATCTTTTAGATGTTGGTTATTCAAACAACTAATGTTATAAATGATAACATCGAGAATGACATTGTGTAATTGAAATGAGTAGATTATTAAAATACAAATAATGTTTATAGTTTCCAATAACACTATAAATACAAATATTGATTAGCTATAAATAACCTTTAAATGTCAGTTTTTACTAACAACTGATGTTTAAAATACAAATATTCTTTATGATTTTTAATAAAATTGTAAATATAATCATTAATTGACTATTGACATTCCTTTAGATGTTAGTTTCATGTGCAATTGACATTTAATATTTCATACTAGATTCCTTTAAACAATGATTATTTAAAAACTAATATGATATTCATATTCAACGTTGGTTTAATGTACAATTATTGTTATAAGTTTTCATAAATTAGACTTTTCATCTCTGATTAGAAAATAATTCTTTATAACATTAGCTTATTATTTTTTTCAAAAATACAACCATGCTATTATACATGTCAATTTTCACTTTAACTGATATAAATGTGATGGTGTTAAAAGGAAAATCTATAATAATGATGCCTTGATTCCTCACTAAAATCAAAGGATTAAAGCAAGGAAAAGTAAAAGTCTACTTATTGTTGTGGGCACTATTAAATTTCTTAGGGATTTCTTTTTTTAATCTAGACATTTGGAAAGAATCATATCCATTCTAAGAATCTTTCTATTAAGACACTTATTATCATTGGTGGGTAAACGCCTAACCATAGGAATGGGAAAAGGAAATACAGGGAGAGGATTTAAACCCCTTATGCTTACTAATTGATGAATATACTAACAAGACAATCTTATTGAGCTCTTTAGAGTAAAGCATCAAAATGAGTTCAATTTACTAGTTTGATTTGGAATTAGTATAATTTTACTTAGTTTGAAATTGGTGCAAAAAATGATTACAATTCAACATGATAAGGGATTAAAATTGGTTAGTTCAACCAAGTAAGAGATTGAGATTGGTAATGCTAGCCCATAATGTTATTAGGTTGACCTATTATAGCTTGATTCTATTGAGTTAATAAGTTAACCTATTAGGCTAGCTCATTGATATGCAAATATATAGCAACTAATAAAGGATTAATTGATTGATGTGTGTGTGTGTGTGTGTGTATTAAAATATCAAAATTATAATTTTAATATATTACAATTATATATAAATAATATTAAATAACTTCTAATGTTAAAATTAATGAATTCATATATTTAATATTATTAACACATATTACACTGTTCATAAAAACAAATAATAATATAATTAAAAAAGAATGAATTTAACCTTTACAAAATTTAAATAATAATAATAATAATAGACTATTAGTAATCATAATTATTATTATTATTCTTGATTTCTTTTTTTGGCAACTTAACTATTGTTGATTTCAATTAATTAATCATGCAAAATTAAGAATAAATAATTTAGTGATGTAATAATAATAATAAATTATAAAATTTATTTAGGATCACTTGATAAATGTTGACATAAAATTGAAACTAATACTATGTCAATCCAATCTAGTTTTGATGTGATAGAAAAATAGCCCAACTTAAAATTGATTTAACATATAATTATAGTTTATTGGTCATTAGCCCGCCAAAATTGGGTTAATCCATTTTAACACTCCAATATCTCCAACTCATCACCAATAGAAAGTTATTATTGTTATTGTTGTTGTTGTTGTTATTATTATTAGATAAATTTTGATTTGTAAAATATAAATTGTATGATTTTAATCATTCTAATTTAAAATTATATGTTTTGATCTTATAAATATTAAAATGGTATAATTTTAGACCTGCTCTTTGATTTTCATAAATTTATATTAACTTTTATCAACTTTTATAAAAAAAAACTCTAAATATTTATTATATTATTTTTAGAAAAATCATATTTTTTAAATTTTTATTGAAAATTAACTTCTAAAATGATTTGAACTTTCATATATGACTCATTAATTTTGTTTTAGACAAAATTTTCTTTTTAATTTTATATAAAAGTTATTTTATATTAATAAGGAAGAAGCATTTGATGAAAATGATTTTATGAGGTTAAAAAGCTAATAAAAATTAATTAATGAGATTAAAAGAGTGCAAATTTAATATTAAAAGAATAAAAAAAGATTATTTTAAATTAGGAGATTAAAGTCACAAATTTATATTTTAAGAGAAAAATTATATTTAAATATTATTATTGTTGTTATTATTATTATTATTATTATTATTATTGTGAAAGATCACCAATATAAATAAAGGTATACATCGGTCGGATCAAGTGGGTTTCTGGGAATTAGGACCAGGCTTAATAGGCCAAACAACATAAAATTTAAAGTCCAAGCTCAACTCAACCCGTTTAATTTTTAAAAATATTTGAGCTCACTCAGCCTAATTTTTTAATTAAATGGTTCAAAAGTCTAATTCAATAGCTTGAATAAAATAATTTTTTATTTTTAAGTAAAAATAATTTTTTAAAATAAAAATATATATTTAAAAAATAATATAATAATTAAATATATAAAATATTTAATTAATATTTTATATTAAAAATAATTAGATATAATTATTTTTTAATATATAATATATTAATAAAAATAAATTAGTATAATAGAGTTGGCCCTTTTTTTTATTCTAACCCAGTCCAATTAATAATCAAGCCGTTAAAAATAAGTCTATTGAATTAAAAAAAATTTAAATCTTATATTTTTTTTAGACCAGATCGGGTCGAGTGTCCGGCACACCTCTAGATATAAGTGAGTAGCATTTGAAGAGATTCCAATTCTCAATTATTAGATACCTTTACCGGTTAAGCCAAATCATAATATATCCATTGAGTATTACATGGCATCAATACCACATCACTTAAAATTACACGTTCTTTGAAGAGGAAGAAAGAGAACAACTAGATCCTATATTTTAATCCAATGTAGTTTTGCAAAATCTAATCATCGATATTTTCTCTTTTAAATTCTCATAATATCACTTACATGTATATCAGAACAGCCTATTATATAGATTTAACTACTTGTAGAAAAGGTAATGTTTATTAGCTATAATAAGAAGATTTTGCTGGATTTTATAAAATATTTTGCATAAATATTATATTTTTTACAAGAAAAAATACAAATAAACCTCTTAATGTATAGTTCAATATCACATAATCTCTTAAAATTTTAAAACTTACAAATAATCCTTTCAAAATTTAAAAAAAATTAAATTTCAATCAAAAAATAGAAAAAGATATAAATACGTTACTTATGAATTTTTTAATTATTTTTTAATATAGTAAAATCAAAAAGTAATGAATTAAATAAAAAATACATATCTAATCTTCCTAAATGTAGTCAAATTTCAACAATAATTTATTCAAATTTTTTATTTTCATTTATACTATAAATGTATTATATAATCAATTATGTTATTAATAATTTAATTTAAAAAAATTTATAAAAAATAATTAAATTCATGTTAAAAATAGTTAGAACAATTATGAATAACTTACATATCATTTGTCTATTTTTAAAAATTAAATTGTCAATTTTTTTCAAACTTTAGGAAGGTTATTCATGGATTTTGAAATTTTATATAATACTAATATATACTTTAGGAGATTCACTTTTTTTCTTTTTTATATAAATTTACATATAATAAATATATATATCATAATTTATCAATGAGGAGGATATAAATTCTCTCTACTTATTTTTAGTCACTTTTTTTATTTTTAATTCAGAAAAGATAAAGATAGAAATATTTGATCAGAGACTCATAAATTTTATATTAAAATTTATCATTTTAATACAAAGATAATTTTTTCTATTTATCTCCCTCATAAATTTACATGTTAATTTTTTTTTAGGGAAGGATCCAAATTCCATCAGAATTATATTAAAACTTCAAAATTTTTATATAAGAGTTATATCTTCAAGATGCAATTTTTTTCCTATCACATTTCTAAGTGCTGTCCTCATAAAATCCAAAGCCTGGTGGAGCAACAGTACAGAGTACAGAAAAAGACTTGGATTTGCTTAACGCAAAAACACATGGTGGCACATGCCTTGTGGGCCCCAATATCCCATGCCAGTTTTTCTACCGAACGAAATTGGGTCAACCCAAGAAGCCCACTTTTTAGTTGATTTTCATTTTTTTTAAAAAGATTAAAATTTTATTTTAATTTTTAAAATATGTAATTTGAATTAATTTCATTTAAATTTATATTAGTTTGGTACCTAAAATTTTAAATTTAAATAAAATTTAATTCTTTATAAAAATAAAATTAATACAAATTTTAGTTTTTATAAAATTTAAAATTTTATTTGAATTTAAAATTTCAAATATTAAATGAACACATATCTAATCTAAAAACAAAATTGATGTAACTCGGGTGCTCGGTGACTATCAAAACCCACAACCTATCTTGAAGGCCATTTGTGAATGGTAGATAAAAGAAGAAAAAGCCATGTTCATTGGATTTAACGAAAAAATAAAATAATTTTACAGTGAGTTGGTTATATTTTAAAATTAGATTTTTTTATCTTTGAATTTATTTTTATTTAATTTAAATTTAAAAAATAAATAATTTAACAGCAAAAGTGTTTAACTTTTTAAAAAGTCAAGCTCCTATAAAATTATCCATAAAGATAAGGATGAATTTTAAAGCTAAAAATTAAGAAATCAAGTGAAATTAATTGCTTGAAAGAGCTCTAATAATTTTCTGCAAACGGGTTGGTTTAAAAATTACATATTAATTCAATGAAAAATTAAATGAGTACAGAATAGAATGTACTATAATATTGAATTATTTTCAAGTTTTTGAAATAGTCAAGAGTTGGGACATTTTGTTTGTTTGTTTCTAACAAGTGATCCTCTTCTATTTGGTCCCCATTCATTCACCTTTTAATTCCTAACCATTAGGAATAGTAAAAGACCAAATTATAAAGGGTTTTGATTTCCAAAAGCCAATTAATGAAGGATTTTGCTGTAGAACATCTTTGAAAACTATTGCAAATCATTATAAAAGTATGAAAATCTTCTCTGCTTGTTTATGGGCATATAATTCATGTATTCACTATATTATTCCATTATTATTGTTAAAAAATAATAAAATAATCAAATTTCCATTTAATTCTATTTTAATTTCTTTCAAAATTTAGTGACAGTGAACATAACTTATATATTTGTTAGAGAAAAAGGAATTTCTCATAATAGGGCAAAAGCCATCAAACTGATTGTAACTTTTTTTTTTTAATAAATTTTTACAGCGCAGACTAACCTACCTTGATAATTGATTGAATTATATTTGATGCCCTTTGTTTTCCACAGATACATGTTCCACTCCCAAATATTTTTAATCCTATTTAAATGTAATAACGTTAGATTTTTAATTATAACTTTTTTTAATGTTATTTTTTATGTGTGAAAAATCATTTTCTTATATTTTTATGTAAGCACATTACAATACAGTTATGTATAAAAAATTAAAGAGGAGATTATTTTTATTCTTTAAAGAATTAACATATATATATATATATATATATAAAGATCTTTCAATTACAAGGACCGACATTATGAAAGGTTGTAGCTTACATGATTGACGTTGTTGCATTTCATAATGAGAAAAGTATTTCAAATAGTAAACTTGTATTATTAATAGAAAAAAAAAAAAAACAGAGAGAGAGAAGTGGAGGATGCAATTAACGCAAATCCTCTGAGAGATCAATGCAGTCTTCTCATTCATACAAAGTATTGTAACATTTTTATTAAAAATTGCAAATATGAAGTTCATTCAAAATTTTCGCCTAACTTGAAAAACACTAACTCATCGTTTCAGAACTAAAATTTTTTCAAAAACTTTAAGATTTTACGATAAATTTTCAATATATAATAAATTTGTCAGAATTTCTAATAAGAGAAGATTATAAAAATACATATTTATACAATTTCATTCTTAGTGTAACCATAATTGAACCCAAATTTGGGGAATGACTTTTAAATAGTTCAGTGTTAATACACATGATTGGCTAATCACCAAAATAAAAATGACATGTAGTTGCTTTGCAAAATGCAGAAGGGAAGCTTCCCGGTCATCGTGATATGTGAACAGTGATTCAGTGTAATATGTTGGATAACAAAAGTCCATATAAACTTGAACTTGCATTTTTATCAATGATTTTTTATTTTCTTTTTATTATGTATTTAAGTACAATATTGCTAAAAAAAAGTAAAATGGGTGAACTGTAATTATTATACTTTTTATTAATTAAAAATAACTTAAAATCATAAATTGACTTAAAAAATTATATGAATTTATTATTTTAATTTTTGTAATCTATAGAAGATTTGATAAGAAATAGTGATATATTTATTGGAATTTTTCAATTTGAATATCACATTATTGATAAATTTAATAATTAATGTTAACATTTATTTAAAATTTAAATAAGTTACTATTAAAGTTATGAGTGTAAACTGATGCTTAGATCCAATAAGAATCGATTGGTTGTGAATTTTGTAATAGATAGGATTTATAACTCAATTAATTATATTAAGGTCTTTACCTTAAGGATTTGTAGGTAAGGAATAAGAGAGCATTCAATGAACAACCATGGAGATCCTTATATGATAAGAAAAATGGTAAAAAGAAGGATAACCAATTGCTTTAAGCTTAAGAAACCACAATTCAAAGGAAATTATAGATTCTATAAGACGTATGAGTATAAGAAGGCAAACTTTCTTCAAGCATGAGATATGGTCAAAGAAAAAGAAGAAAGATTCCAAGAAATTTGAGGAAGTTATGAAATAGAGAATCATTGAAATGCAACAGAGTTAGAGATAGTTGTTTACGTTTATGATTTGCTTTGCACTAGAAACACAAAATTTTGTGTCTATCATTAAAAGAATTGTTTTCAATTATTATGTTTTTTCTTAATGAGCATTTTATCATTTTATGAATAGAGTTCATTTTGATTTATGATAAATATATGATTGCTTAGGTACATCATTTTAATAGATTATATTAGCACTTTTAAACCTAAGTTTTGCAAAATCTATTGAAACTTAACCCTAAAACCATCTCTAGGCCTTATACTAATAACCCATTTAAAAGATGTTTTGGATGGTAGGAATTATAAGATATTGAAGAAAGTGGAAGCTAGAAAGAAAGTGTGGTGACTCTATTAGGACCATAAGTTGACATTATCTTCTGCCATTCTATGGTTTGATCCAATACAACTAGTTAAGTATTAGACTTATGAAACTCCCTTAAGGATGTCCCTATAAAGTTTACCTAATCCTTTAGGGTGGATTATAATGACAAAATATGAGTTAGTCTTATTGCATAAGACTGAATATGGGATCAAGTTAAATTACTCATGAATAGTAAGCCAATTATAAATAAAAGAAATTTTCAATCTCAAAAGGATGCTTAAACAAATCTAAAGGTTTAAAATTAGGTTAGTAATCAAGGGATTACACTTAGAAGAAAGGCATAAATTATAAAGAGGCTTCTTCACCAATGACTCCAAATTGTTATGACATAAGTAGCTCATTTTAGTGGGAGTTACATTTTGTTTGAAATTAAGGTAGCCTTCTTAGATAGTGACCTATTGGAAATAGTACGAAACAAATAAATAGTTTCCAAGATGAGGATAAAGAAAGTCTTATGTTGAAAATAAAAAGTCTGTCTAGATAATCATATCTTAATTTGAAGAAATTATGACTTCTCTCATATTCAAGGAGATTAATGTAGATCAGTATATGATGATGAGTATGTATATTTTGGTAATTATGGTTTTGCATAATGATGATACTTTCCTAGTTGGTAATAAAATGAATATGTTAACTAAAATAAAGCAATTTTAACTTGGAAATGCCTCCCTATTCAAATATTAAAGCTTTTTGTAATGGGTCACAATGGTATTTGGCTTGCTTTAATAATTATAAGAAAGGGCTAAACATATCAGTATGCAATTGTATTTATTTATTAATTCAAAAGGATGACATTTTCTCAAAGGCCTAATGTCTTCAAAGTAATAAAGAAAGGAAATGATAAAGAATGTCCTATATGCTTTAGTTATAGGTAGTCTAATGTGTGTTTGGGTCAGAGATACTAGATAGTTACTTATAACGTAGTTAGGTAGTACAATTGATCACATACTAATATAATATTAGTAGATATTACAAATGCAAGCTACTTAGAATTGTTTGGTTTGTTGTCTTGGTGATCATGAATCTATGTTTGGATTTATGTCATAGAAAATGTTAAGCAATCATTTACAATAACTCTGTTATAGAGGTAAGACATGTTGCATGATATGAATATGCTTATAAAGCTATTTGATTAAGGGTTTTTCATTCTTAATCATTTATGTTTTATTGTGACAATATTGCTGCTCTTCTCTCCAAGCAACAAATATTCTACTCATGCAAAGGTGTAATACCCTAAATAAATCAAAATAGTTTAAGAAGAAATTTTGACTAGAAAACACCCTAAATAGAAAATAGGTAAGGTAATAAAGGTGAAATTTGAGTGAATTATAAAAATAGCTTGGATATATGTTTAATTAGAATTTTTGTAGAAAATATATTAAATACTAGTATGAGTAAAAAAATAATTAAAAACCTAACACTAAGTTAAAAAAATTATATAAAAGCCTACTAAAAAATTAGGGCCTCAGGTAGGCCAAAAATCTAAATATTGGGTTAAAAATTAAAATAAATCAATTTAGTTTATTTAAGCTGGGTTAGCTCAAATTTTTAAGCCCAATTTGACCTTACAATTAAAAAATAAAAAAATAAAAAATAAGGCTGAAAGAAAGACTAAACTTATAGAGAAAGTTAATGGCAATTAGGTGAATAAATGAAAAATTAGGGGTAATTGCTAGTAAACTCTTCTAGACTATATACTTGGAAGATTTTTATTGGATTTGAGAAGATTAACTTCTAATTTCTCTTCCTAAAATATTGTGCATCATGTTCCAATTTGTCACCAAATTTTTACAAATATATATATATATATATATATATATATAAGAAGCAACTTATGAAAGAAACCTTGGATTAAGGTTATATTTAAGGCATTTGGTGTCATTTTTGAAACAAAATTTTGCTCTCTCTTTATCTCAAAACCATGACACTCTTAGGATTTTCAAGTAGGGTTTTCAAGCTTCCAACAATTTTCAAGAGGTTTTCCAAGTGATTCCATCAAGTTTTTTGCAAGGTAGCCTAGGTTTCCCTCCATCTCCTTTAAGTTTTTAGGGAAATTTTCTCTTCATGGCTCCTAAAACTTGGTTTATTTTAGTTTGCTACTCCAAGAGGTCTTTTAAAATATTAGAGAATCAAAATTTTAAGGTGAGTGACACTTATCTCTTATCTCTTTAAGTTTTCTCATGAAAGGTGAAGAATATGATAATATATGCTATTATAGGTGTTAAGTTGATTTATGATACTATATAGTTTAGTTATGACATTAAATAAATCTTGATATAATGATATGATGTTAGTATTTTAGTATCAAGATTAGTAGGAGATGATTCACTAAGTTTTCTTAAGAAATGATAATAAGGTTTTGTTAAGTTTGGAAACAGCTTTCAAGGGAGGATAATAGAGTGTTTTTTGATACTCTTTGGAATCAAGGGTTAGGCATTGTTAAAATATCAACTTTCATATTTTAATGTTACAGATGGGGTTAAGATAGGTGTGAAAAGAATTGAAAAATTTTGAAAAATTTTAGATATATGAAAAGTAAATTTTTATAGACTTCAATTACAAGAATTCAAAATAGAATTCTAGGTTTATATTCTAAAGTTTGATATTGTTTGTGCAATAATTTGATTAAGAAAATTTGAAGTAATTGATGTTCTTAAGTCTACATAAAAATTCAATAGTAATTGAAATTGACTTGGATGCTAAAAAGGCTCCTTTATTACAACGGTTTCAAAATTGCACATATTTGGCAACCCTGTATATTTAGTTCTATATGAATAGTATCAACATAATATTTTTATGAAATAAATGAAATTTTGAATTATTTAACATGTTAGGAATATTGTATAAAAATTTGTAATGATTGGAAGTGATTTAAATGTTAAAAAAGGACTTCCGTTATAACTACTCTAGTGCTACTTTGTTTTGAATTTTATGTTTTTAGTATTGTTCATATAGTACTTGTGAATGAGAAAATTGTAAAATAATTGATGTTTGATGAATACTAATATGTAAGAAGTATTAGATAAAATTTTGGTAAAATTTTAATTAATTTAGGAGCCTTATAGATCAATTGTAGGAGTATTTATACTTTCTAGCAAGCTAAATATTTAATATTTTTTATTAAGAAATGCTGCTGGGAATTAAAATTTATGATATAGTTAATAGTGTTTAAGCTATAATAGATAGTTATTCAAGAAAGTTAAATGTTCTCACTACCTTAAATAAAAAGGTTATATATCAACCTTGGACATAGTGATATGTGATGTTAAAAGTTGAATCCATGAGAATGACAAATTTTGTTAACAAAACTCTTATATCATAATTGGTATTTTGACTATACCTAATAAAATGAATAATTAATACTTATGACATCTTATCATTACTTATCCTAAATATGACTTATGGGGAGAGATATGCATCATTTATAGAGAAAGAGAGGCATGGTAAGGTTTAGAGGGATAAGGTTGGTGGCTAAGCCTAATGTGGCAGGTGATAAGGTTGAATTAAAGATATAAGGTGAAAACTATATACCAATTATATCCATTCTTTTCAACAAACATTATAAATATTATACAAAAAAGTTATAATAAATACATAAGAACTTTAATCAATTATTATACACTATTATATATCTAATCTTTTATGGCATAAACACTTTAAAAAAGGGAAAGAGTAGCTATTTATTAAGTATTTCAATACTCATACTCTTTCATTGTATTTTATTTATAAATATAGAACATAGATCTCATAAAAATGATCGACACCTATGCAAGAATCTTTCTTTCACCTTAGGGAACCTTCTAAATAATATTTTTCTATAGATTTCAAATGTCAATAATGAGTCCTTCAGTAGATTATATTGTAAAGCTTAGAAAGATAAATTCTAAGTCTAACCTTTTCCTAACTAATCCCGTTTAATGAATCCATTCACTAGAAGGTATAGTTAGTAATTCTAGCTTAGTTAATATGCCAACTTTTCTTTCTTCCTCATCCAAACAATTAAATCTTAAGGAAGATAATGAATAGAAATAGACTAGTCCTAGTTAGAGGTTCTACCTTCTGATAGTACTTATATACAAATTTATATTTTCAAAAAATTTGCACATTTGTATAAATATTTTTTAGTATATATAATTTATATTTTGAACCTGCTTATGTACTTGCAAGTAGTATTATTTTCTATAAATGCTTATTTGTACTTTTAATAGAGTTATGAAAGTAAATGAGTCAAAAGTATCTTAAAAGCTTATAAGAACATCTAGTTAGCGTATTAATACTAGTTATGTGTTTTTATACCAATGATGATATCTAAGAATTAGAATATAATAAAAGGACTACAATTTGAAGTATTAGTTTATGAAAGAGAGAAAGAAAGAGATGACACATAAGCATATTACTTACATGTTTCCATAGATTATATGCTTACATATCCACTAACCAATGGCTTAGAAGTTAGAATAAATTATGATAATGTAAATAATGTGGATTTTAGCTAAGCTTTTTTTATGTTTTATGTTATTAGGAGTTTTGATGATATAAGTCATTATTATCTCAAAACATGTTTAAATGAAATATTCATAGTATTGCCATATATTTTGTGTATATTTTAGGTTACGGGATATTATTAAAGGACATTTAGATCATGTCTCATTATTCTATTGATAATATTGATTCTTATTAGACATTTTCAATGTATGTTAAGATGATTGTATGAAAATTTACATATAGTTACATTAAAGTTATGTAAATCTTATTATGTACATTTATATGTACATTAATATCCATATCAAATATTAATTGTTTTTGGTTAACAAGATAGGTATTCAATATGCTTGATATTGATATCATTTCAAGTATAATGTTTTGTATTATTAGATACTTATGTTCTTAACTAGATTCGTGGGTGAAATAGTACCATTTGATGTTAACATTAATTTTAAAGTGGCCATTATTTATAAATTTTATAGGTCCAAGTATGAGATTGTTGAAACTTTTTAATTTGAACCTTATATTATTTATAAGTTTAATGATTAATGTTAACATTTATTTAAAACCCAAATAAGTGGCAATTAAAATTATGAGTGTAAAGCTATACTTAAGCCTAATATGAGTTGACTAGGTTTGAATCCTATAATGGGTAGGGTTTAACTTAATTAATTATATTAAGGTTCCCTACATCTAGAAAACCTCATGAGACTATACTCCCCTATCTGATTATAGTAGAAGTCTTCTCTATTAGAGAGAGTAATAGTGTGAAGTTTTTATCAAAAGGAGTGATGCTTTAACTTTTTATTTTACTTTTTGCTTTCAGGGAAAATTAGTGAGATTAATTATTTATTAATTCCACAATTTTTTTTGTTTCATGTAATAGTAGATCTTAAGATTGTAGCTTATGGACACAATTTGATTCATGTTATCAATTTAACCTTTACTTATATCTTTTACCCAATTTTCTATATGTCTATTTGATATTGCTCATTAAATTATGTTATGATCCTTGATATGATCTAAGAGAATATTAAATTTATAGAATTTTTCAACAATAATGTATCTTCATTAATAAGTAGCAAGTATATCATATTCCAAAGTTTGCTAATTTACATAAATTTACCTAAATTAGTTTCGACTACTCTCTTCTATTTTTCTCTTATGAAAACTAATACAAAAATGTAAAAATCCTTCTTTTGCTTTCACTTGTTTGTAAATACACCCACTATGTCAATGCTATTATAATAATAAATTTTTAGGTTGCAAAAATATATTTTTCATTAAAAAGGTGCCAAAAGTTATTAATTAATATAGTATAATAATCATAATTATGGAATTTACACATTATTGTTTAAAATATCAAACAATTAAAGAATAAAACTTAAGTATAATCTTCTATATATTTTTTTATCTAGATTATTACATGTATTAATTGATTTATTAATTATCATTAATAAATATAATTTCATGAATATAATAGCTATTAATATTGTAATCTATTCAAGATTAATTGTAATTACGACCTTATTTTTTCTTACGAAGACTAATTTTAAAAATATAAAATTCCTCTTTCAAATTTTATCTTGCACTTGTTTGCAAATAAACTCTCCTAATGTCAATGTTTTTACAATAATAATCTTTTAGGTAACCAAAATATTTTCCACAAAAATGGTGTTAAAGTAATCAATTACTATTAATATAGTATATATAATTATAAAGAATATACACATGTATAACTATTTTGATTAAGTAATATGGTTTTGCTTGATTAAGGGTTTTAGGTGAAAAAAATTAATAAAAAACTAGTTGAATTATGTATTAATTTGGAGAAAATAGATATAAATGTAAGAGGAATTATAAATTAATGAATAAATTAAACATGAAGCGCTACTATAGTATAGTTTATTAACATCAAGGATTTAGATAATTACACATTGGTATTTAACCGACATTTACTTGAGTATCGTTGTATATTTGTCTTTAATGTTAGCTTTATAATCGTTGTAAATAATAGCAATAATGTCAATTTTTCTATTGATTAAAACTAGCAGCATTTTTTTTAGCATTACAGAGAATAACATTAAATGTTGTTTTTTTTTCAAACAACTGGCATGTACACTATTATAGAATAGTTAATTGATGTTAGGTGTCAAGCGGATTACACATAAAAAATTAACTGACATTTAATTAAGTAATGTTATATATCTATTTTTAATGTCAATTTTGAAATTGTCATAAAATATAACAATAATAGTGGTTTTTTATCGAAAATAATTAATGTTATATCATCATGGGAAACAACATTAAATGTTATTTATTTTCAAATAATTAATATTTAATTTTAATAATGCCATATCAGTTTATTTTCATATCCCACATTATGATATGTCCTACCCACCCAAACCCTAGCCTTAACCTCATTCCCTTGTTCGTCACTTCTTTGTCTTGAAGTCTAACCCTCTCTTCATATTCCTTACTTTCTTATCCTCCTTATTTCCCTTTGGATTCCTAACTAAAAATAGAACCTATGACTTTATAAAGTATTAATTTAAACAATTCTAAAGAATAAATTGAATAATAAAATGATTAGAAATGATGAAAGGTTTTATACAATACTCCAATAAAAAATGGGTATTTGACTAAATTTGTCTTGATACCCGTTGCTTGATATGTAAAGTTTGCACTCCCCTAGAAAAAGGTTATTGAATACAATACCCTACAGATGCAATGAGCAATCATGAAAAATTAACATATGATATAATACATTTTTATATGAATAAATAGTATATAATACCACAAAATGTCAAAGAAGACGAATGAGATAAATTTCTTATCATATAAGCATGCAAAAGTTACATCAAAATTATAGGTAAGAAAATAAGATTGATTAAAAAACTAAAAACTAAATTACAAGAACAAATACAAAAGTGCTAAAATCTTTATATTTACATTCTACACTTTTTTATTAAGTGCAAGATCTCACATATTTAGCTATAGGTTAATGAAGTTTTAGTCTTACAAAATAATTAGTGATAAAAAAATACAAAAATGAAAAGAAACATTTTAAGGTTAGAATGAGACCGTACTTCATAAAAAAAATTATTTTAGGATTGAAATAGCTTTAGTATGAAATTTGCAAATGGCAGCATGCTTTACTTTTTTTATGTTCAACTCACGTCATACTTTAAACTTCTTATTTTCAATTTGTGCTGAGGGTTAAGTTTCTACATAGGTTAATACAAAAAACCAATATACAAGTTTATATTAGATATCAATTAAGTAAAAGACATTATTATCTTTAATTCAATAATGTTGTGTCATTTAATAATGTCCAACGTCAGTTACAAAACATGAAATGGTGTTATATTAGATAATGTCATTTATTAAAAATAGATTTCTTTTGCTTAGGCAACATTTTACATAACTATTCCTTTACAATCCCAAAACCTTTGCAAAATCATTCTAGAATTGTCATGGCCAAATATAACAAATATATATGTCAAAATAAAACTGATTCAATTATACACATCATATATATCAAACTAAATTTCAAATACTATTGAAATTGGTAGCATTAAAATTCATTTTTGCATTATGACATTTATCTTGTACAACTAAAAACATGAAATGGTGTTCTATTAGATAATGTCATTTATTAAAAATAGATTTCTTTTGCTTAGGCAACATTTTACATAACCATTCCTTTACAATCCCAAAACCTTTGCAAAATCATTCTAGAATTGCCATGGCCAGATATAACAAATATATATGTCAAAATAAAACTGATTCAATTATACACATCATATATATCAAACTAAATTTCAAATACTATTGAAATTGGTAGAATTAAAATTCATTTTTGCATTATGACATTTATCTTGTACAAATAAAAAGACACAAATAACAATAAATTAAATATAAATGAGAAAGGAGACATATATTACAAAGGACATTATACAAATGGAAAGGAAAATTAGGTCATATCTGCTTAGAATTCTTTTAATATAAATTTTAATTAATAGTTGAATAGTTAAAAATCTTAAAATCAAATCGAAGAAAAAGGATAGTCACACTATGCTTCAAAAAAGAGGGAAAACAAAAATGATTAGTGAAAAGAGATCATGTTGCAAAGGATGTCAATCCTTTGATAAGTGAGATTTGATGCTGTAAGAGTTGAATCAATCTTAATAAGTCTGAAGTTTTTACTAGAACCATTAGAAAGGAAAAGCCCTCAAAGTGTTTTTAGATTCTCAAATGCTAAAAGTTGTAACAATGAGGAACAACCCTCCTTAAATAGGTCCTCAAAATCAAAAAAGTCAATCAAATTAATTAAGCTTTAATTAGGCTAATTAGGCTTAATTTAAGAAGTAATTAAAATAATGTTAATTATACAAAATAAAGTGCTATATAATGGGCTAAATTGATATAAAGCCTAATACTTTCTTAAACAATAAGAAATAAAGCAAACAAACTTTTGGGTGTGCATCAAACTTAAAGTATTCGAGTACATTACTCAAGCACTAAGTAGAAATCTACAAGTACTTGAGTATTGTATTCAAGTATTTAGATATAGAATTGAATCTAGAACTTAGTACTCAATTACTCACACAGAATCAGATGAAGCTAAAATGCACAACACACAAGCTCCTCTAAACTTATCCAACCTTATTTCTTCATGTATCCAAACTTTCTCCATAAACCCTTGGAATCTTTCTTTGATCTTTTTAGCTTTAGCTCTTGTTATTGGATACTTCAATAAATATGGAAGCTCCTTTTCACATTTATAATTTACATCATCCCCCCTTCTTTGATAAGATTCATCCTCAAATCTTCAAATCTCACTTTAAAAGGAAAAAGGTTAGTAACATTGAAAGAGGCACTAACATTATACTTCTCCAACAAATTCAATTTATAAATATTTTCATTGATTTTTTCCAACACTTGAAAGGGACCATCTCCTTTAAGATGCAATTTGCTCTTGCTTTAAGCTAGAAATCTTTCTTTCCTTATATGAATCCAACCTAATATGTTGATTTTAAGACTACTTTTATTAGCTTGTTTAACAAATTGTTCTATCATTTTCTCAATATTCAATTTAACTTGCCTATGCAACTTATGAACCATATCCACTTTCCTCTTCCTATCTAAACATGACCTCTTGGTTTATCGTTAGTTTAAGGATGACAAGTTATTAAGAAAAATAACTTGTTCCCTAACTTAGGGACAATCCAACCTTAATAATTATATCACTCCCTATAATAAATGTTCCATTAATACATTATGTATACATCAATTTTAACATTCATTCAAGCCTAAACATTACTATTTAACATCATTTCAACCTTTTATGAACAAAAAGGCATAAAAACCTAAAAATAGTGATTAATAAAGTAAATCTATCAAATTCTTAGAATGTAAGGCTAGAACATTTACTAACATTGTTTTGAGGGTGAATCAAGGAGATGAATTCAAGGTTCCTTAGTTATAATTAAATAAGGATTTGAAATCCATAATATTAAGGCTAATTTTCTTAATTAGAACTAAAATGCTCAATTCCACCAAAATTTTTAAAGACGATTAAAGAGGAAACTTGATGAGAAGAAGGTCATACCTTAATTGAAGAAAGAAATTAACAATTAATTTGCTTCACTTGATTGATTGAGGAAAGGGAAGTTGAGAGAGAGTAGGTGTAATTTAGGAATTATTATTAAAAATGAGAGGGGAGGTTGATTTGGGGTCAATTTTGAGTTAGGTTTAGGGGTATTTTTGAAAAAATGCCCTAAATCTCCTCCATATTCACATATTTTCTTCTAATTAATTATAGCTTTAATCTCTTTTTACTTTACAAACTTTTCCTTACTTCTTCCATTCAAAATTTCCATTCTAATTCTTACTAGAATATCATATCTTATTTTACCTTATGGTCTATTCAATTTTCTTTGCTACAATTTATCCATTTCTATACAATAATTGTCACATAATTTCTTTAATGCATTTATAAATATTAAATAATTCCATCATTTAAAATTCACCATTGAAACAAATAAAATAATTTAAATTACCAAGTAATCCATGCTTAAATAAATGTATGAAAATTTAAGTTTTTCTTAAGGTGTAACAGCACTATTTTCTATGAAAGAATTTATCCTTAAATCCTCTAAGGTGACATGCAAAGTAGTTTATTTACTAAGGTAGCAAAATAAAATTCATATGACTTACTAAACAAATTAGGGTACTTTTGCCTCGTATCTTACTCAAATTCCTAAGTGGCATCCTCTAATCCATACTACTCCTATAAAACATTTATTGAAGGCACCTCATCAATCTTAATTTATGAACTTCATGCTCCAAAATTTTCCTCAATTGCTACTCATATGATAGTTTAGAGTCTAACTAAAGTGGTTTCTCTTTGATGACATAAGCATGGAAACATGAAAAATAGGATATGTAACATGCAAGCTATTTGATAGCTCTAAGTGATAAGCTACCACTTCAACACATTTAAGAATAAAAAAAGGTGTTATATATCGAGGTGAAAGTTTCCTTTTCTTACTAAATCTCATAACTATCTTTATTAGTGAAACTTTGAGCAATATTTTATCTCCTACTTGGAATTGTAATACTCAATAGAAACCTAATAAAGTAAAAGTATTAGAAGTTAATTAGAAAGCATATATTAGTAGGTAATTAATGGAAGTATCCATTAAGGATAGAAAATTCAATAGAATTTATTACTTTTAAAATTATTTAAAATCAAAGGTTGATATAATTTTAAAGTAACTTTAGGATTTTACTTAGGAGCATCTTATAACAGTTTAAGGTGTCAAAGTTGTAAATTTTGACAACACCCAAAGGTAGTGCACATTTTTTAGGGGAAAAAAAGACTTTACTTTAAGGTATCAAAGAAATTTATAAGAATTTTTTCAAAAAATGATTCTATTATAATATAAAAGATGATGATTTAAATTGAGAAATATTATTTTAACATGTGATGATGTGGAATAAGGAGTATTATTTTAATAAGGCTTAGAAACATATGTTTAAAAGCCATGTCATCCATGTGTAGATGAGAATGCAATTCAAGCTATCACATGGAAGGAATATTTCCTTGGATATTAGAAAATTATATAAGATATTAAGTGGATCTTATGGAATAGAATATTATGAAATTAAGCATGTGGACTAGTATGAAAGAAGCAAAAAGCTTCCGTGTGAATGGGAGACCATTTGAGCATTTAATGTAAAAAGATTATATCATATTTCTAGTGTGAACATAAGAATGATAATATTAAATATTGGTGGATTTTCTTGGATATGCAATAATGAGGGCAATACTCTAAGATAAGAGAGAGAAGATTAAAATATCCTTTTATTGTTAGAGTCTAACATGTAAACTCTTGTCATGTGTGAACAAAGGAGTGTCATAATTTGCATTATATTGTGGACTTTATTTTAATATTTCGTAATATATTAAAAAGATAATGTACATTATTTTATTAAGGAATTAAACATGTGAGAAAACATAAGTAATAATGAAAGGAATATTGTGAAGATTTTGTCTCTTTTGATGGAGCAAACCATGACTTATTTAGAGATAGGAGAGATATTGCAATTACAAAAGAGCCGTTGAGCTTCATTATAAATAGAGGTAGCCTTAAGCTTCATTTTGCACACAAAACTTGAAGAAAAGAGATAAGGCCATTGTTAATGAGAGAAAGAAAAGAGTGAGGAAGTTTTTGAGAGTTTTTTTCCCTTCTTCTTCTTCATACTTCCTAGGAGATTTATTAAGAAATCTTTGTGGGTTCTTGAGTTTTGGTTAGAGTTTATTAGATAAAGATCAAAATATTTTTTTAAAAGAAAAAGAGGTTTTCTTAAAAAAATGAAATCTTAACTAATCCTATACTTAAAGGATCTACAAGGATGTAATCTTGAAAACTTTTCCTAAAAAGTGCAAACAAAAAGATATTGAAAAGGTTATGATTTTGAAAAGGTTTTGTTAAAAGAAAGTATTTTGGAAAGTTTTGCTTTTTGAAAACATCTTTTACTTTTAAAAGTTGTTAATATAGCATTCTTTTTTTTTTGCTAGAATGTTAATATAGCATTCTTAGTTTGAAAAAATAAATCTTGGAAAATTTTGGCCTTTTAAGTTATCTTATATTTTTAAGAGAAATCTCATTATTTGAAAAGATTGAAGCTTGAAAAATTTTGATGATAGAATTTCCTTAATTTGAAAATATAATTTCTTGAAAAAAGAAAGGAGACAAAATGTTTTGTTAGAAATGATTTGAAAAAAAAAAGTGAAAATAATATTTTTAGAAAAAGATAAAAAAAATAGGCCATTCTTTTTTTTCTCATTTCTTGGATGGTCATTTTGTAAAACATAATTTTATACAAAGATGGAAGGAAATTATTTTGTTCAAAATCTTACATAATGCCTACTGGTTTCAATATGTAACATAAGAAATTTTCTATTTTTACATTTACACATGTTTTTTTAACCTTAATAGGGATATTAAATTATGATTACATTAAAGTTTTCAAGTAAAAATGATTTTGAAAACCATGTTTGATATTCTCAAATTCTTCACTAGAAGCTTGAGAAAAAAAATCTAATTTTGTAACAAAAACTTATTATATTTATTTGTAAACTCTTTTAAAAATATTAATGCACATTTATACCAAAGTTTTTGAAACAAAAAACAAGTTAAAAATAAGCCTTGAAACTCTCAGTTTTGTGTTAGAAAATAGCACTAGTGTTTTTCAAAGTGAAAAACTGTCCCCTTCAAAATGGCTTTTTAGTAAATTGTTTTGGTTGATTGTATAAAATATATTGAGCAAGAAAAAGGTTGACAAATAAAATTTGATTTCTCTTTCTTAAGGCTAGAAATTTCTAGCAAATTTTGGAAAAGTTTGATTTAAAAATTGGAATTGCAAAAGTTAAGTGTGTCATTTTCAAAGTGTCTTGATGATTTGATGTGTGAGTAATTTATGTAACTTGTTTTGAACATGAAAATGTTAGAAAATAAGTTTTAATACACTATTCTAGATCTAGAAATTTCAAAAAAATTTCAATTAAGTTTGATATTTAAAATAGGATTTGCATGTATAAGTTGTTCCATAAAACCTAATAAAGGTTTAGACTTGAATGCACGTGATTCAATAATGATATGTGATGAAATTGTGTAGTTTTTATACTATTGAATGGTGTATGTTCATATTTTTATTATTAAGGAAAAATAATTTTCTTACTTATTAGAATAATACATAAAGTATAGGCTTGAACATGCTTAAGTTTGGAAATGATAGAACTTGGAAAATCCTAAGTTTGTTTTTCATGATATTGTTAGGTAAAAACCATACGTTATGGTTATTTTTAAAGAAAAACCTTGCTTTCATATATTATAACATTGCATAGGAATATTACTTTAAAGGCGATGCTTGAACATGGAAAGAATAGATGTGAAATATAGAAGTAGTGATGCACAATTTTAAGCCAAAAATTGTAAGCATGAAATGCTTTCAGTGCATGAATTATGATTGTGAATTATCTTATAAATAATGCATGCATTAGTGGAAAAAAATATGAAATGATATGAGGAGTTAATGAACTCTTGTATATGAATATGAATAATTTGAGCACTATGATATATATAATCTAACATATGAATATGAATGCTCGAAATGCTTACTATGGTTACTTGGAATGTGACAAGTTAATTGTAAATACTATTTTACCTTATTACATTATTGTGAATATGATATTGTTTATGTGATATTTATGGTATGGAAGGTATTTTGACCTAACCATAATATTGTTGTAAAATTGTGAAAAAGTATTTGAAGATTATACGAGTCTATCTTCACTAATGAAGTGTTAAAAGACCATTAGTTTGCATTCACTAAATTAACAAAGTGTTTGAAGATATAAGTTGTGTTTACTAAAATAAAAAGTGTTGAAAGCTTAAAAGGTTGTCTTTACTCTAATAATCTAAAACAAAAGGTGTTAGAAGTCTAAAAGGTTATCTTAACCATAATGATCTATATTGAATAATATTGAAAGCTTGGAGGGTTGTCTTCACTATAATCTAAACAAAAAGTGTTGGAAACCTCAAAAGTTGTCTTCATTAAAATAACTTGTCTGAAAAATGTCTGAAGCTATGAAGGTTGTCTTCACTATACCTAAAGCATAGGTAGGTTTGGAATAATGAGGTGATAACCCCGCATGCCTCCTGCCATTTCTATTGTATAAATATATAAAATATTATACTTGTGATTATGCTCAAAATTATCTTTTGTTTATAATCTTATAAGTGTAGTATATAGACATGTTAGATATGTTTGGAAAAAGAATTCTTGGTAAAAAAAGTTGTTTGAATATATGTTATATATATATCTATTTTTTTTAGCTAAAATTCATTAAAAAATTAGTATGATAGTTATTCATTCAATAATTTAATTACTCAATATACTTGTAGATATTATTTTTTAGATACTACAACTTCTAATGGCAGTAATGGAAATTGTTGATATCTAATGGCACACATATAGAAAACTACTTATGAATGGCTTAGGTTGGAATTTTACTTCAGCATAAGCAATAATTTTAGACAATTACTATTACTCGAGAACCATTCCACCTCTGACTCTAAGGATACTATTGACAATTATTTTGGTTAATTACTATCATTATAAAGTATCTATTTTTCTTACTTTGTATAATAATTTTATGACTTAACTTTGATGACAAAAGAGCTAGCTACATAAGCCCAATCATTTTATATATAGGTCATAGTTTTTCAAAGGAAAAAGAGAAAAAGAAATAGTTTTCAACATTCAAGGTATTTTACAAAGCTATTTAGATTTTAGAAATGTTTTTGCAAAACTTCATTAAATAATGAAAAGATACTTTCCTTAGAGCGAAGTTTTTTAAAGTAATAAGTTATAAATATGATTACAAAATTATTTTTTGAAAAAGGTCCTTGATATTGCTATTGGTTTTCATATAAGTTTCCATTCATTAAAGTCATTATTTGTTTTCATAATTTTAAAAGATTGAACAACATTAATTTAAGGAATGTTGTTTCTTGATTAGTTAAGGAAAAAAAGGAAAAAATTTTGATGAATTTCCAAGCTTGAGTTTTTTGCATCTTACATGTTTTCAAGAATTAATCGAGTTTTAAAATAATTTTGTTAAGAAAGGCTTATAAAGATATCTAATTGATGTCTTTACACTAATCACGATGATTTAGAAAATGGATCGTGAAGATGAATGTCACAGAAGCTATTTGATAGCTCTAAATGATAAGTTACCATTCTAACATATCTAAGAATGGCAAAAGGTGTTATATATCGAGGTGCAAGTTTCTCTTTCTTACCAAATCCCATAACTCTTTTCATTTGTGAAACTTTGAGAATACTTTATCCCTTACTTGAAATTCTAAACCTTCTCTTACTCTTATATATATAGGATTTTTGCCAATCTTACATGGTTTTAAGCTAATCTTAAATTATTTGCATTTCTTTTAAGGCATCCATCACCAAATTGGGTCCTTAAGAGCTTAGCTTCTTTTAGCTCAAACCATCCCACACGTGGTTAACATTTTCATCTAGATAATGCTTCAAAAAGGGCCATTTTGATAGTGATTTAGTATTTGTTATTAATGTAAATTCTATTGAAGGTAGGTATTCCTTCCAACTACCTTTAAACTTAAGGGTGCACATTCTAAGCATATCCCTTAACATTTAAATGGTACATTCTAATTGTTTGTTAGTTTGTGGATAAAAAGTGATGTTGAAATGTAACTAAGTTCCCAAAGCTTACTAGAAATATTGCCAAAAATAGGTAGTAAGTAGAGTGCTTCTATCAGAAATGATGGCAACTAGGAACTCCACAAAAAGGAACAATTATACCCAAGTACACTTACACATATTCTACTGAAGAAATGATAGTTTTGATTGGTGGGAAATATGTCATCTTGGTTAAATAGCCTACTATCACCTAAATAAAATCATTCCCATTTTAAGACTTAAGCAAATTGATTAGAAATTCCATTGTGATACTTTTCCATTTCCACTCTAAAATTTTTTGTGATTGGTGAAATCCTATAGGCCATTAATATTTAGTTTTTACCTACTTGCAAGTGAGACATTTAGTCATAAAGTATAACACATTTCTCTTTTTCCTATTCCATTAGAAGACTTCTTGTAAATTCTAATACATTTTAGCTACACCTAAATGCATCACATAAGAGAAATAATGTGACTAATGCAATAACTTATTGCCCTCACTTGAAGGAACCTAAAGCTACTTCTGATAGTGAATCATCCCTTTTTCATCAACCATGAGATCTTCAATTTGATTTATTTTACTTCCTTTTTTCAAAGGAATATATTTAGGATCACACTTTTAAGACTCATTAATTCTCTATATTAACACAAATTTCATTGCCACTTATATGAGTAATATTATTTGATCACTTGCTTGTATTTCTACTAAAACACTGAATGGTTTTCCACTTAAATCATTGGCAACAACATTTACCTTAGCAAGATGATAAAGGATCAAGTAATCATAATCATCCACTTTCATTGTCTTAGATTCATATCTTTTTGTTGAAAGATATACTTCATGCTATTATTGTTAGTGTACATTTCATATGTCTCCCTATAAAGATAATATCTACTAATTTTCAATTTGAACACTCTAACTATTATTTCTAAGTTATGTGTTGGGTAATTAGCTTCATGTTTTTTTAATAGATTAAAGACATATACAATAACTTTTCCATACTACCTTAGCACACAATCCAAACTAACTCTAAATGCATTGCAGTATACCATATATCCTTCAATCCTTAACAATAAAGCCAATACAAGAGTATAGGTCAAACATATCTTCAATTTCTAAAAATTACTTTTACAATGATCATTCCACTCAAAATTAACCCCATTCCTAGTTAATTTGGCTAATGTCATAGCTAGCTTAGAGAAATCCTAGACAAGTCACCTATAATTTCCTTCTAATCTAAAGAAGCTTAAAACTTCAATGGCAAAACTAAGCTTTGGCTAACTTTCCACAGCTTCAATCTCTTATGGATGCACCGTAACTTTTTCTTGTGACACCACCTTACCCCAAAAAAACTTATATTTGTCATCCAAAACTCATATTTTGAAAATTTAGCATTTAACTGGTACTCACACAAGGTTTGTATTTCTATTCAAATATGTTAAGCATATTCTTCCTTGCTTATAGAGTACACCAATATATCATCTTTAAACATAATGATAAATTTGCCAAAAAGGGCTTAAATAGCTTATTCATAAGGTCTATGAATGTTGTCAGTGCTATGATTAAACCAAAAGGCATAACCAAAAATTTGTAATGCTCATACCAAGTTCTAAAAGCTATTTTTGGTACCTCTACTACACTAATCTTTAATTAATAATATTTAGATTGTAAGTTTATCTTAGAAAAAAATACTGGAGGCCTTGTATTGATCAAATAAGCCATCAATATGAGGTAAGGGATGTTCGTTCTTAATTATTACCTTATTTATTTAGCAATAATATATGCATAGGTAAATAAATCCATCTTTCTTCTTAATAAACAACATCATTACTCCTCAAGGAAATGAACTAGGTCTAATGAAATCTTTGTTTAGTAATTCTTCTAACTACATGTTTAATTCCTTTAGTTTGGTTAATGTCATTTGATAAGGAGGTATGGAGATTGGTTATGTGCTAGGTGCTAGGTCCACATTAAATTCAATTTCTTAATCTAGCAGTAGTCTAAGTAACTCCTCTAGAAACACATTTGGTAATCCATGTATCACTAAGACATCATTTATAACTAAAAATAAGTCATTGAAATCTCTAACCATGGTTAGGTAGGCAATGCATCCAATCCACATAAGCTTTTGAGCTTTTATGCTAGAAATCAAACTAATGGCTTTTATGGATCCTTCTTCTTAAAGTTCAAGTGATAGGATCTTTGCATAGGAAAAGTCACAATTTTGTCAAAATAGTTCAAACATGCACAATACTCAAATAACTAATCCATTCACATAATTACATCATAATCCACCATATCTAACAACACTATATTTGTTGGCATAGCACTCCTCCATAAAAATACTAAATGTTTTCTAATAATATACAGGCAGCTATAAAAGTTTATTATACAGAAGTCATCACCATCAAAGGTGATTTAGGAAAATTAAAAGCATTTTTCAACAAAAGGCTAAATTTCTTTAAAATAAAAGAGTGGGTAACACCCAGATTAAATAGTACTTTAGCAAAAATGTCATTTATATTAAAAGTACCTATCATTACGGCGTTGGATGCTTGGGCTTCTAAATGTAACAAATAATACACTCAAGCTTGATTTCCATTAGTACTCCTCCCATAATTACTTTTTATATTACCTCTACTTGGTGTAGCCTAATTTCCACCTAAAGCACTAGCATAAGTCATAAGTGCACTCTGTTGAGGCATGGAGTAGTTAACACCATGCCTAGATGGATTTTCTAGACATTCTCTCATTATATGGCTCATTTAGTCATACTAGAAACACATTAGCTTAGCTCTTGTTCATGGTTCCTAATGTTGAACAATACAAAGGGTGTGACGAGGGGTTTTTTCATGGAATTGATTCCTCATTTGGTAATTGCTTTGTTAAAATTTATTAAAGTACTAAGGCAATTTTTTAGCTTTCCACTTTTCTTCTAGTTTTTGGTGCACTTGAAATGTTTCTTTGTTTTGTCAATATCGTAACTATCTTGCTCCCTTCACTTATAACAAGGTTTCGGGAAGCCATTTCCCTTTATGATTGAATGGCATTAGGTCCTTCTAACCTACTCCTCTTCTTATTTCCCACTTGAGCTCTATGTTTCTCTCTTTTTGTGAATCAAAATTCATGATGAAGAGCTTGATCCATGACTTACTATTAAATAGTGTCCTCACTAACATTGATATGATCAAAGTAATAATTTTAGAGTTCATTAATAAATCTCTCTGTCTTAGCCCTTTTCATAGAGATTGAATACCTTGTATATTAGGATAATCTAGTAAATTAAGCATCATACTCACTTATAATGAGACTCCCTTACTTTAAACTCTCAAACTCCTATGCTCTAACTTATCTTACACTTAGTGGCAAGAAATAATTGGTGAAAGTTTCTTAAAAAGTTGTCCAAGTTAAAGGCACCACATTTGGACCTTGCAATTTCATGGTATCTGAGAACCAATGGTGAGCCACATCATTAAGTTGATAAGCTATTAATTCTATTAATGTTTAGGTCACTCTAGCATCTTCCTATACTACTCCATTTGAGCTACAAATTGATATGGATATATAAAAGAATTAATATCCAAATAATAAAAGGGCTTAAGCTTTAAGAACTCATAGTCAAAGTAGAGGTGATTCTTGGGGCCTCCTTTAGGTTTTCTCCTTTTCCCTTTCCTATTCCTTTTAGGAATCACAATTGTTTTGATTAGGTTATTCACAATCTTTTTCAAGGTTAAGGTTCTATGCAATTTAAGCCATAGTTTAATTGTAAGAAATTTGTAGCTTGAAGGAAGTTACTAGCCTAAGGTGGAATGTCTTAATCATTTCCACTCTTTTTTGGCTATTAACTTAGTTTTTAGAACTAATGAAAGACTTTTCAAGTCCAAGGCCTTCATGTTATCATTCATTAGATAATGCCATTCCTAATTTATAAAACAATTAAATACAATAATATACTTAAGGGTTAACTAAGTGCAATCCACCACTGCTAATCATGGATAATATGGGATTAATCAAAATGGTATTAATGTTATGTGACCCTAGGTGTATTGATACAGTTCCAATTAACATTTTTTTTGCCACAAATGAAATTAAGTAGTTCAACTTATATTAAGGCTCATTACTCTACATGATAAGCCTAAACTATACTTTGATACTAATTTTGTCATGACCTATCCTAGCCATGACTATCATAGGACTACTCTCAAATAAAACTATTAGCCTAGTTCATATTCATTAGATATCATAACATAAGAATCATGCATTTCATATACTCATTGAATAGTGAATACCAATCATGCATTTCATTTTGAAATATTCATTACAAAATCATCAATTTGTCAAATAGAAAGTCAAGTTAACTTATATCCTGAAAAAATGAAGGAGTTACTTTAACTACATAAGTATTTTCTATAATAATAAAAAGACTTAACCTATTATGCTGCCTAATTCCACTAATCTAAATTTATAAATGTTCTAATGTATATGTTGCTAAATCTGCTAAAAGATGGAACCAAAACCTTTGAAAAATGGTGCCTTGTTTTCTAGGTAATGGAAATGGATGGTCTTAGTGTGTGTTTGAAAGATAAACCCATATGGATTAAGTACTAGAATTAATGAGAAATATTCTACCAAACCATCCACTTATTAATTTATAACAAGTAAAGGTATAAAGAATTGTTCAACAATATTCTAGGTCCTTAACTTTCTTATTTAAAGTGGTCAATCACCTATAAATTTTAAACAAACCAAGGGGTTCCAAATAAAGTAAATAATAGATATAGAGAGATGTAATTCATAATAAGTATCCTCCATGTATCTCATAGGTTAACCATATCCCCTCATAAACTTATAAGCAGTACTGGTGCATGAAATCATAACATTGTATTGATCACCTCTATTCCATCAATCATAAAAATTTCACAATAAATTTTATTATTATTACATCAAATCAATAATTACAAGTTCAATTTATCCTGCACATCAATGCTATACCTTCATTGCAAGGCCTCAATAAGGTAGGATTCTAATTATCTCATTCACATTTGATTCTTGAATAATTAAGGAAATATTAGTCATGCACATGTTAAAAGAAGAGAAAAATATCATTAATGGTGTTCGCAAGTCAATCTTATTCTTAAATAACCCTTAAACAAGTCATTTTGGTTGATACTGTGATTAATTTGTACAATAAGCTAAGCAACACACTTCATGAATTGCTTTGGCCCTACAAGTAACATTTTGGAATAAACGAAGCATTTCATAAATTCCTTCGGCACTTCCAATTACATCTTAAAGTAATAAATCATTTCTTAGCTTAATGAAATCTAGGCCTAAAAAGTGCTTTATAATTTTCATAAAATTTTCACTTTTTATACGACTTAAATTCTAACCAACCCATATAGGTTCACCACTAACCCACCCCTTATCATAAATGTGCCATTAATACATTACACATATACATCAATTTCAATATTTAATTAAGCTAAACATTACCATTTAACACCAATTCAACCTTTTTATGAGCAAAAAGGTAAGAAAACCTAAAACTAGTGATCGATAAAGCAAAATCATTAAATTCTTGGAAAGTAAGGCTTGAATATTTACTTACCTAGTATAAAGGAAGAATCTATGAGGTGAATTTAGGGTTTTACCTTAATCACACAAAGATTTGAAATTCCTGAAATTAGGACTTATTTTCCCCATTAAAGCTAAAATGCTTATTCCATCAAATTTTCTAAAAATAATTAAAGGAAATTCAACTAGGAAAAGATTTTACCTTGATTGATAAAAGAAATTAATGATTGATTTGCTTCACGTACTTGACTGAGGAATAGAGATAAAAAAAAAGGAAAAGTTAAGAGAGAGCAGGAGTAATTTGGGAATTATTGTTAGAATTGAAATCGAAGGCTAATTTATGGGTTAAAATTAAGCTATGGTCATGGGTATTTGTCATGAACCACCTAGCCATGACTGATGTAGAATCTGTTACTAATTTCCACAAGCTTACCTAATACTAGTTACTATCATAAAATTATTTTTAAGAAATAAATTTGATTTATAATTCCTTGTTATATTATCAAAAAGTAATTACATAAATGTTATATTATCATCTTTTCACAACATTTATAAAACAACTACTTAACCTATGTTCCCTTAGTCTAGTTTTCTATTTGATAATTATGGTTTCATGACACCTTTTTAGGATGACTCTACTCTTGAATGGATATGAAGGCTGAAAAACTATGACCTAATCATTCATGAAAAATTTAAAAAGAAAACAATGGGACTAGTATCTCAATAAACAAATAATCTACTTAACCATAATTCACACATTCAACATTAAATATTATATAAATTCACTATATAATATCATTATATCCTCATGAAGTTTCTTAGTACTTAAAGCATAATAAAGCACAACACACTTTTAGTCCACCTCTTTTTACAAAAACAATCCTTTTCGAACCTTGTTCCTTCACCTATAACTATCCTTCTAATCATAACAATTCAAATTAACAATTAAACAAATAACCTACCTTGTTCCTCTAGATATATTAATCCTTCTGATTTCAATAATTCATATAAATAATAAACCCACCTTATCCCTTTAGATTAATAGTCCCTCCATTTTATATATTTAAATCATAACTCATCATTTAATAGAAATCAATCATCAGTACTCATTATAATGTTCAATACACCATCATATATAGTGTTATAATTAATTTACAACATTTATCTTATTTCCAATCATGTTTGCTATCAGTAAATAGTCAATTATGGTTATACCATAACTCACAAACAATCACACACACACATATATATACAACCTTACATTTATTTTTATCCAAATGAATTTCAATACATACCTATTTTTATACACCAACACGAGCACATATTAATTCATATGATCATAACATAATAATATTTAAGGAAAACCAAATAATCTCCGATGATAATTAATAAACACATTCATACATTACACCCATGTTTCACAATATTCCAAGTTATTGGTTTCACTACCCTTATTCACAACTACCATAACTATAATATAATTTCCTTTATACTTTTCCTATGCTTAAGGAAGTCAATAAGATTTTATTAAAAGTATTTGGTTACAATATTCAAATACAAGGCTGCAATTACTTGTATTTAACTACTGTAATGAAGTAATTAAGTCCAAAAAGCACCATAGTTATAGGTATTCGACTACTATAGTTGAATATAAGATAAAAGGTTATTTCTTCAAGCTATATTTAGCTACTGTAGTTAAATATAATTAGGTTTTTCCCAATTCTTCATCAAACTTCGAGGGTTGTATTCATAATTTCATCAATCACTTCATCCACCACTCTTCCAAATCCAAATTTTAACTTAAATCAACATTCACATACACACTTAATATATAGAATTAATAATTTCATTTCAACAAGTAGTTTAAATTCTATAAACATCAAAATCCCTAATTCCTTACCTTTCGCAATTATATAACTTACAAATAATTAAGTAGATTATCCACTTACCTAAATTTAAAGAAATGGAGGAGTTTAAGACTCAACTAGAAGAGTTTGAATCTTTTTCCTATTAACATAGATGATAGGGGATTTCATGAATCCCTAATTTCTTCTTTTTAAATTAAATCATTAAGAAAAATCAATCAATAACTAGAAATTAGTAAATGTTTACCTTGGTTTAAAGAAGAGAAGATGATACTCTTTTAGAATCCTAGTTCAAATACGTCAAATTTGTTTGAATTGGGATGGAAAAACCTGAGGAGGAGAGGATAGAGGAAGGGAGTGAGCTCATGACCAGAAAAAAATGAGGAGGAAAAAGGTGAAGTTTGGTTTTTGTAATCTCCAATGGCATTTTAGTAGTTTATGAGAATATGCAAGGGCATTTTTTGGAAGTTGGAATTATAAATCTAACCTATACATTCTATGCCAACTCTAACATCATGCAACCATGTAATTAATTTAATTTTATCCATTTTTTATAATTAATTATTTACCTTAAGCCTTTCCATAATATTTCCTAATAACCAGCATGCATACAAATTTATTGAATAATTTTTTAAAATAAAATTCTAAAATATTTAGGTATGATAGTATTTCAAAAAAATGCCTTAAATCTTCTTTAAACTCACACGCTTACTCCTAATCACCTATACCTCCCTTTTTACTCTACCAACTTTCCCTCACTTCTTCCATACAAAATTTCCATTCTAATTCTCACAAGAATATCACATCCTATCATATCCAATATCCTATTCATTTTTCTTCACTACAATTAATCCATTTTCATACAATAAATATCATATAATTCTTTTAATGCATTTGTAAATATTAAATTGTTCCATCATTTGAAATTTGCCATTCAAATAAATCAAATAATTTAAATTACTAGTAATTCATTCTTAAATAAATGTAAAGAAAATTAAATTACCTAGGGGTATAATAGAGAATGGAGAAATGAAAAGTGGAAAAGGTTAGAGAAGTGAGGATATTGGTTGAAATTGAGGGGGGAATGGAAAAAAAAAGTCTTTAGGGTTTTTTTACACTCATATACTCACCTTTATTCTTAAATAACATTAAAGCATCCCTACAAATTTATTTAGAAATTTTTCTTATTTATTTATTCATTCATAAATTAATTCTCATGCAAGGAAAGTTTATTTGCAACCTACTATAACCAATTGTTTTCACATAACATATTTTAAATTATGAGTATAACATCTGTGCAGAGAAAATGTGTGACCAAAATCTTTTAGCCCTTTATTTGGGATGATAAAAAGATAAGATTTTATTTTATTTTTAAATGATATGTGAATTTAAATAGAAATAAAATTTATTTTACTTATAATTCATCTTTTAATTACATTTATATTATTATAAAATTCATCAAATTTAGATAGGAGTTTACTAGAATTCATTTTATTTAAATCATATACAAATGTTTATCCCTTTCAAACATTATATTTATTATGATACTATTAAAATTTATTTTTTAATTAAATCATATTCAAAATAAAATGAATTTAATTACATTTTTTAATATATTTCAAATAAAATTTTACTTATAAATAAGTTGAAATTATTATTTTAAACATAATTTTTAAATCATAAAATTTATTTATAAATGTGAATGAATTAAAATTATTTATGTTAAAATAAAAGCGAGATGAAATGGGCTCTAAAAATTTTTGGTTCCAATCCATTCAGAGATTCACATATGGATTGAATAATTAACAAATGAAATTTCTCTCTCGTGGCTTTTACAAATTTGATCCAAAAATTAGCTTTAAACTACTACTTACTTTTTATATTGCTATATCAATAAAAAAATTTTTAAGTATTATTATATTAATAAAAAAACTATTAAAATTTTTTTATTCTATTTAAATTTTTTAATTATTATTAATTTTTAATTACTTATCTTATTCTTATCCATTAATAATATAAAACTTCTTATACTAGGGATGAATGAAATTTAAACCTTTTAAAAACATGGGTCTTATTTGGCAATGTACATATACGTTTGAAGATGACTTCCATTACCATGAAGGTGATGTCTTTTGTTGTCTTTTTCCATTTTTCAGAAGATTGAATTGACCCTTAGGCAAGAACATCATTCTTACAGTGGTTCTCTTTTTGAGTGTCTCCTCGCATTTACATCTCTTTCTTTCAGTAGACAAAACTTTATAAAAAAAATCTCGTTAATTGACGATTTATACCTGGCTTTTATTAATCACATTTTCTATATTAAAAAAGCTATAATCCACATTGTTTATCCTTATATTTATTTTTTCGGTAAATTACAATAAGGTGCCGTTTCGTAGACTTTATTTCAAAGAGGTGGTAGCACTGAATTTTATTCCAAATAGGTTTCGATTTTATGATTTATAATGTTATATACCGAAATTACCTTTTTTTTAACTGTAAGAATGCGATTATAGATTAAAAACTTAAAAAGTCATAAATCCATCATTAGTTAACTAATTTTTGCATATGAGTACTCATTTTCAATCGTCTTCATATGATCTTTCAATAGAAAATCAGAAAATGTGAGTTTAATGAAGTTTAATTAGTTAAAAATGTATCAATTTAGCTCAAAATTTTGAACAATCATAACTTTGTGTTCGGTTATCCGTTTTAAGTAATTTTTTTATTTCACGTAGCTTTTCGAGATCTAGTTCTTACATAATGCCAAAGGCGTTTTGCCCACTCCGGTTTGATAAAAAAAGGCCTTTTTCAATAATTTTTTTAATTTTTCTTTATTTTCTTATTATTATTTTTAATTTTAATATTATTTTTATTAATTCAAATTCATTCAAATTTTATATTAAACTTTTACTTTCCAACTCTTTTAGTGTCTAGTAGTGCTATGATAAATTTTTTAACAAATAAAACTACTAAAAAATAATATATTATTATTTGTAAACTAAATAGTAACATGTTGCTGTTTCATTCCAAAATAATAACATCAAACAGTAACATCAACCAAAAACCTCAGATAAATAGATAAATCAAGTCTAATTAATAATTAAATTACCCAATAATAGCATGTTACTGTTTATTTTTGAGATAATAATATGTTATTGTTTTATTCCAAAATAGTAACATTAATAAAAAATCTCAAATAAATGAATAAATCAAGTCTAATTAACAACTAAATTGCTAAATAATAGCATGTTACTATTTATTCTCGAGATAGTAACATATTACTATTTCATTTCAAGACAGTAACACTAAACAAAAATTCAAAATAAATGGATAAATTAAGTATAATTAATAACAAAATTACTAAATAATAGTATGTTACTGTCTATTCTCTAGATAGTAACATGTTACTATTTCATTTCAAGTCTAATTAATAATCAAACTACCAAAGATTAGGATGTTACTGTTTCATTTCAAAACAGTAACACCAAGGAAAAATCCTAAATAAATGGATAATAGCATATTACTGTTTGTTATCTAGATAGTAACATGTTACTGTTTCATTTCAAAACATCAACATTAATTAAAAACTCAAAATAAATGGATAAATCAAGTCTAATTAACAAAGAAATTATCAAATAATAGCATATTACTGTTTCGTTCCAAGCCTAATTAACAATTGAATTATCAAAGAAAAAGATGTTACTATTTTATTCCAAAATAGTAATACCAACAAAAAATCTAAAATAAATGGATAAATCAAGCCTAATTAATAACAAAATTGCTAAATAATAGCATGTTATTGTCTATTCTCTACATAGTAATATGTTACTATTTTGTTCCAAGCCTAATTAATAATTAAACTATTAAAGAAGATGATGTTACTATTTCATTTCAAAATAATAACACTAACTAAAAACTTCAAATAAATAAATAAATCAAGTTTAATTAATAACTAAACTACTAAATAACAGTATGTTATTTTTGTTCTTCAAATAGTAACATATTAGTATTTCCTTCTAAAACAGTAATATTATCTAAAAATTTCAAATAAATGGGTAAATCAAGTCTAATTAATAATCAAATTATCAAATAACAACATATTACTGTTTGTTCTCCAAATAATAACATGTTACTATTTTTTTCTGAAACAGTAACATTAACAAAAAAATCCTAAATAAATTGATAAATCAAGTCTAAAACAGTAACATTAACAAAAAAAACTATAAATAAATTAATAAATTAAGTCTAATTAATAATCAAACTATCAAAGAAATGGATATTACTATCTTGTTTTAAAATAGTAATATAAATTAAAAATCATAAATAAATGAATAAATCAAGTCTAATTAATAACTAAATTATGAAATAACAGCATGTTATTATTTATTTTTCACATAGTAACATATTACTATTTCATTTTAAAATAGTAACACTAACTAAAAATTCTAAATAAATAGATAAATCAAGTCTAATTAATAACCTAACTACTAAATAATAGTATGTTACTATTTATCTTCCAGACAGTAACATGTTACTGTTTTATCTCCAAATAGTAACACTAACTAAATATTTCAAATAAATGGATAAATAAAGTATAATAAATATCCACATTGTCAAATAACAATATGTTATTATATCTCTGAGTTCTTATTTATTTTTATTTTTATCTTAACAAAAAATTTATTGTAATTCTTAAAAAATTGAATTTTTATAAATTTTATTTATAATTAAAATTTTATATTAATTTAATTTTTATAAAGTAAAAAGTCTTACATTTTTAATTTTTATAAGTTTTTAGTCTTTTATTTTTTTTTATTAAATTAAAAACCCACCAATTTTAATGTGTAGCAAAACAATAAATTTTAAGAAGACTAAAAGAATCAAAATAAAAATAAGATGAGCAACCTCGGGCACTGAGAAATTTAATTGCTCCATAAGAAAGTTATAAATAGGAAAATAGATTGATTAGTGTATTTGCTTTTCATATTAACTTTGGTCCAATTCATTGCCATTACAAACATAGAGAATATCATTTTACTATAAATTTCATGGAGAATTAATTGTATGATCAAATACATACATATATATGGTTAGTAAAAATTGACAGTACAGTGTTAAATAATTTTTCTTCCTTATTTTTATTGTGTAGTTAAAATATAGGACTATATGTGTGTGTATAAATTATTTTTCATTTCTTTTGTTATTAAAATGTAAAAAAATAAAAGAAAAAATCAGGCTAGTATCATTTGGTGTAATTTATTGCAGTAAGGCCCCCGAAGCTCACTTTCTTTCATCTAAGTGCACCCATGTATCCATAAGACCTTCCAAAAGTAGCTTAAGAATTTTGTATCTCTACCTAATACAATGCTCTTTAACACTTTATGAAATCTCCTAACTTCCCTAAAGAAAAGATTTACTATGTTTGTTGCATCATCCATCTTGCAACAAGTGTAAATAAGCTATCTTTGAAAACCTATAACAATAACAAACATGGGATCCTTTCTATTCTTTGTCCTTTATAAACCTAGCACAAAATTCATAGAAATATTTGTTAGGTTTCATATCAGCATACGCAGCGAAAAATTGAATTTTTTCTACCCGAATCCTACTAAGGATCTATGTAAAAAGGCATAAATCAATGTTATGTTTTACCTTTAATGTGTTTGTGTTCTTTCTGAATAAATCTTGAAGAGACCGAGTTAAATCACAAATCCAACATCAGCCAAAAGGTACAATGTCTCTACGGTATTCACATTGAATGAACAATAATTTCTCACCCTCCACGAATCTGCTAGGATATGTCTCTCTCACTAGGATTAGGATTAGTGCATTTTTTTGAGTGATTTAGGGTTTAATGACAGCTAATGTTTCTCTTCATAAAGTGCTGCCTTCAAGTTCCTTTTATAGAATTAAGGCATACTACATTTCTAGTCCTACTAGGATAATGCTTCTAAAATCCTAACTCACTTAATAACTATCATCTTATCTTTATCATTATCATAGAGACAGTGAGGAGAGATAGGATTTATCCATTAATTATCTAATATTAGATAATAATATTATCTCATAATATAATTATCTAATATTAAATGGTATATAGTTATCTTATATTAGAAAATAATATTATTTCATAATATAATTATCTAATATCAATAACATAATTATTTGATATTACTCCAATATCAAATAATATCACATAATAAATGATATATTATGTGAAAATATATTATTATTTTAATAATATTTATATGCATAAAAATAAGCCTAATTAATTAGATTTTAGTTTGACTAAAGCTCAATTAATTATTGTCTCATTCCTACTCTTTTTGTGTAACCCTGTAGGTTCTTACTACATTGGTAATAGCCTACTTGTGGATTATAGATAGTAAACAGTATCTAACAATACATCACTGCCACCTGAGTAGTAAAAATGTCTATGACTCAATATTCACTTAATGTGTGAATAACACTTTGCAACCCTTTTATAATAATATCCAAATCGAACTAGAGGTATGGAATGTGTCATCCTCATTGATGTTCAATTTATGTTTCTTAATACTAAGTAGACTAAATTAAACAAATAATCAATATCTCATATTAATCCATTTGAGCATGGTTATACATTTCTTAATCTCACTCAATCAAAGGGTCTAAGAATATCACTCCTACTATATAATAGGAATAAAATTCCTCTACATCACTCACATCCCTCCACATGATTCATAACACACCTAATTAACATCCTACAACACATCCCGCTTAAAGGTAATACAGGACGACATCAAAGTATATGACTCATCATATAGGGAACCATAGTGAGTTCAGGTCAAAGGACTACATACATTATGGTCACATGAGAATAACTAATGACATATGACAATCCATATAATTATAGGCTAGTTCAGTATATCTATTCACTAACAATATACTCATCTATTGACTTGATATCATATATCTATGATTCATAATCATCAGTCACTATACATACTAGTTTCGATGTATTATTACTATCCTTTTTGTAATAATACTTGACTAAGGACATTTTAGGAATAGTAAAACTATTCCAAGGATAATTATTATATCAAAATTATAAATTGCGTAGATAAAAAAATAAAAAAAATATAATAATTGCATTGCCTAAAATAAAATATAATACATTGTGCATTATTAATCATCATTATGATTAGCTCCTAGGACACACACCAATAATATTAGTCCAAGGTTCATTAGGAATAAAAAGTGAAGTATAAAGATTATAAGGTAAAACTCTAGATTTAGCCTTTTTAAATGTAACATAATTAGCTAACACTTTTTTACATTATCTTTCATGTTAGGCTAAAAGAAATGCTTATTCAATATTTTAGAGTTTTCCTAATCCTAAAATACCTCACAAGACCTTCACCATCGTCCTTTTTTTACAAGCAATTCCTTAAAAGATCCTCTAAGCACATATAATTTATTCTTTTTAAAAAAGAAACCATCATCCCTATAAAATTTCTCTAGGAATTTCCTTTTAATGCTTAAAAAATAGTGGCAAAATCAAGATCATTTCCATACAAATCTTTAATATATTCAAAACCTAACAACTTGGATTGCAAAGTAGAGATAAGAATATACTTTATTGATAATTTATTGGCAACTATATTATCTTTACCTTGCTTGTATTGTATTGTATATAGGAATGTTTCAATGAATTTAATGAATCTTGCATGCCTCCTATTAAGCCTTTTTTTAGCTATTTAAGTGTTTCAAGGATTCATGATCTATGTAAATCATGAACTTCTTTAGTTATAAATAATGTTGCTAAGTCTCCAAAGCATAAAGGTCTTTCTTGTAGGTGGGATAATTAAGAGCCATTCCACTTATTTTCTCACTAAAGAAAGCGATAGGCTTATTTTCCTACATTAAAATAGCTCCACTACTTATACGCAATGCATCACATTCAATTTCAAATATTTTAGAAAAATCTAGAAGAGCAAGTAAAAGACCAAACTCAATTTATCTTTTAACAAATTAAATGTACTCTCTTACTTTTCTCCTTAACAGAACTCAACATTCTTTTTAACTAATTCATTTAAGGGGAGAGCTGTAGTACTAAAGTCTTTCACAAACCTTCTATAAAAGCTAGCAAACCCATGAAAACTTATCATGCACTCTTGAGGGTAGGCCATTCCTTAATTGCTCTCATTTTTTCTAGGTCCATCTCAATTCCCTTACTATAAACAACATAGCCTACGAACACAATTTTATTCAAAGATAATGAATATTTTTCCATGTTTGCATTGAACTTTCATCTTTTAAAACTTGTAAAACATATTTCAAATGTAAAACATGCTCATTCCACATTCTTACTATATATAAGATGTCATTAAAATAAATAACAAAAATTTTTATAATGAAAGGACGCATAACATGATTCATTAATCTCATAAAGGTACTCAGTGCATTAGACAAATTGAAAGGCATCATAAGTTATTCATATAAACCATGTTTTATTTTAAAAGTAGTTTTCCATTCATCACATTCTTTCATTCTTATTTGATAATATCCTTATTTTAAATTAATCTTTGAAATGACATAAGACCCATGCAATTTATTAAGCATATCATTAGGCTTATGGATAGGATATCTATACTTTACAATGATTTTATAGTCACAATCAATACATATTCTCCAAGGTACATCCTTTTTGTAATAATAAGATTAGCACTACACATGGACTCGTGCTTTCACTTATGTATCCCCTTGACATGAAGTATTCCATTTGCTTTTGAATTTCTTTCGCTTTTTCTATGTTAATCCTATATGCAGGATGGTTTGGAATAGATGCTGCTAAAATGAAGTCAATTTGATGCTTAATACCCCTGTTAGGTGGTATCTCTCTTGGAGCCTCTATGAGGAATACAGCTTCAAATTCTTGCAAAATAAATTTTATAGCTCTTAGTACAACAAAGTTCACATGGTTAATGTTAACATAGGTTTCTTTATACAAGAGTACAAACATAGCCCTAAATACAAAGTGTGCACTCCTTATATTACTCATTGTTGCATATGGACACATTTTTCCACTTACTTATTTTGAGCTCTTTCCTTTTTCATTTGCACTCTTGTTTTTTTGACTCATACTTTTCTTCTTCTTATCACTCTCAAATTTTTTCATACTCTTTTTCTTTTTTTTCTTCCTTTATTTTCTTTTATAACCTTACTTGATCCTCATATACTTGTTGTGGGGGGTCAAAGGTTTAAGATTGATTTTTCTCCCATTTTTCACAAATTGATACTTATTAGGGGTACCATTAAAAGTAACCTCTTATCAAATTACCAAGGTTTACCTAATAAAAGGTAGCAAGCTTGCATAGGAATAACATCACAAAGTATTTCATCATGGTATTTTCTAATGGATAAGGGCACTATCACTTGCTTAGTCACCCCATCTTTTTGCTATTATTTAACCATTATAATTTGTATAGAGTGGGATGTTGTAAAGTAGGAAAGTTCAATTTCTTTACAAAAATGGTACTAGCTACATTTGCACAACTAATACTATCTATGATGACATTGCACATTTTACTTTTGACATTATGCTTAGTATAAAAAATGTTTTCTCCATTCTCTTCTCCTTCTTCTTTCACTTGCACGTTTAATGTTCTTCTAATCACCTAGACAACTCTATCAAATAGGCTTCCACTTTCTTTATTTTTCTTTTAACAAGATATTATAGATTCTTTGCTCTCTTTGTCATTAGTAGATTCATAATCTCTTTACTTCAAGATCATAACCCTCTCATTAGAACATTCATTAGTAATGTGACCTTTTCCTAAGGTATTTAAAGCATTTAATGTTGGAATGTATTTAAGGTGAGGTCTTCACCTTTTGATTTAGAAAAAGAACCTTTGTTCTACTTGCTTCCTTTATCTTCTTTCTTGTCACTCTTCCTACCCTATGTCTTCCATATGGAACTTGAATGAGAATTATGTTAGGAAGAACTCTTTCTCTTGAATTACTTTTCCACCTTCATAGCCATATGCACCATATCCTCCATTTTTTCATAGTATTATAATTCAACTACATTAGCAATTCCCCTATTCGAGCTATAGAGAAATCTAGCCATAGTTATCTCTTTATCTTATTTAATATTAGCTCTTGACATGACAAGCTCCATCTCCTTATAGAATTCTTCAAAACTCTTGGAACCTTATATAAGGCTTTGTAATTTTTGACAAATGTCTCTATGATAATGACGTTCATTTTCCTCATAAAAATTTTAAAATCTTCCTAAGTATAAATAGTTCTTTCTTTATTTTTTCAAACATTTATTATGAATTGATCCCACTATCTATAGCATATTTGAAGAATTCAATAACCATGACTTTTATCTTTTTATCCTCTAAATAGTTATGGCAATCAAAGACTAACTTTATTTTTTCCCACTTTAGGTAGGCATTTGGATCTTTTTTTTTTTAAATCTTCATCTTGATATTGTCAAGTTCCCTTATTCACTTATTTGTTCCTCTCCTTTCATCTTTCCCCTTGTTTATCTTTCTCTCACCTCTTTCATCATCTCTTCTTCTTTCTTCCCTCCTTTCAGCTTCTTTTCTCACACTTTTATTAGATGAGTTTTAACTCTCTTTACTTCTTTCATTACTATCTCTTCCTTCTTTATCATGTTATCTCTTATTTTGTCTCTTTTCTCTTCTCTCTCTTATTTGTCCTTCCACTTTTCTAATTTTCTCATCAATCCTCTCAAATTGTTTTGAAACTAGTTTTTCTAATTGTTCTTAAATCATTCTCATTATGACACTATTGTTTACACTACTTCCTAACATTTTTATAAAAAAAATTTTATGAGAAAAGATTAGATAAAAATGGGATCTCATAAGAGCACACTCTTCACTTAAGTTATAAGGCACTCTACTTGTGTTTGCACATTAAGTAAGACTTTTTTCCCTTAAATGATCTCACATATTCTTGTTTTTTTACCACTTTTATCTTTCCCTTTTAATGGTTCTTTAGGAACTAGGTGATACTATCAATAAAATTTAACAAATGTATCAAATAATTTCATTTAACAAAGAACTAAACAATTAAAGGACTAATTAGCACACTTGGAATTCAAGAAGGGAAAGCATGAAAGAAGAAATACTGACACACAATAAACAATAAAGAAATAAGACTAAGAATTAAGAGATTGTTGAATAATAGAAAACTAAGATGTATAAAAGAAGCAATGAAAAGTTTAATTCAAAATGAGAAGTTTAAAAATGAAATAAAGCATATAAGGATGAAATAAGGCATATAATTGAGTGACTACTTTAACAAACAACTTTCCTTTTTTAGAGCTCTTTCTTTCTTTTGTTTTATTTTTCTTTCATTTTTTATTTTCCTTTTCTTTACTTTTATTGATTTTCACTTTTGATCTTTTGATCTTACTTTTCTTTTCTTTTTCTTTTCTTATTTTTGATTTACTTTTCTTTTGATTAATACCCTAAATGATTTTATAATAACATTGATGTTAAGTAAAATAGGGTAAAAAGGTAATTTGTAAGTGAATATCACACTTATAGAAGAGTACTCGAGTGCTGTACTTGAGTATAAGAAATTGATGTTGCTTTTACTTTGTAATATTTGAGTACTAAATAATTTGTTCAATGTATTCAAGTACTAAATTTGAGTACCACAGGTGTAAGTGCTCTTTACCTTTAAGTACTCGACTATTGTACTTAAGTACTATGCAATTTTGTGCAATACTCAATTATAGTACTTGGGTACTTGCTACTGAACTTCAAATTTTGATCTTTTTGTAAATAGTTTCAATGCAAGCTTTTAGATCAATTAATTTTTGATGAAATTTGGCAAATTCAAACATAATTTTGTATAAATTTAAGACATCAAAAAATAAGAAACAATAATGAATTCAAGGATTAAATACAAGAATGAGCTAAAACATAAAATTAACTTATAAATTGGATTTAACTCAGTGAATTCAACATAATTGTTTAGAAATAGCTATAATAAACACTATTTAAAGAACAACAAGAACTCAAACTTGAATTTAAGCATAAATTCAACAAAGAATAATAAGATGAACATAAGGACAACAAAATTAAGACAAAATAATAACAAAAATATTTCTAAAAACTAGATTAAAAAATTAAATATAAAGAAATCAAACAAAAAAACTAAAAAAAATGAACAATACAATATGAGAATTTAAAAAACCATTGCTCTGATATTAAATAATGTGAATTCTTAAGGTTGGATTATCCTAAATCTCAAAATCAAATAAAAAAGGATTATTATGTCATGCTTTAGAAAAAAAAGGAAGAATAAAAGCAATTAATGAGAAGAGATCACATCATAAAGGATGTTTATCCTTTGGTAAGTGTTGTTTGACACTATAAGAGTTGAATTAAACTTAATAAGTCTAAAATTCTTGCTAGATTAGACTGAAAAGTTCTCAAAGAGTTTTCAAATTTTTAAATTTCAAAAGTTATAATAATGAGAAATAACCCTCCTTAAATATATTCTCAAAGTCAAAAAATTAACCAAATTAATTAAGCTTTAATTGGATTAATTAAGCCCAATTTAAGAAGCTAATTAAAATAATATTAATTATCCAAAATAAAGTGCCAAATAATAGGTAGAATTGATATAAAGCTATTAATGTCTTAAATAACATGAAACAAGGTAAATAAGTGTTAGTGTATATGTCCTAAAACCAATCATATTGGTGATTGTAATTTTGAATCATGTTATTTTAATGGCAATTCCAATTATTATATTTATAAATATTATCTGCGTAATATATTCAATTATAATAATAACCTTAGAATAATTGTATTCTTAAATGTCCCTAGTTATATATCATTGTGGATTAGGTTGCTTTGATATGTTAAGACTAGTATGTGTGAAGACTTATATGGGATATTAAGTTTACACATGAGTACAAGTTAGAGAACTTATATACTGGACCGACCCATATTAAGAACACTACATGGATCATTATATGAGTGTCATAAGTGGTTCTTAGTAATCATTATTAATATGGTCCTTTGACCTGAGATCACCAAGGTTCCCTACATGTGAGTTTCATATTTTGATGCTATTTCTATGTCACTGATGGTTAAGTGAATGCAAGGGTAGATATTGGATATGTCACATATCATGCAGAGGGGTTTGTGTGATCAAGATAGGATTTGTCCCTCCTATATAACAGGAGTAACATCTATGGGCCCCTTGATTAAGTAAAGTTGAGAAAATGCATGGCCATGCTCAGATGAATTGACATGAGATGTCAATTACATTTGTTTCAGTCAGCTTACTCAGGAATCAAGAAACCTTAAGATTGGGCTATACGGGAATGACACGGTCCATGTCTCGTGCTCAATCTAGATGTATAGGACAAAAGGACATAAGTGATGATCACGTGTAAAGGTTTAGTCAAATCACCGACTTTCACATTACTTGGGTAACAATGATGTGTTGCTAGACACCAATCATTGTTTATGATCATTAATATGATTAATGGTCATTGCCAACGTAATGAGAGCCTGTAGGGTCGCACACTTAGAGCCTAGTGAATTTGAAATTAATGGACCAAATTGTTTGGGCTTAATATTTGGGAATTCATATTATAAGTATAAGGCCCAATAGTAAGCCTACAATTATACATGGAATAAAGCCCAAATAGGTTAGGTTTTTCTATACACCTATTTAAATAGGCTTATTGGGTAATAATAGGATTGCTATTATTATTCATGCACCCCAAGCAAAAGCATAGAAAACCCTAGCACCTTTTCTTGACCAAAATCCCTGAAGAGGTGTAGCTAGCACTACGAGGTGTAAGGAGATCAATTCCAATCGGTGTGTGTAGCGGACATTCATCGGTGATTCACGGGTTAGTATGGATACCATAGAGGTGCAGCCATATAAACGTTGTACTGGTGATCTGATTTACTGGTTTCTATTCCGGTTCGTGATTTGGAAGCAAATCGGACTTGCTGTAACGGTCAGAAAATTTTTGGCCGAAAGGTATAAACCCTAATCGCTAATCTATGGCGTTCTAAATTTGCATGGATCCTTGGTGGAAATCGTGCAAAAATTTTATTCCGCTATGCATGTATGATGCGCGATTTCCAGCAATAAGCACTTAGACATGCATCAAACTTAAAGTACTCGAGTATTGAGCAAAAATCTACAAGTACTTAAGTATTGCATTTGGGTATTTGAATACAAAACTGAATCTATAACTTAGTACTTGAATACTCATATAGAATCAACTAAAACTAAAATACATAACACTAAGCTCTTTCAAGCTTATTCAATCTTACTTTTTCATGCATTCAAACTTTTTCCATAAGCCTTTGGATTCCTTCTTTAATCTTTTAGATTTAGCTCTTATCATTAGAACCTCTAATAAATGTGGAACCTCCTATTCACTTTTGGAATTCACATTAGGGAGTAAGTTAATAGTGAATTTATATGGGTTAGTTAGCATTTAAGTAGCATGAATACTGAATTTTTTAAAAAAATCACTAAGTATTCATGCATGAAATGCTTCATGAAGCATTTCCCTGGCCTAGATTTCATTAAGCTAAGAAGTAAATTCACAAAATGAGCCATTATTTTGAAAATGTTATTGAAAGTCCTGAAGGGCTTTGCAAAGCATTTCATTTCTTCCAAAATGCTACTGAAAGAGCCGAAATGATCTACAATGAGCTTCGCTTATATTATTTTACAAATTAATTATAGTATCAACTAAAATGGCTTGTTTAAGGATTATTTAAGAGTGGGATTAACTTGTGAACACAATTAATGATATTTTGCTCTTTCTCTAACATATGTATAACTAATGTTTCCTAAATTATTCAAGAATCAAATGTGAATAAGATAATTAGAATCCTACCTTATTAAAGCCTTTCAATAAAGGTCCATCATTGATAAGGGGAATGAATTATACTTTTAGTGATTGATTTATAGTGATGATAATGGAATAGATTGTGAAATGGTTATAATTGATGGAATAGGGGTGAACAATACCATGTTCTAACTTCATGCATTAATACTGTGCGTGACTTTGTGAGGGAATAAGGTTGATCTTAGAAGGATAAGGATGGAGTTTATTAGAGGAAAGGATAACTTAAGAGATACAAGGAGGATACTTGTTATTAATTGTATTTGTTTATATCTTTTATCTGTTGGTGTGTGTCCTAGAACCAATCATATAGATGATTGAAGTTATACACAATGTATTATATTTTATTTTAGGCAATTTAATTATTATATTTTATTTTTATAATTTTATTATTATTATGCGCAATTTATAACTTAATATAATAATTATCCTTGGAATAGATTCGCTATTCCTAAAATGCCCCTAGTCAAGTATTATTATGAAAAGGATAGTAATAATACATCGAGACTAGCATGTATAGTGATTGATGATTACGAATCATGGATATATGATATCAAGTCAATACACGAGTACATTGCTAGTGAACAATGTACTGGACTGACCTACTATGAGAATATTGCATGGATGAACGTGTCATAAGTTATTCTCATATGATCACCAATACACATAAACCTTTGACCTGAAGTCACTACGTTCCCTACATGAGGAATTACTCACTTTAATATTGTCCTATGTCATCTTTAATCAAGATGACAAGTAGGGCATTGATTGGGTGTGTCATAAATCATGCAGAGGGAAGTGAGTAATGTAGATGAGATTTTGTTACTCTTGTATAAAAGAGAAATATCATTGGGCCCTTTGATTGAGTGAGACTTAGAAATGCATTGCCATACTCAATTGAATTAATATGTGATATTAATCATTTATTTTAAGTCTACTCAGCATCAAGAAATATAAATTGAACATTGACGAGGATGACACATTCCATGCCTCTAGTTTAATTTGGATATTATTACAAAAGGGTTATGATGCAAAAATGTTGATCATGTATTAGGTAGATGTCGAATCATAGACATTCTTACTACTTGAGTGGCAGTGATGTATTGCTAGATACCGCTTACTGTCTATGGCTCAATAAATGAGTCATTGTCAACGTAGTAAGAACCTACAGGGTCACATAAAAGAAGTAGGAATAAGATAATAATTAATTAGACTTTAATTATATTAATATCCAATTAATTGGACTTATTTTCGTGCATATATATTATTAAGAATAATAAATTCACGTTTTATATATATATATATATTATGTGATATTAAAGTAATATCAAATAATTATCTTATCATATATTAGATAAATATATTATGAGATAATATTATTTTGATATTTGATAACTATATGTAATTATCTAATATTAAGATATTTATATTATGAGATAATATCATTATCTAATATTAGATAATTAATAGATAAGTCCTATCTCTCCCCATTATCTTTAGGATAAGGATAAGATGAGTTGTTAAGTGTGATTAGGATTTTGGAAGCATTATCCTAGTTGGACTAGGATTATGGCTTGCCTAAGTTCTATAAAAGGGGACTTGAGGGCAACACTTTATTATCACGCTAAAAGCTTCTATATAAACCCTAAATCACCCAGAAAACATCCAATCCTAATTCTTAGAGAGAAAAATGCATCCTAGCAGATTCGTGGTGGGTGAGAAGTCGTTGTTCACTCCGTGTGGATACCATAGAGACGCTGTACCTTCTGGCCGGCGTTTGATTCATCCGCTCTCAAGTTTTGATCAGTAGAAAACACAAGTGCCCAATAGGTAAAACCCTAATCATTGATTTATGCTTTTTGCATGGATCCTAGGTAGAATTCGGATCAAAATTTTGAAATTCCGCTGCATATGATAATCCGAATTTCTAACATTATCTACTTTATATGGATTCCTTTAATTTGTTTAAAGTTTATGGATGATTGACCAAAATCGTAAGTTAGGGACATTGTATATTGTTGAACAATTTTTTATGTCTTTACTTACTAGTTTTAAATTGTTTAAATGGATTATTTTGTAGAATATTTCTTACTAGGGCTTGTACTTATATCTTATAGGTTTATCCTTTCACATACATATAAGGATCTTCTATCTCTCTCACTACAATAAGCAAATACATTAGTATATATTGTAAATTTGGATTCGTCTAATTAAGTCATATAATAGGCTAAGTCTCTTTATTACAATAGGATGCACCTATATAGTAAGTGTAACTTATTCTGTCACTTATAGAGTTATAAGTTAGCCTAACTATCCATTTGACTAATTGATCATTTTGTAATGAATATTTTAGAAATGGAATGCATGATTGGTATTTTCCATTCAATGAGTATATGAAATGAATGACTCCTATGTTATAATATCTAATGAATATGAATTAGGCTAATAGGATTATTTAAGAATAGTCCTATATTGATCATGACTAAGTGTTAAAACCTACCTTTGCGATTCATGATTGATGTAAGAAGTCATTATGGGTGACCACCTGCTAGGCTTTCTTAAATTTATATCTAATGCAATACCTTATTGCACATAAGTTATGATTTCAAGAAATATGCAATTTTCAAATTTCATAATAATTTGATGAAACATTATGCAAGATTATTCCAACTATCCTATAACTTACCTTGGCACTATAATTTTCATAAACAAGTCTACTTTCATCTTATCTAATGGTAGCTGAACAATTGAGGGAAATGATCCCCAAAAGATAAACAAAGAAAAAGAAAGGAGTAACTTTTCTTAAAATTCTATGGGTAATCATTCTAAAATTAATAAAAATATAATTAAATTCAAATAAATAGGAAATTTTTTATTCATTATTATGTGTACCTATTCATTTATCATGACTAAGTTCCTCTTTAAATAACAATTACACTTTTGTACCTTTACTAGGGTAGAAAATGTGTCTTCCTTGATTGCTAACCTGTGCTACTAAAAGAGATAAATAAATTCATACTACATTAAGTTGCAATCATTAACATATCTCATATTTACTCATTTCCCTTTTTATTTGTCTCATATTAACCTAATTCATAAAGATGCAACATGAATTTTAAAGAATCTAAGCATTTATCATGAACAAGCAATGTTAACCACATTGAATAAATAATCAAATAACTATCAAGCATATACCTTTCTTATGCATTCCTTCATCCTTGTTTGATGTGATTTTTGAAGGGGCAACCATGAAGAACTAATTAAGAGAATCAAAGAAGGGCTTCAATGGTTAATTCAAAAAGCGTGTATGCTTGAAAAGAATTTAGATACTTGAAGAAACTGCATTAGAAGAACACAATAGAATTATAAGTTGCATTTCAACTAATTAACCCTAAGTGATGTGGCATCAAATTAGTAATGATGTGAGATATCCCAAATATTCTTGAACAACCTTATCCAAGCTCACTTCCTTGTGATCGACCACTCACTAGACTAACATAAATATTTAGACCAAATTTTACACTAAATAGGAATAACACAAAATAAAGAAGGTGACTAAGTATCAAAACTAATTCAAACTTGCAACTGACTTGGACAATTTATTAAACACCTAGAAGGTAGAAATGAAGAGCAATTCAGATTTGATAGAAAATTGAAGCAAAACATATGAATTTAAAATAAATCAAATCAGAAATACAATAGATACAAAAATAAAATTAGAAAGGATAAAAATGAAGAATTAGGATATAAATTGTATAAATAGTAGCATAAAATAATGTGATGAATAGTACGTGGACAATAATGTGAACAATGATGAAAAATCAAAGAAAAGTGAAACCTAAATTTGGGAACCTTGCTTTGAATACTAAATGATGTAAAATTGTGTTTGAAAAAAATGCAAGAATAAAATGAAGAATGTTACCGAGTAGTTGTGAGTTAGAAAGCAAGAATAAGTGATAAAAAAATAGCAAGAAATAAAGGAGAAAAGCTTAGTGAATCAAAAGGTAATTTTCAAAGAAGAGGCAAGAAAAATAAAATGCTGAATTATTGAAAACAAAGTGAAATAAAATCAAAAGAGATGAAATTATTTTCTTTTAATTATTATTGGTTCTTGATATGCTCTAATTACACTTGAACTTCTCATTTTGACATGTGTTGTTCATTTTCTCTTTCAAATATCGAAATTCTTAAATCAACACCTCTTGTTCCTTTGTGTTGTTCATTGTCTTTGTCTTTTTTTATTTCTCCCTTCTTAGAGTCCAATTGCATTAATTCCATATTGTCATGATATTATTTTGCTATCACTTTATGTTAACATTCAATTTGAGATACTGATAGCCATAATTATTGGATTTTTTCTAGTTGTGTCATTTAGTTCCAAAAGAACCATAAGAGAGGAAAAGAAAAGAGTAGGAAAAGGTAAGAGTGTGTGAGCTCATTTGAGAGTAAAAGCCTAAATTAGAGTACAAACACGAGTACATGTACAACTAAATCAAGTGAGAAGGGTAGTTTTATGAGGTTTTTTCTTTTTATCTAACCTTTATTGTAGGTTTAAACATAAAGGATGACGGGTGGAAGTGATGGCTCTACATGCCAATTTGAAAATATAGATTTCACTGTAAGAGCTATATTTCAACACTTTGAAAGATTGAATACGCGAATTACTGACATGAATGAAAGGATTAGAGGGATGGAAGGAGAAAAAAGATAAAATGATAGGTGTGTGAAAGATAAAGAAGTTAAAAATTTTAAGGATGGAAGTGAGAGATTAGATAGCTCAAATGAAAGGGAGAGAAGAAAAGGTGAAAGAAAGCATGTTAGAAGAGAAAGAGATAGGCCAAGAGCAAGAGTAGATACCAATCTTGATAGCATTAAGATGAAAATTCGATCATTCCAAGGAAGAAATGATCCAAAAACTTATTTTGAATGGGAAAAGAAAATGGAATTGATATTCGATTGCTACAATTATTCGGAGGAAAAAAAGTTGAAGCTTGCTATTATGGAATTCTCTGATTATGTCATTGCTTAGTGGGATAAATTGATAATAGATGTAAAGAGAGAATGGGAAAGACCCATTACAACTTAGGAAGACTTGAAGTTTGTCATGAAAAGAAGATTCATCCTTAGCTATTACCAAAGGGATTTGCACCAAAAATTACAAAGTCTAATTCAAAGGGCCCAGAGTGTTAAAGATTATCACAAGGAAATGGAAATCACTATGACTAGAGTCAATGTAGAGGAAAATCAAGAAGTAACTATAGCTAGATTTCTCCATGGATTGAGTAGAGACATTGCTAATATGGTGGAGTCACAAAACTATGCATCCTCAGAAGAGTTTGTACACTTGGCTATGAAAGTGGAAAGGTAACTCAAAAGAAGAAGCTCATCTAAATGTAATTCATAATCAAGCTCTCCATGGAAGTCTTGGGACAAGAAGAGTGACAAGAAGGAAGAAAGAAGTAAGTTTAAATTTCATTTATTTTCAAAATTAAAAGATAAATCTTCTAAGAGTAAAAATAAAGTGGAGGAGAATAAAAAACATTCCAACATGAAGTGTTTCAAATGCTTAGGAAGAGGACATATTGTTAGTAATTGTCTAAACAAAAGGTATGATGATCAAAGATAATGGAGAATAGGATTTTACAAGTGAAAAAGAACAAGCTATTTCATCCAATGAAGATAGTGTGAATCGTAAGGATCCTTTTGATGGAAGTGCATTGGTGATTAGGAGAGCCTTAAATGTTCAAATGAAGGATGACAGTGAGAATCAAAGAGAAAGCCTTTTTCGTACAAAGTGTAACATCCAAGGGAAGGCTTGCCAAGTTATCATTGATAGTAAGTGTTGTGTTAATATGGCTAGCACTACCTTGGTTGAAAAGCTGAATTTGCCCACTTTACAGTATCCTACCCTTTACAAGCTACAATGGTTAAATGAAAATAGGGAGTTGAAAGTGAATAAACAAGTGTTGGTTTTATTTTCTATTAGGAGGTATTATATGAGATTCTTTGTGATGTGCTTACTATGCATGCTTGCCATCTTTTTCTTAGGAGGCCATGACAATTTGAGAGATAAATTACTCATGATAGTGTTCTCAATAAATATAAGCTTGTTAAAGATGGAAAGAAGTTCTATCTTAGGCTTGTAACTCTAAAACAAGTTTATAAAGATTAAATGATGATGCAAAAGAAAAAAAAGAGGAAGAAAAAAAGAAAAAAATAGTAGAGCAAAATGAGAAAGATAAAAAGAATAAGAGTGTGAGTGAAAAGAGAGTTCTTATGAAAAAGAAGAGGGAAAATTGGAGTTAAGTGAAAATAATGAGAAGTCTAACTAAACAAGAAGTGATTATGAGGAAGGCAACAAAGAAAAAGAATTGAATGAAGGGCTAAGGAAAGAAATAGAAAAATTAAGTATGTTTGCAAAAATAAATGTTATGCGGAATGCCTTGTATGCTTCTAGGCAAATTATGTTGTACAAAGAAACTTATAAAAATACTAGCCAAGTTTAATTTGTTTTTCCAAATGCTTTTGATTTTCTTTTATAGAAACATGAAGATGCACTTTCAAGAGAAAGCTCCAAAGAAACGTTACCTTTGAAGAGAGGAGAACATCATGTGGACTGCACCCTTGGAAATTCAACTTAAACCTATGAAGATCATGTGATTGAAAAACATAGTAAGAAGGAAGAATTTCATGAAGCATATCCATGTGTCATCCAATGCAAGTAAGGTAAAAATAGTGAGGTGGATAATGCTTTAGCTTAAAAGTATACTCTTTCCCTTACTTTCCATAATACATCACTGAATTTTGGGCCTAAGGATTATTTGTATATAGAATTAATGAGTTTTGAGTGCCTTAACAATTTGTATGTAGTTAATTTTAATAGTGCTACCTCTTCACATGATTTTGTTATTCCTTTGCAAGTTGAGTTTGTTTTCAATGTTAATGTTTGTGAAGAAATGGTCTTTGGAGAAATGTTTAGGCATGATAAGATTTTGTGTGAAAGGAATGAATTATTTTAGCCTAAAAGTTTTCTAGATGATTTGTTGATTGGAGAAACTTATGATTGTTATTTGATAATACATTTTGAGATTAAGAAAACTCTAAAGGATTTGCATGATATGTTGCTTATCTCTTTTGTGTTCTATAGAAGTTCTCTCATCAAAAAAGTTAATTTAATTAGACATTTTGGATTTAAAAAGACTTTAAATAATATGCTTTATGTGTTACTGGAACCTATGTTGCTGGATCCCTACGTGTTTTCCAAGCATAGTTTAATGGATGGATTTTATTCACTTTGCTTTGGAATAAGAAATGCATGGAAAAAACTTCTTTAAAACAAAGCATGGTTTATATGAATGGTTAACTTTGATACTTGGTTTATCTAATGCACTAAGTACTTCCTTAGGTTTAATGAATCATGTTTTATATGTTTTCATTGATAAATTTGCTTATGTTTATTTCCATTGTTTTCATGAGTTTAAAGAAGAGATCTTGTTGTTTGAAAAATTGAAGAATTGGAAAGATTGCTTGCCATATCTTGATGACATTCTTATGGATGGTAAAAGAATAGTTGAGCATAATAATCCTTTGAAATGTGTTTTGTGAATTTTGAAGAATGGCAAGTTGTATGCTAATTTTAAGAAATGCTCATGCTATATGAGAAGTATTTAATTGTGGATGATAGAGTGTGTGGCAAAGCAATAGAGGTGGATAAAGAAAAGATAATTAGAGAATGTTCTCCACCTCAATCTATTGTTGAAATTGAGAGTTTTCTTAGTTTGATTAACTTTTGTGGAAAGCTTATAGATATATGTGCTTTCATTGATAAACTTATTATTATTGATAATTTTGCATATTTGCATAAGATTATTGATTCTTATTTTGTATATGATCTAAGTGGTTCTTACTTGATGATATGGGTGGAAAGTTTTGAAGATTCGAGGATGAATCATTTCAAAGAAAGAGGGGATGATATGATCTTTGAGGGGTCAAACATAAAGAACTAATTAAGAGAATCAAAAAAGAGATTTAATGGTTAATTCAAAAAGCGTGTATGCTTGAAAAGAGTTTAGATGCTTAAAGAAGCTTCTTTAGAAGAACATAATTAAATTATAAGTTGCATTTTAGCTAATCAACCCTAAGTAATGTGAACTTTAAGGAGTGGTCAATCATAAGGAAGTGAGCTTGGAGAAGGCTGTTCAAGAATATTTGGGATATCTCACATCATCACTAATTTGATGCCATATCACTACCAGATCATCAAGAGGTGGAGCCACATCAGTTATAAGCCATGTCACTACCATATAATCATGGAAATGGTGCTATATCATTGCCACATTAGCCATAGTCCTAATTACCCCCACCTCATTCCATTTTTCTATTATTTAGTGTTTTGGGCTTTCAATTTGTGTTTATTTTATGTTGCATCATTTTACAGCATTTTAGGCCTAGTTGGAGTCATTTGAGCTCATTTTTCAATTAGAGTTTTAGAGAGCCATATAAAAAAGCTTATTCCTTATACTAGGAGATTTTTGACTTTTTGACATAAATGAAATTTGATTGCTTATAAGGATTTTCTCTCTAAGTTCTTGTATAAACTTGAAAACTTATCAAAGGATATTCAACCTTTGTGGCATCAAATATATCTCTTATTGCTTCCAATTTCATCCTCTTTTTTTAAGCATGGCGAGAATATCATTCCTTTTTTCTTTGATTGCATCTGATTTGAGATAGATCCAGCATAATTTCACATCATTGTTTCTCACTAGTTCCTAGGTTCTACCTCTTGGGCCACATAGTGCTTTAGCCATAACATGCTCCAACCTTATATCCTTAAGGTTGTACAATAACCTAACCATAATAAGTTAGCACCAAGGAAACAATGCATAAAGTATACATGGTACCATAGTCCTTTCTCAACTCATCCTTAATATCAATACCAATCAATCAAGCATTGCCTTAAGGCATCACATTCATATTCATGCGTATATGTTACAATAACATAAGTGTCATGACTCGATTTTTAAATAACATGATGGGCATAAAAATACCTAATTAGTATTAATTTACTAGCTACCTGTTCTTACAAGCTTTTAAAACATCTCTAACTCTATATTTTTGAACTTTACTAAAGATAAAAATATGCATTTGTAGAAAGTAGAATTAGTTGCATGTGCAATTGAAAATTCAAAATATAATTTACATATATACAGAGGTTTATAAAAGAGTACTAAAGTTTTTCAAAGATAAAAGCTTATACATAAAAGATGCAAGCAAAAAAACTTCTAATTCGACCTATCCTATTTCCATTTAGGATCTTCCTTAAGATCAAATTCAATAGATGATGAAGACGAAGGATTTGGCATGTTAATAGAATTTGAACTATTGAATATGTCCTTATGTGAATGGTTGGATAGAATAGGATTAATGATAAAAAGATTTGACTTAGAATTTAACTTTCTGAGTTCTACAATAAAATCAATAAAAGCCCTATTACTGTCACCTAGAATCTATTATGAAATATATCATAGAAAGCTTCCCAGGGCAATAGAAAGGTCTTTATACAAATACTAGTCATTCCTTGGTGATCCATGTTTGGAATATGTCAAATAAAAGATCAACAATAGAGAGTGTGAGTATTAAAATACTCAGTGATTGATTATTTTTCCCCTTTTCTAAGAAGTTTTCACTATAATAGATAAAAAAACATATGTATATGACGATATAAAATAAACAATAATTTAATTTAATTCTATTATATCTATTATAAGTCTTCCATATAATTTACAAAGATTACTTTAATGAATAACAATAATTAGTATATAGGTTTCTCCTTATATCTTCGATCTAACTTTATCCCTTACCATCCTAGACATTAAGCCACTAACCTTATCCTTATAACCTTTACCACTCCTCTCATTCTCTGTGTAAGAAAAATAACTATTCCTATAAATCAAATCCATGTTAAGTAATGTTATAATGCTAGCTATAGCATTAATTACTCATTTTAAATTCATAGGTTGTGGCTAAAATACCAATTATGCCATAAAATCTAGCTATTTTTATATACATTCACAATTCACCATCCCATGACATTATATCGTAAGTTAATGTTTATATTCAACCATTTTATTCAAGATAATGACAATACTTAATTTTTTTGAAAGGCTAGTAATTTATAACTCAAGTATCATCCATGCAATAGAAATTTCAATTACTTGCAACACTTTCAATATAATGTATTAAACACTAATCATGCTAAATAACATGACTTTTCCATGATTTAAAGCCTTTTGGGCTTCCAAATTATCTCAAATTTTCATCAAAATTTTATATAATACTTCTAATACATTAATAAACATCAAACATTAATTTTTTTACAATTTACTAACTCTTAAGTACTATTTATATAGTACCAAAAACAAGGGATTTTAAAATAGGAAAACATGTGAGCAATCTCAACTAAAGCCACTTTACAATATTTAAACCACTTCCAATTATCAACAAATTTTGATACAACATCTCTAACATGTTAATTAATGAGAAAATTCAATTATTTCACAAAATTAACATGTATAGAACCAAAACCTAGAATTGCCAATTTTGGACAATTTTGTAGTTGTTATATAAAAGGGCCTTCTAGGAATCTAAATCAAATTTAATTACTATCAAATTTCCATACAAGGTTAGTAACATATTAATAATCAAAGAACACTAATCACTTTAATTTTTCTCAATTGAATTATGGCATAAACAACACTAAATAGCAGCATACAGAATCTAGAATTCTATTTTAAGCTATTGTAACTAAAATCCATTCAAATGCATTTTTTTCATAATGCTAAAATTTTTCAAAAATTCCTAATTTTTTCCATACTTAGCCCTAAAAATTGAAATTTAAAAAATTTCTAACCCTTAATTCCAAAGTGAAATAGAAACATACTATTGACCTTAATGAAATCTTGTTTCTACAATTTTCCTATGGTCATTTCTTAAGGAAAAACTTAATAAAATATCTCCCACTCATCTTAACACTATAATTTCAATATTATATCCTCATATTAATATTTATGCAATATTAAAATCAAATCATTTAGCATCACAACTCAATTTTCATTTATAATGGCAAATGTCATCAAGTTTTTTCATCTTTCATAGAAAACTTAATAAAATAAGAGGTAATTACCATTCACCTTAACTTCTTAACTCTTTAACTTTCAAAAAATTCTTAGAATAGGCAAAGAACAACCTTACTAAAATAAACAAAATTTTAGAAATTTTGAAGGGAAGATTTCCATAAAAAGTTAAAGAGAATGAAGGAAAACCTAAGTTACCTTACAAGTATTAGATGAAATGTCTTGAAAAGCTGCTTGAAGATCATTAAAAGTTGAAAGCTCTACTAAAAGGAACCATAAGAAGTCACAATTTTGGGTGGGAAGAGGAATAAAAAAGCATGCAACTTTGATACCAAAGCCTTGTGTATATAAGTCCTAAAATTTTCCTTATAAACCACCCCTTTTTCTTTTTATTTTTTTACAAAATTTTTGATAATGATGGAGCAACACATGGGGCACAATTTCTTGAGTTTAATTTAGAATATAATTTTCATAATCCATTAAAATTGTGCCTATTAATAGCTTCTAGAAACAAAAGCTAATAAATGCCTTTAATTTTCCTCTTTTTCACTAAAATGCCATAGGCTTGTCTTGTAAGATAAGGCCATGTTAAGCCTCTTTTTTTTGTTTTAAAATCATGTTTGGGCCTAGAAAAGTTAGGCTAATTTATTCCAAGCAAGTTAAAATGATTTATTTCAATTTCAAGCCTAATCTCTAGATTTTTGAATAATCGAGTTGATTTTAGGCTACCCAAGCCCTTAATTTCCTATTGAGCCTTTATACAAATTTTCCAAACTCAATGTTAGAATTTTTATGATATTTTGATCCATACTAATACCTATTATAATTTCTACAAAAATTCTAACTAGGTGAACCCTCATATTCATAGTTTACTCAAATTATAATTGATTACATAATTGAGTTTTTGTTAGGGTGGTTTCTATCCAAAATTTCTTCTTAAATTTTCTTAATCTATTAGGTTATTACTACAAGTGCCTTAACTAGCACTTTATTTATTGCAATTTAATGCATATTCAATTTTGTAATCATCCCATACCTCTTTGTATGGTTCCATAACTTAACTTATCATGCAATGTACCCTAAGCATAATAGTATCACTATACCTATTTGCATGGTCACACATTATTAAAAACATTACAATGCAATTTAAAATTCAATTAGCACATTACTGCACTACTAGGCCTCATTATATTTTAATTATTCATGTATTTATCTTCCATTTATCACATACTAATTTATCTTATCTTGGATAGCTAGAGGATATACCTTATCTCATTGTATGATATAATATCTTAACTCAAATTATGTATAGTCTATTATTTGATCATCTTAGTTTTGACATTTAAATGATATTTTTATAAGTAACTCAAGAATTACAAATTTATTATTTATAAAATTTATTTCATATGAAAATAAATTCAATTGGCTTTCTATAGAGTGATCATTTACTTAAATTAGTTACAATATGAAATAATTATAACCTTTACAAGTCAGTTCTAAAATTTCAATTTTTCACTATTTAGAATTTTTTACTTTGTCCATGATTTTAGTGATATCAAAGTGTATGTAAGATATTGACTTAAAACTAGTTCAATTAGAAATTAAACTTATTTTCTTTTCTAATGATAAGTGAGTTTGTTAAAAACGGGTGTAAGATGAGGAAGTTATAACCCTTCAAAATCAATATAAAAAATTTATCCTAGCATAGTCAATTATAAGGTTCTAGAAAGCAATTCTAGTGCTTATAGTTGACTATCAACAACTAGATAGCACATAATTAACTATAGCATGGTTTTCATCATGTTTCTAATGATTTTTCACTATTTATTTGCCATTTTCATCATTTTAATGCATTTTTCTTACTATCAATCCATATCCAATCATTAATACTTATCAAGGATCCAACATTCATACTAATTATAACATTAAAATTAAATTAAACATAAATCATTGCCTTTTCCCCATAAAATTAAATAAAATCCCCATTTTAACGTAAATTAAACAAAAATAACTTAATCCTCTAATTAATGCTAGGATACTTACTCACCCAGTATGGAGAAAAATTTTAGGAGGTTGGGTTTGACATCTTTTGGACCTAATCATCAAAATGTCCACAGATTTTAAGTTAAGGTTCTTATTTGCAACATTTAGTAAAAATCTAGTAGCTAAATACTGATAGAATTAAACTAGGTAGTGTCTATTAATGAGTAATCAGTAGAAATACTTAGTAATACTAGTAGAAGTATTTATTAGTTTTTGTAAAAGCAAAATTTACTAGGAGTTGTTTAAGAAAATTAGACAAAATTAAAAGTATTCAAAATCCAAAGTTGATAAAGTTTAGGAGTAAATTAACATTTTTATTCAAAATTACCCTATAATAAACCCAAAGGGGGCAAATCTATAATTCTTGTCATGCACTAGCAAGAGTCCATAGTTTTGATAGGTCAAAAGGAGGAATTTGTTATAATTTAATGGCCTTAAGGTAATATGACTTGACTTTAGGATACTAGAGTGATTTTTAATTAGTTAAGCATTTATTAGCAATTAAAGACTTGATAGAGGATTTAGTAACAAAACTTAGAGGGAAAGAAAACATAAAGGACTATTTCCTAAGATGATGTCATTTTGATGATGCAAGCGTAGTGATGTCATGGTAATGTCATTAGCAAAGGCTATTTCAAGACTTTCCTAGAGATAGCTAAGTGTAGTTCAACTCATCCCACATTAAACATTTGCATGACTCAAGAGAGCATATAGAGAAAGGAAGTGCTATTTTGAGCGTTCTTGCCAAATTCTAATGAGTTTCCATTAGAACTTTGAGCATTGGTGGGAATTGGAAGTCCTATTAATCTCTTGGTAAAGGTAGAAGTTTATAAATGTCCTTGAATTCATCCTCTTTTTATAGTTCTTTATTTGAATTCTTCACTAATTCTATGTTATTTTGGATGTTACACTTTGAATTTTTGGTAAAGGAATCAAGCATCTCAAGGATTCTTAGGTGGGTAAAGATTCATTAATTTTCATCTTAGTTTTCTTTCTTGATAATATTTTTATATGAGATGTATATTTGTTTCTATGGTTAATGGCGTGCTGAAGCCATAACTATTATGGTCGATTAGTTTAAAAGTGTTTTCTTAAAATATTTTACAATTGAAAATGATTTTTTAAGAATACCAAAGTTGTGAAAATATGATTTTACATGAAAATGGAAGAAAAAAATTGATGAGAGTGTAAGAAGTGACTCTCAAGTTTCATGCCTAAATATAGAAAAAAATTTGTTTTTAATACTCAAAAAGTATTACACTATGTTCTATTCTAAATTACAGGTGATAGAATGCATAAATATTAATTTTTGAAGATAAAGATTGGTTTTATTACTTGATAGTTCCTAGGTTATCTTGGATTCTAGGGGGAAATTTTTTCTATTTTTCATGTTAAATCAAGTAAATATTAAAATACACTCAAAGGTTTCTAGAATGTTTACATTAAAGCTTTTAAATGAAAATTACTTTGAAAGTAGCAAGTAGAGCCCACAGGTTCTTAATGGTTTAATGTAGAAAAAGAATATACTTTTATGGAAAAAAATTTACTACACTATATTCTAAACTATTTTAGTAATGCTTATAAACAATTATATGAAGGGTGTGTAGCAAGAATATGCTTAAAAACATGTTTTAAAGCTTATGAAAAATGTAGAAAAACTATTTTGAAACCTATATTTTAAAGTAGTAAATTTCCCTTATAAACTACTTTGAATGGTAATTATTTTTGGTGATTTTTGCAACTTTTATAACCAAAAATGATTGAAATTTGTTATTTTACATTCAAAAAATTTAATTCTAGAAATTTTGTAAAAATTTTATTAAAGTTTGATATTTTTAAAGGAATTTTAATTTAAGGATGATAATTTTGAGCAATTTTGATAATTGCTTTATGTAGTAAATAGTATAACTTGTTTTGAGCATAAAAAGGGTTTGAGATTTTCATTTAAACATTTTTTCTCTAATTTCTAGAAATTTTTAAAAAGTTTCATAAATGTATGCAAATAAAATAGATTTTTAAAAACCAAGTAAGCTCACTTTAAGGTGTTTTAATAATTGGATGTGTGAGTAATTTGTGTAACTTGTTTTGAGTTTGAAAATTATTTAAAAATAATATCTTATGAGTTATAATTAATTATAAATTTTTTATAAAATTTTGTTAAATTTTGGTATTTTATTAAGAATTTCAAAACTAAATGTGCCTTTGTTGAGGTGTTTTGAAATATGGTTAGCATAAGTATCATGTATTACTTATGATGAGAATAAAAAATTTTAGACATGCTATTAAATGTTCAAATATAAAATATAGAAAATTTGGGAAAAATTTAATAAATTTTACTATTTTAAATGGAATTTCTAAACATAAAAATATTTGTTAAAGCCTAGTACGGTTTTATAACTATTTTCTTCACTTTTGAATGTTATTTCATGATGATATAGTGTAGTTTCATACTAGTGGATAGCTAGTGTTTATGCTTGATTAAGTAAAGAAAAATAATTTTCTTATTTTCTAGAATAATGCATAAAGTAAAGAATTAAATCTATTTAAAAACAAAAATTATGGAACTTAGACAACTCAAATGGTAACTCTATGATTTTGATTATGAAAGTTGTGAATTAGTAACTACATTAGAATGATATTTTGCTTGTCTAATATCATACGAATGTGTTAAGAGTATGCTTGAATGGTAATAGAAATTTTGTGAAAGTATGGACATAGTTCTATAGGTCTTATAGTGATATGTGAGCCTATTATATTACTAGTGCATGAATTATGGCATAAACTATACTATGACTTGTATATGCACTAATGAAGTTATAAGCAAGAATATTTGCAAACAATAGTGAGTTTTTGCATGGATATGTGACTTGGTAATCTTGTATATAGAAATGAAAGCTCAAATACATCATATGGTCACTAGTAAAGTGATAAGGTAATTATATATTCTTTTTGCTAGATTATGTTATATATTATATTATTTTGGTTATGGCTTTGGATGAAATTTTAACCTTACTTTCTTTTATATGAAATGGCCTAATGATAACTTTATATGAATTGTGGCTTAAATGTCATTAGCTTGAATGCCATATGGGATGTTATGACATGATTATGTGATTATGAGACCTTGTAGAAAGTTATGGAGATTGGCTTGATGCCTTGTTTTCTGAGTTACACAGAATGATATAGGGAAAGGAAGGAGGCATAAAGCGAGGATAATGAGGTTATGGTCAGTTTGGAGTAAAAAAGAGAAACATTTTTATGTTTCCATGCCATTTAAGAGTTATTTAAATACTTATATTATGTTTATAACTAAACTGCACAACTAAATTATATTTTGTCTAAGTATTACTAATGCAGTATATAGAATGACCTAATGAGAAATATTTTCTAGTAAGAAAATGAGTTTTGATGTATGACTTGCATATAAGGTTATCTAAATTAAAACTAATTAAAAGCTTTGTAAGATAGTAATCTTACTAAGTGACTTTTTTACTCCCTCGACTCATGTTTTTATTTTTTATTTCAAATACTCTAACTCCTATTGGCACCTTACTAAAATTATTAAGATCTAGTGGCATGTATAGGGAATTGCTTATAGATGACCATGTAGCAAAGTTTGTAGTAGCCTAATAGCAACAATAGATGGCCACCTCCTTATGTTCAACCACTAAACTTGACCCTGATATGAATACCATTAACAGTTAGTCTCCATGATAACTGCTATGATTTATTTTAATTATTTGTACTATTATTATCATTTGACCTTTAGAGTACTTGTATAATTATGACTGAAGCACAAATCCTTAATGGTAAGAAAAGGAAAATTATATCAAGAAAGCTAGATGCAAACAAAATAGTTAGGATATACATAAGCAAAAGGTCTATAGCATGGAATCACTTTGTAAAAATTCTAAAAAATAAGGTAAATGAACCCATTGCAGAGTGCATTCATTATGATCATAAGTTTTTAGCTAGTACTAAGGAGCATGGCATATCAAACTTATTGACTCACATAAAGAAGTGTCCAAAATATGCACATATACTTAACATAAACCCTAAAAAAAATGCTAGACTTCATAAATATATCTACTAGTAAATAATTAGTTAATGCTGTGTTGAATGCATTTAACCCTAAAGATTGTAGGAAGGGCATAGCTTTCTTTGTGATATATGATAAGTAACTATTCAAGATTTTTAAGGGGTTTAGGTTTAGATACATGTGTAACAGACTATGTCCAAAGTTGGATGTGCCTACTAGGATGATGATAGCAATTGACTGCTACAAGATCTACATGAAGGAGAAAGACAAGCTTAAGGATTTATTGAAAATTGATTGTTTAATAGTGTGCTTAACTACAAATTATTGGACATTCATTCAAAATCTCAACTACTTGTTTTCAATAGCCTATTTCATTGATAATGAATGCTCACTAATAATGAATGAAATTACAAAAAATGAATTCTTAACTTCTATTTAGTTTTAAATTATAGAAGGAAAATAATTAGGAAAACTATTAAAGCTTATCTAAATGAATGAGGTTTAGAATAAGTGTTCGCTATCATAATTGACAATGCTAGCTCTAATGATGTAGTTAATATACAAGATTTTATCTATATTATTTCCTCTTATTTTATGCATCTTAATGTGTTACATATGCTTCATTTCATAGGATTGGCCTTGTTTTGTAATTTAAGGTTAGTTTTATAATGTTCTAAATTTGTTTAATTAATGCTACATTTTTACATTGTTTCAATTTTTTAGTTATATCATAAGTTTTGGATATTGGATTTAGGTGATCTTTACTTCATTGGAAAATTTAAAGAAAGCTTTATAACTTTTATGTTTTAGTCAAAGCCCAATTTAGACATATAAAAAGCTAATTTAGCCAAGAAGTTGAAGCCTTATTCTTATCCTAACTGAGCTAGTTTTAATTTTTGAGTTATATTTGGAGCTCTAGAGATCCAATTAATATGAAACTAGAGTTAAAAGATTCCCAAGACCTAGCTCTATAACTTCTATGTTAGTAGTTTACTTAAACTATATAGTTTTAATAGTATTACATCAGGTGAAAGTTAGACCTATAAAATTTCATTATTGTAACTCTTGTAGTTTATTACTTTGTAAAATAAGTTTTGAGCTTTAAAAATTATTAAAGCCCTATTCTTTGTAATCCTAAGAGGCGTATGATTTAAGATCATTAAGTTTTAGGGTTATCAAGTTAGATATAAGAGGTAATAATACATACACTAGAATAAATACTGTACAATTCAACAAGATAGCTTTTCTCTCTTTTTAGTTTCTTGTTCTTTAGCAATGGAAGGCCAAACTTCTAGTTGATTCAAGGATTTTGAGGCTCAGCTCTATCGGATTATAAGATCCTAATTTGTAATGTTAACTTCTTCTAATTAATTTTTCTCTTTCCCTTATTCTTTGTGCTTATTGCTTTGAAATTGCATGAGTTAAATGCTTATTTGATATAATTTATGTTCAATCTTGTAACTTATAATCTTTTGCTATTTTTATATTGAATTATAGTTGGTTAATCATGATTTTACACATAAAGATAGAGGGTTGAGAGATTAAATTAGAGTCTTTGATTTAATCCATCAATTCTGCTAAATTCTATTTCCAAATTAATTTCAATCTAGCTTCTTTATAAATTATCGTGGCTGCTTAGTTCTACTAATCTTAATTGATTAAAATCTAGATAATCATTTAGCATAGGATTCATAAATCATTACAGGGGTTTCACATAATTCAAGATCGAAAAATTAATTGGAATGGTCAAATATTTTTTAATTTATGATTAATCCACACTAAGAGTTCTCAAATCCTTATATCAAATGCTTTGCTATATTGATTTTTTTCTTTCTATTTTGGTACTGTATTTTGCTTTGTTTAATGCATTTATTTTAATTTTGTATCAAAACCCCTCAAATTTGGTTTTGTGTTAATTCTATTTTACACTACATTCTATTTGAATTTTGTTCAGCATTCTATTTAATTTTCATTTTCATTTTGTTTACATTTATTCTTTCCACTTTAATGCATAAAGAGCCTAAACAATTATGTAATCATTGTAAATAAATCATTTAGAAAGGATATATTAAGGAATCACTAGGGTATAACTTAGTTTGTCCCCCAATATTACATTACTTTTAGTAAATCAATTATAATTAATTTTGGCATGTTATGATGCACTTATTTAACAACATAGCATAATTGAAAAAGAAATTTAAGAATTGGAATAGGTTGGTGTTGATTGGTAATATCATACATATGTAGTATTGTGCACATATTCTCAACCTAGTGGTGAGTAAGAGGTTGAAAAACTACCACAACTCTATTGTTGCTATAAGGATTGTTGTTCATTATGTTAGATCATCACCTTTTAGGCTAGCAAAGTTTAGGAAGGCTATTGAAGTAGAAAATATAAAATCTAATGCCTTAGTATGCTTAGATATGCCTATTCGATGGAATTCAACTTATATAATGCTTGAATCAACTAAAAAGTCCCAAAAGGCATTTGAGAAATTAAAAGAGGATGATAATAACTACTTATTGTACTTTAAAGATTCTAAGAAAAGAGAGGATTCTCTAAATAATAATAATTGGGATCATGCTAGGGCATTCATGAAGTTTTTAAATATTTTTTTGTAATATCAACTTAACTTTATCTACTTCATTGTATGTGACTTGTAACTCTCTTTACACTTATATATCTATTGTGCAAAATGAGTTGAAAGAATGGACCTTAGCTTAGAATGCAAATTGTGTTATATTTCATAGCAATTAAAATAAAGATGAAGTGTAATAAGTATTAAGATTTAATTGAATCTATGAATCCCATTATGTTTATTGCAAATATACTTGATCCAAGGTTTAATTGGCCTATATTGCATGGTCATTCAAAGAGGTCTATGAAGAAAAACTTGCTAAAACCATGGTGAAAAAGGTTAAACCATCCTTGACTAAGATGTATGAATGGTATGGGAGTGAATATGGGAAGCCAATTAGCAATGAGAAATGAACATCAGAAGGAGATTCTTGAAGCTAAAAGAAGGCATCAATTCAAAGTCATGCTCAGGAAGTAAAAACTACCACCTTTAAATCATATTTAAGAAAGAAAAACACCACTGAGGTTAAAAACTACCACCTTTAAGTTATATTTGAGAAAGAAAAACACCACTAAGGTGAAGAATGATTTTGAAATGTATCTCCATAAGCCATGCATTGGTGAAAAATTATGATGTGTTAGCTTAGTGAAAGTTGAATGCATCAAGGTTTGAAATGCTTTTCAAGATAGCAAGATATCTCTTAGCTATCCTTGTTTTAATAGTTTCCTTAGAATCTATATTTAGCAGAGGTAAGCATGTACTTGATGTGTTTAAGAGTTCCTTCCACCTAAAGATAGTAGGAGCTCTTATTTGCACTCAAAACTAGTTGAAACCCTCCAAATTCTAACTCTAAAGCTTTAAGTTTGGTAAAAGTACCTATAAGATATGGAGAAAGGTAATAATTAAACTTTCAATATGTTTAACTATGCTAATTTTTTATATGTTTCTTCAATGTTTTTACAATCACTAATTATCATTTTAAAATTGATAGCTTCTTTTAAAGGTGGCAGTAGCTGCTCTGGAATAAGTAATGTAAGAGGAGACAAAGAAATTATGCAAGACCCACAACCTATGGTTGTGGACTACAAATATGCAATGTTCTTTCAATTCTTTTTTACTTATGAAGTTAAATTTTATTTTATCATTGCTTTTTTTTAATACTATGCAAGTTTGTTGAAACCAATGATGCCTTCTTTTGTTGATAATTTAAAGCACTAGAATCTTTTCATTTTTTGATACATGATTTTTTATACTTTTATAGATATTAGTAACTAGGGCAAGCACTATTTTTTTAGAGTGTTACTAGCCTAATTAGAAAATTATGGTATATAGTAGTAGACATTGCCACTTATACAGTAAAAGTGGCCTATTCTTAGTGGTACATAACATAAAAATGATTTTTTGGTGAAATACTTATTGGTATGTGCAATGACTGAGTGGTGGTTCTTTTATGTGACTTAAACTAGTAATTTCAAACTTATTTGAATCTCTTCCAAGGTTTTCTTATATATTAGCCCTTTAATGAAATTAATTGGCTAATTTTGTGTATTTTTATGCTATTAAAGTAGCCTAAATTTTATTTTTGTTGGTATGAATGTGAGGTACAATGTATATAGAGAAAATGTGTTATATAAATAAGTTTTAGGTGGTATTTTTGGCCTAAATTTGGCCTCTCTTGTTGGCTTCTACCAATTAGAAAATGTAAAAGGTTAGATTTGCTCTTTAAATTACTTAAAGTTGCTTGGAACTACTTCAATCCAAATTGGTCAATTAATGTCGAATTAGGAATTCTAGGTAGTTGGTTTCAAATTTATCTTAGGCATGAATGATTAGGGGCAATTGGTTGGGATTAAGCCTGCTAATTAATCCAATTAGACTAATTCCCACCCTTATTAATAAGGACCATACCCTATGCTTTGTAGTTTCCAACTAGACTTTTGAAATGCATTTAAATTGATGACTATTAACAAGAATCGACATTTATGATTTTGCAATTTTCAATGAAATTTTTGAAATTCATTTTATATGAAAATTATATAGAAAACCAACATTATAAATTTTTTAGCAATGTTTAGATGTTGATTATATTCTTATCCATCATCTTAAATTTTCATATTATTTTAAAAATATCACTATATCAAAATAAACATTAATTTTATCATAAAATGGCATATATCAATAGATGTGAATCATCAATTTTATACTAATGCTATTAAATTTGCTATTTTCTAGCAGTGATAGTTAAATAGGTTAATAGTATAATCAGGAGTGAAAAAAAAATCTATATCCTACATTGCCCTTACAATCGATATATACATCATTTGCATCCTTGTGTTCGTTATGGATTAATCTATTTTTCAACAAGAAAAAAAATTGTTTGAGTAATCACATATAGACTAATTTAAGTTTATATTGAGTCCAAGCTCGACCCTGCATTTGTTTATATTTATTGAGTTCAACATTCAACTCAATTGATTCATTTTCATCCCTTATCCGCACCCAACATCCACTAATTAACAATTTTATTTAATTATAAATATTTTATATAATTTTTAAATAAGAATTATAATATTATAGCAAATAGTTTATCACATTTTTTTTGCAAATATTTTTTTAATCACCTTCATATTTTTAATTAAAATTTTAGACAATTTAATTTATAATAAATAGTAAATTTATAATGTGGAAAAAAATTTTTACAAGGGAATTATATGATAAACGAACTTATACTAGTAATTTAATTTTTTTTTCATTGATAAGTAGATAAAAATAAATAACGCGGTTAATTAAGTGGACTATGGCTCTTGATTTCAAGTTCATGTATAATTTAAGGCTTTAATGTAAATTTATAAAATTTAGAGGTAAAACCCAATCGACGATTCTAAAGCTAAAGAATTTCATTTTTTGGTATTTTTCCCATACATACATACGTACGTGAAAGATCCAACCCATCTATGTTATCTATAATAGTTGATGCTTTGATTGTACTCACCCATATGTGGCTCCCTCAATCGTTCATTTTTCTCTAAAATTGTAATCCTTTTTATTTTTCTTTTTATTGCTTATTATTTTTAATACTAATTATTGTGCTTATCTCTCAAAGAAGAATTATCTATCAAATTTATATATAATTATTTATTTCATCTTAAATTCAGAAAGTTAATTTAGATTCAACTATATAAGTTTTTTGAATATTTATATTTTAAATTCAAATTATATCATGTGAAAAAATTTAATATCATTTTTCAGTTTCTTTACACTATCAAATGCAAGAATATAAATTAAAATTTGTTTTTTTCTGTAAAAAATTAAAACTAATCTCCGTTGATTAGTAATGTTAAATTACGAGTATATAACATTGTCCATCACTATGAAAAGAGATTATGAAATTTGTATTCGGTAAGAAAATAAAATAAGACAGATCTTCTGGCATTAACAGTTTCTTCCTATCTCTTTTATTTATTTATTTTAATAATAAGAACAATAATTTACTTAATATATACATATAAAATTTAGAATTGGAACCGCATATATAATGAAAAGTAACATCTCGAAAATAATATAATATTGAATGTTACTGTAATATTAAGATAATCGCTCTTTGTATCTCTTTTCTCGTTTTGGTTTCACATATAATTTGTAATATCATATTTTTTGGGCTATGATGATTATGTTACTGCATATTGTTTTTTTAATAAAATGAATATTCAAATAAAATAAGAAGGTTTGACACATTTTGAAAATAAACAATGCTTTAAACCCAGGCAAAATCTATCTAACAGAAAAACTATTATTATTATTATTATTATTATTATTATTATTATTATCTTTTCGAAGCAATAATAATAATATAAATAACGTTAATTTATAATGGTAATGATTATTGTATTCTTTAAATTTTATAATTTGTTTTATTTGTCTCTTTTATTTTTTTACTTTTATTATGATTATTTGTCACTTTCTTCACTCATAACACTAAAATAAAATATGAAAATAAAGAATATTATTTAAAAGCAAGTATGTATGTAACATCGTTAAGGTGAAATTTAAAAAATTTTAATATTTTTATTTATTTTAATATTTTAAGTAAATGAATGAATGAATAATTATAATAAAAATAAAAATAAGAACCTAATAATTCTATTTATGAAATTTAAAAATATAATAATTATTACTTTTATAAGCAAAAAATTAATTGTTATATTTATTTTAATAATTATAATAATAAGAAGCGCCTTAATACATTGCTTAGGAAATATTTAGTTCCATCAAAAATTTAATTTTCAAGAAATTTATGTACTTTTATTTAATTTATTTTTTAAATAATAAAATTAAAAAACAAATTTAATACAAAGATATAAATTTTGAATTATTATTGTTGTTATTCTTTTTACTTCTCATATAAATGAAAAAAATGGAATTAGAACAAAGTTTTGGTCGTCATGGTGACGCTAGGAGACACTATAAAGAAACAGTAAATATAGCCGTCAAAAGGGGCTCATAGACCGCGTTTATATGCCCGTGGAATTTGAATAGCCATAATTCTACGGTCACAATTATATCGTGGTTTCCATTTTTGCAATCACAGATCCAATCGATTTTTCAATCTATAATTAGAAAATAAATAGTTATTCTGCATCCCAACTTACTTTGATTTATTTTCAGATTTATTTACTTCTGATTTAAGGAATTATTGTTAAGATAATTCATTCAGATTTGTTTTTGTAGCTATATTTTGACAGAAAACAACTAGTTTGTCTTCGCACTGCACTTTTCATATTTTTTTCTCTAAATTTTGTGATTTTATTTTATGCATATTTTCTTTTTTTTTTTTACCAAAATACATAATAAAAAAAATTGAATTCACGCCTGAAAATTCGTAAAGAATAATATGGGATCATTCATATGAAAGAAAATTAATAAAATATTGTACATACAAATCATGGATTTCTATTTAAAAAATTGACAAAAACTATGAAGAGATTTTTATGATATTTAGAGTCAACTATATAGTTTACTATATTGAATTTTTTTAATTTGGAATATAATATAATTTATAAATTAATTAATTAATTTTAATATGTCTTGATACATATTTAAGTGACTTTAAGATTTGAGTGTTTAATGAAGTACATAACTCAATCCAACTAAATTAATTATTATTAAAAGATCTTTACTTGTGGTGGGCATCAATCAGTTTATACTGGTTAAGCTTATATTTTTTCCCGGACCAATCAAAACGGTGAGACCCAACTTTTTAAGTCGAAGACGACCGACTTAATGTGACAAGCCGACCTTAAATGTGGTCGATTTTGGTTGGATTACAATAGTTGCAAGGGATTCTGAACGTGCTTCTACTGGCAAAAAAATGATAAATACTGTAAAAGAATTACCCATTAGAAGAAAGGAAATAATGGATTTCTCTATCATGAAGAGATCAAAAGCACACAAATGCTATAACTATCAATGTATCCCCATAAAAGAATTGTTGCTGAATTCAAGAATATTAACCCAGGAGACCGGACATTTACCGAGCAAACCACATCTTAATTTCTGATAAACTAGAAAACACCAAACAATACCAAGAATTTGAGCCCAAATAAGCCATACAATATGGACTAGCAGAAATGTTTCACTAGGAAGAGAAGTCGAACCACAATTTCCCATTTTGCAGAATCCCAGTTTCTTAACTTCAGTTCCTGCATGAGTAGCTTCGGCAGAACCACGCTAGTAGGTGACTTTGTCAATACCGCAGATGAAACTGAAGGGTGTAGTGGATTTAGACTCAATCAGGCAAGACAATAAATAGGGGAAAAGGAAAATTTTATGAAAACAATGATCAAGTCTCACTTCAGTTCCTTTGATTAAAGAACAGGGAAGTTGGTGGGGTAGATTGGAAGAACAACGGAGGATACTTTCTTTGTTGCTCCTCTAGGATTTGAAATTGGGGGATGAATGTGTGCCTAAACACAATCAAAATTAGAATATTGATTTGATAGAAATTTTTGCAATATAGAGTAACAAATCAGGTCAAACTCTAATGATTCAATTGACACGTCTTATCACAATAATTTACTCATTTTGATTATAGATAGAATGTAAAAGAATGTAAACAAAATGTAGAATAAAACAAAACAAAACAAAATGCAATCAGAATGTAACAAGACAAGATGCAAGCAATATATAAGAAAGTAAACAAAAGTAAATAGGGAGGGGATTGATTCAAAATTTAAATAGAATGTTGTAAAATGAAGAAACAAAATAGAAATATAGAAAATCAATACAGCAAAATAATTGATCCAAAGATTTAATAGCTCTTGGTCAATTTGATGACAACTTACACATTAATTGGCAATTCCAACTAATTTTTAAACTTAGAGTCATTCAAAACTCCTGTAATGATTCATAAATTTTATATTAGATAACTATTTAAGATTTAATCAATTAAGATTAGGAGAATTAAGCAATTGCTATAATCCATTAAGCTAGATCAAAATTGACTTAAAAATTGAATGTTAAATCAAAAACCTCTAATTTAATCATTCAACCCTCTATTCCCATATGAAAAATAGTTCCCATGTGAAAAATAGTGATAAACTAATCACAATTCAACATAAAATTAGATAAATGTAAAAAATCACAATGTTAAACACAAATTATACCAAATTAGCATTCAACTCCTATAATTTCAAGTAATTGCAAAAAAGAATAAAAGAAAGAGAAAAATCAATTGGAAAAGGTCAACATTATAACTGAAGATCTCATAATCCAAATAAAGATGGACCTTAAATTCCTTGAACTAATAAAAAATTTATCCTTACATGGCTGAAAAAGAAAAAGCTTATAGACAAGAAAACTTGTTGTCTAGTGTTGTCCAGAATTGTATAGAAGTGTGTTCTTGCCTTTAGAAACACACAACCTTATATTTGATTTGCTATCTTTTAAAACCTAATAGACCAAGATTGTATGCCTCCTAAGGTTACAAAAAATAGGACCTTGCTAATTTTAGAAGCCTAAGACCTAAATTATAAAATAAAATACTATAAGAGTTATTATAGTAAAATCTTATAAATCTAACTTCTAGCCATTGTAAGACTCCTAAAATTACATAGATTCACTAAACCATAAATATGAAATTGTAGGGCCAAGTTTTAGGAAACTTTAGGCACTAGTTTCACATTGTTAGACCTTTAAAATTCTAGATATGGCCTAAAAACCAAGATTGGATTAACTTGGATAAAAATAAAGCATCAACTTCTCGACTAAATTCTACCTTTTAGATATCTAAATTAACTTAGGCCAAAAGATGAAAATTGTAGAACTTCCTTTAAGCTTTCCAAAAATATAAAGATTACCCAAATCCAATATTCAGAGCTTAAGTTATACCCGAAAACCTAAAATAGTGTAAAAATCTAGTATTAACTAAATAATTTTAAAATATTGAAAAACCAACCCTTAATTACATAACGAGACCAATTCCATAAAATTAAGCATATGTAACACACTAATAACTATAAAATAAAAAAAATATAAATAAAATTTTGCACATCGGGAGAAAAAAGAGATGAGTTTTTCATTAATTGAAAATGAACAATAAAAAAAATAAAATTTTAAAGAAAAAGTGGCATATTAAAATGACATAATTAAACATGTTTATAGAGCCTATCGATCAATTTTGATCCTAGTCGATTAAGAATACACTAAACTAAGATCGACTAACAAATCAAAGTCTTTGGTGTCATTCTAATACCACCTATTCTTCTTTTACCAACTACTAACACCTGTTGAATTTTAGGTCTTCCTAGTCAGTCTCTAGTAGATTGTAAATTTTTGCCCAACCTTAGTCCTTAGCTTTATAAACCCTCATGATGATTGCATTTCTCCCATTTGAGTGCAATAAAAAAAGACTACCTATCAGAAAATTCTAGTATGATTCTTTAGTAGAGGAATGATACCTTTTACCCCTTATTATTTGTGATTGATTTTTTTTAAGGAATGCTTTTGGCAGATAATTGTTTGAAAAATTGGAGATATCTAAATCAATCACTGAGACTAGAAGTAATCAAATTACGAAAAATCTATGATGCTCATCAATCAAATGGATTTAATTTCTAAAATCCCCTAATGTGTAATTTATATTCTAATTATTTACAAATTGCTCATTAACTCATACCATGACTTATAATCAATTATCTGATAATTTTATGAATTAATAAAATTTCTCAATAATTGCATCGAAGCTTAGGTTGATTGTGTTTCATAGTTGAATTTAATGCATAAATTAGAGTAAATATGGTTTTGCCTTTATATATTTTAGGATATGTGTTTTTCACTTGTTTTCTACAATTCCATATAAAAATATATATGGCATAATTAAAGATGTACATGGGCCGGGTTGGGCGGGTTTCGGGTCAGGCCATCCGGGCCAAATCATATAAAATTAAAGGCCCAAATCCGACTCGACCCATTTATGTTTTAAAAAAATTTAGCCCAACCCAACCTGAATTTTAAATTAAAAAGCTTGAAACCCAGCCCGAAAACCTGAAAACATAATTTTTTTTTATTTTTTAATAAAAATAAATTTTTAAAATAAAAAATATATATATTTAAAGAGATAATATGATATTTAAATATATAAAATATTTAATATATTAAATTAATATTTTTTATATTAAAAATAATTAGATATAATTATATTTTTTAATATATAATTATATTATTAAAAATAAATTATTATAATCGAGTCGGGTCGGGCCGGGCCGGGCTGAGCCCGGCTTAATTATTAATTGGACCATAAAAAGAAGTCCTATCGAATAAAAAAAAATTTAAATACTCTATTTTTTGGGTCGGGCGACCTCTAGGCATAATGGTTAAAATATGAATGGAATTAGAAATATGGATTTCCTATTGATATGAATTAAAGAAAGTGTACAACTCTATGCCTTATGAATGTTTCCTTGTTGGATAATTGTATGCAATATGCATACAATTCTGTTATATATGTTTGCATTATTTGTATGCAATTGTATGATATATATTGGACAATTGTATGCAATATATCATATGTATGTTTCCTTGTTAATATCTGAATTAACATTGGAGATATATGTTTTTTTCCATTACTTTGTCTTGTTCTTGTTCTTATGGATATTAGTTTTGCCATATATATTCTTTATTCAATAATAAAGATACTTACATAGTATAATGTTAATTGACTTAGAAAATGCACCTAAATGTTGTATATGGTTCCATACAAATGTGTTTTGTAGTGCTTCACAATTGCATATTTCTCTATTATATATGATTTACTACAATTATTCAATAAATGTGATAATATTGTTTAATGTTCAGCAAATATTGGCATGTTGCGTGTGATTTGTGAAGATATATACCTCATAATCTTTAGTGCATTAGGAATGTTATTTGTTGCAATTAGAGCACATGAAATGTCCTTAACAGTGGTTCATAAATGTAATGTCCCAAATTTTCAATTCTATTATTTGGATCTCTAAATTTTGAGGCTGTAGAAACGAAGAGCACGTTTGAATTAGCTTTGTGGGTGAACATTAAGTTAAAAGGAATTAAGTGTAAAGGTAATCAAAATTCTGAAGGAAAAAAGATAGTAGGGAAAAGAATTTATTTTCATAAGCAGTATAAATGATCAGAGGAGGTTAGAAAATCCTAAAAGGGGAAGTTGTCTAAGTCTGACAGTGTAAGAAATTTTAAACAGACAGAGACCCTATGGACTAAATTGTAAAAGTACAGAATCGGGTGTGGTTAAAGTGAAATAACCAAGAATTTAGGATCTAATATGAATAACCAAGATTTTGGGGTGTAATATGTGATTTTATTTAGTGTGGCTAATAGACACATGACAAGTGTCCTTGTTAGAAGAAAATGGACAAGTGTCCTTATTTGAAGAAATGGCAAGAATAGCCTTACTATTGGTGAAAAATGATTAAATTACCCTTGGAATTGTCAAAAATGGCAAGAATACCCTTAAAGCTTCATGAAAAGTCTTCTTCCTTCTCCTTTCTTCTCAAAAGCTGTGGAAGACTCCATTAAAGCACAAAAAACGTGTAGGAGAGAGAGAGAAGAGAGAGAAAGTTTCTTTTGGCTTTTTCACCCAAAAATAGTGAGATTTAGGCTTGGGGGTAGAAGGAAAAGTTGCTCTTCTCATCAAGCTCTATCCATTGGTATGTTTAGATTTAAGAAAGCTTAAGTTTGATCAAGTTTGGTGAGCTCTAAGTGAGGATTTTCAAGTTGCAGCAAGAGGTAAAATTGTTCTCCTCTAAAAGCTCTTTATTGTGCTCTTTTTAGTTTTCTTGAAATCTTGATGTTGGTATGGTCAAAGGTGGTTGACCATGGAGTTTTGGATGATTTAAACATGTTTAATGGTGTTTTAGATGTTGTTATGTTGATCTATGGCTTTGGTTTGGTGTAAAAATAGCAAGAAACCATGATGTACACAGTCTAGGATTTTAGAGGCATAATGGTGCATGTGTGGATTTGGCATGATTTGTTTGGAATTTGGTTAAATTGATAAAATTAGGATGATTCTTATGAGTTATGAAGCCTATGGAAGATGAAATTATGAGTTATGAAAGTGTGTATGAAACTTCCCTTTTGAGAAGTCAAGGGGAGAAGGAGGTTTAGCCATGTAAATTGTATTTTTGGAAGATCAGTAATGTACACGAGGTAGAACACGGCCCATGTTGTATCCCATGTTCTGAACACAGGGTAGAACACGGCCCATGTTTACCCCCGTGTTCTTCAACGAAGGCAGATCAGTAATGTACATGGGGTAGAACACGGCCCATGTTGTACCCCATGTTTTGAACACGGGGTAGAACACGGCCCATGTTCACCCCCGTGTTCTTTGTCAAGTGAATATTTTAGCTTTAATTCTTCACATTTTGCATGGTTTTACTTCCGGATCCTTTTCTAATGTTCATATGTGTCATTTCAAGGCCTGAAAACAAGATATAGAGCATCTAAGTATGCATTTATTTAAGTGGAGGAAGTAAAGAATACATGAGGTTTAAGGAAAGTGATGATGTTCTAATAAAAACTATGATGTGTATTTGTATAGACTAAAAAGTAACAAGTTGAAAAGGCAAGAGGAAGTGTAAAGAAGTTGTTAAATGAGGGCAAAGGAAACATCACCATTGGAAGCTTGTAAAAGGTAGCTAGCTTTATCCTTAAGCTCTGTTTTCTATTTACATGATTTTCGGTATACTTTGCCATTATATGGAATGTGTATGAAATAGCTGTGTGCACACCCCGGGAAGACAGTCAAATACTGTGTGTGTAAGGTTTATGGCCCGAGTTATCCCCGGGATAGTAATGAAATTACTGTGTGCACACCCCAGGAAGACAGTCAAATACTGTGTGTGTAAGGCCTATGGCCCGAGTTATCCCCGGGATGGTAATGAAAATTGCTGTGTGCGGTACCTATGGTCAGACACCTCGGGAAGACAGTGTGATACTGTGTGAGTAAGGCCTATGGCCCGAGTTATCCCTGGGAAGACAGTGAATTACTGTATGAGGCCTAGGTACGATTATCTGTGGTGGCCATCTAGATAATTATATAAGTCCTTGAATGGGCTTGATGATTGCTATGTGTGATGCACGTTTCCTACAATGGTATGGAATGAGATAACATACGATTAATTGTTTTGAAATGCACGTTCTATTTGCTTAAGGATATAGAATGGCTCAATATATTTTTACAATGATGGCTAGCTACTGAGAAACTCTGTTTCTTATGTTTTCTGTGTTATACTAATCATTCCAGGTGATGTTTCTAGAGACCCTCTTGACAAGGGAGAATAGAGATTTGAAGATGTATTAAGAACGATTGTATAGTTATTAATTTTGTAAGTGATGGATGTGAAGTTTAACTTTTTGTATAATTACATAACCCTTGCCAATATTGTATGAGATCTAGATATTTGAGGTATTGTGAGCTAGTCTAAAGTAGAAGGAAAATTAGTATGCAATAATTATCTATTAAATGAGGATTAAGGTGTTAATAAGTAAGGGAGTTTACAATAAAGGTGTTAGCCATTATTACAAAATTTTTGAACCTAGTGCAAGAGTGCAACATCTTTAGATAAAGTTCATCCAAGAAAATTCAAGTTTTTAGTTTTAGAAATGTTGCTAGATGAATATCTTGCTTTCTTTTATTATCTTTAGAGTGAAAATTATCTTAAATTTAAACTTCTAAAGAGTTTCTTGAAACCATAATTTTTCTTATTAATATTTTTTTGGAATATTGAGCTCAATCTTTTAATTTGTTTTAATCTAAATATGGATTGTATTAGTATAAAAATGCATTTTGTGGTAGAATAAAGCTATTTTAATGCTTAAAATATAGGAAAATTAGCTAGAACTATTAAACTTAAATTTTAAATTTTTGAAAAATTGAAAACCAAAATTTTGCATGATTTTAGATAGAACGTTGACTAGGTAAATTAAAAAATAGGATTTTTGAAATGTTGGAGTGAAAATTATGTTAGAATCAGGCAAAATTAGCCTAAATAAAATTCACGTCTGCAATTAGGTTAGGTGACCTAGATTGTAGACCTATATGAGGTAGAGGATAGGCCACGATATCTATTGTGCAAAGTTCATGCATGTATGCAATGTGTGTGGTCCAGATGCCCCCTTGCCAATGACATTTTGCTATAGTGATCACACTTTGTGCTCTATTCTCAAAGTATATAATTATGGGTATTTTTCAAATTTTTGGAATTAAAAATAATTATGTTATATTTTACTCATTTTATTTAAATATGTACCATGTAATGCTTTTATTGTAAGCTATTTTCTATAATTTTTATAGTAATTATGAACTTTATTTGATGATGTAATTTTTTTATTCATTATTACATATTAATATAACAATTACAAAGTGATAATATTATGTCATTAAATTTTATGTAATTACACATTGCATTTTACAAGATTAGTTGTATAAAATTTTGCCAACCAAAAAAAATTATGGAAAACTTATGTTAAAGTGTATCTAGGGGAGTTCTATGTTAAGAATATTAAATACCTTTTTAGGATTATACTACTAATATAGTTCATTAGTGATAATAAGTGTAGAATTAAGTTTTATATTCCTATAATTTTTAAACACCTTATCGATGTTAGGTTTTAGGAGTGTATTGTAAAGATTTAAATGCTATTTTGATATTGAGTCATATAATGTAATACTATATTAATTGTATAGTTAATTTTATAAGGAAAATGTAAGCATAGTTAAAGTTATTACAAGCATTAACGGGTTAGTGCATTTTCTTCAGCTACATTACCTATGCAATCATGAGCAATAAGGACACTAAATGAAATGAATTATGATGAATGAGTCAAATCCTTGAAGTTACATACAATGATCGTGAACATAGATATGACAATCATAGAAAAAGAACCTACTGTAAATGCAAACTCGAGTGTTAAGCGAAAAAAGAAACATGAAAAGTGGACACACTTGAATTAAGCTTATCTAATGGTCATGAATTATACAATGGACATAACTATTAGATAAAGCATGCTTGATTCTAAGGACACTATGATCTTTTTTTAATTCCATTACTAAAAAGTTTGTGAAGTTCAATTAAGCAAAGAAGGGCCACCATCTTTCATTGCCTAAGAAAATGACTTATAATGAAGTTAATAGAGTGCAGGAGCACATTTTGAAATTAATTAACTACCATAACAAACTAAAAAACATAAATGTTAATTTGGGAGATAATTTTATGATCTAGCATACACTGGAGTCATTGCCTTCACAATTTGATATTTTAAAAACCTTATATAACATTTAAAAATGCGAATGGACTATCAAGGAACTAATATCCATTATCAATCAAGCAAAGGAATATAAGAGAAAGGGAAAGGTTCTAATGGTTAACCTTATTTATATTGGTTCAGCTTAAGAACAAGGAATAAGATAACATTTTATAAACAACCATAAAAGATCCACGTATCACCAAAAAAAATGGATAAATAAAAGATAACCACCATCAAACTAAGGAAACACATTTCAAAGGACATTACAAGTTTTGCAAGAAATATGGACATAATAAGGAAAATTATTTCAAGTGCAAAATATGGTGCATAAAAAAAAAGAAAGAAGTTAAGAAACTTGAGGAAACTGTGTGATGGAAAGAGTCATTGAAGAACATTAGAGTTAGAGAAGATTATTTTAAACTTATGATTTACTTTGTACTAGTAACAAAAAAAATTGTACCTTCATTAAAAGAATTTGTTTTTAATTATTATGTTTTGTCTTAATGAATGTTTTATCATTTAGATGAATAAAATTCATTTTAATTTATGATAAATATGTGTTTGTTTTAGGACACATTATTTAATGGATTGGACTAGCTTTTGACTTAAGTTTTGCTAAACCTTTGAAACTTAATCCTAAAATCACCTTTAGGTCTTTAACTAGCTATCCATTTAAAAGTTGTTTTGGATAGTGGGTGTTATGAGATGTCATATAAAGAAAGAGTTTGAAAAGTTGAAGTGACTCTACTAGCACCATAACATGACAAATCATCTTCCTCCATCTTATTATCTAATCTCATACAACTAGTATTAGAAGATAAGGCAAAGGAATTGATGAATAAAACTCTTTTGAGAATGTCCTAAAAAGTTTACATAGTTTTTCAAAATAGATCCTAGTAATAGAGTACAATGGACAATAAGCTAGTTAATATTAAATTCAGTTTTAAAATAAAAAAGGTTGCTTAAATGAAACTAAGAGCTCTAGATCAAGTTAGTAGTTAGAGAACTACAGAAATAAGGAAGGCATAGACTATAAAGAGGGTTTCTCACTAGTATCAACTAAGAACTCACTCTAAATTGTCTATGACATAAAAAGCTCAATTTATTAGGAGTTACATTGGTCGAAGGTTGAAATAGCCTTATTGAATAGCAATCAATTGGAAACAGTATATAGACATTTGTCTAGAGAAGGATACCTTGCACACAAGATAAAAAGATTTGTCTAGATATTTCTATCTCAAGTTTGATGAGATTGTAACTTCTCTTGGATTTAAAGAGAGTAATGCAAATTGGTGTATAATGTCAAATATAGCTAGTTTTGTGATCTCAATTCTACATGTTGATAGTATTCTCCTTACCAGTAATAATACTAACATGTTAGTAAAGACAAAGAAATTGAAATGGAAGACTTAGGAATGTCTCCCTATTTTACGCATTAAGACTCATCGTCATGGATCCCTAAAGTACTTGGCTTATCTTAATAATTGAAAAAAAAAGGCTTAACATGTTAAAGTGCTCTCTTATTTGTTCGTTAACTCAAAAGGATGAGATTTTTTCAAAAGCCTAATGTTTTCAAAGTGATAAAGAAGTAGAAAAAGATAAGGAATGTATCATATGTATCTGTAAGAGATAGCCTGATGTGTACTTAAGTTAGAGATATTAGATTTCCACTAAAGGAATAATGAGATACTTGTGTTGTACAAAAGGTTACATACTAATTTATAAGAGATCAGGATATTTATCTATTACAAACTACTTAAACTTATTTTGCTAGTTATCTAAATGATCATGAATCTATTCTTAGACATATGTTATGGTAGTAGGAGTAGCTGTATTGTGAAAAAATATTAAGTAGTCATTTGTAACAACTACCATTATAAGGGCAAGGCTGTCACATGATATGGTTATGCGTTTGAAATTATTTGGTTTAGGGATTTTTGTTATTAACCATTTTTATCTTATTGTAACAATATTGTTACTGTGGTCTTCTCTCTAATCAATAAAGATTTTGCTTGTACAAAGGATTTCAATATGAAGTACTAGTTTATGAAAAAGAAGACTTAAGCATTTTACTTGCATTAAGCATTTCTTCTATGAATTGTGTATTCACTGATCCACTAACCAAAGGCTTAGGAGTTCTAATAAATCATGATTATGTAAATAATGATTAGGTAAATAATGTAGATTTATCTTAGCCTTTTCAATGTTCTAGATTAGTGAGAATTTTGATGATGTGAGTTATTTAAATTTGTTGTTACCTTAAAATATGTTTAAATGAAATATTTATAATGTTACTATATATTTTGTGCACATTTCGAGTTATGTCATGTTATTAAAAATAATTCGATCCTATCTTATTATTATATTGAGAATATTAATTCTTATTAAGCATCTTAAACAGATATTAAGACCATTATGTAGAGATTTATATATAATAATGTTAAAATTATATAAATCTTATTAGACACATTTTAAATTAAGAATATTAGTTATTTTGGTCAATTGGGTGCATATATACTACTTAATTGGTAATATAATACTTCAAACGCAATAATTAATATCCACTTATCAATGTCACTCCTCTCATGGGGTTGAGAATTTTAGAGTTACAAATTAAATGGAAGTTTTCACTGTTTTACATTTTTCAAAAACCCTTTCATAATAATTGGTAGTTAAATTTATTCTACTTATCGGATTCTAATATTACCATTTAATAATTTCAATTGAAAATCAAAAGTTTTATGCATACTAATTAAAATTTAGATACAATTCAAGCAATTTTCTTCATAAAAATTCACAAATTTTAATATATAGAATTGTAATTTTTTTCATAAAATATTTCAACATAATTATTATAATTACATCATAAAATATTTAAAGGCTCTTTCAAAATTATACAATTTCATTAAAAAAATAACAAAATTTATAAAAGCTTCGTGGAATGTCCTATCAGGATACCCTTTGTTTTGGGGTGGGAGTACCAAAGAAATTTTTTAAAAAAAACAAATAAAAGTAGCATTTGAAACACGCAAAAACAAATGGAGCCCGTAGTACTCAAACACTGCTTAAAAGACCATCCGGATTTCAAACCCGGTGATCCTTTGACGTGGATGAAAGGGACAATACTTATGGGGGAAAAAAAAAGGGACAACACTCACATTCTTAGATGTGTAACTTCTTAGGTTTGTTGCAATAACCTCATCCAATTTACATTATTAATCTTGAAAAAATTTTAATTAAACAAAATGAATTATATGTTTCCCAATGCTAAAACAATATTTTTAAAGGCAAATGTTTTGTTTGAATGTACTAAAAGAGCTACTCTTGGATTATAATTTTAATTTTATTAAATAAAATATTATTCAAATATAAAAACTAACATAAAATTGCAAAATCAATATTAAAAAAAGGGATGAATTAAATAATTTTTACAGAAAAAAAAGAAAATTTATCACTTATTAAAAAAAAGTAAGTTTGCTAAAATTTGCCTGACAACATTTTCATATATAGCAATTAGCAAATTTTTTGAAACTCCAAAATATAAGTTTTCTCTTTAATTGTATTCTCACTTTTAGAATCACGTCCAAACAAAACAGTGATGTTGTTGCAACTTGTGATAAATTTGGTACAAATGAAGTCCTTTTATGGGGCAGGGTGACATAAAGTTTGAGGACATCTCATATTGAAATTGCCCAGTTAAAGGGCAATGCCCCACAAAATTTATTGGGGCTACCCTTTCTTTTTGCGTCATTAGATCCAACCGTGTGATGAACATATTCCGTGATGTTACTATACTTACAACTTTGACTTTCATAAATATACAATTAATTATATACACAGTAGTTTAACATTAACGAAAATGAAAGTACAAGCGTGGATGGATAGTTCATATTACAATCCACTTAATCATATATTATTTCATGATGTAAGTTATTAAGAGATAGACTAGTAATAGGAAACTTATGGTATGCTTGAAAATTAAGAGGAGAAGGAAATAAAAAAAAAAGAAAATAAAGGAAGATAGCGGGGAAGTAGTGGCTGAGTCATGATTTTCCGGCATCTTGTAAGAAAAAAATAATCATAAGTTAAATATATATATATATATATATAATCAAATGCAAAATCTTTTTACAATGTTACCCTTTCTTAATAAATTAACTTATAAATGTAAGGTTTATATATTATAAGAAAAGCTCTTTATGAAAAATTAATCTTTCTCCTTTACATCTCTCTATAAAAATTTCTCTCTTCCTCCCAAAACTTTCTTTCTTTCTCTAAAATTTCTCTCTCCAGAAATATGTTTGAGAAAATTCTTTCTCTCTTAAAAAAAAAAAAAAACTCTTCTTTTACTTTAAAAATGAAGTGAAACTAGTTTACGTTACTTTTGTAATTTTTTACATTAAATTTAATTCTTATATGATGTTAAAGTATGATTAATATAAGTAATACTACTATAGAATTACAATTCTATATCAATGAATAGATGTCAATCAAAAGTAAAACTCATATATATATATATATATATATATATATATATATATATATATATATATATATATATATATATATATATATATATATATATAATGACATTTCTAAAATTATTGAAACTAATAAAATGGTAGTTAGTATACGGAATTAATATCTATTTTGATACAGTAATATTTTTTAAACTTTTAAGAAACTTAAGATGATGATTTTTTACTTAACTCACATTATAATGTATAATATTTGAACATTACTAGAAAAACAAAAAACTTAAAACAACATTTTAAAAATTAACTGACATCTATTTGAATGTAGTGATCTTTTTAATTATTAGAAAACTTAAGAATCTATTCCCTACTTAACCGATATTATAAAATATGACATTTAAATATTGTTAGAAAAAGGAGGAAACTTAAGGGTGATATCCAATATTTTATTTATATTATTTTCTCCTATTTTATGCCTTTTAGTGTGTTATATATTCTTAATTTTATAGATTTAGCCTTATTATATGATTGGGTGTTAGTTTTTCCAATATTTTGAAATTGTTTGATTAATACTAAATTTTTACATTATTTTAGGTTTTTAGCTATAAATTGAGTTTTGAATATCAAACTTAGGTGATCTTTATATTATTGGAAAGCTTAGAAAAAGTTCTAAAACTGTTATATTTTGGGTAAAGCTTAATTCAAATATTTAGAAAGTTAAAAATAGTTATGAAATTGATGCTTTGTTTCTATCCAAATTAAACCAGTCTCTATTTATAGGCTATATTTAGAGTTCCAAATGTCCAATTAAGATGAAATAATTGCCCAAAGTTGCCTAAAAGCTATCCAAACAATTTCATGTTCATTGTTTAATGAAACTACATAGTTTTGATGGTCTTATAATGAGTAGAATTCAGACCTATGAAATTTTACTATAATAACTCTTGTATTATTTTATAAATTAGGTTTTAGACTTCTAAAATTAATAAGGTCCTATTCTTTGTAACCTAGAAGGCATATTAACTTGACTTATTAGGTTTAGTGGGGTAAGAAATTAGATTATAGGGTTTATACCTCCAAAAGTTAAGGACTTTTTCATCCATGGAATGCTAATTTTATTATTAATTCAAGGAATTTAAAGTTTATCTTAATTTGGATTACAAGATCTTAAGTTATAATATTAACTTTTATTAATTAATTTTCCTCTTTCTCTAATTTGCTTATTTGATTTTCTAAAACTATGTAAATTGATTATTGATTTGGTATAATTTATGTTTAATATTGTGATTTATGATATCTATCTAGTTTTGTATTAAATGTTGTTTGGTTAATCATTATTCTTATTATAAAAATAGAAGATTGAAAGATTAAAGTAGAGGTTTGTGGTTTAATTCCTTAATTCAGGTGAACTCTATATTCAAATTGATTTGGCTTTAACATTATAAATTATAGTGGTTACTTAATTCTTTAATCTAATTTGATCGAATCCAGTGTAAAATTGTGAATCTTTGCTAGGGTTCCAAATGATCCTAAGTTGAAAAATCAATTTTAACTATCAAGTTTGTTGTGATATATAATTAATCTACCAAAGAGTTCTCAATTCCTTGGATCAATTGTATTTTTTATATTTTTTGTGTTAATTTTACATTCTATTTAACTTTAAATCAAACCCTCCAATTTAGTTTTCTTTACATTCCTACATCTTGTTTACATATTGTTTGTTTAATTACTTAATTATGTTTCCATTTACTTCTTATATTTTCTTTTTATTTAATTCTATAGTCATAATCAGTAATTGAATATAGAAGGATATTTTAAGTAGATCATTGGGAGTTTGACCTAGTTTGTTGCCTTATACTGAAAATTTCCATCAAACTAGTAATTTTTAATTTTGATTGTGTTTGACAACTGTTAAAGACGTCAGTTTCATACTTAACTAACATCTATCTAGACATTGCAACATTTTTAAAATTATTAAAAAAACCTAAAGCATTGGTTTTTTATTTAACTAGTGTTAATGCATAACATTTAAAGGTTGCTGAGATAATGAGAAAACTTAATATATCAAGTATAGAATTAATTATGGCCTATTTTGACATGATGATATTTTTTAAATTATTAGGAAACGTAATACGCTAATTTTTTACTTAAGTGACATCAAAATGTATGGTATTTAAAAGTTTTTAGGAAAACAAAGAAACTTAAGATATTAGTTTTAGAATTAACCAATGTCTAAACGTATCATAAAAGTCTAATAAGAACCTTAGATGCAATGAAATTTTTGTACTATAAATAAAACATGTCTTACTTTTTCCCCCTCATTATCACTCACTTTCTTTTTTATTTATTTCTAAGCTCAATCTTTATCTTCGTCTAACTTTCTTTATAGAATCCCAAATGTCGTTTCATCTTCCATTGTATGTCAATGAACTATTGATACTCTTTCAATTAAGGTCAAACACAAAGCAAATGCTTTATTCTAGGCCATTAGTTCAAAACATAAAAGGTGCCTTTCTAATTTCTATTTCATAGATCTTCACTTCTTCCATTTCTTCAATTTTTCTATGTAATTTTTTAAAAAAAATTATTTGTGTCCGTTTATATAACTTTTAAGGTTATATTTAGGTTTTAGATACTTCTTATGTGTTTGATAAAATATTGCAACAAAGTCTAAAGTCAAATAAACAATGATAAGAGATAGAGAAAAAGTAAAAAGCTCAAAAAAATAGTCATTTTCATAATTTTAGGAGGGTAAAATGCCTTCAAAAATTTTGTAAATGGATAGATCTTAAAAAAATTACATAAAATTTGCTCTAAATGGACAACCAAGCATAAAGTTATAACTTTTCAAAGTTTTTAGCTCAAAACACATACTTTTAATGAGACAATAAGTTTATTCAAATTTTACTATAAATATTTTAACGAGGAAACTAAAAAATAAAGTTAAAAATAATATTATGCAAGCATTTCACATAAGTTTTTCTTACTAAGAATTGATTTGAAAAGAAAAAATAAAATATTTTGAAAAGAAAAGACATCATTTTTTTAATAAAAAAATGACATGATAACCATTTTTTACATCGGTTATATAACTAACTTCATTAATGAATATACACTTATGCTTGGTAAGACATTGATTGAAAACTAATGTGTGAGCCACTAAACACCCACCTTCGATTAACTATTCTAGAGTAGTGTGATTAAACTTTACCTTTTTTTCCTAAAAAAATGAATCAATACCATGACATATATAGGGATACCATGATAGTAGTTTATAAAGATATTTTAATTTAATATTTTCTTTATTTTAAAATATTAATTCATTTAATGCTTAATTCTATCTCTTGTAAATATTAATAGGCAAATAATTATCAATGGATAGATATAAATAAGTCTAAGTAAGAATGGATACGATTTTATATGGCTAGAAGAACTCATGGTTCATACACTTCACAAATTTAATATAAGCTTTTTTCTTCTTCAAAAGCTCAAATGTAAAAAAATGTAATTTTCTAGTGAATCAAAATATCTAGTTACGAACTATCAATTTGATGACAGCATATAAATAAAAAAAAAATAAAATGTTTCATTCATTTTTCTTGAAAGAAAGAAGAGTTTTTTTTTTTATATAGAGAAAAAGAGTATTTTATGGTTTGAATGAAGAAATTTCAAAAAAAGAAAGAAAATTTTAGAAGGTTTGTATATTTTATCATCATGAAATATTGAATGGAAATTAAAGGATAAAATAAGGTTAAAATTGTAAATTAAGTAAATGACCTTTGAAGCTCCCAAATTTGAAAGAATATAAAATATTGAAGAGTGAAAAGTTTTAGAAGGTTAACTATAAACTTTCTTTTCTTTCATCTCCTTAAGAAAAACTCCCAAATAATAGAAAAGATAACTCATAACCTTTCCTTTCCTCTCCTTTATATATATATATATATATATATATATATATATATATATATATATTATAGCAAGTTAGCAATCTTTGGAGGTGTAATGATACTTAATATTGTTTTAGAGCATGTCCTTAATTTAAATAAAAAATATTGCATGTGTATATTAAATAAGTTGTCACTTCTTAATGTTGAAATTTTTCAGTGAGATATCTAGCTTTTTTTTGTTCCTTAGCAAAGCTGAAGCATGATTACATCGAAACCCCTCCAACAATCAATTTATATTTTGTAATAGAGTTTCAATATCATAAAAAGTGTAAGAAATGTTTATTTGGACATGCTTGAGACATTCATAAATATTAAAGATGACATTAGGGAAAAAGAATAGGCCATAAAAGCCAATAGGATGCTAGATTTAGAGAATGATTAGTCCTTTAGACATTACTACAAAAATATAATTACACATTAGATATTTCACAAAAGTCATGCGAGTTTAGAACCAAAATATATATATGAACAATGTTATATATTAGACCATTCCATTTTTTAACTAACATGAAAAAAGTTACGATGTTAGTTTTTTTTTATTTTTTTGACATTTCATGTTGCATTGTACATATCACATTGATTTTTAGTAACAAATTGATGTGAAATACTTATATAATATTTTTCTAAACATTGATTTTTCACTTTCCTCTATATAGTAAAAATAGAATAAATCAAACACTTGTTAAAAAAAATGGTCCACCTTACTAAAAATATGTATTTTAAGTTTGAAATCATAACTTTGTACTTAATTATCTATTTGAAATTTTTTTATTTTTTTTATTTCATATAACTTATTTAATGGTAGACTATGAACCTATGACTCTATTAGGTTTCAAATGAACAAAGATAGCAAAAAAAAATTAAAAATCATTTCCAAACCTATGAAGGATCCTTGTGAAAGGTCATAAATTGATAATAGAATTATACTTTTGTAGCATAATTTAAATTTGTTATAGAAGAATTGGAACCAAATCAATCCTACTAAAGTTCACGAATGCATGAATGAATCAGTGTTTTACTTTTATTCCCTACTACAAAAATGCAAAAAGCTACTAAGTATTTAGTGGATTACCACTTCATTAAGTATCATTATATATTAGCTTTGATATTAGTTATATAACTGATGCAAAAAAAAAAAGGGTTACAACACCTTTTTTTTCTTGCTAAAAAACACATATTTCTTTTTTAATTTTAATTTTTTTTACATTTTATGTTGATTTTTAGTAAAAAATAATGTGAAATATTTATATAATATTTTTTAACATTAATTTTTTACTTCCTTGATAAAATGTTTATAGTAAAAATTGAATAAACCCAACATCCTATCAAAAGTGTGTACCATCAGTAAATTTTTTTTTAAAATTCATAACTTTATGCTTAATTATTCATTTAGGGTGAGTTTTTTTATGTAATTTTTTGAGATCCATCCATTTACAAATCGCCAAAGGTGGATTACCTTTGTAAAATCATGAAAATGACTATTTTCATGGATTTTTTTCTATTTTATCTCCATTTCTCATCATTGTTTAGCTAACTTAAGACTCTACTATAACATTTTATCAAATATATAATAAGCATGTAAAATTCAAATACAACATTAGAAGTTATACAAGAGAGACACAAACAAACATATTTTAAAAATACCTACAAAAAAAATTGAAGAAATAAAAGAAGTGAAAATATGAGAAATAGAAACAAAAAAGACATTTCTTATATTTTGAAATATTTGCATGGAATAGGCCATTTGCTTTATTCTCTTTAAAAATTATAAAAGTCTCATTAACTCATTGATGTGTGGTGAAGGATGGACTAAGATCTAGGATATTATAGAAGGAGCTATGTAGAGATGGAGATTGAACTTGGAAATAAATAAGAAGAAAATTAAACTCAATGGTAATAAGGAAAAAAAATAAGATGCACTTTATATAGAGTACTAAAAAGTCACCCTTCCATGACTTTAGACCTTATTTATTTTAGGAATCATCATCTAAAGTCTACCTTGAAGAAAAAAAAAGGTCAATTTTTTTTTAAGAACTGGGATCTAAAGTTTCTTCATATTTTTAAAAATGCTACTATTTTAATAGGTTTAGACATTACTTATTTAGGATTTCACATCTAAAGTCTTTTAAGATAAAAATATGTTAATTTAAAAAAGTTGAATTTTAAAGTTTTCTTATATTTTTCAAAAAAACCACCACTTCCATGAATTTTAGTGTTAGTTATTTTAGGAATTAACATTATAATATATTAAAATGTTGGTTATTTGCTAAAAATTAATGTCATCTCATATGGAAGTTCTTTATATCATTGTGTTAATTGCAATTAAATAGCTAATATAAAGAGAGTAAATGAGATTTTATACAAATTTAATTAGTGTAAATTTAATTGATGTAAAATCACAATCCTATTAGTAATCTAGCTGAGATCATTTATTTTATAGTATAAATAAAATATTAGTTATTTGTGTTAACATCATCCTTTTTTTTAATTCAGATGTTAAATATATAGATGAGAAAGGAGAGATAAACAATTTATTTTGAAAGTGCAAACTATTAGACATCAATTGAATAGAAAATCAACTTGCACTACAACAAAAATGTTATGTACTTCGATATTTATTGGATTACACATTGATTTTCAACTAATGTCTTATTAGTTAGCACTATAAATATATTATAATGTCAATTATTTAATTAACATTAAACATTAAAATAATGTTAGTTCCTTCATCAATTAAACCATCATTGTATCTTCCTGAGGCATATAACTCAATTAGGTTGTATATCAGTTATTAAATTAAAGACGTCAATAGAGCACATTTTGTAAAAAATATTTAAATTCTTTTATCCTTTTCACTTTATGAAGTATCAATGGTTAAACAAGTTTAGACAACGTAATGTCCATTGATTTTTGGCTAAGTGAATGACCTTATTTAATTTAAAATCTATAGTCTTAGCTTGCAAGTTTTGTCATATTTCAAAAACAAGCAAATAAAAGAATTTTTAAGGAAGAGAAGGTATTTCTCACATAGAGAAATATAACTTGTGTGGATTTTTAGGCTTAGCTTTAGGAAGTGTGATGGGTCAAAATTTTATAAAACATTTGATAGACTTCTTTTTGTCGAATCATATTTTTGCATCCAAATACTCCAACTTCTATTTTGTGGCCAAATTAAATATAGATTTATTTAATAAAATAAATCCCAAAATACATAATTTAATTTTTCACATTTGGTTCCTTATTTATTTGTTCACATTTGATTCCTCACTATCTAATTACATAGGTTTAACACAAAAAGGCATCAATTCATCACTAATGAGAGTTGAGGACTTTTTGGACTATTAACACTTTGGTGACATTATTATGATGGGTCCATCCACAATAGTTATGAATTAAGCTAGAATTTTAATAATAAAGGAGTACTCTTATGATAATAATTACGAAAGATTATCGATACTGATCACCTTTACTTTCTTTTTTTAATTAAAAAAAGATTAATTTAGAAGATGAAAAGTTTTATTAGTTCATCACTCAATTTTATAGTTGTTGTTACTACTTGTTGATCGCATCATATTTCATTTTACTAACATTTGAAAGAAAATATACTAGTAAAAATAATTAAATAATCTATACCATGAACATTTATAGTAACTATTGCATGGCATATGACGCATTCACATGGGCATGCTATATGGAATTATTTATTCATTAATTATTTAATGTGCTTAATTAATTAATGAGATAAATGTAAAAGTTAAATCCAAAGTAGATTTATAATGATGGTTATTTTATTTTTATTTTATGGGCAAACATATTCAAATTTATTTTGAAGATAATTATTCTATATAAAATAATTCAAGTGGATTATCTCCTATTTTTTGGCTTTTTATGGAGAATGAAAACATATCAGAGATAACATTTTTTAAAAAAGAATTATTGTGCTCATAACTATCCACCAAGGAAAAATAACTACGAGCTCATGTTAAATTGATCTCTTAAGGTTGACATTAAGGAACCTTAAGATTGAATCATGTAATTTTGGTGGAGCACTCTAGTGGCCACTTTGTAGCCACCAAAAAATTTTTGTTCATGATTTTATGAGTTCAATTTGATTTGGAAATCTAAAGATCTTGAGCGAATTTGTAGATCAAGAGTGAAAAGGAGTCCAAGTATACATGAATCGTGACTTAAGCTAATGTAATAGTACTTTGGCTAGGGGATCTAAGAAATTACATTCCGTAATATTCAAAACGCCAACTTTTTTATGAAACATACTAACGGTGGTATTAGAGTTATCTCTGGCCTATTTCCATCCTAGGGGTTGTTTGTGTGTTTACCTATTCCATGTCATGTATATATATTTATATATCCTTTATCGATCTTACATGCTTAGTATATTGGTATGTAGTACACAAACATACATAATTTCTTAGAATATGTTCTTATACCTATATAATTGGTAATATGAATAAATTGTGTTCAATATTTCACAATTGCAAAATTGTAATTATGGTTAAGTTCTTCACAAATTATAAAAAAAAATGGCATGGTTCTTTTTGTGGCAAAATAAGAGAGACCATTAATGGTCTTGGTCTTCTTGCACTTCATTTTTTTTCTTTGAAAATAACAGGTGTCGGCCCCTTTTTTCATTATATTTTATGTCATTTTAAAGATAAAAAATATTATCTTTTATATTAATTTTTTTTAGAATTGAAAATTGTTTTATCTTTTTATTTGTTATAAAAATTGTTTTTATCCACTTAGAATGTAAAAGAAAATTTTGAACAAAGGGAAACTATGTGTTTCTTTGGTGATATAATAATATTTGATATTATTATTTCTAGAAAAATATTTCATTAATAGTTGATTCATTGATTTGCATTTTATATTTTTATTTGAAATTAGTTTTCAAATAATTTATTAATTTAGTGAAAATAAAAAATATTTTTTTGAATAAATATATACATTATTTTATATATTTAAAATTAGTTCTCAAATATTCAATTCATATGTTAAATAAAAATAATTTTTGTTAATTAGTTTCTAGAAAATATATTTTTTACTAGAAAGATAAATTTCATTTTGTATATTACAATTATTATTTGAAATTAGTTTTTCAAATATTCATTTAAACGTTAAATTTTTCGTTAAATTTTTTTCTTAGTTTCTAGAAAATATTATTTTTTCTAGAAATTTACATTTTATTTAGATACACTCTTAAATTTGCATGTCATACTTGTTCTAGAAAATATGTTTCTAAATATTGTTTATTTATTCATTTATTTGTTAAATGGCTATGTTTTTCTTTAAAAAATATTTTTTCTTGTTTATATGCACACATATATATATTGTAAAATTTATTTGAAATTAGTTTATAGATATATCATTTATCTATTAAATGAATTTTATTTCCTTTTAAGAAAATGATTACCCTTAAAAAATATTTTTAAAAATATTTATATTTGTAATGTGTTGATTCTTTGCATATTTTTTTTATTTGATGCTTTTAAAATGTTTATTATCATTTGTCATCTCTATGATTAAATGATTATTATATTTATTTTTGTAATAAATGTATGTTGTAAAAGTATTGATATTTTGTTAAATGCCTATGTTGTGTGATGTATATATATTCCAAAATAATGTTATATATATATATATATATATATATATATATATATAAAGAAGGTGGGGTATCCCTATTTTATAATTATGTAGATTGATATAGCAGGAATATTATATCTAATTTTTTATAAATTGTAAATTTATTTTCATGGCCTTGTAAAAGGATGTATTTTCGTACCAACTTAATGTATATATTTTGTTATCTTAGCATAGGCAACAAAATATCAATAAAATTCTTTAGTTGGATTTAAATATATATTTTTTGTGAATATATAAATGATATAAGTCTATGAGACTAAAGTGCTAAGCATTAGTAATTTGGTTAAATGTCTTATTTTCTTTTATATTACTAAAGATGATTACTAGCATAATAAAATTTTCAATCTAGTAATATAGGAAAAAATTAGAATTCCTAGTTAAATTACATTGAAGATATATGCACTAGTTGAATCATTTACAATAATGTATGAAATGATCTTTAAAAATATAATCTTATAGTTGAAAAACAAGAAAAAATTAACTTAATATTTGGCAAAGGGGAGTTTAGTACTTTCTAAATGAGCAATAGGTGTTCAATAACTTAACTTATGATGTATCTTAACTTAAAGTTAGGAATATGGTCTAATATAACCATGATCACTAATTTATGATGCTCACCCCAATAAAAGGTAAAAGTGTCCAATTTAAATGTAAAGTTACTTGCATTATTTCCTCAATGGAAAGTTAGAGAACTACACAAATTTTTTAAAATGATTAATTAAGATCAAAATATTGTGGAATGTCCACCATTAGGCTTTGGGCCTTGACCTCATGGTTCAATATGAGTTAAACATAAAAAATTTGCCATAATTAAAGTTATAAGCAACTTTCTAGATCTTAAAAATGATTTTGATCAACTATAATCTATCCATTTGGGGATTAGTGAGATTAGTTTTCATTCATAACCTGATACCATAGTGGTACAAGTTGTGTAGTACAAAAGATACAAGCATGTTAAAAATAACATTGGGCCTTGAATACGAAAAGGGATCTAAGCATCATAAAGGACAAAAGCATCCTTAAGGTTCTATTAAAGATGAAGTATTTTAATGATGAGAAAAAGGCTCATTATGCATAGGATTATCTTGAATCTATTGAAAAGGTTTATCTTTCGTCACCTTTAATATCTATAATTTTCACATCTATTTGTGGTTTAATCTCTCCTTAGTTAGATTGTAGAAACATGAACAACAAAACATGTGACCTACAATTGTGTAAATTAATATATTGGCATTGAGTGGCATAAGCTAAGCACTTTGTGATGATGGAAAAAAAATCATATATAGAGGTTACATATGTTGAAATCTAAAGTTTCAATATGCATAGTAGTCATACAATGATTTTGCATGATATGCTTCATGCATCCATTGTTTGGTGTAACAAATACATCTTTAATAAAACTTAGATGTTTCAAGCCTAAATAATTTGTTTGTTTACCTTATAAATAATCTATAGTCATGGTGTCTTCTAATATGATTTGATCATAATAGATATGAATTTAAAGTTTAAGCAATATCTTTTGTAATGCATTATTTTTTTCTATTATTAGGACATAATTGGATAAGATAGAGCTTTTATATTGATTATAGAAGGGATAATGGGCTCTCCCACTTAAATTTCAGCTTCCAATATGAGAGCTATAACTTACTAAAGAAGTAAGTTAAAAGGCTTATGGAAAGGCTTAGTGAGTATCACATCCTTTAAAATTAATTCATTTAGTCATATAATGATTGGTAAATGTAAGGACATGTCATGGCGTATATTATTTTAACTATTTCAAAGATAATTTTTCTATGTCATCTTTCTCTTATCACATCATTATGAAACTTTAGATTATTTTAAATTCTTTATTGTTAAGGTTAAGAAACAAAAAGAAATGACCATTAAGGCTTTTAAAACTAACCAAGGACAAGAATACCTATATGATTAGTCCAAAAATTTCTATGTAGAGAATGGAATAAGTAGGAAACTAATGATACCTAGTCTACTGTAATAAAATAATGTTGCAAAGAGAATGAATTGTACTTTGCTTGACATGGGTAAGTCTATGATGGTGCGAACAAATCTGTAAATAACATTTTAGGGGGATGATTTACTAACTATGATTCATGTCCTAAATTGTGTACCTTTAAAATCAGTCTCTACCAGCTTATATAAGTTATGGAATGAGGCAAAGCCTAATTTGAAAGACTTTAAATGCCCTAAAGTGGCATTTGATTTGTGAAATCAATCATTTCCAAGAATCCTATTATTTCTAGGAATGTGATTTTCAAGAATTTAATTCTTAGAAATATGACATTCTTATATTTAGTTCAATTAAAAATATTCCTAAGAATGTTATATTATTATATTTCAATCATTTTGGATATTTTTAAAATATTATTTAATTAAAAATATCCTTATTAAAAATTTTTCTAGCAATGATTAGTAATCAATGGTAATCATCAATAATAGATGGTAATTAACTATAGTCACATTGATAATTGGTAGTGGTAGACAATGGTCACTGGTGGTGAGTAGTGGTGAATGAAAATCACCAATGGTCGATGGTGGCTAATAATGGTTTCAACAATGGGTGATAGTCAATGGGATTCTTCAATGATTAGTAATGTTGAATAATGGTACCGACAATAGGTGGTGCTAAATAATGGTCATCGATAATAGGTAATGGCTAATAATAGTCACAAAAAATTAATAATAATCAATGATGATCACTAATAATGGGTAAGGATATGCAGTGGTTACTAATAATATGTGATAATAGATAATAGCTTATCACGATGAGTGATGGAGTGGGCAAATAATCTTTTTATATTAATTAAACATTCTTATGTCATAGGAATGTAGGATACTCACCTTCGTTCATAGGAATATTTTAAGAAAATATTAGGTTAAAATCATTCTCAATAATGTTCATATCTTCGAAAATATTTTTCTAAAATTTGAACTAAACCTGAGAATCTCACTTTTCTTTAAAATATTTTTAGGAATATGAGAAAAATTCTATGAACTAAACATATTGTAAAAGATATGTTTTATATAGTGAACATCTTGATAGTAGACTAATAAAGATAAAATTTCTAGATATGGATTTACTAGAGGATTCCTAGTATTGGCAAAGTTAAAAAGAGTCTTGATTTCTTTAAGTTGAGGGAACATCAAAATGATGAGCCTCTCTTTCATGAGGTGAATTTGGATCCATCAAATATGAAGTTGTCAATAACAATGGAAGAACTTCTAAAACTATTAATGATAGTAGGAGCATTTTCCTAAAACTATCTTTAATTCACAAATATGAAAAGCTTTATATGGAAATATTCCTTGCAAATGCTTCAAAATAAATGGTAGGTCCATCTTAGCCATTTTTTATAGATGCTAATAAGCCTTCTTCCAACAAAGAAGTACTTGATTTGTCAACTTTGAATAAATGGCTTAATACATAAAAGAAGAAATGTGCTCCATCATGGTTAACCAAAATTTTCAGTAAATAGATACATATAAAGGAGGTGTTAACTATGAAAAAAAAATGTTATCCCTTATGGTGAGACTTACATCTTAGTTTGTCTCAGTAATTATTTCACATTTAAATTTGAAATTGTTTCAAATGAATATGAAGACAACTTTTCTCAATGGAAGGTTATATAAAGAAGTCCATAAGGAATAAACATTCAAAGCTAAAGGATAAAAGTACAAAGTGTACTTCTTGAAATGATCTATTTATGGACTCAAATAGTTATGTAGACAATGGTACATTTATTTTCATAAAGTCATCATATATGGAGTGCTTTATTATGATTGAAGAGAACATTATGCATATGTTAAGAGAATTAAGAATATGTTTCTTATTCTTTCATTTTGTGTGGATGACATATAACTTGCTAGGAATAACATAGAGTTGATTCTATTAACTTAAAAGTGGTTATACTTCACATATGAGATGAAAATTTTGGATCATGTATACTATATTTAGGATAAGATCTTAATAGGATTATTCTAAGAAATTCTTAAGTTTGTCACAAGAAACCTACATCATAAGAGTTATAGGACAATTTTCACATACTTGATTCCAAACTTGTTAATAATCTAATGGATAAGAACCTTTACCAAAGCTTGGATTAGTGTCTTAAGATAAAGGAAGAAATAATGTAAATGGAATAAGTTCTATATGAAAATAGAATAATAGGTTTGATTAACAATGAAATGTAAAGTTAGCCTAACATTTTTATGGTCAATATATTTTAAAGTAGTCTCGATATTGCCCTTTAATGAGCAGTGAAAAGGAAATTTAAATAGAGTAGATGTCCAAAACATAAGTTTGTGCTACTCAAGTGGAAGTCCAAAATAAGTAATGTCAATAATTTGTACAGAAAAATAAGCATAAGTTCATATTGTAGAAAGAAGTAGTGAACTATGTGTTTATTCTAGAAAGATGAGTTATTTCACATTGTAGCAAGAAGTAGGAGTGTGTCTCTCGACCTTCAATAGTTTACAAGGAATTTCATTACATAGGGATTATTTGCTTAATGTATATCATCATTAATAATGCATTTGTTGATGCTTTTTAAGCAAACCTAGTGTAAGTGCTTTTAGAAAGCACGTTAAAGGTCTATGTTCTATGAAAATTTGATATACTATTATATTGTACTTTATTAGAATAAAGTTATTTTCTTGTCATTTGTTGATTTGTAGAAAAAGGTTAATTATATGTGCGTGTGTGTGTATATATTGCCACTAAGCTTAGATTGTCCCTCTCACACAAAAAATCGCTCCAATGCTTGAGTAGTAAGTGCAATAAGACTTAAATGATCATTAGATACCATGCATAGGTAATCTTTTTATTGCCAAGGTGGTAATTGAAGATTCATTGTGAAATATGTCACCTTAGCTATGTCCTAAGATGAGACTCTTGAAAAAGTTAACCATAAAGGATGTTCATACCTCGATATAGCTTATATGAAGCTAAATTTGAAATTAGATGTTTCAAGTTAGTTGCTTTATGATGACTAGTTAGTGTTTTATAAAATGTATTATTCGAGCTTGACAAGCCCTAAGTGGGACATCCATTATAGCATACATTTCATACTATGTGTGCTATAAGATGTCCTATGTTAAGGAACAACTAAATTAGTCCCTACTTTACCATGATGTAAACCTTATAAAACTTGTGATTGTCCTATATTTATACCTTTTAAGACTTGGACCTATGTTATGAATCTAAGGTTAGGGGTTTCTACTTGAGCTTGTTTTTCAAGGGCCGTGAATCATGAAATTTAATGGAACACGTCTAAGAAAGTAGCTTAAATTTAATGGATTGATATAAGCATTTTAGGAAAAATCACTCAATCTTACACCTATAACTTTATAGCTCATTGCCTAGGTGATTATATAAACTTGTGTAGTTAATGTAACCATAAGCATGAAGGATACAAATATGTTTTTGCATGACTCTATATTCAAGAGGCATTAAAGATACAAAAATCTAGTGTAAATTAATAATTAGCAAGTCTTGAGTAATGTCATTCTAATTAGATGGTGATTTAGTATGTTATTTACTCATTAGTACCTTTTCTCATGTAGTTGCATGATTTTCATATAAATGAGAGGATTAACTAGATATATCCAAGGATACCATGTAAGCTCATATGTATAAGTGGCAGATGTTGCATGACATGTGATGTGTTCATATGGGCATGCTATATGACATTATTTATTCATTAATTATTTAATGTATTTAACTAATTAATGAGATAAATGTGAAAGTTAAATCTTAAGTGGATTTATGATGGTGGTTATTTTATTTTTTGCTTTATAGGCATATTATCTTTAGATTTGTTTTGAAGATAATTATTCCATATAAAATAATTTAAGTGAATTATCTTGTAGTTTTTTTATTTTTAAAGAGAGAAAAAATAAATCAAATATAACATTTTCACTAAAGAATTTTTTTGAGATTTGAATCATAACTATTCACCAAAGAAAAATAAATCAAATAGATTCAAGAATTTTTTTGCTCATAACTATTCACCAAAGAAAAATAACTAAGAGCTTCCTTCAAATTAATATCTCATGATTACCATCAAAGAATCTTGAGATTTGAATCATGTAATTTTGATTGAGGACTCCAATGGCCACTTTGCAATCACTGGGAAATTTTTGTTTATGATTTGATGACTTCAAGCTGACTTAAAATTTTGAAGATTTGGAATAGATCTATAGATTGAGAGCAAAGTAAAGTTCAAGTGTATATAGATCATGACCTAACCTAAGGTAATGGAACTTTCACTATGAAATCAGAGAAATTACATAAGGTGATATTCAAATCCCTAATTTTTTTAATGAAATATACTAATCAAAGTAAACTTAGAAAGTGGGGGAGATGAAAACTTGAGATTTCCACTCTCTACGTGGTCCAAGCTTTGGAATCTTATAATGAGAATGATTATGGCATACTTAAAATTATACAAGATAGTTAATATATATATTATATTTATTAAAGTATTAATTCAATATTTTTGAAAGGAAAAAAAATGTAAAGAAGCTCATTGAAGTATGGCTTAGTTCACATAACCCTTTTGAAGTTTCAAAACTTAAAAATAGCCCTTTGAAGTTTTTTAAAAAATTAAAAATATTGACAATTCAATTTTAAAAAAATAGAAAAAAAAAGGCATGAGTCCTTAGTGATTGTTTCTAGTTGTTTAAAATATAAATTCAATCAATTTGTAAAGTGATTTTCTTCTAAAGTAAATTACTAGTAATAAAGTTGATTTTCTAAAACATTTATAATATAATAGTAAATTTAATTTTTTATTACTTTTTTAATTTATAGTACTAAAAAATGGTTAAAAACATATAAGCAACTTATTTCTACTTTTTCTTATTTTCTTTTATTGAAATTTTAATATTTTTAGTTTTTTTGAAAATTTTAGGGAAGTTATTTATACATTTTGAAATTTCAAGAAGGTTATGCGATAATAAGTCTTAATTTTGAGAGTTATTTGTATTTTGATCTTTTTAAAAAGTAAAGTTTTATAATTCATGTCCGCAATAATACTATGATTTTGGGTCTTCATTTCTATAGGATTAGGTCAAATTTTAAGGTATAACACCTCTCATTTTATTAGATGCGAATAGATATAGTACTAGATAAGCCTTCATCAAGAGGGATTTATCATTTATTACTCATGCTCCAAATATCAATTAATTTCATATCTAATAAAAAAAGTGTAAAGATACTTTAAGTATTAAAACAATAGAAGTTTTTAGTTTACACCATATTATCAAGGAGAACCAACAAGGTGTTGCTTAATGAAAAGCATATTGGCACTAGATGGACCTGACCTATTAACGAATAGAGGTTCAAATTCTAAAAAAAAAAAAAAAACTCTTATTAGAAAAGGAGAAATCTATTAATGTTGCCACCATTTTGTTCACTAAAAAATTTACTATTAAGGAAGCATTGATTGAGTCCTGTCTAAACATTAATTCTTATATTTCAAGTTTGGTGGCATAGTTTTGAACTAGAGCTCACCAATCAATCAAACCAACAAACTAATGAACTAGTGGTTAGCTTGCCCGATTAAAGTCTTTAGATCAAAATTACATAAGAATGGGTGGCAATTGGTTAGAATAGGTGTAAACTAATTAAAACTAGTGAACTAAACTACTTTTTTCAAACTTTAAAAAAATCATAATTTTACAACAATTTAAGTAAAACACTTTTGCAATTTCACATCTATTGAACTATATTATTTTTTATTATTTTAATATAAATTACTATTATATTATTTATATTTTATTGCTTTAAATATATATTACTAATGTTCTAATCCACAAAGTGCTTGCCACCTTTTGTTCATAAAAAAATACTATCAAGAAGGCATTAACTGAGTCCTTCCTAAACATTATAGTTTTGAACTGGAGTAAATTAGCCGCTCAAACCAACAAATCAATGAACTAGTCAGCTAGTCTGTCTAATTAAAGTTCTCCAATCGAAATTGCATAATAACTAGATGGAACTAGTTAAAATTGGTCTGAACTAATTAAAACTAGTGAACCAAACCTTTTTTTTAAACTTGTTTTTTAAAAAAATCATAATTTTGCAGTAATTTAGGCATAACACTTTTGTAATTTCATATAAATTGAATTTGTGTTATTTTTATTATTTTAATATAAATTACTATTATATCATTTGTATTTTACTATTTTAAATATGTATTATTGATGTATATATAATTTATATTTTTAAATATAAAATCAATTTAACTAACAAATCAATATTGAACCAATCAATTAATGAATCAATACTTTATTTGATTCAATAATTAGTCGGATTTTAAAGACTATGCTTGATGGTACTAGGCTATTCATTAAATGATAAAAAAAATATTAGAAGTTCAATTAACTTATAACTAACTAATACCCTTAAAAATAAGGGAAATAATAAGAAAGTAGTAGAAAGGGAAAGATGAAAGTAAAAAAATTGTAAAATGCTGGATGTCCGAATTGAAGGTGCAAGTCATGTCCCAAACAATTGTGGATAATAACAAATACTTTAATTAGAATGTCTTTTTTAATTTGGATGATGATTCTTCCCGTTTTAAAATTTTATAAATTAAAATTTTAAATTACTTAAAATTTCCATGGAAATTTCACTTAATTTTTTAATTAATTATTTTCTTAAATTACCTAATTTTTCCATGAACTTTTTAAATAAAAATCACAATATTATTGTAAGTTCATTGATCTTATCATTTTTTTAGATAACATATGTATTATATAATTAATAAAAATTAAATTTGACATATCAAATTTTAATTGAATATTTGAAAATAAATTAGAAAATTATATGTGAAAAATGATAGGATAAATCACCATACAATAATATTCTAATTGTAATTGTAATTGTAATTTTTACTTAAAGAATTTTAAAAAATATGCAATTTAATACATTAATTAATTAAGTGAGAGATTATTTTAAAATTTTATGTAATTTAAAATTTTAATTTGTAAATTTTTAAAATTGAAAAAGATAAAATTCAACTACCTCACAATAATTAAAGAATATATTTTACATTTTTAATTATGAAATTGATTATAATTATTAAATCAAATAGTGAGGTGAGATGGTTTGGTTGTTTTATTCTTTGACATCATTTCACCTTTTAACAATGGTGCATATATCTGAACCCAAAAAATTTTGAGCAAGTATATGCGTGCGTGTGTGTATAATTAATTAATTAGAAAAATCTACTCACAATTCCATATTTACGTTCTTGTTTATAAATCGGAGCAATATGTAATCTGCTTTAAGTAGACTTGCATTCATTTATAAATTTGATTTTGAAAATTGTACTATATCTACAACATATTTTATTTGAAAATTGTTTTGATTTCCGTTTATTTAATTTGTTTCTCATATTGATATTTGTTAAGAGAATCCTTTTTATTTTATTCTTCTCTTTCTAGCATTTATATTGAAAGCATTTCATCACTTTTCCACAAAATTTATTTAAAGAAGTATTTCTTCACTGACAATTTACAATTTATTAACATATAGATTTAATAAATATGAAAATTTAGTCATATTTTCATCCAACTTAAAGAACGAGAAGGTGAATTGGGTTGATCTTCCTAGCCTCAAAGACAAATAGTGTGTCAATGAAGAGGTTGATCTTCCAAGCATAAAAATCTACAAGTAAGCAATGAATTGTGTTGGACTTACCTCCCCAAGTTTCATTTGTTTTAAAGATTTTAATTCATGATTTAGTTTAAACTCAATTTAAGTCCCATTTTTTTAGTTCTAAGTTCCATTAGAATTAAATTCTCAATCGCGGCTCACGCCAACTCATTTAACACTCAAATCAACATGAGCTTGGTTAGGTCCCTGATCTAATAATGGAAGTTTGAGAACCGCAGCTGTATCAAAGCGAAATCTCCCCAAGTTTGAGCCACCCATAGTCTGAGTTAAAAAAAAAATAAAGAAAAATGAAAAATTTAGGTGCCTAATATGAATATAGCTACGTCGATCGTGAATTGGTGTTGGACACTGGTATGACACGTATTCCTTATCAAAAAGCAGCAAATCGATGCTTCTAGGCATCAATCCCCTCCTTGCCAAGATGTCAAGGAGCACAATAAGTTCTGGCAACATGAATAAAAATGATGCAAAAATTGTTTCAACTTTTCCATGTACTTAAATCAACCCACTATAATATAGAGTGAAATATAAATGTATGATATCATGATCTAAGAGGAAGGTTATAATATTTTTTATATTCGTTGTTTAGTATAAAAGATAAAAAGAAAGAAAAATAAAGTAAATAAAAGGTCCATTAGGTATTGTGCTATTCAAAGCCCAAATTAGTTTATTTGGGTGTACACGAAACAAAAGCCAAATTTGGCTTGGGAAAAGAGGCACAAAATGGCTTTTGGTTGAAAGGTTTTAAAGCCTTATGTGCTATTGAATAGACGTTGCATTGTAATAAAATTAGATTAAAAATTAATTTGCTAAAATAATACAGTATAATGAAACAACCAAGTACCCCTAATGATTCCTTAATTTATCTTTTTTCAATTATCTACTAACAATGATTACATAATTGTTGAATTATTTATGCATTAAGAATAGAAGAAACCAATGCAAACAAGTGCAGAGAGAATGCAAATGCAATTTACATAGAATGTTGATAGAATGAAACAATAACAAAATGCAAAATGTAATAGTATGTAAAACAGAATTAGAGTTGGGAGGTTTCATGATTCAAAATTAAATTGAACACATTAAACAAAACAAAATACAAAAGAAACAACAAGGAAGTAAATCAATGTAATGAAACAACCAATTCAAGGAATTAAAAACTCTAATTTGGATTAATCATGAATCAATTAGGATTTAACTTTTCTAATTAACTATTTAATCTTAAATTAATTGGAAACCCTACAATAATTCTTCAATTTTATGCTAGATTACCATCTAGGATTTAATCAATTAAGATTAGTTAAATTAAATAATTGTTATAATCATTAAGTTAGATTGAAATTGACATAAAGATAAAATAGGGTTGAATTAAGAAATTAAATTAGAAACCACCAAATTAATCCCTCAATCCTTTACCAGCAAAATATTGGAAATCATAAGGATGAAAACTAATTTTACCAAATCAATATCCAATATAAGTTATTTCAAGAAATTAGCACAAGTAATTAGGGAAAGAGCAAAATTAGTTAAAGAAAATCAATATTGCAAATCATAATCTCATAATCTGGAATAGAAAAGCCTCAAACTTCTAGAATCAACTTCAAAAATTACCCTTCCATGATTAGAGAATACAAGTTAGAAGAAAAGAAAGAAAATTATCTACTAAATGTGTCTAAAGTCTCTAAAGTCTAATGAGTTATATCTTTTTATCTAACCTAATTATCTTAAAACCTTATTAGACCTAAATTATTTTTCTCTTAAGATAATAAAAATGGGATCTTCCTAATTTGTAGAAGCCCAAACCTTTTTTTTTTTACAAGGCAATTAACTTTAATAGTTACAGCAATGAATTCCTATAAGTTTAACTACTAACTAGTATAACACCACTAAAACAATGCAATTTTGGTTAATCATAAATACAAAAGTTATAGAGCTAGGTCTTAAGGAGATTTGGTTAAGAGTTTCACATTGATTGAATATTTCTAACTCTAAATATGACTCAAAAATTGAAGTTGGCTCAGTTGAGATAGAGATAAGGCTTCAGATTCTTGGCTAAATGAAAGCTTGAAAAAGTACAAACTAAGCATTGACCAAAATATCAAAGTTATAGATCTTTCTTTAAGATTTTTAATAGTACAAAGATCATTCCAATCTAACATCCAGAGCCCAAGATATAGCTAAAAAATAGAAATAGTATTAAAATCTAATATTAACTAAATAAATTTAAAATAGTGTAAAAACTAATCCTAAATTATAAAATAAGGTCAATTCTATGAAATTAAGCATGTGTAACTCACTAAGAGATATGAAATAGGAGAAAATAATATAGTAAATATTTTTCTCATCAATTACGTCTTTATTTTTGTAGATAAAATTGAAAGAAATAAATTTCAACCATCATATGGCTCCATGTAAGAGTGTGCCTTGGTGAATCAGAATGGCTTCTTGGTTACAACAATGTCACAAAGAAAAGAAAAGATTACTCGTACTTTGCTCAATGTTATGCTAGAAGATTTATCACCAATTTACTCAAATTCACATCAAATTTGGATATGTTCTTTCCAATAATTTGGCCAATGTATATGATTTTTTGTTAGATTTCTTTTTCTCTATTGATTGATTTTAGACAATAATTAGTTATGACTATTGTGTTAATTCTATTTAAAATTCTACCTATTTTGGCAAAGAGTTTTTATACTCTAGAATTTGTAGAAGATATTGTATCCATTATTTCAGTGGTGGAGCTTTTTTACTAGACTATGTCGCATGGTTATTACTTTCATATCAAGGAGTTTTTCACATTAAAAACTATTAGTTTTCTAATTTATTTTTCTCACTTATTTCTAATAATTTATTTAAATGCACATATGGTAAAAGTTAATTTGGTTGACTTATTTAATTTCCATTATATTTTACTCTAATCTCATTTTTTCCTTAATAAGTGGTATTAGAGTTTAAGCTCTGGTATATTTTATTTTTATGAACATAAGGGCTAATATAAGTAAAATGATATTTTTAAATTGTGAGAGTTATGCTTTTTAGAAGAAAATGGAAGATTTGCTTTATGTGAAAGAATATTGTCTGCTTATATTTGCCATTGAAAAAACTAAAAATAAATCAAAGTAGGTAGGTTTTTGGATATATCAGGTAGTTAGTAGAAGAAAATGTGTAGAATTATATTAAAGAGAAGACATATGCTCACACGTTGTGGATTAAAATTGAAAAATTATATGCTCAAAAGGCTAGGAATAATAAAATTTTTTTAATAGAGGAAATGCTAAGTATAAGATATCAAGACGACACTCTAATGACAAATCACTTGAATAATTATGAAGTGATCATTAATCAGCTTTTTGCTATGGATATCAAATTTGAAAATGAGGTTTAAAGCTTGATGCTTCTTGGTTCTTTAGAGCTTAATGTTTCTTGATTCTTTACTAGACTTATAGGAGACATTTAGTATGACTATATTTAACTGTAGCCCAAATGGCATGATAACCATAGAGATTACTAAAAATGGTATCTTGAATGAAGAGTTGAGAAAGAAATCATAGGGTTCCTTTTTATAGCTAGATTTATAGCTAGATGTTATGGTTGCTAAGTCTTAAGGAAGAAGTAAAAGTCAAGGTACAAAGAATAAATATCAAGGAAAAAGTAAATCCAAGACAATATTTAAAAATTTTGAGTGTTATTATTATAGCAAAAAGGTGTATATCAAGAAATATTACTGAAAGTTGAAGAAGGACAATAAAAATAAAAGTAATATAGAAAAAGGGAAAAAGAAAGAAGATGAAACTAGTGAAAACAAGGTTAATGCAACTACAAATTACTTTATTTTGGTTCATGAAGATGATATCGTTAACCTTATAGAAAATGAAACTAGTTGGGTAATTAATAATGGTACTCCTATTATATTACATGCAGAATGGATATTTTTTTCATCTTACATACTTGGTGATTTTGGAAATGTAAAATTGACTTACAAAGGTGCAGTAAGGTGTGTTGGTATTAAAGATGTCATTTTGGAAATATCCAATGAAATTATATTAACCTTCAAGCATGTAAAATATATTTCAAGCATTCAATTGAACCTACTCTTTGTAAGTAAACTTTGTAATGAAGGTTATGACAATTTCTTCTTACATGACCAGTGGAAGCTCACTAAAAGTTCTATAGTTATGGCTAAAGTTTCATAGTATTCTACAATTTTCTGGACTTAAGAAAAAACTATTAAAGACATTATTAAGTTTATAAAGTCAAGTAATAAGACTAAGTCATGGCATAAAAGGCTGTGTCATATGGGCAAAAAAAGGATTGCTATTCTAGATAAAATATATGCATTATATGGAGTGTAGAGTTCATATTTAAAAAAGTATGATTATTATCTAGCTAGAAAACATAATAAAGTAGCCTTTGAAAGTCACCCACCTTCCAAAAAATCAAAGATACTTGAATTGGTGCATTCTAATATGTGAGGTCCTATAAGTACAATGACACTTAGCGGTTCTCTCTATTTTATTACCTTAATTAATGATCACTTAAGAAAGATATGGGTATATATATTGAAAATAAAAGATTAAGGACTTAGTGTATTTAAACAATTCCAAGCCTCTGTTGAAAAAGAAATAGGGAAGAAGTTAAAATGCATACGTTTTGAAAATAAAGGTAAATATCCATGTCCTTTTAATGCTTACTACAAAGAACAAGGTATTAGATATAAAAAAAACACCACTAAAAACTCCTTAGTTGAATAACTTAGCTAAAAGGATGAACAAAAAATTAGTTGAAAAAGTTAAATGTTTGCTTTCATATATTGGACTATTAAAAACTTTTTAGTATGCAGCCTTGAATATAGTTATACATGTTTTAAACTATTTACCATGCATTCTTTTATAGTTTAAAATGCAAGAAAAGGTTTAGTCAAGGAAGAACATTTCTTATAACTATTTACAAGTTTTTAAATGTAAAGCATTTATGCATATTCCTAAAGATAAAAAATCTAAGCTTGATTTGAAGATAAAGTAATGTTGAAAAGAAATTAGTTAGAAATAGAAATTTTGTGTTTGTGGACATTGAAAGAAATTAATAAGGAGGAAGTAGTGCCTTAGCATAGTGAACCATCTCCTAACTTGAATATAGTTTGTCTAAGAGAGGAATCGGATTGAGTTTAAGTTTAGAATTTTGAGCATGATGCAATTAATGTAAATGAGCCTACATAAAATGAAAGAAATGACAATGTATATGATGAATAACTAACACCAAAAATTTTAGTTATTATACTAAAAAGATTCACTAGAGTTAGAAAACTTTCTACAAAGCTATACAAAAGACAAGTTTGTTCTTTTAATTGATAGAAGAAAGATATAATGTATGATAAGTTCATGGAAGATGAATACAAAAGTGAATAGATTAAAGCTATGCAAGATGATATGGAATCTTTACATGAAAATCACACTTATGAGTTAGTAAAATTACTGAAAGGTATGAAAGTTTTGAAAAACAAATAAATGTACATAATAAAGAATGAAAAACATAGTTTTAGGCCTTAATATAAGGTAAAACTTGTTATAAAGGATTCAATTAAAGAAAAGAAGTTAATTTTAGTGAAAAATTTTCTTCTATTATGAAAATGTCTTCTATATGTATAATACTTAACTTATTAGTTAGTCTTGATTTAGAAATTGAGTAAATGGATATAAAGATAGCCTTTCTTCATAGTGATTTAGAAGATGATGTTTACATGGAGCAGCCAAAAAAGTTTAAAAGTGAAAGGAAAAAAAATATGTATGTAGGTTGAGAAAGAAGCTTTATAGGTTAGAATAGGCTCATAAACAATGGTACAAGAAGTTTGAGTCAAATATAAAAGAGCAAGGTTACTAGAAGACAACATTTGATTATTATATGTTTCTACAAAACTTCTCCATTAATGATTTTGTCATTCATTTTCTCTGTGTTGATGATATTCTGATTGTTGACAAGAATATTATAAGAATTATTGAATTAAAGAAATAATTAAATAAGTTTTTTGCCATGAAAGGTTTGGATCAAGAAAAATAGATTCGAGCATGTTGATTACTTGAGATAAAGGTGTAAAAAATCTTTATTTGTCATAAAAGAAATACATCAAAAAGGTGTTTCAAAGGTTTGTTATGGAAAATGTCAAAGTTGTTTCTAGTCTTTTTGCTACTCACTTTAAATTGAATATTGAGTAATATTCAACTATGGATAAGGAACAACAAGATTTGAGCAGAATTTCTTATGCCTCAACAATTAGAAGTTTAATATATGTCATGGTATGTACTAGATCCAATATTGCTCATGCCATTGGTGCAGCAAATAATTTTCTCTCAAATTTAGGCAAAGGGCATTAGAATGCTATAAAATGGATTATGAAATACCTCTAAGGTATAACTAATTTAAGCTTATATTTTGGAGATGAAAAATCCTTACTAATTACTTTTACTGACGTAAACTTAGCTAGAGATATTGATTCTCATAAGTCTAATTCTAGTTACCTAATCAAGTTTGCAAAGGGAGTTATGGCATGGCAAACTAGATTGCAAAAATATGTTGCTCTTTCAACAACAAAAGTGGAATTTATTGTAACAACTAAAACATGTAAAGAATTATTATGGATGAAGAAATTTCTTTAGAAACTTAGATTTAAGTAAGATCATTATATTTTATTTTATGATAATCAAAGTACAATATAACTTGGTAAGAATTCTACTTTCCCTACAAGGTCAAAACATATTGATGTTCATTGCCATTAGACACAAGATGTTTAAGTAATAAATTTTGGAACTTGAGGAAGTTCATATAGAAAAAAATAGTGTTGATATGTCAACTATACCTTTATTTAAGAAAAACTTGAAGCATATCACTCAATATTCAAAATGATAATCTTCCCTACTTAGTCAGAATAGCGATATTTGTTGGTAATTTCCTCTTAAGTGGAACCACAATGTCCTTTATATTTTTTATTTGTTATAAATAGTGAAAAGAAAAATAAAATAAAGCAAATAAAGAGCTTATTGCTCATCATGTTATTGAAAGCCCAAATTGACTTATTTAGGTGTGCATGAAACAAAAGCCAAATTTGGCTTGAAAAGGAAGCCACTTTTTTGTTGAAAGGCTTTAAAGCATTTTATGTTGTGTCTTGGTTTTTATAAATAGAATTGAAAGAAAAAAATATTAGCCATCACAAGGTTTCATGTAAGCATATGCCTTAATGAATTGCATAGGTAGAAGTTATGAAAGTTATCTTCTGAGTTACACTGGCATCATAGAGATAAAAATAGATTGCTCATCTTATACTTAACATTATGCCAAAAGATTTATCATTATATTTGCTCATATTTATATCAAATTTGGGTATGTTCTTTCTAGTAATTTGGGTAGTGTATTAAATATTTTTCTACTAGCTTCTTTTTCTTTATTAGCTAGTTTCACATAGTAATTGGTTGTGATTATTGTGCTGATTCTGTTGAATATTTCACCTATTTTGGTGATTAATTATTATACTGATTATTCCTTGGAGGCTAGAATTTCTAAAAAGATATTGTATTCATTATTATATTAGTGGAAGTTTGCATCCATTATTATATTAGTGGGGGTTTTTTTATTGGATTGGATCTTGTGATTTTTATTTTAACATTGAAGGATTTTTTGCATTAAAAATTATTAGTCTCCTTATTTATTTTTCTTATATTAATTTTTGGTGATTTATTTAATTGCACATATGGAAAAAATTGATTGAGTCATTTATTTAATTTTTACTACATGTTACTCTAGTCATAATTTTTTCCTAAGACATACAATTCTTAACAAATTTCAACTATACACCTTATGTAGAAATTCAAAGAGAAGGTGACATAACAAAACCTTTAAAATTCATGAATTTCCTCCCCACATGTAGAAAAACTTATGCATAAGAGCTAAAAGGTGGCTACCAACATATGTTCCAAAATAATGAATTTTCACTATAATTGTTGATAATCAATAAAATGATGAGAAAGATGCAAATATCGATTGAAATTTTCAAATAGAAACAAAGATTGATTGTATAATGTTATAGTCAGGGCTTTTGCTATCCGCAAAGGCATAAGAAAATAAATTTGCTAGTTTAATCGAAGTTAAGAATGAAATTCATTTTGAAACTTTTAAGAAACTTTAAGGCAAGAAGTTGCAATCTAGTCAATTGATGGCCTCATAGAGCAGTCAATACATAAAGAAAGGCTTAGAATTTATGTAAATAAGTTTAATTACTCAGGAGCAACTTGATGTCAATTAATATTTTTTGGGTAGAATGCATTTTCTGAGAAGAAGAAGAAGAAGAAAAGATAAAATAATGTGTAAAATAATTATTAGAAATATATTGAATATTATGCATACAAATTTCAAGTTATTCTTTTGCATATATATATAAAAAACTTCTTTCAATTATTGAAAATAAATAATTAAAGTAATAATTACTTATCTTTATAATAGCTATGAACTCTAAAAAATTCAACACCCATTTATCTTTTGCATTTTTAATCACACACTAACACTATACTATGAGAAATTATACAATGAAATCTTTCTTCAATATTCTTTGTTCCTCATTTGGATTTAATTGTTACTATAAGTCATATATCCTTGTTATCTGATATGAAATAAAACCTTCAAAAACTTTATCAAAATATATCATGAAACAAAATAGAAATAAGTTAGAAAATGTGATGCGCTTAAAATGTGTTACAAAGAACACTACCCTTTAAGCGACTTCACCCCTACTATTTGTTATAGTGTTTTATGGCAAATCACTCCTAAGATTTATCTAAGCACTACAGAGATTAAGCAACCAAAAATCTAGTAATCTCTCCTTAGGAACTTTTTTAAATGATTTAGAGAAGTAATAAAGTGATAAAAAATAAAGATTCATTTATTCTTTTCATTTATAATAAAAGATAAATTCATTTTATTCATTTCCATTTACTTACAATCATTTGTGGACTGTGAATTGGCTAAAAAATTTAATTTTTTGTATATATATATTTATTTCACTGTTTCAATCATATTTATAGATAATGTTTGAATTAACATGTTCCTTAAACATGAACCATCTTAATTTTGAACTAATATGTCTATTTACCATGAATTAACATGACTCTTGATCATAAACCAACATGATTATTAATCATTAACTATCATGTCTTTTGACATGACTTTTGATTATTAAATAACATGTGTCTTGATCATGAATCAAAATGTCTCTTGATTATGAAGTAATACATCCCTTGATCCTTAACCAACATGATGTCTCTTAACCATGAACCAATGTGTCTTTTGATCATGAACCAATGTATCTTTTGATCCTTAATTAATATATCTTTTGATTATCATGTCTTTTGAGCACAAATCAAATCTTTATTAAATATTAACCATCAAACCTTTTGATTATGAACTAATGTGTCTATCCATTATGAATGAGCATGTCTCTTTAATCATAAATCAACACATTTCTTAATCATGTACCATCATATTTCTTGATTTCAAAATAATATGACTTTCCAACAATTTCTAACAATTATTGTGTGTATTTTATTATTTTAATTTGGGGATTTAACATCACACATACATAACAATTTATAAACTAGTTCCAACAAATATAAGTTTGATTTTAAATTAATCTAGCCCAATCTTCTTATTACTTAATTATTCATGAATTTATACGAATTTAATTATAAAATATATTTTTATTTCTATTTTATGTAAATTGTATAAATATATATATAAATTTATTTTACTAAATTATAAATAAATAAATATAAATAAGACATAATAAATAATATGTTAAGTTTAGAATTTAGGTTCATATAAATTTATTTTACACTTATGTGGATTCGTATAAGTTCATTTGTAATTTGAGTTTGAATTTGGATTCAAATCGGATTAAAAATTTGAGTCGTTAATGCATGATTTGACCATTATTATTCATCATCCTTATATATTTTACAATCATGCTAAACAACCCCTTTGGAAGAGCTGAATTCGAGCTCCGAAATGAAATGGCATATTTCAAGTCATCAAATGTAGTATAACGAAATCATTTATTTAGTAATAAAAAATAAAATAAAAAGGGCTCGGCACCTTAAGATTGTCATCTTCTATGCAATTATGGAGCGACATCGTGTAATAGTAGTTAAGATCAGTAGAAATGCTAATTACTTATTTACGTTATTCTTTTAAAATTCTCATTCTTGAAAACATCATTGAATTATTGATATATTGTTCGAAAAACATTTACTAATAAATTATGTAAATACTATCTCTATTTTTAAAAGTTTATATAGGTTTCCTCTAAATAATCAATTTTCACCGTATTTTCTTATATTTATTATTTTCTATTTTCCAACTATTAAGAGTATATTTGATTAGAAGAAATGGAATGAAAAAAAAATGAAAATGGTTCAAAAGTATATCTGGTAGCCATTATATAATAAAAATTCTCATTCTTTAAGGAATAATCATTGTATCGAATATTAGAATATTCATTCAAAGTAAAAGTGATGGAATAACTCATTCTCTCATTTTTGGATTGAACTTTTAATAATATTATCCTAGCTAAATTTTAAAAATTGTAAAATTATTCATTTTTTTATGATATTGTAGTTAAAGTTTTACACATTTTTCAAAAAAATTTATTACTTTTATTATAAGTGTAAAAATATTTCAAACTTCTTATTAAGTATATGATATTTAATTTTTTTAATAATTGAAAATATTAAATAATATAAAATAAACATCAAGTCATCCATATTTTCCTTTAACAATATATAATTTTTTTAACAATTTATGATTGCAATATAAATGAACATAATAGACCCTATTAATATTTTTTTAATTGAATATAATGTAATCTTAAATTAAACTCATTTTAATAATTTAATATACATATATATAAATTATTCAATTAAATACAAATTGTTTATATGTTTAAACATAGAAAATTTATAAATAAATAAAAATAATATTATCATTTTTGACACAAAATTGTACAAGTTTCTACACTTATTTTTAATTAAAGAGTATTATTATCATTTGTAATTTTTTCCATTCTATTCCATCAAATTTTTGTTATATCAAACAAGAAATAGAATAAAATGTTTATTCCATTCTTTACTGTACTAAATATAATTATGAAATTATTATTCCATTATATCCCATTTCATTCCTTTTAACAAAAGATAACGTTAGTTTTCTATTTATGTATGGTCAAAAGTCACTTTTTATTATAAGATATAAATTGTACCCCTAATTTCATAGGATAAATATGTGGACTATTTTTAGAAATACTTTTAGGCCTTTTTTCTCTAATCTATTTTTGTACTTCAATTAATAAAAATTACAATATATTTTAATATGAAAATTGGCTTTCTATTATTACCAACAAAAATATTTCCATCAATCAAAAATAAATATAATGTATTTTAATATGAAAATCATTTTTTCATTATCACAAAGAATAAGCTTTATTTCATTAACAAAAAAATAATATTTTAATATGAAAATATTTTTTTATTATAAGAAAAAATTAATTTTTATTAACTAGAAGAATTTTAATTAGAAAATTATTTTTATGATAAAAATCATTTTTGTTAATAAAAATAAAATATAATGGACCTAGGTTATTGTGCACATTGAAAATTAAAAGTAATACATACTCAAATATTAAAAGAATTAGATGAGGAAAACAACAATAGCAAATTATTGATTTGAAGAATTAGATTGAAGTGATTAGACTAACGCTAATTTTGTCATGAAAAGTAATATCTTGTGAAAATCTTACTTTTTAGATGATTTTAGTGCTAAGAAGGAATATTTCTAATAGAATTATGTTGATTAAAATAACATATAAATTTTAAAAATGGATCAAAGATTTTGTAATTTTTCAATAATTCAAAAAAAGTCATCTAACTATTTTTCTCTAAATTCACTTAAGCACATAATGAGTAACTACTATTTGATCATTGCCATTTGCCACAACATTATTTTGAGTGAATGTTGTTAACATCAAAGAAGTTAATCATTATCTTTTGATGATTACAAATTCATTGTGTGCTATTATATAGCTTTTTCTTTAATGATTATGCACTAGGACAAGCTAAAGAAATGGACAACGCATAAAATCCTAGGTTCAAATCATTATAATGTTAGATAGTGATTGATAAAAATCCTAAAACTCAAGTATCTACTTTTTCAAACTCATTCTTGTAAATGTTCTTTAATTAGGGTATTTTTACAAACTTGCATAAAATTGTTATTGAATTTGGCTCTATGAATAATTGTTTAAAATCTTGAAAATGGAACTGGACATGGTTAGTTCTTGGTTGTGTGTCTATTATGCCAGGTTTTCACTTAAAAACAAGGGAAACTAAGCTAATAGTTGATTGTTAAATGCTTAATAGTTAATTGCAAGCCTTTATCCCTTATTCTTAGTAGAAACTAGGATAATAGTTAATGGTTATGGGTGTAACAATCAATTGTTAGCCTTAAGTTCCATTTGAGAGCCTACTAAAAGACACAATAGTTGGCTATTATGCCTCATGATAGTTGACTATTACAAGCTAATATGAAATGTTTATAGAGTGTAATGGTTATTTTCTATCAAACTTATCCTAAATCACCATATAATAGTAATATTTCATTTCTCACACTTATATACATGGGTTTTATGATGAAAGTCACTAAATCCACGCATTTTCAATATATGGAAACTCTTGGAAAACTTTTTCTCTCGAAGTCTATTAATTTTCTTTCTTCTTTATCAAGTTCTTTATTGTGTAATCCAACTATTGAGAGTTATAATCTTATATTTCCTTGATTCAAATCAAATATCCTATACAAATTAGGGTGAGGAATCCCTAAGAAAGCTAAAAGTGTGGCATCTTTTGTATAGATAAAGCTTTGAGTGAGGAATCTCCAAAGGATTATTGTTTATTTAAGAATATCTTGTAAGAAGCTTCTTCAAGTGCTTGGTTCAAATTAACAAAATCCAAGCTTAATCAGCTTGGTAGTGTATATAATCCTTGGAGTTTCAAATCTTCAAAACTGAACCATTATAAATCATTGTGTTTGATTTTCTCTAACTCTATCTCTTTTAATTTCAACATTTTACATTGAATATTTTTAGATATATTTGTGATAATTTGTTTACCCTTGTTAATTGTTAAGATTGCAAATCTTGCACTACTTGAAAAATGGTTGAAATTGTTCATCAAGAGTTTCCAATACATTTGAATTAAAAAAGAATTGAAATTTTGAAGTGTTTTTGAAAAATCTCATAATATTCTAAAACCTAATTCACCTATTTTTGGTGGAGGTTGGCTCTTTTGACAAGATTATGATATATTAAAAAGATACTATAGATTTAAATAGTTCTAATATTTTACTTAAATGTCGTTCATTAAATAAACCTCTAGGTTTCAATAGACAACATTATACATGTTGAAAATAAAAAATGAAAAATTTCATAGAAGCCATAGATATTGATATGTGGGAACTAATTGAGAAAGGATATAATCTACCAGCCAAGAAAGGAAACAATGTTAATATTTTAAAAGCAAGAATTGATTGGAGTGAAAATGTTAAAAGAAAATATCAACTTTACTTTAAAGTTAAGTGGATTTTATTAGATTCTTTGTGGCCAAGCAAGTATAAGAGAGCCCTAATTGCTTAACAACGAAAGAAATATCAAATGTTCTTGAAATGGCTCATATAGGAACCACACAAGTTAAATATAAACTATTTAGAATGAACGATCATAAATTTACTAAAGACATGATATAAAGATTTACTACACTTATTAACTAATTAAGTTTTCTTAATAGGAACTTATGGATGATAAATTGGTCTATAAATTACCTAAATCATTAACAATTGAATGGCAGTCAAAGATCACCATCATCAAGGAAGTTATGACAATCAAAATGCCAATATTACAAGATCTATTTTGAAATTTGGAGCAATATGAATTAGAACTCAAGAGATATGCAAACGATAATGAAAGAAAGAAAAAAAAATCTCTTTCGCTAAAAGCTAAAGCAATTATTGATGATGAAGACATTAATTAAGAATGTCAAGAGGATATTCTTAATACTTCATTTGAAGATAACTTGACCCTTCTCACTAAGAAATATCAAAGAGCAATCAAAAGAATTAGTGGAAGAATAAGAGTTCTTCATGCAAGCAAGCAAGCCCATAACTAAAGGAGAAGGAAATAAGTAAGCTACTCCAACTTGCTATGAATGCAATAAGTTAGGATATATTAAGTTTGATTACCCTATATACTTGAAAGAGTAACTAATGTATGAAAAAGGAAAGAACAATTGTTTTAACAAGAAAACTTAACTAGCAACATGGGAAGATGATAATGATAATGATCTTTGTGAGGGAAATGATGAGTATGAGGAAAAACTTCTTTGCTTAATAGCCATTGGAGATCATAATAAAGAATAGGTATTCTTCTTTGATTTTGATGATGAATCTAGTTATGTGCTTATTGATTTTTAGTGTTGATTTACTTAAGGCAAAAAGAAATGTTAATCTTTAAAAAAAGTTATTTCTTCTTTGGAAAAGAATATTAAGCATTTAGAAAAAAATGATTAATTACTTCAAGAAATAAAAAGTCATAAGAAAATGTCATAAACATATGTCTCTCATGAAAATCTCAAGCAAAAGCTTGATGATTTAACTAAAACTCTTGTCAAGTTCACAAAAGGAAAAGATACACATAACACTCTAGTTGGTCAAAGAACAAGTTTCAACAAAGGTCTTGCTTCATACCAAATAAGAAAAATGTCTTTTATAAAACTTCTTTACTAAAGAGACCATGGAAAGGCAACCTAATATAACTTATTTCTATTATGGGCAAAGAGGACATGGAATTTATTCTTGCTATTACAAAAGAAACACTTATGTTGGAGTGACAAAAATTTAGGTCCTATAAAAGACATATGTTGCTACTAACACCAATGGACTTAAGGCAATATAGGTACCAAAGATCAAGAATTAATATCTCTTTTATAGGTATACATGAGATCCCAAAGTGACGTGGTATTTAGATAATGGGTGTTCAAGGCAAAGCTCTTCTCCTTGACACTCAAATAAGAAGGAACACCTTTGGAGATAATGCAAAAGGTAAGGTAATAGGAATTAGTAAAGTGGATAAAAATATCAAATCTTTTATTGATGATATTTTATTTGCGAAAGAGCTCAAACATAACTTGCACAGTATTAATCAATTTTGTGATAAAGAAAACAAAGTCACCTTTTATTCAACTTATTACATTGTTAAAAATCATAATGATAGGTGTTAACCTTAGCCCCATCTAAAAGATTCTTTTAATTATAACAACACATTTTGGCCTTCTTAAGTATGATGAAAAATCACTTGTTCCATCAAGCCAAACTAAAAGAATGAAAATTATTGAAAACTATTAGTTAGGACTTTATTACTTTTAGGTTCAATTGTGGAAAAGAAAATTAAATTAAATTAAATGGGTTCAAAATTTATGTTTTAAGAAAATATTTTTTAAAATTAAATCTTGTGTTAAATGGAACTTTTACAAGAGTTGGAATCAATCTTAGGGCAACATTAGACTTCTTAATGTGTAAAATCAAATTTTTAAGTGTTCAAATTCTTAAAACTTAGATATAGGGTGACAAAATCGATTGTGCAATCAATTCTAGCCTTCTAAAGCCATTTTAAGCAAGATAAATTGATTGTATTTTTGATTCAGCATGGCCCCAACAAGTGTAGTATCCCCTACTTCTCATTTTTTAACTTTACCTTAACAAAATTGATTATGCAATTGATTTTGAGCATCTAGAGACAAAACAATCTCTAGGTGAATCGATTGTACAATTAATTCATCCTATGACATTTCAAAATGCATAGCCAAGTGAATTGATTACACACTTATTTCACCATGCATGTTTCAAAACTTTTAAAGCCTGGGTGAATAGATTATGTGATTGATTCATCGATTTTTTACACTTCCATAATAGTTATATTTTATGTATAATAGATTTTTAAAATTTTCTACTCCTATATTAATCCTTGAAATCATAGTTAAAACATAAGAAAAGGCTTTACTGTTACATAAATATAAAATACTCATCTTTTTTTCTTATCTATGCTTCAAGTCCCTTGAACCCATAAGATTAAAATTCCTTTTCTTAACTCTTTAATATACATTCAAACTTTAAAGAATCTGTGAGCTACTTTTTCAAATTTTAAAACATTCATTGGTTATAATATAGGGTGACGTATCCCCAAGATATCCAAAAATATGGAATTTCTTGATAAAATACTCTTTGTTAGCCTTAAGATTATATATGATGAGTTTTCATGATGACAAATAGGTGTTGCAATAACATTGTATGTCTTGTGCTAAAGTAATATATTATATAAGTTTTAATAGACATACTAAGTTATGGTTGATGCATATATGATATAATGAATATGTTTGTTCTTGTATATGCATGATAAGAACTAAGTGTTTACAATAGCATTGCATGTCTTTATACCAAAATGTTATAAAATCTTCAATAGACATGCTATAGTATGATTGAAATAGCAATGCTTGATTATATGCTAAAAGAGCTATATTGTAGACAAGCATTACTAAGCATATGATTAATCAAGATATATAAAAGGATGATCATGCATGAACTTGGGCTAATTGGTTTTATATGAATTATGCATCAATATCTTTATATATTAGATTAGACTAACTATATTGTTTGCAAGGTTGATGAACTTGTATATAGGAAAGTTCAAGATGAAGAAGAGTGAGCATTGAAGCAAAAGAATGGAAGATCACATCATGCTCAACTCAATAACAAGAAATAAATACAAGAAAGAAGATGTGGTTCAAGTATTGAGGATTGAGAAGATTAAAAGCTTGAAAACATCAAGAAAGTCAAGGAACTTTATTGGTATAGTTTTTCATCCTAAGGCTTAGTCCTTCTTGTAAAATAGAGTATTTTATGATATAGAGCTCAAATATGTTTTTCATAATCTTAGCTTGATCAAAATTCTTTAAAAAATAGCTCACAATCATGTTTTTACAAGATAACCTATGGCGACATTTCAAAAACAAATGAGATACGAGTTTTTTATGTTTTCAGTTTTGACCTCTGGTTATTCTCTTAATCATATCTCATAAAATACTTATGTTTTTGCTGTCAAACTTTTTTCATATGAAAATAAACTCAAAGAACTTTCCGTGGACAAATCATTTACTTAAAATGATCAATATATGAAAGAGTTATGATCTCTTCGAGTCATAATCTCTTCAAGTTGAGTATAAAAACTAACTTTCTGCATGATAGTCATTTCTAATGTGTGCTCATTGTTTTAATCATATCTTGAAAAATACAAATGATATGAGCATGAAATTATTTTTATATGAAAATAAACTCAAAGGGCTTTCCATGAATTGGTCATTTGCTTAAAATGACTGAGATCTGAAAAAGTTATGAATTTTACAAATTGAGTCTTAAAATCAGATTTTTATTAATTCACTATTTTTTACCTTTGATCATTGTTTTCAATATATATTAAAAATGGCATCATATATGAGTATAAAAATAGTCCTATTTGAAATTAGACTTAATTATCTTTCCAATGATAGGTCATTTTCTTAAAACGTACTTAAAATGAAGAAGTTATAACCTTTTAAAGTTGAGTCTACATTTTTGTATAGGTGAATTGATTGGCCAATTGATTCCAGGCATCCAGAGAGCAAATTGGTTTACCCGAATCAATTGAACAATCGATTCTCAAAGTTTAAAAAATTTTTCAAAGGAAAATCAATCAATTTTTGAATCAATTCATGTTTTCAAAAGTTTGATCTCTCTTTCCAATGAGTCAATTGCTCAATCCACTTTTTATGTCCTATTTTTTTCTCAATCTTATTTCAAAAAAGGCTGAATCAATTCAGCTCATCCAGAGCTGAAATGGAGTTAAAGTGAATTAATTCACTAAGGAGTTTTTCAAGTATGAATCAATTCCCAAATCAATTCATTAACCTTTTTTAAATTTTTCATAGGGTCTCTGAATCGATTCCAGCAAGGCGCCAACAACTTCATAACGGTTATATTTACTGAGTAATGGCTAGTTTTCATTCCTAACAACCCCAAATGGCTATAATACTCCATGGGCTTCATATATAAGCTAAGAAATATAAAATACAATGAAGAGAGAGGCTGAACTTCAATTAAAAATATCATTTTACATCCTTCTTCATCCAAATCATGAATTGAGCTCTACTTTGTGAAATTCTTCTATTCCAAGAGCTTCATTTGTTTTATCCACTCTTTAAGAGAGTTTATTTAAGTTCTTATTCATCTTATATCACTTTGAAATTGTAAAGGGTGAGATATCCCTTAGAGCATCATTGAGAGGGTGAGGAATCCCTTGTAAAGAGAGTTTTTGCTCAAGGAAGAACAAGGAATTGTAAGGCTTCTTCAAGTGCTAATTGAAACTTAAAGAGATAGTGGATTAACATAAGCTTGGAGAGCTTGGAGAGTGGATATACACCTTGATGAGGATATCTAAGAGAGGAACCACTATAAATCCTTGTGTTTGATCTCTCTTCCTTATCTTTTTATTGGTTATGCATCATTACTCTGTTTTTTACTAGTTTATGCTTTATTTTGCTACTATTGTTAATTGATATATTGTGCTCCAATATTAATCTTGTTGCTTGAATGATTATACACTTAAAAGATTTATATATATCCATGCATATGTTTCTTGATTATTTTATCTATGCATAGTTGATGAACTTGTTGAATACATTATGCTTCAATGTTAACCTTCTTGGATTCAATAATTGAAAAAGAAATCAACATATGCATTAGCTTTTTAATCCTTATCTATGCATAATTGATTGAGTTATTTTGTACAAGTGTACTGAATTGTTATATCTTGAGTGCAAATATATTCATAAAACCTTCTTAGAAGTGTTTAAATCAAAATCATTCTTCTGGCTTCCCAAAATTCAAAAGGTTTCTAAAAAGAATTTGAAAAATAAGAAAAATTTTAGAAACACCCAATTTACCCCTTCTTTGGTGTAGGTTGCTAAGGTCAACACTCTGTGACAGAAGGAATCTCCAAGTGATTAAAGAGAAAACTCAAAAATTATACAAAGGCTTATTCAAGTGCCCTTTTCAAACTTGAAATGATAATGGGCTTTTTCAAATCCAAGTCAGATAGGCTTAATAGTAGATGTACTCCTTAGAATATTAGATCTTCAAGCCCAAACTACTATAAATTACTACGTTTGATCTTCTTTACCTTTATCTCTCTATTTCCCTGCATTATACTTTATTTTTCTTGTTGAAATTATGAAATTATTATCCTTAACTATTTCATTCTTGATCATTGTATTGAATAATCATTTGTTTATTGTTTCCAAATGTAAATAGATCGCTAAAGTTTTACAAAACTTATTTGAATTTTAAAAAGTGAAAAAAATTCTAAAACTTAATTCACACACTTTTAGGTGGAATCCTTAATTGCATTTGATATCCAAGCTTAACTCTTATGACAAGATCTTGCAATCTCAAGAGGATCCTTATGGACATGAATGGTTCTAGTATTTATCCAAATGTCCTTCATTAAACAAGCCTCTAAGTTTCAATAGATAACATTATACATATTGAAAACAAAAGATGAAAGATTTCATAAAAGCAACTAATGTTAACATATGGGAATTAATTAAGAAAGGATATAATCCACTAAATAAGAAAGAAAATAATGTTGATGTTTTAAAAGCAAGTGCTACTTGTAGTGAAGATAATAAAAGAAAATGTTAACTTCACTCCAAAGTTAAGTAGATTCTATTAAATTCCTTATGGTTAAGTGTATATAAGAGAGTCTTAAATTGCTTGACAATAAAAAAATGTAGGATGTTCTTGAAGTAGCTCATATAAGAACTATACAAGTTAAAGAAAGTAAAATGCATACACTTGTTTTTCAATATAAGTTATTTAGAATGAATGATGGTGACTCCATTAAAGATTTAATGCAAAGATTTACTACATTTGTTAACTAATTAAGTTTTCTTGGCAGAAATCTTACAAATAGTGAACTAGTCCACAAAATGCTTAAATCATTGACAATTGAATGGCAATTAAAGATCATCGCTACTAAGGAAGCCATGAAAATAAAAATGTCAACTTTGCAAGACTTCTTTAGCAACTTGGAAAAATACAAACTAGGACAAGCTAAGGAAATGGAAGATGCATAGGATCCTAGGTTTAATTCATTATAATATTAGATAGTGATTGATGGAAATCCTAAAGCTTAAGAATCTACTTTTTCAAACTCATTCTTGCAAAAAAAATTTTGACTGGGATATTTTTACAAACTGGCATAAAAATGTTATTAAACTTGTCCCTATGGAAATTTGTTTAAAATCTTAAAGATGGGACTAAAAATGGCTAATTCATGGTTATGTGTCTATTATGCTATGTTTCCACTTAAAAATAGGGGAAACTAGGCCTACAATTGACTGTTAGACTCTATCCCTACTCCTAGTGGAAAATGGGCTAACAATCTATTGTAATAGGTGTAACAGTTGATTGTTAGCCTCTGGTTCCCTTTAGGACCTTGTGAACATTATAATAATCGATTGTTATGCCTTATAATAGTTAATTGTTATAGGTCAATCTAAAATTTTTACGAAGTATAATGGCTATTTTCTGTGTAGAAATTCTCAGAAAACTTTTTCTCAAGTTCTATTGATTTTCTTTCTTCTCTATCACGCTTTTGACTGAGTAATCAAACTATTAAGCTATAAGCTTATATTTCCTTGGTTCAAATCAAATCTCATATGCATATTAAGGTGAGGAATCCTTAAAAAGGCTAAGAGTGTGGCATCTCTTGTATAGATAGAAAATTAAGTAAGGAATCTTTGATGAATTATTGTATATTCAAGAATATTTTGTAAGAGGCTTTTTCAAGTGTCTAGTTTAAACTTGGAGATAATAGATTAGCAAAATTCAAGCTCATCAACTTAGTAGTAGATGTAGTCCTTGAAGTACTGAATTTTTAAAGCTGAATTACTATTAGTCATTGCATTTGATTTTCTCTAATTCTATCATTTTTTAATTATAGTACTTTATCTTTAAACATTCTTAGATATATTTATGATCATTTATTTGACCTTCTTAAATGTTGAGGTTATGAATTTTACATTATTTGAAAGCTGGTTGTTGTCACGACCGAATCTGATTGTAACTGGTGTGGATCTCGATATAGGTTTCCACAAGTCTTAACACTTATTCACTTTTTCTATTTAATGTAAGTTTCCAAATTTCTAGGAAGACTTAAAATTTCACTTTAAATTTTGTGAAAAAAAATGAAACAAAAATCTCTCCTATTTTTAAACACTTTCTAAAGGTCACCTGCTGTATAACACAAAACTTGTATATTTTTAGATACGATAGTAACAGACATATACACAATACAATATAATTTCAAATTTATACACGTATAAAAATTCAACACATTATAAATCTCTACTTTAATACTAATCCCATATGAAACCTAACTGTCAAATCTTCCAATTTAGGCGATCTTTGATTCTCCATGCACGAGACATAACTTAAATAACTTTCTTAACCTTAAATCGATAGAAATAATCAAAATGAGTTCTAAAAACTCAATGAGCATATATCTTTCATTACATTGCAGGATCTTAGCTCTATATTTATACATATATGTATGTGTATTAAACTAGTAAATGATAGCAAACCCATTTTCTTGTAGTTCTGCAATATACAAAACTAAACCTTCAAGTTGGGAGTTCACCTACGCACAACTTCAATTCTATATCTTATATCATAAATTACAACAAGCTTAACTACTTACTAGTGTACAATATTATTATCAACTGACACCCTACCCATTCTAGGTAATTAATTCATTCACAAATAGTCATGAAAGCTAAACCACAAACAAATCAAGACAATCACATCAAGTCAAATAGTAATATTCAATCATAGATAAATTTTCAATACTGCATCTCATCTAATTCAATTTGAAGAGTCATTAAACATTCAAATGGCTGTCAAACCCATTCATAAGTCATTTGCCTAGAATTTTACATCTGACTTTACATTATCACCCCATCACATTTCTTTTTCAAATGTCACTCAATGCATAAGTCATAATTTAATATCTCTACTACCATAGGGCAATATCAATCACATTACAGTGTATAACATAACCACATTACAATGTCTTCCTACATGGTCACAATAATTTATTTTCATTGCAACCAGTTGTCAAAAGTATAATGACTCCACCATCCTTCCACTGCTCAACTCTAATTTACTTAACAAATAATTACTATTTTATCACTAACATCAGTATTATGCCATCCATACGTAGCTATAAAGATAAGATAATGATGAACCATATTCTATAATTACGCCTTTAAGGATTCTCAAATGGATGAATAAGTAATTCATGCTATTTATAAAAGAGATTATATATATATCACATGAACTAAATATTCTTAAAATATAGGTTTAAGGTAAATATATACTCACTTAGTAGGGCACATTCACAAAAGGAGCTCAGAATGTGCTTTTATCTTCATCGTTCACCATTCATAATAATATTATAAATACAAAAGTACTATTTATTTTTTTCTTGCAAGCATTATAGATCCAAGTTTCAGATCATAATATAGTAATATTTCTATTTATCAATTTCTTGTATTTATTATTATAAGCTTATACAATCAAACACCATATTTTTAAATATTTATTTAGGCCAACTTCAAATATCAAAATATCAACTTTTATGAAATAATTACACTCTATGTATAGTAAAATAACATTCTAACACCTTAGATAATTACTTTTACTAGTATTATGTCAATTATCCAGATGTAAGAATAAAAATGAGATTTTCTAAAATGAGTATGAAATAATCAAAATATTAAAGTCTTATAATGTAAAATTATTATATTTGTACCTTTCTAGGATTTTACAACATAAAAAATTTATTTTTCTTACGTATCATCATATACATCAAAATACTTGTAAGAATGGATTTTTCCTAAAATAAATAACTACCCCTTAAAATATTATTATATAAAATAATTCTACTCACGATTATTAAATATTATACCGCACAAAAATCATGTCTCTTTCAAGCTATCATCACCTATCTCAATTATATATAAATGGGTTTTATAGCATAATCACAAATCATTCAAAATCATAAGATGTAATATATTAAAAATACTACTAGTATGATGATTTAACAATTTATAGTATAAAAATTATTTAATTATTTATTTAGTTATTTATTTAAGTGAGCATCATGTACTTAAATTTATATACAAAATGAATTTCCTTTTATTCTTGTTTGAATTTGCCATAAGAATAGCATAAAATACTCTATTCATATCTTAATCATTCTATTTTAACATTATATAATATAAATATTATATTTTTTATGATTTCATCATATATCTCAGATATATATAAAAGTGAGTCTCTTGAGTTAGTACTTGAACCATCATAAAAATTAGGACTTTACAATATCATCAAACGTATCTCGCTTGAGCTCACTGACAGGGAAATCACGCCGGAACGCCGATGAAAGGTGAAGAGGACCGCAGCTCCTCTGTTCTACCATTCACAATACAACACGACTCTAGCTCAACTTTGCTGTTGCCTCATGCCACCCACAACTACAGCTAGCTGAGGATGAACCAACAACAATGGCAGAGGTAGCAACCTGAGACGAAATCACGAACTAGCCTCCCATCATCAGACATCTGTGGACAAAAGAAAATGGTAGCAAAAGAGAGAAACAGAAGTACATGCAAGAGGCAGATCAGCATACAATAGCAGTCAAACGATTTTGTAATGGTGCGACGGAGATGCCGCCACACAACAACAATAGATATGGGCCAATCGTGAGGAGAGGTGAAAGGCGGTGGGTCTATTGTGTGAGAGAAAGTTAATTAAAAAAAATAAGATGAGGATAAAAATGGCGGCAAGAAGTGTGTAGAAAAAGAAAGAAGCAGTAAATTTTTTTCTTTTAATAAGTAAAGAGAAAAGGAGCTAGTGTACCAATCTAAGGAAACAAAGGAAATAATAGGAATATATTAGTGGGAAAAATTGAGAAAAGGAGGGAGGAGCAACAAAAATATAAAAGGGAAGGAAAAATGTAAAAAGATAAATAAAATAAGCTGCAGGAAATAATTTCATGCTTCTCACACTACTAAATTCATTTTTCCTTATGTAAAATGTCAACTATTTATTTATTTAAAAATTCATTTCATAAAACTAATTTTATTTAACATATCAATTCAATAATTTTGAATCCTCCTTCAATATATAAATATATTTGAAAGTTCTAAAATAATTTTGTCAACTTTTCACAATTCTCAAAATAATTTTATCAATACAAACAACTTATTTTATAAATTCCGCACTTTCAAACTTTACATTTTACGATAAAATATTATAACAATCTTAGTAAATATTTCAATTTCTCACAAGTAATTTATCAAATAAAAATAATTAATTTTATACTTTTGGTTACTAAAAATATTTTCAATTTACAAGAAAATTCTTATTGAAAATATTTAAACAAATCTTGAACCAACACTAATTAATTAAATATAATTTGAATATCAAAAGATATTTAAAACAAATTATTATCGTAATAAATAAAATAAATACACATTAACATTAAAATTTATAAAATTTTATTTTGAGATATTACAGTCGTAAATTGTTCACCAAGAATTTGCAATACATTTAAATTGAAAAGGAATTGAAAAAATGAATTATTTTTGAAAAATATGATAAAATTTTTAAATTCAATTCACCCCTTTTATGGAATTCTTGGTAACAAATACTATTTGCACCAAACGGGGGTGAAATTATGGTGGCTTCTTATTTTCCTTAATTGTCGTGGCATTAAGTTAATTTCGATTAAATTGAAAGCCGGATGACATAGAAATTGGTCATATCATTCGAAAAGAAGTTTCGGCTCTTGCTACCGGGCTGTATAGCATTTGCTAGATATTAACTTACACGTGCCATTTTGATAATGTTTAGAATAAAAAAAGTTTAATTATAATTTTGATTCCTATGGAGTATAAATTGATCTTTTTATTTTCCCTTAAATATAACATTCTATTTTGACTTCTCTTGTATAGAAATTGGAACAAATCAAGTGTAAATCAGTAACTTTTGTCATATTAAAAGCAAAAAATGGCAAAGCATTTGGAGATTGAGGCTACTAAATACTGGGGGATAAAATAAAATTCACTTTGCTGTATTAAAAAGCTGCAAATTATGTGGTCTAGCATGAAAAGATCCCCAATTAAGTCACAGGCAGATCCACTGACTTCCCTTCCAATATCAAAAGTCTCGTTGGAATTTTCTATGTACTATTTATGATTTTTAATTTTTGATTTGACATAATTTGATTAATCACGATCCAATTTGCTTCGATTTATATATTTGCGATAGCAAAACACAATTTATATTCATGCAGTGTTTGTACCACCAAACCTTTTCTATCTTTCTTAAAATATTTTAAAGTAACATAGAATTTTCATATTTAATTTAAACTTAAAAAATATTTTTAAAAATGTTCATATTTTAAAATATTTTTTATCTATTACTTTTTAAAAATATTTTGCAAATGAGAGGGAGGTATCCTAATATAAGAATATTATCATAATATAAATAAATTATTTTACATATCTTTTTAATAAAATTTTATCATTATTGATACTTCAATTTATCAACATCCATCAAATAACCACCTTTAGCCACTACTCATATTACTGACTGCCATCATCATCGATTTCTACTATTGGCTACTATCACTCATTGATAATAATCATCACTTACCATTATCTACCACCCCACCATCACCCACCCTTGTAATTATTTTCATTATTACTCATTACTAATAATTTTTGTTGACTATCAATTACTATTAATAATCACCGTTATCCACTATTAGTCATCACCCATCACCGTAGGTTAATATCATCTCTATCATCAATTACCAATAATTTTTGTCAGTCATCAACTACTATTGGCTATTACTTGCTACTATCAAGTAATTATCATCCACTATCAATTATTATCATTGATCATTGAATTTTTAAAAAGATATTTTTAATAATATAATAATATTTTAAATATATAAAAATTAATTAAAATATAATATTATAATATCTTTAAGAATATTTAGATATTAATTAATATGATTATATGGTAACATTGCAGTGCCAAATGTTAAATTTTTCAATATATATAATTTCACAAGCTAAATGCTGCCTCAAAAAAAATTAAATGTGAAAATTTTATATATTAAAGGACTATATTCAAGCCTAAAATAAAAGGGATTTACTTAAGTTCGTTAAATTTTAATATTAATTACAGGCATTGCCTAAACTAGATCGAAAGTATGCCACCTACCACAACAGGCCTTTAATCGCCTAATTTATTATTATTATTATTATTATTATTATTATTATTATTATTATTATTATTATTATTATTATTATTACCTTAGCATAATTTATTTGTAAAGTGAAACAAATTTGGGTTCAAATTTTGATCTATTTTATAAAATAGATTAAACCATATAAATTAAAGCTAAACTTAAAAGCCTATTAGGCTTGTCTTATTTTTTTTATAATAAAACTCTACGATATGTAAATGTAAAATATTTAGAAGAAAAAATTATACACATTTAAAGGATATGTGAAAAACTTTAGCAATCAACGATTCTCTTAATTTCAATCTCTATCATAATAATTTAAATAATCAATTTACAATTATTAGAGAAAATATTTTGATTTCCCTTGAATTTTAATTAAATTATACATGCTTTCCCTTTGATTTTAAAACCTCCTTAAAACACACAAAAAAATATTATACTTAAATCAAATTTTGAATTTTAATTTTAAAATGATGAGAAAAGATGACTATAAAATTCAAAAATAATAATATGAAATATTTGAAGCATTTTGTGATAAAAAAAAAGTATTGATTAAGTTTAAATTGTTGAAATATAATCGATGAAAAAGTTAAATTTTGATGTGAGTGTAGTATTTTTTAATAGTTTGAACTTAATTAAAGCATATATTTAATCACAAAATATATATTAAGAATATATGCTATTTTTTAATTTAAAGCAAGAATCATCTTTTTTGGTCATTTTATTAATATAAGATTCAAATTTATGTTCAAATATAAAAATTTTTTATGTTTACTAAGAGATTTATGTACGTTTTGAAATTACGAAATTAGAGAAGAGATAAGTGTAACTCTATTTAAATTCAAAGTATGAACCATTACTATGCTATTTATATTGATATTATAATTTGATGACTTAATAATTGCTAGATTAGACCTCATTTGCAACTTATTCATATTCATATTCTATTTTATACAACAAATAAGTTAACTTATAAAATAAATTATAAGTTAGCCTTTAGAAGTATTTTATGTACTACTTCATTAAAATAAATAAATTTTAATTTGATAAGTTACTTTAAATAGTTTATAACTTATAAGCTACTATTTTTTTAATTTTTTTCAAAATTTATTCTTATTCTTTTTGTTAATTTACAACTCATATTTTTTATAACATAAATCTAAATATTATTTTTTTATAAAATATAATCAATTTAATTTTAATATAGTTATATCCCGATTTTGAACTATGAATATATAAAAATATGTATATAAATAAATATGTAATGTTATAAAATATAATTGTGTAATTATAATTATAAGTAATTATAATTTTGTTATAAATAATAGAATAACAATTATGTAAATAAATATATAAATTCATAAAATATAATTAATTAAATATTATATATTATATTTATATTTTTGAACATATTAATCATATTAATATAATTTGATACTTTAGATAAATATGAATTATTTTAATAATATATCTATTTCTATTAATATATCTTTTTACATTATTTTACAATTTTAACTACTTCAACATTAATTTTGTAAAACACTTCTTAGATAATTAATCAATTTATTAACTATCAGTTATAAATTATTAGATATTACATAATTTATCAAGCTATTAACTATGAAACGGAACCCAAACTTAAGGAGCTAGACTGTTTAGATATGCAAGCTGAGCAAAAATTCTTTTCTTCACTGTTTAGCTTGCCAACGACTCAATTATAACTTTTTTACTATTTAATTATTTGTTCACAAGCTATATAATTAATTTTCTTACCATTTTATATATAATATTCAATTATGTTCCTAATGATTTTAAATATAATGACTTTTTGTGAAAAAATAATTTTATATTGTTTAATTAAATTTTATCAACTCGAACCGAACTCAATTGAATTTTAAACTTATTAAAGTCTGCAATACCTATAATTTTTTGTCAACTCGAATTTAAGAAAACTTTCAACTTTACATGCATGGTCAAAGCAAGTTTAAGTCAAAATATTAGTATTATTTCAACTTCTAACAACTTTTTAAATTAAATTATGCTTGAAAATATAAAATTCAACTCATTTCAACTTCTAATAATATTTTTGGAGAACTTTTATTAATAATCGATAAATCTATTAATAACTTAGACAAGGCTTTAAAAAGATTATAGTCAGGTCCAGCAAGAATTTAAATCTGCAGACGTAGATTAAGCTGATTTTTTTTATGCAAACCTAAACTATTTTATTTTAAACAAAGCCTAACTCAAGTAAGCCAGTTATTTCCGCCCCTAGCCTAAACCAATAGTATACCAAATTAGCAGCTGCTTCAACCGTGACTGAGCCAGAAAACCACTGGACAAAACTTCGTTGGCTCTTCAATCATGAAGAACTCTAGATATTGCTATTGCGCACTTTTTTACAAAAGCACTGTGTTTTACAAATAGAATTGCAAAACTACATATATTTCATTACATCCAAAATATTTAAGTCACACCTTTCTCAAAATAATTAACACAATTGTATCACAAAGTTGAAAAATTATTCAAGAGAAAAGGCTTTCACAAATCAGAGCAAAGCCCAGCTTTCAAACTTCCAGTAAGGAACCAAAAAACCACCATCAAATTCTACAATATTTGCGTGATCTTCTAGAGAACATTGGACTCATTAATTAATATTTTAATTTATAATTATATTATGTTATAATTATAAATTAATATAAATTAAAAACATAATTTTTATAATTTTTTTAATTATTCCTTACAATCACATATGAGATATGTAGGAGTGTATGCACAGCTTAAGAAATTGCCCATTATACCTACCACCTATCATATTCAAACAAGTCAAAACATTAACTTCATATTCACAACAGAGTTATATTAAAATATGTAACTGACAAAACTTAATAGGCAATGATAGAATCGCAATCTCAATGCTAAAGGAGCCCTAGAAATTTTAGCCATAGCATAATTTACGGATTCATCTAATTCAAATGGAAGATCAACCTAAAATCAGATAACCAAATATTGAAGATTAAGGCATGCAACTGGGATCATCAGATCACCTATTGCAGCAAAAAGAACTTATAATTTTAACTGTAGAAATCTTCTAACTACTGTGAAATAAACATCACCAGGGCACTAAAAGATAATTCAAGTTGCTTCAACAACTGCATTAAGCAAAAACATACAGTAATACATAACACTATAGTATGAGAATAACCACCAACATAAACTCCATTCATTGTTGAGCGCATTGCACTCGTGTGCCAGATGACTCATCATCATCCTCATCATCTTCATCATATGCTTCATGGTATTGGTGTTGCCGCTTCCGTTTCATCTCCTCCTCGAAATTGACATCATGCAAAGTGGTCTCCTCACAATCATCTAGGTCCATATCTGCCAAGTTCCTGCTTGACTTCTGGGGCAATGCTGTTTCTAATAATCGGCACTGGTGAGGCGAAAGGAATCCTGAATCTGGGAACTCAACATTAAAGTGGATGAAAAGGCGACCTTTCAAGAAGGGCCTATTGTGATGTGGCATTCCCTCATCATTTATGGCTTTAGATTGACCTACAATGCAGAGTTATAGTTAATAATAAGAGGAAGGGAGATATCATGATTATATAAATGAATTCTAGCAAAGCACACCCTCCAAATTTATTAAATAATACCAGGCTTAATGACTTCGCCAGGGTTTGATTTGATCAAGAGTTGCCTCCCATCAAGATGGGTAAGGACAAACTGGAACCCACAAAGTGCCTCAGCCAAAGTCAGGTTGTGCTCAACAATGAGGTCATCGTGCTTCCTCTTGAACTTGGGATGCTCCTTAACTTGTAAGACAAAAACAATATCTCCGGTAACAGTGTCAGGCTGCAGCAATGAAACATGTTAACATAGTTTATAAGAGATCACTCAATGCATGCAAGAAAAACAAACTATACTACAGAGTAGTGGAGTAATGCTTAACACAAGGGTTATTGCCACACCCTCCCCCCGACAAGAATAATGCCAGAATCCAATGATAAAAAATATCCTTGAGGGATAACGTGCAGAGGAAATCCTTGTGTCTGTAGCATTTTCCAAGAATAATGCTACCCACACTTGGATGTACTATTGTAATTATCATCTGCATATACACTAATGGCATAGTCTAAGCTAGACACACCACTTCAAAGCAAGTGGGGCTGGATTGATGCAGCTTTGAGACAGTGCTATGTATATGTGAGAGCATAATTTGTGCACGTAGTTTTTTTCTAATACTAAAAAGTTGGACTAAATTAAGCTTCAAATTCTACTTACAGCTTCATCAGCTTGTCCGTCAAATACAATCTTCTGACCCTGCTGCATCCCTTTCTCAACATGCACTTCCAGCACCCTTCTTTTCCTGGGTGACCTTCTTTGCTTTGCATTGAGGGCATCTATCTCTCTCACTAATGTGCTCACCTGCATCAATGACAGATGAGCTGTATAAACAGAAACACCAAAAGACAACTTAGTAAATGTTCAATACCAAATTTCTATTACCAGTTCCTCTGCATTCAGGACAGACATGCTGAAGTTGTTGAATCATCCCCAGTCCAAACTGCCTTGTAGTAACTTTCACACCTGAACCTTGGCATCCATAGCATCTCCCAGCCTGTTCCGCTCTTTGAACCTTTCCTGATTTATTGATAATTGCATCTTAAAACTTGCTGTTACAACCGATTATTTTCAGATTTAAATAACTGCATTACAGTCCCCATGCAATTGGATATTTCCTTCACAAGCAGCTAAATGAAGGGGAGAGGGGAACTTGAACAAGTCATACCACTGTGTGGCTCATAAAACTTCAGCCCAACCTACTGATCATAAACTAGTTGTGCTTTCTGTCCTAAAACTTATTGCTTACTAACCCAACTGAATAACAGAAGATTGCTATTCTATTATCTGAAGAAGATAATTAACATCAGTGGTAGAACTGTTACATTGATTAGCACAAGTGACCTTTCAGCAAGTGATGAATGAAGCTTAAGAAATAAATCCTATGCAACACGAATGCCTTACTCAGCACTAAAATTTGCCTACATTCAAGATGCAAGTTCACGCAAGTATTATATGTATATGCATGCATTCTAAACATGATGTGAAGGAAGCCCCACTGCCATTTTGGTTATAAGGAATGCGATTCCATCAACAGAGACAAGGATGACATAAAAGTGTCTTCAGTAAAAAAAATATTCATGAAACCACAAAAATACCAAGGTAACATGCACTACATGTTCACCAAAAGACTCGCACGAAACAATCCCTAAAAGACTTTATGACATAATACAAGCTGATAATGCTTTCAAGTTTCAAATAAAATATAATCCACATTCTACAATAGTATTTGATAAAACTATAAAATAATCCACATGTTCTCTTTCTATTAGAAAAAAAAGGGGATCCAAGGTAAAAAATTAATAAGGCTAAATTTTTTAATCAACTAACTGCATTCATGGCGCAGGAATACAGCCTCAGAATAAGCTAACAAAGGATCATGTTAAGCTTGTTGAAAAGAAAAATTCAAGTTAGTAAACTCAGAGCAAATCCATACCCTTTACATTTTGGGCATAATATATTTCTGGAAAGAGATAATTTCTTTGTTGTGCCATTATATACATCTTCCAAAGAAACCTTCAAAGCTTGCACCACATCTTCGCCATGTTTCTGCCTTCTTCCTCGTGAGCTACCACCACCTAAGAAATAGTAACAATTGTCAGTTGGCCAATAGTTGAAGCAATGTTCTGGAAGAAAAAGGAAATAACAGGTACATAGTTGTGAACCTCTCACCACCAAAGGATGCTCCGCCAAAAATTGATTCAAATATATCAAATGGATTATGAAATGGGGCACCTCCTCCCCCCATTCCGTCTTTAAGGGCATCTTCACCATATTGGTCATACAGTTCTCTCTTTTCAGGATCACTAAGAACTTCATAAGCTTGACCTAACTCCTTGAACTGATGATACAAGCATAAGTTTAGAATATTATAGAACAACAGTGTACTGCAAAGACAGCTAGAAAGGACTGGCTCCATTAGTCTTTGAGAAAAGAAATTGCAGAAAAATAATCATAGGAAGTCAACATTTTTTATGACAATGAAATAATCGCTAACTGTTGAACATAAAGAATGCTCAAGCAGTCTGTGTGCAATTTTAAAATACAATTAGTAGACTAAAGTTAGTACAAATCGAAGGTCTCATAGAGAAGGTTAATTTAGCACATGAGCAGGAAATAAATTCAACTTTTTGTTTTCCTTAAATAGATGCCAATTTCAGAGACTCTCCATAAAAGAAAAATTAGGTACTGTTAAGAATTTAGGTAACACCATGTGCTCAGGTACAGCACTATCATCTTTTATCATTTAACAATCAAGGCAAAGATGTTTGAGAATAAATGACATTTTAATTCACTACATCACTTTGTATAACAAAAAATCATTCAATCACATTGCACTGCAAACTATTCATGGTTAAGATTAATAAGTAACTGTTACAGTATGGAACCATCATCTGCAAATGCACATCATTCAAGGTGTAAACTGATATTAAACACTGAACCTATTCAATTTAAACTCTCACTTTTGTAAAGATTTAAGTATCTTGTCTAGCACAAATCAAACCATGAGGCCATCCGAGGAACTTCAGGCACCAATGTCTACACTAGTCTTGCAAATGGAGGGTGCACTCTATGTAAGAGAATACAATAGAAAGTAATGAAGAACCAGTGACCATGAGACTCACCTTCTCAGGATCTCCACCTTTATCTGGATGATTCTTCATTGCAGCCTTTCTGTAGGCCTTCTTGATTTCATCTTCACTAGCACCTTGGGAAACACCAAGAACATCATAATACTTGGTGTTGTCACTCCTCTTTGGTGCACGCCCAAACATGACTGATTGATCTCAATACACTGCCAAAAAATAGAGGAAAAGACATGAAAATCTTTACAGTGCCAAATCCTCAAAGCAGCTTTCTTTCAAGCTTTTCTTTATGCACAATCCCACACAGATGATAAGCAATTAAAGGAAACTATGGTAACAATATCAACTACATTCAGACAAAGTAAAATCCATGCACTTGGCCATTAATTTCAACCAATAATTTCAATGAAAACTTTAAGGCTCCGATTTCAGAAAATTATTTGCAAATTTACTTTCTTTGACCATAATCTCTACCTATTATTCCAAAAGATGCACCAAATGCAAAAGAAAATCCTTTTGTTGTACAACATAAGGATTCCATTGAGAATTTAGTATTATAAAATCAGTAGTTGCAAAGGAATGGCCTAACTCTCTCTTTCAAGTTTATATCATAAGTTCATAACAAGTTTATGACAATAGCAACGTAGCATCCAATATCCAACTTCCCATTTCCAAGGATGCCAGAAGTTTAAAAATAGGACTGCAAACACACAATAGTTAATTTGGCTATCAAAACCACACGCCTTAATCCCCTTATATCTTAGATGATTTAGCCACCACCAGAAAATTAAATACCATATTTCCAAATCTTCAACCGACTGCTCCTGGGACATTTTGGGAGATACCCATTATGCAACAGATACAACTAAAACAGGAAGGTAATGGGCTTGGAACTTTCTAAGAAATGAGGTCCTTAACATCACCCTCCATGGCTGAAACTCCACCCTTGTGGGCTATGGTAATGTGGGGCTAATCTCAGATTTTAGAACTATATTGCATATGATATTAAGCTCTGTTGCTCTACTTTAATTTGAATGATTAACTACATGATGAGTATTGCTCAACAGCAGCATGATCTTTAGTAAATAAAAAACAAAACTACACGACACAATAAGTATGGAAAAGAGATTTTTGCATATTACTTGCTCTATTAATTATGTGATGCCACACTCACAACCTACATAGTTTTTAAACTTAAGGTTTTCATTTCAATTCATGATTAATTCCGATTAAATGAAAAACTACTACTGAACAACTAAAACTGCAGTCAGACAAATCACCGATACAGATATAAGAAGCAGAAAATACTAAAAGCCAGAATGAACCATAAAGGATGGTATAAAGAATGATCGAAAAACTCAAGGGCAACAATCCTTCAACTGAAAGCAAAGGCTTTGAAGTATAATCAGAAACAACTTCACAGCATCACAAATTGATCGAGTAACATCGATCTAAGAAACCCTCAAATCCAAAACCCAATAAAAAAATTCAACAATTCAATCAATAATCTAAACTAAAGACGAAAAACATCTCAACTTCACAAATCAAAATCAAACCGTGAACCCTATAACAGAATCGAGAGAAAGACATACCCAAAAAGCTGCTCTTCTGCAAACGCGTAACCCCTTTAAGAGAAAAGCCAGAGAGAAGAAGACCCTTTTGATCTCTTCTCAGAAAGCAGAGTTTCCCCTTTGGTCTTCGAAAGAGGACGACCCTAAGCGAAGGTGATTGGTTTTGTAGGTGAAAGAATTTGCTACTCCTACGCACACGTTTACTCGCTCTTAGACTGCCCAATCAACAATATGCATCTGGAAGTAGCCTTTCCTTTCTTCAGCAACAATACAAAGTCGAATCAGGTTCAGTTTTCGTCAGCTACTTATATGTTACTTAGCTACGAAGCACTTATGCTTGTGATTAGGGCTGAGGTCAGGATCAATCTGGTACGTTCATCATAATTATTGGACGATTGACATTATTTGGAACTGAAATCCTAATACTATTTAGATTTAGACATTTAGATTCTTGTTTTATTTATCGTTAATATTAATATTAACTAGCTTTCAAACCCGTGCTACGCACGATTAATATTTAATAAAAAAATATCTTTTAAAAATATAATAATTTATTTATTAAAATATACTATTTAATATATAAAAATAAGTTTAAAAAATAAATTAGGTAATTTTATTATTTTAAATTTTAGTATACATAATTTAATTATATAAATATATAATAACAAATTTTAAAGAGAAAAAGAAATAATATTTATGTCATATTTTGCAATGAAAATAAGAATGAGAAAAAGAATAAGAATAAAATAAAAAAGTCTTTCTATAACTTTATAGAGAATTGAATATTTAATGACAATAATATTTTAAATAAAAATATAATTTTCATTTAACAATATAACACCATTTTTAACCCAATATATATTAAATTCTTTGAGCACAATTCTAATAATTTTTATTACAAAATAAATAATAAATTGTTAATATTACTCTATTTTCACATGACTTATTTAAAATATCTTATAATAAAAATAAAATATATCATATTATATTTATACTATTTAACAATTTTAATATTCAAGTTGTAAATAATATGGGTAAACATAAAAGAGAAAAAATATGTAACAAAATAAATTAAGAGATATAATCTATGTGCTTTAAAGTAATAGGAGTTAAAAATAAAATATATAATAAATTAATTCAAATGTATAAAATGCATAAGTTATTAAAAATTTTATAGTAAAAAAAAATAAATTGTATTATATCTATATTATTCAATATATTGTAGTCGAACTTTAAGTATAAGAAATAAATATAAAAAAATGAATAAAAACATATAGTAGAATAGATGAAATGGGAAAAAATATGGTGTAAATTGAAAATCTTTAACAAAATCTTAATTAATATACCTTTAATTTAAAATATAATACATAAAATTATTATCAAGAAAAACAATAAAATTTAAATAAAAATATTTAATTTAATTTTAAAATTTTATTCTAAATATAAAATATAGAATTAATTAATTTTGTTAATAATTTTAATATTAATTAATTATTTAATATATTTATATAAGTTAAGAATAAAATATATTATAGTATATTATATTTGTACTATATAGTAATATTTGTATTAAAATTGTAAATAATAAAAGTGCACATAAAAAAGAGAAAAATATATAGTGGAGCAAATAGAAAGAAGATAAAAATAAGAGGTGAGGAGAAAAGTAATGAGAAAAATAAAATATATAAAAAATTAATTAATTTTATAAAATTTAAACTATTTAAAATGATTTATAATAAAAATATAACAAAAAATTAAATTAAATATTAAAAAATATAATAAGTAATTAAGTGAATTAACTAATAATTTTTATACTAAAATTTTAATTTAAATAAAATGTTAATAAAATTATAAGAAAAATATATAATATTATATTCATATTACTCAATGATATTAATATCTAAGTTATAACTAATATAAGTGAATATGAAAAATAAAAAAAAATGAAATAGAGCAAACAAAAAGAGGAGAAACATGCCTAATTTATAAAATAATTAGGATTAAAATGAATTATATTATAAAATAAATTATTTAATTGAATAAAATTTTAAAAAAATTAAAATATTTTTATCATAAAAAATTTTATTAAATTTATATTAATTAATAGTTTTTGAGTTGTAAATAATATATATAAAAAAATGTGAAATAATATATGAAGTACAAAACCTTGATAAAAATTCAATTAATATGCATTTAATTTGACATATAGACATAATGGTTAAAAATTAACATAAAAGAAACATTGATAAAATATAAATAAATAAATTTAATTTTAATCTTCAAATATTGTTAATAAAAAAATAGAACATGTAATTAATTAATTCAAGTAATAATTTTTATGCTAAAATTTTAATTTATTCAAAATATTTTGAATAAATTTAAGATAAAAATAAACTTATATAAAAAATAAAATCAATTATATTATATCTATGTTATTTAGTATATTACATTTGAACTTTAAATAGTAGAAGTGAATTAAAAAAATAATGAAGTAGATAAATAAGAAAAATAGTATGTGAATTGTAAATTTTTAATAAAATCTTAACTGATATATTTTTAATCTAAAATATTATAGTTGATAATTATTATAAAAATAATATAATTTAAATAATAAAATATAAATAAATAAAATTTAAAACATGTTAAAAATTTATTTTTAAAATGACTATATGAAATTAATTATTTTATATTTAATTTTTTATATCAAACTATCAATTTATTTAAAATACTTAAATAAATTAAAATAATATATATTACATTATTTAATAATATTGATGTTTAAATTATAAATAATTGAATTGCATATAAAAAATGAATAAATAAAAAGATAAAAAAATAACACGTGAAGTATAAATTAATAAGAAAAATAAGATATATAATAAAATAATTAAGATCTTTAACTTATTTAAAATATTGTTATAATAAAATAATATAACATGATATATCTATACTACTTAGAAATGTTAGTTTTTGAATTTGAATATCATGAATAATAAAAAAAAGAATAAGAAAAGCCTACAATGAAGTAAATAAAATTAAGAGAAATAATTAAAGAATAAAAACATGTGATGAAGTAGATGAAAGGAGAAAAAATAGTATGTAAGTTGTAAACCCTTGATAAAATTTTAATTGATATATTTTTAATTTAAAATCCAATATTTGAAAATCATTGCAAAGAAAAATAAGAAAATCCTAATATATTAAATTTAAAAATATTTAAATATTATTTTTAAAAATAAAATATGCAATTAATTTTATTAATAATTTTATAATAAAGTTTCAATTTATTTGACATATTTAAATAATTTAAAATAAAATATATTATATTATATTTATATTACTTAGTAATATAAGTAGTTAAACTAAAAGTAATAGAAATGCACATAAAAAATAGAGAAATATGCAATAGAGCAAATAAAAAGATAAAAAGTAATTTGTGAGGTGTGAAGTAATAAGGAAAAAAGAAATACAATAGATTAATTAATTAATTGAATAAAATAATATTTTAAAGTTTCAATTGATTAATTTTGTTAGTAATTTCTATATTAAATTTTTTATTTATTTAAAATATTTAAATAATTTAAAATAAAATATATCATATTATATTTATATTGCTTAATAATATCATATTATATTTATATTATTTAACTAAGTTTTATACTTAAATTTGATTTATTTAAAAAATAAATAAAATTTTAAAATAAAATATATAGTCTTATATGTGTGAGTTATAAACAATATAAATGAATATAAAAAAAGAAAAAAATATGAAGTGGAACAAATAAAAAAATGTATGAACTAATAAACAGTAAAAATTAAAAATAAAGTATATAGCAAACTAAATTAATTCAATTAAGTAAAGTCTTCAATTAATTTAAAACATATTTACTATAAAAAATTATATTGTGATAAATCTATATTATTTAATAATATTTGAGTTGTAAATAATATAAATAAAGAAAATAGGATGTACAATATATGAAGTATAAAGTTTTGATAAAATTTTAATTAATATATTTATAAAATTTAAATATAAAATATATAATATTATGTATATACACTATCTAGTGATATTAATATATAGGTAATGAGTAACAAAAGTAAATATAAAAAATTGGAAAACATAAAATAAAATAAATAAAAGATAGAGAAACAATACCAACATCATAAAATAATTAAAATTAAAATTAAAATATATAATAAAATAAATTAATTTAATTAAATAAAAAATTAAAATTTTAAAATATTTTTATAGTAAAAAATTCCTCTATGTTAATTTATATTATTTAATAGTATTTGAATTGTAAATAATATAAGTAAAAAAATAAAAAAATATGAAATAGTACATGAGGATGTATAAAATCTTAAAAAAAATCTTAATTGATGTATATTTAATTGAATATGTAATACTTAAAAATTAATTTAATTAAAAAAATTAATTATTTAAAATATTTTATTCTAAAAATATCATATAATATTAAATATATAATATTGAGTAGTGTTTAAATTGTAAGTAAACAATATAATTAAAAAGTAAGAAAAAAAAAAGAGAGAGACAGTGTTGGGTGAGAAAATTTGTCCTCTAGCCCAACACGTGTCCAAAAAAAAGTTTTCCCTCCCTCCCCAAAAAACCTTGAATTAGTAACAAGATATAGAAGATATAGATTATATTACATTGGCGATGACTGACATTTGAAGAGGACCTAGGGAGAGGATGTGCTAAGAGATTTCGATGCCCTAGTAAAATACGGATATATGAATATATCATCATATCAACGGCAGCTAATGGATTGAGGGGTTAGGTCAAGAGTGTTTGACCCTCTATTGCCAAGAGTAAATAAATTTGCAAAACGACCTTTGAAATTTGTCAATTTTTAGAAGAGTACCGCACTTGATATCACTGTAGCATATATCTTCCTACACACAAAAGACTCAGAACAAAAAATTTGCAGATGTAATGATCAATAATCTATTGAACTTCCATATCCTCATCTTCAGAGTCCCTTTCTCCATTTTTTTTGACACATCATAGTGCGTAATTTCATCACAATCAATATATTCAATCTTAAAAAGTATATTTTCATGCCAACCAGTAGCCATAATAAACAAAAATTTATCACATTTAATTCAAAACTCTCAATTGCTTCAATGCTTGCAAGTGCGGAATATCTAACATTAACAGCTACTAAATTATTCTGCTATTGTAAATGACCGTGGTTTCTGCATTTTTAGACTAAAAATGACAGAGCATAGACATTATGTTAGAGCTCCTACCTCCCTCTACGCACCGCCGCTGGCATAAACCCTGGAGCATCCGTTACTCTCTCCTCCGGTACCCCTTTTTCTTGTTCCTTTTTTGGTTCTTCGACTAGGCGCTCGATGTCCATGGATCGAACTTCAAGGCCAGCCCAAAATTCCGAATGGAGATTTATATATATATACACATAATTTCCTTAACCAAAATCCTATTATGCTTCATGACAAAATCTCATCCATGCTTTTAGTGGAACATGGATGCATCATTACCAGTTGTGTGTCTTACTTGTTATCACTTATCAATATTAAAGTTGGAGGGCGGGTTAAGTTTCACCCAAAAAGAATTGATTTAACTTGACTTAAAATACTAAAAATTCAGCCTAGTTCAAAAATATAGGTTTATTAATGATTAATAAATATATTTTTAAAATATTATTAGGAATGAAATTAAGTTAATTCAAGTTAAATTTTGATATTATTAAGAATAACAAATTTTAAAGTTCAAAATTTGATTCATATTTGACTTGATAAAAATTAATAAATATTATAAATCTTAATAAATTCGAAACTCAATTTGAATTTAATTCAATCCCAAAATGAATATAAATATGATAATAATAAATATAAATTAATGATATAAATAATTATATAAGCAAAATAAATAGAATGAGAATGTATTAGAATTTTTTATACTTTTTAAAAATTTTCTTCTCTCTCTTTATATATACACATATATACATTGCCTAGTTTGGTAGGCTAATAGATTAAATTTTCAATAATATAACTCAACTTATTTTATAAAGCAGTTCAAAAGTTTAACCTAAATTTATTCTATTTTGTAAATAATTAGGTTAGCCTATTAAAGGCCGATAGATTAGATAATTTACTTCCACCCCTCATTAAAGCTATTAAAATTAAGTGCTGAGTTTTGAGTAATAAATTTATAATGTTTTTCCTTTAGTTAAAGATTTAAAATTTTTATTATAAAATATTAAAATTTCATATAATTTTAAAAGTTTTTTATAACAATTTATTAAATGATGTGATAAAGGGTATGTAAAGTGATAGTATTGTTTTTATGTAAAAGGGAAGAAAGTAAATCATGATAATCAAATTTTACATTGAAGGAATATGATTAAAACATAGAATTATATAATTTTTTATGTGATCATATAATGATTATATAACTTTTAATTAATTATATTTTGATCATGGTTATCAAATTTAAAATCTGTTGGCCGCAATTTTTTTTTAATCTCTTATAAAAAAAATACTATTTTCACTTAATATATCTTTGTTGTGATATATGTATGCTTATTTATTATATTTTTAATTATTATCTCAAAAAAATAGACATAATAATAATTATTATGTATATGTTTACCTAACAGCAAAGTCTCGTCAGAACAGTAGTATTTTTTTTTTATGAAACAGGAATGATTATTGAATTATTGAATGTATTCAACAAAATGGTTGTCGTTCAACAAATTTAGCAAATATACTTTTAGTTTAATACTGAACCTTAAATAAGTAGACTTTAATTTTAAGCGTAAATCTATTTAGAATTTGTTTGGTGAAGCAAACAAGGCAATATATAATTTATTGAACTAATTAATAAATTATAATTTAATTTCAAAAGGTATTTAGCAAATTAAATTATTGAAAAATATAAATTCTAATTTAATAAATTTCATAGGGTAACATAATTGATAACTTATAACTTATCATTTCTTTTCTAACCTTATCCTCTTTCTTTTAATCACTAACAATCTATGCCCTTAATTATGTAAACCTAATAACTAATTTAGTATAAATAATTAAACAAAAATAAATGAGTAATAAATAATTGAATAAATATGTGATGTAATAAATTATAATAATTAAATTTTAGGTAATTAATTATATTATTAATTTAACTAATAAATAAATAAAAATAATTAAGTAATTATATAAATATCTTATACAGTAAAAATATACTTAATTAAATTTTAGATAATTATATCCATATTTTAGTAATAAATAAATAATATTTAGTATGTAATTAAATATATAATATCATTAAATATGATATGATTAATTATATTTTAAACAATTGTACTTTTATTTTGATTGATAAAAATAGGTACATAAATAAATATATAATGCCATAAAATATGATTAATTAAGTTTTAGATGATTATATTTTATTTTAAGAGTTTAAATTTGATATTGTATCAATATAAAGCTTTCTATAGTTTTAGTAAACAAGAATATGGCACATTATTAAAAAAATTATATTTTTTACCAATAGTATGAATATTTTAATAATTTTTATTGGCATTACAACATATGCATGGGTGATACTATAAAAATTATTTACATTAATGCTGTATCAAATTTAAATTCTTATTTTAAATATCTTAATTATATTAGTATAATTTAATCTGAAAATAATTATAAATTATTTTACTTAATATATCTATTAATATTAATATATCTTTTTGTATAATTTTTTATTTTTTAGTCAATTTAATAACCAATTTTATAAAATATTTTTAAATATAATCAATTAATTTATCAATTTTTAACTATTAGCTACAAGCTAATATATTAGTTTATTAACTTTCAACTATCAATTTCAAATTAACATATCAGTTTATTAGTTACTCACATAAAATAAAACCTTAGTTTAATGATGAAATGGTATTTTCAAAACACTCTAAATATAGAAAGATTAGTGCAGAACCGTGCTCTACACGAAAAAAAATAAAAGTGAAACACAATATAATTTTAAAATCAAAACAGTTAAAAGTCATCATCTAATCTAATATATTATAAAAATAATACTGTATATCATCAAATTATAATTAACTAAAATGTGTTGAGTCTAATTTTGTTTTCCAAATCAAATGGTCTTTGCAGAAGCAAAAACAGCAGAAACCAGGACGAAGCAAATGATGGTAAATTTAAAAGACATAAATGGGTTGGTCTAGATTTTTTTTTTTTTTTTTAAGAATTCTTTCATTTTATGTTAAACAATTTGATTTCATTTCTTCTATAAGTGAATTCTTGTGTTTAGAGTAAATTTTATAGTGTGATTTCAATTCAATTTAATTTATCTGGAATTACAATTAAAATATATGAAATTTATTTCAAATTTTTATACTTATTTTATTAACCTTAGTTTAATATGTTTTATTTTCCTTAGGAAGGAATGGAAAACTTGATGAAAATAAGAGTGAGATCCTTATAAACTTTTATGATATGTTTGGATGTAGGAAAATGGAAAGGAAGGTAGGGAAGAAAAAAAATTAAGAAACACCCTTTTCTTTTATTTGAAAGTTTTGTTTAAAGTGGGAAATGAGATGAAAGTTTATGACTAATCTTTGGATACCTTCTACTATTCAATATTTGGAGATTTTGAAATATTATCTATTTGATTTGCAATTTTAATCCTATTTTATTCTTTAATTTACACTGATATTTTCATTCTCAACGTGTCACTATTATCTTCATTTTTTGAAAGGTACTTAAGATTTGCAAAATAAATATTATAACTGTATTATGACCTGTGTGATGCATGAGTTGTAATTTTACTTAACCAAAAGTTAATATTATAATACATGTATCAATTGATAATTTTATATTATTGATAATATATGATCAAATATCCCTTAAAAATATAAAATTACATTTACATTAAATAGTTCATAAATTTTAAAATGCTTTCTTAAATACAATATTAATTATGATATTAAAATTATTAGTTACTTTTTTATGAATTAATATGGTTACAAATATTTTTATTAATTAATTTAGAGATATTATATGTGAATTAATTTAAAAATATTATTAATCTATTTTTCATAAATATATATATTTTCAACTATTTTTAAAGAAAATGAGTTATTTGAGGAATAAGAGTTGAAGTTACACTTATATAAAATTATAAATTTTGGTACACTTCTTTGAATATTATATTAATAGTAATGTTTGAATTATCATATTATTATAAACTAATATTTTTAACCATTCTTCACTTATTACTTTCTAAAGACAATAACATATATATATATATATATATAGAGAGAGAGAGAGAGAGAGAGAGAGTTGAATGTGATTAAATATAGACTTTTTTAAAAATTATTTCAATTTAAATTATATATTTTATACATTTAAAAATTATATTTTTATTTACAAAATTAAAATTTTATCAAAATTAATTATAATTTATGCATGATCCCCATTCTATGATATTTGTTATTTTAGATAAGTTTTTTTTCATTATTTATATATGTATTTAGAAAATCAAAAATAAAATTATTAACTTTTTCAATTTTTCTCTTAATATCCTAATAAATAATCAATCAATTTACATGTTGATTATTAATTTTTAGTAAAGACTAAATTTGTAAATTAAAATTCTTTTTTCCTAAAATTACAATTAGCAATTATCCTCTTTGATTCTTATACATTTATCTTAATGACAGATAAAAATAAATGCAAGAGTAAAAAACTAGGAAAATTTCATATAAATGCTTTATTTATATTAAGTATTAGATAATTATATTAAAATAATTAAAATTAAAATATCATAATATGTATCTACTTGTAAAATTCATGAGAAATTTGACACTAATGAAGTTTAAAAGTTTTGCATAAGAAAATATTACTCAATCATTAATTAATATATGTAGATTACTAATTTATCTAAAAGGTAATTGACCATTTACATAGTTTAATTGACTAATTTTTTTATAATTATCAATTTTGATCCTAATTCAAATTGTTAATTAAAATTTTTAGCTTTTAATTTAATCAAAACTATTAATTCAAATCAAATGTGATTGAGATCAAAGAAATCATTAAAATGCAATAAAAAAAGGGAGAGAAATTACGAACATTACTCTAAACAAGAAGAAAACACACAAAAAGTAGAAAACTCGATAACTCAAGAAAAGCAATCAAAGAAATTATAAAAATACAACAAATGAGAGAAAGAAATTTATGATTTTTTTTAATTTAATATGAATTGCTATATATAAATGAGAGATTTAATTCCTTGCATTGATTATATGAGTGTAACTTACTGCAATGCAATATTTATTAAGAAAAGATTGATTGCACAAGTGGGACTCATTGCAACACAACATTTATTAAGAAAAAAATGACAAATTAATATATGATAGGTTATGAAAATGACACTTGTGATAATAGAAGATAAGAAATATCATGGCTAATATATAATATAGAAATTGTGAAAATTTTCTAACAAAAAATAAAATTAATTTTTTTTATTAATAAGAATTAGACCTGACAATGATGAGTCATTTATGTGTGTGTGTGTATGTATATATATATTTATTCATACATATTCATTTTAATTTTGGCCTATTTATAATTAATTTTAGGATAAATGTGAATCGGATTATTGTTGTCCTGAAACAATAAACCTTTCAAGTTGTTCCATATATGTTCCTTCATCTAATTCATCATTTAAAAAAGACAACACATCCATTTAGTGTATTTCCAATCTCTTCAACTTAGTTATTGCCATCAACATACATCTAAAGGTGATTCTCTTAACCATTGAATAAGTGTTGAAATAATCAAAGCCGCTTATTTAGTTATAACCTTTAACCACAAGTCTGGCCTTATATTGTAAATCGATCACTTTGCTTTCAATTTCTTTTCAAAAATCCACCTACATCTTGGCAGTTTATTTCCAAAAGACAAGTTTATTGCTTCCCATGTGTAGTTTTAATTTATAGATTCAATTTCATTACTAATTTCTTTTTTCCAATAAGTAACTTCTAGTAAAGCCATAACTTCCTTAAATGTTAGAAGTTCATTTTCTAATAAATATGTAAGAAAATATTGTCTAAAACATTTTGAAGTCCGAGTCTTTTTACTTAATCTTACTACTTTTATAATAACCTATTAATTACCTACATTTTTAAATCAATCATTTTAGAAAATTAATTTACTTTCTTTCTTATAGCAAATATATTCTCAAATCCTTTAATTATATAATTGTTTTGATATGCACATTTGAAAATTCAATTTATGGATAAGAAATCAATACATCATGTTATAATTCATATAACCAAAAAAATTCCTATGGTTTTTGGTCCAATCTCACCTTTTTGGGTTTTAGAATTGCTACTTTTGCTAAGCACCCCCCGCACTTTTAAATATTTATAGTTAGGCTTGTGACTTTTTCATAACTCATATGGTATCATAAAGGAATTCTTAGTTAGGTAGTGGGAACATAAGTTGTGAACCTATTACCAATAAGAATTAAGATAAATGTAAGGAAAGGTTATTGGAAAACTAATTATTAGAAAATTATTTTATTTATCTCAATCCCTTACATTTATCTTTATATTTATTAGTAGTGGATACCAAGTTATGCGCCCCTTAGTTAATTAAGAATCTCTCTAGCATCATGTGGTTTTTCTTATAAAGCAACTTATTAAGAATATAGTTAGCGAAAAGTAAAGCTTCCCCCCACAATTTCTGAGGTAACTGAAAACCTATTAAAAAAGCATTCATCATGTCTTTTAGAGTCCTATTTTTCATTTTACAGCTCCATTAGATTGACAAGCATATCAATTGTTAGTTTAGTGCATAATTCCATATTTAGAACAAATTGTTAAATCAATTATCATATTCACCTTGTTTATTGCTTTGTACTATTTTAATCTTTTTACTAAGTTGATTCTCAACTTTAGTTCTATAATGCCTAAAAGCTTCAATGGCCTCATCTTGGCTTTATATATAGCACACACACACATACAACATTATTGTGTACAAATATCAATAAAAATAATAAAATACTTTTTATAGCCTTTAATTTGCATAAACTTTAAATAATACATATCAACATGAATTGAGCCTAAAGGTTGAATTTCCTTTTAATGGAATGGAAGGATTTTATTGCCAATTTAGTTTCCACGCATAATTCATATTTATGATTAGGATTTAACTCACATTTAAGAAATAATTTTAGGTTAATGAATCTATGCATAGTATCAAAACTAACATGTCTTGATCTCTTATGGCCAATATTAGAGAATTCAAGTGAATAAGAAGATAACATAATATTATTATGAATAGAATTTGGTACAATAGTCATTGTATTCATCTTGAAAAGCCCATCACTAAGATAATCCCTTGCTACAAACACATCATTTGTATAGAGAATAAAATTTTCAAATGCAAAGATTAATTATAAAGCAAAAATCCTAAAATTAAGTTCTTTTGGATTTCTAGCACATAAGGCACATCATTCAAGGTTTGTTTCTTCCAACTAGTTGTAAGAAGTCTAATGATTTCAAAGAGTCAATTATTTGTTTAAAAAGAGTTTTAATTTACTTAATGGTGAAATTTCAAGGAACATAATTTTCTACTTACATTATAAATGATTTTCATGTACTTAATGAAATTTATAGCCATGAATATGAGTGAGGGACTTTAATGTAGATAATTGCTAATGAATGGAATATAGGTTATTATAACTAGTGGTAGTCGTACATTAGAGGTGAAGATTTTAGAATTCTTCTATAAATAATTTCTATTTATCTTGCAAAATGAGGCATACAATTGAAAATTGCCTAGCTAAAAGTACCAAGCTAATCATTTTTAGAAAACTCTAAATTACTTTAAAGAAAAGTATTGACACTCTAAATCTTCAAAGAATATTCTTGACCTTTGGGTGAGTTTGTATCTTTTGAAAAAGGTTTATTGGATTTTAAAGAAATTCGTGGCTTAAAAGGTTATCATATTGAATCACATATCATATTCCTATTAAAATATTCAATAACCTACTTTTATTTTTTAAATGATTATTTAGTTTTTATTATAATGAGAGAATTTATTATTTTTTATAATTACAAGTGATTAAACATCTACATGATACATAATTCTCGAAGGATATAATATTGTGATTCATTTTTCCTCCATTAGTAACCTATAATGTTTATTTCAAATTACAAAATACCTAATAGATAATGCATGCTTTATTTTTTATTAAAAATTTTTAATAGTATTCTTATAATTGGTTCACAAAATTCCAAATAGGTAATGTGGATATATATTTGTTTTGATCTAATTTTTATTATTGTCTTATGCTTCGAAAAAATACTTAACAGGTAACATAAATGTATTGATTTTTTATAGTTCTCATTAATCCCTAATGAGTAAGTAGGAATTATTAATTTTTCTAAAAGTAAATTTTACTTTATCATGAATCTCAATAGGCATGTGATTATTTCAAAGTTGTGTGAATTGAAAATCTCCTTTTCTATACCTAGTGGTAGATTTGTACTTATTGATCTTCTCAAATCTAGTGAGTAGGATGATACTAATTATATGGATTGGAAACAAGGAGTTAGTATGCTCTTGACCTTACATGATTGTAAGGATATTATTTGAACATGCACTTATTTTTTCCTAAAATAACAGTGACTAACGAGAATGGTGAAACTACTAATAATGAATTATACAAACATGACTTGAAAAGTTCAAGTTATTAAAAGATGACTATTGACATTTCTAAATCTTATGCTAAAATTATACTTTTTTAGGGATGCAAAAAGAATTAAACCTTTAACCTTTAAAGCAAAAAAGATTTGATACTATATACAATGCTAGCAAACTTAGTAAAACTTTTTTGTATAATTATCTTCACATAAGGGCATAGAGAAATTCTAAATACATGGGAAAACTAACTTATGTGAATAATCTTTAGAAGAGATTACTAAATTTGATTGATGTGAGAAAACATGTGAATGAGTTAGTTGTTATATTCAATAAAAATTTTAGGTTTTATAGTAAAATTTCAAGAATAAAACAAAATCTATATTATTAAAAAATCTATATCAAAGCTATATTAGTTTATTGATGATTTTATTAGCTAATTTTCAATGGATAGTTTGATCATTTAATTATCTTATTAATGAGTTTGAATACTATAATGATAGTAAAGCTTATGAGAAAACTAGGGCGGAATTATCAAATTGAGCTTTTAGCTTAATAATTAATATTAAATAAGAGTTTTGACAAGAATTGAGATGAAATTTTTAATTTTCATGTTATAGATTTTTATTTCCATTTTTTAGAAGAATAACATAATATTATGTAAAAAGTATATTCTTACAAAAATGTCTAGCTATATTAAAAAAAAATCATGTGACAAAATAATAAAATAGAACTTAAGCCAAGTGAAATAAATAATGCTTTTTGGTTATATCCATAAAACTTATTTACCTCTATTACTGTTTGTGAATTTATACTTAATTGTAGCATTAGTAGGTTAAGTTTGATAAAACTTGGAAAATGATGTTTCTTAAGTCTTGCTTATAACATACCAAAATTGGCCATGGTGTTTATAGTATTATTTTTATTAGTAGAGAGTAGAAGTCTTAATATGATTATATTTGTGGTAGAGGTTACCTAAAAATATTTCTTTCATAGGCTTGCTCAAGGTATGGACATTACTACACAATTATCTTTTAATGTTATCATATCAACATCATTTAAATTGAAAATCGATGTGTATAATTGCATAACATTTTTTAAGATTAGTGTAACTTACCACATCAGTTGAAATAATTAACTGATATTATAAAGCTATAATTTTTAATAGGAGATGAAGAATGCATTTTATGAAAATTTAAGATAACAATTATTATTTATAACCAATGTCTATTGTAACTTACACATTTGGACTTAATTGGTGTCTCAAGTTATGTGAATTGCCAGTTACTTTGAAAAATGTGTTGCATCACATCAGTTCAAATAAGGAACTAACTTCATAACAACTTCCTATATCAGTTATTAGAGAATTGACGTGAAAATGATAGGGAAGAATCAATTTAGATAATTAGGATTTACTTAACATGTTAGTGTTTTTTTTCTTTATAAAATTGACATTGTAATAACTTTCTATATCAGTTGTTAGAGAATTAACATAAAAAAGGAAAGGGAAAATTGGTCCAAAAAATTGATATATAATTAAAATATCAAGTTTTTCTATAAAATTGACATTTAAAGTTATGCCAACCACATATTAAAAAATGAAATCACCTAAGACACCAATTTTTTTATAAATAATTTATGTGTTTCTTTCCATTAAACTTAAAAATCAGTTCATAAAATAACCAATATCTAAATTCATAGAGGCAATGACATTTTTGTGCTATAACTAAAGTAAGTCTTATTTTTTCTTATTATCACATTCACTCTTACTCTTATTTATTTTTGACTCACTCTTTGTCTCTATCCAACTTCCTCTACAGAATACTATACCTTACTCCATCCTCCAATAAACGTTAATGAACTACTAATACTCCTTCAACTAGTATCGAGCATGAGGTAGGTTCAAAATATAAGATGTGTCTTTCTTGTGTAGGTTCATTAAGAGATTTTTAAGAGATCTTAGTTAGTGAGTTACAATTACTCTTTCAACTAGCGTCGAGCATGAACATGTTTAAAAGATAAAAGGTGCTTTTCTTACTTTTACTACTTGAATTTTCATCTTTTTTATTTCTCTCATTTTTTACATGAGTTTTTTTTAAAAGACTTTTTGTTTATGTTTCATTTGTATAATTTTGTATGTTCTACCTAAGTTTTAGATATCTATTATATGTTTGCTAAAAATATTGTAAGGATGTTTGAAGTTAACTAAATAATAACAAAAGATGGAGAAAAAGTAAAAAAAATCCATCAAAATGATCACTTTTCATGATTCCAGTACAAGCAAAATGCTTTTGACTTTTTACAAATGGATAAATCTTAAAATATTACATGAAATCAAGATAAATTTTCCTTAAATGAATAATCAAGTATAAAATTATGATCTTTTAAAATTTTTAACTTAAAATATATTTTTTCAATAAGATGCTAGATTTACTCAATTTTTACTATAAATATTTTGGCAAGAAAGTGAAAAGTTGACATTAAAAAAATATTACTTAAATATTTTATATTAGTTTTTTTATTAAAAATTAATGTAAAATATAAAAAATTAAAATATATTTAGAAGAAAAATGTTGATTTTTTAGTAAAAAAACTAACTTGATAACCTTTTTTCATGTCAGTTTATATAACATATGTGGAATGGTCAAATTTACAATAATACCCATATATACATCGAGTAATGACTAACATTAAATGTATTAAGCAACTAGCATTAAATGCCAATTTTGTAGTGGTAGGAAAAGTTGTAATGTGTAAATACAAAGAGTAGGTGGAAGAAATTAGTATGTAAATGAGAAATAATGTTAATATTTGGATTAACTAAGAAGAATGTTAAAAAATAAGATCCTAATAATAATCAAAAGGGCCCATTAATAATTTTGGCTATTAGGATTTTAGAGATGTAATACAAATCTAAAAGAAAGAAAACTAGCCCAATATTGGAGTTAAAGGAGAAAAATTTTAGGTAAGATATTTAAAAGGAGCCTAAGACAATATTTATTACATTTGGAAAGATGAAAGGCAAGGTTAGACTATCATAAGGTGACAAACAATAGATTTAGTTACAAAGTAAAAGCTAAACTAGCTCATTAGGATAGTTTAAAGACAATCCTAGTTTTGTTAGGTTTTTGTACACATGATGATATTTTAGTCATAACTTAATGTAGAAAGGCCTGATTAATGATTTATCAAAATATTTGAAAACTAGACATCTAAGATTACAATATATGTAAATTTAATAATTTAATTTTTAGCCAATTAATGCTAGAATTTCTCTAAAGACAAGAAAAATTTTGGGCACAACTATACTATTTAACTAACAATAATTAGGTTATAACTTCATTTAGGAAAGCCCGATTGCTAAATGATCAAAACTAATGAAAAATAAAGATTCATGGCTATAATTTGTAAAAATTTCATGAACTAATTTTCATCCAATAAATGTTAGAAAATCAAACAATATGAAGGAAGGCCTAAGCAAAACTGCACTAAACTAGGTGCAATAATTGAGTCATAACTTAGTTTAGCCAAGCCCAATTTACAAACAATTGAAACCAATGAAAATTAAACACATAGTTCTCACTTATGCATAAATTTCTTATAGTGGATCTTGGTATGTTAAAAAATACATAAATTTTCCCAATAAGTAGTTAAGCTAGATTAGAAGATATAGATATATGTGTGAATATGCATGATCGTGTTGCATTGTGTTTATGTGTATATGAAGTGTGTATGTATGAGTTATAGGCTATGTGTATATTGACTTTTTCTAATTAATTCTTCAACCTTCAATTATCTGGAATCCCTATAATAATTTATGAATTCTACATAAGACAATCTCTTAGGATTTGATCAATTAAGATTAGTTGAATTAAGCAATCGTTATAATCCCTAAACTAGATCAAAATTGATTTATAATTTGAATTCAGTTGATTTGAGAAATTAAATTAGAAATCTTCAAATTAATACCTTAACCCTCTGTTCCTATGCATAAAATTATGATTTATCAACCATAATTTCATAACAAAACAATAACAAATTCAGAAACTACAAGGATAAATATTAATTATATCAAATTAACACCTAACACAAGGAATCTCAAGAATTCAACACAATTAAATAAAGAAAGAGAAAAATTAATTAAGAAAGGTCAACATTACAAAGCATGATCTCATAATCCTCAAGAGGAGAGCTTCAAACTCCTTAAATTAACCTCTAAACATTAGCCCTCCATGGTTAGAAGATAAAAGCTTGAAGAAAAAGAAAGAAAATTGTGTTGCTGATTGTATGTAATCAGATTATATAATTATATGATATGTTACCCACCCCCTCATCTCTATTTATATTTGATAAAACCTATAGAATCCTAATCCTAGTCCTCTTACGATTACAAAAATTAAGGCCTTGCTAATTCTACTCCTATTAGTGTTATAAAACTTAGAAATTTCTTCTAGAAGGTCCAACAGTAAAATCTCATTAGTCTGACTTTTATTTGATGAATGGCCCCCAAAACGATATAGTTTCACTAATCTTGTAATTTAAGGCTGTAAGCCTGGTCTTAGTAAAATTTGAACACTAATTTCACCTTAATTGGACCTTTATAGCTCTAGATATAGCCTAAATACCGAAATTGATTCAATTAGGACAAAATGATGCCTTCAACTTCTCAACCACTTTTGACCACCAAAATGTTTAAACTGGGCTTGGACCAAAACATAAAATTATAGATCTCTCTTTTAACTTTCCACTAATATAAAATTTGCCTCAATCTAAGATCCAGAGCCCAAGTTATAACTGAAAAATAGAAATAGTGTCAAAATCCAGCATTTATCGAATAAATTCATAAACTTGTAAAATTAATCTAAAATTATAAAACAAGGTCTATTCTATAAAATTAAGCACATATAATACCTAAGAGACATAAAATAGGAGAAAATAAAATAGTAAATATTTTTCTCATCAAATATCTTGCTTGATATCTCTTGTTTTGTTTTAGGATATTACACATAAGATGGTGTCGATTTAAGGACATATAAGTTAGCATGGACTATTTTTCCTATAGGAAAGCATACTAGATAAATTCAAAAGAGATAAATAAGATTGGCCTCAAAGGAATAAAGTTAGAGTTAAGATGGATAAGGTTGGACTAGAAACATAAAGAGGAAAATGGGATCTTAAAGGCATTTTATGAGTGTTTTATGGATATGTGTTATATGTTTATTTATGTTCATGCATTTTTAATCTACTCTCGTGTTATGTAAGTAGTGCATGCTTGTTACAGGAGGCAAAGTAAGTATATACTTATAAGATATGTTAGAATATGAATGATAGCCATAACATGGCAGAATTATATTCTTATGGTGCCCAATTGATGTGGGCATTTATGAATAATTGAGTATATTGTACCATTGAAATATGATATGATTTGATTATATGCTTTAACATAGAATTTAGATATTCATATAATTAATATTGCACTTGAATGCACTAAGAAAACTTATGTTTGTAATGTCCAAGATAGATTTTACTCACTTAAAAGCCAAGGCATAGAAACTTGACCTAAACATGAAATCCTAGGGAAGACACTTAAGATGACTAGGATTTTAAAGTAGTTTGTATGGAGTTTCACACATTGCATTTTCATAACTTACTCCTTTTTATTCTAATATTTCTAGGTACCACTGAGAAGCAACAACAAGATGCCAACAAATAAGGATGTTTTGGTAATTATCATATGGAACCTATTAACCAATATTTCTTTAACATGTTCAAGGAAGTTTGCCTTTCACCCCATTCATAAATGCGATATTGTCCATAATAAATTTTAGGAGCTTTGATAAACAAAGTATTTTATTAAGGGCTCTATCTCAAATACTCATTTGTTTATTACATATATAATGGATGAAATGCCTTTGGAATCTTAAAAAATTTCCTACAAATTTCTTCAACTAAATTTAATAATTATTGTTTAAAATTAAGGCATTACACTAATTTTTGTTTATATTGATATTTTGCTCCTAATATTCTTTTAAATGCCTCTTACCGTTAATTATGAAGTATATAATAACAATTTTTTGTCATTGGAAAGTAATATGCACTAGTTCTATATTCATTATTTTTAGATGATTTAACTTATCATATTTAGACAAACCTAACATAGAACTATATCTATGGTGCTTGACATGCATAAATTCTTGAATAAGATAGAAGGATTACATTTTGAGTATGTCTTAAAGATATAATTTTACTAATAAAGTACTTACGGATCTAATAGCATTAGAGTATGATTAAGCTAAAGTGACTAACTTTAATAATAATTTGAAGAATCATTTGTGTGGTATGATTCTTGGGGTATCATTATACATCTTTCATAAAAAATGTTTTAAGAAAAATTTTATCATAAATTTTTTACTAGAGTTTTTTCATTGGTATATAAACTTATTTTTTATTAATGAATTTTTAATACCCAATCCAATTAACATGATCTCTATTATATTTGTTTTGGTTATATTATTAAGGATACTAGTGAAAGATAGCTTACTAGAATCGATAATGGAAAGGGAATTTATAATTTATGAAATTTCTTATATATAAAATAATGAGTAATTTTTTTAAAGGCTAATGAAAGTGGTTTTTTATTTTATATATAATTACTTGAATATTTATGGTAATATAAGTGTGCATAATGGAAGTATTCATTCTTATTTTATAACATTTATTGATTTTGAAAGATATATCTCTTGCTAAAAGGAGCAAAGCCATGAAAATTTTTTAAATAACTTAAGTTAAAAGTTGTAAATACCATTAGTAAGGGTTAAGATGTTTCTTTTTAAGTGGGAGTGAATTTTAATTTGATTTGTTTGATAAAATTGTTCATTTACAGAGTATGCTATATCGCATATATACTAGAATAGACAAGAATTGTTAGAAGGTGCAATAATGTAATTATTGAAAATAGTATGGCACATGTTAGCTATTGCTAACTTTTCTTCTGCTGATTTGGATGAGTTCTCCTTACTGCTATTCATATTTTAAATAAACCTCATCCTATGTATTAAAGTAATATTACTTATGAGATCAAAACGAAAAAGGTTGTTTTTAAAAAACCTTTTGATTGTAACAGAATTTATAGTTTTTCAAAAACAAATTAAATACATTTTTTTCAAAAGAAAAAGTTGTCAAAAAGTGAAAAGCTAACTAATTTGTAGTTAAAGCAAACTTTAACAAAATAGAATCTCATATTCTAATGAGTTATTAAAGTATATGACTTTGTTTAAAATCATAAAGAGCATTGAATATATATGAAAATAATAAGAGTTAAAATTGTTATATTAATTCAATATATAAATAATATTCTTAGGCATATAATTGTTAGGAATTTGGATTATCATATGCATCGAAAATTCAAAATTTGATCCGAATTCTACCTAAGATCCATGCAAAAAACATAAATCAATGATTAGGGTTTTACCTATTGGGCACTTGTGTTTCTACTAATCAAAACTTGAGAGCGGATGAATCAAACGTCGGCCTGAAAGGTACAGTGTCTCTACGGTATCCACATGGAGTGAACAACGACCTCTCACCCTCTACGAATATGCTAGGATGCGTTTTTCTCTCTAGGAATTAGGATTGGATGTTTTCTGACTGATTTAGGGTTTGTATGGAAGCTTTGAACGTGTTGTTAAAGTGCTGCCCTCAAGTCCCTTTTTATAGAACTTAGGCAAGCCATAATCCTAGTCCAACTAGGATAATGCTTCCAAAATCCTAATCACACTTAACAACTCATCTTATCCTTATCTTAGAGATAATGGAGAGAGATAGGACTTATCTATTAATTATCTAATATTAGATAATAATATTATCTCATAATATAAATATCTTAATATTAGATAATTACATATAGTTATCAAATATCAAAATAATATTATCTCATAATATATTTATCTAATATCTGATAAGATAATTATTTAATATTACTTTAATATCAAATAATATCACATAATATATATATATTACGTGAATTTATTATTCTTAATAATATATATATGCACGAAAATAAGTCCAATTAATTAGATATTAATATAATTAAAGTCTAATTAATTATTGTCTTATTCCTACTCCTTTTGTGTGACCTTATAGGTTCTTACTACGTTGACAATGACTTATTATTGAGCCATAGACAGTAAGCGGTATCTAGCAATACATCACTACCACTCAAGTAGTAAGAATGTCTGTGATTCGACATCCACCTAATACATGATCAATGTTTTGCATCATAACCCTTTTGTAATAATATCCAAATTGAACTAGAGGCATGGAATGTGTCATCCTCGTCAATGTTCAATTTATATTTCTTGATACTGAGTAGATTTAAAATAAATGATTAATATCACATATTAATTCAATTGAGCATGGCCATGTATTTCTAAGTCTCACTCAATCAAGGGGCCCAAGGATATTTCTTTTTTATACAAGAGTAACAAAATTCCATATACATCACTCACTTCCCTTTGCATAATTTATGACACACCCAATCAATGCCCTACTTGTTATCCTGATTAAAGGTGACATAGGATAATATTAAAGTGAGTAATTCCTCATATAGGGAACTGTTAGTGTATATGCCCTAAAACCAATCATATTGGTGATTGTAATTTTGAATCATGTTATTTTAATGGCAATTTCAATTATTATATTTATATATATTGTCTGCGTAATATATTCAATTATAATAATAACCTTAGAATAATTGTATTCTTAAATGTCCCTAGTCATATATCATTGTGGATTAGGTTGCTTTGATATGTTAAGACTAGCATGTGTGGAGACTTATATGGGATATTAAGTTTACACATGAGTACAAGTTAGAGAACTTGTATACTGGACCGACCCATATTAAGAACACTACATGGATCGTTATATGAGTGTCATAAGTGGTTCTTAGTGATCATTATTAATATGGTCCTTTGACCTGAGATCACCAAGGTTCCTTACATGTGAGTTTCATATTTTAATATTATTCTATGTCACTAATGGTTAAGTGAATGCAAGGGTAGATATTGGATATGTCACATATCATGTGGAGGGGTTTGTGTGATCAAGATGGGATTTGTCCCTCCTATATAACAAGAGTAACATCTATGGGCCCCTTGATTAAGTAAAGCTGAGAAAATGCATGGCCATGCTCAGATGAATTGATATGAGATGTCGATTACATTTGTTTCAGTCAGCTTACTTAGGAATCAAGAAACCTCAAGATTGGGCTATACGGGAATGACACGGTCCATGTCTCGTGCTCAATCTAGATGTATAGGACAAAAGGACATAAGTGATAATCACGAGTAAAAGTTTAGTCAAATCACCGACTTTCTCATTACTTGGGTAACAATGATGTGTTGCTAGACACCGATCATTGTTTATGATCATTAATATGATTAATGGTCATTGCCAATAAAGCCCAAATAGGTTAGGTTTTTCTATGCACTTATTTAAATAGGTTTATTAGGTAATAATAGGATTACTATTATTATTCACGCACCCCAAGTAAAAGTATAGAAAACCCTAGCACTTTTCCTTGACCAAAAAATTCCTGAAGAGGCGTAGCTAGCACTACGAGGTGTAAGGAGATCAATTCCAACCGGTGTGTGTAGCGGACATTCATCGGTGATTCACAAGGTTCGTATGGATACCACAGAGGTGCAGCCACATAAACGTTGTACTGGTGATCTGATTTACTGGTTTCCATTCCGGTTCGTGATTTGGAAGCAGATCGGACTTGGTGTAGCGGTCAGAAGAATTTTGCCGAAAGGTATAAACCCTAATCCCTAATCTATGGCGTTCTAAATTTGCACGGATCCGTGGTGGAAATCGTGCAAAAATTTTATTCCGCTGTGCATGTATGATGCACGATTTCTAGCAGGAACCGTAGTGACTTCAGGTCAAATATTTATGTGTATTTGTGATCATTTAAGAATAACTTATGACACATCTATCCATGCAATATTCTCATAGTGGGTCAGTCCAGTACATTGTTCACTAGCAATATACTTACGTATTAACTTGATATCACATATCCATGATTCGTAATCATCAGTCACTATACATGCTAGTTTCGATGTATTATTACTATCCTTTTCGTAATAATACTTGACTAGGGGCATTTTAGGAATAGCGAAGCTATTCCAAGGATAATTATTATATTAAGTTATAAATTACACATAATAATAATAAAATTATAAAAATAAAATATATTAATTAAATTACCTAAAATAAAATATAATACATTGTGTATAACTTCAATCATCTATATGATTGGTTCTAGGACACACACTAACAATAATGACACATGTTTTCACAAGAAATAAAAAAATGTTAACTTTTTTTTCATATCATTGATTTGAAGGATCAAGATGAAACTTCAAATATTTAGTATCAAAATTATCAGGAAAGTAATGCAAATAGAATGCAAGGCAATGAAACAAAATGTTGTAAAAGAAACAGAAACAGTATGTTGTACAAGAGATTATGCAAAACATAGAATGCAGAATCGGAAGGGTTTAGTTGCATGAAATTAAAATTATAATAACAAAATAAACAAGCACAAAATAGAAACAAAATATTAAGTAAACAAAAAGAATTCAATATACAAAAGTAGCTAATTCAAGGATATAATAGCTCTTAATATGGATTAATCTTATATCATAAGAAACTTGATTGTTCTAATTCATTTTTCAATTTTGGGTTACCCAAAACCCTTGTAATAATCCATGAATCTTACACTAGATTACCATCTATAGTTTAGTTAATTAATATTAGTTGAATTAAGCAACTGCTAGAACCCTAAAACTAGATCGAGTACCATTAAAGTAATTCCCTAACCCTTTGTCCTAATATATAAAACTATTATTAACCAACCATAATTTGATATTCAAATAGAAAGAGAATAGAAAGCACGAGATTAAGTACCAATTATACCAAATCAGCACTTAATACAAGTAATCTCAATAATTCAGCATAAACAAATGGAGGAAAAGGAAAATCAATAGGAAGAAATCAATATTACTAATCAAGATCTTATAATCCATAAAGGGAAGAGCTTCATAATCCTTAAATTAATTAAGAGTCTTTACCATTTATGGCTTAAAAATAAGAAAAGAAGGAAAAAAAGAAAACTTGATGTGAAATTGTGTTGGATCATTCTAATATTCAATAAATACGAAAATAAAAATAGAAGGGTATTCACGCTGCACTCTAGCAGATGAAAGATAGGAGCGATAAGTGATAATGAACGCATTACAAAGGATGTAAATCCTTTAATAAGTGAAGAAGAAAAACATGACACAAGGATGAATCTTTAATTAGTGATGATCAATGACATAAAGGGTGAATCCCTTTGATAAGTCACAAGTTCATTCAAGAACTCAAAAGAGCCACTCAGCCAAATTCTCTAAATATTAAAACTCTAAAATCTCAAATGTCAAATTTGATTTATATAAAGAACAAGCCTTCTTATATAGCTCTTTAAAACCTTAACTGAAAATGGCTCAAAAGGTAGTATACTAGCCCATAACTAATCCACTAACCTAAATCCAATAAAAAGACTCCTAAATAACTTTGTAACATGGTAAACTACTCATAATAACATGGTAAATGTTTTAAAAGTAAAATAGGCCTAAATACATTCATAATTAACTAAAGCCCAAATGCTTTAAAATGACCTAAAAAGAAAATAAACAAGAACTAAAGGCCTAAATACTAAATTAAAGTCCAAAACATTAAATAATTGTAAATAAGGGCTAAAGTGGTGCTAATTAGGATAATGCTTGATGTGGTATTGATGTGGCACCATCTCCTTGATGATATAGCACTAACTTAGTGATGATGTGGTATAATTGTAATGCATTTAATTAAGCTCTCCTCCTATCTCACTTCTATATGATTGACTTCCTTTAGATTCATATCATTCCCCCTCTTTTCAAAAAGATTCATCCCCGAATCTTCAAAACCTACATCAAAAGAAGGAAGATTAGAAATACTAAAAGAAGCACTCACATCAAACTCACCATGAGAATTCAAATTAAGAAAATAATTATTATCTTTTTAAAACTTGGAGTGAACCATCTCTACATAGATGTAGCTGGAATTTCCTTAGATTTGGAACACTTCCTTTTTTACTTAGGCCGTCAATAAGTAATCACTCGAATCAAATACAAAATAAGAGTTAACAATCTCATTCAAGCATATAAAATTATCATGCAAGCATATAAAATTATCAATAGTAATAAGTTTGTTAAAAAAAAACATAAAGAACATGATTCCTTATAAGCTTCCTATAAAAGTTAATCAAATCATGAAAGCTTTTAATTTCACCAACAAACATAGGTGGCAACCATTGTTTAATTGCCTTTTCTTGAATCACTTCAATTGCATTGCCACACATAACATATCTTAAATATGCAACATAATTCATGCATAATAAACATTCTTCAAAATTATTATGCAACTTTTCACTTCTTAAAATTTGGCAAACACCTTGCAAAGATTTAGAATGCTTATCTAAATAAACCAAAATGCATATATTAAAGGGAATATTTAAAACATGACGCAATAAGTTTATAAAAGTACTTGGTTCAAGAGACAAACCAAGCATCAAAGCTAACCATTTATATAAACCATGCTTTATTTTGAAACTATTCTTTTTAACATTTTTCTCAAGCACATTTGATGATATCCCTTTTTCAAACCATGCTTAGAGGACATACAAAAGTCATGCAACACATTAAGCACAATATTAAAGGTATCTTTTAACTAAAATATTTTATCAAATCATATCTTTGGACTTTTCTACTAAACAAATCCTTTAGAGATCTCTTAAGCATACACAAGTTGTTTTTCCCGCACAAAAATCTATTATGCCTAAAAATGTCTCCAAAAATCATTTCCTCACAAGCATCAATATTTGAAACACCATCACTAGATTGAAGAGTAGTAAAATCAATTAAACGAGTAACAACATTGAGTGAAGAATTAAGAAGATCATAATCATTTACATGCAAAATTCCAATATTTTCAATACCTAACAAATTTTTATGCAAAGTAAAGATGAGAGTGTACCTCCAAGATAACATATCAACCACGACAATATTGTTGTTACCTTGCTCCAATTAGGGCATTTTCCTTCTCACATATGGTAGCTCTTTTGGAGGTTCTCTTAGAAGCATTTCATGGGATTCCTTCAAAACAACATCACACGTATTTAGAAATATGAAAAAAAACTCTTTATCCCATTTGCTTTTCTAATAACTTTCAAATTTTCTTTTCTTTTTTTTTTCACACAATCACTCTCTTTTTCTCTAAATTGATTTTTTCTCTCATTCTCTTTTCCACAATCACTTTTTTTCTTCTCAGAGCTCTCACTCTTTTCTACTCTTTTCTCCTTTCCATTATTTTCTTCCATTTTTCTCATTTTTTCTCTCTTTTTCTTTTCTTCTTCTTCCTCTTTTTTCTTTTGCATTCTCAATTGATCCTCATACACTTATTTTAGGGTTAAAGGATTAAGTTTTATTTTTCTCCCATTCATTTCAAAGCTATATGTGTTAAAGACTTCATCATGTGTAACCTTCCTATCAAATTGTCACGGTCTTCCAAGTAATAAATGGCAAGCAATCATAGGAGCAATATTATATAGCACCTCATCATGGTATTTGCCGAGGATAAAAAAAATCAACACTTGCTATGTAACCTCTATTCCTTCACTACCATTCAACCTTTGCAACTTGTATGGAGTAAGATGTAGCAAAGTAGGCAAATTTAATTTCTCTACCATGTAGATACTAGCAACATTAATACAACTTCTACTATTAATGATCACATTACACCTCTTACCCTTAATGTTGAATCTAGTAAGGAATATGTTCTCCTTTAGCTTTTCACTTTCTTCCTTTGCTTATTCTCCTAAGGTTTTTTAAATCTTTAATGCTCTCTTGAGTGGATAATCAAAGGCATGATGGCTATGCTTTAAACATTTGAAGCACTTATCCTTGGAATGCTTTTTGATTTTGTCTTTTCTCTTTGACACTTTTTCTTTAGGTTTTAATGATGATTCTTTTTTAATTCTTGAAAAGGATTTATACTTTTATAGAACTACTTTGTCTTCATTCTTTTCAACATTGCTCTCCTAAGATTTAGATGAAGAACTATAATGGTAGCCATGAATGAATTTTTCTCTCATAATAGCCTTCATCTCTTCTCAAGTAGCAATAAGCTTTCCACCCTTTATTCTTTTAGCTGAATCAAGTTGATTCCACTAAATGTTAGCATAATCACTAAATTAATAGGTAGCAAGTCTCACTTTTATCTCTTCAGAATAATGGTGACAAGCATAAATTGACTCTATCTTCTTTTCCCACCCTAAGTAAGCTTTAGGATCATTTTTTCCTTGAAATAAAGGAAATTTTTTTCTACCACTTTGAAGATTTGAAACCATTCCACCACTTTTCTGCCTATCTCCTCCACTCTTATCATCTTTTCTTTTATCTCTTTTTATATTATCATGATACACTCTTTCTCTTTTATCCCTTTCATTTTTATTTTCAACTCCTTTTTCAATATATCTCTCATTTTGTCTTCTATCTCCTCTTTCTTTTTCACCTCTCTCACCATGTTGGTTCTTTTAAGATTGTCTACTTTCAAGCCTTTTAAGCATCTCATTAGATTTTTTTATAGCTTGTAGCAAATCCTCCGATGTGCACCTATCATTATTTTTCATATTACCTCCTAACATGATTGAATGACAAACTTGCAAGAGAGGTTAGATAACAGAAAGGACCTCACAAGAACTCACAACTCACTTGTTTTATAACACTCTCACTTGTATTTGCACTCTAAATAGGCTTTTACCCCTAAATGAGCTCACACACACTCTTGCCTTTTTTTGCCCTTTCACTCTTTCCCTCTTGTGGTTCTTTTACAAACTGGGAGATACAACCAAATAAGATTCAACAAATGTCGCAATCAATATCACTAATCAAAGTTCACAGAATTTGAAGAATCAAATAAGACAATTAGGAAAATAAGGAGTGAAATTTCTAAGAATAGAAAATAACTAGGATTTAAATATTTAGAATCAGACAATTAAAAAAAAAAGAGATAAACAAGACTTGAAACAAAGACTTAATAATGAGAAATTCAAAAGGAAAGAATCAACTAGGACTCAAAATAATGGGAAGGAACAATACAAGATAATAAAAGATGCTGATTTAAGTACTCAAAGTAATTGAAAGGGACAATGAATAATTAATGTTAAAATGAGAAATTCAATTATGATTAGAGCATATCAAGAACTAATAATAACTACAAGCAAACAATTTCTTTCCTTTTGATTTTGTTTCACTTTGTTTTCAATAATTTAACACTTATTTCTCCCACCTCTTCTTTATAAATTGCCTTTTGATTCACTTGCCTTTTCTTTTTTCTTTCTTGATATTTTTTTTCTTGTTAATTTTTTTTTTTGCTTTCTACTTCATTACTACTCAGTACCATTCTTCATTTTCTTCTTGTGTTTTCTTTTTCAAAGATAAATTCACCATGCAACACTATATATGTTGATTGCAAGAGTTTTCACATAATTTAAACTTAGTACTCTTTGCCTTGCTTTAATCAATTATTATATTCAATTATAGCACTTTGATAGTTTGCTAATTTAGAATATAACAATTAGTTATTGCAAGTTGAACTTCTTTACTTTAAACTTTTAATAAATATGTTTAATGCAACTTTCATTCACTATACTAGCATTGATATTTAGAGTAAATTTTGAGGTAAATAACAAGAGATAACACAAAACAAAGAAGGTGACCAACTACCAAAACAAATTCAGGCTTATAATTGACTTGGACAACTTATTAAACACATAGAGTGCAAAATTGAAGAACAACTCAGATTTGACACAATGATGAATTAAAACCCATAAATTTGACACAAATCAAATTAAAAATGAAATAGATATAAAAACTAAATCAAAACAAGATAGAAATGAAGAATTAAGATATAAATTGCGTGAACAATACCATAATAGTGCATGAAATAGTAAACGTGAATAATACCAAAATTTGAAAAGAAATTAAACTTGAATTTGGGAACCTTGCTTTGAATACCAAATGATATAAAATTGTATTGGATTATCCTAAAATTGAGTAAATCCAAAAATAAAAATAGAAGAGTATTCATACCATACTCTAAAAGAGGAAGAATGAGAGCAATAAGTGACGATGAACATGCTATAAAGGATGTAAATCCTTCAATAAGTGAAGAAAAAAATATGCCATAAGGAAGAATCTTTGATTAGTGATGATCAATGCCACAAAGCGTGAATCCCTTTGATAGGTCACAAGTTCATTCAAAAACATAAGAGAGGCATTCAGCCAAATTCTCTAACTCCCAAATCTTAAGTCTTAAATATGAGTTGAATAAGGAACAAGCCTCTTAGTGTAGCTCTCTAAAACTCTAATTGAAAATGGGCTCAAATGACACCATATTAGCTTAAAACTATTTCACTAACTTAAACCCAATAAAGTGCCTCTAAATGACTCTTAGTAGTATGGTAATCTTTTAAAGTAAAAAAAGTTTAAACACATTCAACTTAAATTGAAGCCCAAAATGATTTAAATTGACATGACACAAAATAAATGTAAACTAAAAGTTTAAATGTTAAATTAAAGCTCAAAACAACAAATAATAATGAAAATAGGTTGAAGTGGCACTAACTAAGATAATGACTGATATGGCATTGATGTGACACCATCCCCTTGATGATGCAGTAGTGATGTGGATTATGGCTGATATGGCACCATCTCCTTGATAATGTGGTACCAATTTGATGATGATATGACATAATTCTAATGCACTTGATTAAGTTCTCCTCCTATCCCACTTCTTTATGATTGACTCCTCTAAGATTCACATCAAAACTAGTGCTACTAAACTTGTGTATAAAGTCTAAAGTCTAATGAGTCTCTCCCCTATTTATTTGACCTAATTAAGCTAAAACCCTATTGGACTAGGATTATGTGACTCTTAGGATTACAATAATAAGGTGTTTCTAATTTTTAGAAGCCTAGACCTATTTGTTATAAGTCAATTAATTCCAATAGATAAATTAGTAAATTCCTGTAGGCTTGACTTCTAAATAGAATAAGATCACAAAATTGATACAATTTGATAAATCATAGACATCAAGGTTGTAAATCTTTGTCTTCTGATGATTTAAATGGTGGTTTTAGGTTAATCAAACTATTATAGCTTTTGGTATAGCCTAAATATAGAAATAGGTTTAGCTGAGACACAGACACAACTTCAACTTCTTAACATATATGACCTTTAAAATGGTTGAATTAGGCTTAGACCAAAACACAAAAGTTATACTTATCTCTTTAAGCTTTCCAAGAATATAAATTTTACCTCAATCTAACATTCAAAGCCTAAGATATGACTGAAAAATAAAAATAGTATCAAAATCTAATATTTACCGAATAAATTTACAATATTATAAAATTGACTACAATTTATAAAATAAGGCCTAATTAGTGAAATTAAGCAAATATAACACCTAAAAGCCATAAAATAGAGGAAAATAAAATAGTAAGTATTTTTCTTATTAAATTTTCCCACCCTTTTCCTTTGCACATCTTTAAGCAAGACAAGATTTTATTCAAAACTAAAACATAAAAGACTTTATTTTTCAAAAACTTCAAAATCATAAATCCACAAGCAAAAAAATAATAAAAGCCAGCAAGAAATATAACATATCATGAACAAAAAATTTGACAAACTTAGAACTAATCAACATAGCAACTTCATTCAAAAGGAGTAGATTAAATTGGTAGATTCTTACAAACTTCACTTTTTAACTCTTAAGTGTTTAAGGTAAAATGTTTCACTCAAGTTCTTTCCATGAAATTTTATACTATAAGCTTGCTAATCATCTAATCACTACTACTCAAATCACATGCATAACACAAATCAAAAGGACTTTATTTAAGGTTATAATGGGGCTAGGAAAAAAGGAAGGAAAAATACGGATATAAAAGGTTAAAAACCAAAGAAATCAATAGAGAACTTGAATTAATAGCATGTAGGCAAATCATAAATAATTACAACTTAACACGTTAATCTAAATTCAAACTCTAATACTCATTAATTTTACTCAAATACTCATTAATTTTTTTATTTTCTCTTTTTTCATTTCAATTATTTTTTAATTCTCTTTTTTCTTTTTTTTCACTTTTCTTTCTCTTTTTTTCTTTTCATTTTTTCTCCTTTTTTTGATTTTTTTCATTGCTCTTTCTTTTATTTTATTTTTTTTCAACTAACCTTTGATGATAACTTTTCACAATAAATAAACTCAAACACCTCTATACTTATTCAAGAGCCCATCTTATAAAAATTTAAAATGCTCTACTAATCCCTAAGGTTAGGTAAAAATATTTATTTTTCATTAGGAAAATACACTTATAGGTTAATTAATAAAGAAAAGGCAATAAAAGCTCAAGGGGGCTTAACAAAAATAAAAAAACTTCAAAGTTAGTTTTATGGCTCTAGCTTAAATAAAGAAAGAATGCCTTAATCATGTTTGTACATACATGTGCAAAATATAATATAAAAAAGATTCAAAACAAGTTTTAGAGAAATAAATCATGGAAGAACATTATAGAAGAAGGAAAAGCAATATCATGGTATAAATTTCTAACAAAAGGCTTAAAATATTATAAGATAGGTCATGCTACCAAATTCAATCTACTAATTCAAAATTCATCACTACATCAATTAATTTCAAGAAGTTAAATTATTTATTCAATCATGTTATGAATCCTATCTAACTTCAATTGAATCTTACTCATGAAAGTGCAAAATCTCCATTAATGGAAAGCAATTAAAAATAACTAAAAATAACTTAAAACGAGTGAAAAACACTTTTTTAAAATTTTCTATTTTTTAAAGCATAAAATAGAAAAGCACAAAAGGCATTGAAAGAAGACACAAAGCATAAAGTAAATCCTGAAAGTCTTTCCTCCCCACACTTAAATTTTACGTTGTCCTTAATGTAACACATATCAATATCATCAAGAATAACATTAAGAATGATAAAAGACATGGAAAATGAAAGAGAAGGGTAAGAGAAAGCAAATTTAAATCACTTGGGTTACCTCCTAAGAAGTGCCTTTCTTTAATGTATTTGACTAGACATCATGCTTAATTCTTCACCTAGGATCTATATGAGGATTAGCTACTTCCTTTGCTTCTACATTTCTAACCTTTACTTCATCCATTAAAAAGATGCTGTGAAAAGTCGAATCATCCACCATAAATGTTGCAAGTGCTATTCTTAGATTATTTTTGCTTGAATGTTCAAAATTATTTGGTATAACAAATCAACATGATTAACATAATGGTAAGAATGAGAATGATCAAGGTAAAAGCACTCTTTTTCTTTTTCTTGTAAAAGTGAAATATCTCCATCATTAGTTTATTTTTTTGTAATTTTTGAATGAACACTGTTATTTTCATCTAAAAATGCAAAAATTTTAACACAAATGAAACACTTAATAGCACCATCTATACAAGGACACTCATTACCAGCAATACAATTCATAAATTTAGAAAATTCAGGGAACTTATGTCATCATGGATAGCATTAATATGTAAATTTGAATAAGAAACAACAAAATTAGAAACATTAGAATTGAAAATAGTAAAATAAAAAATAGAAATGTTCAAATCAGAAACATTAGAAACAATAATAGAAACAACAAAAATAGAATAAGGAGAATCATGCACAAAAGGCTCTAAAATGCTAAGAAAGGATATGGAGTTATTAAGCATATATTTAGAAATACCATACTTGGCTATAACACCATCAAACTCCATAGTTAATGTTCCATCTCAAACATTAATTATGATATTTATTATCTTGAGAAAAAGGCCAGCCAAGAATGATTAGTGAAAGAATGTTTGAATCCTCATTTTCCATTTTTAAAATGTAAAAATCCGCTAGGAAGATTAATCCATTAACCTTTGATAGAATATTTTTAACAACTCTTAAGGGATAAATGTTAGATCTATTAGCTAATTGAATAATAACCTTTGTTTCTTTCAAAACTCTTAAATTCAAAGTATTGGAAATAGAATTTATGGATGCCCCTAAGTCTAACATGGCATGCTCTATTCTAGTTTTTCCTATGATACATGGAATGGCAAATGTGCCTAGATCTTTACATTTTTATAGTAATTTTTTTTTATTATTATGAACACATTTGCCCTCACTCTTAGTTTTTCATCCACCATAAATTTTCATTTATTAATGCATAAATTTTTTAAGAAGTTAGCATATCTTAGAACTTATTTTATCAAATCTAGTAAAGATATGTTAACTTCTATTTTTTTAAGGGACTCTAAAATCTGATTTTCATTTTCACTTTTCTTTTCATTTTTCTTTTGATGAAAAAGTCTTCTATTTAGAAAAGGGAAGGGGATAGGAAAATTAGTGGGAGGTAAGGATGTAAAGAAAGAATTTACCATACTATCATCCTGTTTAATTTCTTTTGCAGGTTTATTGGCTACAAGTTGATTACTACTAGTTTTTCTAATTGATTTTGGTTTGTCTTTTCTACTTATTTTTATTGGTTTTGTTTTAGTTAATCTCTTATTTCTAGTTAGTTACTTTTTGGTTGATAGCTTGCTGGTTGATTTTCTTCTGATGTATGGCTTGATTCTAGTTTATCCACTTACTTGCCATTTCTTAGTATAATTGCATTCACAACTTCCTTATTCTTTATATTAAGGAAAGAAGGTTGATTTAATCTTTATGCTATAAGCTCATTTAATGCAAAAATTAGCTAGCCTATTTAAGTTTGCAAATTCATCATGATGGCTTCTATTCTCTATTGGAATCACAAGTTGTTAGTAGCCATTTGCTTGACTAAATCTTCAAATATTAGTTGAGAAGAGGATGAATTTGTTTCTAGTTATTGGATGGGATTTAGCTACATTCTATTATAGGCCAAAGGAAGATTCTAGTTTGAGTTACTATCATGTCTAAAATTCTAGTTATTTCTCTAACCAAAACATTGATTATGCTGTTGGTGCTGGTTTGCTTGCTATTGGTAAGGATTGGTTTTATTATTGAAATTAAGGCTTTCTAAGGAAGATGGTTGCTACATATGTTAAAGGAAGAGGACACTTATATTCTTATAAGGTGGGGTAGCAATTTGTTAAATGAGTTGGGCAAGAGCAAATGCCACAAACTCTGGCAGGAGGAGTAGGGATTCGTTGTTATTGTCCCATAGCTATTTGCCTCATTAAAGTAGTCAGTTCATCTAATCTATTTCTAATCTCTACTAGTTTGAATTAGGGAAACTTATCTTATTCACGCGTATGGTTATAGTAGCCATAATTCTCATTCCAAACTATTGTGAATTTGCTGCTATGTTAGCTATAAGGTCCCTGGCTGCCATTAGAGTCTTATCTACTAAAGCTCCATTACTTGCTGCATTAATCACATTCCTATCCATTGGAAACAAGCCTTCATAGAAATATTGAATAAGAAGTTGTTCACTGATTTGGTGGTATGGATAACTAGCACATAACTTCTTGAATCTCTCCCAATACTTATATAATGTTTCACCATTCATTTTCTTGGTGCCACATATCTCTTTTCTTATGGTAACGGCTCTAGATGCAGGGGATAAATTCTCCAAAAAGAGCTGCTTTATATTAATCCAATAAGTAATAGAACTAAGTTGAAAGTAGTAAAGCTAATCCTTGGTTGCATTAGCTAGGGAGAATGAAAAAGCTCATAGCTTGATATGATCTTCAAAAATCCCTTGAGGCTTCATGGTTGAACATACTGTTGGTGTGTGTGTCCTAGGAGCCAATCATAGAAATAATTGCAATATTAGATAATATATTATGTTTTATTTTAGTAATATAATTATTATATTTTGTTTTATTTTATTTTATGTAAATTATAACTTAAATATAATAATTATCCTTGGAATAGCTTTGCTATTCCTAAAATACCCCTAGTAAAGTATTATTACGAAAAGGATAGTAATAATATATCGAGACTAACATGTATAGTGACTGATAATTATGAATCATGGATATATGATATCAAGTCAATACATGAGTACATTGTTAGTGAACAATGTACTGGACTGACCCACTGTGAGAATACTGTATGGATAAACGTGTCATTAGTTATTCTTATATGATCACAAATATGCATAGTCCTTTGACCTGAAGTTACTACAGTTTTCTACATAAGGAGTTACTCACTTTGATGTCATCTTACATCACTTTTAATCAGGATGACGAGCAAGACGTTGATTGGGTGTGTCACAAATCATGCAGAGGGAAGTAAGTGATGTAAATGGGATTTTGTTACTCTTGTATGAAAGAGAAATATCCTTGGGCCCCTTGATTGAGTGAGACTTAGAAATGCATGGTCATGCTTAATTCGATCAATATGTGATATTGATAATTTATTTTAAGTCTACTCAGTATCAAGAAATATAAATTGAACATTGACGAGAATAACACACTTTATGCCTCCAGTTCGATTTGGATATTATTACAAAAAGGGATTATGATGCAAAATATTGATTATATATTAGGTAGATGTCAAATCATAAATATTCTTATTACTTGAGTGACAGTGATCTATTGCTAGATACCGCTCACTGTCTATGGCCTAAAATGAGTCATTATCAATGTAGTAAGAACCTACAGGGTCACACAAAAGGAGTAGGAATAAGACAATAATTAATTAAATTTTAGTTGGACTAAAATTCAATTAATTGGACTTATTTTCATGCATGTATATATTATTATGATAATATATACTTATTCACGTAATATATATATATTATATTATATATTATGTGATATTATTTAATATTAAAATAATATCAAATAATTACGTTATTAGATATTAGATAATTATATTATGAGATAATATTATTATTATTATCTAATATAAGATAATTATATATCAATTTAATATTAGATAATTATATTATGAGATAATGATATTATTATCTAATATTAGATAATTATAAGATAAGTCCTATATCTCCTCACTCTCTCTAGGATAAGGATAAGGTGATAGTTATTTAGTGTGATTAGGATTTTTGAAGCATTATCTTAGTGGGATTAGGATTGTGATATGCCTTAACTCTATAAAAGGACTTCAAGGCAGCACATTTTAATTCACGTTTATAAGCTTCATCAAACCTAAAAATCACTCTAGAAAATGTCCAAACCCAATCCTAGTGAGAGAAATGAATCCTAGCAGCTTCATGGAGGGGAGAACTTGTTGTTCACTTCGTGTGGATGCCTGTAGAGATGCTGTACCTTTCGATTGGCATTCGATTCATCTCGATCTCTCAAGGATTCATTCAGAAAGAACACGAGCACAAATAAGGTAAAACCTTAATATTAATTTATGATTTTTACATGGATCCTAGGAAGGTTTTGAATTAAAATTTTAAAATTCTGCTGCGTATGTTAATTCGAAACCTAACAGTGGTATCAGAGTGTACTTGTAAAACATAAATTTGATTATGTATTATATAATTTTTTTGAATGTTTGTATAATAAATATTCTGTTTTGGTTTAAATTAGAATTGCATTTTTTATGAATATTTATGTGATAAATAAATATCAAATTAGTTTCTATTTAAACCGGATATATATATGTGATATATGTAAATTCATGTTTAGTTCTGACTTTGTAGATATGTATATATATGATATATATAATTCATATTTTGATTCTGATTAGGAATTAATGAGATTAATTGAACAAATCTGATTATGTATTTTCTAGTTCATATTCAAATCTATTTCATGAGAAATTCTAGGTTTTAATTTGAATCTAAATCTATTTCATGATTAATTCTGGGTTCTGTTTTGATAAGATCAAATAAGGATCAATTATGCGTACATGATTTACTATGTAAAAATTGTTTTTTGAAATAAGAAGGTTCTGTTATGAATTAAAATTAATCAGATTCATTCCTTAAATCGGGTTTTGTATATGTGATATAATCTGCATTTAAGAATATAATCCATTCTGCATAGAATTATGTGATTAGTTCTGAGTTTGTCTGTTAGTGTATATGCCCTAAAATCAATCATATTGGTGATTGTAATTTTGAATCATGTTATTTTAAAGGTAATTTCAATTATTATATTTATATATATTGTCTGCGTAATATATTCAATTATGATAATAACCTTAGAATAATTGTATTCTTAAATGCCCCTAGTCATATATCATTGTGGATTAAGTTGCTTTGATATGTTAAGACTAGCATGTGTGAAGACTTATATGGGATATTAAGTTTACACATGAGTACAAGTTAGAGAACTTGTATACTAGACCGACCCATATTAAGAACACTACATGGATCGTTATATAAGTGTCATGAGTGGTTCTTAGTGATCATTATTAATATGGTCCTTTGACCTAAGATCAACAAGGTTCCCTACATGTGAGTTTCATATTTTGATACTATTCTATGTCACTAATGGTTGAGTGAATGCAAGGGTAGATATTGGATATGTCACATATCATGCGGAGGGGTTTGTGTGATCAAGATGGGATTTGTCCCTCCTATATAACAGGAGTAACATCTATGGGCCCCTTGATTAAGTAAAGCTGAGAAAATGTATGGCCATGCTCAAATGAAATGACATAGGATGTCGATTACATTTGTTTCAGTCAGCTTACTTAAGAATCAATAAACCTTAAGATTAGGCTATACGGGAATAACACGATCCATGTCTCGTGCTCAATCTAGATGTATAGGACAAAAGGACATAGGTGATGATCACGTGTAAAGGTTTAGTCAAATCATCGACTTTCTCATTACTTAGGTAACAATGATGTGTTGCTAGACACCAATCATTGTTTATGATCATTAATATGATCAATGGTCATTGCCAACGTAATGAGAGCCTGTAGGGTCGCACATTTAGAGCCTAGTGAATTTGGAATTAATGGACCAAATTATTTGGGCTTAATATTTAGGAATTCATGTTATAATTATAAGGCCCAATAGTAAGCCTATAATTGTACATGGAATAAAGCTCAAATAGGTTAGGTTTTTCTATGCACCTATTTAAATAGGCTTATTGGGTAATAATAGGATTACTATCATTATTCACGCACCCCAAAAAGGCATAGAAAAACCCTAGCACCTCTCCTTGACCAAAACCCTTGAAGAGGCGTAGCTAGCACTACGAGGTGAAAGGAGATCAATTCCAACCAGTGTGTGTAGTGGACATTCATCGGTGATTCACGGGTTCGTGTGGATACCATAGAGGTGCAGCCACATTAAACGTTGTACTGGTGATTTGATCTTCTAGTTTCTATTCCGGTTAGTGATTTAGAGAGCAGATTGGATTGGAAAATGGAAAGAAGCAGATCGAATTTGCTGTGTAGCAGACAGAATATTTTTAGCCGAAAGGTATAAACCCTAATCCCTAATCTATGGCGTTCTAAATTTGCATGGATCCTTGGTGAAAATCGTGCAAAATTTTTATTCCACTGTGCATGTATGATGCACGATTTCCAGCATTGTCTTCATATATAAATCAGTTTAAATTCGTTTAATGTGATTAAATAAATCTGGATTCATGTATGAAGTATATACATGTATGGTTTAATATGTTTGAATTACATTGGATATATTTGATGTGATTAAATCTATCCAATGTAAAACCTATTTCGAGACTATGATTTGAATGTCAAATAATGTCGAATTGTTTGACTAAAGGGGTGTGCAATTGTTGATAGAAAAAAAAATGCAATTTGAATGTCAGATAAATTTAATTTTTCGTCTGGGGGCTCTGCCTCCTTGACCCTCGCCCACTAACCGGCTAGTGGAACCGTCATGCTAACTCTGCATAGCATTCAAAAATCATTTATGTTCTTAAGGCGCTGTTTTGAAACATGATTTTTGATGATGATTATGTTATGAAATATATTTGTTAATCATCCTGCTTATCTTGGTTACATATATATATTTGTTAGCAATTATTACATATGATGCATGAATGTGTTGCATAGTATGGCCTTTGGAGTTTTTATGGATGAATTTTAAATACGACCTACGTGTCATGTTTTCCTTTAATTTTCTAATGTACATTCTTTTCTCATCTCACTCCTGCCGAATGTACTTGGGGTTTCTGTTATAAAATTGTAATCACAATGGAGCAACCTTTGCTTGGATTAAGGAGAAGCTTAGGAGTTATGGGACAAGAAGAAGCTAAGGAGTTAGTTTAATAATATCATTAGAAAATAGAATTCTGGGCCATATTATGTGACATTTTAATTTCTTTATTATATGATAATATTGATGAGCATGCATTTACTATATGATAGCATATGTTCCTGCTATATGATAGTTTTATCCATTGCTTAATATGTGATATGCCATAGTCTATTTTATTCATTTACTTTATATGATGTATGAGATATGCTAGATATATTGCATGAATAAATAGGCTAGTTATGGTGAGATCTAATAATGATTAAGTTAAAATCTCTCATCTAAAATATTAAGTCAGTAATAATTAATGATGCCTTCCAATGCTTGGCACTCGTCAAGGCCTTGATCGACATAAGGTAGGTTTGCCAAAGCAAAGTACTTCATTTATCTTGGTGAGATGTGACTAGATAATAGTGATATCTGAATGTCAAGCATTGGGTCTGACTTAACTAGGATATCTCAATAGGATTGAGACCTAGAGGCATCGAGTTGGATTTTAGTTTATAAAATGGACTAGAATAAGTGTTGTTCACCCAACTATCCAAGAGTTATATATGATACAATTGGCAAGTGTTACCTACCTAAATAACTAAGTTTTAAATGATTAGCCAAAGCTAACTTAAGGCTTGATGAAATATGGATTTTGGCCCACTAAAAAGTCTAAACATTGTGACTTTCTGAATTAATAATGAGGGCTATTAATTTGAATAAAATAGTGGGAGGTACATCTAATAAAAGACCTTATTAAATGTTTGAAACTTAATACCTACTTTGCATATTTCTATCGTAGATAACCAAATGGCTAATACATCAAATAATCTATCACTGCGATTAGTCCTTGAGAAGGATAAATTGAATGGGATAAACTTCCTAGACTGGTACAGGAATTTAAGGATAGTTCTCAAACATAAGCGAAAAATGTATGTCCTAAAGGAACCTGTTCCTCAAGAACTTGAAGCTAGTGCCCCTCGGACTCAAAAGGATGCTTATAAGAAGCATCATGATGATGCATTAGACGTCAGTCATCTCATGTTAGCTACCATGGACTCTGAGCTTCAGAAGCAATATGAGAACATGGAAGCTTACGACATGCTAGAGCATTTTAAAAAGCTTTATAAAGGCCAAGCTTTGCATAAAAGGTTTGAGGTGACAAAAGTATTGTTTCAATGCAAACTAGCAGAAGGAAATGCTATTGGGCCTCATGTACTCAAAATGATTGGGTATGTTGAGAACCTTGAGAGATTGGATGCTCCACTAGGCCAAGAGTTGGCCACTAACTTAATTCTGCAATTGTTACCATAGAGTTATGGTCAATTCATTATGAATTACAACATGAATAAAATTAACAAACCATTGCTAGAATTGTTATGCATGTTAAAAATTGCTGAACACAATTTGCAAAAGACTAAACCCAATACCATAATGATGGTTCAAAAAGGCAAAAGCAAAGGTAAAGGCAAAGGCAAAAATAAGAAAGATTCCAAATCCAAAGGCAAGCCTAAGTCTAAGTCTTCTACACTAAAACCAAAAAGGGGTGTGGCTAAGGAAGGAACATACTTCCATTACAGTTAGACCGAACATTGGAAGAGAAACTACAAGGTCTATCTGGAAGATCTAAAAAAGAAGAAGGAAAGTGAGACTTCTGCTTCAGGTATCTATATTATAGAAATTAATATTTCTACTTCTACATCTTGGGTATTAGATACTGGATGTGGTTCTCACATTTGTACAGAACTACAAAGGAGTAGAACTCTGGCTAAAGGCAAAGTGGACCTACGAGTTAGCAATGGAGCAAAAGCTACTGCCCTAGCTGTAGGAACATATCATTTATCTTTACTTTTTAGTTTAGTAATTGAATTAGAGGATTGTTATTTTATGCCTGCTATTAGCAAGAATATTATTTCTGTTTCTTGTTTGGACAAAAAAGGTTTTTCATTTATAATAAAGAATAAGAGTTATTCAGTTTATTTAAATGAAATATTTTACTACAGTGCATAAATGTTCAATGGACTCTATATTCTTAATCTTGAAATGCCTGTCTATAACATAAACACCAAGCAATTTAAAACAAATGATTTAAATCTAACCTATCTCTGCCATTGTCATTTAGGCCATATAAATGAGAAGCACATATCCAAGCTTCATAAAGATGGATTCTTGGATTCATTTGATTTTGAATCATATGAAGTATGCGAATCTTGTTTATTAAGTAAGATGACTAAAGCTGCATTCACTAAACATAGTAAAAGAGTTAATGATCTATTAAGTCTCATATATACTAATGTATGTAGGCCTATTAGTTCACCTGCTAGAGGAGGTTTCTAATACTTCATTACATTTACTAATGACTTTAGTAGATATGGATATGTGTATCTTATGAAACACAAATTAGAATCCTTTAAAAAGTTCAAGGAATTCAAGAATGAAATGCAAAACTAACTTAGTAAAAGTATTAAAACACTTTGATCAGATCAAGGTGGAGAATACTTAAGCCAAGAATTTGATGACTATCTAAAGGAGTGTAGCATAGTATCACAACTCATTCCACCTGGAACACCACAATGGAATAGTATTTTAGAAAGGAGGAATCGTATCTTGTTAGACATGGTACGATCTATGATAAGTCATACAGATCTTCCAATTTCCTTTTGGGGATATTCTCTAGAGACAGCTCAACTGCTTTTACGCTCAACTGTGTTCCTTCTAAAACGGTTCAAAAGACTCTATATGAGATATGGATTGGGAAACATCCTAACTTGTCTTTTATAAAGATTTAGGGCTACGAGGCCTATGTTAAGCGTCAGGTTTCTAATAAGCTTGGACTCAAATCAGATAAGTGCTACTTTGTAGGGTATCGTAAGGGAACTAAAGGATACTATTTCTACAATTTAATGAAGACAAAGTATTTGTCGCACGAATTGGTATTTTTTTAAAAAGAGAATTTATCTCTAAGAAAAATAGTGGGAGAAAAGTAAAAATTGAAGAAATGCAAGACTTACAAAGTAATATTGAACCTGTAATAGAGCTTGAACAGAGACCACAAAATGTTGTGGCTCAAGAACTAGCCTAAGTAACACAATGCCCATATAGGTCTGGTAGGATACGCCATGAGCCCGAGAAATATGGATTTCTTATGACTCAAAATGGCAATGTTTTGCTCATGGATCAAGATGAACCCACAACCTATCAAGAAGCTATTAAAGGGCTAGACTTTAAGAAATGGCTTGAGGCCATGAAATCTAAAATGGATTCCATATATACTAACCAAGTATAAACTTTGGTTGATCCACCTGAAGGGATAAAACCCATTGGGTACAAATGGGTTTTCAAGAAGAAAATTGACATGGATGGTAACGTGCAAACCTTTAAAGGATAATTAGTCGCAAAAGGTTATAGACAAGTTCATGGTATAGACTATGATGAGACCTATTCCCCAGTTGCCATGTTTAAATCCATTCAGATCTTGCTTGCTATTACAGCTTTTTATGATTACAAAATCTGGCAGATGGATGTCAAAACTGCTTTCCTTAATGGAAAGCTTCTCGAGGATGTGTACATGACACCGCCTGAGGGTTTTGTCACTGCTAAAAATGCTGGAAGGGTATATAAGCTACAATGATCCATTTATGGACTAAAGAAAGCTTCACGAAGTTAGAATCTTTATTTTGATGAAGCAATCAAAGAATTTGATTTCATAAAAAATGAAGATGAATCTTGTGTTTACAAAAGGGTTAGTGGGAGCATAATTATTTTTCTCATATTGTATGTGGATGACATACTACTCATCAAAAATGATATCCCTACACTAAAAATAGTAAAGACTTGGTTAGGGAATTGTTTCTTAATGAAAGACTTAGGTGAAGCTGCCTATATATTAGGTATTAAGATCTATAGAGATATATCAAGATTATTACTTAGCCTAAGTCAAAGTACATATAGAGATAAAGTGTCAAAATGGTTTAACATGTAAGAATCCAAAAGAGGATTTTTACCTATGTCACATGGCATAAATTTATCCAAAGCTCAGTGTCCTTCGACACAAGATGAGAAAGACCGCATGAATAAGATACCATATGCATCAACAATTGGATCTATCATGTATGTTATAATATGTACTCATCCTAATGTCTCATATGTTTTGAGCATGATGAGTCAGCACCAGTCAAATTCAGGTGAACATTACTAAACTGCCGTTAAGAATATCCTTAAATACTTGCAAAGGACTAAGGATTCATTCTTAATATATGGAGGAGAGGAAGAACATATTGTAAAAGGTTACACTGATGCCAGTTCCAATCTGACAAGGATGATTTTAGATTGCAGTTAGGTTATGTATTTACCCTAAATAGTGGTACTGTATGCTGGAAGAGTTCAAAGTAAGAAACAGTGGCCAACTCTACTACAGAGGTCAAGTAAGTTGTTGCATTTGATGCGTCAAAAAAGATGGTTTGGATCAAAAAGTTTATTACTGAACTTGGCATTGTTCCTAGCATTGCAAACCCAGTGGATCTCTATTGTGATAACAATGGAGCCATTGCACAAGCTAAGGAACCTAGATCTCACCAGCTATCCAAACATATACTTAGGCGCTTCCATCTCATTCGTGAAATCATTGATAGAGGAGATGTGAAGATATGTAAAGTACCAACTGATGATAATATCGCTGGCCTACTGACAAAGCCTTTAGTACAAAAAAAGTATGATGGTCATACTATATCATTTAGTATTAGATAAATGAGTGATCGGCTTTAGTCCAAGTGGGAGATTGTTGGTGTGTGTCTTAGGAGCCAATCATAGAGATGATTACAATATTACATAATGTATTGCATTTCATTTTGGCAATATAATTATTATATTTTATTTTATTTTATGTAAATTATAACTTAAATATAATAATTATCCTTGGAATAGCTTTGTTATTCCTAAAATGCTCCTAGTCAAGTATTATTACGAAAAGGATAGTAATAATACATCGAGACTAGCATGTATAGTGACTGATGATTATGAATCATGAATACGTGATATCAAGTCAATACATAAATACATTATTAGTGAACAATGTACTGGATTGACCTACTCTGAGAATACTGCATGGAGAAATTGTCATTCGTTATTCTCATATGATCACAAATGTACATAGTCTTTTGACCTAAAGTCACTATAGTTCCCTACATCAGGAGTTACTCACTTTGATGTTGTCCTACGTCACCTTTAATCAGGATGATGAGCAGGACGTTGATTGGGTGTGTCACAAATCATGCAGAGGGAAGTAAGTGATGTAAATGGGATTTTGTTACTCTTGTATGAAAGAGAAATATCCTTGGACCCCTTAATTGAGTGAGACTTAGAAATGCATGGTCATGCTCAATTGGATCAATATGTGATATTGATCATTTATTTTAGGTCTACTCAATATCAAAAAATATAAATTGAATATTGACGAGGATGACACACTCTATGCCTCTAATTGGATTTGGATATTGTTACAAAAAGGGATTATGATGCAAAATGTTGATTATATATTAGGTAGATGTCGAATCATAGATATTCTTACTACTTAAGTAGCAGTGATCTATTACTAGATACCGCTCACTATCTATGGCCTAAAATGAGTCATTATCAGCATAGTAAGAACCTACAAGGTCATACAAAAGGAGTAGGAATAAGATAATAATTAATTAGATTTTAGTTGGACTAAAATTCAATTAATTGGACTTATTTTCATGCATGTATATATTATTATGATAATATATATTTATTCATGTAATTATATTATATATTATGTGATATTATTTGATATTAAAGTAATATAAGATAATTATGTTATTAGATATTAGATAATTATATTATGAGATAATATTATTACTATCAAATATAAGATAATTATATGCTAATTTAATATTAGATAATTATATTATAAAATAATAATATTATTATTTAATATTAGATAATTAATAAGATAAGTCTTATCTCTTATCACTCTTTCTAGGATAAGGATAAGGTGATAGTTATTTAGTATGATTAGGATTTTTGAAGTATTATCCTAGTGGGACTAGGATTGTGATATGCCTTAACTCTATAAAAGGACTTGAAGGCAGCACATTATAATTTACACTCATAAGCTTCATCAAACCCAAAAATCACTCTAGAAAACGTCCAAACCCAATCCTAGTGAGAGAAACGAATCCTAGTAGCTTCGTAAAGGGGAGAAGTCGTTATTCACTTTGTGTGGATACCCGTAGAGACGCTGTACCTTCCGATCGGTGTTCGATTCATCTCAGTCTCTCAAGGATTCATTCCGAAAGAACACAAGCACAAATAAGGTAAAACTCTAATACTAGTTTATGACTTTTGCATGGATCCTAGGAAGGTTGTGGATCAAAATTTTAAAATTTCACTACGCATGTTAATCCGAAACCTAACACATACCATATGAAACTCTTTCAAGTGCTTATGTAGATCCTTACCTACAAGACTATGAAACCTTGGAAGCAAATGTATCAGACCAGACTTTAATTCAAAAACAGTATCTAATTCAGGATATTGGATGCTTAATGGTTAATATGTAACATCAGGGGTAGCTAGTTCCTTCAAAGTATTATTATTATTCATTGTTCCAAAATTGTTTAAAGGGTTAAAAGAGGGATAGGAATGCTAGAACTACTTTTATTTTTATTCCTACACAGAGAATGGAATGTTCTATCAATTTCAAAATCAAACTCAAGTAATTCAATAGCACTCCTCCTTGTCATGCACTAACACTACATAACGCTACACTAGGAAAGCTATAAGAACACAAAAATATAAAAATGACAATGCACTATGAAAAATCAACCTAAACACGTTTGATTAACCTATCTAGACATTTTTAAAAATCATGAAACCACCACAAAAAGTCTTTTATAACCATTTAAAACCTAAAAATGCAATAAACATATTTAAAAAATTAGAAAAGTGGTCAAAATAGTGGAATTTGGCCAAAAAATAGGGCACCACACAAGCTAAAGGCTATGACTTTTGATGAAAAAAATCAAATCTAGCTCCTCTATAAAATTCAGTTCAATTAGAGCTAGTGAGACCTAGGTACCAAACCAAAAGGGTATAGGTGCAAAATTGTGTAAAATAAGGTTTCTTGGGCTAAAAACTTTTATTTCAATGTTTAATGATGTTAATTATGATAAAATATGATGAATTGAGGTAGAAGAACATGCAAAAATTAAAGAATGTAAAAAAGTGCAAGGAAACACAAAAAAATAAAAGTTACTATAAAATGTAAGAAACAAAATTAATGGATGCAATTACCTACTAAAATTCTTGTAAAATTGTGTGATATATTGATAGAAATATGTATGAAAAGATAAACTCAAGAGGATCCCTAATAACGATGCTAAAATTTTGATATGCACATCGCAATGCATCAAAATTAGATTAAAACTAATATGCTAAAAATATAATTCTGTAAGTGGCACAACCAAGTCATACCCCTAGTAATCCTTTAATTTTATCTTTTCTAAATGAGTTCCTAACAATATCTATACAATTATAACTTATTGATGAAAAGAGAATGAAGGAAAGTAATGCAAACAGAATACAAGGTAATGAAATAGAATGTTGTAATATAAATAGAAATAGTATGCTAAATGAGAGATTATGCAAAACATAGAATGTAGAATCAGAGGGGTTTGGTTGTAGGAAATTAAAATGATAACAATAAAATAAAACAAGTACAAAATAGAAGAAAAATAGTAAGTAAACAGAAAGAATTTAACATACGAAAATAATTGATTCAAGGATATGATAGCTCTTAATGTGAATTAATCCTAGATCATAAAATATTTGATTGTTCTAATTGATTTTTCAACTTTGGATTACCCAAAATCCTTGCAATAATCCATAAATCCTCTACTAGATTACCATTTATAGTTTAGTCAATTAAGATTAGTTGAATTAAGCAACTACTATAACCCTTAAACTAGATTAAATTTACTTAAGGATAAAATTTAGTTAATTTAGGAAATTAAATCAGCTACCACTAAAGTAATTCCCTAACCCTTTATCCTAACATATAAAGATTAACTAATTATAATTTCACATTTGAATAGCAAAAGAATAGAAGGCACGAGATTGAGTACCAATTATACCAAATTAACACCTAACATAAGCAATATCAATAATTTAGTATAAATAATTAGAGGAAGAGGAAAATCAATAGGAAGAAAGCAACATTACTAATCAAGATCTTATAATTCATGAAGGGAAGAGCTTCACAATCATTAAATCAACTAAGAGTCAAGAAAATAAAAAAAACTAGTGCTATTGAACTTGTGTGTAAAGTTTAAAGTCTAACGAGTCTCTCCCCTATTTATTTGACCTAATTAAGCTAAAATCCTATTGAACTATGATTATATGACTCTTTGGATTACAATGATAAGGCCTTTATAATTTTTAGAAGCCCAAACTTATTTGTTATAAGTCAATTAAGTCTAACAGATAAATCAGTGAATTCCCACAAGCCTGACTTCCAAGCAGAATAAGTTTAAAAAATCAATGCAATTTGATAAATCACAGATATCAAAGTTGTAGGCCTTTGTCTCTTGAGAATTTAGATGGTGGTTTTAAGTTAATCGGACTATTATAGCACCATATATGAAATATAGAAATGGATTCAGCTGAGACACAGACATAGCTTCAACTTCTTAGCCATATATAACCGTCAAAATGGCTGACTTAGGCTTGGACCAAAATATAAAAGTTGTAGTTATCTCTTTAAGCTTGTCAAGAATATAAAGTTTGCCTCAATTTGACACCAAAAGCCTAAGATATGATTGAAAATAGAAATAATGTCAAAATCCAACATTTATTGAATAAATTCACAATATTGTAAAATTAACCACAATTTATAAAGCTAGACCTAATCAATGAAATTAAGCAAATGTAACACCTAAGAGGCATAAAATAAAGGAAAATAAAATAGTAAATATTTTTCTCATCAATGAATGATGAAATTTGTAAAAAATCCATAGAATTTCTTAAGTAGATAAAATTAGGACTAGAGTTGAGGTAATCAATTAAGTAACCAATTACCTTTAAATAAAATTGAAACTAAAGTTGGACTAATCGATTGCTGTCTAAAATAATTGAAATTGGAGCTAAGGTTATCCATTACGCAATAGATTATGGAAGCTTAAAACTCACTAAAGTACCTTAAATTTATTATAAGGGCCATTTACTATAGTATCACTCATGTTAAGGCACTAAAACAAAATGTAATCCCTATCAATATTTGATGAGTTTTTCAGGTTATAACATGAAGGTTTAGGATATTGGGGATTTGGTATAACTTGCAAACTTGGTTATGATATTAATATACATTAGCTTGTAAATAGGGGATCGCTTCAACACATGAATGCATTACATGTTCATTCCTTATGATAATGTTGATGAATGTGACTTAATTTAATTTTGAGTTATTATGAATGAAAATGTTGTAATGTGAAATGACTCAAGTGATAATTAAGACACTTGTTTATATTTTATCAAATTATGCATATATGACAAATGCACAATTGCACATAAATTCTATAAGTTTCATCATTTATTTACTTAGTATTTTGTGCAAATTGATTGAAAAAGATACTTAGATGCTCGATATTTTGTTTTTAGGCTTTGAAAGGACACATATGAGCATTAGAAAAGGATCCGGAGGCAAAACTATGCGAATTGTGGAGAATCAAAGTAAATTGGCTCACCTGACAAAGAACACGGGGTATGGGAACCCCGTGTTGAAGGCCGTGTATCCTTCTGGAATGCTTCAAGGCTTCACTGAACTGCTCAGAGAAGAACACGAGGGTAAACACGGGCTGTGTCATACACCGTGTATCATACTGTCCTTCACTTCTGAGATAAACACGGGGGGTGTCACACCCCGTGTAGCATGTTGATCAGCCTTCGTCGAAGAACACGGGGTAAAACATGGGCCGTGTCATACCCCGTGTACATTACTGCTTGACACTTCGGAGAAGAACACAGGACGTGTCGCACAACGTGTATCGTGCTGCTCAACTTTCGCTGAGAAACACGGGGTACAACAGGGCTGTGTTTGACCCCGTGTACATCACCAATATAAGTTTTGTGCGAAATTTTGCTAGGGAGGGAAAAAATTGAGAATTAACAAGGGGAGCTACTAGGAGAGACCCAAACTCACCAAGGGCACCTTTTAACGTGGATTCGAGCAAGGAATTGAAGATTCAAGCAAGGAATTTGTAAATCTTCATGAATTGTTTGAATTCCCTCTCTATTTTCTGGTTTTCTTTTGATTTTGTAATATTTTCACACTAAACCCTTGTGCTCAGCTTGGGTGAACTTGTTCATGGATTTATGGATTTGAATTTTATATAATCTAGCTTGATTTACTGTTAATTTATGATTTGATTATGCTATTTGTGCTGGAACAAACCAATATATCCGGAATATTGGATTTGTGTTATGGATTATTTGATTCTAGGTTGAAATGACCAATTAATTAATCGGACCTTGCATGATCATTGGGAATATCAATTAGACTTAGGAATTAAGCTAATTGGATTCTTTTGCACATGATGAAATGTCTGAAAATGGATTCTAAAGCAAGTTAATACAACCTAGATGAGTGATTACTAGAGTAATTCTGGGCACTTAATCTTTTGGTTAGTAGCTAGTAGCCTTGCAATGAGGTATAGCTTAATTTAGGTAATCCAACAATCTAAATTAATAGTAAACCAAGTTAGAGGATTACATTCATTCCATAATGAAATGTACAAGGGAACCTTAAGCTGAGTATGCTTTCATTTCATTGAATTAAACCTTTTCTTGATAACTAAGCTCTGTTTTACATTTTATCCTTAATCCACACTATCAATTGATACGCCTAGATAATTTTACTTGAAATTCAGTTAGTATTCAATGTGCAATCCCTGTGGAGACGATAATCTTTTATACTATAACTCGACTTAACTCGTGCACTTGCGGGATTGCAGTCAAGTTTTTAGCGCCGTTGATGGGGAACGTATCCAATTGATATTAACAGTAAGTTTTGAGTGAATTAGACTAGGCCATTCATTTTCTTTTAGTTCTTAATTCATCTTGTTCTGATTTTCTTATTTTTATATATAGCATTTCTTTCTTACTTTGTTCTGTTCGAGTATTACCTACTCTTTTTGTAGAAAATCTTTGTATATGCGAAGGAGAAGTCTTGAAGGAATTCTTGACTTCGACCCAGAAATTGAAAGAACTTTGCTTAAGAGAAGGAGGGAGCAAAAATCAGTACATATCTAAGAAACAATTGACCTTGAACCAGTAATTGAAGACATGGATAACAGATCACTTAGAGAGTTTGCAGCACCCAATGCCACTGGTCTTCAATCCAGTATAAGAAGGCCTGCTGTTGAGGCTAATAACTTCGAATTGAAGCCAGCTCTTTTGTCCATGGTGCAGCAAAACCAATTTTGTGGACTGCCAATGGAGGATCCCAACCTCCATATTCGGATTTTCTTAGAATACTGTGATACAATCAAGATCAATAGTGTAGCAGCGGATGCTATCAAACTTAGACTCTTCCCATTCTCCTTGAGGGATAGAGCAAGGGCTTGGTTGCACTCACTACCAGTAGGATCTATCACAACATGGGAAGAGCTACTGAGGGCTTTTCTATCAAGATATTTCCCTCCAAGCTAGATTGCTCAATTAAGGAATGAAATCACTACATTTTCTCAGAGAGAAGGGGAATCTCTATTTGATGCTTGGGATAGATACAAGGAACTGTTGAGGCTGTGTCCACATCATGGGCTAGAGAAATGGCTAGTTCTTCATACCTTTTACAATGGTTTGAACTACAATACTAAGCTTACTGTGGATGCTGCTGCTGGAGGTGCTTTGATGAACAAAAGGTTGGATGAAGCATATGAGTTAATTGAAGATATGGCTTTGAACCATTACCAATGGTCAAATGAGAGGGGACCTTCAAGGAAAGCTTCAGGTAAGTATGAATTAGATGCTTTTAATCATTTATCAGCTAAGGTAGATGCACTAGGAACTCTAGGTAGCAAAATAGATGTACTTATGGCTAAGTTTGATAAATTTCAAGTTAACAGTGTAAATGCAACAGGTGCTACTGACCTTCCTTGTGAGATTTGTGGTATTACAGGTCATATGGCAATTGAGTGTACATTGGGGCAAGATTTCACTGAACAAGTGAACTATGTGCATAACAGTGGGTTTGGATAGAAAAATGCAAATGAACCATTTGGAAATACCTACAATCCATCATGGAGGAACCACCCAAATTTTTCCTACAAGCCCACCCAGCCATACAATACACAAACCACTCCCAATAGACCACCACCACCCAGTTTCCAAAACCAAAGATCCTATAACGCACCAGCTCAAACCTCTTCCACTGCTAAATTAAAAGGCCTCTTGAAGAAATTTCTTATTTCCCAAGAGAAAACTAATGAAGAGTTTAGACAGCATGGTAGAGCCATGGAAGATTCTATTAGGCAACTGTCCTCCAAGGTTGATTCATTGGCCACACATGGAAACATGTGGGAAACTTAAATAGCTCAACAAGCTTCTGCATCTTCTTCTAGAGCTTTTAGTCAACTCCCTGCTCAACCTGAATCAAATCCTAGGGAGTATTGTAAGGCAATAACTCTTAGGAGTGGAAGGCTATTGAAGGATCCAATTGCCACTCAAGAAGTTGAAGAAGATATAAGTGTAGGGGAAGTGCAGAAAGAAAGCAACAAGGCCTCAATTCCTAATGAAGCTGAAGTGAAAGAATGGGAATTGCCTGAAAAGTCAAAATATGTCCCTCCAGAACCATACAAACCGCCTATCCCTTATCCTCAAATATTAGCCAAGGCTAAACTTGATAAGCAGTTTGAAAAGTTCTTGGAAGTTTTGAAAAAACTGTACATCAATATCCCCTTCACTGATGCTCTGTCACAAGTGCCATCATATGCAAAATTCTTGAAGGACATTCTTTCTAACAAGAGGAAGTTAGAGGAGCATGAAACTGTAGCTTTAATTGAGGAGTGTAGTGCCATTATCCAAAATAAACTACCTCCCAAGCTAAAGGACCCAGGCGGCTTCTCCATTCCTTGTGTAATAGGAAATGTTCCTATTGACCGAGCATTGTGTGACTTAGGAGCAAGTGTGAGCCTTATGCCATTGTCGGTTACAAGGAGGCTGAATATAGAAGAGATGAAGCCCACCACAGTTTCACTTCAACTTGCAAACTGTTCAGTGAAATATTTAGTAGGTATTCTTGAGGATATACCTATCAAGGTTGGTAAGTTCTTTATTCCTGTTGATTTTGTTGTGCTTGAAATGGAAGAGGATTCACAAATCCCTATCATTTTGGGTAGACCATTTTTAGCCACTGCAGGTGCTTTAATTGATGTAAAAAATGGAAAACTATCATTATCTGTTAGGGATGAAAAAGTTGAATTTAATTTGAATGAATCAATTAAATTACCTGTTTATGAAGATTCAATTTGCAGGGTAAATGTGCTAGACAAAGCTGTAAAAGAAAACCTTCTAAGGGGATACTTCCAAGATCCACTTGAAGCATGTCTAGTCACAAATGGAGTGATTGAAAGTGAGGAAACTACTGCATATGCACAGTTTTTGGAAGCAAGCCCACCACTTCCCCTCCCTGAAGCAGCAATTGAATCATTGGAAGTGGAGTCCAACAATACCACTACTGAGGAAGACACACCACCTAAGGTAGAATTGAAACCTCTCCCATCTTCCTTCAGGTATGAGTTTTTAGGACACCACTCCACTTATCCTGTGACAGTTAATGCAAATCTAACTGCTCTTGAAACAGAAAAATTACTTAAGCAGCTTAGATCTCATAGAAAAGCTTTGGGGTATACAATTTCTAATTTGAAAGGGATTAGTCCTTCAATATGCATGCATAGGATATTGATGGAGGAAGATAGTAAGCCCTCCATTGAACATCAAAGAAGGTTGAACCCTAATATAAAAGAAGTTGTGAAAAAGGAAATAGTGAAATTGCTAGATGCTGGGGTAATTTACCCAATTTCAGATAGTCAGTGGGTTAGTCCAATTCATATTGTGCCTAAGAAAAGGGGGTTAACTGTGGTAAAAAATGAAAACAATGAGCTAATTCCCACTAGGACTGTCACGGGTTGGAGAATGTGTATTGATTATTGGAAATTAAATAAGGCAACCCGGAAAGACCATTTCCCTCTTCCCTTTATTGATCAAACTTTGGAAAGGTTAGCTAAGCATTCACATTTCTATTATTTGGATGGTTATTCTGGTTTCTTCCAAATTCCTATACATCCAAATGATCAGGAAAAGACCAGATTTACATGTCCTTATGGTACTTTTGCATATAGAAGAATGCCTTTTGGTCTGTGTAATGCTCCAGCTACATTTCAGCATTGTATGATGGCCATCTTCTTTGATTTTATTGAAAACATCATGGAAGTTTTTATGGATGATTTTTCTATATATGGTACTTCCTTTGATAACTGTTTAACCAATTTATCTCAAGTGTTGCAAAGATGTGAGGAGGTAAATTTGGTTCTCAACTGGGAGAAATGCCATTTTATGGTAAGAGAAGGGATTGTCCTTGGCCATCAAGTATCTGAGCATGGGATTGAGGTAGACCAGGCCAAGGTGGACATCATAGAGAAATTGCCTCCCCCAATTTCTGTAAAGGGAGTGAGGAGTTTTCTAAGACACGCCGGTTTCTACCAACGTTTTATCAAGGATTTCTCTAAAATTACAAAACCTTTAACTAACCTGCTAGCTAAAGATGTTGCTTTTGATTTTAATCAAGATTGTTTGGATACATTTTGCAGGTTGAAGAAAGCATTGATTTCCGCCCCAATTATGCAAGCACCGGATTGGAATCTACCATTTGAGGTGATGTGCGATGCTAGTGACTATGCAATAGGAGCAGTACTTGGCCAAAGGAAAGATAGGAAGGTTCATGCCATATACTATGCCAGTAAGACCTTGGATGAGGCTCAACTGAATTATGCCACAACCGAAAAGGAACTTCTTGCGGTAGTTTATGCAGTTGACAAGTTCCGATCCTATTTAGTAGATTCCAAGGTGATAGTCTTCACGGATTATGCAGCCATCCAGTACCTTTTAAGCAAGAAGGAAGCTAAACCTCGTCTAATTAGATGGATTCTTTTGTTACAAGAATTCGATCTAGAAATTCGAGATAAGAAGGGTACAGAGAATATTGTAGCTGATCATCTTTCTAGATTGAAGCAAGAGTTAGGAGATGAGGAAGATAAGGAGATGCCAATAAACGATTCCCTTCCTGATGATTATCTGTTGGCTGTCTCTTCTTCAGCCATCCCATGGTTTGCAGATTATGTGAATTACATTGTGAGTGGTGTTTTACCTCCAGATGCGGGGTATCAACAGAAAAGAAGTTCTTAGCAGACGTGAAACACTACTTTTGGGATGAGCCTCTCCTCTACAGAAGATGTGCAAATGGCCTGTTTAGAAGGTGTGTGCCTGAGGAAGAAATTGCAAGCATCTTGTTCCACTGTCACTCCTCTCCATATGGAGGACACTTTGGCGCTTCAAGAACAGCTTCAAAGATTGCCTAGGCGAGTTTTTATTGGCCGACTCTTTTCAAGGATGTTCACCATTATGTCACTTCTTGTGACCAATGCTAAAGGGTTAGTAATTTATCAAAAAGGCATGAGATACCTTTGAACAACATTCTAGAAGTTGAAATATTTGATTTATGGGGAATTGATTTTATGGGACCATTCCCACCTTCTTGCAGCAACAGATATATACTTGTGGCGGTTAACTATGTTTCCAAATGGGTGGAAGCAATTGCCACTCGGACTTGTGATGCAAAAGTTATGGTTCGATTCTTTAAGAAGGTGTTATTTCCTAGGTTTGGGATACCCAAGGCTATCATTAGTGATGGAGGCTCTCATTTCATTGCCTATCAATTCCAATCCCTCTTGAAAGGGTATGGAGTAACCCATAAGATCTCTACCCATATCACCCTTAAACCAGTGGGCAAGTTGAGCTTTCCAATAGAGAAATTAAGTCCATATTGGAGAAGTCACTCAAGTTGGATGATGTTTTATGGGCCTACCGAACTGCTTTTAAGACTCCAATTGGTATGGCACCATTTAGACTCATTTATGGGAAGTACTGTCATCTACCAGTAGAGATTGAACACAAAGCGTATTGGGAAATCAAGTTGCTTAACTTTGATTTGCAATCTGCTGGAGAGAAGAGAAAGCTCTAACTTCTTGAGCTTGAAGAACTCAGAAATGAAGCCTACGATAATGCCAAGATATATAAGGAAAGAACAAAGGCTTGGCATGACAAGTGTATCCTCCGAAGGGAATTCCATGCAGGGGACTTGGTATTGTTGTTCAGTTCAAGATTCAAGCTATTCCCCGGAAAGCTAAAAACAAGGTGGACTGGACCATATCTTGTGAAGAAGGTGTATTCGTTTGGAGCCGTGGACATTTGGAGTGAAAGCACCGGAAATTTCAAAGTTAATGGCCAAAGATTGAAGCATTATGTTGCCGGGCCACCACTAATGGAAGCTCCAGACTGATAAAAATAGGGGTCGAGCTTATGACCTTAAACAAGCACTTCTTGGGAGGCAACCCAAGCTTATTTCTCTGTTTTCTTGCTTTTAATTCTTAGTTTTCTCCTTTTCAATCTGAGTTTCTGAGTAGTTGAGGCATTTAAGTCATGAAGTGTTGATTTAAGATGTTCATTTTGCATGTGATCTCTGTCTCTGAGGTAAATTAGGCATGAATGCATGTTTGTTACTTGTTTTCTTGCACAGAGGGCTCAAAACGCAGTCCAGTGAGAAACATGGTACTGAACACGGGGCGTGTCATATCTAGTGTTCCTCACTGTCTGGATCGCATAAAAGTTTTATGATTTTCATGCAAGTCCAGAGAGATACACGGTGTTGAACACGGGACGTGTCTTACCCCGTGTACCTTGCTGGCTTAACCAATGATAAGGATTTTTGAACAAGAGCCTTCCAGAGAGAAACATGGGGTACAACACAGGTCGTGTTAAACCCCGTGTACTATTGCGAAGTTTGTTAGTGTCTTTCAGAGAGAAACACGGGGAAGAACATGGGGTATGTCAGACCCCGTGTAAGTTTGCGAATCCCAGAACTCTCATTGGCAGAGAAACACGGGGTACCACACGGACCGTGTTGGACCCCGTGTTCCTGGGCAGACGAGCTTTTAAACGTCAAAAACTCATATTTTCACTCATTTTCCCCTATTTTCTTCTTCTTCCTCGCTGTCCTAACCTCTCTTTCTGCATTTTCGGTCATCATTTTGCCAAAACCCACCGATTAAAGTGCTTTATTTGGCTATTTAAAGTTATTTTGCTACTTGATTTTCCATTCAATCGGTTTGATTTCACGATTTGGATTCCTCTTCTGATTTCAACAAGCACCTAGGGTTTTCATCTACAATTCACAGGGTAAGTGCATTTTCTTTGAAATCTTTAAAGTAATTTACAATTACTTATGTTTATTGAACCTTAATGCATGTTAGAATTCATAGGAATGTTCATATCCTTTGAGGTTTAATGTTTGATTGATTGATTGAATTTGCATAGGAATGTTCATAGGAATTCACAGGTTTGATTGATTGAATTTGCATCTTTGATTAATGGATTGAGTTTGAATCTCTGCTTTATAGGACTTGAAATGTTTGATTAGTTAACTTTGATGTTCATTGAACTCCAATGCACTTGCTTATGTTTATTGAATTTTTAACTGATTGAACTTGAACTCTTTGATTGCTTGAACTGAAATCTTTTGAAGTTTACTGATTGATTGACTAATTGCCTGCTTTACCTCATTGATATGACCACTTATTTGCATTCATGGCATTGAATTTTGAATTGTGCTTCATTTTGATTGATTGGATATTGAAAGTGCCTGCTGAATTTTTGTTTTTGGAATCTGCTGACTGATACACTGCTAATACTCTCTCTCACTTTGTCATTTCCTTTTACAGATCATGTCTAAGAGGCAAAAGACCACTGCCAGGAAAACTACCAAGGGTAGTACTTCTAGAGGGACCTCCTCTATAGGACCAATACATTCTTTCTTGGATTTCACAGAGGAGGCTCACATTCAAGCCTTTGATAGACATAAGGACCGGTTATTTGTGGAGGGCAGATACCTCGACTGGGCAGTGTTAAGAGAGTTTGGCCTGGAGGATGAGATTCGTGAGCTTATTAGTGTAGGAGCTTGGGAGGCCTTCTTTCATATTAGAAAGCCTACCTACAGGGAGCTCACTTTGGAGTTTCTTAGCACATTCTACTTGGAGAGATATTTTGGGACAGTCGATTCGCTTGACACTGTGTAGTTCCGTCTAGAAGGAGTTGCATATTCTATGAGTGTGACCCAACTTTTCGTCTGCCTGGGACTTTATTCTATAGAGTTTGTGACTACTTCAGAGTATCATGACATGCTAGTGGACTACCCCACGGGACCCAGGAATGGCGAGTATGGACTGATATAGCTACTGGGAACACTTATGATCCCACCAAGAGCAAGACGTCTAGCCTTATGAGGGTTGCTTGGCGAGTGCTCCACTCTATCTTCAATCACACTTTGAATGGACGGGGGCACAGTCATGGGGTTGTGAGCACTGCTGATATACTCTTCTTATACAACATGATTCAGAGAGTGCCTATTCACATTAGAGGTGCCTTCGCTCACTTCTTCTCGACTCAAGCATCAGACAGGAGAGCTACGAGCATAGTTGCTGGTCCATATATCATTAGACTAGCCAGGCGCTTAGGAGTTTTTGATCAACCATATGGATCCCTCATTATAGTCTCTCACATGGCACCCTTCTGAAGGGGCATTCTTCTGGCTATAGGGATCTAGCCTGTGCAGCAGCAACAGCAACCCCATGAGAAGGAGCAACATATTCCAGGAGATGATGGCGATCATGATCCAGCTCCTGATATAGGTCCATTATCTTCTGCGGGAAGCAGAGTTCCATCTGAGGCCTACTTCTAGGACATACTATCCGATCAGCAACAAATTTTGGTTGAGCTTCAGCTTATCTCCGAGCATCAGATGAGGATTGAGGGTCTTTATGACGACTTGGATAGGCGCTTCAGATACATTGAGAGCATGGTCGAGCCCCTGTTCCAGCTTTTCCACCGTTCTTCCCCAGCTGACCCGGACCCTCCTGCTCAGTAGCTCGGATTGTTTATTTTTCCTCTTTTTACTTATATATCCTTTTCTTTTTACTTATTTCTACTTTCTACTTCCATTTATCTGGTTTGTACTTATATTGACTATGCACCTTTATTTACTCTTTATTATATTTACTATTTCTCTTTTATTTTCTTGCACTTTCATTTATTTTGTAATAACTAACAGCCTATTTTTCTAGTATTGTATCTTCTTTCTTCTAGATTACCAGCCTCCTCTCTCTCTCCTACTCTGTCTCTACTTTTGGATTTCCCTGCAATCATGATCTATACTGGGCCACCATCCTCCACTTGTCAGGGAAGTTTCAGTCTCTCATCTATTCTCTATCTCTTTTCCCATTTACCTTATTTGTACATTGAGGACAATGTCCAATTTTAAGTGTGGAGGAGCAGTGTTTAGATTTCTTTGTAATGTTTTGCACTTGAACTTGCTTGATTGACTTAGAGTACTAAAATTCACTCCAAACTGATTTAAAAAAAATTAAAAATAAATAATAGTAAAAAATTTTTAAGGCAATCTTTTGAATAAAGTGATTGGTTCATGCCTTGCTCCTTTAATGATTATCTGGTAACTTAATAAGGAAAATCTAAAGCTTGAAGCTAAGAGAAATAAGCATAATTAACCCTTGTGAGATTTGAGCCTTTGAGCAATTTTCACATTAGAAATTAAAGCTCATTTTTATCTTCTTGAGGGATTATATCATCACTCTTGGCTTTTTGCTCTAGAACTTGCATTTGCTCTTTTTGAGGCTGCATTTTATGTATTTTGCATGTTAAAAATGATGAGGCCATGTTTCTTTACCCCTTTTATTTGTTTTGCTTATTTGAATCCTTTTCTTTGTTATACCCTAAAACTATTTTCAGCTTTCCCCTAGTTAGCCACTTTGAGCCTTGGACCCTTATTTCTAGCCTAGCCATACTTTGTAAATCCAAAGCCATTGCCCAAGTAAACTTGAACCTTAGAGTTTGAGGGAACTTAGACACATTATATGAGTTTGGCTATCACTTAGAGGTCCTTACTTAGTGCTGCTAGTTGGTTAAATTGATTTATAGCTTTGATTGTTAAAAAAAAAAAAAACACCATAAATAACAAAAAAAATGGTGTCAAATAAATAATTTTGGGAAGAAGAAAAGGAAGAAAAGCTTGTTGGGAATAAATAAATAATAATAATAATAATAATAATATTGTGTTTGCTGATTAATATGTATATGTATATAAAAAAAATGATGATGAAAAAGAAAAAAAAAAGAAGAAGAATGGAGGTTGGAGAAAGGGTTGAAGCAGGGTAATATGTTAAGCTGAATAATGGAACTCAACAATGGTTAAACTCATGACCAATGTGTCTTTTTCCTTCAAACTCATGACTCTATCACTTTTCACCCCTTGATTTTTTTTTCTTTCCCCTATCCTCACCATTTTCCCTAATAAAGTCCTCTAATTTGCATGCATTTTACAATATAGTAGTGGATATTAGAGTTTTTGCAAGCATATGGTAGCATTAAGTCATGGGCTGATTGACTTGAGAGTATACACAAGCCTTATCTTGAGAGTGAGAGTAAACATTTTTCCTGTGAGGCTATTTTCTTTTGCTTTTATGCTGAGGATTGACTTATTTAGTTGCTTTATTTTCATTTAGTTGCTTGGCATGACTTGATCCTAATCTTTGATTTGTTGAATGATTGCCTGATTATATAAAAAAAAAGAAGAGAAGAAGAAAAAGGAAAGAATAAAAATTGGAGTAGATTTTCTATTCTTTTACTTCCTTACTCGACGATGAGCAAGATTCAAGTGTAGGGGAATTGACAATTGCACATAAATTCTATAAGTTTCATCACTTATTTACTTAGTATTTTGTGCAAATTGATTGAAAAAGATACTTAGATGCTCGATATTTTGTTTTCAAGCTTTGAAAGGACACATATGAGCATTAGAAAAGGATTCGGAGGAAAAACTAAGCGAATTGTGGAGAATCGAAGTAAATTTGCTCACCTGGCAAAGAACACGGGGTATGGGAACCCCGTGTTGAAGGCCGTGTATCCTTCTGGAATGCTTCGAGGCTTCACTGAACTGCTCAGAAAAGAACACGGAGGTAAACACGGGCCGTGTCATACACCGTGTATCATACTACCCTTCGCTTCTGAGGTAAACAAGGGGGGTGTCACACCCCGTGTAGCATGCTGATCAGCCTTCGTCAAACAACACGGGGTAAAACATGGGCCATGTCATACCCCGTGTACATTACTGCTTGACACTTCGGAGAAGAACACGGGACGTGTTGCATAACGTGTATCGTGCTGCTTAACTTTCGCTGAGAAACACGGGGTACAACACGGGCCGTGTTTGACCCCGTGTATATCACCAATATAAGTTTTGTGTGAAATTTTGCTAAGGAGGGAAAAAATCGAGAATTAACAAGGGGAGCTGCTAGGAGAGACCCAAACTCACCAAGGGCACCTTCTAACGTGGATTCGAGCAAGGAATTGAAGATTCAAGCAAGGAATTTGTACATCTTCATGAATTGTTTGAATTCCCTCTCTGTTTTCTGATTTTCTTCTGATTTTGTAATGTTTTCACATTAAACCCTTGTGCTCAGCTTAGGTGAACTTGTTCATGGATTTATGGATTTGAATTTTATATAATCTAGCTTGATTTACTGTCAATTTATGATTTGATTATGCTGTTTGTGCTGGAACAAACCAATATATCCGGAATATTGGATTTGTGTTATGGATTAATTGATTCTAGGTTGAAATGACTAATTAATTAATCGGACCTTGCATGATCATTGGGAATATCAATTAGACTTAGGAATTAAGCTAATTGGATTCTTTTGCACAGGATGAAATGTCTGAAAATGGATTCTAAAGCAAGTTAATGCAACCTAGATGAGTGATTACTAGAGTAATTCTAGGCACTTAATCTTTTGGTTAGTAATTAGTAGCATTGCAATGAGGTATAGCTTAATTTAGATAATCCAGCAGTCTAAATTAACAGTAAACCAAGTTAGAGGATTACATTCATTCCATAATGAAATGTACAAGGGAACCTTAAGCTGAGTACGCTTTCATTTCATTGAATTAAACCTTTTCTTGATAACTAAGCTCTGTTTTACATTTTATCCTTAATCCACACTATCAATTGATACGCCTAGATAATTTTACTTGAAATTCAGTTAGTATTCAACGTGCAATCCCTGTGGAGACGATAATATTTTATACTATAACTCGACTTAACCCGTGCACTTGCGGGATTGCGGTCAATATAGTTTGATTGACAATATTAGAGGTGATAATATTCATATTGTGGCATTACATAGGATTCATGTGCCTATTTATGAAGGCATACGACTAATCATAGAGAGATATGGTTACGGTTATAAGGGATAAAGATAATGGGAGTTAGGATTTCTTTTGTGTTAGCTTTTTTTCATAATCTCTTACATTGGAAATATTCTATTTGTTATGTATTTAAACTTTTGTCATCTTTAAAGGTTATTAAGATAAATGTCTTAAGTAGTGGTTATAACTGATTATTTTACATTTCTTAACATTGTGGTTTTATAAAAACTTAGTAAAACCTTGTGGTTTCTCCTTATGACTAAATGTTTAATTATCTTATCATGATATTTATCTCAGATAGAATGTTTCTCACTAAGTTTCCAAACTTATTCTTCAATGGTTTAATTTTTTATATACCTAGATGGTTACACCACTAGTTTGACCAAATACGTTGAATGTCCTTCCATAAGGGATCCTTCTATTTTTTTGTAGACTTAACAATAGCTATTTATAGATTTATTTATTTTTCTAAATTTTACTAAACTTAATTAATTTGAGGCCATGGTTTTTCAGGATAGGTGGATATATGTGAAAATTGGATAAAAGGCATAGTTAAACTAAGTTATTCTTTATAAAACATTAAGACCATAAGTTAACCTAACTACTCTTTTAAGAGTAGGGGTGAAAGTAGTTCACTTGGCTTATAAGCCTTTAGTGGCCTAGCTTAGTCCATTTACAAAATAGAATAAGTTTAGGCTAAACTTTTAGCCTGTTTCACAAAATCGGTTAAGTCATATTATTTAAAGCCTAACTTGTTAGCTTATCAAGTTAGCCCATATTTTTTATGTATGTGTGTGTTAAATTATATAATATATAAATAAGTACAATATTTAAAAGAAAACTTTAAAAAGTTCAAAAAAATTCTAGCATTATTTTATAATTATTAAAATAATTAATTTATAATTATTATGATATTTATATTTATTTTAGAATTGAATCAAACTTGGGTTAAGTTTTTAACTTATTAAAATTTGTAATGGTTATTTAATTTTTATTGAGTCAATATTAACCAAAATTCAAACATTAAAATCTATTATTGTTAATAATATCAAAACTTGACTTCGCTTAATTTAATTTTACTCTTAATAGTACTTTTGAAAAATATATATTAATTATTAATAAGCCTATTCAAACTAGCAAACCAAGCTTTAAAAATTTTAAATGAACTAAGTTAAGTTAAATTTTAAGTCTATTGCAAGCTTTTAAGCAAGGCTAAGCCATTCTTTTATGCAAGCCTAGATTATTTTAGGCAAAACGTAGCTTGATCTAGCCTTTTACTACCTTATTTGAAGGAAGCTTAAACTTGGTAGAAAATACATTGAACAAATGAACCTCACAAGGATTCATTTATGAATAGAAATGAATTTCTTGTTAATTCCCCCTTTTATGTTCAATGGTATCACAACCTAACCTATTTGTGATTAGCATGGATCCCATTATTGATTTCTATAAGCCTTAACACTTTTCACTTTTTCTATATAATGAGACTTTCTAAGATTTTTAAGGGAACTTGAAATTTCACTTTAAATTTTTACAAAAAAATGGACAAAGTCTTCCCGATTTATGGACACTTCTCAAGGACTACATGCCCTAAAATATAGAACTTATTCATTTTCCAAATACAATAGCATCAAACAATCGCATAGTACCATAAAATTACAGCATATATATGTAGATAAATGATTCAACACATTAATAGTTGAATTAACATCACAATCATCAATTCATTTCTAATTCTAACTCAAAATGATCCCGACTGTTATATCTTCCAATCCAGGCAATCTTTGATTCTTAAAGAATGTAACAAGGCATGAAGGCACTTATTCTTAGCCTTAAAACATTAGAGACAAGACAGAGTGAGTTATATGAACTTAATAAGCATATATATTATTGGTGTGTGTCCTAGGAACTAATCATATAGATGATTGAAATAATATACAATGTATTATGTTTTATTTGAGGTAATGTAATTATTATATTATTTTGTTTTCATTTTATTAATTTTGCATAATTTATAACTTAATATAATAATTGTCCTTGGAATAGTTTTACTATTTCTAAAATGCCCTTAGTCAAGTATTATTACGAAAGGCATAGTAATAGTACATCAAGATTAGCGTGTATAATGACTGATAATTATAAATTATAAATATGTGATATCAAGTCAATACATGAGTACATTGTTAGTGAATAGATGTACTGGACTGACCCAATATAAGAATATTGCATGGATAAGACTTGTGTCATTAGTAGTTCTCATATGGTCACAATTGCATATAGTCTTTTAACCTGAAGTCACTACGGTTCCCTACATGAGGGGTTACTCACTTTGATGTCGTCCTATGTCACCTTTAATCGGGATGACAAGTAGGGAGTTAATTGGGTGTGTTACAAATCATGTAGAGGGAAGTGAGTGATGTAAATGGAATTTTGTTACTCTTATAAAGAGGAGATATATCCTTGGACCCCTTGATTGAGTAAAATTTAGAAATACATGACCATGCTCAAATGGATCAATATATGATATTGATCATTTATTTTGAAGTCTACTTAATATCAATAAATATAAATTGAATTTTGATGAGGATGACACATTCCATACTTCCAGTTCAATTTGGATATTATTACAAAAGGGATTATGATGCAAAACGTTGATCATGTATTAGGTGGATGTCGAATCACAAACATTCTTACTACTTAAGTGGCAGTGATGTATTGCTAGATATCGCTCACTTTCTATGGCTCAATAATGAATCATTGTCAACGTAGTAAGAACCTACAAGATCACACAAAAGGAGCAGGAATAAGATAATAATTAATTAGACTTTAATTAGATTAATATCTAATTAATTGGACTTATTTTCGTGCATATATATATTATTAAATAATAATATATTTTTCACATAATAAATATAATTATTATTATGTAATATTATTTGATATTAAAGTAATATCAAATAATTGCATTATCAGATTTTAGATAAATATATTATGAGATAATATTATTTTGATATTTGATAACTATATGCAATTATTTAATATTAAAATATTTATATTATGAGATAATATTATTATCTAATATTAGATCATTAATAGATAGGTCTTGTCTCTCCTCATTATCTCTACAATAAGGATAAGATAAGTTGTTAAGTGTGATTAGAATTTTTGGAGGCATTATCCTAGTAGGACTAGGATTGTGACTTGCTTAAGTTCTATAAAAGGGAAATTGAGGGCAACACTTTAAACACGCTCATAAACTTCCATAAAACCCTAAATCACTCAGAAAACATACAATCCTAAATCCTAGAGAGAAAAATGCATCCTAGCAGATTCGTAAAGGGTGAGAGGTCATTGTTCATTCTGTGTAGATACTGTAAAGATGCTATACCTTCCGGCCTGCGTTTGATTCATCCACTTTCTCAAGTTTTAATCAGTAGAAACACGAGTGCCTAATAAGTAAAATCCTAATCATTGATTTATATCTTTGGCATGGATCCTAGGTAGAATTCGAATCAAATTTTGAATTTTTGCTACATATGATAATCCGAATTCCAACATATATACCATTATCTTATGGGAGATCAATTTTACATGCAATAATCATAGGTTAAGCATGTAACAAATTAAAGACTACTATCAAACCTATTTCCTAAATTTCTAAAACCTACAAAATGAAATCTTGGAATAGGAGTTCTCTTACATAAGACTCATGGAAGATACAATTGTTTGATAATGCACAACATTATCATCACAACATGCACTATTTATTCTAGGTAGTCAACACGACCATAAATAGCCTTTAAGGCTAAAATACATACAAATAATCATAGTCACATTATATCTTTACAATCATGTTGAATAGTGACATCCAATCACAAGCAAAGTTCTAATATCATATCAAATCACAAGCTTAATTATAGTAAACACGTATGTAAGTGCCTTTTTATTTCAGGATTAAGGTTACACTTTTCTTAACTACTTGCCAAGAATTTCTCATCTAGTTCTCGAATCAATCTTATATCTTTCGCAACTATTAGCTGGGAATTTTCTATCTAGCTTTTAGTATCATCTCTTCATCTCAAATCATAATATCTGATGTCATTGCTCTAGCACAGTTCACAATTTTCCAATGCCTCATAAGGCTCAATTCACAATGTGGTCAATTTGCTAGAACTTCACTCTATTTATATCACTAAATCCAATATAAGCTTACATAGACAACTATTCAACAATTATGTTCAAAGCATATAGTGCAATCATAATATGCTTTTTTGTAATTCTATCATAATCAATCAGTCAATAGCTAATAATAACATAACCATACTCTTGCTACGTACTCTGATCAATTATTATTTATCAATAACTAATTACTTTTATATTACGAAACTAAGTTTATATAATGAATATGAAATCTATATTACTAATAAAAAGAATAGAATTAAGTTATCTTTTCTTAAGATGAAATCAATGGAGAGATATATACTCACTCGATAATACTGATCCATTCTTAGTAGTCTCGAAGCATCCATAACCATCTTTTTACATTTACCTTCTATTATCACCATTTATAAAGATAAATTATAATTATATAAATATTACTTATCTTCTTTTCAAGCTTAATGCTTTTAAGTTCTAATCATAAGATATTCATATCTTAACATCTTAAAGGTTTACCATAATATATAATTAGTTATAACCATTATTTCCTCTTAGATTGGTTATAAGAATTCAAAAACATATCATAATATGGAGATTCAATTCAAACCCATATAAATAGATATCATAAGATTTAATGCTATTTAAAGTATCTATTTGCCTTACACTATTTGATGTTATTACTTCTCACATACGTAAAATTATTATAAAAGTGTTCTAATTAAATCATTTAGTAATTCCCACTTTCTTGCATTCTTAACTCTATTTCAGTAAAATTATCATGCCACATATTTGGATTTTTAATCTATAGATATCACATTGTTTCATATTAGTACACATATGTTTCTTTATTTTCTACCTTTATCAGAACAAAATGTCAAAGTACATTTAAGAGTATCTTTAATCAATGTACATTAAGAATAAGCTAATTAACAACATAGGAAAATTCACTATACTATTTTAATATTTCATATTCTAAATTAACTTCAAGTTATTAGAAATCTTAAGATGTATTACTTTAAAGATACTATTAGTATAATAATTTGCTATCTTATAGTATAAAATATCCTTTTTCTAACTTGTCTTCATATTTCTCAAAATCAACATAAATGAGTTTTCTTGTATCAGTCTAAATCATCATTGAAATGGAAACTTTTCTAAGTTAGCTTCAAATATCTAATTCCAATAAAGATAATGATATAAAAAGATTCCAGTTATATTGTTTTACCACACTATAACATAAAAATCTTTTTTTTTATACATCATCTTATATGTTAAAATACCCATAAGTGGGTTTTCTTGAATCATATTAGAATCCTTCAAAATATAAAAATATAAAACTTCAAGAACACTTTAATCATATCATTTTACCATTCTATATCATAAGAATTATATTTTTCACAACCATCAACATATATTTGAACTAACCCACACATGGGTTTTTCTAAAAATATATATATTTGACATTCTAAAATAATATTGCTCGTGATAAATAGATACCTTAAAGTATAAAAATTATATTTTTCTAAACTATCAGTACTTATCTCATTTATGTATAAAAGTAAATTTCTTTGAACTATGCATAAATCTATCATAGTAATAATCACTCTATTTCAACATTTCACAGCATAAAAGATTATTTTTCATATATACAACATCATATATATATAGACAAATGGGTTTTTCTAATTTGTCTTCAATTACTCAACACTAGTAAAGCTAATAATATAGCAAGATCTTAGTCATGCTATTTTAGCCTTTTGTAGCATAAAAATCTTATTTTACAAAAGCATAGTAATTTTTCTCAAAATATATAAAAATAAGATTTCTTGGATCAGACTTCAAATTAGCAAAAATATTAGAATGTTACAAAATAGGATTGCTTACCACTATCGAAAAAGGTTGTTAGTAGCTCATTGGCGCCAGAAAGTAAGTGAGCTCACCAAAATTGCAACCTCCGATCTGCCCTATTTCATGGAGAAAACCTATTGCATTAATATGTTCCCATGATTTCCTTCATGCCACCACCTATAGGCATAACCAAGAGGAGAACATGCCATTTACCACAATATTCGGTAGTGCCGGAACCAAAGGAAGAAGAATAAGGAAACATGAAGTGGAAGGAAGAGAAAGGAAGTTGCTATGTTGTTTCCATCGCTCTGCTACACTATTTCATTGCCAATGTAGTGCGATGTTATCCAATAGACATGCTATAGAGAAAAACTAAGAAAAAGTGAGAAGAAAAGAAAGGGAAGAGAAATAGAGAAAGAAGGCGATGGTGGAAATATGGGAGAAAGAGACTTGCCCAAAAAAAAGAGGAAAGAAGGGCAGTGGTACTATTTTTATTTAGGGATAAAAAGAAATCCTAAAAAAGGTGGCAGCTAGAAATAAAAATAAAGGGGGGTTTTTGAAAAAATAAAAAGAGGGAGATATAATCCCATACTTCTCATCCCACTATATGTCCATTCCCTCATAAAATCTTACCCATTCCTTTGTTTTACTAAAGCCTATCTTCATAAAAATTGATTTTATGAGGGTTATCATCTATAAGATCATGAAATCTTAGAAGCAAATGTATAAACCAAATTTGAGTACAAAGTCAACATTATTTCAAGATATTGGATGCCTAATGGTTGGTAAGTAACACTAGGGGTACAAACTCTTTCAAGCTCCTATTGTTATTAACCATATTATCAAAGTTATCTAAAAGATTAGAATAGGGTGCAAAGATGCTAGAACTACTTATATTTTTACTTCTAGATTGGAAAATGATAAGTCCTATCAATTTTAAAATCAATTTCTAATAAGTCAACAATAGTTTTTCTAGTCATGCACTACCAATACACTAAGTTACACTAAACAAAAGCATAAAAACACCAAAACATTAATGTATTATGCAAAATCACTCCAAACACATTTAATTAACCTATCTAGACATTTTTAAAAATTATAGGACCATTATGGAATGAAAGTTATGACCACGTAGAACCTAAAAATATAATAAAAAATATTAAAAGATTTAAAAAGTTTTCAAAACAGTAGAATTTGGCTAAAAAACACCATACCTCAAATGCAAAGCTTGTAAATTTTGATAAGTGATATCAAACTAGCACCACAAAAAAAATTTAGCTTAATTAGAGCTAGTTAGACCTAGGTAATTGTCCAAAGCGTAAGGTGCAAAATTGTATAAAATTAGTTTCTTTGAGTCAAAAACTTGTGTTTGAATATGAGATGAAGTAAAATATAATAAAATATGATAAATTATAATGGAGAAATATGCTAAAATTAAAGAATGTAAGAGAATGCAAAAAAGTAAGAATTATTTTAAAATGCAAGCAAGACACTACTAGATACAAGATTGAGTAGATTGCTTGAATAATTATGTATATTACAACAAGTAAAAGATAAGAAAGTATAAAATAAAATGAATCCTTGGCAATGGCACCAAATTTTTGACATACAAGCCCACACTATACCAAAATTAGATTATACTAGTTTACTAAAAGTAATGTAATACATGATTTCAAACTAAGTCATACCTTTAGTGATCTTTTAATTTATCTTTTCTAAATTGACTTACTAACAATGATTACACAATCGTTTAATTTATTTATACACTAAAAATAGAAGAAACAAATGTAAATAGTAGTAAATCAAAATGCAAGTAGAAATTAGACTATATGCAGAATGTAGTATGCGGTATGCAGTATTAACATAGAATCAAAGTTAAGGGTTTGTAATTCAAAATTAAAATAGGTGTATTGAATAAAGCAAAACATAAAGTAAAATAGGAAGAAAAAACACTAATATAATGAAATAACCAATTCAAGGATTTGAGAGCTTTTATTTTAAATTAATTATGGATAATTTGATATTTAATTTTTCTAATTAACTTTTCAACTTTAAATTATTCAAAACCTCTACAATAATGTATGAACCTTATGCTAGATAACCATCTAGGATTTGATGAATTAAGATTAGCCAAATTAAGTAATCAATATAATCCTTAAGAAGCTAGATCGAAATTAATTTAAAGATAAAATTTAATTAAATTAAGAGATTAAATTAAAAGCCTCTAAATTAAACTCTCAACCCTCTACTCCTATGTGTAAAACATGTAAAACCATGATCAACCAATCATAATTCAACAACAAAATAGCAAAATATCAAAAATCATGAGGATGAACACTAATAACAAATTAACATTCAACTTATGCAAATTCAAGACAATCAATACCAAGGATTAAGGAAAAAGGAAAATTGATTAGAAGAAATTAACATTATGAATTAAGGTCTTATAATCCATTAGAGAGAAGTTTCAAAATCCTCTAATTAACTCCAAAGTTTGGCCCTCCATGGCTAAAGAACAAAAGCTAGAAGAAGAAAAAAAACTATGTTATTAAATTTTGTAAAGTGTAAAGTTTAAAGTCTAATTGTATTCTTGCCTCTAATCTAACTTGATACCTTTAAAAAAACCCTACTAGACCTAATGCCAATGCCTTTTATGATTACAAAAATGGATCTTGCTAATGTTTAAAAATTCAGAGCCTATTTTTACAAAGTAATAAACTCTAAAAATTATAATAGTGAATTCTTGTAAATTTGACTTCCACTAATGTAAAACCTATAAAATAATGTAATTTTAGTAAACCATAAACATAAAAATTATAAAACTAGGTCTTAAGAAGATTTGGTGTTAGTTTCATATTGATTGGACCTTTGTAGCTCTAGACATGGGCCAAAAACTGAAGTTAGCTCACCAAGGACAAAAATATGGCTTCAACTTCTTAGCTAAATAAGACCATTAAGGAGCCTGAACTAAGTTTTGACCAAAATATTAAAATTGTAGAACTTTCTTCAAGCTTCCCAATAATATAAGATCACTTAAATTTCACATCTAAATAGAAATAGTGTCAAAATCTAGCATTAATTGAATGAATTCAGAACATTGTAATACTAACTCTAAATTATAAAATAAGGTCAATTCTATAAAATTTAACAAATGTAACATACTAAGAGACATGAAATACGAGAAAATAATATAGTAAATATTTTTCATATCAAGTGGTAACTATCCTTTATTTCTTTAAGTTATCTCCAAGATGAAGAATATGATGATATATACTATTATAGATGTTAAGTTTATTTATGGTGCTATATGTTTAGTTTTGGAATTATATAAATGTTTTTATGATGATATGATATTGGTATTTTAGTGCCAAGATTTATTGGAGAGGATCCATTAATTTTTCTTATGAGATGATAATAAAGTTCTATTGAGTTTGGAAATAAAAATTTTAAGGGAGAATAATAGTATGTTTTTTGTTACCTTTTGGAATCAAGGGTTAGGAATTGCTAAAATTTCAATTTTTAGTATTTTAATTTACAAATAGTATTACGATGGATTTGAAAGAATTGGAAACTGTTTGAAAAATTTAAAGATATGAAAAGAGAATTTTTATGGACCTTAGTTATAAGAGTTCAAAATATAATTATGAACTATGTGTTCTAAAGTTTGATGCTATTTGTATAATAATTTGATTGAAAAAATTTAAAGTAATTGATGTTCTTTAGTTATTAACATGTTAATAAGCTTGTATAAAAATTTGATAACAATCGGAATTGATTTAGATGCTAAGAAGGCTCTTTTATTATAATAGCTCCAAAATTGCCCAAACTTAGTAACTTTGTGTATTTAGTTTTGTATGAACAATACCAATATGATGTTTTTGTGAAATAATTGAAGTTTTCCATCATAGAACATATTAGGAATATTATATTAAAATAATGATGATTGGAAGTGATTTAAATGTTGAAAAAGAGTTTTTATTGCAATTACTCATATGCTGTCCTATTTCGAAATTCATGTTTTTGGTACTATGTCAACAATACCTAAGAATAAGAAAATTAATGTTTGATAATTAATAAATATTAGAAGTATTAGATAAAACCCTATTAAAAATTTGAATTAGTTTAGGACCTTTACAGGTATCAAACAATAGGAGTATTCATACTTCTCAACAACTTAATTATTTGGTTATTCTTATTGAGAAATATTATAAGAAATTAAAGTTTATGATATAGTTGATGATATTTGAAATAGAAAGGTTGTATATTAACCTTAGGCATAATAATATGTGATGATGAAATTTAAAAACATAAAAATGGCAAATTTTGCTAACAAAATTCTTACATTATGGTTAGTATTTAAAGCATACTCAGTGAAATGAGTAATTAATACTACAACAGGCATTTTATCATTACTCATCATGAATATGATTTGTGGAGAGGGAATAATGCATCTTTCACAAAGAAGGAAATGCATAGTAAGGGTTGGAGGGATATGGTTGGTGGCCTTATACCTAAGATGGTGAAGGATAAGGCTGGACCAATAATATAAAGTGAAACCTATATACCAACTATAGCTATTGTTTTTAACAAGTTTAATAAATAAGAGGTACAATAAGTGAATAAGAGCTTTAATAATTTATTGTACAGTGCTATATATATATATATATATATATATATATATAATTTATTATAGTGAAAACTCTCCAGAAAAAAAAAGTAGTCATGCACTGAGCATTTCAATACTCACACTCTTTTTATTTTATTTTATTTGTGGATTCAAAATACGGATCCTATCAAGATGACTGACACATATACAAGAACATTCCTCTTACCATGGGGAGACTCCCATATAATTTTTTTTATGTCCTAGTTAGGAATTTCACTTTTTGATAGTATTTATGATTTTTAAAAATTTTGTACTCTTGTATAAATATGATTTAGTATTTGTAAATCATGTTTTGAACTTTTATATGCATGTGTAAGTAGTACTATTTCTATAAATGCTTATTACTAGAGTTAAGAAAGTAGATGTGTCAAAAATGTCCTAAAAGCTTTTAAAAATATCTGATTAGTATATTAATACTAGTTAGATGCCTTTATGTTATTTATAGTATTCGAGAATTGGTTTGTGACAATAAAGTTGACACTTGCTTTTCAAATCTACAAAGCTTAATAAGACTAATCGCATGCACTACTCTCTTTATGATCATGAACAAATTTTCCTTTTTATTTCATTAATGGCTCGTATTAAGTCTATCCCTTCTCATCTCACATAAGTAAAAAGATACAATACTATTTAGGGGTTGTTTGGTTTAAGATAATTAAGAAAGGGAAAGTAAGTTGAGAGTTTTCATTCTTTTTGTATATGTTTGATTTAGAAAATTTTGATTGATTTTTCCTATTTTCCCTTAATAGAATTATCCTAAATAGAAAAATAATAATTCCTCCCAAAATCTCAAAGAATCAAATTCCCTCTTCCTAAATTATAGGTTCATTATCTTCGATTTATTATTATTATTACATTTATAATAATAAAGATAATAAAATATTTAATAATAAAATAATTTTTAATACTAAGAAAATAATAATGTTAAATAATAATATAATAATAAAAATAATAAAATATTAATAATTATCAATACTAAAATGATAAATAATTATAAACTAATAATATTAGTTAAAAGAGGATAAAAAGATAGTAAAAGAGTTAATAATAAAATAATTAATAATATTAATAAAATAACAATAAAAAAATCATAAAATTAAAAAGAGAATAATAAGAAGATATTAATAATTGACAATGCTAAAATAATAACTAATTATAAAAATTTATAATTCCTTTCCTACTAATTATTAATAAAGTGAATCAAGGAAATTTGATTTTCTTTCCTATTTAAACTAAATAAAGTGAATAATAATGAGATATTCATTCTTTTTTTCCCCAATTCTCATTGTTGATTCCTTTTCCTTTTCACTATTAAACCAAATGACTCCTTATTTTCACTAAGTATACAATTTTGTAAAAAAAATAAGGTATAAATCAATTATGAGTGTTCAAATAAGAATTTTATTAGTTATAATCAATTGCATATTCAACTATAAGAATTCAAAGAGCAACTTTGCCAAGATATAGTTGATTATATCTATTTAGAAAGCACCTTTGACCTCTGATGAGCATAATTGATTATATTTTTTATGCCTTATTTAAAATACAATAATTTAAAACTTTATTTTGTGATGAAAATAATTGAAATAACATGTATGCTCATGCTTAAATTAGAATTTATATATGCAAAAAAAATTAAATAAATAATTATGAATGAATTATTGAGTAAAATAATATTTTAATATTCTGTTAAGTTTTAAATTAAGAATTTTGTGAGAAATAAATGAGAAAAATTTAATAAGGTAACAAGGTTTAAGGTTTTAAGTTATCATTAATGAGTATATAAACATGGAGAAGATTTAGAGAATATTTTTAAAAATGCCTAGGCTATTATTCCCCATTTTTGGCTAAAATCAAACAACCCTTTTCCATTTCCTTAAAATTTCTCGAACGTTTCATAACTTGTCCCACTCCCCTCATCTTCTTTAAAATTCTTATTTTCCTTTTTTTTAAATCTAGCAAGCAAAGATGTAATGTACATCAAATTTCCCATTTAATTAAGGTAAGAACATCATCATTGTTGGATTACCTTCTTATTTCTTTTTTGTTTGATGAACATTGGGTTAATTTTGGTTCCAAAGGGAAGCTAGAACCCTAACTAAAGGAATTCTTAATTTTTAATGTGATTAAGATTAAGGAGCATTAAATTTACCTCTCAGCATTTTTCTTTATATAAGGTGAGTAAATATTCTAGCTTTACAACTGATGATTATGAATTGTGATCATTAGTTTAGGTTTGTTTTACATTTATGAAAGAAAAAAGATTGAAATGATGTTAGACAATAAGGTCTGACTTGAATTAATGTTGGAATCAAAGTATATATTATGTATTTATTACACATTTATGATAAAAAGTGAGATTGTAGGGGATTTATAATGGTTGGTAGTATTTATGTTCTCATGAATAGTAGTAATTTTTCTAGAAAATTACAGAAGGTCATATGTAAAGTACTTCTTGAAAATTTTCTTAAGTTAAGAAGCAATTCGCAAAATTATTCATCTATTTGAAAATGTCACTAGAGTTCTTGAAGGGCTTCTTAAAATCCTTTTTAGGCCCAAATTTGCTTGGACTAGGAAACAATTTGTGAAATGCTTTGTTTCTTCCAAAATGTTACTAAATAGGCCAAAGTGATGCATAAAGCACATCACCTACCCTATTTTGCAAATTAATCATATTAATAATTACAATTGCTTATTTAAAGATTGTTTAAGTATAAAATTAACATGTTAACATCATTAATGACATTCTATTCCTTCTTTGACATGTGTATGACTAATATGGTTTGAATTACTGAAATTTTGATGTGAATAAAGTAATTGAAACTTTATCTTACTTAAGGCCATGTAATGAGGGCATAGTATTAATGATGAGTGATGTAAACAAACTTGATATGTTATTTTTGGAATGAAAGAGCTATGTGGCCATGCTATAAGGCATAATGACATGATACTATTAAATATAATTTATGATTGAGATTGATAATACTGAAATATGAGATTAAGGTGCAAATGAAATTATATTTCAATAATGAAATAATGTAAAGTATAGTGTGAGTGAAAATTATTACGGAACTATATATTGAGTTAAATTTTGTATGGCTATGCACTAAGGTATAGTATTATTGTCACAAAAAGTATATTATAAAAGTTTAAGCTATAATATGAAAAAATGTGTAATGTGAATTGAGTTACGAGAAAGTATGATAATGAAAGTGTGAAATACCATGTCCTATCAACTGGTATCATTTTATGAAAGGATAATGCACACATTGGAAGGATAAGGATGGAGTTTGTAAAGGGATAAAAATGACCTATGAGGTATGAAGAGGTTTGATTATATTTGAATATGAAAATTTTATGTATGCATGTCTATAAGTTATTATTTGCCAAAATAGTGACATTAAGGTAAAGAATTGTGTGACATAGTCTTATGAGACTTTAACATTATCTATGAAACTTAAAGAATGATATCACCTTACTTTAAATATAAATGTGAGTTGTAAGAAAAAAGAGATTAACTCAATTTTCCTTATTTTGATGCTATGTATATGATATGATAAAAAATGTATAGCTACATATGTACATGTAAGTGAGAACAATGATAAGATTAAATGATTATGAATGAATAAGTTATTATTAATGGATTTCATGTAAGGAATTATAAGATTAAAATGTTTATGAGTTCATGAAGGTAAATCTGGCTAGTAAGTTATATTTATTACGATGTTTGATTTTAGTAAAGTATTTATTCACTAAGACCTAAGCTTATCCTTGTTGGGAATTCGAAATATTACATGCAGCAGAAATTCAAAATTTTGATCTGAATTCTACTTAGGATCCATGCAAAAAGCATAAATCAATAATTAGGGTTTTACCTATTGGGCACTCGTGTTTCTACTAATCAAAACTTGAGAGCGGATGAATCAAATGCCAGCTAGAAGGTACAGCATCTTTACGGTATCCACACAGAGTGAACAATGACCTCTCGCCTTCCACGAATCTGCTAGGATGCATTTTTCTCTCTAGGAATTAGGATTCGATATTTTCTAAGTAATTTAGGGTTTTATGAGGCTTATGAGCATGTTGTAAAAAGTGCTGCCCTCAAGTCTATTTTTATAGAACTTAGGCAAGCCACAATCCTAGTCCTACTTGGATAATGCTTCCAAAATCCTAATCACACTTAACAACTCATCTTATCCTTATCCTTATCCTAAAGATAATGGGGAGAGATAGGACATATCTACTAATTATCTAATATTTAGATAATAATATTATCTCATAATATATTTATCTAATATTTGATAACGTAATTATTTGATATTACTTTAATATTAAATAATATCACATAATATTAAATATATATATATATTACATGAATAACACATTATTATTCTTAATAATAATATATATGCACGAAAATAAGTCCAATTAATTGGATATTAATATAATTAAAGTCCAATTAATTATTGTCTTATTCCTACTCCTTTTGTGTGACCCTGTAGGTTTTTACTACGTTGACAATAACTCATTATTGAGCCATAGATAGTGAGCGGTATCAGCAATACATCACTACCACTCAAGTAGTAAGAATATCTGTGAATCGGCATCCATCTAATACATGATCAATGTTTTGTATCATAATTCCTTTTGTAATAATATCCAAATTGAACTGGAGACATGGAATGTGTCATCCTCGTCAATGTTCAATTTATATTTCTTGATACTGAGTAGACTTAAAATAAATGATTAATATCACATATTAATCTAATTAAGTATGGCCATGCATTTCTAAGTCTCACTCAATCAAGGGGCCTAAGGATATTTCTCTTTTATACAAGAGTAACAAAATTTCATCTACATCACTCACTTCCCTCTGCACGATTTATGACACACCCAATCAATGCCCTACTCCTCATCCTGATTTAAGGTGACATAGGACAATATTAAAGTGAGTAATTCCTCATGTAAGAAATCGTAGTGACTTTAGGTCAAAGGTTTATATGTATTTGTGATCATATAAGAATAACTTATGATACGTTTATCCATGTAATATTCTTATAGTGGGTCAGTCCAGCACATTGTTCATTAGCAATGTACTCATGTATTGACTTGATATCACATATTCATGATTCGTAATCATTAGTCACTATAAATGCTAATCTCGATGTATTATTACTATCCTTTTCATAATAATACTTTACTAGAGGCATTTTAGAAATAGTGAAGCTATTCCAAGGATAATTATTATATTAAGTTATAAATCACGCAGAATAATAATAAAATTATGAGAACAAAATATAATAATTAAATTACCTAAAATAAAATATAATACATTATGTATTATTTCAATCATCTATATGATTGGTTCTTAGGATACATACTAACAATCTCCCACTTGGACTAGAGCCAATCACTCATGTATCTAATACCAAGTGACATAATATGATCATCATGCTTTTTCTGCGCTAAAGGCTTTGTCAGTAGGTCGGCGATATTATTATCAGTTGGTACTTTGCATATCTTCACATTTCTTCTATCGATGATTTCTCAAATGAGATGGAAGCGCTTAAGTATATATTTGGATCGCTGGTGAGATCTGGGTTCCTTGACTTGTGCAATGGCTCCATTGTTGTCACAATAGAGATCCACTGGGTTTGCAATGCTAGGAACAATGCCAAGTTCAGTAATGAACTTTTTGATCTAAACAGCCTCTTTTGATGCATCAGAGGCAGCAATATACTCAGCCTCTGTAGTAGAGTCGGCCACTGTTTCCTGCTTTGAACTCTTCCAGGACACAGCACCACCATTTAAGCTAAATACATAACCTGATTACGATCTAAAGTCATCCTTGTCAGATTGGAAACTAGTATCAGTGTAACCTTTTACAACAAGTTCTTCCTCTCCTCCATATATTAAGAATGAATCCTTAGTCCTTCTTAAGTACTTAAGGATATTCTTAACGGCAGTCCAATGAGGTTCACCTGGATTTAACTGGCACCTGCTCATCATGCTTAAAGCATACGAGACATCAGGATGAGTACATATCATGGCATACATGATAGATCCAATTGCTGATGCATATGGTATCTTATTCATGCGGTCCTTCTCATTTTGTGTCGAAGGACACTGAACTTTGGACAAATTTATGCCATGCGACATAGGCAAAAATCCTCTTTTAGATTTTTGCATGTTAAACCATTTTAACACTTTATCTATGTATGTACTCTGACTTAGGTCAAGTAATTTTCTTGATCTATCTCTATATATCTTAATACCTAGTATATAGGCAACTTCACCTAAGTCTTTCATTGAGAAACAATTCCCTAACCAAGTCTTTATTATTTGCAATGTAGGGATATCATTTTTTATGAGTAGTATGTCATCCACATACAGTACAAGAAAAATAATTATGCTCCCACTAACCCTTTTGTAAACATAAGATTCATCTTCATTTTTTATGAAATTAAATTCTTTTATTGCCTCATCAAAACAAAGATTCCAACTCCGTGAAGCTTGCTTTAATCCATAAATGGATCGTTGTAGCTTACATACCTTTCCAGCAGTTTCAGGAATGACAAAACCCTCGGACTGTGTCATGTACACATCCTTAAGGAGCTTTCCATTAAGAAAAGTAGTTTTAACATCCATCTGTTAGATTTCGTAATCATAAAAAGTTGCAATAGCAAGCAAAATCTGGATGGATTTAAGCATGGCAACTGGGGAATAGGTCTCATCATAGTCTATACCATGAACTTACCTATAACCTTTTGTGACTAATCATCCCTTAAAGGTTTGCATGTTACCATCCATGTCGGTTTTCTTCTTGAAAACCTATTTGCACCCAATGGGTTTTATCCCTTCAGGTGAATCAACCAAAGTCCATACTTAGTTAGTATACATGGAATCCATTTCATATTTCATGGCCTCAAGCCACTTCTCAGAGTCTGGCCTTTTTATAGCTTCTTGGTAAGTTATAGGCTCATCTTGATCCATGAGCAAAATATCGTTATTTTGAGTCATAAGAAATCTATATCTCTCGGGCTCATGGTATATCCTACCAGACTTACGTGGGCCTTATGTTACTTGAGTTAGTTCCTGACCCACAACATCTTGTGGTCTTTTTTCAGGCTCTATTATAGGTTCAATGTTACTTTGTGAGTCTCGTACTTCTTCAATTTCTACTTTCCTCCCATAGTTTTTCTTAGAGATAAATTCTCTTTCCAGAAAAATACCAGTTCGTGCAACAAATACTTTGCCTTCACTAAGATTATAGAAATAGTATCCTTTAGTTTCCTTAGGATATCCTGTAAAGTAGCACTTGTCCGATTTAGGTTCGAGCTTATCAGAAACTTGACGTTTTACATAGGCCTTGCAACCCCAAATCTTCATAAAAGATAAGCTGGGATGTTTCCCAGTCCATATCTCATATGGAGTCTTTTGAACCGTTTTAGAGGGAACACGATTAAGGGTAAAAGTAGTTATCTCTAGAAAATGCCCCCAAAAGGAAATTGGAAGATCTATATGACTCATCATATATTGTGCCATGTCTAACAAGGTACGATTCCTCCTTTCTGAAACACCATTCTATTGTGGCATTCCAGGTGGAGTGAGTTATGATACTATACCACACTCCTTTAGATAGTCATCAAATTCTTGGCTTAAGTATTCTCCACCTCAATATGATCGAAGTGTTTTAATATTTTTACCAAGTTAGTTTTGCACTTCATTCTTGAATTCCTTGAACTTTTCAAAGGATTCTGATTTGTGTTTCATAAGATACACATATCCATATCTACTAAAATCATCAGTAAATGTAATGAAGTACTGGAAACCTCCTCTAGCAGGTGAACTAATAGGCCCACATACATCAGTATGTATGAGACTTAATAGATCATTAGCCCTTTCACTGTGTCCAGTGAATAGTGTTTTAGTCATTTTACCTGGCAAATAAGATTTGCATATTTCATATGATTCAAAATCAAATGAATCCAAGAATCCATCTTTATGGAGCTTGGATATGCGCTTCTCATTTATATGGCCCAAATGACAATGCCAAAGATAGGTTGGATTTAAATCATTTTATTTAAATCGCTTAGTGTTTATGTTATAGATAGGCATTTTAAGATCAAGAATATAGAGCCCATTGAACATTTGTGCACTGTAGTAAAACATTTCATTTAAATAAACTGAACAACTTTTGTCCTTTATTATAAATGAAAAACCTTTCTTGTCCAAACAAGAAGCAGAAATAATATTCCTGCTGATAATAGGCACAAAATAACAATTCTCTAATTCTATTACTAAAGCAGAAGGCAAAGATAGATAATATGTCCCTACAGCTAGTGTGGCAACTTTTGCTCTATTGCCAACTTGTAGGTCCACTTCGCCTTTAGCTAGAGCCCTACTCCTTTGTAGTTCCTGGACATTTGTACAAATATGAGAACCGCATCCGATATCTAATACCCAAGATGTAGAAGTGGAAACATTAATTTCTATAACATAGATACTTGAAGCGGAAGTCTCACTTCCCTTCTTCTTTTTCAGATCTTCCAAATAGACCTTATAGTTTCTTTTCCAATATCTGGTCTGACCGCAATGAAAGCATGTCCCTTCCTTAGCCACATCCCCTTTTAGTTTCAGCGCAAAGGATTTAGACTTGGGCTTGCCTTTGGATTTGGAATCCTTCTTGTTTTTCCCCTTGCCTTTTCCTTTGTCTTTGCCCTTTTGAACCATCATTATGGAATAGGCTTAGTCTTTTGCAAATTTTGTTTAGCAATTCTTAACATGCTTAACAATTCTGGCAGTGGTTTGTTAATTTCATTCATGTTGTAATTCATGATAAATTGACCATAATTCTGTGGCAAGGATTGCAGAATTAAGTCAGTGGCTAACTCTTGACCTAGTGAAGCATTTAATCTCTCAAGGTTCTTAACATACCCAATCATTTTGAGTACATGAGGCCCAACAGGGTTTCCTTCTGCCAGTTTGTACTAAAACAAGGCTTTTGTCACCTCAAACCTCTTATGCCGAGCTTGGCCTTCATAAAGCTTCTTAAGATGCTCAAGCATGTCATAAGCTTCCATGTTCTCATGTTACTTCTGAAGCTCAGAGTCCATGGTAGCCAACATAAGACAACTGACATCTAATGCGTCATCATGATGCTTCTTATAAACATCCTTTTAAGCTCGAGGGGCAGTAGCTTCAGGTTCTTGAGGAACAAGTTCCTCTAGGGCATACATTTTCTGCTCATGTTTGAGGACTATCCTCAAATTCCTATACCAGTCCAGGAAGTTTGTCCCATTCAGTTGGTCCTTCTCAAGGACCAATCGCAGTGATAAGTTATTTGATGTATTAGTCATTGGTTGTCTACTACAGAAATATGCAAAGTAAGTATTAAATTTAAAATATTTAATAAGGTCTTTTATTAAATGTACCTCCCACTATTTCATTCAAATTAATAGCCCTCACTATTAATACGAAAAGTCATATTGTCTAAGCTTTCTAGTGGGCCAAGATCCATATTTCACCAAGCCTTATGTTAGCTTTGGCTAATCACTTAAAACTTAGTTATTTAGGTAGGCAACACTTGCCAATTGTATCATATACAACTCTTGGATAGTTAGGTGAACATCACTTGTTCTAGTCCATCTTATGAACTAAACCCCAACTCTATGCCTCTAAGTCTCAATCCTATTGAGATATCCTAGTTAAGTTGAACCTAATATTTGACATTCGGATATCACTATTATCCAATTGCATCTCACCAAGATAAACGAGGTATCTTGCTTTGGCAAAGCTACCTTATATCGATCAAGGCCTTGATGAGTAATAAACATTGGAAGGTATCATAAATTATTACTGACTTAATATTTTAGATGAGGAATTTTAACTTAATTATTATCAGATCTCACCATAACTAGCTTATTTACTCATAAAATATATCTAACATATCTCATATATCATATAAAGTAAATGAATAAAATAGACTACCGGATATCATATATCATGCAATGAATAGAACTATCACATAGTAGGAACACATTTTATCACATAATAAATGCATGCTCATCAATATCATCACATAATAAAGAAATCAAAATCTCACATAGTATGACCCTAAAATTCTATTTTCTAATGACATTCCTAACTAACTCCTTAACTTCTTCTTGTCCCATAGCTCCTTAGCTTTTCCTTGTTCCAAGCTAAGAATGCTCTATTGCAATTACAAATTCACAACAAAAATCCTGAGCTTCATTCGGGGGGAGTGAGATAAGAAGAGAATATACATTAGAAAAATAGAGGAAGACACGACATGCAGGTCGTATTAAAAATCCGTCCATAAAAAACTCCAAGGGCCATACTATGCAACACATTCATGCATCATATGTAATAATTGCTAAGAAATATATGTAACCAAGATCAAGAGGATGATTGACATATATATTTCATAACATAATCATCATAAAAAATCATGTTTTAAAACAGCGCATTAAGAATAAAAATAATTTTTGAACGTTACGCAGAGTTAGCATGGCGGTCCCACTAGCCGGGGTCAACTGACATTCAAATTTCAATTCATTTTGCTAACAATTGACACACCGTAAGTCGAATAATTCAACTATATGATTGATATTCAAATCATAGTTTCAAAATAGGTTTTACGTCTGAACACTTTGAATAATTTTAATCATATCAAAATAGATCCAACCGTGTTCAAATAAATTAAAGCATACATATACCTCATAGATCAGATTCAACTTAATCATATTAAACGAATTTAAATAAGTCTTTACAGATTCAAAATTAATCACATTAATTCTGTGTTAACTAGGTTATATGCTTTAAACGCAGAGAACATCACATGTTCAGAATAGATTCAAGGGTTTATCATTTGAAAACTCAGAATTACGCATAAAATAGATTTGAATATGAAGCAGAAAAATGCATGATCATATTCATACAATTAATCTCATCAATTGATAATCAGATTCAAAATTTAAATCATATATTATATATATATATATATCTATGAAATTAGAATCATACACGAGTTTGCATATATCTCATATATATCTAGTTTAAACAGAAACTGATTTGATATTAATTTATCACATAAATATTCATCAAAACGTGTAACTTCTGATTTAAACCAAAATAGATTTAACATATATTTATCATATAAATATTCATCAAAGGCAGTAAAACACATAATTAGAACCATATTTTTGCAAGAAGCTCTAATACCACTATTGGGAATTCGGATTATTACATGCAACAAAAATTTAAAATTTTGATCCGAATTCTACCTAGGATCTATGCAAAAAGCATAAATCAATGATTAGGGTTTTACCTATTGGGCACTCATGTTTCTACTGATCAAAACTTGAGAGCAGATGAATTAAACGCTAGCCGGAAGATATAGCGTCTCTACGGTATCCACATGGAGTGAACAATAACCTCTCGCCTTCCATGAATCTGCTAGGATGCGTTTCTCTCTCTAGGAATTAGGATTCGATATTTTCTGAGTGATTTAGGGTTTTAAGAGGCTTATAAGCGTGTTCTAAAAAGTACTGCCCTCAAGTCCCTTTTTATGGAATTTAGGCAAGCCACAATCCTAGTCCTACTAGGATAATGCTTCCAAAATTCTAATCACACTTAATAACTCATCTTATCGTTATCCTAGAGACAATGGAGAGAGATAGGACTTATCTATTAATTATCTAATATTTAGATAATAATATTATCTCATAATATAAATATCTTAATTATTAGATAATTGCATATAGTTATCAAATATCAAAATAATATTATCTCATAATATATTTATCTAATATCTGATAACGTAATTATTTAATATTACACATTATTATTCTTAATAATAATATATATTTACGAAAATAAGTCTAATTAATTGAATATTAATATAATTAAAGTTCAATTAATTATTATCTTATTCCTACTCCTTTTGTGTGACCTTGTAGGTTCTTACTACATTAACAATAACTCATTATTGAGCTATAGATAGTGAGCGGTATCTAGCAATACATCACTGCCACTCAAGTAGTAAGAATGTTTGTGATTCGACATCCACCTAATACATGATCAATGTTTTGCATCATAATCCCTTTTATAATAATATCCAAATTGAACTAGAGACATGGAATGTGTCATCATCATCAATGTTCAATTTATATTTCTTAATACTGAGTAGACTTAAAATAAATTATTAATATTACATATTAATCTAATTGAGCATGGCCATGTATTTCTAAGTCTCACTCAATCAAGAGGCCCAAGGATATTTCGCTTTTATACAAGAGTAACAAAATTCCATCTACATCACTCACTTCCCTCTGCATGATTTATGACACACCCAATCAATGCCCTACTCGTCATCCTGATTAAAGGTGACATAGGACAATATTAATGTTAGTAATTCCTCATATAAGGAACAATAGTGACTTCAGGTCAAAGGATTATGTGTATTTGTGATCATATGAGAATAACTTATAACACGTCTATCCTTGCAATATTCTCATAGTGGGTCAGTCCAATACATTGTTCACTAGCAATGTACTCATATATTGACTTGATATCACATATCCATGATTCGTAATCATCAGTCACTATACATGCTAGTCTCAATGTATTATTACTATCATTTTCGTAATAATACTTAACTAGGAGCATTTTAGGAATAGCGAAGCTATTCCAAGGATAATTATTATATTAAGTTATAAATCGCGCAGAATAATAATAAAATTATGAGAACAAAATATAATAATTAAATTGCCTAAAATAAAACATAATACATTGTATATTATTTCAATCATCTATATGATTGGTTCCTAGAACACATACCAACAATCCTTTCTTTTATTGTTTTTACATATGCTATACCTAAGTTGCCTTTATTGCTATCTTAGGGTCAAGATAAAAAAAAATCATGGTATGGCTGAGTAGTATGAGGTACTTGATATAGTTGTTTGTGGGTTCTCATATTTATATGGTGATAAAGAAAAAGGCTAGTGTTTACTCTTTTTAGTAAATAAATTTTACCTAAATATAAAATGTCATCTTCTACTTTCAATGTATGATATCTTCCTAAATCCCCATGGATGCTTGTCTAGGTCAGCGTAAGTTAAGGATAAGCTGGTGAATAATAGATAATAGGTTCCATGCTAGTGACAACTAAGTTTAGGTCATAGCAAAGTTAGTATCAAAATATAGTCTAAGTTCTTAGTTAAATGAGGTCCTTAGGTTATATCTATACACAATTTAAATAGGTATTGATTGAAACTGTACTAATGGTGTATGTGCACTTAGAGTCATATATTACCAGTATTATTTTGATAGATCCTACCTATTGGTATTGGTTGTAGAATTTGTTTATGAATAATTATTTGATAACTATTCTAATTGTTATTTAACTATTAGAGAGATTTTGTGAAATTGAAAATGGTAAACTTCAAAATTTGAGTACGAGTTAGTAAATTCAAGCATAAGAAGTTGTTTATGGGTTTTTAAGCCTAAGATAATAATTAAGAGAAAAGGAAAGATAATAGTCCAATAACTTATAAGGAAATAAGAATTTACGCTAAGATTAAAAGGTTAAATATAATGAAATAAGTTATTATAAGAAAATCATGCTTTTAGAACACGATATATGGCATTGACATCATTTTATGGTAATTGTATAAAGATACAATTATAGTGATAAAATGTTATAGTAGCAAAAACTGAGGTTGCAACTCTATATGGTTGCAGTGTTATTGGTATTATTATTATTACTATTATATAAAAGTAGATTATTTAGAACAAGTTAAGGATACATGCACCAAATTCCTCTATTGTATTAAATGTATGACTTATTTGACACAAAACTTTGAGAAATTTTAAACTGCTACTTGTATGATTGAAATACAAAGCATTTTAGTTAAAACTTAATCATATTATTAAAGTTCTTATGGTTTAAGGAAATCCATCAATACATAAATATTTCTCCTTTTTTATGAAAGAGTATAAAATAATTGATTAGTCTTGATTGGATAAAGTAGGTGTGATTCATGAGGAATTTTTAATCCGAGTAAATGTGAATGTTAAATGAGTTTACACTTAATGTTATATTTATCATAACTAGCATGAAGTATGCTAAGGAAAAGTTAGGCTATCAAAGTAGAGGGTAAAGGAAGTTATCTAATTTTAATTGATTTATAGAGAAATGTAAATAGAACCTTTTAGAACAATGTTAATAAATGATAGAATAAAAAATCATAAATTTTTAAACTTTACATATATGTGTGTTTAGGTTAGGCACTATAAAGATTCTATATACATTTTGGTTGTGTGATCCAAAGGTAATGAAAATAAGAGTTACAACTTAAGGGATCATAGAATTATGGATAATGGAATTGTAATTGTGAAGTTAACGGCTTATCAATCTACTAATAATATGTGTAAGTCTTTAAGAAGTTATGAGTATGTAAATGAAAATGGTTGAGTTATCCCTTAGGATAGTATCATGAGATACATAAGGAAGCTCAAATAGTATAATGTAACTAATTATATGATTTTGCAACACGATGAGAATAATATTTGATTATTTGATGGGATGCATAACTAGATTAGTATAGAGCAAGTGATCCTAGATATAGTAATGTATAGGTGACTAAATGTGAATGATGAAGAAAAATAAGAAAATATACACAAATACATTGCTAAGGTCAGGTGAATTTAGAGAATATAGATTAAAGATGAATATGAATGGAAGTATAAGAGAAATAACATAGTTATAGTAAAGCAATAATTAGGAAAGGAGATAATTTTCATGACACACCATGTAAATAAGGAACATAAGTTAGAATCATAACATGAATAAGATAGTGATAATATATTGAAGGAAATTGCATTACTTTATGATCATGTAAGGGTTATTAACGAGTTAAGGATGCATATGATATGATGAGGCTATAAGAATATGAACATGAGAATACTAAAAGTTCAAAATTTGTTTTGAGTATAGTCTAACAAGATAATTGAGCATTAAGACATTGATGATATTGGTATAGTTTAAGATTCCCCTAAATTAAAGATTTCTTAAATCAAAAGTTTATATCTCAAAGGAATTCTTGTAAATATATTTATGTTTCAAAGTTATAAATATCAATAAAATGACAAGAATAGTTTAGAGATAGCTTTTTCTGCTTATTAAGACCTTTCATTAGTAGAGTGCTAAAATAGTTGAAACCTAGGAGAATTATCTTATAAGAATGAGTTTGGAAGAATGTAATTACAACTATTTGTCATAATAACTTCAATTAATGATAATTATAGAGTAATAATATAGGTTTATTAACCTTAGTACCACTTAGTAAAACCTAACTTTTTTAGATATTACCAGAAATAGCCCTTGAATAACTACGTAGATGACTCACTATGATAGCTAGTGTTGCATAAAGAGTTAAGAATTCAAAAGCTAATTAGATAATAAAGATAGTGTGGAATGAATAGTGCATTTCGAGATGTCACACTTAAAGAATAAATAAGTATAGCTTTATATGAGATCATGACTCTACTTTAAACTTTTTTTCAATTTAATGGATCAAGTAATTTGTTGATTACCCATTCATGTAATTGGTACCTTATTTGATAGTATTATTTCATGCAGTATGTAGTGGTATTGAGACTACACAATGGTTGTTGTTGTTGTTATTATTGTTGTTGTTATTATTATTAAGACTATTACTACTACTACTAATATTATTACAATTAATATACCCATTACTATTGATTATTCTTTCTACTACTATTAATACTAGTACGACTAATATCGATGTTACTATTATTGATTTTATTAGTATGAATATTATTGTTATTGGAAACAATGTTAGGATGAATAGAATTATATATTGAGAACCATTGGGATCTTAACAGATTAGTTGTATAAATGAATGGAACATAGACCTGAATGATACTTTAATTGTGTGTGGAAATGAACCTATTAGGCTTTGATATCTTTTGTGTTTCTTCACATTTAAGGCTTGTGTTTGCCACCTAGGTTAATTCATCCTAAGTGACAAATAATAAAGTTCAATGAAAGGCAATATGATGTTATTGAATTTAAACTATTGATATAAATAAATAACTTAGAGTAGTGTTAAGTATGTAATACTTAACATACAATACAAACCTACATGTAATTGTATAGATATAAGTTGTTATATTAAATTTTTAGTAGAAATAAATAAGCAATTGCAAATAATAAATATTAAACAAATTATTGAGGAATTTGTACTTAAATTTAGGGAAAGTTATATGGAAGTAGTCGTCAATATGTATTAATGGATATCAATGTGATAGTTTGAATTAATTAATCTTTATATATAGATAATTAAATAAAACAAAGGGGTCTATAATCATATGAGAGGTATTGATTGTCCAATTAGAATCAAAGTTTACAATTTTGGTAACCTCTAACCTAAATAATAATATGTCACGACCCAAATCCAACTGTGACTAGCGTGCATTTCGATACCTGGTATCCACCAGTCTCACCAATTGCGATCGATGTAGATCTTGATACCCGGTATCTACCAGTCTCACTACTAATTTCTCTAGTTTTACCTAACAAAAACCTCCTAACTTCTGTAGGAACTTAAATCATATTATAAATTCTTACTAGAAGACAAACAAAGTTTCCCCTATTTTTTGAACATTTCTGAGGGCCACTTGCCCTAATTCATAAAACATATATAACCTTAAATATGACAGCACATTCAACATACACAGTATTACAAAGCCTTAATAAGTATACACAGGTAAACGATTCAACACATTAAAGGTTGAATCAACATATTCCATATGTACATATATATATAACCTAATCCTAATCCTAATCCAATTGTTAGGATCCTTCAATTAGGCCATTTTTTATTCTCTATAGATGTAATGAGATCAAGCATTCAACTTAACTTGAAAACATTGAAAAATAAATGGAATGAGTTACGAGAACTTAGTGAGCATATATAATCCATTATTAAATCTTAATTTAATTATATTAAATAATCACTTAATAAATGTTTAATTAAAATAATAGATATAATCTAAACTCCCTAGATTCTTGAAACGTACGAAACTAAGTCTTTAAGTGGATGTTCACCTACACATAACTTACATTTTATATTTCACATCATAAGCATGGTAATCTTAACTAACCATTCATACTTAATATTATTATCATATTATACACAACCCATTCTAGGTAAGCGTCGCATTCATAAATAACTATTAAGGCTCAATCACATCCCATCATCACAATCACCTCAATCAAAGATATTCAATCATAAACAAGTTTTCATGCCACATCATAACACATATCAATCATAATAAAAATGCATGCATTTACTTTTTGTCTCTCAGGTCAACCTTATGCCTTCTATAAGTTGTCGATCTTTATCCCTCCAGGATTTACCTTATACCCTTCACAAGCTATTGCCTGGAATTTCCCATCCGATTATCATATCATTGCTCCATCACAGACTTATTTCAAATGTTACTCATGGCATATTTCACATTATAACATGCACAATAGAGCTCAGCTCTATAAATCACAATTACAATATGATTTCAACACATTCAGCTATTCATCAACACACAATAATTCAAGCATAAAATAATAAGTACATACAATAGTACCACTATGCCTTTTTGCATGGTTGTAATAGTTACTCACATCATAATACAAATCATATCATAATTTCCAACATACACATAACAATACATTTCTAATCATATTACTAATATCATTTACCATCACATCTTAGTCACAATTAATCAACAATCGATAGTAATCATCACCATGCCTCGCAAGGCTATCCAAATAACATTTTCTTAAATAGATAATTACTAAATTATCATAAGTATAATTTATAAATTTTCTCATATGTAACCGCATGATTAATTTCATACTATATATCATAATTCACAATTACATTATTTAAGATTCATAGATGAATAGATATATGATCTATATCATTTATAAGAGGGATTATGATTGATGGCATTTAAACACTTTATTATTAAAATATTAAATTAAAATGGGATATATACTCACCTGGTAACATTGATTCACCTTTAGAGGTTTTTGAAGTATCTAAAATCATCTTTTCACATTTTCCTAATTAGAAATTACAATAATAAATTTTAATCACAAGACATTGTTTATCTTCTTCTTAAATATCATAAATTTACACTCAAAGTGTAATACATTATAATTTATCAATTTCTCTCTACTTTTTACAGTTAACTTGCAAAATCAAAGTATGCCACTTAATAATCCTAGTTCATCAACTTCCCTTATTTTGAAATATTTACTTGCAAAATGAAAATGTCCTTAGGTGGTAATTCTTTGAGTCCATACAATTTAAATATAAATATTAGAATTTGATAATCCTTAACATAATATCCTTATATTCTCAAATTATTATCAAGTCTTTTAGAATATGTTTATATATATAAACTTCCTTTAGATTAATCTTAAATCATTTAAAAATACTAAGGTTAATAGCATAAAAAGACTTGTTATATCATTAAATCATCTAATAGTATAAAACTCCCATTTTTTAAAGCATTATCATATAATGCTTTAAAATGATTCTACTTATGGTACTTAAACACTTTATAGCATAACTTTGCATTTTTCTAAACCATTATCACTTATCTCAAATATGTACATAATGTATTTTTCTTTAGTTAACTATAAATCATTTAAAAATATTAAAACTAATGATCTAGAAGCACTATTATCATCAAATCCTTACTATAAAAAGTATCATCATATATCACAGAGTTCTTAAATGGGTTTTCTTAATCTATGTATATAAATCTATCAAAATAATAGAATAAAACCTTTTATTTATATTCTATTCATTCTATTTGAATATTTCGTAACATAAAAAACATGTTTTTCTCATGTTTTATTATATGACACAAATATGTATAAAAAATGGATATCTTGGATTAGGCATCTAATTATTATAAATATTAAAATATTTTGATATGAATGTGCTCACCACTTTTCATGGAGGCTGACAATAACTTACCAATGCTAGAGAGTGACAGAGCTCATTGAAAACCACGAGAACCAACTTCAATATTGTATAGCCATCATTGCTACAAATTGGTGTTCTCCCTTGCATCCAAGCACTGCTACAACTAGAGAGAGGTGAGGACTAGCTCTAAATAGTGCAGGGTGGTTGGAACAACAAAAATGATGGTGGACAACTTCAAGAAAAGCAGCATTCTTACTACTGTTGCTGTTGCAAAATGCATTTCTAGGTTTGTAAATAATAACCGAGTGGAGATAGGAAGCAACAAAGAAAGGCAAGGAGGTCAGTAAGGGTAGCAAGAGCAGGAAACACCAAACTCAGTAGTGGCAAGTGGTTGAACAAAAAAAGAGAAAAAGGAGAAAAGGCAATGGGGAGAGAGAAAAACTACTTTCTAGACAAATTAAAGGAGAAAGAGGTGGTGAAATAAAAAAAAAGCAACTGCAAGTTGTGATTCTATATATCACACACACGGTAAGCTTACTTTTTCTTTCAATCTTAGCCATCCAATTATTTAGCTTCCTAAGCTTCTTTTAAATCTAACCTTTCATCCTATCCTTTATATTTCTCCCAAAGGCTCAATCTTTATAAAGCTAATTTTATTTTCATTTTTCCTCCAATACTAATTTTTTATAGATATATATATTTAATTAAAATAACTTAATAAAATTGAAAGTGGTAAAATGAATATTTTAAAATTCCTAATTTCAAAATAATTCAAAAAATAAAAGTAATTATTCTCTAAATCATTGTGCCCATAACCACTTAAATTATCTTTGACTTATAGAAAATTCCTTATAAAAAATCATTGTAAACTAATCTTAGATAAATAAAACCTCAATTTAATAATGGCCATATATAAAAATAAATAATTTTCAAATATTATCATAGTTATCATTTTCAATGTTCTAAAACCTTTAATATGAAAAAAATAAATTTAAAATCAAATATTAGCTAGATAATAAATAATTATCCATAATTATCAAAATTTAGAAAACTTTAAATTTTAGGTTGAAATATTATATTATGTGTAGGCTTGGTATAAGATGATTACTAACCTCAATTTCAAAATGATGTAAGCAATAAGGTTATGATAAACACTTTGAAGAGATATGTGGTAAGTAAGGAAAATTGTGTATTTCATTAGTTAATGAATTGAATATTTAACTTTGTTCATAGGTGAAAAATAATGACAACTAATTTAGAACAAAAATTGTATATCTTGGCAATAGTAAGAACTAATAACATAGACTTTTTGAGTGTGTATCTCTCATTTACCTCTTATAATATGCCACAAATTTTTATAATAGAAAAATAAATCGGTATTAATTTGAGAATAAGGATCATGGATAGGATAAGATGTTACATCTTCCCTATATTGGATAATGTGACATATTTGTGGGTTATTAAAGACCTAATTAATCAAATTACTTTTGTAAATAGGGCAATAACCTAGACCGTAGTCTAATTGTGAGTAAAGAATAGCTTAATAAGTATGGACATTTTGCTTAGTGTTTGATGTTGGAAAGTTCTACTCATAATGCAACTGAGTTCAGAAGATGTCATTAAGATAAAATCCACCCTAACTTTAGAAACCTTAATAATACCTAATAGAGTGAAACTTCTTAAAAAGTTGAATTTGGAATATAATTATTATTTATGATAAATAATTTATAAATATAAATCACCTATCATATTCCTAAATTAGTTAGGGCATTTCAATTGAATGCCAACATGTGATATCAACATGTTTCACTTAAAACAAAGGTTTGGTCAAGTATTAAGAATTCGAGAATAAATTCTTTTGAAAGGGGAAGTATTGTTCCAGCTTCCTTAAAACATAATAATTTAGAATTTTATTTTATGACATGAATAATTGAAATAACACATATACTTTTGCTTAAAATGAAATTTGTATATGTAAAATAAATTTTTATGAATAATTATGAATAAATTATTGAGTAAAATAAAAATTTAATATTTTATTGAGTTTTAAAATAAAGATTTTGTGAAAAAATAGATGAGGAAAATTTTATGGCATAAAAAAGTTTAATGTTTTAAGTCATCATTAGTTAGTATGTACGTATAAAGGAGATTCACAATATACTTCCAAAAATGCCCTTAGTTATTATTCTTCTTTTTGGCTAAAATTAACTAATCCTTTTTTTTCTGTCAAAAATTTCCTAAGATTTTCACAAGTCTTCCTGCTCCATTTATCTTCTCTAAAATTCTTATTCTCCTTTTCTCAAATCTAGTAATTAAAGGTGTAATTTACATTAAATTTTTCATCTGATCTAGGTAAAAGTATCCTCATTATTGGATTACTTCTTCATTTCTTTTTAGTTTGATGAAAATTAGGATTATTTTGGTTCCAAAGGGAAGTTAGTACCCTAACTAAGGGAATTCTTGATTTTTGTTGCAATCAAGATTAAGAAGCATTAAATCTACCTTTTAACATTCTCCTTCATACTATATGACTAAAGATTCTAACATCACTATCTAAGAATTTGACAATTTTGAATTGTGATCATTACTTTAGGTCTCTTTTACATTTATGCAAGAAAAGAGATTGAAATGATGTTAGATAGTAAGGTTTAGCTTGAATTAATGTTGGAATTGACGTACATGTTATGTTTTTATGACATATTTATGATAGGAAGCAAGTTGGTAGAGGATTTACAATGGTTAGTAGTATTTGGGTTGTACGAACAATAGTAACTCTTTGGAAAATCACAAATGCTCATACATTAAGCATTTCTTGAAGTGTTTCTTAGGCCCATATTTCACTAGGTAAAAAAATAATTTGCAAAGTGATCCGTTTCTTTGAAAATGTTACTGGAAATCCTAAAGGGCTTCATCAAGCATATCCCAAAGTGCTTCTTAAGCCCAAATTTCTCCAGACTAGAAAGTGATTCATGAAATAATTTTTTCTTCTAAAATGTTATTAGAAGGATTGAAGTGACTTATAAAGCATCTTACTTACCTTTTTTTTGCAAATTAATCATATTACCAACCAAAATTACTCATTTAAAGATTGTTTAAGCATAAAATTAACATGTAAACATCATTAACGACATTTTATCCCTTTCTCAACATGTGTATGACTAATATGGTTTGAATTACTAAGATTTAATATGAATCAAGTAATCAGAACTCTATTTTGCTTAAGGCCATGCATAGTATTAATGATGAGTGATAAAAATTAACTTGTTATGTTATTTCTAGAATGAAATGAGCTATGTGGCTTTGCCATGAGGCATAAGTAACATTATACTATTAAATGTGACTTATCATTAAGATTGATAATATCAAAACATGATATTAAAATGTGAATGAAATTATATTTCAACAATTAAAGATTATAATGTGAATGAAACTATGAATTAAGTTAAATTATGAGTGCTTATTCAGCAAGGCATGGTGTTATTGTGATAGAAATTAAATTATAAATGTTTAGGATTAAACATGACTTGTATTATGAGAAAGTGTGATGAGGAAACTACAAACTTATAATACACCAGATTAATAATTAAAGCTTTATGAATTTCAATGCTCATGAATATTTATTTTATCTATTTAGTTTTTAAAAGTTTTGGAATATCAAAATGATACCAATGATAAAATTCAACATATGTTTATTTTTATATAGCCATTATTTATTTAAGGTTTGTTTAAATATTTTCTATAAGGATTTTCTTTTCAATTGAAAATAATTTTAATAATTATGAGTGAAAAAGATTTATGAAATGAAATTTATGATGAATAATTTATTGTTGAAAGTTATGAAAGCTTGACATGTTTATTTTTAAGAATCTTAAGTATATCAGGCTAATGCAAATATATATATATATATATATATATATATATATATGTAAATATATTAATGTAAGATTGAAAATAGTTAAGTTAAGAATTTAAATAAAATCAATTTCATGAAAATGAGATTTTAAAATAAATGAATGAATAAGATTTAATCAAATAAAATTAATAAAATAAATGAGTAACTAAGATTTATTTATTAAGGGTTAGCAAGTAAAACGGAAAGATAAGATTGAATGATAAAGGTAAGCTTATATACTTCAGAAGTATAGGATCATACCCCTTTGCTGCCTCTTTCTCTTTATTTTCTAATACTCTTTCTCTTATTTTTTACTCACTCTTTCTTTTTCCCTTTCTTTTCTTTCCCTTTTCTTTTTTCTTTCCCTGCAAGTAGCTCATGTCTGCCATCACCATTTTCTATTGCCACTCCTAATAATGTCATTACTAACGTTGATGGTTAATACTATGGATAGCCTCCTTCTTTGGCATCTAGCTTGGAGATCTTATGCGGAGAGTTATGAACCATGATAACCATAGGCACAAGTTCCTCCTTTCTAGCAAGCTTCTTATGATTTCTTATCATTTGTCTCCAGTTATCTCCAATTGCTACCAGTAACTGGTGTGAAGAACCTACAAGGTACGGTATCTGGAGAACAGTGACATGGCTGAAGACCCTTTTTACCTTCGCTAGCATTCTAATATGATTCTGCCGCCAACAAGCTTTGGCGTGGCATTTTTTATGCAGGTGAGCATATCTATATTATAAAATTTCAATATTTTTTATAATGTGATGCTTGATCCAAGAAAAATTTATTTTTATATATTTTAAGAGAAATGATGATATCTTTGCAAAGTGAAATTTTAATGTTATAGAGTGTTAAAATAGCATGATTGGGATTTGTTTATACTATCAATTTTATTGGTGTTAGGTGTTTGAAGTTGACACATAAGAACCCCTTTGTGTGTGTGTGTGATATATGTAAGCTAACTCACACGGAAAATATAATCTTTTACATTATACAATTTTAAAATAGGATGACCAAAACATATATGGAATATTTTATGCTATTGTTTTGAAAGATTCACGTGTGATTCAAGAAACACATTTTTATGCATAATTAAAATAGGTGATGATAGCTTAGAAAAATGCAATTTTTATACCATAAAATGTCTAATTAATATAAGTATGATCATATGGGAGTGTTATAAGATAATATTTTCAATAGTGGTTGTACATTTTAGAATACCCATATTGAAAATGAATCTAAATGTATGATGAAGGCCTTGTAAAATAAAAGTTTTATGATATATAATGTTGAAATAATATAATCAAAGTATTTTTGAAGTGTCACATCCTAATATTCTAAAGATTTGGACATGATTCTGAAAAACCCTCACTTTATCATCTAATTTTAGATATTTGATATAAAACTAATAAAATAAAGATTTTATGTTGAAAAGTTATCGATTAATATATTTAAAATATATTCATATCATCATAATCTTATATTTTGATTGTTTTATATTTGGATTTGGAAAATTGTTATATACGAGAATTTTTTATGGTTTTCAATGATAGGTCTTGAAAATAAAGGATACGATAGCCTAGGAAGAATAAGGAGCACCAAATAAGTTTTTTAGAGCTTGAACTTTAATATTTTCATATGTATAGGTTTAATTTTAAATTACCATATAATAGAATATCTTGGTTTCATGAAATAATATTAGAAAAGTGAAAAAGCTAATGAACTAAATTGTCAACATACCATGATATGAAATTGAAATTGAAATAACGGGAAAGAAAATAAGAAATTTTGTTTTCTTACAAATTATTCTTAGGAATTATAAATAGAAAGATGAGAAAAAGTTAAACTTGGCTGCTTCATAGTAAACAAAAGAGTTGGATCCTAATATGTGAGTATATATCCCACCCTATAATCTTTTTTATAAGTAATATGGATCATATATAAGTTTATATGTAAATTTTTAACAATATATTTATGACTGATAATATACTACAACATCAATTTGGTGGCCGTGTATAAATAATATGGAAATAGTAATTATGATGGATTATAAATTGTCTATTTGAGAGAATATCATTTGAATAGGCTTATGAGGCATAATGATGACACTACCAACTATTGATTAAATCGCAATTGAAATGTGATGGTAAATGATATTTGTATTAAGCTTAGAATTATATTGTTACTTGTATGTTGGATATTGTAGTATGATTTATATTAAAATGTAAATAAGTGTTGTGCCCAAGTAAAAGGACATGGTAATGTTGTTATATATATATATATATATATATATATATAATATTATGTCATGGGAATTAGCTTGTCTTGTGATAATAAATAGCTGATGATAAATAGTTGCTTATGTTGAATTTGTGATTGGCAAAGTTAAGCTCTAGTGAATTTATGTAATATCTCCAGTTTAAATATAAAGGTATAAATTTCAAGATTGGTGGATAAATTATTTATTCAAATAATATTTAATTTTGAATTTCGTTTGATATTTGAAATTTATTTAATTAGCTAGTGTTAGCTCAAGGTTTGTTTAAATATTTTCTATAAGAATTTTCTTATAAGTTAAGAATATTTATAATGGTTAAAGGTATAAAATTAATTGTTTGCATTTGGCAATTATTTATAGGAAATTGAAATATTTATTAATTTATTAGGTATTACAATATTTATTGGAAATGTGAGTATTGAGATTTTATTTATCAAAAGCAATATTAGAATATTTTATTAGAATATGTAAAATTTGAGAGTATGGAATTTATAAAATAAATTATTTGTATTGATAATATTATTTAAATTATTTGTATTGATAATATTATTTTTAGGAATTGTGGAAAATTGACAATTATTTTAGAACTTTTACATTTATTAGGCTAAAGTATGTATACAATTATATGTATGCATATGAGAAAGAATGAAAAATATCTAAGTTGGAATTTTTAGATAAAATCAAATTTTATAAAGATGAACTTTAGTAAAATAGAGAAATGGTTGAGATTTATGTGTCTTGGATTGGTAGTCAAAATGGAAGGACAAGATTAAATCTTGAAAGTGAGCTCACAATGATGCAATGCACTAGATTACCACCTATAGCTTATTTTTGGCACTTTCTCTCACTTTCTTTTTAGTACTTTTTTGGGCTCCTTCTCTCTCTTTTACATCTTCCACCACCTTCATCTCTTTTCTTTCCCCACTACCAGTGTTTTCTATCTTCTCCTCCTTTTTTCTTTCCCTTCCTTCTATCTTGTGGTGACTCCCTATTTGCAACCCTCCTCCAAGCTAACTACTATATGCTGTGAACTTCGATAGAAGCCTCTAATTGGCATTGAACACAAATGCTCATGAAAAAACCACGCGAGTATGGAGCTGAGCTAGAATGGAGCCTAGTTGAGCTTCCGTGTGCTCTTTCTAATATTCCTCTTCCACTCGCAGCCCCTATGAGTTGGTATTGCAAGGAGGGACTACTAAAGTTGAGGGAGGTAACACTAGGGCATTAGGCTTCTCGATTTCGATAAGAGCCACCATTTTTTAGCAAGGTAAGCTGATAATAGATCCTTCTAGTGACAATTAGCACATATATCACAACTTTTTATATTTGCACTGATTTAAAGATGAAACTAAGAAAAATACCCATTTTTGTATATTTAAAAAAATGATAAAGCATATAAAAATATATTTTTTTTAGTTATAAAATGATAAAGTGGAATGATTAAAATGTAAATAGAAGATTTATCCTATTATCTAGATAGATTTATGAATATGAGTCAAGAAAACCCATTTAGGTACTTTGTGATGTATGATAACACTTTTAAAAGTAGGGATTTTATGATAACAGTGGCTCTAGATCATCAATTTTAATATTTTTTTTAGATGATTTGGAGTTAACTAAAGAAAAATGCATTATATGACAATATTTTTAGCTATAGTTGTATGTTTGAGGAAACCCATTTATAATTATTATGGGTTCTTACTAACAATTCTAGAAAATAGCATTTTTATGCTATAGAAAAATAGAATATCATAGTTAAAGTTTTCTTGGAATGGTATATTTTAAGAACATGTAAACCTTGAACTTGATCTAGAAAGTTCTTATCTTATATTATTTAGATATTTGATATAATAATGGTGAAATAATGATTTTATGCTCAAGAGTTTTAGATGATTATATTTAAAATATATCTATATCATGAAAATCTAATATTTTTATATGTGAACTTCAATTTTTGGATGATTCCATGTAACATCCTCGAGTTAAAAGTAAGGAATAAATTTTGAGTTTTATGAATAATTATTTACTTGGTTAATATTTAAGTTTTACAAATTTTAATTGTTTATGAGTATTCATTTTTATTTAATATTTATTTAGTTAAAATTTAATTTTAGAGGAATTTGGAATATTAAAATAGCATCGATGAAAATATTTGAAAGGCATTTGTTTTTATATGGCTATTTTTATAAGGAAAATTTATAGAGTGATAATTATATTGAATAGTTAGGATGCACTTGAATTTATAGATGGAGGGCGACATCTTGTAAGAGAATGAGCTTATTGTGAGGTGGTATTTATCAAGGCCTTAAACAACTATAATAGCATAACAATGACAAATATCTTCCAATCTAAATAAAGGTAATGGAATTTTGCAATTGACCTATGCCTTAATGTTAACTATGTCAATATTCTACACTCGGATAAATTTGATTGAATTTCAAACATGATCCTACTTAATGTTTTTATATTGAATAATTCATAAACTACTAAGTTCTTATGCAAAATTAGCAAGAAAATTTGAATCTTAACTTAATGTAATTTTAATATAAAATATAATTTTTTTGTTAGACATGTAGTTATGAACAGAAGTACTTCTATAGTATAATTGTAGATCTAATAAAGTATAATAGTAGCTTTGATTCTAATGATATAAAAAGGGATTTAAGAGCATCAATATTCTTAATTTTCTGTGATTAACCTAATAAAAGATGATAAAATGTATTATGGAAGATTAAGATATTATGATTAGACTTTGGAGTAATGGTTTAGAAAGAAAATGAGTAAATTCAATATATTTATAAATTATTTTTATAATCTATGAAATAGGAAGAAGATGTGATGAGTATAGATGCTCCAGACTTTTGGGAGTGGAGAAGTATTTCCAAGTTATAGTGAGCATATTTAAGCTCGATGCATTTATGGAGATTCAAAGATCACTTGAATTGAAAGATTTGATAGTTGGGAACCATTTTGAATTAAGATTAGAAATGAATTAATGATTGTCATGACGATTTTGCCTATAATGCATTAAGTCATTTATCTATATATATGTTATAGTTGTGTAGTATCATGTATTTATATGATTCTATCGTATCTAGATAATATAAGTTTTATATTTTAAGGTGTGTAGCTATCAGAAAATGTCTAAAAAGAGAGGAGACTCTCCTTGCTTTTCCATAAAATTCTTAAAATAAAATTTCAAGTCCCCCTAAAATTTGGAAACTCCCATTAGATAAAAAGAATAGAAATTGTTAAGGCTTGTGGAAACCGGTAATAGGATCCACGTCAATCACGATCAAGGTGAGTCATGACATTCCAATGATGCAAGTTTCGTTATTCTTTAAAAAAAGTAAAGAATATAAAGAAATGATAGTTTAGAAAGATGAAGTCATAGAAGATAAACATCTTTAGACCTTCAAGTTTTATTATGTAAATCTATGTGGCTTAGATGTGAAGTTCCTAAATAATAGTATATTTAAGCTAAAGGTTAATCTAGGAATTATAAACATAAGAAGCAAGTGATTTGGATTTTTAACAATATTTCTAAAGGATGATATTTTTATGCTATAGAGCAATGAAACTATATGGTTGAAGCTAGTTGTGGATATTTCTTGATAAAAGTAACTTTCTAGTTCTATATGGGAAGTTAAAAAAATATAAGTTAATAAACATATAATTTTATATAATAATTAATTATATAAGTCTATATTAGAAATTATAAAAAATTGATCATAAGAGATACTACCATATTATGATTTACGAATTGAGTTTGTGATGCTTAGGAAGGAAAATAGATAGTATTCTCATATTCATAACATTATTGTACATGGTGAATTAAGAATATAAGAGAAAGACAAAGATTAACCACTTTAAGCTCTTACAGTGGACGTAGCCTATCAAGTGAGTATATATTTCACCACTAATTTTATCTTAATATAAGATGATTTAATTGTATTCTCCTTATTGGTAATATAGATTTCATGTTCATTATATGAACTCAATCTTTTGATATCAAAGTAATTAGCTGTTAATGAATGATAATTGATCAGAATGTGCAGCGAAAGTATAATTATATCATTATTAGCTATTGACTGATTAATTATGATATGATTGCAATAAAGCTTACTGTAATTATGTTATATGCTTTAATTGTCGAATAGTTATCTATGTGAGCTTGTATTGGATTTGGTGATATAAATAGAGTGAAGCTCTAGCGAATTGACTATATTGTGAATTGAATGTTATGAAGCATTGAAAAATTGTGAATTACGTTAGAGCAATGACATCAGATATTGTAATTTGTGATAAAAAGATGTATTAAAAGTTGGATGAAAAATTTCTGACTAATAATTGTGAAGGATATAAGATTAATCCGAGAGTCGAATAGGAAATTCACGACGAACAGTTAAGAAAAATATAGTATTGGCTTGGAAATAAAAAAAATGACTATATGTGTGCTTATTGTAACTAGATGTGTAATATGATGTGATGTTAAAAATTATTCATGATTAGATATCACTATTTGATATGATTACAAAAATATAATATGCTTGAGATAATTTATTTGTATTTAGACCTTAGTGGCTACTTGTGATTGTGTTATCTACCTGAAATGGATAGTGTGTGATATAATAATATTATGTGTTATTAGATAGTTGTGATTTTCATGAATTGTGATATGAGATTAAAGCTTAAGTCATATGTAAGAGAACTTCCATTTTGAGGTTTGGTTTTGTAGGTTTTAGAATGCTAGGAAATAAATTTGTAAATAGTTATTAATTTATTACATGATAAACTACCATTATTGTATATAAAATGATCTCTTACATGGTAGTAGTTGATATATGTTCACTGAATTCTTGTAACTCACTATTTTATTCTTAACATTTTTAAGTTAAGATTTGAGTCTTGTTGCATCCATGGAAAAGCAAAGACCATCTAGATTGAAGATTTAACAGTTAGATTTTTTTTGAAATAGGATTAAAATTAGAAATAGGAATGATATTGATTTAATATTTGATGTATTGAATCATTTACCTATGTATAAATTTGAAACTATACTATACCATATGTTTACTTGATATTATCGTATCTAAAAATATTCATAGGGTATGTAGCCTTTGGGAAGTGTCTAAAAATAAGAAAAGATCTATCCATTTTTTTATAAAATTTTAAAATAATTTTTTTGAGTCTTCTTAAAAATTTAGGAACTCTCGATGAATAGAAAGAAAGAAAAATTGTTAAGACTTGTAGAAACTAGTATCAATATCCATGTCAATCACGATCAAGACAAATCGTGACAATTTATTACATCATAAATTATGTCAAAAGTGGCATTTGAAATAAAAATGTGACAATGTGGAAGTCAAATGAAAAATTCCCGACAGACAGTTTAAAAAGATATAAGATTGACTTAGAAGTAAAAAAAGGTGATTATAATGAGATGCAATATTGAAATTATATTTATAATTGGATATTACCGTTTGATGTGATTGTGATGGCTTATTTATGTTTAAGCCTTATAATGCCTACTCAGAATAGGTAATGTGTGATATAATAATAATGTTGTGTATTAGCGAATAATTGAGATTACTATAATTTGTGATGTGAAATATATGGTCTAAGTTATGTGAAGATGAATACTTAACTCGAAGCTTGTTTCTGAATATTTTAAAAATCTAACAAATTAGTTTGTTATTATTTTCTAACTTAATACATGATTTGCCTATGGTTGGTATGTATGAATCTATGCATATATGTATGTGTGTGTGTGTGTGTGTATAATTAAGATCTTGCAAGATAATGGTAAATATATTCTTGCTGAATTCTTGTAACTTACTCTATTTTATTTTCAATATTTTTAGGTTAAGATAAGTGCTTTTAAGCCTTGTTATGTCTATAGAGAATCTAAGACCATCTTATTAAAGGATTTGACAGTTGATATTAGGATCAGTATTTGAAATGGAGATGTTATTGATCCATCAATTGATGTATTGAATTATTTATCAATATATATGCTTTGAAAGAGTATAAATAGTATTTGCTAACATTAGGGCATGTGACCCTTGGAAAATATCCAAAAATAAGGGAAACTATCCATTTTCATAAAAATTAAGATGAATTTTGAACCATTACAGTAATAGGGAGATTTCTGTTAGATAGATTTAAAGTAAACACTGTTAAAACTTGTGGAAAATAGGCATCAAGATCCACACTAATCATGATTGGGATTAGGTCATGACAAAAATACTGTATCTTACTAACCAACATTAGTTTGTGAAGGGATAAGGCAAACTTCAGAAGAATAAGATTAGAGCTTGTGAAGGGATAAAGATAATCCAAAAAGTACAAGAAGATTTGATTATTGTCTCAATTTGAAAATTTTATTTACACATATGTATATGTTATTATTTATTAAATTAATGATGTTAAGATAAAGAATTGTGTCATAAAAGCTTGTGAGCCTTTGGCATTATCTATGGGACTTAAAGAATGATATTGCCCTATTCTAAATATAAATATGAGTTGTAAGAACAAAGAGATTTACTCAAATTTCCTTATTTTGATGTTATGTATATAATATGATAAAATATGTATAGTTACATGTATACATTTGAGTGAGAAAAACGATAAGCTTAAATGATGATGAATTAATAAGTTATTACTAACAAATTTCATGTTAGGAATTAGAAGATTGAAATATTTTTAAATTCAAGAAGGCAAATTTAATTGGTAAGTTATATTTATTACCATGTTTGATTTTAATAGAGTATTGATTCACTAAGTTCCAAACTTATCCTTTTTTGTATTGTCTTTATAAATGCTACACTTAAGTTGCCTCCATTAGCAATCTTAGAATCTAGCTCACAAAAAAACACGATATGGTTTAGGTAGTATTAGATACTTGATATAGATGTTTCTGGGTCCTCATATGTATATAGTGATAAAGGAAAAAGCTAGTGTCTACTCTTTTTAATAAATAAATTTTATCTTAAATAAATAAAATGTCATCTTTTACTTGCAATACATGATATCTTCCTAAATTCCCATGCATGTTTGTCCAGGTTAGCATATATTGATAATCAAGCTAGTGAAAATCAATTAGTGAATTCCATGTTGATTACAACTAGATTTGGGTCGTGATAATGTCAGCTCAATAAGCAACCCTATTTGGGCATAATTTATTATATAATTGATTATTGCATTGTGATCTATAGATTTTTCTACAAAATCACTATTCATCTATCATAATCAAACCCTAAATCACTCTTTTATTATGCAATATCAAATTCAAACCAATTAATTCATAATAACCACTCCAAAACAACAAGATCCACTAACAAAGCTTCAAATTTAAAGCTCAAAATATAATTTCAAACAAATTCCTTTTAAACTCTATGGGAGCCAAATTTGAAAGAAATAATGAATTTAAGTTGAGATTTAGGTAGAATACTACTCACAACTTTTGAAAGAAAGGTTTGTAGTGAAGAATTGAAATGAATGGACCTTTAATCATCAAACAAAGGTTTTCAAGTTAAGGTATGCTCTTTATAGATTTCCTTAACTAAACAACATTAATTTAACAAAAGAGGAGGAAAATAAATGACATTAGGTGAATCAATTCATCAGAAATTTGAGACATAAATGCTTCTTACCTTGTAAGAAAAAGGAACGAAGTTGGAATTGAGTTCTTTTCTTGGTTGTGCAAGAACTAGGGTTATTGAAGAGAGCGATCAAAGTAAATGAATGGAGAAAGGGATAGGTGAGTGATTTGATAGGAATGGGAAAGGTTGGCTACCAAGAGGGGCAAAATAGGAAAAATAAGGTGAACACTTTCTTTTCATTAGTTAATCTTCATTATACATTCTTATTGCTAGAATTAATCACTATTGACTCCTTATATGTTTAAAAATCTCTTCAAGATCCTTTGAGAAACAAAATTTGACATGACTCTTTTAAATTAAAAGTTATTGAAGCATTTTTAATCCTTTCTTTTATTATTAATTCATAATAAATTCCTATAAACTTTAAAATTTTTTTATTAAAATTCCATTAATTCAAATATTCTTATCATATTATAAATTTTAATAATTGACCATTTCCCTTCCCTTAAATTCCTGAAATATGATATCAACAAAAAAAAATTCTAAATTCTAAAGGGCGTAACATTTGTATATCAAAGAGATCAAAGTATAATATTGCATTTAAAGGATTAAATTTAATTACTTTAAATATTAGAAGGACTAAAATTATATTTAAATCTAAAAGTAATTGTGCTCATTTAAATATTTACAATATTATCAGAAAAAATATTTAAAATATAATTTTCTTAAAATACAAATATTAATTTAGGGGTTAAAACTAAAACAAAAATAGATGGAGAGTTGGCTTGGCTCGGCATTATGAATGTCAATAGAGACTTATGTAGTGTGCATATTTAAAGTTTCATCTTTAAAAGGGCAACGACAGCCTTCAATCAATTGGAGCATTATGAAAGAACCTATGTCTACAGGTGATGAAAATCAAAGAAAGCCCAATGAAGATAATGGACTAAAAGTGTTGGAAGGGCTTCACGGATCAATGTCAAGGGCTTGGCAAAGAGGATAAAGGGAGACCTAGAGAAGATGATTGCTGCCCTATTTGAGAAAAGGCACAATTTGGAGCGAGAAGAGTCCAAGATGCTCAATTGCATGTATTTGGAAGACTTGGGCTCTAATGAATTCATTAGTATTTAGTGAGTTTAGCATTTTTGTAATAAATGGGCCTTATGGGCCAAGACTTGTTTTTAGATTTATTTTGACATGAAGACTTGTTATTTTATTTGGGTCACTTAGAATTGGGCTTGTCAATGTAAAAGGCCCATTAAGGTTTGCTTATGGGGGCTGGTATATAAGCTCTTGTAAACAGATTTTTATTGAGTTTTGAATACAATTTGAGATTTGAGAGCTTGTGACTCTTAGCTTCTTGAGTGAGCCAATTATCCTTGATCTTATCAAGAGGCCTCCTCTTGTGGCGATCGTTCCTCCGGCTTATCAATCCATGATTGTGGCGCCCATCCTCCATCTTTTTCTGTTTTTGTTGTTTCAAATCCAATTCAAGATCCGTCTTTTTTTCATCAATTGGTATCAGAGCCAGGTTGGAATTGGATTTGAGGTACTGTTCATCGATACTGTTCGTTCACTGTTCATCTTTCTGTTTTTCTGCATTTGACACTGTTCACGCCATCACTGTTCACGCATTAGGGTTTCATCAATTCTTGGTACAATCTTTCCTAAATCTTGTTGCAACACTTGTTTTATTGCTGGATTCTTATTTCTTGATAATTAGAATTGCTAAATTCATAAACAATTGTTAGTTTTCTGCACTTGTGTTCTTCGTGTTCTTCGTGTTCTTCACATGTTCTTGATTCTGAATCTGTTCAATCTTGTGAAATTCTGTTAGTTTGGTGTTTGGTGTTAAATAATAGCTTGATTTAAAGGGAATTGTGAATACAATCAATTCTAATTCCTTGTTTACTACTTTTTTCTAAAATTCTGGTTCAATTGGATTGAATTTATTTGCTGTCTCAAAAATGAACATTCCATATTTTTGCTTGTTCTGGCGAGTTTATCAATAGTGGCTAATTGAAAATTGTGTGATTCAATTTGAAAAAGGGTACAATTATTGTGAAAAAAAAAGAAGAAGAAAAATCTGCAGCAAAAAAAAATTGAAAAAAAAAGAGGCAAAAAAAAATTGCAGCACACAAAAGTGCTTCTTGAATGCCACTTTCTTGCAATTTTAAGCTTGCTTTTGCTTAGTTTTTAATTTATTCCATACCAGAAATTTTTTAGAACAACTTGGCTATTATTTAACATTACATAATCTTCTCTAATTTCTCCTTTCTTGTCTTGTTTGCATTCTATTTTCCTTAGTGTGCTTATTCCTTGTTTAGTTTTTCGTAATTGTCTTTGTTAGCTTCCTTAGTTTTTGTCTTAGCGTTTTCTTTTGTTGGCTTCACTTGTGTCTTGCTGATTGATTGTCACTTGGTGGTGGTTGATTGTGTGGATTGGAGGTTGACTTCCTTAAGAACTCTTGAGAGCACTTGAGAGGAAAAAGGCAAGAGAGAAATCCTTACACAAAAGCCAATTTTGAGTGAAACACGAGTGAACATCTTTTGAGTGAAACACTTAGCGAGTGGAGAGGACCTTTTATTACATTAATATTTCTGTTTTGTAGACATGTCTCATGAAGGTGGATCAAGTGGTGAAAGCACTCCTCCCTCACCTAAGTCCTTGGCTGTTAGAAGATAAATTGAAGGACTTGCACAAAGATTTGAAAGAATGTTTGAGAGGCAGAATGAAACCATAAGAAATATTGAAGAAACCATGGCAAATAATGCAAGAAGGCAAGCACATGAACATTCTCCACATGCCCATGAAGATTCTAGTAGCTCTCCTAGATATGATGAAGAGAGGAGACATGATAGGAGGAGAGATAGGAGATTTGATAGGAGGGATGATGAAGAGAGAGGGTATGATAGAAGAAGAGATAGGAGAGATGACAGAGAGAGGAGGAATGATAGGAGGAGGAGAGAAGGAGATGGAAGAGTGAGAGAAAATGAGAGGATTGGTGGAGTTAAAATAAAGATTCCTAGTTTTCATGGAAGGAATGATGTTGAAGCATACTTAGAGTGGGAGTTGAAAATAGAGCAAGTATTCTCATGCCATGACTATAGTGAGGAAAAGAAAGTGAAGGTAGCTTCCCTAGAGTTCCATGACTATGCCTTGGTGTGGTGGGATCAAATTCAAAAGGAACGAAGGAGATATAATGAGGAACCCGTAGTCACATGGAATGAAATGAAGAACCTAATGCGCAAGAGATTTGTTCCTACATACTACAATAGGGAGCTTCATACAAAGCTTCAAGGTTTGAGACAAGGTGGGAGAAGTGTTGATGACTATTACAAGGAAATGGAAGTTGCAATGATAAGAGCCAATGTAGTTGAAGAAAGAAAAGCAACAATGGCCCGTTTCTTGAATGGGTTGAACCATGATATCCGTGACATAGTGGAACTTCATCCCTATGTAGAACTTGAAGATTTGGTTCACCAAGCTATTTAAGTAGAAGCACAACTCAAAAGAAAGGGGACTTGGAAGAAAAACACCTCTTCCTACAACTCAAAAGGATGGAAGGAAGGAGTGAAGAAGGAAGGAACTTCAACTAAAGATATGACTGTCCAAGGTGGTAAATCCTCATCTAAAACTTCTTTTAATTCTACTAATGCTTCTGCTTCTTCTACTTCTCGGCATAGGGAAATCAAATGCTTCAAATGCCTTGGAAAAGGTCACATTGCATCCCAATGTCCGAACAAGAAGACCATGATTTTGAGAGAGAATGGTGAGATCTCAAGTGAGAGTTCATCTCCATCATCACATGCTACAAGTGAAGAAGATAGTGAGTGTGAGGTTTTTTGTCATGAGGGAGATTTACTTGTGGTGAGGCGTCTCTTGGGTAGTTTGGCAAAGGAGGATGACACTACCCAAAGAGAAAATATCTTCCATTCAAGATGCTTGGTACTTGGGAAGGTTTGTTCTCTTATTGTTGATGGTGGTAGTTGTACCAATGTTGCTAGTGTTAGGCTTGTTGAGAAATTGTGTCTTACAACTACTCCTCATCCCAAGCCCTATAAGTTACAATGGTTGAGTGATGAAGGGGAGTTAGTTGTTGATAGGTAGGTTTTGATTGCTTTCTCTATTGGCAAGTATAAGGATGAAGTCTTGTGTGATGTAGTGCCTATGGAAGCAAGTCATATCCTCTTGGGAAGACCATGGCAGTTTGATAAGAAAGCTATTCATGATGGTCATTCCAACAAGTTCACATTTGCACATAAAGGATGCAAATTCACTTTAGTTCCCATGACTCCTAAGCAAGTTTGTGAAGATCAAACAATTATGAGGTTGAAAAGAGAGCAGGAGAGAAAAGATGAGAGAAAAATTGAAAAGAAAAAGAGTGAGTTTGAGGGCAAACTTAAAAAGAAAGGGGAAAAAGTGAGGACACTTGCAAGTGAGAAAGAAAAGAGTGAAAAGAAAAGTGAAGAGAAAAGTGAGTGTGAAAGGAGAGAAAATTTGTTTGTGAGAGAAAAAGAAGTGAGAAAAGCTTTGTTGGCCTCTCGGCCTATGTATCTACTTTTGTGTAAAGAAAGTTCTCATAATGAATTGATTGATCATTTTGCTAACAATGCTTTGCCTAGTGGTGTTTCTTCTCTTTTGCAGGAATTTGGAGATGTTTATTTGAAAGAATCTCAAGAAGTGCTTCCAAGAGAATCTTCAAAAGAGTTAACATGTTTGAGAAGGAAAATGCTCCAATTGGAACAAGGTAACATTATTGTGATGGTTGATATGTTGTCTTGGAGGTACACTTTTATCTCTTCTTTGCATAAAAATTTTTTGGGTGTTGAAAACATTGGAAATTTGCCTGCAAATGATTATGATTTTCCTAGTTCTTCACTTGATGTTGCTATTCCTTTAGTTGATTTTGCTACTCTATGTAATGAAGGTGTTTCAAATGTTGATGCTTGTGAGGAAATAGTTTTTGGAGAAAATTTTATCCATGATAAATTTTTGTGTGGGAAGAACAACATGTGTGTGCCCAAGAGTTCTCTAAGAAATTTTTTTGGTAAAGAAGCCTATGGATATGAATTGATAAAACATTTTTATATTAAAGATACTCTTGATATTATGCTTTATGTTTTGTTGGATCCTTATGTGTTTTCCAAGCATGGTTTGATGGGAGGATTTTATCCACTTTGCTTTGGAATAAGGAATGCATGGAAAAACATCTTCAAAATAACACATGGTTTATATGAATGGTTGGCTATGATGCTTGGTTTGTCTAATGCACCAAGTACTTCTTTGAGTTTACTTAATCATGTTATAAATGTTTTCATTGATAAATTTTCTTGTGTTTATTTCCAATTTTTTCATGTGTTTAAAGGTGAGATCTTGTTGCTGTTTGAGGAATTAATGAATTGGAAAGATTGGTTACTACATCTTGATGACATTCTTGTGGATAGTAAAAGAATAGTTAAGCATGATGAACCTTTGAAATGTGTCTTGCAAATTTTGAAGAGTAGGAAGTTGTATGCTAATTTTGAGGAAGACTCATGCTGTATGAGAAGTATCATAATTGTGGATGATATTGTGTGTGGCAAAGCAATACAGATGAATGAAAGAAAGAAAATTGAAGAATGTTATCCACATCAATTTCTTGCAGAATTTGAGAGCTTTCATGATTTGATTACCTTTTGTGGGAAGTTTATAAGGAAGCATGTTCTATGTGTTTTCTTTGACCAACTTGTTGCTATTGGTAATTTTATAGGCTTGCATGAGATTGATGACTCTTATTTTGTATTTGATCCGGGTGGTTGCATATTGATGATACGAATGGAAAATGTGGTATTCCCCATGGCTACATCTAAGAGGAGATGGTTCATTTCAAGCTTGAAGAGACAATAATTGTTTTCCTAATTTTGAATTCTCATGGTGAGTTTGATATGAGTGCTTATTTTGGTGTTTCTAATCTTTCTCCTATTGATGTAGGTTTTGAAGATTCAAATTCGAGGGCGAATTCTCTCGAAGAAGGAGGGATTGATGAAAATCAAAGAAAGCCCAATGAAGATAATGGACTAAAAGTGTTGGAAGGGCTTCACGGATCAATGTCAAGGGCTTGGCAAAGAGGATAAAGGGAGACCTAGAGAAGATGATTGCTGCCCTATTTGAGAAAAGGCACAATTTGGAGCGAGAAGAGTCCAAGATGCTCAATTGCATGTATTTGGAAGACTTGGGCTCTAATGAATTCATTAGTATTTAGTGAGTTTAGCATTTTTGTAATAAATGGGCCTTATGGGCCAAGACTTGTTTTTAGATTTATTTTGACATGAAGACTTGTTATTTTATTTGGGTCACTTAGAATTGGGCTTGTCAATGTAAAAGGCCCATTAGGGTTTGCTTATGGGGGCTGGTATATAAGCTCTTGTAAACAGATTTTTATTGAGTTTTGAATACAATTTGAGATTTGAGAGCTTGTGACTCTTAGCTTCTTGAGTGAGCCAATTATCCTTGATCTTATCAAGAGGCCTCCTCTTGTGGCGATCGTTCCTCCGGCTTATCAATCCATGATTGTGGCGCCCATCCTCCATCTTTTTCTGTTTTTGTTGTTTCAAATCCAATTCAAGATCCGTCTTTTTTTCATCAACAGGGGAAAGAAAAGGAGCAAATTCAACCATTGTGAGTGAAAGTCTCCACCACTAACCTTTTAGTAGAAAACATTTAATTGTATAGTAATATGTGCACAACATGTACATTCAAACTATCATTCATGAGCAATTCGCTCTTAGTGCGTTTATTTCATTCCAACTAAAACATATTTTAACTAAATTCGTTCTAGGGATCTTGACCACTCCATTGGTCTCTTGCAAACACAATTTTGTTGAATAAATTATTTTAGTAATTGATTAAATTAATTCTTCATTTTTTTATTATTGTTATCACTAAAAATTGAATTATTTTATTATTATTTTTAATGTTAGTTCTTAATGCATTTTTAGTATTTTTTACAATGTCTTTTCATATCCTTTTGTTGTCACTTAATTGGTTTAAAATGTATCATTTTTTATTATTTTAATTAATGAAAATAGTTTAATTAATATTTATATAGTAAAACCTCTATAAATTAATAATGTTAGGACCATGAAATTTTATTAATTTACAGAGTTATTAATTAATTAAAAAATTAATAATTTATTAATTTAAAAAGTGCTTTCTCAATTTAGGGAATATAATTTTAATTACATAAAATCATTATGTATATCACTAATATAAGTATATGTATTATATTTCGTAAATTAATTTAAAAAAATCATTATACATATATATTTATGAAAATAAGTAAATGGTATTCATTATTTTTAGTATTTAAACAATATTCATTGTATTAACTAATGAAATAAAGTTTAATACAAGTCACTTGCATCTATAGTTCATTGTACTAGAATTAAATATGTATTCAATGTATGGTTATTGGAAAGTATGAAATAAGGATGATTTAGAAAAAATTCCTTTATGGATTATTGGAAAGTATGCAAAGTCATGTTGCTTCAAGAATGTCAATATGAAAAGCTTGAATTGTCAATACCATACCAATAAAAAAGTATGGATGACTAGCATGCTTTTTAACGAATATGTTTGTTAGCTAGACCAAAAAATACGTGGTAGAAGAATTTTGTTAGTGGTAGATAATTGTCCAGCTTATCCAAAAAATATTGAAGGGCTATAAAATGTTGAGTTTTTTTTTTCGCTACCTAACATGATATAAAAAATCCAACCATATGATGCTAGGATAATAAGAACTTTCAAGATGCACTATCGTAGGAGATTTTATCGTAAAATATTAGAAGGTTATGAGTGGGGATAATTTGATCTAGAAAAGATTAATGTTTTAGGTGCCATCAATCTTATAGTTTTAGCTTGGATGATAAATGTTCAACAAGAGATAATAGCAAATTATTTTCAATATTGCAAAATTCATTTAGGGGATGAAGTAGCCTCAAGGAACTTAAATGAAGTAACTTCTAAAGAAAACATTCATGAGCTTGAGAAAATGATTAATGATCTCAATTACTGCAATAAAATAGATGCCAATCACCTATTAGATTATCCTGGTGAAAAAATGAATGTTTAGAGGTTCAAAACTTAAAAGAAATTATGGCTAATGTCATTGAAAATTGTATTGAGGAAGAAGTTGAGGATGATTTAGTACCTTTGAACCAATCATGCAAAGGAAGCACTTATAGTAGCAACAACTTTTCATAATTTTTTGTTGTAGTTCGAGAACCCAACATTGAAGCTTTTAAAAGTTATGAGAAAAGTTAGATATGAAATCTATTAAAATTTAAATTTCATGGAAAAAATAGATTAATATTGTACTAAATTGTCCTAGTTATATTTATAATTTTAGAGAATTATTAATTTATGATATTGATAGGATAATAGATTTATATAAGGGTCTTTCTAAAAATTATTATCTTATTAATTTATTAAAATTACTAATTTTGTAAACTGGCCCAAGTTGGGACCAAAAAAATATTATTTTAAAGAGATTATTAATTTATGGAGGTTTAACTATATTAATTAAATTATTATTTTTAATACAAATTAATAATATATTATTAGGACTTCTTTGCAATGCCTTTTAATATTCTTTTATTGTAACTTTACTTGCTTTAAAATGCATAATTTTTTTTGTTATTACAATTAATGAAAATGATTTAATTATTATTAATATTAATTAAATTATTTCAGTAATTAATTAAATGCATTTAATTATTAAATAGAGTTATATTTATTTTATTGATGATCTATTATTTTAATATTTTTATTATTTTAAATATTTAAAACAATTTTATATTTTAATATTTTGATAGTCTTACAAATAATTTTATATCATATCCTTTATATAGGGCATTGATTTCCAATTTACTAGTTACATTATGATAGTTGTATATACTAATCTTATAATCACATATGTACCATACATTTAATGGTATTGAACTCCTCAAAAATGTAAAATACACTTTGGAGGGTAAAGTGTCCAATCCTACTATTAATTTTAACTCATGATTTTATAAATAATAATAAATAAAAAAAATTAACGGTGAGATTAGACACTTTACCCTCTAAAATGTATTTTGTACTTTAGAGGAGCTCAATCCCATTTAACGTATCTTACATAAATGCATAAAAGACATGCACTCTTAATGCACTTCTATTATGTCGTTTGTATGATATCATTCATCATATGTTTCATTATGCTCTTATGGTATGATACCCTCATCATACGTCTCAATGAAAAATATTTATTCTTTAATTATTAAGTACTAAAAAACTAATAGAACATAAATGTAATTATGCACATTTAAATCTTTAAAATATAATTTTCTTTCTTAAAATACAGATACAATTTTAAGAGTGGAAAAATAAAAATACACTAAGGATCAGCTTGGCTAAGCATTATGAATAGCTTAAAAGATTCATGTAATCTGCATACCTAAAGTTTCATCTTTAAAAGGGCAATGGAAATCCTATGCCAAATAGGGAATCACCAAAGAACCTAATGTTTGTAAGAGAAAGAAATGGAGCTAGTGAAAGAAGGTCCCCGCCTTTAACATTTCGGCGGAAGGCATTTCGTCGTACAAGAATGTATACCCAACACGCGCCTACATGCTATCATTCATAGGTAATTTCTCCCTCGGCATATTTATCTCATTCCAACCTAAACAGATTTTAATTAACAGCTACTCATTTCAGTGATTCTTTGTAACCTAATCTCTTAATTAATTTTTTTACAAGCAAAATCCTATTTTTTAAATTTATTAAGTGTCATTGAAACTTCATTTACTTAATGTTAGTGGTTTTGGTGATAAATTTTGACTTTATTTTATTTCAGTAGTTTCTTAGTTATGCTTTAATTAAATTTTATATATTCTCATTTTGTATATTTTAACATGATGATTATTTTTATATTTTCAAAATTATTTAAAAATAATATATTAATTATTATTCTAAATAAGATTTGTCTAAAAGAAAATTCATGGTTCATTAGACTTTAAATTTAATTAAAAACCTTACTTTTTATTTTATTTATTTTTTAATATATTTTAGATATAATATGTTTTAAATATATAATACATTATTTAATTTTTTTAAAATATACTTCTCATGATTTCATAGATTCCTTATATATATATATATATATATATATATATATATATATATATATATATATATATATATATATATATAAGTCTACGTTTCAAAAGAATTTTATTTTAAAATATATTTGACAAATTTGAGAGCCGGTTGAATTATTATTAAGAGTAAACATGATTTATATCAATTTCATTCATTATAAAGAATGTGAGTATTATTTTGATATTTGATTGATAATTTAATTTAATATTTTAATTCCTTCATTAAAATTAATGTTAAAAAATTGATAGAATTAATAATTTAATATTATTATTTTTATTTTACCCTACCTCACTTTATTATTTTATTTCTATACTCTTAAAATCACATTTAACATTTTGTATAAAATTTAATAGTATATGATAAAGTATATAAATGTGACTTATACTACAACTTTATTTCATTGGAAAATATTTTCTATAAGAAAATATTATTGCATATATATTAATGAAATGATGATATATTATTTATATTGATAATTAAAAAGATGATACTTAAAATTTAAAAATAAAAAAAAATTCCTTTTTAGAAAAGGAGAAATTACTTTCTTAAAATTCTTTATATTTAATATTTAATAAGTAAAATGTTTTGCTTTTATTTTAATATTTTATATTTATATTTTATAAAAAAAATGCTTTTCAATAAAATAAATAATATAATTTATTAAAAAATTTCCTTTTTTATATCCAACTTCGTACTACACCAGAAATGCCCTTTTAGTGGCAAACATTTAGCGCCGATTACTTAAAGCCAGCAATTAACGCTTCCGCTGGCAATTATAATTTTGCCCCCAAATTTGCAATTTTTAATGGCAAATAATACTAAATGCCTTAAAATACTTGAGTTAACTAGTTTGAATGCCTTTTTAGTTTTATTTTCTAATTCTAATTTTAATTTTTGCCTGTTACTCTCCCGCACGAAGGCCAGACTCCACTTTTCTCTTTCCCGCAAAAACTAGATTTTACTTTTTCAAATCCCACATAGCAGGCCCGTTTCATATCAGACGCAGGGTTTGTGGACGGTGAAGTACTGCTTTAACGTTCTTGAAGTTTTGGGTAGGCCACCAATTGTTTCCATTTCCTTCTTTGATTTATTTATTTATCTTTAACTTCTCCTCTACAATCAAGAGGTAAATAAAAGGGTTTTCTTTCGGATGTCTTCTTCATCAGTGTACTATTGGAATTGTTCTCTTCTCAAGCTTTGCAAGGCTTTGCGGTGACATTATTTAGGTAAGTTTCCGATTTCTTCTTCTTATTTTCTCTTTATTTTTTTCTCAAAAAAATTCAAATTGAGTTCTACATTACCTGAAAGAAATTGGTGATATTTTTTTTTCTTAATTTCTGTTAAGATCGAAGATAATAATTTGTGGGTACTAGGTAACTAGCGTTTTATATCAACTCTCATATATATTGCACAATTCTATTCTATAAGAAGTAGAAGAATTACTCGCAATTGCCATTTCTGAGTCAGTCTAATATATAAGATAGAACCTTTCACCTAAGTCCTTGGTTGATGCAGGGAGGTTAATCTATGGTCTTCACCATCATATATAGCGGGGACTACAAGAATATAGGCTTTATTCTCTGTTTGGTTGTGTATTGCAACCAACGATGAACCAATGTAAGGTGTTAGATGAACAATATTGGTTCTTAATCTAGCTAAAGTATTGGTCATGATCATATACAGTCAGCATGTAGAATTCCTAATAGTAGGACATTACTGTTTCTTAGTACCTTTTATTTTGTATATAACTATGATCAAAGTTTCTACCACTTGTCCCTTGAGTTATGATGACAACCATATTATTATGAAATAGTAAAGTGAATAACGGAATAACAATTTGAACATGCGGTTGCATATATTAATTTTTGCATTATATCATTAACTATTAAATACAAAACAATTGTAAACCTCAACTTTGTTGATCTATTACAATTTATAAATGACAGATGTAACCGAGCTTCTGTAACTGAAACCCCTCAACTTTGTTGATCCATTACAATTAACAAGCCTTCTATATACAAGGTGGGGAACCAGCCTAATCTAAATCTTCAATATCTACTGTAAGTCAATTTCTTTTAATAGAGACTTGACTGATATGACAGATATATTAGGCTAACCTTGTATTTGACGGATCTTTATCTTTTTGCTTATTCCATTTTATTGTTAAAAGCCCATAAATTGAACTATTCGTTTCCTTGAAATTATCTCTACATTATGCATTGAAAAAACCTGTATTCAGGCCATTTTTTATCTCATCAAATTAATAAAATATTTTCCAACTCCGCTGTATAGCCCTTTTTTTTATACAAAAGAAAATTAATTTTAAGATAAAAGCCAATTTTTTGTTAAATGGTAAGATTACTTTTCAAAACAAATCTCTTAGAGTATGTATGTTTCGGATAGCTGGGGGGAGTTTGGGCCTCTAAAAATAGATTAAAAAAGAATTGGCATCGTGAATAGGCAATCCTTGGTTGGGAGGGGGAAATATATGCACTTGGGACACCATCAGAGTAGACAAACTTCTTAACTATAATTACATCAAAATCATAAAAGATCACCCTATCTATATATAGAAAATGCCATCACAAATTGCCTGTGGCCCAGTATGAGAGATTGAAACCAGCTTTAGGAATGACTTATTCCACAACCAGCAATTCTTCTATAAACCTCTGCAATTCTTCAAACATCTGCATAATTATCCAATATATAAATTTCAAATATTGGAACCACATATCCTTTTACTAATTTTGTTTAGCAGGTAGTGATGATATCATCATGTCGTCAAATCTAGATCTTATTGACTAATGTAAAATTGTCATTTTTCTAAATGACATGATACAACTTTTACTTAAAAAAAAAAAAGGGTTGATTTGTGACAAAATTTTCCATTGCAAAATTCTGTCTCAAACATGGTTTGCAACGGAAAATTTCTGTCCCAAAATATCTTATTGCAACTATTTTGCGAGCAAATCTTTTTATCCATCCCAAATTTGGCAACAGAATTTTCCATCTCAAAAAAAAAAAAAAGAAATCTGTCATTATTTTGAAATATTTGTGCAGAAAATTCCATAACAATTTTTTTAAAAAAAATTATTTTTGGAACAGAAATTTCCATTGCAAAATTTAAAAATTCTGTTGTAAATTGATAAATTTAAATTCTCACAAAAATTTTGGGATGGAAATTCCCCAAAATGGAAAAATACTATTGCAGTTTTATAAAAATTTCAGCACAATTTTATTTTTTTAACATATTTTTCTAGCCTCTTTTGTTTCTTGTATGACAAAATCATGTCTTTTATTTTATAATACACATTTTATACATATTTTTCAACTAAGAACTACAAATGTCAATAATCAAGATTATATTTCATATATAAATATCAATAGTTAAGATTACATTTTCATCTCTAAATCCAAATTGTTAACAACTTTAGTTGTTTACTAAAATAAAAGACACAATTTTGCAAACATTTACAATATCCTAATTTAAGTTGGATACTGGATTTTAGGTTAATAGTAGTTGTGACACCAACAATATCTTCATCATCACCACGAACAGTCTTTTTAGATTCGGTTTCAGCTGCCTGGAAAAGAAATTCAAACCTCATTCATGACCATATATCTACATTAAAGGTTTCAATAGAAAATGACCCCAACAAAAAAAAAAAAATCACATATTATGTGGTACGCTTAAAGATAAAATCTTCCATCAGTCAACAAAGTAAACTAATTAGAGTATTATCAATTAAGCTCTTAACGAATAATACATGTAAGTGAAGCGCACTGCTCAGAGCATTAGATCACCCAATAGTAATTGTTTTAGGAAATCTGTGTTTTCCACGAGGCAGGGCTTTGCTTGGTTTTTTAGGGAAGATGATGAAACCTTGTAAGATGAAGATGACTTTTCAAGTGCTGGTGGTTCAGTAACTCCCCATAGAGGTTCCTTCTGTTTTTTGCCATCAAAGTAGAACCTAAAATTTTTTTAGTTCTAAGAATACTGATTGTTAAATATCCAAATGTTTGCAATTGAAAGAAATTATTATGTAATAGTTCATCACCATCTTCCCTGTATATGCAACCCAGCAATGAAAACCAAAATTCGTTATTGTTGATTTGAAATTAAGAGCTCATCATTGACATAACTTATCACGGTGATATCATCTCACCTGTGTTTCTTGTTTCTTTGGTAGTTTGGCTAACTTTTGACCAGTTTTCTAGTTCCACACTTTTGTTGTTTTCCCCTCTTTTTAGCTGAGAGAGCTTCTTTTTTGAAACCAAAGCTCGAGACTTCTTTGGAGCTATATGCATTTACAATCAATAAGCGGATTGTTAAAAAACTTAGATTTAAATTTCTTCTTTTTCATGATTTAGATGAGACTTACATTTCAAGCAACTCATTGCTAATATAAATCCAAGATCTAAAAGTACTACGAAACGAAATAGTCGCCCGACTGAGATCCAGTCGAAGTTGCCATTAAAGTCGAAACCATGACTAATTATAATCTGTCTTTCTATATCCAGGCTTCCATCTTGGACCTGCAAAAATACAAAAAGAGTATGGTTATTTACAGCTTATTATGGCCCATCATGAAAACAAGTTATCCTGTAGATAACTTCTGCCAGCAGGGAGCAAGAAATTCGTTTAGTGTTATTCCCCCAAGTATGATGACTTAAACAGAAATAAAAACGTCTTACATTGGACTTCAAGCTCTATGAAGAAAAGAATCAAAGCATCATCATTAATCATGGCAACCTGTACAAGAGTGTTAGAGAATACTCTATCCATTTAAAAAATCTCAGATCATTGAAAATATATAGATATAAAGCTTGGAAAATGAAAGTTCACAACTTAGTAGCTTTGTTAAGTTCTGCACGAACTCTAATCAAAGTTCTTGCCATGTAAGATTTAACGACTAAAAAAATGACTAAGCATATCAAGTTGATCTATGAATTTATAATTAATAAAATTGCAATTATTTGATTTCATCATGATAGGTTGCCAAAACAAAAGTGCCAAGTAACTCTAAACTGTTAAAATGCTCTTAGAAGCAATAGAAAGGGAAAATAGTTGTTGCAAGAGAATCTTTTAAAAAAATAATAATAGAAAAAATTAAGAGGTTCTGCCTAGCTATACAACAGCAGCAGCCAACCCTATAAGTAGCAACCAGCCATACAGCAGCTTGTAACAGCTGTGTTTAGAGCAGCTTTATTGTATTTTATTAATTAACTTAGACAACTAGCTTCTTCGAGGGTTAAGTGGTTATCTTTAGGAAATCTTGAAGGTTAAGTATATTACCCTATATAAATGGGACCAAGGGCTATTGTAGTTTTCAGTTTTGAAAGAAATTTTGAAGTGGTACTTCTAGTTTTTTCCTTTTTTCCTTTTCCCTGGTTCTTAACCGAAGGACAATCCTCCATTCGCTGTGTATTCAGCCTCCAATTCATCTTTCTACTTTGTTTATCTCTTAGGTCCTAGAGATTCTTATCCTACATCAAATTTGGCATTAGAGCAAACTTTGATTCAAACCAAAGCTATGGCTGTGGGGAAAGCAAGAATTCCTAGGCTAATCCAAGCATAAACGATAGCACAATTACGAAGAATGATGGAGTAACTCACGCAAGAAGTGAAAAACTTGCATGGAGGTCATGATGAATTTCATGTGGAGCAACCAAAAGGTGATCCTCAAGATCCAATTCGACTAGAAGGTGATACTAGAAGTAATGTGATATGAAATTGTGTTGGATCTATCTCAAATAAGATGCAATCAAAGAAAAAAATGAATGATATTCTCGCCATGCTTGAGAAAAGAGGAAGAAAATGGAAGTAATGAGTGATATATTTGATGTCACAATGGTTGAATACCTTTTGATAAGTCTTTAAGTTCATACAAGAATTTAGAGAGGAAACCCTTATGAGCAATCAGCTTACATTCATGTCAAAAGTCTAAAATCTACTAGAATAAGGAACAAGCCTCCTTATATAACTTTCTAAAACTCTAATTAAAATTGGGCTCAAATGACACCATATTAGTCCAAAACTATTTCACTAACCTAAACCTAATAAAGGAATTCTAAATAACTCTTAGTAACATAGTAATATTTTAAAGTAAAATAAGCTTAAATATATTTAGCCTAAATTGAAGTTTAAAATGGTTTAAAATGACATGACATAAAATAAATGTAAATTAAAAGTCCAAATGCTAAATTAAAGCCAAAAATATCAAATAATAGTAAAAATAGGTTAAAGTGGCGCTAACTAGGATGTGGCATTGATATGGCACCATCTCCTTAATAATGTGGTAATGATGTGGTGCCAACTTGATGATGATGTGGTATAATTCTAATGCACTTAATTAAGCTCTTCTCCTATCTCACTTCTTTATAGTTAACTTCCCTTAAATTCACATCATTCCCCCTTTCTTTAAAAAGATTCATCCCTGAATCTTCAAAAATTATATTAAAAGGAGAAAGATTAAAATCACCAAAAGAAGCACTCACATTAAACTCACTATAAGAATTGAAATTAGGAAAATAACTATTGTCTTTTCAAGATTGGAGTGAACCATCTCCATTTGGATGTAGCTAGTGTAATGTCCCGAATTTTTTAATTCTATCATTTGAATTTTTAAATTCTGAGGCTGTAGTAACGAAGAGCACATTTGAATTAGCTTGGTGGGTGAATTTTAAGTTGAAGGGAATTAAGTGTAAAGGTAAACGAAATTTTGGAGGAAAAAGGATAGTAGGAAAATAATTAATTTTCCTAAACAGTATAGATGATCAGAGGAGGTTAGAAAACCCTAAAAAGGGGAGTTATCTAAGTCTAACAGTGTAAGGATTTTTAAACAGACAGAAACCCTATGGACTAAATTACAAAAGTGCAAAATCGGGTGTGGTTAAAGTGAAAATAACCAAGATTTTGGGATCTAATATGAATAACCAAGATTTTTGGGGTGCAATATGTGATTTTATTTAGTGTGACCAATAGACATATGACAAGTGTCATTATTAGAAAAATAATAGCAAGGATAGCCTTACTAATTGGTGAAAAAGGGCTAAAATACCCTTGGAAATTTTAAAAAAGACCAAAATGCCCCTAGAAGTTTCATGAAAACTCTACCTTCTTCTCCACTTCTCCTAAAAGCTGCAGAAATCTCCATGAGAGCAAGCTTGGACGTGTGAGAGAGAGAAGGAAGAGAGAGAAAGTTTCTCTTAACTTTTTCACTCAAAAATAGTGAGTTTTAAGCTTAGGTGTAGAAGGGAAAGTTGCTCTTCTCATCAAGTTTTATCCATTGGTGTGCTTAGATTGAAGAAAAGCTCAAGTTTGATCAAGTTTGGTGAGCTCCAAGTGAGGATTTTCAAGTTGCATCAAGAGGTAAAAATGTTCTCCTCTAAGAGCTCTTTAATATACTCTTTTTAGTTTCTTGAAATCTTGATGTTGGTGTAGTCAAAGGTGGTTGACCATGGAGTTTTGAATGATTTGAACATGTCTAATGGTGTTTTGGATGTTGTTATGTTGGTCTATAGCTTTGGTTTGGTGAAAAAACAACAAGAAACCATGATGTACACACTTGGGTTTTAGAGGCATAATGGTGCATGTGTGGAATTGGCATGATATGTTTGGAACTTGGCTAAATTGATGAAGTTAGAATAATTTTTATGAATTATGAAGCCTATGGAAGATGAAATTTTGAATTATGAAAGTGTGTGTGTGCAATTTCCCTTTTGAGAAGCCAAAACCATGAATATGGAAAAGAAGGAAGGAAGGAGATTTAGCCATTTAATGTGTTTTTGGAAGATCAGTAATGTACACGGGGTAGAACACGGCCCATGTTCCACCCCGTGTTCTTTTACGAAGGCTGATCAGTAATGTACATAGGGTATAACACGGCCCATGTTGTACCCCATGTTCTGTACACGGGGTAGAACACGGCCCGTGTTTACCCCCGTGTTCTTCTCTGACCAAGCCAGTAAAGCCTCGAAGTGATCCAGAAAGAAACACGGCCCTTAACACGGGGTATGGGAACCCCGTGTACTTTGTCAAGTGAACATTTTGGCTTTGATTCTTCAGGATTTGCATGGTTTTGCCTTTAGATCCTTTTCTAATGCTCATATATGTCATTTCAAAGCTTGAAAACAAAGTATAGAGCATCTAAGTATGTATTTGTGCATCTATCAATGTGGAGGAAGTAAAGAATATTAAGATTTAAGGAAAATGATGATGTTCTAATAAGAACTATGATGTGTATTTATGTAGACTAAGAAGTGACAATTGGAAAGGCAAGGGGAGTTGTAAAGGAGTTTTTTTTTTTTTAGTGAGGGCAAAGAAAACATCACATTGGAAGCTTGTAAAAGGTAGCTAGCTTTATCCTTAAGCCTCATTTTCTATTTACATGATTCTCTGTATTTTATGCCATTGTACGGAATGTGTATGAAATTGCTGTGTGCACAACCCGGGAAGACAGTAAAATATTGTGTTAGGCCTATGGCTCGAGTTCCCCGGGGATGACAAGTGTGCGGTACCTATGGCCCGATACCTCGGGAAGACAGCGTGATGCTGTATGTTAGGCCTTTGGCCCGAGTACCCCGGGAAGACAGCGTGATGCTGTATATAGGCCTAGGTACGATTATCTGTGATGGCCATCTAGATATTGATATAAGTCCTTGAATGGGCTTGATGATTGCTACGTGTGATGCATATTTCCTACAATGGTATGGATTGAAATGATAAATAATTAATTGATTTTGAAATGTATGTTTTATTTGCTTAAGGATCTGGAATGACTTGATATATTTTTATGGTATTAGCTAGCTACTGGGAAACTTTGTTTCTCATGATTTTTTTTATATTGTTACTAACCATTCCAGGTGATGCTTCCAAAGGCTCTCATGATAGAGGAGAATGATGTTTTGAAATTTTATTAAAAATGTTTATATAGTTGGGGATGTAATATGTGATAGATGTACGATTTGTAAGTTAAACATTTTGTATAATTACATGACTCGTGCTTATGTTGTATGAAATACGGAAAATTGAGATTTTCTGAGTTAGTCTGGAGTAGAAGGCAAATTAGTATGCAATAATTACCTATTTAATGAGAATTAAGGTGTTAATAAGTAAGGGAGTTACAGCTAGGATTTCATTGGATTTGGAACACTTCCTTTTCTACTCCCACAATCACTCGGATCAAAGACAAAATAAGAGTTAATAATCTCATTCAAATATGCAAAATTATTAATAGTAATAAGTGTTAGTAAGTTTATTAGTTTCTTGTATGCATATATGGGCCTGAACTTATTTTTTATATCCCTATATTTTATTATAAATAGACATTGCCTTCCTCAGTTGAGGATATGACCTCACAATTCTTTCTCCTCTTCTAAAATGGTATTAAAGCCTAAACAAAACTTTAGAACCTAGACACATCTCTAAATCAAAACACTCTTTTTTTCTCCCACCTTCTTTTTCTTCTTTCTCTTGTATATGTGACTAGGTCACAGAAAAATTTTGATGGTGACTTAGAGTCACGTATTCAAAAGAAAAATTAGAGAATCCAGTGTTTATAGTTGTTGTAAGTGTACGTATGCCTGCTGAGTATATGTGAACAGTACTGGAAGACTCTATTCGAAGTGTTTAATGGCCAACGAGTGGTCCGTTTTGCAACCTGGGTGGATCAGAAGGGAGATCGACGACTAGCCATTCATTCTAGGTGGCATATAAGTGCAATGCACTCACTATTTGACGACACATAAGACCCACGCACTGAGGACATTATCGATGGGTGGGGAGTTTTCTAGTAATGCACTTTTGAGTGTAACTTTGTCTTTGTGAATCGCACCTTCTTGTGTACTTGAATCGGTATTTTGATTGCTCCACTTGTGCTTTTTTGAATTTATTTAATTTTCCAATGTTGTTGTTCATTTAATTTCTTAATATAATGATGGAAACAAATAAAATAAACTCTAGTTTAGGTGCCCAGAATAATGATTTTAAATCTTTCTTCTCTGATATAATTCCTATTACTGCAAAAATTACTGATTGAAAACTTGATGATAATGGGCATGAATACCTTGCATGAGAAAAGTCAATTGAGTATTTTTTTGAGGGTGTTGGCAGATCTGATCATTTGACTAATGATCCACCCATTAATAATATGAAAACTCGATGGATTATAAAAGACTGACGATTATTTATCTTGATAAGTAATACTTTGAAAAAAGATGTCAAAAATAATTGTGTACATTGTAAGACTATTAAAGACTTGTGGACATTCCTAGAATCCCTTTTTTCAGGTAAAGATAATTTAAGTCGCATTTATGACTTATTTATAGTTTTGTTTTAGCCAAATGTGCAAGGAAAAAGTGTGTTTCAAATTTATACTAAATGGAATAATATTTATGAACAATGGGACAATCTTCTTTCTATTACTAAAGATGTTAAGGCCATGTGAACTCAACGAGAATAGTTAGTTGCTTTATCTTTTCTTATGAATTTGCCTACTGAGCTCAGTCCTATTTGCCAACAAATTTTATTTGGCTTTAAGTAGTTAACTCGACAGTCTGTTTTTTCTCGTGTTCTTCGGGTAGCCCAAGAGTTGCCCTGAGAGTTGCCATTAGCTTCCTCAGTTAACTTCTCTGCTTTAGTCGGTTCAAGTACCTGAAGAGGTTATAGTGGTGGTAGAAGTGGTAGAGGAAAGGGTCATAATAAGCTTAATAGTAATATCTATTTTTACTATAAGGAGTCGGGTTATATAAAAAAAAACTTATCCTAAGCTAGTTAGACAAAATACATCTCAATTTGCAAGCACTGCTTCTAGCACTCCTACACCAGAATTTGAGCACATAACTCTGACTAAGGATGAGTATAATTATTTACTTTATCTCTAGCTTTCAGAATAACCACCTATTCTAAAATAGCTACATTATACTCAATCTATTGCTACTCTGATTTAAACAGATAATCCTATTATATGTCTTTCACATTCCAAGTCTAGATGAGTAATTAATTTTGGGGCTACTGATTATATGACAGGAGACATAGGTATATTTTCTTCTTTTACATCTTTATTTTCTTTTGTTACTTTAGCTAATGGGTCTACCGTTTCTGTTATTGGGAGTGGCACAACCAATGTAACTTATGCTATTTCCTTAACTATTGTCTTGTATCTTTCTAAATTCCTATTCAATTTACTATCAGTTAACTAAATTATACGTACTTATAATTGTGGTATTTTCTTCTTTCTTGATTATTGTATTTTTCAGGATCTTTCGACAAAGAAGATTTTTAGTAGAGGACATGAATCTGGTAGACTATATGTATTTGATGGTGACTTTCCTCAACCCACCTCGCCCATTACTATAGTTGTTATCATTACTCCATACCAGTTACACTGTCGATTGGGACATCTCTCATTGTCATCCTTAAAGAAATTGTGTCTTCATTTAAGTTCTATTTCAAGTTTTGATTGAGTTTTGTCAATTTGCTAAATAGCATCGTTAAACTTATGTTCCTCGAGTCAATAAACAGGTTACATTCTCTTTTGAGTTAGTCCATTCTGATGTTTGAGGTCCTTGTCCAATTGTGTCAAAACTTGGTCATCGTTACTTTGTTATATTTGTTGATGATTATTCAAGAACTTCTTGGCTTTACTTAATGAAAAATCGATCTGAGTTATTTGATATTTTTTGTGCCTTTCATTATGAAATTATGAATCACTTTCATACTTCTATCTAATATTTGTGCAGTGATAATGCTAAAGAATATTTTTTTACATAGTTCTCTTTGTATTCATCCATACATGGTATTATACATAGTCTTCTTGTGCAGTTACTACATAACAATATGGGATAGTCGAACGAAAAAATTATCATTTAATGGAGGTTTCACACCTACTTCTATTTCAAATGAAAGTCCTTAAGGTATTTTGGGCAGAAGCTATTTCTACGGCTTGTTTCTTAATTAATAGAATGCCTTCTTTGGTTTTTGATGGTGAGGTACCATACTCTCTTTTGTTTCCCTCTTAACCATTGTTTTATCTTATTCCATGCATCTTTAGTTGTATTTATTTTATTCATGATTATCGATCATAAGTTTTTAAATTAGACCCTCGATCTTTAAAATGCATTTTTCTTGAGTATTCTCACACTCAAAAGGGTTACAATTTTTATTTTCTTGATTTAAGATGTTATTTTGTGACATTTGATATTACTTTTTTTAACTCCATTTCTTTCTTTGATTTTACCACAATTACTAATTCATTACTTGAGTCCGAATCTGTTGATAACTATTTCTTTGTATATACCATTGCTTTTCAGGACTCCACCCTCATACCACAGGCCCCCTCTTATTTAATTTGTTTATTATCGCAGGCAATAGGTCCCCATAATCCTACCACCACCATCAAGTGCCACACGAATTGCTACACAGCCATCAGCTTCATCTCTTCCAACAATGGCTTCTTCTTCAGAAGATCCATCTCTTCTATTATCTAATCTTGATATTCCCATTGCTTACCACAAAGGTACTCATAGTTGTACCTAGAAAGGTAACCCCTCTACATCTTATCCCATATCCAATTTTGTGTCATATTCCACCTTACCTGTGTCTTCCTAATCTTTCATTACTTCCTTGAATCATATTACTTTACTTAGAACTGTTTCAGAGGCTTTTTCTCATGTTGGGTGGTGTACTACTATGGATGAAGAGATGGATGCTCTTAAGAATAACAATACTTGAGAACTTGTGCCCTTACCAAAAGATAAATAGCTTATTGGGTGCAAGTGGTATACATAGTCAAAGTTAATCCAGATGGTTCCATTATTCGATTGAAAGCTCGCTTAGTGGCTAAGGGATATACATAAACTTATGGCATTGATTACTCTAAGCTAAGATTGTTGGTATGTATCCTAGGAACCAATCATAAGGATGATTGTAATAATGCACAATATATTATTTTTTATTTCAAGCAATGCAATTATTAAATTTTATTTTCTTATATATATCTATGCAATTTATAACTTAAAATAATAATTATCCTTAGAATAATTTTATTATTCCTAAAATGTCACTAGTAAAGTATTATTACGAAATGGATAGTAATAATACATTGAGACTAGATTGTATAGTAACTAATGATTATGAATAATGGATATATGATATCAAGTTGATCCATGAGTACATTGTTAGTGAACAGATATACTGGATTGACCCGTAATGAAAAAATTACATGGATTATCATATGTCATTAGTTATTCTCATAAGACCATAATGCACGTAGTCCTTTGACCTGAAGTCACTAAGATTCCCTACATGAGGAGTCACACACTTTGATATCGTCCTATATCACCTTTAATCGGGATGTGTTGTAGGACATTGATTGGGTGTGTTATGAATCATGCAGAGGGATGTGAGTGATGTAGATAAGAATTTTATTCCTATTACATAGTAGGAGTGATATCCATGAGCCATTTGATTGAGTGAGATTAAGAAATGCATAGCCATGCTCAAATGGATCAATATGAGATATTGATCATTTGTTTAAGTTAATCTACTCGATATAAAAAAACATAAATTGAACATCAATAGGATGATGCATTTCATGCCTTTAGTTCGATTTGGATATCATTATAAAAGAGATTATGTTGCAAAGTGTTGTTCACACATTAAGTGAATATTGATTCACAGACATTTCTTATTACTTGGGTAACAGTGATGTATTGCTAGATACTACTCACTATCTATAGTCTACAAATGGGCTATTACTAATGTAATAAGACCCTATAGGGTCACACAAAAGGAGTAGGAATAAAATAATAATTAATTGTACTTTATTTGGACTAAAATTTAATTAATTGGGCTTATTTTAGCGCATATATATATATTATTATTGTGCTTTATTATTATTATTATTTTAATAATAATATATTTTCACATAATATATGGTATATTATATGATATTATTTGATATTAAAATAATATCAAATAATTATGTTATTAGATATTAAATAATTATATTATGAGATAATATTATTTTCTAATATAAGATAACTATATGCCTTGTTAATATTAGATAATTATATATTACAAGATAATATTATTATCTAATATTAGATAATTAATGAATAAGTTTTATTACTCCCCACTCTCTCCATGATAAGGATAAGGTAATAGTTATTAAGTGAAACTAAGATTTTGGAAACATTATCCTAGTAGGATTAGGAATGTGGTATGTCTTAGTTCTATAAAAGGAACTTGAAGCTAACACTTTTAATAGACACATTAGCTGCCATTAAACCTAAATCACTCAGAAAAATGCACTAATCCTAATCCTAGAGAGAGAGAGAGAGATGTATACTAGCAAATTTATGGAGGGTGAGAAGTCTTTATTCACTTCGTGTGGATACCGTAGAGATGCTGTACCTTCCGGTTGGCGTTTGATTCATGATCCCTCTCGATCTTTCAAAGTTCTATTCAGAAAGAACATGAGTGCACAAAAGGTAAAATCCTAACATTGATTTATGTCCTTTTGCATGGATCTTTGATGAGTTTCGGATAAATTTTTTTGAATTTTCACTGCATATGTTAATTCGAAATCCAACATAGATTACATCTGTTCGCCTATTTCTCTCTCTGGTCACCTCTCAGCATTGATCTCTCCACTAACTTGATGTTAAAAATGCCTTTCTTCATGGAGATTTACATGAAGAAGTTTATATGGAGTAACCTCCTAGTTATGTTGCTCAGGTGGAGAAAGAAAAAGTGTGTTGATTAAGGAAATCTTTGTATGGTTTGAAATAATTTCCTCGTGCATGGTTCAGCAAATTCAATGATGTTATAATAGAATTTGGCATAAAGAAGAGTGATTATAACCATTTTCTATTCTACAAACATTCTAAATTTGGGTGCATACTTCTTGCAATTTATGTTGATGATATTGTAATTATCGGTAGTGATAAGGTGGGAATTTTAAAATTAAAGAACTTCCTTCAGTCTAAGTTTCAAACTAAGGATTTGGGACCACTTTGGTATTTTCTCGGTGTTGAGATTGGCCAGAGTAAAAAGGAAATTTTTATTTCACAAAGGAAATATGTTCTTGACCTCTTAAAGAAAACTAGTTTGCTTAGTTCAAAATCATATGACACCCCTATGATTCTAAATGTTAAGCTTGAATTGGAAGAAGGAGAGTTATTGAAAGATCCAGAACATTACAGAAGGTTAGTGGGTAAATTGAACTATCTTACTATCATAAGACTTGACATTGCCTTTTCAATGAATGCAGTAAGTTAATTCATGAATTCTCCAAGAACCTTTCATTGGGATGGAATTGTGCACATTTTAAAATATCTAAAAAAGGCATTTGGACATGGAATATTATATCAAGATCGTGGTTATTGTAGAGTTGAAAGCTTTTCTGATGCTGATTGGGCAGGATGTCCTATGAACAGAAGATCTACCTTAGGCTATTGTATATTTATTGGTGGAAACCTTATATCTTGGAAGAGTATGAAATAAGTAGTAGTATCTCATTCGAGTGCGGAATTTGAGTATCGAGCCATGACTCATGTTAGTACTGAACTTGTGTGGCTATCTTATCTTTTAAGTCAATTTGGAATGACTTCATCTAAGCTATACAATTATGGTGCAATAATCAGGCAGCCACCCACATTGCAATAAATTCAGTGTTTCATGAATGGACTAAGCACATAGAAGTTGATTGTCATTTCATTAGGTAGAAACTCCAATAGGGTGTTATTAATCTTAGACATATAAGAACTAGGAAACAACTAGTTAATTTATTTACTAAAGCTTTTCCAAGAAAATGGGTTGATGACATTTGTAACAAGTTAGGTATATTTGATATCTATGCTCCAGCTTGAGGGAGAGTGTTAGTGAGTTTATTAGTTTCTTGTATGCATATATGGGCCCGAGCCTATCTCTTGTATCCCTATATTTTATTATAAATAGATATTGCCTTTCTCAATTGAGGATATGGCCTCACAATTTTTTTTCTTCTTTTAACAATAAGTTTATCAATGAAAGTACATAAAACATAGTTCTTCAAAAGTTTTCCACAAAATTTAATCAAACGATGAAAGCTCTCAATTTCAGCAACAAATAGATGTGAAAAGCATTCTCTAATTTTCTTTCCTTCATTCATCTCTATTGTTTTGCCACACATAATATCATCCACAATTATAATACTTCTTATACAACATGAGCCTTTCTTAAAATTAGCATACAACTTCCTATTCTTTAAAATTTGCAAGACACATTTCAAAGGTTTATTATACTCAACTATTCTTTTATTATCCACAAGAATGTTATCAAGATGTGGCAAGTAATCTTTCTAATTCTTTAATTTCTCAATCAACAAGATCCTACCTTTAAACTCATGAAAACAATAGAAATAAATACAAGAAAATTTATCAATGAAAACATTTATAACATGATTCATTAAACTCAAGGAAGTACCTGATGCATTAGATAAACCAAGCATCATAACTAACTATTCATATAAACCATGCTTTGTTTTGAAGATACTTTTCGATGCATTCCTTATTTTAAAGCAAAGTAGATAAAATCCTCCTATCAAACCATACTTGGAAAACATATAAGGATCCAGTAATGCATAAAGCATTTTAAATCCAAAATGTCTAATCAAATTAACTTTTTTTATGAGAGAACTTTTATAAAAACACAAAAGAGCTAGGCAACATATCTTACAAATCCATTAGAGTTTTCTTAATCTCAAAATGTATTATTAAATCACAATCATAAGTTTCTCCAATAAACAAATCATCTAGAGAACATTTAAGTAGAAACAATTCATTCCTTTCATATAAAATCTTATCATGCCTAAACATTTCTCCGAAAATCAATTCTTCATAAACATCAATATTGGAAACAAACTCAACTTGGAAAGGAATAATAAAATCTTATGAAGAGGTAGTGCTATCAAAATTAATTACATACAAATTGTCAAGGCACTCAAAACTCATCAATTTTGTATGCAAATAATCCTTAAGCTCAAAATTTAGTGATTTATCATGGAAAGTAGGGAAAAGAGTATACCTTTAAGTCAAAGCATTATCCACCTCATTACTTTTACCTTACTTACATTAGATGACACATGGATATGCTTTATTAAATTCTTCCTTCTTAGTATGTTTTTCAATCACATGATTTTTATAAGTTTGAGTTTTTCCAAGGATGGAATCTATATGATGTTCTCATCTCTTTAAAGGTACTGCTTCTTTGGAGCTTTCTCTTAAAGGTGCATCTTGATCTTTCTGTAAAAGAAAATTAAAAGCATTTGGAAAAATAAATTCAACCTGGTTAGTATTTTCATAAGCTTCTTTGTATAACATAATTGGCCTAGAAACATATAAAGCATTCTGCACAACACTTGTTTTGGCAAACATACTTAATTTTTCTATTTCTTTCCTTGGCTCTTCACTCAACTCTGTTTCTTTCTTGCCTTTCTTGCAATCACTCTTTGTTTTGTTAGACTTCTCATTCTTTTTACTCAACTCTAATTTTCTCTTTTCTTTTTCATAAGAACTCTCTTTTTTTTTACTCACACTATTGTTCTTTTTATCTTTCTCATTTTGCTCTACTCTCTTTTTCTCTTTTCTTTTGCATCATCATTTGATTTTCATAAACCTGTTTTGGAGTTAAAGGCCTAAGAGAGAATTTTCTTCCATCTTTGACAAGCTTGTATTTATTGAAAATACCATCATGAGTAACTTGCTTATAAATTGCCATGGCCTCCAAAGTAAAAGATGGTAAGTATGCATGGGAACCACATCATGAAGAATCTCATCATGGTACCTTTTAATAGAAAATGAAACTAGCACTTGTTTATTTACTTTCAACTCCCCAATTTTATTCAACCATTGTAGCTTGTATGGGGTAGGATGTTGTAGAGTGGGTAAACTCAACTTTTTAACTAAGGTAGTGCTAGCCATATTAGTACTAACTTCCACTATCAATGATAACTTAGCAAGCCTTCCCTTGGATGTTGCACCTTGTATGAAAAAGGTTTTCTTCTTTGATTCTCACTCTCTTCCTTTATTTGTACATTTAAGGCTCTCCTACTCACCAATGCACCTCCATCAAAAGGATCCTCACTATTTGTACTATCTTCATTGGATGAGATAGCTTGTTCTTTTTCACTTGTAAAATCCCATTCTCCATTATCTTTGATCATCATGAGCCTTTTGTTTGGACAACTACTAGTAATATGTCCTTTTCCCAAGCATTTAAAACACTTCATGTTAGAATGTTTATGATTTTCCTCCACTTTGTTTTTGCTTTTAGAAGATTCATCTTTTGATTTTGAAGAGAAATTAGATTTGAACTTGCTTCCCCTTTCTTTTTTCTTATTACTTTTCTTGTCCCAAGGCTTTTATAGAGAGTTTAATTGTGAATTATATTTAAATGAGCTCCTTCTTTTGAGTTGTCTTTCCACTTTCATAGCCAAGTGTACTAACTCTTTCAAGGATGTATAGTGTTGTAACTCCACCACATTAGCAATGTTTCTATTCAATCTATGGAGAAATCTAGTCATAGTTGCTTCTTGACTTTCCTCCACATTGGCTCTAGTCATAGTGATTTCCATTTCCTTGTGATAATCTCAACACTCTTGGCTCCTTGAATCAGACTTTGAAATTTTTGGTACAAATCCCTTTGGTAATAACTAAGGACAAATCTTCTTTTCATGAGAAATTTCAAGTCTTTCTAAGTTGTAATGGGTCTTTCCCTCTCTCTCCTTACATCTATCATCAATTTATCCCACCAAGCAATGGTATAATTAGAGAATTCCATAACAACAAGCTTCACCTTTTTTTCTTCCGAATAATTGTGGCAATTAAATATTAACTCCATCTTCTTTTTCCATTCAAAGTAAGCTTTTGAATCATTTCTTCCTTCAAATAATGGGATTTTCATTTTAATGCTGTCAAGATTGGAATCTACTCTTACTCTTGGCTTATCTCCTTCTCTTCTAGTATACCTTCTTTCACCTCTTTTTCTCTCCCCCTTATTCGAGCCATCCAATCTCTCATTTCTACCCTTAAAATTTTTAATTCCTTCATCTTCCACATACCTATTATTTTGTCTTTTTTCTCTTTCCATCCCTCTAATCCTTTCATTCATGTCAACAAGTTGTACATTCAATCTTTCAAAGTGTTGAAATATAGCTCTCATAGTGAAATCTAGATTTTCAGGTTAGTATGTAGAGCTATCACTTCCACCCGTCATCCTTAATATTTAAACATGTAAGAAAGGTTAGATAAAAAAGAAAGGATCTCACAAAACCACACTTCTCACTTAATCTAGTAGCGCTCACACTCATGTTTTCACTCTAATTTAGGCTTTTACCCTCAAATGAGTTCACACCCTCTTGCCTTTTCTCACTCCTTTCTTTTCCTCTCTTATGGTTCTTTTGGAACTAAAATGACATAACCAGTAGAAATCCAACAATTATGACAATCATTATCTCAAATTGAATGTTAACACAAGGTGATAGCACAATAACATCATGGCAGTATGTAATTAATATAATTGGACTTCAAGAAGGGAAATAACGAGGGCTTAATCATACAAAATAATGAAAAGGAGCAATAGAAAAGAAAAAAAATAACAAGAGATGTTGATTTGAGAACTCAAGAAATTGAAAGAGACAATGAACAATTAATTTCAAAATGAGAAGTTCAAGAGTGATTAGAGCATACCAACAACTAACAATGACTAAAATCAAACAACTTCTTTTCTTTTGAATATGTTTCAATTTGTATTCAACAATTTAGTACTTTGTTTTTCTTGCTTCTTCTTTGTAAGTTGCCTTTTGAATCACTAACTTGGCTTTTCACCTTTGTTTCTTGCTATTTTTTTTCTTGTCACTTGTTTTTGCTTTCTAACTCACAATTACTTAGTACCATTCTTCATTTTGTTCTTACATTTGTTTTTACTTCAAACACAAATTCACTATGCAGCATATGTTAATTGCAAAAGTTTTCACATAATTCAAACTTGGTACTCTTTGCTTTGCTTTAATCAATCACTATATTTAATTATAACACTTTGATATTGTGCTATTAGAATATGGCAATTGGTTATTGCAAGTTGAATTTTTCACTTTGAACTTTTAATAAACATATTCAATGCACCTTTCATTCATTACATCACAAATATTTGGACTAAAATTTTATGCTAAAAAATAGCAAATAACGTAAAAATGAAGAATGTGACCAAGTATTAAAACAAATTCAGACTTACAATTGACTTGGATAATTTATTAGACACATAGAAGACATAAATGAAGAGCAATTTAGATTTGACAGAAAACTAAATCAAAACATATAAATTTAAGACAAAACAAATCAGAAATGCAATAGACACAAAACAAAATCAAAACAAGATAGAAATGAAGAAATGAGATATGAATAGGTGAATAGTGACGTGAACAATAGCATGACACAGTAGGATGAACAGTATAAGAAACAATAACATAAACAGTATCGAAAAAAACTGAAAAGAAATTTAACTCAAATTTGGAAACTTTGCTCTGAATACCAAATGATATGAAATTGTGTTAGATTTATTCCAAATCAAATGCAATCAAAGAAAAAAATGAATGATATTCTCGTCATACTTAAAAAAAAAGGAAGAAAATAGAAGTAATGAGAGATATTTTTTATGCCACAATGGTTGAATGCTCTTTGATAAGTTTTCAAGTTCCTACAAGAACTTAGAGAGAACCCTTTTAAGCAATTAGCTTACATTCATGTCAAAAGTCTAAAATCTGTTAGAATAAGGAACAAGCCTTCTTATATAGCTCTCTAAAACCTTAATTAAAAATGGATTCAAATGACATCATATTAGCCTAAAACTATTTCACTAACCTAAACCCAATAAAGGACCTCTAAATAACTCTTAGTTATATGGTAATGTTTTAAAGTAAAATGAGCTTAAACACATTTAGCCTAAATTGAAGCCTAAAATGGTTTAAAATGACATGACACAAAATAAATGCAAACTAAAATTCCAAATGCTAAATTAAAGCCTAAAATATCAAATAATAGTGAAAATAAGCTGAAGTGGTGCTAACTAGGATAATGGCTAATGTGGCATTGATGTGGTGCCATTTCCTTGATCACGTGGCAATGATGTGGATCATGGCTAATGTGGCACCATCTCCTTGATGATGATGTGGTACAATTCTAATGCACTTAATTAAGCTCTCCTCCTATTCTACTTCTTTATAGTTAACTCCTTTTAGATTCATATCACAATGAAATTGTCAATCCATTCCATAATAAAATGGTTCATGATTAGCTTGAACTTGAAGGATTAGAGAAATGATTGGCTAAAGCACTAGATTTCAATCTTGGAGTTCATGTTGAAGTTCCAAATTTCTATGGAAAGATGCATGTTGAAGCCAAAATTGAAAAGGATTACACTTCAATGTTGGAGAAGACTAAAGGAGCAACATGCTAGGCAAGGGAAACAAAAGATTCAAACATAGGAATCAATGAGGGAAAAACTCACAAAATAATTCCTCCTAATAGACAACATGATGAATCTTTATAAGAGATTTCATGGCTTGAGGCTGTGAGAACTAAGTGTGGAAAACTATACAATAGAATTTTACAATTTGTCATCAAGGGTCAAATTGAATGAGTCTAATGTATAACTTACAACCTATTATTTATTTGGTCTAAATCTTACAATTCAAGATAAGATGGGAGTTGTCATATTTTTAATCTTGAAAAGGCCTACCAATTAGCCCTTCAAGTAAAAGAAATAGTAGCTTGTTATAAGGCTAAATATCCGTTGCGAACTCAGATGAACTTAGAGCCAATTAAAGAAATAATCAACTATTTGAGAAGGAAGAATTATATAGACAACAACATAAAATAATCAAACAACATAACAAATTTGCTTTTAAAACTAATGCAAATTTCAGAAGAAATAAGAAAGGCAAGTCACCAACAAGTAATAACACTTATCACAATACAACAAATAGCTCTTTAATTCATTGTTTCTCTTATGGTGAGGAAGGACATGCATCTTATTCCTATCCTCATTAACAAATTAACTAAATAGAAGTTGAGGATGAAAAAGATGAAATTCTAAAACTCATTTATAATGAGTATGACAATAAAGAAGGGATCAATTTATTTCCTATAAAAGGTGAGATTTTGGTAGTAAGATGATTCATGATAGAGACTGAAGATTGGAGGTGACATAGTATCTTTCACACTAGAGTTACTTATCGAAGTAAGGTATGCAATGTCATTATTGATAATGATAGTAGTGAGAATATAATCGACAAGGATGCAACAGAAAATTTGAAGTTGTTTATTGATAAACATCTTAATCCTTACAAGGTTACTTGGTTTCAAAAAAGGAATGTACTTATCATTTCAAGGTGCTTAGTTCAATTTAAAATTGGTGATAATTACAAAGATGAAGTATGGTGTATTGTAGTGCCATGGATGTTTGCCATATCCTATTAGGAAGACTATGGTTGTATGATCGAAACATGAAGCATTTTACTACTCCTAACACCTATACTTTTTAAAAGTTTGAAGAAAACTCATGCTTAATCCTTTAAGAGAGGAACTTCCTACTTATGACACCAAAGGCAATAAAGTAAATTATTTCCTAAAAGCTAGTAGATTTGAAAAAGAAAGTAGAGATAATGAAGGAATTTATGTGCTATTTGGAAGAATTGCTAAGGTTGAAAGGGAAGAAGAAACTCCTCTTTCACTTTAAATTAGTGATCTTTTAAGTGAGTTTCAAGAATTAGTTAGTGAAGAATTGCTAAAAGGACTACCCTTAATGTTAAGTGTACAACATTCATTGATTTAAATTTCAACACCTTACTACCTAATTAGTTAGCCTATCAAATGCTACCATAACAAAGGGTAGAAATGAAAAGGTAGGTAAAAGATTTAATTTTAAAGGGATTGATGCAAGTGAGTACAAATCCTTATGTTGTACTAGTATCACTTACACTAAAGAAAGATAGGACATGGAGAATGTGCATATATAGCCACGCCATTATAGTAAAATATAAGTTCCCAATTCCTAAGTTTGAGCAGATGATTAATGTTCTAGTTAGTGCAACTATCTTTTCCAAGATTGATCAACGAATTGGTTACCATTAAATTAAAATTCATTGTAGGGATGAGTGAAAAACAACCTTTAAAGCCATTTGATAGATTATATGAATTGTAGGTCATGCTGTTTAACCTTCTAAATGCTTTAAGTACATTTAAAAGAGTCATAAGAGAGGTATTATGACCCTTTCTTAGTAAATTTGTAGTTATTTATTTTGATGACATACTCATATTAAGCAAAGACAAAAAGAAGCATTTAAACCATCTAAGGCAACTGATGGAGGTTTTATATAAAGTAAGGCTTTTTGTCATCTTAAAAAAAGTGTTTTTTTTGTGTAATAACATGGTGTTTTTAGGCTTCATTATCTCAGTTGAAGGGTTAAAACCATATCTAATCAAAATAAAAGCTATAATTGATTGGCCTTCACCACAATTATTCAAAGAAGTTCAAAGTTTTCATGGTTTAACATCTTTTTATAGGGGGTTCATATGCAATTTTAGCTCAGTAATGGGTCCTATAATAGATTACTTGAAAGAAAACAATTTTACATGAACAAAGGTAGTTGAAAAAGCCTTTAATTAGATCAAAACAACCATGATTCAAGCTCTTGTTCTCACTCTTTCTGACTTTAACAAAGCTATTTATGGTTAAGTGTGATGCCTTCTATCAGACTAGTAGCTTTTTTCAATGAAAAATCAATTGATTCTAAAAGGCGATACTTAACATATGACCTAGAATATTGTGCCTTAGTTCATAATTTGCAATAGTGGCAACACTATATGTTGCACCAAGATTTTGTCATCTACATTAATCATTTAGACACCTCAATTCACAAAAAAAGCTAATTCTAAGGCATGCTTGATGGAATTCCTTTCTATAGCAATTCACTTTTCACAATAAAACACCAATCAAGTAAGGTGAACAAAGTGGTGGATGCACTAAGTAGATGAACATTCCTACCATATCTTTGCACACTTAAGTTGTTGGGTTTGAAGGTTTAAGTGAGCAATATAAGAATGATCCAATTTTCAAGCATTTGATCAAGGAACCACAAAGTCTTACAATAACAAATTTATCTCATCCATTTATTCTCCATGATAGGTAATTATTTTATGGAAATTAGTTATGCATGCCAAAAGGATCTTTATGGGGAATAAATCATAAAGGAATAACATAGTGGTAGCTTGGGAGGTCACTTTGGAAGGGATAAGACTTCAACTATGGTAATAGATTGTTATTATTGGCCATATATGAGTGGAGATGTGAAAAGACTAGTAAAAGGTTGTAAGGCTTGCCAATATGCAAAAGGAAATTCATAAAACACTAGTTTGTATACTTCCTTGCCTATCACTTCTTCTACTTGGATTCATCTTAGCATGGATTTTGTATTAGGACTACTAAAGACTTCTAAAGAGTATGACTCTATATTAATTACAATCGATCATTTTTCTAAAATGGCACACTTCATTCCATGTTCTAAAATAATTGATGCATTTAATGTGGCTAATTTATTTTTCAAAGAAATAATGCGATTGCATAGAGTTCCTAGTTGAATTGTGTTTAATAGAGATATAAAATTTATGGGGCATTTTTGGCAAAAATTATGTAGGAAGTTAGGAACACAATTGCAATATTCCAATACATGTCATCCATAAACATATGGTCAAACAAAAATAGTAAACCAAAGCCTTGGAAATTTATTACGAAGCATTGTTGGAGACCATATCAAGACTTAGGACATGATATTACTATAAGTTGAGTTTGCTTACAACAATTTACACTACTAAAAAAGATAACCTTTGAAGCTGCTTATGGGCATAAACCTCAACATGTGTTAGACTTTGTTCCTTTACTAGAAGAAGCTAAAGTTAGTGAAGCTGGAGAAGCATATGTGGAACATATTCAGTGAGTTCATGATGAGGTTAGAGCTATAATTAAGACCAGCAATGAACAATATAAAGAAAAAGCAAGCCAACATCGACATTTTAAAAGGTTTTTTAAAAGTGAGGAAATTATGGTATATTTTAAAAAAGAGAGGTATCCAAGAAGTGCACACCATAAGTTAGCTTTTAGGAAAATTAGGCAATGCAAGATGTCAAAAAAAAAAAAAAGCTCAAATGCTTACATGTTATTTTAATAGAAAAAAGTAGTACTAAGTGTGAGGTGTAAGCATATGTTATTTCCATATAATTATATTATTTTTTAAGGACTTGAACTAATTATTTTATAAATTTCTTGAAATAATTCAAAAAATATGAAGGATGATTCATGTTTGATCATGTTCAACTATTTAATGATTAATTGTATTATTAAGATACATTGATTTCTTTTAAAGTAATAGATGGAGTGTTTATTTTTACAATACTATGCTATTTGATAATTTAATATTCTTATTTCAGGTCATACATTGTGAATTAGTAAAAATTTTAAAGGAAGATCCTTTTACTATTACAAGTGCTAGAAATTAGCTTAAATTTTTTTTCTTATGGTTAACTTAAGACTTGTTTTGGAAATTAGGTTTTAGGCTTAGTTTGTTTATGATCATATTTAGACTTATTTTAAATATTATTCCATTTACTTTGATATTTTTTGGCATAATTTAGACATCAATAATGTGAGCTCCTCATTTGATTTTAATAGTTCATGTCAATAGAATTGATTATGATATTTTAGTTGATATTTTAGTAATTCACTTGAAATATTATGTTAGAACAAGTTTGATTTGACAAAAATTATAATAAAAAGTAAACTTGCAGATAAAAGTTAATTTAATTTCAATTAATAAAATAAATATGGATAAATTACATTCCTTTTCCTAAGTTCAATGCTAAATAAACTACTCCTTTGGTTTCCAATTTTGCTAGCCCTTTTACTATTGTCCAAGTTATTACACTCCTTCCTTTTAGTCCTAACGGCATGTTAGGACTTGTAATGTCTAACTTAAAAAAATTGGTCAAAGTAGGCCCCAATGTGAGGAGGTCTAAAAAATGTGAACATTTTTACCTTTTTTAAATTGCTTTTTATAATTTAATTATTGTGCATGGTTTGTAGGGCTTCATTTTTTTTCATCTTAGGGCATTATTTAATTGATTCCTTTTTTTTTTCTCTATTCTCCTATTAGCTAGGCTTATTTTTTAGAAATATACCTTGATTTTTGCCAAAATGGCATTAGATAGCATGGTTGAGAGTGGGGCAATTAAAGGTTCCAAGGTAAGAATGTGAAGTAGATGTTATTATGGAAAAAAGATTATAATGAAGATTTCTAAAATTGTTAATAATCCAGATAGAGTTTTCCACACCTGTTAATTCTCTGTTAAGGTGAAAGGTTATTGCCATAAGTTAGCTTGGAGTACAATGTGCAGAGCCATGTCTTAATGATGCACAAACTAGACATCTGAAGGAAAATGTTAAAGAAGTTAGGAGAAAATATTTGAATTTGAATGAGAATGTGGTTAAATTGGAGGCTACAATTCCTGTGTTAAAGATCTTTGCCATAGGGAACTTTGTTTTCAGTAGTTTAGTTTTTTAAAATGGTTTTTATTTTTATATTGTTAAAGTAGGGTTGTTTGGATTCTTGAAAGGTTGTAGTTATTAAAGTTTAGGGTGTAGTTATAGTTTTGAAAGCTTATTTTTGTGGGTTTTGGAAATGATGTTATGTATATGTTGTACTTTTTTTCAAATTTATTAAGGAAATATTTTTCAAAAAATTTGTCATGTTAGAGCAATAATGTTATGTTTAGTGTGTACTAATCTGTATTTAATACCTAGAGTAGTTATAAGAAAGTAGTAAGTGTAGGAACTAATAAGTGCACTAAAATAAAACAAAAGGCCTACACAATAACAAAATTAAGAGCACTTAAAATATGAAATGCCATATTCCATTGCATGGACTTCAATACTAACAAAACATAAATAAATGATTTCTATGCACCATTTTCAACCATACTAGTAGTTTTGGTCCTTAAAATAATAATAACAAAAAAGGCTTATTTGTGCTTAAAACCTATAGCAATATATACCAGCCATTTTACCTAAAATATTCTATATAACTATTCTAAACAAAAAGGCACATGTTTAAATAGAAACTACATTCTCAATGGACCGATTTCAATTCCATATGTGCATGCATTAATTATGCTTAATATGGACAAGTCCTACTACTAACAAATTTTAACTTATCTTTCTAAAATGATGTCCAATCATTATCAAACTGCATTAAAGCATGAGTACTGGCCTCTACATGTACTTCTCCATTTTTACCATGTGCATTTGTAAAGCTACTAGTATTGACATCTACATTGGCCTTCCTTTTGTTGTTGCCATCACTTGTACCAACCTTACTCTATTATGATCTTGCTACCTTATCAACTGCACTTCTAATGGCCTTATTAAATGCAATTGTAGAATCTTTTTGCTTCTAACATGAAAGTGATGAGAAGTTATGTTATCAACATTTAATTAATAATAAGGTCATTATAATATGTTACACAAATGTGTTGTACTTTACCTATTTCCTAATTTTTATTGTGGTTTGACCTTTACCTTTACAATTTATTACACTCCTAATAAGTTTTTTTCTTCTGCCAAAGAAAGTGATTAACATATAGGTTACATGAATGCTTCAAGCAATATACATATTTACTACATTCTACTTGCAGTCTTCCATCTATAGTAGTCTAGCCTTGGATTACGTCACTTCCTTTGTTATTTTGGCCACCATGTCCTTTTTTTAAAGGTTCAAATTGATTAACACAATTATTATCAATGATTGCAAATAAAAAGATTTAATTAAATAAGGACATGTTTACCTTCTTAGCCTTTTATCTAACTAGCCTTGCCTTGCAAGTTCTTCTGTTATGCCCAAATTCCTTACAATTATCACATCTTACAATGCTAGATCTTCTAGCATCTCCTTGCCCAAATGGAATCTCATCTCTAACTATTCTTCTGTTTCTTTTAGGTCTTCCTTTAGCCCTCCTTAGTGGATGAGGTTTGATTTTAAGAATGCTAATGAGAAAAATATTTACTTTTTTATTTTCTCCTATTTTATACCTTTTAGGTATTATATTTGCTTAATTTCACTAATTAGGCCTTATTTTATAATTTTGGATTAATTTTATAATATTATAAATTTATTCAATAAATATTGAGTTTTGATATTGTTTCTATTTTTTTAGTCATATATTGGGCTTTGGATGTTAGATTGAAGTAAATTTTATATTATTGAAAATCTTAAAGAGAGAACTACAACTTTTATATTTTGGTCCAATCCCAATTTAAGTGTTTTAGACGTCATATGTGGTTGAGAATTTGAAGTTGTGTCTTTGTCTTAACTAAGCCCGCCTCTGTGTTTTGGCCATAATTAGAGCTACAAAAGTTAAATTAATCTAAAACCAATGCCTAGATTCTCAAAGACACAAGCTTACAACTTTGATGTCTATGAGTTATCCAAATTACATTAGTTTCATGATCAAAATCTAGTTAGAAGTCAGACCTATGAGAATTTACCGATGCAACTATTGAATTTACTTGACTTGTAAAAAATAGGCTTAGGCTTCTAGAAATTAGGAAGGCTTCATTATTGTAATCCTAAGAGTCATACAATTCAAGTCCAATAAAGTTTTAGCTTAATTAGGTCAAATAAATAGGGGAAAGACTCATTACACTTTAGACTTTACACACAGACTCAGCAAATAGTTTCACCTTCCTTCTTATTGTTCTCTCTTTGTTCTTCATTAATAGAAACTTAAATTCAGAGTTGATTCAAGGAGTTTGGGGCTCTCCTCTTAAGGATTATAAGATCACGAATTGTAATGTTAACTTTCTTTAATTAATTTTTCTTTTTTCTCATTTACTTGTGTTGAATTCTTGAATTTACTTATGTTAAATGTTAATTTAATATAATTAATGTTCATCATTATGATTTCTAATTCTTTGCTATTTTGATATAAAACTAAGGTTGGTAAATCACATGTTTATATAAAAAGGTAGAAGGTTGAAGGATTAATTTGAAAATTTATAGTTTAATTCCCTAATTTGACTGAATTATATTATTAAATCAATTTCGATCTAACTTAGGGATTATATTAATTGCTTAATTTAACTAATCCTATTTGATCAAATCCTACTTCATAGAATTCATGAATAATTGCAAGGATTTTAAATAATTCAAGGTTGAAGAATTAATTAATAAAAAATTCAAATCCTAATTAATCTATGACTAATTAAATTAGAGTACTTTAATTTCTTGAATTGACTGTTTTGCTACATTGAGTTTTTTTATCTACCTTCTGCTTTACTTTTATTTTGTGCTTGTTTATTTTATTATTGTGTTTAATTTCTGGCAAACAATTCCCTTTTAATCTTGTATTCAACATAATTTTCATACAACATACAACATATTGCATCCATATTG